>CM046875.1:168392429-170792429 GCA_025667525.1 Glebionis coronaria
GAGAAATCCTCACTCATTTTTGGATCAGTAGACCCAAAAATGATATCATCAACATAGACCTGCACAAGCAACACATCCTTGCCTTTCTTCTTTGTAAATAGTGTCTGATCTATGGTGCCCCTCTTGAATCCATTGTCCACCAAATAGGTAGACAAAGTACCATACCATGCTCTAGGGGCTTGATGAAGGCTATACATAGCCTTTTTGACTCTATACACTTTATCTGGATGTTCTGGATCCTCAAAACCAGGAGGTTGCATTACATAAACTTCCTCAACAATAGTTCCATAGAGGAAGGCACTCTTGACATCCATTTGATAGACTGTGAAGCCCATGCATGAGGCATAGGCTAGAAATATTCTAATAGCTTCAATCCTTGCAACTGGTGCAAAGACCTCCTCATAGTCTATCCCCTCCTCTTGTGTATAACCTTGAGCCACTAACCTTGCCTTGTTTCTGACCACAATACCTCTTTCATCTCTTTTGTTCCTGAGAACCCATCTTGTCCCTATAGGTCTGACATATCTAGGACAATCAACCAGCTCCGAAACATCCTGAATTGCAAATTGGTGAAGCTCATCCTGCATTGCTTCCACCCAACTTGGTTCTTTGAGAGCATCAAATATCTTCTTGGGTTCTTCTTGTGACAGAAAACATGCAAACAAACATGCTTGCACAAGAGGGGTATCAACCTTCTTGTGTATATTGGCAATAAATCCACCAAGACCTTGATGAGATCTTCTAGTCTGAACTGGAGTCATAATATCACCAATAATCTGAGATGTGGGGTGATTCTTCATTGTGGAAGTGAGAACCCCTCCTTCAAAAATTCTGGTGTCCTCAACTTCACGCTCCATGTTGCCAATATCTTCTTCATCAGACTCTCTTTGATCAACATGAACCTCTTCATGAATATTGGAAGGTCCACCTTGTTCAAAACTGGAAGAGAAAAGATGCCCATAAGTGTTGTCAACGTCTGAATCTTGGTTGTCAGCGTCTGGGCTAACAGCGCTTGAAATGTTGTTGTCAACGTCTGAGCCATCAACGTCTGAATTGGTCTTGTCAGCGCTAGATTTGCCTTTGTCAGCGCCTGAAGAACCATGCATGTTTGTATCTGGTGGTATTTGGAAACCACCATTATCTTGTCCAGCAGCAGCAGCAGCAAAAGCATCTGTCCAAATGGGAATTATGACATATTCAAATGTAGGAGATGCCTTGTCTGCTTGTGATCCAACCCTGTCATTAACCTGTGTACCTGAAACATTAACAACTTGTTCCTCCACAACATTTGAAGTTACCTTCACAATGTCTGGATTAGTGACAGGCATATAATTTAAAGTTCTAGATAAGGGTTCCAAATCAAACAACCAATTAGGACCATTTTCAGGATCACTAGGTTTATTCTCTAAGAACCTAACATGTACTCTCTCAACTATACGTTTGTCCTCTTTAAGATAAACCCTATAACCCTTGCTCTGCACTGAATACCCCATGAAGTAACCCTCATCACCTTTTGCACTAAATTTCCCTAAGGCATCACTAGTATCCAATACTACTACATGACATCCAAAAGGTCTGAGAAAACCAATATTAGGTTTTCTTCCCCAAAGTAACTCATAAGGTGTTTTGTTCTGAATTTTGTTAACCAATGCTCTATTTTGCACATAGCATGCTGTATTAACAGCCTCAGCCCAAAAGGCTATTGGAAAGTGAGCATCAGCCAACATTGTTCTGGCTGCTTCAATTAGGGTTCTATTTTTCCTCTCAGCAACCCCATTTTGTTGTGGGGTTCTAGCAATACTAAAATGCCTAGTAATTCCTTTCCTGGCACAGAAATCATCTAGCTTCTTGTTCCTAAACTCTCCACCATTATCACTCCTAAGCATTTTAACCTCATTGCCAGACCTTTTCTCAATCTGAGTGATAAAATCAATAAGAACATCAGCTGTGTCACTCTTTATAGCTAGAAAGAATGTCCAAGTAAATCTAGAAAAGTCATCTGTGACAACAAAGCAATATGACTTACCATTCAAACTTTCTATATTTGTTGGACCAAAGAGGTCCATGTGAAGCATATGAAGAGGTCTGGAACTAGTATGCACCTGTTTGGACTTGAATGAGACCTTGTGCTGCTTGCCTTTAAGACATGCAACACAAGAGTGGTCATTGTGGAAGGCCTTCTCAGGGAAACCATCAACTAAACCAAGCCTCACAAGTCTATTTATATTTTTAAAATTTATGTGCCCTAGTCTCCTGTGCCACAAATTACTCTCATCTACTGAGGCCTTAGCATAAAAACAAGACATATTTGTATTCATTTTAATCCCATTTAAATTCACATTATATATGTCCTTATGCCTAGGTGTTCTATACTCAATATATTTCTCATCAGGGATCTTAAAATCCTTACTTAACACCAAGCACTCAGTATCAGTGAAAAGAACTTTATTTTTGTTATCACAAACTTGTGATACACTAAACAGATTGTAATCAAGTTCTTTTACCAGGAAGACGTTCTCAAAACGCAGATTGTTGGTGAGAAGGGTTCCTTTGCCTGTGATTGTTCCATAACCACCTCCAAAGTATACCTTGTCACCATCTTTAATGGGGGTGAAATTCGTCAGATAGTCTTCCTTCCCTGTCATGTGCCTTGAGCATCCACTATCCCAATATCCATAATCATTGATCTGTCTTTGAATGCCCTGCACATAAAGAAAACAAATTAGTTTTCTTTGGGAACCCAAGTATCAAAAGACTTGGATTCATCTGGTTGTTCAATAAGAACAGACTTAGTTCTCACAACAACCCCATTCTCATCCTTTTTAGGATGAAATACCCAGTTAACCCCAATAGGTTTTGTAATGATCTTTGAAATGTAATTAAATCTATTGCAAGTCATTGAAATCCCATTATCATTAGGGTTTTGATCTTTCTTGGGACTCCATGTTAAGCTTGAAGAAGCTTTAGACCCCTTACCTTGTGGCTGCAAATATTTAGGTCTGGTCACGTTTCTGTCAGCGTTAGAATTTGTCCTGTCAACGCTGAAATTACCCTTGTCAGCGTTGAACCTAGGGTTTGCTACAGGAACCCATTGCCTATTTGACCAGGTGTTTGTCTTTTGAAATGGTCTTTGTCCATGAGTGTTAGACCTTCTAGAAAAGAATAGGGCAGGTCTAATCACTTGTGGATTTTGCTGCACACAAGGTTTGGGTCTGACAACGTTTGACTTTCTAACAACGTTGACTTTCTTCCTGTCAGCGCTGAAATTGTTCCTGTCAGCGCTGGCTTTGGGAGCGTTGACACACTTGTATGCCAAATGTGAAAAGCTACCACAAGTGTAACAGGCTTTCTTAGACACACCCTTAGGTCTAGAAGAGAAGAAACATGTTCCATGATTGCTAACTTGGCTCTTGGGTGACCTATTATTCCTATACATCTCTGCATATTTAATGGTAGGTCTTCTAACAGTGTTTGAGCCTAGGTCAACAGCTTTACCAGTGATTGGGTGAGTAACCTTATGGGTGGTGATTCATTGGATTTTCACATAGCAAACCTCCCTTAACAAATAAAGTAGGGTTAGCTTTCTTCCACTCATTTAGGTCAGTCAATTTTTGTTGATACTCTTCCACTGGAGTGACAACTCTTGGTGGAGGAATGAATTCCTCTTCTTGGCATTCTGGTATACCAGTCCAAGACAAGTCCTTTCTAGGGACAACATAGAAGTCACCAGATGGTGGTGGAACCAGAGAGTAATCATTCATCCCAATCCCAGTCATGTCCTTAGGATCCCTTTGTTTAGCTACACAGTCTCCTAGGGTTTGGGTGGCTCTATCAAATCTTTGAATCTTAAGGTCAACATTATCTTTATTCTTAATGGCTTCATCTAACTTAGCCTGTAGATCTCTATTAACCCTTGTCATGATGTTTCTAACATCCATACTACCCTCTAACTCATGTTTTAAGATATTGATCTTATCTTTTAAGTCAAATTCCATTTTCTTGTATTCAGAAACGGTTTTCTCAGTTTCAGTAAGAGCTAGTTGGTAATTAGACAATTTACATCTTTCAGTACTCATATCATCTTTTAGTTTTAACACCTCTTTGTTAAGTCTTTCAGTGTTTAACCTACAACCTTTGCTACAAAAAGCATCATCATATACCTCATTATCAGATGAAGAGGAGGAGTGTGCCATGAGAGCATATTCAACATGCTCTTCTTCTTCAATATCAACAACCAAAGCTTTATCCTCTTCAGCATTCTTAGCCAGATAGCTCCAATCCCATCCTGTACCATCAATTCCTTGAACTGCAACCATGGCTTTGGAATCCTGAGCTTTAACAACCTGACTTGAGGGTTTACCAGCATCAGATCTTCTAGGAGATCTGCATTCCCTCATGAAGTGCCCCATACGATGACAGTTGTAGCATTCAACTTTGGATTTATCAAATCCAGCTGTGTCTTTAGCATTGAAGGTCATCTTGTTTTTAAACCTTCTGTTCCACCTATTTGCTCTTATACTGGCAAGAGCCATGTTCCACTTGATGTCCATCTCTTCCAAGTGCTCATCACTTATCTGCTCAAGGTCCTCATATGTAATCACTGAACCATTGGGCAAAGAAGCAATGTAAGCACAAATAGTATCCAAATCCAAACCAGCAGGTTTAACTCTTGGGGAGTCATTCTTGAATGTGTCAGCGTCTGAAAAGGAGACGTTGACAGGACTTGTTCCAACGCTGACATATGATGATCCAGTAACTGGATGCATATAAGAGTCCTTCTGATTGAATTGACCTTCACTATGAGAGAAGAAGGCCATGTTGCTGGTGGAAGATTTGCTTCCATGCTCTGAAAGAGTTTCATCTTCCAACAGTCTTAGTTTGTTGTAGATGTCATCAAACGAGGAGCTCTTGTAAGTATTGTTGGCAAGAATAGATCTTGCCTCAATCTTCCATGCCTCACCAAGACTTTTAAGAAAGGTAGCATTGGTGTCAACATCACCAACTTGTGTCCCCATGAAGGGCAACTTGCTTGTGATGTCAAGCAATCTGCTTCTCACACTACTCAGTTTCTCATTGGGTTGAGCTTTGAAGACAGCATAATCATGCAGAAGTTGCTTTTTCTTTTCTTCCTTAGTGTCTACATTACCACCATATGCAACTTCAAGTGCTTCCCAAAGATCCTTAGCAGATTCATAGCCTCTATATTTGTGCTGGTTTTCTTGTCCCAAAGAGACTTTCAGAATATTTAGGGCTTTCATGTCAACCCTTTTCTTTGCAATATCTTCAGCACCTACAGCTCTACCATCTCTAGGTTTTTCTTTCTTATCCTCTTCAGGGCATCCTTCAACTGCTGTTCTTTGACTAATGGCATCAAGAATCTTTTGAGCCTTATTGAATGAGTTTCCATATTCAATAATCTCCCAGAGTGTGTAGTCATAGATCCCCAGATATTGTTCAAAATTGAACTTCCATAAGTCAAAGTTGGTTGCATCAAGCATGGGAATCTTGATGTTTGGTAAGGCTGAGGAGGAGGAGGTTATTGCTTCAGACATGATGTTGTTAGGGTTTTGGTGTTTTTAGGGTTTCTGAGAAAATTAGGGTTTTGGTGTTCGTGTATGGTGAATCTAAGTGTTATGCGGAATTTAACACTTAAACAAGAACACACAAGATGTAAACAAACTTTCACTTTGATTATGAATGTCGAACTTGCTTACGATGAAAGATGTTTACGAACGAAAACTTATATGAAACTTATAATAAACATTAACCTAAAGGCCTTCTTTTATAGATACAAGAAGCCTTGTACAATAATCTACGTATCAACTATTCTAGGTAAAGATAAATATAGAGAATACATTGTCGTTTCTATCCTTACTAGAAGTATTCTAGAATATAATAAACGTGTAGATTATATCTTCCATCAGTGCTTGTCTTCAATGTGTCAACGCTTGACTTTAACTTGTCAACGCTTGAGCTGTCAGCGCTTGCTTTATTCTTGTCAACGCTTGAATTGTTCTTGTCAGCGCTCAAGTGATCTGGCCTTAATTTATTCCCAACAGTTATAAAACCATGTTTATCGATCCTTCTTGTGTTCTTGTTCTATGATCCTAAAAGTCACGTTCTCGTAATGAAAACAATACATTATGTCTAAAACACGTGTAGTAGTTTATTTAAATTTATGTCTTCAATAAAAGTCATCATAAAATGAATTTTGGAAGTGCTACGATACTTAATTCTAGCATTGCGTGGGGACACGGCAATGGTTTAGTATGGGGAGTGATGAGACTGTATTTATACATAGTCTCATCGTCCAAATCGGGCTTAAAACGCTTAAAATATCATCAAAATACCCCAAAATGTGCTTGTATTTGTTTATTGTGTATTTCAGGTACGGATATCGTGAATTCACCAAAAGATCAAAGGAATCAAGCAAAAACGAACACGGAAAACGAAGCCGCACCAAGAACCGGACCCGAATCATGATTTTACAAAATTGCCCTTGAAGTTTGAAGAAATTGCAAGATTGATCACTCATGAATTGAAGACTTGTCATTTTATACCCTTGTAAAACCTCAATATTACATGTGGGTCCCTAAAATGATAAGATTTTACAAGATTGGCCCTTGAAATTTTCATTTATTACACCATTGGTCCTTATCCAAAGTTTGAATATTGCTTGTGCCATTTTTGACAACATGGCCAAAGTTGTTTACAAAGGATAGAAAGTTTGGCTGTTTTAATTCAAAGTAGCTATAGAATGAGAGTCAGGGGGCATTTGGGCCAGACACTAAAACCTCACCCCACCACTCATAGCTCTCCACGTCACCCCTCACCCCCCACAACCAATCACATTTCATTAAACACCCACGTCATTTTCCACTTCGTTTATATTTAACTGATTATAATCAGTTATAAACTTTGGAGGCAAACAAAGAATTTAAAAACAATTAACTCCTAATCCTAATCTGTTACAACTATTTACTCACCTTCAACCCCTAAACCCTAAAAAAACCCCAGTATCAATCACACTAATTACCAACCCTAATCCTAATTAACCATAGGGTTTTTCATCACAACCCCACTCCCATCAAACCCCACAACCCAGAAAACGACCCTTGTACCTCTTGTCCCCCCCCCCCCCCCCCCCCCACAACAACACCTCTTCACATGTTACTCAACAGTGGACCCTTTTGTTGACCAAATCAACGAATGAGATGAAAAACGTGTTCCGCACAACATATCAAAGGCCAAGATTCACTTCTGCAAGCTGGCATATTCACATGATCAAAGAAGGACCTTGAAGACCAGTTTGACCCAAGGGCAGTATTGGAAACGCATGAACTAGGGTTTTAGTTTTTTCATTATTTTATTCCTAGTTTCTAGTATCTTCCTAGTACTTGTATATAATGGTTCGACATGTGAACCATTATCCTTGTTCCAGTTTTTGTAAAGTGTTGATTTTATTAATGAAAATGAACGAATTAAACGTTTACAATCTCTGAGTTCCTCTTTTTAATGCTTTCTTAGTGTAACATTTATTTTAATTTGCAATTTAGTTATAGGTTTCAAAAGTTGTTAACGTGTTCTAAGGATTTTTAGAAAATTTATGTTTTTTAAATTTCTTGAAAAAGGTTTTGAATTCAGCCCATGATGAAGTGAAAGTGGATTCATGGGACTGAATTCAGTTCTTTGTTAAAGTTTTTAAAAGTTTCAAGTTTGGTTTTAAGATTGGTTTCATCAAAAAGGATTTTCAAAAGACCTTTTGACCATTTTTTTTATTCAATAGCTTACTGCTTAAATAAGCCAGCTCATAAGCTAGCTTATGAGCTTAGCTTATTTAAGCTTGTAGTTTCTGTTCTTGTTGGTTTTGTTGTGCAGGAAGCAAGATATCAAAAGAAGTCTCATCCATTTGCATTTCAACCTTATTTTAGTCATTTGAAGACATATTCGGCTTGGGGTCCTGCTTTGGATTCCCACAACAAGCCTTCTCTACACTTCACAAGCTTCCCTAAAAGCTCTCATATCCTTTAAAAAGGAAGGCATCAGCCAATCCCTCAGGCTTGAACCCCTTTTTAGCTTTTGAGTAATTTTTTGTGAATTTTTATGTGAATTTGAGTGGAACTTGTTCTTATGTGAATTTTTCTGCTTGATTATGTTTAGATAGATTGTTTATGCATGTTTAGATAGATTGCATTTAGTTTGAGTAGGATTTGAAAGATTTGGTATGCTAAAAATTGGTTTCAAGTAGTTAAAGGGGTGTTTGGATTTGTGGATTATAGAATTTGGGTGACACCAGGTTCTTGTATAAACAGTCCATACATACTCCCTTAAGGTAGTTTTAGTTGCCTTAGTACTTTGATTGGAGTAGTATAATGTGGAGTTGAATATTGCATGTCATCATATATTCTGCTAAATATAATCAGTAGGCTTTAAAATAGATTTGTTCTAGTAATTTTTGAGTTAAAAGCTTGTAATCTGTTAGTTATTAGGAGCATCTAGGGTTTAGACCAGTTTGTAGTGATTTGGTTGGGCATTTGTGAAGATTTGGTAAGCCAAATCTCACCCTAGGTGCCAATTGCACCAGCAACCAACACCCACAGCCCTTTTCTGTATAACAGTGACTGTAATTGCCCATTTAAGTGTGATCTTTGTGTTTGAGTGGTGTTTTTTCTTGTTTATCTTGACTCCCCACACTCCACTGAGTGTGGGGGTGCCCTTGTATTCAACCAATACCAATCCAATCACAAGTTATAGCAAAAAAAAGCACCAGTTCTCATTTTTCTGCATAAGCAGTGGGAAAAAGTTTCCCCTGCTGGTTGTTTAATTCCCACTGCTTTACTACAAGACAAACAGTCCACAAAGTTTCAACATCAGATTTTTTCTTTTTTTGTCTTTAGTGCCCCAAATTAGGAGTTAGACTTTGAAACTTTTTCCATTATTTTTCTTTTTTAATTTCTGATTTTTCAGTATAATTTAATTTTCTGTTACTGTTCATTAAGCAATTTTTAGATTAAATAGCTTATTTAAATTACTTTTTAATTACTGTTTTTTGGAATTTAGTGTAAAAAATTATTATTTTTCACTTTTAAAATTTTTGTTAGACTTAGAAAAGTATTTTAAGATTTTTACATTAAGAATATTTCACTGTTCATCTTTTAATTAATTTTTATAATTAAATTAGCTTAATTAGGGTTTAATTATCAAACTGTTTTGTCTTTTAGTGAAAATTTTTACATTTTTCAAACTTTTTCAATTTTCTACTGTTCATTAGTGTAATTTAGGATTTTCAAAATTGTCAAATTAATTTTGGCATTATTTTATTATTTTTTATGATTATTCTAGTTTAAAAATAGTTTTTAGTCATTTAAAAATAGAAAAATAGTTTTTAAAATTTAGGAAAAATACTTTTTAGTCTTTAAATAATATAAGTAACTTATTAGTTCAATAAAATAACATTTTGGACATTTTGTTAATTATATTTAATTTTAGGGCTTTAATTAGCATTTAAAATTGAATATTTAATTAATAAAAGGTTTTAAAATATATTTGTTGGATTTTTATCCTTATTTATATTATTTTAGACTTAGTTTAATCTTTTAATTAATTTTTAGGTTTAATTTTTAATTTTGTCGCGTTTTACGTATTTACGTTCGCGTTTTACGTCAACGTCGTAGTTTAATCGTAGTTGTAGCTCGTCTTTACTTTTTCTCTTCTCAACCTAAAACGTCACTAATCCAAACTTGATTTCATATATATTGGCACATTAATCCACACACCTCCTTCGAGAACGAACCCGCATTTATTCGATTCTTCGGTTTTCCTAAATCGTCGAGTTTAATACTTGCCGCATTTATACGTTGTTTTCCTAAACGCGTATTTCTACACCTATCACGTCACAATAATCACGCTTGTGTAAATATTCTCATACATAAATTCGCTTACACGGGGATCAACCGTCAAGGCGCGAACTGGGGTGATCGTCCCCAAATAGTACTATTATATGCATAAGCGTCTACCAAATCCCGGTAGTTCACAATTCATGCAAATGGGACTTTTAGTGACATAACCTAACTTTAATAATCCATTTCATTTCATCTATCGGGTCATTTAATCATTCATCGGGTCATACAATCATTCGGGTCCAAATCAATAAACAAACAATCGGGACAAATGGTGTCCTATTTTATCAAAACTTACATGTTATCTCCCTCACGGGTTTATAAAACATTTTATAAAAACATTTAAAAGAGTGCGAGGCTATGAACTCACGTTGATGTGGGAAGGCGGTTATCGGCGATTTGGATGTACGGTACGTGCTTCAATCACGGAAACCTAGACAAATAATACTCGTCTTAGACTCTTGTCCAATGACTTTATAAAAATAAAAATTATGTATACATATGATGATTTTGTACATATGATGATGATCAAGTGGGTTTATATATTCTTATTTACTCATTTTAGTGTTTATGTATTGGTAACTTTTTACTAGTTTACTAGTTTTACCTATTTACGTGTTTTAGGTCCAATAAGCCTATTATAAGTTTATTAACTTGTATTAATCCATTTTATACTTGTATTATCAGTATTTATACTTTACATGTTGAGCCCAAATGGGTTAAGCCCAATAAGTAATTTTTATAAGTGTTTAACTTATTTAGTTAAATTATTAGTCCAATTATGCTAACTTAGCTCGTTAATGTCCGTATGTCATATAGTTCGGGTTTTATCGGTTTTTACTTGTATTAGGTACTTATACATCAGTATATGACTTTTAAAAAACTTTACATTAGATGGGTTTGATTGTCTAAGTTTTAATTGGCGAAAAACGTTAATTTTACGGTAATAGCCGAAAAAGTCGTAAAAATCATGTTTATAGTTTTTATAACTTATAAATCTTATTCAACTACCATTTTTATAAAGTGTCCATTTATTTAAACTTATACATATTTATATAAATGAAATTTATAAGTTAGTGGGTTTTAATTCACATTTTATACTATATTAGTTTGAGTGCTTATATAATACTATTAAACATTAATTCTTCAAAATCTGATTTTTAGTTTTATCTTCACCATTTTTATCATATCTTGAGTTCTATAAGGAGATAGAAGCTCATTTTTGGATGTCATAAACTTCATATTATGTGCTACAAATAAGTTAGTTATAGCTACTGCTCATTCTATGTTTAACTATCCTTAACAGTCCCTACAAAACAGACTATTCAGATTGGTACACTCATTTTGTTTTGATCATATCACACTCATTTTGATGATTCCATTGCATGGCCAACTCTCACATGTGTATGACATCTAACACTTACTGTAAATGAATTCCACTTTATCATTTTATCATTTTAACCTTTGGTTACTTACTGTTTTTATACAGCCATCTTATTTAGCAAGATTTTAACCATTTTACATGTGGTTTTCCATCTTTTTACCCATGTTTATCAAATCTATCAACACCAAATCCCCACATAATATTTTTAATCATCATTCATCATCATATACATATACATAAATAAAGAAAATACAATATTACATAATCAAACTAACAAAAGGATAGGAAGAACAATCTCTATACCACCATTAGTGATGAAAAGCTGAGTCTTTGATGAACAAGGCTTAGATTTTGATGGCAAAAATTGTGATAAACCAATATCATATTCAAGTATACCAACCTTTATAAACTTCTCATGGAAAATCAGCCCTATGACACCAACAAATTTTCTCCTTGGATATTAGAATCACCTCTAATCTTCAAAGCTTCAAAGTAGCAGCATCATGTGTATGAGTAACACATGATTTTATGGCTAACATAGATCAAATGAGGGTTGTTTTTGATGATGGTTGGACGAATTTTAGAGAGATGAGAGAGTTTGGTGAGTGGTTTGCATGAGTTGCTAAGTGTAAATGTATGAATGAAGTGGTTTTGGTGGTTTTGTGCTAAGTTAGCTTACATGTTAAGCTTATGCTAACATGTGTTAGCTTTCTAGCTAAAAGGTGCCACATCTTATGATTTGGTGTCCTCTTTTGGCCATCTCTTTTGAGTGGGGTGGGATAAACTTGTTTTGTCCCATCCCACTAATTTACGGGTATTCTTTGATTCTAGTTTCCTCGATTTACGTGCCCTCGTGTCGTTTTAACGAAAAACGTTTTTATAAATAATGAATCAACGGCACAAAACGAATCTAATAAAAATTGTCTCATCAAAAACGGAGTTCGAAAACGTAAATACGTAATCCTAAGGTTTCCGGTTTAGTCGTAAAGGACGTTAAATTAAAATCGTAAGTCCTAATATCTTCTCGTAAATTTGTGAGTTTATGAAACAACTCAAAATTAAAATCCCAAAATAATATTCACGGATAAATTTATTTCCTGAAATGTCGGACTGTCACCAAAACGGTGTATGTAAACGTAAGCACGTAACGTAGAATCCTCCGGTTTAGACGTAGTCGATGCTACTTCAAGACGTAAATCCAAATTTCTTCCCAGAAATAAGTGAGTTCATAATATAACATTAAAATAATGTTTTTAAATAATATTTGAGAATAAAATATAAACCATAAATTGACGGATTGTCACAGCATTTACCCCTAAACAGGATCTTTGTCCACAAAGATCATCTTATATTACTACTCGCTTCTTATAGAGTTAAAGCCATGTGGGTATTTCCTCCACATCCGATCTTTTCTCATAAGTGTAATCCATTACGATATGCGAGTTTCATCAAACATAACTACGGGAATAAGATCAGGCTTAATGTTGACTTACTTTCTCTATCCATGATGTTCACGGGTTTTTGATGAATGCAACTTTTCGCCGATCTAAACTTTATCAAGAAGTAATCAGATTTTCACTTGATTGACATTTTATCAAGTTCGATATACGAAACATAATTCACGCAGCTCTTGAAGTCCTAGGGTAGATCCAGCTTATATGTCTTTCAAACCAATCTTTTACATCATCTCAATGGTCCCATACAACGGGGACTTATATCCCATGATCTTTCAGATCATCAATTCATTTTTCCATGGTTAAATTTTTTGGCATAACTTCGCTACCCATCTGGCACTTCCAGATCTACATTTCATATTCACATAACCTCCTGTCCACTACCGGCAGTCAATAATCAGATCCTAATTTCAACAATCATTTCAGGCCTCGCGAGTCGAGTATTTTTGGAAGGTTAGGTTCGCCATCATAGGAAACCTTAAACCTAAAAGACATGTCCAACTCACAATGGGTGTATGTTGGGTGTCTTCATCCCAACTCCTGCTTACAGATGCTCTAATATATATCCTCACAAGATTCGATCTTGATCCTAATACGATAATTATCAATGATAATCTCTCCAAAGGAAAACGATTTCACAGTTTATTACCAAAGGTCAATCATTCAAACATAAAACAACACTTATAGTATTTTGTATCGTTACTTTACCTCGTCCCTTCGATTGGGGTGGTACACAGTACTCTCTCATCAAGGTTCGTTCCCAATGACTTCTGAGCAAACCTCTAGAAATTCGATGCGAAGCGAGGATCTTGATAGAGATGATCGATACAGGCACACCATGCTTATATAACTCCTTTAAATACAAAAGAGTCAATTTCTTCATCAAGAATCTATCATTAACAGGAATGATATTAGCAGATTTGGTCAGTCTGTCGACGATGACCCAAATCGAATTAACTTCAGATGATGACCTTTGCAATAGTTAGACGTTTACTAATGTATGAGGCGATGTCTGCCTTCATAATTTGCCATTAGTACAACTTCTTTAGATAAAAATACATTAAATCATAAATGTCATGAATAAAATACTTATACTTACAAGATTCCAACATAACTATATCTCACAATCCTCCATATTTAGACAATCACAAGTGGCCTTTTAATCATCTAGAGCCATCGGCTTCTCAATTCTAATGGTTCACATTAGCCGCGAACTCCCTTTTATTATTTATATTATCCTTCTTACAGGCATCAACTATTTCTAAATGTTCGGGCAAATTACTTTGCACCGTCATTATTAAGGAACACAATCCTAATTGATTCTTTATCCTTTCTATATTATGTGTAAGTATCTACATTCATCTTCCCTGATGAAATAATTATCATGTCCGTATTTATTCAAAAATTATTTCTTCACATTTTCTGAGTTTTAGTTTCTTCTCAACTATCATTTTTATCCGTTATGCTCAATCCGACGTCTAAAGCGTCGATAACTATTACTAGTAATTAAATAATAGATATTTAATTTTATGAAACGTAAACGTAAAAAGTTTTAAATTTCTCGGTTCGTCCAATTATAGGAAAATGTTCAAAAGAATAAGTTTGAATTTAATTAACACGATTTTTGTTGATTTACTGAAAATAATTAGTGAGATTCGTAAATGTTCGAAAAGTCTTTGTTTATACTTTGGTCACAATTTTCTTATTTGACAAGCAAAAATTGTCGTTTTAAATTTCAAGTCATGGTTTCCTCAATCCCTCTTAGGTTGTCTTGAGGCATACACAAACATTTACCCCTAAACAGGAGTTTAGTTAAATGTTCTGGGTATAAGGGAATAATCCCTTAAAAGTTCTTTTTGATATAACATTTGTCAAAACATATTTGCACTTTCTTTTTGGTAAAACCCAAAGTCTCAAATGGCTCAAATTTTTAAAGAGTCAATATAGATTCTATTATTTATTAATCACACGGTCAAATAATGTAAAGGATTTAGTCTTTAATCACATGTTAAATATTTAAGGTACATGTTTTCACTACTCGGCCAATTCAGGGCAGTCTATAAATAATTATTAACTCCTTCCTATTCTTACAAACAAACAGATGGTCCTTAATGATCACAAGCATGGATTTATCAAATTACATCCTACACACGAGATTCACCAAATTTATGGATGCTACATGTGTATTAGTCCATCCAAACGATATCACGTGAAACTAATAATGTTCATCACAAGTTCTGGATGTAGTAATTGGAATAGATAATCTTTTCGCGGACGCGAAGTTGATGATAACCATGCCGTGAATCAAATTTTTGAATATACGCTAGAACCTTGTAAATGATCGAACAAATCTATCATCTTGGGTAGTGAATATAGATTTTAATCATCAATTTACTTAGTTCACGGTAATTAATAAACATAAGAAATGATAACACCATAGCTCTTCATGATGACGAGCTTGGTAGAATAAAAGTCTTCTCCTACAACTCCCTCAGTTGTAGGGTAATTCTTTTAATTTAGATGGTGCTGACGTATAGTGCACAAGC
Source organism: Glebionis coronaria (assembly GCA_025667525.1). Lineage (NCBI taxonomy): Eukaryota > Viridiplantae > Streptophyta > Magnoliopsida > Asterales > Asteraceae > Glebionis > Glebionis coronaria. The sequence continues at coordinate 168,407,713 of CM046875.1, forward strand.
CACAGGTGCAGCACCGGGAATATAATCAATACCAATGTTCAACTTGCCTTAACGGCGAAAGTCTAGATAATTCACCAGCAAATACCTCCTAAAGTCTCAAATAACATGAACATTTTTTTTTTACATTTACTTTAAGTTCATTCTAGATTATAATATCTATGACTAGTTCATAACCATTCACGGTATAATTTCAAGTCTAAATGCAGGATATGGTCACCCATCAAGAATTATTTAGATCACTTTTGATAATAAACATCTTATCATTTAGGGGAATTCTACTCGAGTTCCCATCAATTAAGACAATGTCGTTATGTCATAATCAATCAATCCATTCTACTTGCACTATCAACTTTTCAGTTTCATTGCCGTCGATAAGATATGAATTTCTCAAAAGACTAATAATAATTCATAATCTTTCACAAATTCAAGGATATATGGAGACACAACTACCATTAAAAGAGTAAGGCAACGCATAATCTACGCGAGAGAATTTCAAATCAGATACAAATGAAAACATTTAATGAATATGAATATATTCCATGTTTTCATAATTTGAGTACGCATTCGAAAGCTCCTCAGATTGTTACCCAGGTCATTCAAATGAAATCAAATCAAAAGAAATGATAGGAACGTCGATACATCCAGTCGGGTATCAACACTCGGTAATCAGATACTTTTCCAAAGAATCTCACCAAACGGGAGAATTGGACAAGAAGGGAATATCAATTGTCAATTAAGACAATATCTATAGATGAGTAATTTCGACTCAGAAGAAAAAATAGTACGGGCACATATGTAGGTGTCCCTATCAATATGTCCCTATTTTTCGCTTCTTGCAGATCTCATAAAATTTAATCTTTCACAACTTCAACGAAAATGTAGTGTTTATTAATCAATTTTATGGTGACTACTAATCAGTCTTGCATGGTCCCTTCTAAATTGTATGTAGGCGCGCAACTATATACAATTTCAAGATTAACGATGCAATACTCAGTTCGTCAAAATTTTATCATCATGTTTATAATAAAAACATTTTCATGCTTAATTCTTAGATAAGAATCAAAAATAAATTTACAAAGATTTTCTTTGTTATGAAAACAATTAAGTTTTCCAAGGTGTTTTATAAACAACTTCATTTTGATAACGATTATTTATAAGTCTCACTTTAAATAATCCATATGGTGATGAAAATTCAATTTTTCTCAAGGGATACTGTTTTATCTTATAAAAACAATGAGTGATCTGCAAAAGAGTGATGAAAGCTTGTTCACCAAGGACTAAATACAATATGATAGGAAATGAGCTTTAGCCAAATAATCATGAGGTTCATGACCTCGATGGTACTCAGGAATAAAAAGAGAATAATCCACAACGTAACTCAAATCGAGATGAGTACTTGTTCAATGGTTGCATCACTAATTCAATCATTAGGATGAAGCAATAAAAGATAGATAACATCGATACATGTAGGATTTAGAAATCAAAGGTATTCTTTTCATTAATCACAAACAAGTCAGAATTGTACCATAACACATTGTGTGTCACTATGTCATACAATTCCAAGAACTCATCCTACCAACTGATGTCTCAGTTAAGTTATGGATTTTTAAAAGATACCACAATGAATACTAATCTACAAGAGTCATTAGGTGTTCCATCTATCCCGAGAGATCCATCGGTCCCAATTCAGAAGAAGATTTCTTCAATTTATTTCTTGGACACTAGGCATCCTCATTAGTGGACAATGGCCTAGGAACAATCCTTAACACGATCTAACAATCATTTAAAACCTTATAATTCAATCACAGAACTTAACGACTTCCTCTTATCAACTCATATTCCATAAAAGTTAAATTTTACTTTATTCAAGTTTCAATCAACTTATACTCAATTCGATATCCTACCCCATTTTCTAATACTGCCAATCTTATTCTTAGGCCTTAATAGGGCAATAAAAGTTCAATATGAACAACACTTAATTTCCAATCCTATAGCTCTTACAACGATAGTTACCAAATGAGTCGCTAGTATGAAATGACTCGATCATTCAATTAGACTTCTCGGAAAGGTACTAGTGGCATGAGGCTTTTGGGTAATGGTTCCAATGACAACCTCAAGTGCAACATTCACCCTTTCGATTTCAAATTTAAGAATTGGGTGACAACGAATCAGATGACACCTTTCCAGGTGGTATCGTTTTGTCAAACTCCACTCTATAAGGAAAGATCGTCATGACATCGATATCAGATTTAATCTCGCCAATTCTTCTTCAATATCGCAATCAACTAATATCAACATTTCTACGAATATCAACCATTTTGTTGGGATCATAAATATCCACAATTTGGTTTAGATCTAGGATAGCTAGAATTCCTACGGGAATAGCTTCGATTGATTTGCTAGGAGAGTTAGGGTTTCTTGTGACAATCTACGTCGTATAAATACCTCGTATAAATATAGAAATAATCATCAAACAATCATGTAATCAAATTACATCATATGTATATATATAATCCAATTTATATATATATTAAAATAACACTTCTCAGTCTGGCGTTGTCGGTAACTCGGGAATTCTTCGGCACCGTTATAGTCAAAAGATTTTTAGACATTTTTAGAAAAATGTTTATAGTTAAAAGATTTTGAAATGTTTTATTCAAAACCTTGGTTTTAAAAATCTTTCGTTCTCTATAACGAGAGCTCTGGTACCAAACTGTAACACCCCCAAATTTATACAATTCAATACAACGGAAGACTCGTTGGTGTTACGGGATAGCACATTACTCACATCATAGACAACGCTTAAAAATCGCGTCGTTTAATAATAAAGCATTTCCATTCATGAATATCAAAGTTACATAGGTCCCAAGTCATAATATTTCATACAATTTTTACAAAGCATTTGAATGGAAATTGTTGTTTAAGTGCGGGCCATGAATTCTTGTTGTCTTCCCGAGAATTACCTTCAAGTACCTGAGATAAAACATGTTAAAAGAAAAGGTCAGCGATAACGCCGAGTGAATTCATAGAGTTTAATAAAATCCATCAATATAACATAGGTATAAAATTATTAACGAAAATCATTTTGTACAAATCTTTGTAATAGGCCACAAAATAGCCAAAGTTATTTTATACAAATCCTTATCAAAATCATAATATAGACTTTCGCCTTCAAAACCATTATACGAACTAATGTCGTAAAAATATCATACAATACGTTTTATAACGTTGTATAGAAATAAAAACCGTTATTTGAATATGGTTATGAAAAACCAAAACACGAACACAATATCAATAGTAAGACCCCGTATTGCTAGTCAGGCAATATATCGTAATTTAGTGCGTATAGCAGTATTTCGTTATTTTGGATTATTATAAGCCGCATGACATTGTTACCTTACTACAACAAACAACGGGTAGCTAGCCCGAAACTCATTTGCCCATCTAAATTAGCATGTCGTCACAATAATCACGCTTGTGTAAATCTTCTCATACATAAATTCGCTTACCAATTAATGTGGCACGACGAGGATCAACCGTCAAGGCGCGAACTGGGGTGATCGTCCCCAAATAGTACTATTATATGCATAAGCGTCTACCAAATCCCGGTAGTTCACAATTCATGCAAATGGGACTTTTAGTGACATAACCTAACTTTAATAATCCATTTCATTTCATCTATCGGGTCATTTAATCATTCATCGGGTCATACAATCATTCGGGTCCAAATCAATAAACAAACAATCGGGACAAATGGTGTCCTATTTTATCAAAACTAACATGTTATCTCCCTCACGGGTTCATAAAACATTTTATAAAAACATTTAAAAGAGTGCGAGGCTATGAACTCACGTTGATGTGGGAAGGCGGTTATCGGCGATTTGGATGTACGGTACGTGCTTCAATCACGGAAACCTAGACAAATAATACTCGTCTTAGACTCTTGTCCAATGACTTTATAAAAATAAAAATTATGTATACATATGATGATTTTGTACATATGCTGATGATCAAGTGGGTTTATATATTCTTATTTACTCATTTTTGAGTGTTTATGTATTGGTAACTTTTTACTAGTTTACTAGTTTTACCTATTTACGTGTTTTAGGTCCAATAAGCCTATTATAAGTTTATTAACTTGTATTAATCCATTTTATACTTGTATTATCAGTATTTATACTTTACATGTTGAGCCCAAATGGGTTAAGCCCAATAAGTAATTTTTATAAGTGTTTAACTTATTTAGTTAAATTATTAGTCCAATTATGCTAACTTAGCTCGTTAATGTCCGTATGTCATATAGTTTGGGTTTTATCGGTTTTTACTTGTATTAGGTACTTATACATCAGTATATGACTTTTAAAAAACTTTACATTAGATGGGTTTGATCGTCTAAGTTTTAATTGGCGAAAAACGTTAATTTTACGGTAATAGCCGAAAAAGTCGTAAAAATCATGTTTATAGTTTTTATAACTTATAAATCTTATTCAACTACCATTTTTATAAAGTGTCCATTTATTTAACCTTATACATATTTATATAAATGAAATTTATAAGTTAGTGGGTTTTAATTCACATTTTATACTATATTAGTTTGAGTGCTTATATAATACTATTAAACATTAATTTTTCAAAATCTGATTTTTAGTTTCATCTTCACCATTTTTATCATATCTTGAGTTCTATAAGGAGATAGAAGCTCATTTTTGGATGGCATAAACTTCATATTATGTGCTACAAATAAGTTAGTTATAGCTACTTCTCATTCTATGTTTAACTATCCTTAAGAGTCCCTACAAAACAGACTATTCAGATTGGTACACTCATTTTGTTTTGATCATATCACACTCATTTTGATGATTCCATTGCATGGCCAACTCTCACATGTGTATGACATATAACACTTACTGTAAATGAATTCCACTTTATCATTTTATCAGTTTAACCTTTGGTTACTTACTGTTTTTATACAGCCATCATATTTAGCAAGATTTTAACCATTTTACATGTGGTTTTCCATCTTTTTACCCATGTTTATCAAATCTATCAACACCAAATCCCCACATAATATTTTTAATCATCATTCATCATCATATACATATACATAAATAAAGAAAATACAAGATTACATAATCAAAATAACAAGAGGATAGGAAGAACAATCTCTATACCACCATTAGTGATGAAAAGCTGAGTCTTTGATGAACAAGGCTTAGATTTTGATGGCAAAACTTGTGATAAACCAATATCATCTTCAAGTCTATCAACCTTTATAAACTTCTCATGGAAAATCAGCCCTATGACACCAACAAATTTTCTCCTTGGATGTTAGAATCACCTTCAATCTTCAAAGCTTCAAAGTAGCATCATCATGTGTATAAGTAACACATGATTTTATGGCTAACATAGATCAAATGAGGGTTGTTTTTGATGATGGTTGGCCGAATTTTAGAGAGATGAGAGAGTTTGGTGAGTGGTTTGCATGAGTTGCTAAGTGTAAATGTATGAATGAAGTGGTTTTGGTGGTTTTGTGCTAAGTTAGCTTACATGTTAAGATTATGCTAACATGTGTTAGCTTTCTAGCTAAAAGGTGCCACATCTTATGATGTGGTGTCCTCTTTTGGCCATCTCTTTTGAGTGGGGTGGGATAAACTTGTTTTGTCCCATCCCACTAATTTACGGGTATTCTTTGATTCTAGTTTCCTCGATTTACGTGCCCTCGTGTCGTTTTACGAAAAACGTTTTTATAAATAATGAATCAACGGCACAAAACGAATCTAATAAATAAAAAATGGAGTTCGAAAATGTAAATACGTAATCCTAAGGTTTCCGGTTTAGTCGTAAAGGACGTTAAATTAAAATCGTAAGTCCTAATCTCTTCTCGTAAATTTGTGAGTTTATGAACCAACTCAAAATTAAAATCCCAAAATAATATTCACGGATAAATTTATTTCCTGAAATGTCGGACTGTCACCAAAACGGTGTATGTAAACGTAAGCACGTAACGTAGAATCCTCCGGTTTAGACGTAGTTGATGCTACTTCAATACGTAAATCCAAATTTCTTCCCAGAAATAAGTGAGTTAATAATATAACATTAAAATAATGTTTTTAAATAATATTTGAGAATAAAATATAAACCATAAATTGACGGATTGTCACAATATGTGCTGCGGATGTTGGTGTCGTCCGGTTTCTTCTCCTTAGAAAGAATGTTCTTCAAATCCAAAGTAGGATCAAGATGATAATCTTCAAAATCTAAAGGAGGTACATCACTCTCATGAGGGAAGTAAGTATTGAGAAAAGCAGAGAAATCTTCCTCAAATGAGTAATCGTCCAAAGTAGGATCTAGGGATGGCGGAGGATCTTCATAATGAGAAGAATCACTCGAAAGAGTATCGGCCTCATCAAAATCATCATATGTGGGCATGTCGGGATACTCGGAGGTAAGGTCATCATAATCATCCGAATCCGTGCTAGAATCATCATCATAAGCATCAAAGATCGGTGGAGAATCATAAATGGGAGAAGGTTCCATATTGGAGAGAGAATCATCCACATCATCATGAAAAAGTGGATTATCAATGCAAGACTCGAATAGAGGATTGTTGTAGATGACAAAATCATCAAGCACATTAATCATATTCGCTGACTCTCTTCCAAAGGATTTGCTTGTAAGCTTCCCCATTTTAAAAACTTGGGCATCATCCCCGACTCTCAAGATTAACTCACCTTCGGCAACATCAACTAGAGCTCGTCCGGTTCTCAAGAATGGCCGACCAAGTATTAAAGGAATACGAGGGTCCATTTCATAATCAACAACGACAAAGTCGACCGGGAAAGTAAATGTGCCAACTTTAATGAACACGTCTTCGGCAATACCAACAGGGTAAGCGAGAGTGCGATTTGCAAGTTCAAGAGTCATCTTTGTTGGAGTAAGGTCGGGTAATGATAGTGTTTTCCAAACACTCAAAGGCATAAGATTAATACTGGCCCCGAGATCAGCTAGGGCAGTAAATTCTTCGGTTTTGTTAAAGATGCAAGGCAACACAAAACGACCGGGATCTCCAAGCTTTTCTGGAAGTTCTTTAAGAATAACTGCAGAACAGTTTTCATTTAAGCGTGTGTTGGCGAGCTCAATCAACTTCTCCTTCTTGTTAAGCAATTCCTTGAATGCTTTAACAAATTTCGGCATGTGGACAAGTGCTTCGACAAGGCTAATGTTGAAATTCAGTTGAGAGATCATCTTCATAAATATTGACATTTGAGAGTCATCGTTGGTGAGCATTGTGGTCTTGCCTAGCCGTGAAGGATAAGGGATTTGGGTTTGGGTGGGGAAGGTGCAGTAGTTAAAGGTTGAGATGTTGAAGGGTCCTTCCTAGGTACATCGTCATGACGAGGCGGAGACGGTAATGGTGCACTAATACTAGGTGTAGGAGGAGTAGGGATAAATTGTGGTGGAGGAGGTGTAGATGATGGGGGTGGGGTAGGTGGTCCTACTATGGTAACTCCACTACGGGTAGTAATAGCACTCACATTCGCTCGCGGATTGGTGACAGTGTTTGAAGGTAAAGAACTCGAAGTAGAAGGTTGAGTTGTGGGCAAGAAACTAGCAAGCATATTCTTCAAATCATTCGTTTGAGTGCTGAAGGAGGATTGAATATTATCTCGAAGCTCGGATCTTATATCATTTCCTTGCTTGGTGATATCTCCTTTCAGATTGATAATTTGGCTCTGCAGATTCTTGATTTGCTCACCTTGGGTTCTCATTATGGCTTCAACATCGGGATTAATGGGTGGGGCTTGTTGAGCGGGTGGGTGATAAGGATTAGAAGCTCTAGGTGGCATTTGGTTGCTTCTATTGTAATTGTTGTTGGGGTTTTGGTTTTGAGGAGAAAAACCGGGTGAAAGGTAGTTGTTTGATCGGTAACTCATCAAATTTCTATCCCCTTGAGGTCAAGCTTGGTAATTTTCTGGTGAATAATTACCATAAGCTGCATACACGTTCTCCGGATTTCCTTGAGTAGAAGGACAATCAGTGTATGAGTGTGGACCGCCGCATGTTTCACAAGGATTGGCAACCGCTTTAACTTGTTGTTGTTGGTTTGAAGCGAGAAGCAAGATACTTTTGTTCATTTCTGTCATCATGCGGGTGAATTCGGTCATATCGGGGCTTGCTGAAGTGGAAGAAACATTGACTCTCGGGTTGTTCCTTGAAGAAGCGGAGGAATCCCAGTTTTTGTGGTGAGTAGTCATGTTCTCAATAAGCTCTCTACACTCCTCGGGTCTCCTTTTCATAAATGTGCCACCGGCGGCTACATTAATCGTATCACGATCACGAAAAGTCAAACCGTTGTAGAAAGTATCAATTAAGGTCACAGGGAGCATGTTGTGGTTTGGACAACGATCAATTAAGACATTATATCTTTCCCAAGCATCAAAAAGAGATTCATCGGGTTCTTGCATGAAACCGCTGATTTGATTGCGAAGGCTCGTGACCATGGATGGTGGAAAGTAGCGCGACAAAAAGCGTTGAGTCATGTCATCCCAAGTATGAATTGAATTCTTTGGAAGACGATCAAACCATTTCTCGGCGTGATGTGATAAAGTATGTGGAAAGAGTTGAAGGCGAAGAACATCCATTGTGGCACCGGACAACTTCATGCTTTGGGTGATTGTAATGAATTTGTCGAGGTGTTTGTTGGCATCATCATCAGGCATTCCGGTGAATGGATTAGTTTGCACTTGCTGAATCATGTGGTGCTTCAACGAATACTCCGGAGCCGTGATTTGCATCGGCGCAATCGGTCCTCCTCGTCCAAACATTGTAGGTTGACAAAGTTCCTCCATTGTCCGAAGATCGGGCTGTGGATGAACATTGTTGTTATTATTGAGGTGCGGTGGATTATTGTTGTTGTTAACACCTGCCACACTTAATTCTCGAGTCTCGGGCTCTTGATAATTAGAAGATCTAGTACGCATACACCTACAAAATCAAAAGAAAACAATACCAAACACAAAGAGAATATATATACACAAATAAAGATAAAATCTTTTTGGATTTTTGAAATTTTTAATTTTTATGTGTTTTTTAACAAATTTTTTACTTTTTTTATTTTTTTTTATTTTTTCCATTTTTGTAGATTTTTAAGCAAGAAAAGTAACGCTCACAAGTGAACGGATCCCAAAAAGCAACGCGTCTCTCACAAAAAACCGTTAATCTTTATGAAAAGAGCCGGCAGCGGCGCCATTTTAATGAAAAGATTTTGCTAGGTTCAATTGTTCGTTTCTCGGTATCTTAACGAATTGATTTCCGGTTCAAAGTACGACTCTATTGTTTTTGGTGAAACAAATATTTTTGGTTGTTTTTAAATAAATGTGCAAGACTTAAAAATAAATGACGTTAAAGTAAATCTAAAACTAATTTAAAGTAAAAGTGCGAGTATTTAAAAGCGTGATGTAAATTAAAAGGCACTAAACGTAAATAACGCAAACTTAAATCTAACTAAGGCAAACTTAAAACGCAACTAAAACTTAAACTAAGGCAACGCTAAAATAAATCTAAGGCAAATAAACTTAAAGTGCAACTAAATAAAAAGGCGGGAAAAATAAAGCTTGAAAATTAAAAACGGAAACTTAAAAACTGGAATTAAAGGAACCTGAAAAATAGCTCATCCGGAATAATACCCTCGTTCGGAATAAACATTCATCCGGAATGTCACCTTCGTTCGGAATGTTCTTCTTTACTCGGAATATCAACCAAAGCCCTTGATCCGGAATAAATTGCTTACTCGGAATATGTCACATATCCGGAATAATCTTCTTTATTCGGAATACTGGTCTTGATCCGGAATGTTGCCCTTGATCCGGAATATCTCTTGATCCGGAATAATATTCCGAATAGAACTCCTTGATCCGGAATATGTCACTTATTCCGGATAGAAGCCCTTGATCCGGAATATTCCCTTGATCCGGAATATTCTGTTGATTCGGAATGTCTGATATTTCGGATGAACCGTTTGATCCGGAATAATAAATTATTCCGAATAAACTAATTGATCCGGAATGTTCTTGCTGATCCGGAATAATCCCTTGATCCGGAATATTGGATATTCCGGATGAATCACCTTGGCCAAACCCTTGATCCGGAATGTTGAAGATTCCGAATAGAGCACTTTGATCCGGAATAATAAATTATTCCGGATGAACGACTTTGATACAGAACTTTTTCAACAGACTCCTTCACTCGGAATAACAACACTTGATCCAGAATATACCTGGGAACAGAATTATGCAGCGAAGAACAAGGAACACACGAATAACACGAATCTAATAAAAACTAAGCAAAATCAACCAAAAGATTAAATCAAACTAAACAAATAACATCTACTAATCATAAACAAACAATCCAAAACAATTAAACTAACAAATCTAACCAAAATAATCAAAACCCACTTAAATAAATCAATAAAAATCAAGAACATGAACATAAACAATAAAGCATGAAGATTAAGATCAAATAAAGAAAGGTAGATAAGAGATTAACAAGAAAAAATAAAGATTGACAAGAATTAAAAGAACACTTACTTGAAATTAATTGAATTTAAGGTGCAAGACAAGGTATTTAAATTGGACAAGAAATTAAATGGACATGTATTTAAATGTGCAAGGTAAATAAAATGGAAGAAATAGTGTGTCAAACTATCCAACAAAATGAAATGATTAATCCTAATGACTATTTATAGCGGAGGATTAGGGAGTGCTTAGGAAGCTTCCTCCCCTCTTTCATTTTTCCTTAATTCCACTCTTAAGTCCTTAAGCCTTTTAATCTTCTTAATCTTGGACTTTAATGACTTTGCCTCGGGATTTCTTCAAACTCGTTTTGTAATTCTTCAATAAATTAGACTTGAGTTTTTCGGCTTTTGATAAACTTTCGTCTTTTGACTTTTTCTTCGATAAATCTCAGAATTGGTCTTGGACTTCCGTTCTTTTTGCACTCTTGACTTCTTGACTTCGTCTTTCGTCTTTTTCTTTGATAAAAGCCCGTGAATGCCCGTGTTTTCTCCACTTTTCTCCTTTTCGTCCTAAATCACAACAAAAACACAAACCACGCATAATTCCGACATAAATGACATAAAATACACGTTTTGGCTCAGTTATTATTGTAATTAAGTGGTAAAAAGGATGGGTGTTTACACACCTATCAGTTAATTTCTTCGTTTAAGTTTTATTTTTATTAATTGTTTCGCTTTAATTTACGTTTTATTATTTATATTGTTTCGTTATTTTTAGTTAATTGTTTTTAGCTTATTTTTATTACTATTCGCATTTAACTTTTACTTAGAAATAGATAATCAAAACTTTCTTTTTGTTAACCAAAAACGACTGAGTCACACTTTTGATCGGTAATCAATTCGAAAAGATCGGATTCTACGAACTTTCATACGAGCTTAAAAACCTTGTATCATGCCCCTTGCATCCGGTTTAACAAGGAAATGGTTCTAATAGCTGTATTTACAAAAGAGAATGGTATCAAGAATTCCGCTAATCCAGATGAGAATAGGTTACTACGAACCATGTAAATTAGTCGTTTGTTTGACCCCTTTTCAGTTTCATTTGTATCTCCAATGCGCACATTTAGTGCTACTAATCCACCTACTAGAACAAGCCTTATGGACAAACCTACACCAATATCCGTAATGGATTCAAACGTGAGATATTTTTGTTTTAAGAGTCAGTGACGCTATTTTTGATTTCTTAATCATGATTTTAAGCTTATAACACCTTATTTTTTTGGATCAGGTACTATAATAATGAAGTGTATTCGAATTAGGCTACTGCGGCATAATCTGTTGTTGGTTTAGGGTACTGCAGAAGTAAGATGAGTTTAGATGAGGTCATAATAGGAACGAGAAGTGTTTGGTTCAGGCTAGCATAAGAAACAAATGTGTTTGGAGTAGACTGAGAATGCGTTTCACAAGTGTGTATACATGAGGTAAAAATCAACTATTTTTTAAAACTATATTGTGTTTGGAAATTCTTATAATTTTGAAATTAAGTTCATGCATAAATTGATTATATAAATAATAGCAGAAGGTTTTCATTCAAAATGAAATATTTGAAAGTCGTGACAGGGAGAACTCGCCTCATACTTATCGAACTCCATTATGACTGTTACTAATAAAGTATAGTTGATAACTATATTAAGCATATTAGAAACAATTACGGATTGCAGTATGTTTGTTTGATAAGCTTTGAATTTCACTTCGAATTGACCATCCGTTTCATCATACTTTTCTTTATTCCAAGTTGTTCTATACATTGTCATAGCTGAGGGAAAAAGGTAAAAGTAAGAAACATAAAGCTTCAGAACCTGTTCTTTTAAGCACAAAGGAATAGGAAGATGATATGTATCTTAGTGAACTACTGTATAAATTTAGAAAGGTTTCAAAACATTCACCGTCCAAAAAGATACCTGTTTCTAAAAACATTTTGATTACGGTGTCGACCCATTTGATGGTAATGGGTCGTCAGTATTTCTTGCTTCTGAAGATCAAGTGAATAACACTGTTCAAGATCAGTTACAAATGAAAGTAAAATAGCTGGCGTTAGTGAAGTTTCTCTTGATAAGTTGGAGAACATGAAGTTAATCGACGAGGTTAATATGTTAAATCATCTTCTGGCCTTGCTGGTAAAGTATGAATGGTTAGGAGATAATGATCATAAGAAACACATTCTTTTTTAAAAAAAATTTCTGTATATTTAGTTCTATTTTTTTGGATGTAGAGGTTGTTCCAAAGAAAGAGAAAGATAGTTGAACTCGAAGAAGATATTTACACATATATGCTTTACCATATATATGCTTGACGATGCAAGAGGAAGTGCTTACTATTTGTGGAGGCACTCAATATTACTTTTACAACTTTGAGTATTTGACAACGACTGGGTTGAATAATTTATTTGGAGTGGAATTGATTTCAGCGAATGATACATGAAAAAAGTTTACATACATAATGGTGCTTACTACATATTGTGTTTGATTTTCAGTTTAATTTGGAAGATATTTTACACTCATAATAAATGTGTTTGTTGCAGACTCACGGCCTAAGGATGGGACAAGAAAGTGTGAACAAAGCAATCGGATTCGTACAGGAGAGTTATAAATTCATACCGTTACCTACAAGCTTTGATTGAAACACGGAAGGTGATTCTTGATGTGGCCAAGGACAAAGAACCACAACATTCAGTCATACCTATAAGTTCAACGGAATCGCAGTCAGAATAGTAAGATTATTACTTTTATCTTTTAAATGGGTCGGGTCGGGTTGGCTACATATGTGAGTGCATTCACTCATACTTGTAGGTACAAAAGAACCACAACATTCAGTCATACAATTTGGTCATGATCAGGTTTGCAATTGGTAGATATACATATGAACAAAATAAAGCTTTTATCCTCCTTTTTCTACTTTCTCCTGACAAGAAAACAATGGAACCCAGCAGTGGCGGAACAGAATAAAGATTTTTATTTATTTCCTTAAAACAACACGCATAAGGAACTACTCTTAGCAGCATCAGACTGCAAGTTTGAACTGAAGAGCAGTATGATAGGACAATTCATTCCCTTTAGTTTTATCTCACATATTGAGAAAGGCTTCGGGGAAGCTGCCAATCCGTTAATATTTGTTTGCTTTATTAAAACTCAACACTTGTCAATTATACATGAAACTAAACTAGACTAATTTGTTTGTGCATGCACAGGGGTTCTTTTGTTGGATTACCAGTTGAGAAGATTCATGATGTTATCACGGATAGTGCATGTCATGTTGCGGATTTGTTTTGATTTATTGCGGATTGGATAAATCATGAAAAAAGGAACGCCGAAATGGAAATGAAAAGATTGGAGGTATTTTGATATTTTTGTTTCTTAAACAGTACAGTCGTACTTGGTGTTTCTGTAAGTTCGGGTTTCATCACTATTATCAAAATAACTTATGTTTCACAGTGAAATGGAAATGAAAAGATTGGAGGTATTTTGATATTTTTGTTTCTTAAACAGTACAATCGTACTTGGTGTTTCTATAAGTTCAGGTTTCATCACTATTATCAAAATTAATTCTGTTTCACAGTGAGAAATATATGGTAGATGTCACATAACATAAGAGGTGAAAGTTGGACCCATTTACATGAAAGCGGGTTGATTTGGGTTGTATTTTATTAATAAAGGGTCAGAGGCCAGAATAGAGCAATTTAAATATGAGGAAGTGGGTCAGTAGATTACGTTCAAACCTTTTTAACCTTAAATTTTTTTTACTTATAGAAATTATATTTATGTGATTATATTTAATGCAAACGGGAGAATGCGGTCCAAATGTTCAATACAAAACTTGATACCAAAACAAAGTAACATGCCGCTAAAGTATCGACTGGGTTTCTTTTATGTCATTCCAACTGCAAGACTGTCGTATGGTTGTAAGATAATAAAGATCACTCTATACTCATTTGGCAATCTGTCTACTTTAACCTATTAGAATGTAGTTTGAAGGAGGCTAAAGCGAGCATTTGCACCAAATGTGAGGGATTAAATCCTGCAATTTTAAGGACAATTGAAAGGTATTAATCTAACCAAACACCCCGTTAGGACCTTACATGTATTGTATATAATCCGTCTCGAAAAAGATCATAACATAATAGTTTAATAGGCTGGGTAATTTTCGTTTGGAAAAGATCATGGAATTAGGAAAGAAGGAACAAGGGGGTTATGATGGATTTCCATGTGAGTAGTGACAGATGTTATACAGATCATGTAAATGGTGATATGGTAATTTTCAAGATTCCCGCCTTCAGAGATCAAAAAGTAGGTAGAACGTTTGTAGGCTCCTGTAGTGCTGCTAAGACAAAAAAAAGTGGTGAGAACATTGTAAGAATCTAAAAACATGCTCCCTGAAACTATGGTGTTGCTAAGACAAAAAAAGGTTTAATCTTGCTTGGTGAGAACATGTTTATGGTTTTAGGTGTTTTTTAGAAAATGAGAGAAGGTATTTTGGTATATGGAACTTATTTAAGATGTGTAAACTTGTCGAATGAGGTTCCCCATCCTAAACGAACAAGATTGACGTATACTTTCCTGAATTGGTATTCAACCATACACAACTCTACGTTGCACTCTCTAGGGATACATCTCCGCACAGACTAAGAATGCTAATAAAACAACAAGAAAAATCAATTACCCAATACTACTAAAAATATAGTTTTTTCGAGAATACATATCCAAAATCCAGTCTACACTATATTTTTATTATAGAAGAATGCATCTAATATAACAATCCTAGATTGCATATCAAAATACCACATGCTTGCCTTTTGGTAGATTTCACTATTTCAGCTCATATACGTTTTGCCTGTTAGTAACTTAGCTGTAAATTTTCTCTATGCCACTGAATGTCTCAACTTTTATAGACATTTTGCTACAGCTGCAATGACACAAAACTGCATCTCGGACTTAAAGTCGAGTGCAAAAAACAAGATTCATAAAGCAAAGGTGTATCAAAAATGGGTAAACCAACACCCACCAAAAGCAACACCGACGGATTACTACTGCATCTTTGTATACCAGGAGGTACATGTTACTCTGTTTATTTTACAACTGTGTATAAACTGTTGCAACAACTATTCTCATTGTGTTACGTGTGCAGGCTAACGTAATTCAAGCAAATATGGAAATCAAAGAGATCCCTTACTATAGCTCCCTTTTCCAAGATGGGACGGCGTATATGATATCAGGCTTCATCTGTGTGCCAACAAGTAATTACCAGCAGACACTCGATACTGAAACAGCTCTAAAGTTTGGAAATTTTACAATGTTTGAAAGCATACCATCAAATGCATTCCCCAACCATCACTTTAATTTCTTTTTGTACAACCAGTTAGTACAATATGTTTTCCATAGATAACACAACCTAGGAGAAGCAACCAACACTCACAGGTACTCAACAAAATTGTCTTTTTAACTTATTCGACGTGCGTCTAAAATACATTGTTCTAAAAAGCGTTGTACAATAACATATAGACTTTTGTACTAAAAGATAGGGAAGTAGCAATAATAGGATATTTTTGTGGAGTTCATGTACTTTATCTTTAATCATACCAAGTATTCAAGTGCTACATGAATAATAGTTTTTCTGTATAACAGATATGTTTTTTTTATACTGGGCTAACCCGGGTCGATTTAAACCGGGCTTCAAAATATTGATCAGAAGTATGAGACGTCGGTCCGGTCCGGTCTTATTAGGTATAATCGATGAGATTTTTGGTAAGACCGAACCGACCGGACCCAAGATCGAAATGGTCCAAAACCCCGGACCGAGGAATGGACCTAAATTGTACGGTTTGAGTTGGTCCGATCCGGTTTTTCGGATCGTGTCGGTTTTGCGTCCACCATGCTCGGTCCTGATATAAACATAGTGATTCAAGCCTCCATGTATAGACGATAATTGTGACAATCCGTCAATTTATGGTTTATATATTATTCTCAAATATTATTTAAAAACATTATTTTAATGTTATATTATGAACTCACTTATTTTTTGGAAGAAATTTGGATTTACGTCTTGAAGTAGCATCGACTACGTCTAAACCGGAGGATTCTACGTTACGTGCTTACGTTTACATACACCGTTTTGGTGACAGTCCGATATTTCAGGAAATAAATTTATCCGTGAATGTTATTTTGGAATTTTAAATTTGTGTTGGTTCATAAACTCACAAATTTACGAGAAGAGATTAGGACTTACGATTATAATTTAACGTCCTTTACGACTAAACCGGAAACCTTTGGATTACGTATTTACGTTTTCGAACTCCATTTTTGATGAGACAATTTTTATTAGATTCTTTTTGTGCCGTTGATTCATAATTTATAAAAACTTTTTTCGTAAAAGACCCGAGGGCACGCAAATCGAGGAAACTAGAATCGAAGAATACCCGTAAATTAGCGGGATGGGACAAAACAAGTTTATCCCACCCCACTAAAAGGGACGGCCCAAAAGAGGACACCACATCTCTTGATGTGGCACCCTTATAACTACTAAGCTTACACATGTAAGCCTAAGCTTAACATGTAAGCTACACCTTTCATAAAACCACTAACTAGCTAAACACATACCACTAGCTTCATTTCCTCAATGCAAATCTCACACAAATCTCCTCCCTCTCTCTCTAAAATTCGTCCAAGAACCACCCCTAAACACCCTCATTTGATCAAATTTAACCATGAAATCATATGTTATTCACACATATGATAAAGCCCTTTTCAAGCTCTATTGATTGGTGGTGATTTTAACATCCAAGGAGAAGATTTGGTGATGTCCAAGGGCTGATTCCTACAAGAAGTTTAAAAAGATTGGTGGTCTTTAAAGTTGTTGTTGATCTATCACAAGTTCTTCCATCAAAATCCAAGCCTTGATCATAAACTACACAACCTTGGTGGTATAGAGATTGTTCTTCCTATCCTCTTGTTATTTTGATTATGTAATCTTGTATTTTATTTATTTATGTATATGTATATGATGATGAATGATGATTAAAAATATTATGTGGGGATTTGGTGTTGATAGATTTGATAAACATGGGTAAAAAGATGGAAAAACCACATGTAAAAATGGTTAAATCTTGCTTAAATAAGATGGCTGTATAAAAATAGTATGTAACCAAATGATAAACTGATAAAATGGTAAAGTGGAATCAATATACAGTAAGTATTAGGTGTTATACACATGTGAGAGTTGGCCATGCAATGGAATCATAAAAATGAGTGAGATATGATCAAAACAAGTTTAGAGTGCAAATCTGCCTACACTATTTTGGACGAATTTATTAAAATATTTATAAGTTGATTCATCAGTAGCTATACAGGAATAAAATGAAGCACATATCATGTAGTTTCTGTGATAAAAATTTGAGGTCCTATCTCATTATAGAACTCTAGATATGAACATTTTAGTGAACTTAAAAGTTAGGACTGATTTTGTGAAATCAAAGTTTAATATTATTATATAAGCACTCAAATAAATATAGTATAAAATCTGAATTAAAACCCACTAACTTATATATTTCATTTAGATAAATATGCATAAGGATAAATAAATGGACATTATATAAAAATGGTAGTTTGATAAGTTTTATAAGTTATAAAAACTATAAACATGATTTTTACGTCTTTTCGGCTAGTACCGTAAAATTAACGTTTTTCGTCAATTAAAACTTAGACGATCGGACCCGTCTAATGTAAACTTTTTAAAAGTCATATACTGATATATAAGTACTTAATACAAGTAAAAACCGATAAAACCCAAACTAAATAACATACAGACATTAACGGGCTAAGTTAGCATTATTGGACTATTAATCCAACGAAATGGGCTAAACACTTATAAATTTACTTATTGGGCTTAACCCACTTGGGCCCAAAATGATAATACTGATAATAAAAGTATAAAATGGATTAATACAAGCTAATGGACTTATAATAGGCTTATTAGACCTAAAACATGTAAATAGGTAAAACTAGTAAACTAGTATAAAAGTTATCAACACATAACACTAAAATGAGTAAATGAGAATATATAAACCCACTTGATCATTATCATATATATAAAATCATCATATGTATACATAATTGTTATTTTTATAAAGTCATTGGACAAGAGTCTAAGACGAGTATTATTTGTCTAGGTTTCCGTGATTGAAGCACGTACCGTACATCCAAATCGCCGATAACCGCCTTCCCACATCAACGTGAGTTCATAGCCTTGCACTCTTTTAAATGTTTTTATGAAATGTTTTATAAACCCGTGAGGGAGATAACATGTTAGTTTTTATGAAAAAGGACACTAGTTGTCCCGATTGTTTGTTTATTGATTTGGACCCGAATGATTGTATGACCCGATGAATGATTAAATGACCTGATAGATGAAATGAAATGGATTATTAAAGTTAGGTTATGTCACTAAAAGTCCCATTAGCATGAATTGTGAACTACAGGGATTTGGTAGACGCTTATGCATATAATAGTACTATTTGGGGACGATCACCCCAATTCGCGCCTTGACGGTTGATCCCCGTCGTGCCACATTGATTGGTAAGCGAATTTATGTATGAGAAGATTTATATAAGCGTGATTATTGTGACGACACGCTGTTTTAGATGGGCAAATTATTGTCGGATTAGCTACCCGTTGTTTGTTGTAGTAAGGTAACAATGTCATGCGGCTTATAATAATCCAATTAACGAAATACTGCTATACGCACTAAATTACGATATATTGCCTGACTAGCAATACGGGGTCTTACTATTGATATTATGTTCGTGTTTTGGTTTTCATAACCATACTCATATAACGGTTTTATTTAACTCTATACAACGTTATAAAACGTATTGTATGATGTTTTTTTCGACAATGGCTTGTATAATGATTTTGAAGGCAAAAGCCTATATTATGATTTTTGATAAGGATTTGTATAAAATGACTTTGGCTATTTTATGGCCTATTACAAAGATTTGTACAAAATGATTTTCGGTAATAATTTTATACCGATGTTATATTGATGGATTTAATTAAAACTCTATGAATTCACTCGGCGTTTTCGCTGACCTTTTCTTTTAACATGTTTTATCTCAGGTACTTGAAGGTAATTCTCGAGAAGACAACAAGAATTCATGGCCCGCACTTAAACAAAAATTTCCATTCAAATGTTTTGTAAAATTTTATGAAATATGATGACTTGAGACCTATGTAAATTTGATATTTATGAATGGAAATGCTTTATTATTAAACGACGCGATTTTTAAGCGTTGTCTATGATGTGAGTAATGTGCTATCCCGTAACACCAACGAGTCTTCCGCTGTATTGAATTGTATAATTTGGGGGTGTTACAATTTGGTACCAGAGCTCTCGTTATAGAGAACGAAAATTTTTTAAAACTAAGGTTTTGAATAAAACATTTCAAAATCTTTTAACTATAAACATTTTTCTCAAAATGTCTAAAAAAAATCTTTTGACTATAACGGTGCCGAAGAATTCCCGAGTTACCGACAAGGCCAGACTGAGAAGTGTATATATATATATATATATATATATATATATATATATATATATATATATATATATATATATATATATATATATATATATATATATATATATATATATATATATATATATATATATATATATATACTAGCCTTTAGACCCGTCCGGTGGACGGGCTAGCTTTAAGTATATGTATTTTTAATGAAAATTGAATTTATGTTTGTTTGTATTAGAAGTTTAGTATGTGTAGTGTTAGTTATGGCATTGGTATTTTAATAATGTAGCAAAGAATAGACAAAAATAACGTAGTTTAAGATATTTTATTTATTTAAAAATATTATGAGTTAATTTAATTTGCATACATTAACGGTATGAATAAGTTTGTAACATTAAATGGTTTTTAGAACTTTAATACTATTGTATAAATATTTTATGTATTTTTGAATTTTATGAGGTAATAAATTTTGTATATGTTAATGTTATGAATAACGTTTTTACATTTTTTTTAATTAATATTATTGTTGTGCATTTTTATAGAATTTTGTATTTAAGGCATTGTTTCACCATCCTTCCTTATATATTTTTATAGAATTTTGTATATATGGCATCATTTGTAGTTCCTATATAATTTTTTTGTAAAATTTTGTATTTAAGGCATCATTTTTAATTTCTATTTTATTTTTGAAGCATTTTATGGAATCATTTTTATATAATTTTGTATTTAAGACACTGTTTCACCATCCTTCCTTATATATTTTTTATAGAATTTTGTATTTACGACATCATTTGTAATTCCTATTTTATTTTTGAAGCATTTTATGGAATCATTTTTATAGAATTTTTTATTTAAGGCATTGTTTCACCATCCTTCCGTATGAATTTTTATAGAACTTCGTATTTAAGGCATCATTTGTAATTCCTATATATATTTTTATAGAATTTTGTATTTAAGGCATCATTTGTAATTCCTATTTTATTTTTGAAGCATTTTATGGAATCATTTTTATAGAATTTTGTATTTTAGGCATTGTTTCACCATCCTTCCATATATATTTTTATAGAATTTTGTATTTAAGGCATCATTTATAATTCCTATATATATTTTTATAGAATTTTGTATTTAAGTCATCATTTGTAATTTCTATTTTATTTTTGAAACATTTTATGAAATCATTTTTATAGAATTTTGTATTTAAGGCATTATTTCACCATCCTTCCTTATATATTTTTATGAAATTTTGTATTTAAGGCATCATTGTAATTCATATATATATATTTTTATATAATTTTGAATTTAAGGCATCATTTGTAATTCCTATTTTATTTTTGAAGTATTTTATGGAATCATTTTTATAGAATTTTGTATTTAAGGCATTGTTTCACCATCCTTCCGTATATATTTTTATAGAATTTTGGTATTTAAGGCATCATTTATAATTCCTATATATATTTTAATAGAATTTTGTATTTAAGGCATCATTTGTAATTCCTATTTTATTTTTGAAGCATTTTATGGAATCATTTTTATAGAGTTTTGTATTTAAGGCATTGTTTCACCATCATTCCATATATATTTTTTAAAGAATTTTGTATTTAAGGCATCAATTGTAGTTCCTATATATATTTTTATAGAATTTTATATTTAAGACATTATTTGTAATTCCTATTTTATATTTGAAGCATTTTATGGAATCATTTTTATAGAATTTTTTATTTAAGGCATTGTTTCACCATCATTCCATATGTATTTTTATAGAATTTTGTATTTAAGGCATCATTTATAATTTCTATATATATTTTTTTATAGAATTTTGTATTTAAGGCATCATTTGTAATTCCTATTTTATTTTTGAAGCATTTTATGGAATCATTTTTATAGAATTTTATATTTAAGGTCTTGTTTCACCATCCTTTTCTTATATATTTTTATAAAATATTGTATTTAAGGCATCATTTGTAATTCATATATATATTTTTATTGAATTTTGTATTTAAGGCATTATTTGGAATTCCTATTTTCTTTTTGAAGCATTTTATGGAAACTCTTTAATGAATTACATGTGTCATTTTTATAGAATTTTGTATTTAAGGAATTGTTTCACCATCCTTCCTATATAAGGGTTTTTGATATTTGATATATATATATATAACTTGGATTATATATATATATATATATATATATATATATATATATATATATATATATATATATATATATATATATATATATATATATATATATATATATATATATGATGAAATTTGATTACATGATTGTTTGATGATTATTTTAATATTTATACGACGTAGATTGTCACAAGGAACCCTAAATCCCCTAGCGAATTAATCTAAGCTATTTCTGTAGGAATTCTAGCTATTCCAGATGTAAACCAAGTTGTAGATATTTATGATCCCAACGAAATGGTTGATATTCGTAGAAATGTTGATATTAGTTGATTGTGATATTGAAGAAGAATTGGCGAGATTAAAAACTGATATAGATGGTATATGTCACACCCCACCATGGCGGAATATGGGGCGCGACGTATGGATATCATCACAACATGACGTGTCTATAGAGATAACTATATGAAATAAGAAATGTCATAAAATGGTGACACAAAAGTCATGACAATATCTCATCAAATACAGGAGTCTAGGTAAGTAGGTAACAGTCCTACCACTTACCCAAGACAACCAATAAACATGAACCAAACAAACATATAGGTGCCAACATGTATCACTTATAAAAAACATAAAGGTAAACTAAGAAGGAAACGGGGATTCTCCTTCTATATGCATTCCTACGCTCTCCAAATCCTAGCCACTTATGTTCTCATGCTTAACCATAGTATCACCTGAAAGAGACACTAAAACACGTTAACATAAAGTTGGTGAGAGTCATAGGTTTAGACTCCGACGCAAATCAGTTATAAGCTGTGAATAACAACCATCAACACAATAACATATGGACAATGTGTTACAAGTATTCATTAACAACTAACATTCAAGATCAAACATTCCAAACCAAATCCAAGTCCAAGGCTCCCAGCCTTACCAAACACCATGGTACCATAGATGATCACACTATGTACCTATCCCAAGGCACCGCCTTGTCATTATCCATTGGTCCCATAGATGATCACACTATGTACCTCTCCAATCCAAATCATACACAAACAAGAATCACATAGCAGTTAATCACATAATGTACACACAAGTCCATCTCAAACCTTAAAAACATTCACAGCATCAATTTATAAATAACTCAACACAATGTCTCTTTCATCCCATCTGGAAGTCAAAATCAATAGTAAACATGGGACTATGAAACTCACCTGATTGCTTCTCCAAAAGTCCTCGCACTAGCAACAAGCTAACAAACCAAAAACACGCAATCAATACATGAACCAATCACTAAGATGGCTCATCAACCTATGATGGACATCTAAACTCCTCTCATATAAATACCCCAATTATATGCTATAAACACCCCATTACCCTTCCCTAACAAGTCCTTAACTTGGTTAAGTTTAATAACTATCCCGTTCATATTTTACACAAAACAGTCCCAATTTTAGGTCTCAAAACTTTAAGTCAAACGTCTACTTAAACATACCCATAGTTTCTGTAAAAGGAATATTCATACCCTTACATATGTTAGCTAACACCTCCCACTTGCCCAAACCTTAAAGCTATAGTTAAGGTCCCGATATATATATATATATATATATATATATATATATATATATATATATATATATATATATATATATATATATATATATATATATATATATATATATATATATATATATATATATATATATATATATATATATATATATATATATATATATATATATATATATATATATATATATATATATATATATATATATATATACTTTTGTCATTCCAGATTTCCTGATTTTAAACATACTAAAAGTTTGTTACAATTAAGGGGTCTTACCCTAAACCACAACCTTATCCCAAGTGTAGATACTTACTAAAATATATAAACCATCTCTCATGTTCGTGAGAAGATCCCAATGTAACCCTAAGTACCCCAAACAACCCAAAACTTAAAAAGAAAACAGGCTGATTACAAAACTGTTTTGACCTTTGACTGTTGTAACCTGTTTTTGACCCACTTCCCTACCTCCAATTTAGTTCTCGTTTCTTGAATTGGAAAGCCACTTCAATTACCTTTTCAGGGATACTTGGATCGTAAAATAAGAGTTTGTAGAACTCCCGATATGATCAAAACAATTGATTCAAAATTCTGCCCAGTTTTTAAAAACGGGTTTAATCAAATTAAACTAATTAATTAACCCTAATTCCACTAATTGCAAGCCCTAACTTATGTAATCATTATGAACTCATTATTATAACATTAATTTACTGTTTTTAAATTAAACCCTAACCTAAATCCATCATAAGATGATGTACACATGATTAAAAACAAATTAAATGGAAAGGGATTAAAGGTTTTTACCTTAAAATTAATGAAAGATGAAATTTTTGAAGAAACCCTAAATCCTTCATTGATGAACTCACGTGTGTTTTTTTCCAGGTATTATAAAGTGTTTTGATGGTAAATATCCTTATATGTTTATTTGTTACCCATTCCTAGCCCAACCCAAACACTTTCCCCTATTTTCCTTTTTCCCCCTTCTTCTTTGGTGCGTCTAAACCGACCCATATGTCCCTTAATTTTGTTTTTTTTCCTTTTTATTATTAATATATGTATTAATAATATTAACTTAATTTTACTTAATTTATTTCAGCTCCTAAAGCCTCCAAAACCTCAAAACCGTAAAACTAGTCAGTTTTTACGCGTTTTACCGTAAAAGACGTAAAATATACACTTTTGTAAAAAATCTCAAATTTTGAAATAAACTTTATATTTAAGTCCTAAATGACTTAAAACCATCCCGAAAAATATCCATATGACTAATTACCTCATCCGAGACCTCTAAATGCTAAACCGTAAATCGTAAAATACGATTTTCTATAATACATATACGTATACGTAAAACCACTAAATAACACCATTTCACTTCATAGTCACCACCATGTGAGCTCATGAACATGAAATCATCACACATCGTTTCACTCACAAGGTACCCCGTACCGGAAACGATATCCAAACCACAATCTATTCACACCAATAAGCACATAAACACGCAAAGACACGTAACTAGAACAACATAAAACTAAGTGACGAACCTCAAAACCAGGGTTGTCACATCACTCCCTCTTAATAGAAATCTCATCCCGAGATTTACTCCTTAGGATTAAACACACAAACAACAAATCACATGAGGATACTTGTTCTAAACGAACTCCTCTTATTCCCATGTGAACTTTAGTTCAAGTCTCAAATTACCACATATACTAACCAACAATATTTAAATTCATTGCCAAACTCTTGACCTCACAGTCAATAAATCTCACAAATGACTCTTTGATAAAACAAAGACTCTTATTAACACAAGTCCCGAATAACCGTACATGCAAAATGCATTATCAAACAACCTTTACCAATCTTAACACAGGAAATATATCATATATACCACTCATTTCCCCCAAGTAATTCTATGCTCATAAGCTACTGGTCCGATCTTTCCAAAGATCATAAATGGACCTACAAAACTCTACATCAACTCTTCCGTTTTAACCAAAACATACCACCCGTTACTATGGGTGAAACTCCCTACATAACTTTGTCACTAACTCTAGTGGTTTCCTCCTTTTCAACATAGCATCCCTTGTTGCTCTCATCCTTTCCACAAACACCATTACCACATTAGTAGCCTCTTTTACCAATTCTAGTCCACCATGGGGACAACTCACCCTATCCTTTCATATAGTGCCTCAAATGGCATTTATCGACTTCTAGTATGATAACTATCATTATATGAAAACTCAGCCACCGCTAATGAGTTTCCTAACTCCCTCTAATCAATCACTCATGCCCTCAGTGTAACTCCTAAGGTTGTATAAATATCTTACTTGCCTATCCTTTTCCCAGTTAGCTGGATATACTCATATCCAATCATGTTCATCAACTCCCTTCAGTCCGTACTCCAAACTACTTACAAATTTCAATTTCCTTACAAAGTGACCTATGACGGTCTTTCACATATCCATTAGTTCTTCCAATCTAAATCAACTTATGATCTATATACATCATCAAAAGGACGGTTATCTCAGTTAGACCAAGCCCTTCGTCCCTATGGCATATCACACCTATAACTCCTCATCCATTCGATTATCGATACTAAGCCTCCCAAACAATGAGTATAGGTCAGTGCCATTCCCTTTTCCATACTACGACAACATTAGCC
This sequence comes from Glebionis coronaria, assembly GCA_025667525.1. NCBI lineage: Eukaryota > Viridiplantae > Streptophyta > Magnoliopsida > Asterales > Asteraceae > Glebionis > Glebionis coronaria. The sequence goes on from CM046875.1 coordinate 168,434,155, forward strand.
TGTTCTGTGCTTTATTCTACTCATTAGACTCTACCAAAGTTTTACCTTCGGTTCATGTCTCGACCTATTTCATTCATGCTTCGCTTCTATACACACTTCCTTCTTATTACTCAACTCATACCATACATCACAATGTGATGCTTCCCATCGTCTCTTCCCTTGCCATAATCCTTCATAAGGCATTCCATACATATTATGCTAATCTTTACGAAAACCCTCTATTCCATCACATCCATACGCAATCCTTCCAACTTCTCAACCACGTGACTTTTCATTCCTCTTGAAATATGAGATGAATTAGTCAGTCTATCGACTATCACCCTACTCTCGTCGTACTTATTCCTCCACCCTATTATGTATCCCTTTCACCAACTTCGTCCTTACATCGCTCTTTCTAAGCTACTCCTATCTATATAGGAAGTATAGTCTACGTCCCTTTTCTCCATATGATTGTCCAAGCCACGCAACATACAGGTTGACGCATTCTCTGCTTTTAGACAACTCAACTCGTGAAACCTACACCCTTTATCCAAATCACCCTAATACGTCATCCATATAGTTCAAGTTCGTCTCAGCTTCACTTCATTCTTCTTATTCCATGTCTCATCAACCATGCTTGCCTTTCCCAGATGGTACTTGGCCTTGCAATTTTTCTTCCATCAATTAACTCCACCTATCACCTTTGCCAAATGTTCAATCAAGATGATTGAATGTGTGTTGGAGACGTTCATGATCCGTATAGATCATTCTTCACGTCTCGTACACCAAATGCTTCTAGCATTCTAGGAAGATATAACAGTCCAGCTCCACTAACTAAGTCTATCCAGTTCTTCCAAATCTTCAGTTCCTGCAACGTATAAGCGATCGCCTTTCTTTGTCGTCCTCGTACGCGTCCAAATCCCTGCTCCACGTATCGTCATGCTTCGCGAATTCATCCAGTCCTTCCGATAATGTCAAGATCTGCTCATTATCTAATCCACCTCTTCGGTCTCCAAAACGCTTCCTCATCCTTCTTCACTTCGCTCCTTGCTGGTTCCTTGATATGCCACCATCTCTGACTACTCGTCCTGGCCAACTTAATCCTAAAAACTCACACTTGAAAATCTTACCTATAATTCCCTTTCCTAACAACTCCAGATGTCCAGATGTCGTCGATGCTCTTGATGACAACTCGTTTATATACGTTCATGCACACTCGGTTCATTGACTCCATGAAACCGCTAGTGTTTTGGCTATGCCAGAAATGCGTAACCGTAAACCCAAAGCGTTCACACAACATCCTTAGCAGTTTCAACTATGTCCTCCTTGCACCCTCTCTTAGCGGCAATACGAATAAATTCCTACCTCGTTATACTTGCAAAATTCTACACGCAATTTAAAAGACCAATGCTTCCTCTCATCAGACCACTCAACCGCTTTCCACATCTAATCTACTACTAAGCAACTCAACTTTTACCTTGCATCCGTTGTAATTTCCATCAATTCTTGTTCTTGAAATCATTCCACCAACAATTTCCTTAGAAGGGCACTAACTCCTACTCCTCTCACTTCTCCTACTTGCTCTATTCATGGTTCTATCTCAAAATAATAGGCAAACCTACTAAATTTCAGGAAATTTTTAGAAAACATACATGCCTTACGAATAATATCCCCTTCCAACACTCTCTATGGCACGTTACTTGTGCCAATATCCATACATTTTACAAATCTCTATTCATCTCCCTTGGCACTCCTAATAGCCCTCATGCCCACATTAGTTCGTCTATGAACTTCTTTCCTCCCCACTAAGGGTATTCTGACCGTTCTCTCATGGTCACCTACTTAAGCGTGTAGGCGCGACCAAGTCTTTCATATGACTACCTCAACGCTCCCGAATGTTGGGTCAAAAAGTTGATGTGGCAGAAACTCAAAATCGAAGGACATTTACTCAAGCGTTGACAAGAGTAATATAGACGTTGACAAGAGCAATGTAGGCGTTGACAGAAGTCAACAAAAGTCAAACGCAGTCAACAAAAGTCAACGCTGATGGAGAATTCTATTTACAGAATATATTAGATATATTCTAAATAATATATTCAGTATATATCTATAGAAATAGAATATTTAGTTGTTTATTTGATTTTATCTCTTGTAGATTCTGTTCCTTCCACTATAAAAGGAACAAGAGTCTTAGGTTTTATTCATATAATTCATTCACAATGTAAACCTAAAGTATGTGTCGACTAGACGTGGGATTCAATGTATACACGTCTAGTGATTGTTGATTATTAATATAATTAGCAATCCTTGTGTTTTAATTCATGTTTCGTGCCTAAACACCTTGTTAATGATTGTTGTTCTAATTCCGCTTTGATTGTTAAATCATATGAACAATGATCATTCCTAGTAGCTTAAAAGATCCGGAAACCAAGGTTTCCACAATTGGTATCAGAGCCTCGTGGCTCGTGATGCTAGGACCAACAAGGTGTTCGTATATTGTGAAGAAGAAGAAAAATTCGTATAGAGTTTTTTGGACGTTTTTGTGTGCGCAGCAGCATTCAGAAGGGCATAACTTTTTATTGAACCGTTGGATCGTCACGAAATTTTATATGTGTGTTCTACATACATAGATCTAAACATCCACCGGAGGGATTGTCGAGTTTTATCCCCAGGCAAAAGTTATTAAGCGTCAAAGTCAGCAGGGAGTACATGCAGTTTTCTGTGAACAGCCATGTTCAAAACATGATCTCTCCTTCGTTAACCGTTGGATCTTCGTGATTTTTGGACTGTAGATTCTTGACACTTGTGTCTAGAATCTCACCGAAGGGATTTTCGATCTGCGCCTTAATGAAAAAGTTATTCGAGATCGAAGTTGGCTGCAGACAAGGATTTACAAGTTTATAGTTTACATAAAATCATGAAACTAGGGTTTCCACAAAACCTAGAACTGATTCTATAACAGAAAACAAGGCATTATGTGACGATTTGGAAGTGATAAAGTACTAGGGTTTCATCCAAAACCCTAGATCGAAGCTGTATATTTGTTTTTAGGGATTGCATAAACCCTAAATTCGTCATTGAAACATAAAGCAGCAGATCGTACTTTGTATGCAGTCAAGAGGGATGACTGATTTTGTGGTCACATGCGCAGCTAGTATTTGTGTTCATTGGTTCTTAATGTTGTGTTCACACGGTGCTCTCAACGTGATTGGTCAAATTCATTCACACGAAGGATCAAAGCAAGTGACGTTAGATCATTATGTTCACACGATGCAAGTGATTCTATTGGTGGAAGATACTTACGTTCACACGGTAAAAAGAAAGGACTTTTGATTAGTTATTGATATCTGCGTTCACACGGCTTGTTTCTTATTTGTGAAGAAAGGTTGTATTCGCATGGTTATAGTATACACCTGCGTACACATGATCTAAGATGAAAGTTAAAACTGTGTTCACACGGTACAAGATTTTCCATTGGTGGAGCAATTGAGGGTTCACGTGCTTACTATGGACATGTGGGTACACGATCAAAAGAAGCTTTATTCACTTATTTAACGTTGAAAAGGTTTAATTCAACGTTGACAAGTGAAAAAGGCGTGGACGCTGACAAGACTTCATTTGACGCTGACAGGAAGTGTTTTGACGCTGACAGAATAAGTCAACACTGATAGAGTTGACAATGTCGTCCGATATATGAACTTCAACGCTGATAGGTATTGTCCGATATTGGACAATACATCTGCCAAAGATATTGGACAGAAGAAGATATTGGACAACACAAGGTTTGCTGCTGTTTGAGAAAATTGGACATTTTTAGCACACAAAAAGAAGGATTATACACACGAAGGTACATGGAATCTCCGTTTTAATATAGAATATCAAGGTGATATTTATGGCTCGGATATTTTTAAACGGAATTAATGGTTTTAATGCGAGTTGACAACAATTCGTGAGGAACTTTATTGGATTTGATTATGTAATCGAGGTAGCCTTGTAAAAGAGTTATCCATCTAATAACTTTTACATATGATATGAAGAATAAGTTTCGTCATGAAGAGGTGTTGGCTTAAGGGGAAGAATTCTTATGGTAAGTTTGATGATTGAAGAAGATTTTCGCGAGTTTGTGTTCTATCATATCTTAAAGTCAAGCACTTGTGACTTTAAAGGTAACTTGTTCGTGCTTTACATGATTGGTGATGAAGGCTTGTCATAACACTTGAAGGAGTTACATTATCGTGCTCAGTGTCTCACAAAGGATGAGAATATTGACAAGAGATCGAGGTCTACTTATACTTAGCTCCATGAGTATAATTTCTTAGTCACATGGATAGTACAAGACATGGAACACAAGGTTGGGTTACTCTACTTCTATATCAAGAATACTTTATTTATTTTTCTTCAAGATCATTACACAGAGCCTACATATGGAGAATCTTCAACATTGCAACATTGTTTACTTCCTTGTTGATGTGACAAAAAGGGGAAGAAATACATGCTACACTTGAGGGGAAGCAATTTGAAGATCATGTACAACTTACAAGAGATACACATAGAGTTTTGCCACTATCAACTAGGGGAAGATTGTTGGGTCAAAAAGTTAATGTGGCAGAAACTCAAAATCGAAGGACATTTACTCAAGCGTTGACAAGAGTAATATAGACGTTGACAAGAGCAATGTAGGCGTTGACAGAAGTCAACAAAAGTCAAACGCAGTCAACAAAAGTCAACGCTGATGGAGAATTCTATTTACAGAATATATTGGATATATTCTAAATAATATATTCAGTATATATCTATAGAAATAGAATATTTAGTTGTTTATTTGATTTTATCTCTTGTAGATTCTTGTTGATCCCAAACTTAGATCGATTAAGCTTTGTGTTAACGAGATTAAATCAAGTTTAACACGTAGAGAAACTTTGTTGTATTGAACAAACTAAGTGTTATGCGGAATTTAACACTTAGAACAAAGAACAAAACAAAGTAAACCAAACTTTCACTTTGATTAATAATATCAAAGTGAAAGTTTGGTTTACTTTGTTTTGTTCTTTGTTCTAAGTGTTAAGTTCCGCATAACACTTAGTTTGTTCAATACAACAAAGTTTCTCTACGTGTTAAACTTGATTTAATCTCGTTAACACAAAGCTTAATCGATCTAAGTTTGGGATCAACAAGTGGTATCAGAGCTTGTTGAGAAACTTTGATTTGAAGAACGAGATCCAATATCGTGAGGTGAACCAGGCTAAGGAAGAAGGTGAAAAAGAATCTGATGATGTTTTCAGTCAAGGCGAAGTCTACTTCAAGTTCCAACTCATCTTCGTCATCTGATAATGAGGTATGTGATGACTCTTCTTGTAGGATAAATACTGAAAAACTTAATAAAGAGATTTTAAAATTAAAATCAGATCTTTCAGACGTAAGATGCACGTTATCTAATTATCAAGTGGCACTTGTTCAAACTGAAAAGACTGTTTCTGAGTATAAGAAAATGGAGTTTGATTTAAAAGATAAAATAAATATCTTAAAACATGAGTTAAATCAAAGTAATGATATTAACGATATCGTGAATAGGGTTAATGTTGATTTAATAGCTAAGTTAGATGAGGCTAATAAGAATAAAGACAATGTGAGTCTTAAAATTCAGAGATTTGATAAGGCCACACAAACCTTAGGAGAATGTGTTAATAAACAAAGGGATTCTAAGGATATGTCTGGGATTGGGTTGAAAGAATATGTTGCCGTTCCACCACCTGCTGGGGACTTCTATGGTGTCCATAGAAAGGATCTCTCTTGGACTGGTAATCCAGAACTCCAAGAAGAGGAATTTATTCCTCCACCTAGAGTTCTTTCCCCAGTTGAGGAATATCAACAAAAGGTTACTGACCTAGAAGAATGGAAGAAGGCTAACCCCACTTTGTTTGTTAAGGGTGGGATGCTTAGTGAGAGTCCATTCGTGCCTACACCCATTGAGAGTTCAGTAGTATCTAAACCTATCACTGTGACCAATCCCATCACTGAAAAAGCTGTTAATCTTGGCTCCCCAATTAAGAAACAACCTAGTGTTAAATATGCTGAAATGTATAGGAAACCTAGGTCACTCAAAAGCCAAGAAAGTATTAATGGGACAGGGTTTTACCAGTCTAAGCCTAAGTTTGTGTCTAAAAAGGCTTGTTATACATGTGGGAGCTTTTCTCATTTGGCCTATAATTGTGTCAGTGGACACAATTCATTCGCTGGCAATAGGTCATCCAATGTCAATCATAGACCTTTTGTCCACACTAGACCACAGGCTACTAGACCAACTCCTTTCTTCTCTAAGGCAGCTAATACCCATGGACAAAGGCCCTTTCAAAAGACCAACACTTGGTCAAACAGACAGTATGTTCCTGTAGCAAACCCTAATTTGGGCACTGACAAGAAAAAATTCAGCGCTGACAGGAACAAATTCAGCGCTGATAGCAATAAATTCAGCGCTCACAGGAACAAATGCAACGCTGACAGCTCCAAATTTGGTATGAGACCTTATTTTAGACCATATAAACAAAGATACTTGGTTAGTAAGGGTCAAGGGTCTAGGGCATCATCCCACATAACTTGGAAACCTAAACAAGAGCAAAACTCTAGTTTTAATGGTATTTCAATGACTTGCAATAGATTTAAATATCTTGAGAAGGTCATTACTAGTCTCATTGGAACAAATTGGGTGCTTAGGTCACAAAGGGATGAACATGCATTTATGGTAAAGAATAATACCACTCTAGTTGAACAACTAGATAGATTCAAGTCTGATAAGGCTTGGATCTCCAAAGAAAACTAATTTGTTTTCTTTTTGAGCAGCCTATCCAAAAGCAGGTTAATGATCAAGGATATTGGGATAGTGGATGCTCAAGGAACATGCATTGTTGGTCTTTCCACTAATATTATTTTTATCCACTGACATGTTATCTCTACCCATTATCATGGGATAGGGTAGCCTCTGTTGGTGTGTGTTTTTGTGGTTTTTGTCTAACTATGCAGGAAAGTGGAGCTACATTTGGATGGATACAGAGTTGCAAACTTTTATTTATGATGGTTGGAATGTTTACATTCTTATCTTGAGATAAAATTTTGCTTCTTCACATATAATGATTTGTATGCTTCTGTTAAGGGGAGGTAACCCTCTAGGTTTTTGGGTATTCTTAGAATGCTCTTATCACAATTCTAGATTTTGTCCACTGGTGAGTGGGGGTTAGAAATAGTGAAGACTTTTCCTTATGGAATTGTTGGAATTTCTAAACCTCGAGGCACTGTAGCATTCACGTTTTTATTTAAACATGTGTGCTACCAAGACTTTTGACCTAGAATTGGGTGTGGTCGTATGGGTGAATTGGGTTAGATATATTTTTGGGCTTACTTGGGGAGTTGCAAAGGTTTTATATGAGTTAACTTTCTCTTTGGGGCATTTGTGAACAAAGGACTCTAGAGTTCATGTGTGTCTATCATGCTTTTGCATGAGTGTATGCATGAACAATGTTTGTCACTCTTGCTTATTAGAGTCTAGTTAATTTTCTTAGGATTATTACCTTTGTTTATGTTCTAACTAAAGTTTTCCATTCTCAAGTCCATTTTATGCTATGACATCTTAGTTGGTGTCATTTATAAACTTCTTTACAGACCCAAAATGTTTCATCACCCTTTCATTTTTCAAATTTTTGGATATCTGGAAGCCTAATGATCATTGAGATGTTTTTCCTAGTGATTGATATCTAGTAGCAGCAGAGATCACTTTCACAAGGGTGTATAGTGTTATGGAGATGGCTGAGACTATTGGCACTAGCTTTAATGCAGGTCAAGTCAGTCTTATCATCAGTAAGTCCATCCCCATGTCCTATGAATCAACATTGAGGATTCATTTCCCGAATGTGGATGAGGACAGTATGAAACCTTTGACATTAATGGAATTGACGAAAATCTGTATTAGCTTGTAAAAACATAATACAGAAATGGTACAAATTGTCAAGGATCACAGTTTTGAACTGATAGACTTGTTGTTTTGGAAGCTGATGCAAGGAGGATGTTCTTGGTTCCGTCCTTGTATATTGATCTTGGAGAGGAGTCTTAAAAAGGGGAGGAGCAATCGAATTTGAGTGACAAAAGTAATAAAGAAAGCTCCAAAGACTCTACAGGTGTTGAAGATGATTAAGACCAAGTGAAGGCTGACTATACAAGTGATTTGAGTGATTGACTTTTCGAGATTTATTATTACTCAAATTCAGGGATAAGTATGTTTGTAAGAATCCTCTCTGTATGTTTTATTTTATTCAGAAACTTGATTACTAGAGTAGATATCAAGTTTAGGGGAGGATTGTTGGGAATAAAATTGACCAAGTCCCTAGACGCTGACAAGAGGAACTTGGACGCTGACAAGAGTAAACAGGACGTTGACAGATGAGACGCTGATAAGAATTATCAAGACGCTGACGAGAAGAATCTTAACATAAAGAGAAGGACTAAATCTGTCAATGATGAATTCTTCAAGCTGGTGGACAAAATATGAAGATAAGAATTCAGAATATATTCTTAATGTTTAAAAAGATTTAGTCAATATTTTATTTGAGTATGTTTATCTTGTGTCTCTTCCTAAAATAGTTGATCTTAGCTTTTTGTACAAGGCTCCTTAAACCTATAAAAGGAGGCCTTAGGGTTAGACATAAGACACATCTCACATATATCTTTTTCACACATCTCTTCCACATATCTCATAACACTTTCATTGTAATCATTCATTGATAATCATTCATTGATATTATTAATCAAAGTGAAAGTTTGGTTTACTTTGTTTTGTTCTTTGTTCTAAGTGTTAAATTCCGCATAACACTTAGTTTGTTAAAATCGAAGGACATTTACTCAAGCGTTGACAAGAGTAATATAGACGTTGACAAGAGCAATGTAGGCGTTGACAGAAGTCAACAAAAGTCAAACGCAGTCAACAAAAGTCAACGCTGATGGAGAATTCTATTTACAGAATATATTGGATATATTCTAAATAATATATTCAGTATATATCTATAAAAATAGAATATTTAGTTGTTTATTTGATTTTATCTCTTGTAGATTCTGTTCCTTCCACTATAAAAGGAACAAGAGTCTTAGGTTTTATTCATATAATTCATTCACAATGTAAACCTAAAGTATGTGTCGACTAGACGTGGGATTCAATGTATACACGTCTAGTGATTGTTGATTATTAATATAATTAGCAATCCTTGTGTTTTAATTCATGTTTCGTGCCTAAACACCTTGTTAATGATTGTTGTTCTAATTCCGCTTTGATTGTTAAATCATATGAACAATGATCATTCAAAGTAGCTTAAAAGATCCGGAAACCAAGGTTTCCACACCGAACAATACGAAACCAAAACTACATCCTGAATCCATCAGATACGATCAACGAATCAAACCCACGGATAACTAACGACATTTCACGTGCACCAATTAAAACCAGTCAAAAACCACGAGACTCCAGAGAAAACTCAAACCCAAAACGTGTATCAATTCAAAATGACCCATGACAACAAAAAATAATCCAAGAAACACCCAATGGCAACCAAACATATTACGCCCCGCGACATATTATTTAAACCGTGCAAAAGACCGACCTTTCCAAAAGAATATATTTTTATTTATTATTTTTTTTTACCTCCCCACATCTATGTTACTCAAACAATCTACAAACAACCCTCCCGACGAACTCAAAACTCAACTCAAAGACTAGGTATCCCGTGCATCCCAAATCATAAAAATAAACTACTATTCAAAGCTCAACCTTTAACCCGACACTTGTACAATAATTCCGGCCAGGATACTGACCTCCCATGACTATACATTCTGAGTATTTGAAAAGTACGTTCCGAGTACATAGTTTTTGGCTTTTGAATCATCCAAAAAGCTTTAAAAACGAACAAGTTACGACCAAAACAACTTTATACTAGTTGTTTTAAAACTAAAGAATAAACTTAGTGATTAATGCAATCCTTTTAAATGAAAGATATAATTGTATGTGTAACCTTCATAAACTCAATTTAACCTCGTATTAATAATTATAAATGACGTGAATCGGTTAAACCCAATTATATAAACTATGTAAGTAGAAAGAAATTTTACTTCGCTCTATTTTAAAGAAAGTCTTTTAGAATTTGAAATAAATAAGTGTTGATTAAAAAGAAATCTTATGTTACATCTTGTTTCAAACACGCCTCCAACACCTTACCCTTATTTTACCGAATACAACCAACTATCTAACCCTATAACAGATTTCCAAGTCCCCCCCTTTTTCTCAATATATACCGACCAAAAGAAATGTAAGACCCAACACAAAAGATTTCATTATCTCAAAAGAAATCCCAAGTTATTTCAATAGACTTAAAACCAAGAACACCATTTTAAAACGTACACGTGAAATACGAAACTCAAAGAATACGCTACAACACACACTTCAAAAGATTCAAAACGTCGTTGAAACTCCACCAAACTCGAGCACTAATAAATCGTTTAAACACAAGAGAGCACTAGGTACGTTCAAGTTATAATAACTACTGAACGACCGTAAATCATAACATAACATCTATCAGTATATATACATCCGCATATGTATACCTATTGAATCCCCCAAACATACTCGTTATCATACACGTAAGTCAATCAATCGCTTTATACGCTCGTTTTTCCATACGAGTAATCACCATCTCACAGTGCCACAACAAGGCATAAAGCCCACCTCCAAAACCAAACCATATCGTGTGACCCCAAAATCACACAACACAACTATAACCCAAAACATATAACATAAAAAGAACCATAGCCATATCATAGGCAGCCATTACATAAACCCAAAATCCACCTCTCATCATATACAAGCATGTACTAACCCTCTTTCATGCAATCATACTTGAGAACCCATTGAAGTTGTGGTACTTGTATAACTATGTTGGCCACCATACTTATACAATTACCCTTTTCCCAATGCACTCCCTCCTATGATGACACTTATAAGAATCAATACAACATATAACACATAAATCCATCTACTCACATAAGCTCATAACCACATAACAAATAGGTCCAAAACTCCATCTATAAAATAACATACTAAAACTCTTGGAATACCGAAATCCATAGTCTAGCTAAAACAACATAGACTAAATCTAAAACGAAAACATCATCAGTTATAAGTCATGTCGCCCGTAAGAGTGGAAACAGCTTAAAATCCTTCCTATCCACCTACTCCTAGTAACTCGAACCACCACACGATTCTTAGGGAACATGACTTAAACATCAAAAGAAAAATAACATACCTCAGGTATATAAAATAACTTGATAAAAGATAGAAACTACCTTGTACTAAATTATGTACTATAATGTACAATTTAAGCAAAATACAACAGTGACTAGCGTGGACGATTATGGTTCAACCCGCACTAGTCACAAACCCGAAAAGAAAATTACATGTGACTAAGTATGAACATACTACGGTTCAATTCATACTAGTCAAAACATCGCAATAAATAACATCCAAACACGTCAATTATTATAAAATACACACATACTCCTATGACGCCTATATGCAGGCACCCTTAAGCTATAGACTAGGCTACGCGACTAGGCAACCTAATTCTCTATAACCATTGTCTCTGATACCATTCTGTCACACCCCACCATGGCGGAAAATGGGGCGCGACGTATGGATATCATCACAACATGGCGTGTCTATTGAGATAACTATATGAATAAGAAATGTCATAAAATGGTGACACAAACGTCATGACAATATCTCATCAAATGCAGGAGTCTAGGTAAGTAGGTAACAGTCCTACCACTTACCAAAGACAACCAATAAACATAAACCAACAAACATATAGGTTCCAACATGTATCACTTATTTAAAACATAAAGGTAAACTAAGAAGGAAACGGGGATTCTCCTTCTATATGCATTCCTACGCTCTCCAAATCCTAGCCACTTAGGTTCTCATGCTTAACCATAGTATCACCTGAAAGAGACACTAAAACACGTCAACGTAAAGTTGGTGAGAGTTATAGGTTTAGACTCCAACGCCAAATCAGTTATAAGCTGTGAATAACAACCATCAACACAATAACATATGGACAATGTGTTACAAGTATGCATTAACAACTAACATTCAAGATCAAACATTCCAAACCAAATCCAAGTCCAAGGCTCCCAGCCTTACCAAACACCATGGTACCATAGATGATCACACTATGTACCTATCCTAAGCCCCCGCCTTGTAATTATCCATTGGTCCCATAGATGATCACACTATGTACCTCTCCAATCCAAATCATACACAAACAAGAATCACATAGCAGTTAATCACATAATGTACACACAAGTCCATCTCAAACCTTAAAAACATTCACAGCATCAATTTATAAATAACTCAACACTGTGTCTCTTCCATCCCATCTGGAAGTCAAAATCAATAGTAAACATGGGACTATGAAACTCACCTGATTGCTTCTCCAAAAGTCCTCGCACTAGCAACAAGCTAACAAACCAAAAACACGCAATCAATACATGAACCAATCACTAAGATGACTCATCAATCTATGATGGAAATCTAAAATCCTCTCATATAAATACCCTAATTATATGCTCTAAACACCCCATTACCCTTCCCTAACAAGTCCTTAACTTGGTTAAGTTTAATAACTATCCCGTTCATATTTTACACAAAACAGTTCCAATTTTAGGTCTCAAAACTTTAAGTCAAACGTCCACTTAAACATACCCATGGTTTTTGTAAAAGGAATATTCATACCCTTACATATGTTAGCTAACACCTCCCACTTGCCCTAACCTTAAAGCTACTGTTAAGGCCCCGATATATATATATATACTTTTGTCATTCCAGATTTCCTGATTTTAAACATACTAAAAGTTTGTTACAATTAAGGGGTCTTACCCTAAACCACAACCTTATCCCAAGTTCAGATACTTGCTACAATATATAAACCATCTCTCATGTTCGTGGGAATATCCCAATGCAACCCTAAGTACCCCAAACAACCCAAAACTTAAAAAGAAAACAAGATGATTACAAAACTGTTTTGACCTCCGACTGTTGTAACCTGTTTTTGACCCACTTTCCTACCTCCAATTTAGTTCTCGTTTCTTGCATTGGAAAGCCACTTCAATTACCTTTTCAGGGATACTTGGATCGTAAAATAAGAGTTTGTAGAACTCCCGATATGATCAAAACAATTGACTCAAAATTCTGCCCAGTTTTTAAAAACGGGTTTAATCAAATTAAACTAATTAATTAACCCTAATTCCACTAATTACAAGCCCTAACTTGTGTAATCATTATGAACTCATTATTATAACATTAATTTAATGTTTTTAAATTAAACCCTAACCTAAATCCATCATAAGATGATGTACACATCATTAAAAACAAATTAAATGAAAAGGGATTAAAGGTTTTTACCTTAAAATTAATGAAAGATGAAATTTTTGAAGAAACCCTAAATCCTCCATGGATGAACTCACGTGTGTTTTTTTCAGGGATTATGAAGTGTTTTGATGGTTAAAATCCTTATATGTTTATTTGTTACCCAATACTAGCCCAACCCAAACACTTTCCCCTATTTTCCTTTTCCCCCTTCTTCTTTGGTGCGTCTAAACCGACCCATATGCCCCTTAATTTCGTTTTTTTTCCTTTCTATTATTAATATATGTATTAATAATATTACCCTAATTTTACTTAATTTATTTCAGCTCCTAAAGCCTCCAAAACCTCAAAACCGTAAAACTAGTCAGTTTTTACGCGTTTTACCGTAAAAGACGTAAAATATACACTTTTATAAAAATCTCAAATTTTGAAATAAACTTTATATTTAAGTCCTAAATGACTTAAAACCATCCCGAAAAATATCCATATGACTAATTACCTCATCCGAGACCTCTAAATGCTAAACCGTAAATCGTAAAAATACGATTTTCTATAATACATATACGTATACGTAAAACCACTAAATAACACCATTTCACTTCATAGTCACCACCATGTGAGCTCATGAACATGAAATCATCACACATCGTTTCACTCACAAGATACCCCGTACCGGAAACGATATCCAAACCACAATCTATTCACACCAATAAGCACATAAACACGTAAAGACACGTAACTAGCACAAAATAAAACTAAGTGAAGAACCTCAAAACCAGGGTTGTCACAGTATGACGATCTTTCTTTATAGAGTGGAGTTTGACAAAACGTCACCACCTGGAAAGGTGTCATCTGATTCGTTGTCACCCAATTACCCAAAAGCCTCATGCCACTAGTACCTTTCCGAGAAGTCTAATTGAATGATCGAGTCATTTCATACTAGTGACTCATTTGATAACTATTATTGATGAAGGAGCTATAGGATTGGAAATTAAGTGTTGTTCATATCGAGCTTTTATTACACTTTGAAGGTCTAAGAATAAGGTTGAAAGTATTGGAGAATGAGGTAGGATATCGCATTGAGTATAAGTTGGTCGAAACTTGAAGGAAGTAAAATTTAACCCGTATGGAATATGAGATTATTAAGAGGAAGTCATTAAGTCTTCTGAATTGAGACCGATGGATCTTCTGGGACAGGTGGAACACCTAATGACTATTGTAGATTAGTATTCATTGTGGTATCTTTTAAAAATCCCTAACTTAACTGAGATATCAGTTGGTAGGATGAGTTCTTGGAATTGTATGACATAGTGACACGTAATGTGTTACGGTACAATTTTGACTTGTTTGTGATTAATGAAAAGACTACCTTTGATTGCTAAATTCTACATGTATTGTTATCTATCTCTTCTTGATTGTTCCTAATGTTCGCATTAGCGATGCAACCATTGAACAAGTACTCATCTTGATTTGAGTTACGTTGTGGATTATTCTTTTTTAGTGCCATCGAGGTCATGAACCTCATGATTAATTGGCTAAGCTCATTTCCTATCATATTGTAGTGAGTTCTTGATGAACAACTTTTCATCACTCTTTTGCAGATCACTCATTGTTTTTATAAGATACAATAGTATCCCTTGATAAAAATTGGGTTTTCATCACCATATGGATTATTTAAAGTGAAAGTTATAAATAATCATTATTGAAATGAAGTTGTTTATAAAACACCTTGGAAAACTTAATTGTTTTCATAACAAAGAAAATCTTTGTAAATTTATTTTTGATTCATATTTAAGAATTAAGCATGAAAGTGTTTTTATTATAAACATGATGATAAAATTTTGACGAACTGAGTATTGCATCGTTAATCTTGAAATTGTATATAGTTGCGCGCCTACATACAATTTGGAATGGACCATGCAAGGACTGATTAGTAGTCACCATAAAGTTGATTAATAAACACTACCTTTTCTTTGAAGTTATGAAAGATTAACTTTTAAGAGATCTGCAATAAGTGCAAAAATAGGGACATAGTGTTAGGGACACCTACATATGTGCCCGTACCATTTATTATTCTGAGTCTAATTTACTCATCTGTGGATATTGTCTTCATTGACAATTGATATTCCCTCTTTGTCCAATTCTCTCGTAGTGAGATTATTAGGAAAAGTATCTGATTGCCGAGTGTTGATACCCGACTGGATGTATCGACGTTCCTATCATTTCTTTTGATTAGATTTCATTTGAATGACCTGGGTAACGATCCGAGGAGCTTTCGAATGCGTACTCAATTCATGAAAACATGGGATATATTCATATTCGTTAATGTTTTCGTCTGTATCTGAATTGAAATTCTCTCGCGTAGAATGGATTGATTGATTATGACATGACGACATTGTCTTAATTGATGGGAACTCGAATAGGATTCCCCTAAATGATAAGATTTTGATTATCAAAAGCGATCTAAATAATTCTTGATGGATGACCATATCCTGCATTTAGACTTGAAATTATACCGTAAATGGTTGTGAATTAGTCATAGATACTATAATCTAGAAAGAACCTAATATGAATTTATTAAAAGACGTTTCTTTTATCTGAAATTTTAGTAGGTATTTATTGGTGAATTACCTAGACTTTTTCCATTAAGGCAAGTTGAAATTGGTATTGATTATATTCCCGGTGCTGCACTTGTGGCTTGTGCACTGTACGTCAGCACCATCTGAATTAAAAGAATTACCGTACAACTGAGAGAGTTGTCGGAGAAAGCTTTTATTCTACCGAGCTCGTCATTATGAAGAGCTATGGTGTTATCATTCCTTATATTTATTTGTTGAATTACCGTGAACTAAGTAAATTGACGATTAAAATCTATATCCCCTACCCAAGATGATAAATTGTTCGATCATTTACAAGGTTCTAGCGTATGTTGTAAATATTTGATCCACGGCATGGTTATCATCAACTTCACGTCCGCGAAAAAGATTATCTATTCCAATCACTACATCCATAACTTGTAATGAACATTATGAGTTTCACGTGATGTCGTTTGGATTGACTAATACACATGTAGCATCCATAAATTTGGTGAATCACGTGTGTAGGCTGTAAATTGATAAATTCATGCTTGCGATCATTAAGGACCATATGTTTGTTTATAAGTATAAGAATGAGTTAATAATTAGTTATAGACTGTCCTAAATTGGCAGAACAATGAAAACTTGTACCTTGAGTATTTAACATGTGATTAAAGACTTAATCCTTTACATTATTTGACCATGTGATTAATAAGATAATGGAATCTATATTGACTCTTCAAAAATTTAGAGCCTTTTTAAGACTTTGGGTTTTATCAAAAAGAAAGTGCAAATGTGTTTTGACAAATGTTTTATCAAAAAGAACTTTTGAGGGATTATTCCCTTATACCCAGAACATTTAACTAAACTCCTGTTTAGGGGTAAATGTACGTGTATACCTCAAGACAACCTAAGAGGGATTGAGGAAACCATTTAAACCATGACTTGAAATTTGAAACGACACTTTTTGCTTTTCAACTAAGAAATTTTTGACCAAAGTATAACCAAAGATTTTTCAAACATTTACGAATCTTATTAATTATTTTCGATAAGTCAGCAAAAAGCGTGTTAATTAAATCAAATTTGTTTTGAACATTTTATTATTGGTCGAACTAAGAAATTTAAACTTTTAACGTTTACGTTTCATAAAAACTTAATATTTATTGTTAATTTACGTGTAATAATTATCGACGCTTTAAAACGTCAGATCAAGCAAAACTGATAAAAATAATAGTTGAGATAGAACTAAGACTTAGAAAATATGAAGGAATAATTTCTGAATAAATACGGTCATGATATTTATTTCATCGAGGAAGGTGAATATAATTACTGACACATTATGTAGAAAAGATAAAGAACCAATTAGGACATGTTCCTTAATAATGAAGGTGCAAAATAAATTGCTGAACAATATAAAAAATAAACAATGATTGTAAAAAGGATAATATAGATAATAAAAAGGGGTTCGCGGCTAATGTGAACCATCAAAATTGAGAAGCCGATGGCGTTGAATGTATAACATGCCATTTGAGGTTGCCTAAAAATGGAGATTTTGAGATATAGTTATGTTGGAATCTTGTAAGTATAAGTATTCTATTCCTGTCATTTCTGATTTAATGTATCATTATCAGAAGAAGTTGTACTGATGGCAAATTATGAAGGCAGACACCGCCTAATACATTAGTAAACGTCTAGCTATTGCAAAGGTCGTCATCTGAATTTGATTCGATTTGGGTCATCGTCGACAGACTGACCAAATCTGCTAATATCATTCCTGTTAATGATAGATTCTTGATGAAGAAATTGACTCTTTTGTATTTAAAGGAGTTGTGTAAACATGGTATGCCTGTATCGATCATCTCTATCAAGATCCTCGCTTCGCATCGAATTTCTAGAGATTTTCTCAGAAGTCATTGAGAACGAATCTTGACGAGAGTACTGTGTACCACCCCAATCGAAGGGACGAGGTAAAGTAACGATACAAAATACTATAAGTGTTGTTTTATGTTTGAATGATTGACCTTTGGTAATAAACTGTAAAATCATTTTCCTTTGGAGAGATTATCATTGATAATTATCGTATTAGGATCAAGATCGAATCTTGTGAGGATATATATTAGAGCAATCGTAAGCAGGAGTTGGGATGAAGACACCCGACATACACCTATTGTGAGTTGGACATGTCTTTTAGGTTTAAGGTTTCCTATGATGGCAAACCTAACCTTACAAAATACTCGACCCGCGAGACCTGAAATGATTGTTGAAATTAGGATCTGATTATTGACTGCTGGTAGTAGGCAGGAGGTTATGTGAATATGAAATGTAGATCTTTAAGTGCCAGATGGGTAGCGAAGTTATGCCAAAAAATTTAACCATGGAAAAATGAATTGATGATCTGAAAGATCATGGGATATAAGTCCCCGTTGTATGGGACCATTGAGATGATGTAAAAGATTGGTTTGAAAGGCATATAAGCTGGATCTACCCTAGGACTTCAAGAGCTGCGTGAATTATGTTTCGTATATCGAACTTGATAAAATGCCTATCAAGTGAAAATCTGACTATTCCTTAATGAAGTTTAGATCGGCGAAAAGTTGCATTCATCAAAAACCCGTGAACATCATGTATTGAGAAAGTAAGTCAACAATAAGCCTGATCTTATTCCCGTAGTTATGTTTGATGAAACTCGCGTATTGTAATGGATTACACTTGTGATAAAAGACCGAATGTGGAGGAAATACCCACATGGCTTTAACTCTATAAGAAGCGAGTAGTAAAATAAAATGATCTTTGAGGACAAAGATCCTGTTTAGGGGTAAATGCTGTGACAATCCGTCAATTTATGGTTTATATTTTATTCTCAAATATTATTTAAAAACATTATTTTAATGTTATATTATGAACTCACTTATTTTTGGGAAGAAATCTGGATTTACGTCTTGAAGTAGCATCGACTACGTCTAAACCGGAGGATTCTACGTTACGTGCTTACGTTTACATACACCGTTTTGGTGACAGTCTGACATTTCAGGAAATAACTTTATCCGTGAATGTTATTTTGGAATTTTAAATTTGTGTTGGTTCATAAACTCACAAATTTACGAGAAGAGATTAGGACTTACGATTATAATTTAACGTCCTTTACGACTAAACCGGAAACCTTAGGATTACGTATTTACGTTTTCGAACTCCGTTTTTGATGAGACAATTTTTATTAGATTCGTTTTGTGCCGTTGATTCATAATTTATAAAAACGTTTTTCATAAAAGACCTGAGGGCACGCAAATCGAGGAAACTAGAATCGAGGAATACCCGTAAATTAGCGGGATGGGACAAAACAAGTTTATCCCACCCCACTAAAAGGGACGGCCCAAAAGAGGACACCACATCTCTTTATGTGGCCCCCTTATAACTACTAAGCTTACAGATGTAAGCCTAAGCTTAACATGTAAGCTACACCTTTCAAAAAACCACTAACTAGCTAAACACATACCACTAGCTTCATTTCCTCCATGCAAATCTCACACAACTCTCCTCCCTCTCTCTCTAAAATTCGTCCAAGAACCACCCCTAAACACCATCATTTGATTAAATTTAACCATGAAATCATATGTTATTCACACATATGATAAAGCCCTTTTCAAGCTCTATTGATTGGTGGTGATTTTAACATCTAAGGAGAAGATTTGGTGATGTCCAAGGGCTGATTCCTACAAGAAGTTTAAAAAGATTGGTGGTCTTTAAAGTTGGTGTTGATCTATCACAAGTTCTTCCATCAAAATCCAAGCCTTGATCATAAACTACACAACCTTGGTGGTATAGAGATTGTTCTTCCTATCCTCTTGTTATTTTGATTATGTAATCTTGTATTTTCTTTATTTATGTATATGTATATGATGATGAATGATGATTAAAAATATTATGTGGGGATTTGGTGTTGATAGATTTGATAAACATGGGTAAAAAGATGGAAAAACCACATGTAAAAATGGTTAAATCTTGCTTAAATAAGATGGCTGTATAAAAACAGTAAGTAACCAAATGATAAACTGATAAAATGGTAAAGCGGAATAAATATACAGTAAGTATTAGGTGTTATACACATGTGAGAGTTGGCCATGCAATGGAATCATAAAAATGAGTGAGATATGATCAAAACAAGTTTAGAGTGCAAATCTGCCTACACTGTTTTGGATGAATTTATTAAAATATTTAGAGGTTAATTCATCAGTAGCTATAAAAGAATAAAATGAAGCACATATCATTTAGTTTCTGTGATAAAAATTTGAGGTCCTATCTCATTATATAACTCTAGATATGGACATTTTAGTGAACTTAAAATTTAGGACTGATTTTGTGAAATTAAAGTTTAATATTATTATATAAGCACTCAAATAAATATAGTATAAAATGTGAATTAAAATCCACTTACTTATATATTTCATTCATATAAATATGCATAAGGATAAATAAATGGACATTATATAAAAATGGTAGTTTGATAAGTTTTATAAGTTATAAAAACTATAAACATGATTTTTACGTCTTTTCGGCTAGTACCGTAAAATTAACGTTTTTCGTCAATTAAAACTTAGACGATCGGACCCGTCTAATGTAAACTTTTTAAAATTCATATACTGATATATAAGTACTTAATACATGTAAAAACCGATAAAACCCGAACTAAATAACATACGGACATTAACGGGCTAAGTTAGCATTACTGGACTATTAATCCAACGAAATGGGCTAAACACTTATAAATTTACTTATTGGGCTTAACCCACTTGGGCTCAAAATGTAAAGTATAATACTGATAATAAAAGTATAAAATGGATTAATATAATTTAATGGACTTATATAGGCTTATTAGACCTAAAACATGTAAATAGGTAAAACTAGTAAACTAGTATAAAAGTTATCAACACATAACACTAAAATGAGTAAATGAGAATATATAAACCCACTTGATCATCATCATATATATAAAATCATCATATATATACATAATTGTCATTTTTATAAAGTCATTGGACAAGAGTCTAAGACGAGTATTATTTGTCTAGGTTTCCGTGATTGAAGCACGTACCGTACATCCAAATCGCTGATAACCGCCTTCCCACATCAACGTGAGTTCATAGCCTCGCACTTTTTTTAAATGTTTTATGAAATGTTTTATAAACCCGTGAGGGAGATAACATGTTAGTTTTTATGAAATAGTACACTAGTTGTCCCGATTGTTTGTTTATTGATTTGGACCCGAATGATTGTATGACCCGATGAATGATTAAATGACCCGATAGATGAAATGAAATTGATTATTAAAGTTATGTTATGTCACTAAAAGTCCCATTAGCATGAATTATGAACTACCGGGATTTGGTAGACGCTTATGCATATAATAGTACTATTTGGGGACGATCACCCCAGTTCGCGCCTTGACGGTTGATCCCCGTCGTGCCACATTGATTGGTAAGCGAATTTATGTATGAGAAGATTTCTATAAGCGTGATTATTGTGACGACACGCTGTTTTAGATGGGCAAATGATTGTCGGGTTAGCTACCCGTTGTTTGTTGTAGTAAGGTAACAATGTCATGCGGCTTATAATAATCCAATTAACGAAATACTGCTATACGCACTAAATTACGATATATTGCCTGGCTAGCAATACGGGGTCTTACTATTGATATTATGTTCGTGTTTTGGTTTTTCATAACCATATTCATATAACGGTTTTTATTTAATTCTATACAACGTTATAAAACGTATTGTATGATGGTTTTTTTCGACAATAGCTTGTATAATGATTTTGAAGGCAAAAGCCTATATTGTGATTTTTGATAAGGATTTGTATAAAATGACTTTGGCTATTTATGGCCTATTACAAAGATTTGTACAAAATGATTTTCGGTAATAATTTTATACCGATGCTATTGATGGATTTAATTAAAACTCTATGAATTCACTCGGCGTTTTCGCTGACCTTATCTTTTAACATGTTTCATCTCAGGTACTTGAAGGTAATTCTCGGGAAGACAACAAGAATTCATGGCCCGCACTTAAACAACAATTTCCATTCAAATGTTTTGTAAAATTTTATGAAATATGATGACTTGGGACCTATGTAAATTTGATATTTATGAATGGAAATGCTTTATTATTAAACGACGCGATTTTTAAGCGTTGTCTATGATGTGAGTAATGTGCTATCCCGTAACAGCAACGAGTCTTCCGCTGTATTGAATTGTATAAATTTGGGGGTGTTACAATAATGTCCATTAATACATAAGAAGAAACCATTGGTTTTGGACACACTACTGCATGCACTATATTGAAATATTAATCATGGAGTTTGTTTATTACTGTTTACGTGTATTATAGCGATTTCTTAGACAAAATATAAAATACTTTGTTTTTATTTTTTAGTTTTCTTACTATAACTTTAAATCTTTGTACACTTACTATTATTTTGTGTTATTTCTTTTGTGAATATATTATTGTGGATACTTTGATTCAATAGTATTGTGATTATGTTGGTATGTGTAGATGAAATATATGTTATACTATACACTTTTTGTACATTAATATTTAATTAAATAAAACATTATAAACGAGAATTACAAATCATGTCCACCCACTTAAAAGTTGTTTGGGATTGTGTTTTCAATCAGTTTATCTACTTATCTTATTTTTTAAAATAAAGATAAGTTAAAATGAGTGTTTAAACACTAGAAGAGAAAAAAGTGATTACATACGTTTACAATTGTTCAAAATGGAGTTTAAAAAAAAGTAATTAGGATGATGATTTTTGAAAATGCAGTTTTTATAAATGGACTTAAATTCACATAAATGTCTATTTTAGTCTTTTATATATTTAAAGATACGTGATGAGTGTCTATTTTAGTCATGTTACTTAGTAATTAAACAAATACTTTGATTTTTCAAACACTAAAAAGTGATTATTTGATTATAACAAATTCAAACAACATAATGAAATCCAAACACTAATTTTTAGAATCAGGTTTTATAACCATTAATTATCTAATTATCCATTTTTAAAGCGGATAGTCTATTTTCAATAAGTAATCTCAAACACCCTGTTTGTAATATAACAAAACGAAAACAATTTGACTAACATTTCTACTGTACATTTTAAAAGACTAAGAAAAAAATAGAATTTTTAAACATTAATGTTTAGCTAAAAAAGAAATATAAATGATAATTAGACCGTCATACCCGCCCATCAGGCGGGTTTTGCCACTAGTATATATATATATATATATATATATATATATATATATATATATATATATATATATATATATATATATATATATATATATATATATATATATATATATATATAGGGGAGCGTTATTGTGGTGTACACACTTAAAGTAGAATATAATAAGTACACTTGTGGACCGTTAGGTCAAAGTAGATGTATCAAGATCAATTTTGATTAAATGAATGGCATTGTTGTAATAAAATAAAAAACTGATGGTATTATGTATCATTTTAACAAAAAATTTCTAAGACTTGTTACTCACTTCACTCCTCTTTTATAACTAACACACCAAAAAAAAAGATTTTAATCAATATCACCTCAAAATAATCTGCAGATGATGACTGCAATTTTCTATTAAACTTCTACGTCATTTTTAACGTGATACACAACTAAGAAACAATGACTTGAGGCATATCTTCCGCCCAAATGATATATAAGAAAAGACTAAAAATGGAAACTTGTTTACACAGTTCATGTTTTGGATAAGAATTGATACACGTGGTTTAAACTTTTTACAATAAAATGATACAAATTCATTGCAATGGAAACAATTGATACATAATACTAGTATCAATACTCGGTATCAATACTCTAGATCAAAGATCAACTGATACATACTAGTTTATTAATGATGTGTAAATATTTGATCAACTGATACAAGATTAGTATTCTTAATATCAACATTAGTAACCTTGCAAAATAACCTCAAAACCAAAGTGACACATTGCAACTCTTCCATAAGTACCAAACCGAACCATAGCCGCCAGAAGAACACTTGAATTAACCTCAATGACCTGACCAACTGTTCTAAACCACGACACACCAATCTAAACTACAACACCATCAAACTAAACTAGGGAAACTATAACTCCTAATGAACCTAACATCAACCTGACTTCGAAAACGACTTCAACTATCTCTAGATACCTACCCATGCAACACACCACTAAACACCGTTCTATACCCTCAACATTTGACTCTTGCAATGTGACCTTTGGTAAACAAACACATCCGACCGACCCCAAAAATCATGTACAAACCTTCCCTTGCTACCCGACCACCTCTATAACGACCAAAAACCACTTCATCACTGCGACATATAACGACCAAAAATCACCATACGATACTAACAAGACGATCTGGACTGGAACCGTTGAATTCACCAAAAACGCTAGCTACCAACTTGAATTCATAACCAAAACCTTAGCTCGTGACCTCGACCTCCACCTTGGATCAAAATGACTAACTTGTTTTAGTATTTGCTACATGTTATATGATCAAAAATGTAAGTATTCAAAACAGCAACAAAATTGTACTAACTTGGATCAGTATCATAGTAAAACTAAGCTCAATGTAAAGTTATGCTCTACTTTAAGGAACATGGTACATATTTTTTAGGGTTGCATCATAAAAAATATGCCCAACCAAATAACAACAAGAGCATATCAGAACAAAAATAGAGTAGTGACATATTTCTAATAGCTCCATAATCATGAGAAAATTTAAAACAAACCTACCTTTTAACCATATTAACCTTATAATCAAGCACAAGCCATCATTATATGTTTTTATAATGTTTTATGTAAGTTACAATAATAACTTTGCTTACAAAAAAACCAAAAAACTGGGGAAAAACCGAATAAGTACCGGTTTCCTGGTACCGAAACTGTAACCGGTACTGAAATCCTGTTCGGTATGGTTTCGGTACACGCTTTCATGATCGGGAAAAAACCGGTACCACCAAATCGGTATGGGACTGGTACTGAGCTCATCCCTACATTTAACAGTTCTTATTATAAGAATACTATATATCCACTGTTTAACAAAATTAAATGTTCACTTTTTACCCAAATTTTATATTAAAAGTATCCTGCATTTTAACCCAAATACATACATAAGTACCGGAATAATTAATATGTATGACGGTGGCGACCTCTTAAGCGTGACGAACTAGAATCACCAAAAGAAATCAACAACCGTAGAAAGCAATGAGAAAAAATAAGTATTAGTAGTAAAATCACTAATATGACACGCATTCTAATTCAATGCAAACAATTGATATTTCTTATTTTTACAAAAATGGTGCCTTTAATAAAAAGTAGTGGTAAATCTCGAGTGGACATTATAATAGGACTAAAACGTAAATCAACTAATGGCCATGAATAAAAAGAACTAGAATGTATCACCTTAGTGCGTGGGGTTTCTTTGGAAGATCTCCTCAGTGACCGGATCGCGATCGGATTGGAAAACAGACACCCGTGGAATCGTAGAACTTGTAAATTTCATGGACATGGCGGTTATATTTCAAGGGTAGAAAAGGGTCGATTGATTTATGGAGATAAGGATTGAATTTTTTTATGAGATTTAAAATAATTAGGGTATGATGGATCTAGAAATTGGGGAAGATATAGGTGAAAGAGAAAGACATAAATTGATACACGACTTGTAGTATCAAACAATTAGATAGTCTAAAAAATTTTGTTAACAAGTCGAATGAGAGAGAAATAAATATTGTTAAATATATTGATATGGGATGAAAATACCTGTTGTACCCTTCCAGGTGTATTTACTACTTAATTTTATTTTCAGTTTTGTTTAAAAGTAAAATGCCACATGTCCTATTATCACTGGTGCCTATTGTGATGCATTTTAAAGTGTAACGCACTTGAACGTAAATCTATATATATATATATATATATATATATATATATATATATATATATATATATATATATATATATATATATATATATATATATATATATATATATATATATAGTCATAAACACTATCATACAACCAAAAAATTAGATCAAACAATCTTTTTTTTCATCAAAAATTAAGAAGATTAGAAAGTTAATGCATGTAAAAGATTTTCATACCAAAATGATGAGAAGAATGAAACTAAGATGGGTCTTTGCTTAGTTTCTAAAGATTGTAGTTAAATTTGAAGTTGATGGAGGTTTTATGGTGATGGGGTGGACGAAATTTTTAGGGGAGATAGGGGAGAGAGATGAATTTTATTAGTTGGTGTTTTGTGTGTGTTTTTGTGTTTAAAATTATATTTATATGGTGAAAGTTTAGGGTAGTTATTACCAATTGTTGATTCTTGTGGACTACTAAAGTGTAAATATTAGTTAAAAAGTGGGAAATGACTACCAATCAATTTTATAAATATTTATGAGAGTTGGGTTTCGTCCGGGGTTCATAAAAATATAAATTTCGTTTGTTAAATCGATCGTTTTAATAATTAAACGCGCACAAAATGAATTAGTAAAGTTCCGACTCGACTTAATAAGTAATGAAATAAAAAATTCAAAAACTTCAAATATCAAAATCATCGATACTAAAATATAATATTTGCGCATCCATTGGCATCGCGATCACTATTAGTACTCTTCAATCGTCACAACAATTAATTATATCCACACATTACCGGTTTCAATGTAAACCGTCAAACATAGCGATACTTAGAAATTCAGAATCTGTTACATAATTAGGGTAAAATAATAACGTTAAGTTCGGGTTATTACATTCTCACCTCCTTAAGGGAGCGACGTCCCGTCGCTCGACTCACCTCATACTCGTATTGTGCACCATTAGGAAGGATGAGGGCACTTCTTATAAAGAAGTCATCACGTTCCCATGTGAATTTCGGTCCACGTCTCGAATTTCATAGCATCTTCGTAATGGGAATCTTACTCGGTCTCAAATGCTTAACCTCTTGATCCACGATCTCCATTTGTTCATCCACAAAACGCAACTTGTCGTCAAGTTGTATCTTACCTAAAGGTGATGAATAAATCCTTATCCACCAATCACTCCTTCAAGCTCGAGACACGAAAATTTAATGAACTACATGAAGCTCATTCGACGAAAAGAATAGATGACAGGATTTTTGGGTAAGTCCAGTTAAAAGGAAGGTTGCAAATTAAAGGATATCCATTGGCCGGATAGCCATGGACGCATATCAGAAAGAAATAACAAGAAAATATTTTTGTCATAGGAGTGTGCTCACACTTGGATCCATACTCAAAAGATAATATAATAACACCATCTCACATCCGCCCTCGCGCATTCAAAGTCTCAATAAGCATCGTCATTGAAGGTCAAAAAGATATTACATGGTACGTGTTCTACATGATCGGACGTCATTGGACAATGTCGTCTCAAGTTCTCACAACTTACGATCATTCGACTAGATCACATACCATATAAGTACATAATAAGAAAAGGTATAACATAAACATCAAATATAGATCTCCACGTTGATCATCAGGAAAAAACTTGAACGAACCTTTGATAACAATAGCTCAATTCCCAGATTCTTCTCACCTGCGGTGTCAGCTACAACATACTCCTCGAGGTGATAATGAATTTATTAATTCAAGTCATTAAGAAATTCGGTCCATTGGGGTAGCAATAGCTTCTTCTTCAGTAGTCAACATACAAAAGCGTCCCACTAACTTCTTCTTCAGCATTCATCATACAAAGGCGTCCCAATAATTTCTACTTCAGTGCTCAAGGTGATGCATCATATTCCTTGTTTAGTTTGTCATACTAGTTCCTAAGAGTTTCTTCATCAAGAAAAGTCTTTGTTGACCCTTCGATAGTAGAAGTTAAAATCCCAAAATCTTCACATCCATGATAAGTTGCCGTTGATAACTTGACCCTCCGTCAATCCACAATTTCACGCATATATCCTGGTGGCGCTTAAACAAGTCGCCTATTCTCGGAACGGTCAACGGTTCTTAACAATCTGCTTATAAAGCTCGCGATCATCGAGACACATTAGGAATGGTCCATCTAAATAAATTACAACTCGAGAGAAGTCTAACGGGTTACTCGTACATAGATGATAATCGATGATCATCATAATGATGACGGTACTGGACGATTCATACCAACGAAACACGATTCGAAGGAAGACGTACGCACACCAAACATCCACAAATCGAGTCAGACATACTTAAGCCCACTCATTTACAACTCCTTGTCTACATCAAAAGGCGTCCCCCTCAATGTATACAATGGTTTATAAATTTACGGTTCGAGAACTTATTACTTTCTTATTCAAATGAAGAGGCGTCCCAATCTATTTCAACAAGATAATTATAAATCATCATACTCAAGTATTACTATCTCTCAACACGATATCATATCCAAATTACATAACATAATAAGTACAAGGTGTCAATAAACTTACTTCATGATTTCCGTATTCAAACGTCCCATTTCATTTGAATAAGGAAAACACGAACAATCTAAGGTCCAGTGGTTTAAAACTTTCGTATTCAAATGTCCCAACCCATTCCAATAAGACAACCTTAAACAACTCATAGTCGGGCGAGTTAAAATCTATATATCTAAATGTCCCATTCCATTTAGATACAAGGTATTACGTCACTCAACCGAATGACTACTACGAGCATATCTTTGTTTTACCCAACTATATATATTTGATTAGGATATATATATATATATATATATATATATATATATATATATATATATATATATATATATATATATATATATATATATATATATATATATATATATATATATATATATATATATATATATATATATATATATATATCTTAAATCCAACATTGGCATCCTCCTTTTCGGCAATAAAACATAGTCATATAAAATCAAATCACACGTCGCATTACATAGAAGATATCGCATCGGATAACTGATTCTTCAAAATCATAAGAAGTATTCGGAACACGAATATCACATCAATCAACTACGTTTTGAAAGGAGATGTCTTAAAATGGCACATCAGGATACAATGATAACAATCAACTTAAACAAGTCGATATGCGATAGATTACGAAACAATATATACATACTCAAAGTATCAAACGAGTTTCACACTCGTATTCAGATAATACATAATTATCAAGATCGGTGATTTGCAGTGAGGCCAAATCTTACACAAAATCGTATTATAAAATGTACAACAATCATTCAAGTACCATTGCTTCACGCACAATGCCTTTAATACCATAGTATATTCATACATATACATATACCATTCCCACATACACATATTCATATAATCACAATCAGTCATAAAGTAATGCAAGAATAGCCTTACCGGAGTCATGCGCAGTAGTTGCGTGCTTAAAACTTTTTAGAACACACCAAAGTAATAGTTTAGGTTTTCCAAAACCGACCTAGTTCTTTATAACTTGTGGCTCTAATTACCAGTTTGTAACACCCCCAAATTACCACGCAGCAGAATACCACTCTGAGGCGCTACTCATAGCACATCACACACAATCATAGACAACGACCTCGAAAGAGACGTTAAAATAATATACAACATTGTCTAAAAAGTTTCCCATCCCAATATATATATAAAATCTGAGTAGCGTTTAGTCCCAAAAAAACGTTACAAACACATCACATTCATCAAAGACTTTAAAAGTCATTTGTTAATTTCAAAGGATGGAAAAATAATATAAACTTTAGACAAGTAAGCACCAACTCCCTCCACGCATGCTCTGCTGCTGTCCATCTTGATTACCTGAAATACATGCTTAAAATCATCAACACAACGGTTGAGAAAGTCTATAGGTTTTGAACACAAGAATTTTAATCATCTCAAGCTTGTCACACAGACAAGTCATATATATATATATATATATATATATATATATATATATATATATATATATATATATATATATATATATATATATATATATATATATATATATATATATATATATATATATATATATATATATATCGATAAATGCCTTAAGCTCATGCAACTAAATGTTAACCAACACGTCAAACCGAGTCACTTACGGCGCCCCTACAACAGGTAATATTGTCATATACCAACGACCTCTTATACATAATATCCCTTTGAGGTGATCACAAGGATACATACCCCAGGATAAGGTTGTCAAACCAAATAGATCTATCAAATGTATTAGCGTTTACCTCGCAAGGTAATTAACAGTTCATGAAATTCAGTGACTTCATAAGACAATGGTACTTAGGGATTTATCATCATATTCGAGTCCAACATACCGAAAACAACTTGTGTTCATTTTATAAAACAACATGTTTTCCCCCTCGCGGGTTAAAAATCATTTACAAGATAATATAAAAGCGAGGCTATAGACTTACCTTAGATGATACGCGAAGCTAGTAGTAGTAGTGATCGCCGAAGTGAAGATGCCTCCCAAATATACACGTCAAAATCTGCCACCTAACAAATAAGGTGCGCGCTTAGCAACATACTTAAGTATCTCAAAATATACTTAATATAATAAAATCAATGACTCAAAATAGTATGTACATAGACATGACCAATCAATGCAAGTGAATCCCATCTAAACCCACAACATGTACTAGCTTTCCAAAACTAGCACCTTCGATATTGATCCATCTCAAGATGCCAAATCAACACGGGTCAAGTACCGAACACGGGTCTCCAATCTCAGAATATGCACTCACACATAAGACTTATATCCTTTTAGAAATTTAAGAAGCTAATAGATTAGCCTCTCGCCTCAAACTATGACGCGAGGTTAAGTATCTCCCAAATAATACTCAGCCGGTACGTACCAAAAGTACACGCTGATTTCCCCTACCTAAACAACTCTATTTTCAACGAAACTTGATGAAAAACTCACTTACAATCTGTACCAGACTCAGTTTAAATTTCATTCATTGATTCACATTTTAGAACCACCTGCTCGACACATCTTTAGCCTTTAAAAATCGGACTGTTTTGCACACTTGACTCGTGAAGCTATTTTGACTTTGTTAAACATTCCCATTTATAAAATCGACACTTGACTTTGAAAATAGACTCAATACCCTAGGTTTACAACCTGATAAAAACCCATGAACATTTATAAAACTCAGCTTATAGTCCCTGAGATTTGACCTAGTATCAACAACAATTTCGTATTGTGTCGATACGCATCTCCCGGTACACGAATATTCAAACTAGTGTAACTTCTTCCTCGTTATGAGTTAGAAGCTCTATCTTATATCAAAACGAGCGTCTCGAAGACTACTACAACAATATCCAATCATACCAACACTTTCTCAAACTTATTCCCACGAAAATCTGCCTTAAACCCACTGATGTAAAATACAACTTTAAAAATCATATCAATTCAACTTTTTAACCCATTTTAACAAAATCCATGCTTCTAATACCATCACCTAATCATCCTAAACAACTCTTATCATCCTAATTCATATACATGCCAAATCTTTAGCAAAACCCATCAAAATTTCATACATGCAATAACAAAAATGTATGAATATAGTCATAAACACTATCATACAACCATAAAATTAGATCAAACAATCTTTGTTCTTCATCAAAAATTAAAAAGATTAGAAAGTTAATGCATGTAAAAGATTTTCATACCAAAATGATGAGAAGAATGAAACTAAGATGGGTCTTTGCTTATGAAGTTAAATTTGAAGTTGATGGAGGTTTTATGGTAATGAGGTGGACGGAATTTTTGAGAGGAGAGAGGAGAGAGAGATGAATTTTATTAGTTGGTGTTTCGTGTGTGTTTTTGTGTTAAAAATTCTATTTATATGGTGAAAGTTTAGGGTACTTTTTGCCAATTGTTGATTCTTGTAGACTAAAGTGTAAATATTAGTTAAAAAGCGGGAATTGACTACCAGTCAATTTTATAAATATCTATGAGAGTCGGGTTTCGTCCCGGGTTCATAAAAATACAACTCTCTTTTGTTAAATCGATCGTTTTAATAATTAAACGCACACAAAACGAAATAGTAAAGTTCCAACTCGACTTAATACGTAATGAAATAAAAATTTCAAAAACTTCAAATATCGAAAGTCGATACTAAAATATAATATTTGGGCATCCATTGGCATTGCGATCACTATTAGTACTCTTCAATCGTCACAACAATTAATTATACCCACACATTACTAGTTTCAACGTAAACCGTCAAACATAGCGATACTTAGAAATTCAAAATCTGCTACATAATTAGGGTAAAATAATAACGTTAAGTTCGGGTTATTACAACAACCATAGGAAGTGTGTTACAGTTATTGTATATTTGCTATTTAGGATCCGGTGGTCTAATATGGTGGAATATGGTGGTGGAGGCCATTGTTGGTTTAGAGAGAGAGAAGAGAGGTTGAATGTGAAAGATAAAATGTATTAAAAATAATAAAAATGACAAGCAACACCCCTCCTTGGAAGCTAAGGAGGGGTATATATAGTCACACACGCACCTTAAACTATACATCGAACCTAGTCTAGTCTAAGCGTGTGTGACTATGATAACTAATAGGAATTCTTAAATGTCGTCACATAAAGTGAGTTTCCAACAATCTTCCCCCATGGGACGACGTGTAGAATTCCTTACAATATTTTTCCTAACAAGTACATAATGATAAGAACAAGAGCTTTCATGAAGCGTCCAATGCTGATGATGTCTTCTGAGGCCTTTGACTTCAAAACGACTCATCTTTAACTTGTAGTAGAAATACTGTAACGGCACGAGCTAAGTAACCCATACACTTCTGGATAAGGAGAAGCTTCTGAATTAGCTTCCCCCTAATTCATGCCACATAAACTTGATGTAGAATCTTTTATATAGCTTCCCCCTAAATCGACAATCCTCGTAAGCAACTTCAAAGCTTTCAATAAAGCTTATAATAATTAAGCGCACAGCGGAATCTAACAAGCAAATCCCATCATAAAACATGATAACGTTGCTAAGAGGGATTGAAAGTAAGGGGTACACCAAGTAGATCAACAACTTTTCTTCTCACGCTTGAATAATTCTTCTGAATTTTTCTTCCCCCTGAAATTTCAAGTTATGCATACCAGAAAGAATCAAGACACTTCTTCCCCCACATAGTTGAAGAAGGTAAATCAATCCCAATTATGAAGCTCAAAGACTGAAGTGGACACTTTATCCCATTCATGAAGTTGACATCGTAACACCAGAGTGAATTAAGTCCCGGAAATGCACATATCTTCTTCCGGAGATGCACCAGAGTCAATTAAGTCCCGGGAATGCATATAGGATAATGATGATGTTTAATTGCAACAATCAAACAATTAAACCTCGAATCAGTAGTGTACCGTTTAGAGATTGATAACGCCACGAGTTAAAACACTGATATTATCTGCGGCTATGACAAATGTCATCCCGGAATGTCTTCAAATCAAAAGAAGGTATGAAGTTCATCATGTGTACTCGTTGTGTGTTCAATGTGTCTTCTTCTTCCCCCTTGATGGTTTCGAAATTCAGAACCATCAATAAATTGTACGCACATGTACCTGAAATCTCGTGAGAATAATAAATAAGCTGAATTATATATTTTGTGAGAATCAGCTGTGTGATAAATCTAACATTTTCAGGTAGTGAAATATTTTCTCGTATAATATTTTGGAACTTATTTTTGTGTTGGTTGACGAACTCACAATTTACGGATTTAAATTTGGGCTTACGTGCATAATTTGGCGTCTTTTACGACTAAACCGGAAACCTTAGGATTACGTATTTACGTTTTTGAACTCCGTTTTTGATGAGACAATTTTTATTGGATTCGTTTTGTGACGGTGATTCATAATTTATAAAAACGTTTTTCGTAAAACGACCCGAGGGCACGCAAATCGAGAAAACTAGAATCGAGAAATACCCGTAAACTAGTGAGATGGGACAAAACACTTTGTCCCACCCCACTAGCAATATGGGACGGCTACACTTGACACCACAACATAAATGTGGCATCAAGCTAGCTAACTTACAACAAGTGTAAGCTTGTGCTTACACATTAAGCAACTTTACCACAAAACAAGCAAGTTGTTTCATTCCTACCATTTCTTCCATGCAAACCACTCTAAAATCCTCTCAACTCTTCCTCTCTTTCCGTCCAAAATAAGCCTACAAACACCATCATTGATCTTTTCTAGCCATAAACCACATGTTTACTAGTCCTATTAAGGTGTTCTCTTGAAGCCTTGATCATTTGGTGGCCATATTAACAACTTTGGAGGTGATTTGCTTGTGTCCTAGGGCTGATTTTCCAACCTATGTTCTTGATATTTGATGGTCTTGGAGATACTTGTTGTGTTCATCAAGTTCTTGTCTTCCTAAAACAAGAAATCCACTTGGATTGGTAAAGAAGATCATCCTCTACATTTTTCTCTTATTATTTTGTAAAGAACAAATGTATTTTCTTTCATTTTGTATATGTATATGATGTAAATATGATGATAAAAATGTTGTGTGGGGATCAAGTGTTGATAAACATGCTTAAAAATGATGATAACTATAAGAAATGAAGCTAAAATCTTGACTATTTAGTTGGCTGTATAAAAACAGTAGATAACTAAAAGATGAACTTATAAAAGTGCATGGTTTGATCCATTTACAGTAAGTAGATGATGTTATACACATGTGAGAGTTGGCCATGCAATGGAATCAAAATAATGAGTGAGATATGATCAAAACAAGTTAGGTGGTGTAATCTGAATAAGCAGTTTTGTAGGGACTGTTAAGGCAACTTAGACTCAAAACGGGCAGTAGCTATAACTAAGTTATATGTAGCATATATTATGAAGAATTTGTCATCCAAAAATGAGCTTTTAAGTCATTGTAGAACTCTAGATATGGTAAAAATGGTGAATATGAAGTTAAAAATCAGATTTTTGGAAATAATGTTTATTATTATTATATAAGCACTCACATTATAATGTATAAAATGTAAAAATATAAACCCACTAACTTATAAAACTTATTTATATAAATGTATAAAAGGTTAATTAAATGGGTAAATTAGATAAATGGTGGTAAAAATAATATTTATAAGTAATAAAAACTATAAACTTGATTTTTACGACTTTTTCGGCTATCGCCGTAAAATTAACGTTTTTCGCCAAATAAAACTTAGACGACCAAACCCGTCTAATGTAAAGTTTATAAAAGTTGTATACTGATGTATAAGTAACTAATACAAGTAAAAACCGATAAAACCCGAACTATAAGAATTACGGACATTTACGAGCTAAATAAACATATTGGACTAATAATTGGACTTAATAAGATAAAAACTTGTAAAAAGAATTATTTGGGCTTAACCCATTTGGGCCCAACATGAAAGATATATATATATACTGATCATATAGGTATAAAATGGGTAAAAACAAGTTAAAGACCTTATAAAAGGATTAATGGACTTAAAATAGGTAAAATCGATAAAACTAGTGAACTAGTAAGACGTTACCAAAACGTAAACACTAAAATGAGTAAACAAGGATTTATAAACCCACTTGATCATCATCATATGTACAAAATCATCATATGTATATTGTTATTTTGATAAAAGTCATTGGACCGAGTCTAAGACCGATTATTATTTATATAGGTTTCCGTGATCGAAGCACGCCCGTAGCCGATAATCCGCCTTTCATTAACAACATGAGTTCATAGCCTCGCACTCTTTTAAATGTTTTATAAAATGATTTGTAAACCCGCGAGGGAGATAACATGCTAGATTTTTATAAAAATAGAACACAAGTAGTCCCGATTGTATGCTAAATGATATGGACCCGAATGATGCTATGACCCTATATTCGAGACTAAAAGGATTATTAGTAGTTAGGTTATGTCACTTAAAGTCCCATTAGCATGAATTGTGAACTACCGGGTTTTGGTAGACGCTTATGCATTTGATAGTACTATTTGGGGACGATCACCCCAGTTCGCGCCTTGACGGTTGATCCCCGTCGTACCACATTGATTGGTAAGCGAATTTATGTATGAGAAGATTCCATAGCGTGATGTTTGTGACGACACGCTAACTTAGATGGGCAAATTGTTTGTCGGGTTCGCGGCCCGCTGTTTTCATGGTAAGGTAACAATGTCATGCGGCTAATAATAATCCTATACAACGTATGCTATAAGACATAAATAATAAACGATAACGACGCTATTACGATGAATATATTACCTAACATGGTAATATAGAGACTACGGTCTCATGGACGGTTTCAGATGTATGCTTGATTTATATATTGCCTGACTAGCAATATGTGGACTTACTACCGATATTATACTTGTGTTCTGATTTTAAATGATTGTAAATGATTGTTTTATATAACGGTTTTCATTAAACTCTATGAATTCACTCAGCATTCGCTGATATGATTTTTGCATGTTTTCTATCTCAGGTGCTTGAAGGTAATCCGGATGGAGATCGACTCTGATGGCCCACACTTAATATTAAAAATGTTCATTCGATCTGTGTTTTGTAAACTTAATGACCTGTATAATTTGGGACCTGTTGTACACTTTTAAACCTTTTTATCGAATGAATGTTTGTTAAACCTTGTACAACCACTTTTATGTGTTGTCTATGATTGGAGTTATTGTGATATCCCGTAACACTCTGAAAGACCCTTCCGCTTTACCGATACGAAAAATGAGAGTGTTACAGTTTGGTACCAGAGCTCTCGTTGTAGAGAACAAAAGATTTTAAAAACCAAGGTTTTGAATAAAACTTTTCAAAATCTTTTGACGATGAACATTTAAGAAAATATTTGAAAAATCTTTTGACTGTAACGGTGCCAGAGATCTCCGACGTTACCAACAAGCCCTATTGAGAAGATATATATTTTGATATATATAATATAATTTATATATATGTATATATCGTTATTTCATTATGTAATTGTTTAACTAGTATGTTATCCTAATACGAGATATATATATATATAAATGCAGATTGTCATGGCTGACCCTAATATTCCTGTAGAAAACCATGCTATTCCCGAACCTAATATAGAAGATGATCCTTATTTAGATTTGGTAGATTTTGATATTGATGATGAGGAGGAACCATTTGAGGATCCCGAGCCCGAGTTAGGACTAGGAGATCAGATTGCCCCTCAGGTTGACTTAGTAGAGAATGAGATTGAGAATGTGGGTAATGAGAATGTGGAGATTGAGAATGCTGATATTGAGAATGAGGATGAGATTGGGTTAGATGAGTTAGATGATGAGATTGGATTAGATAATTTAGATGACGAGATTGACGAGGAGGATGTCGAGGAGGATGTAGGTATAGATGTTGAGGTTGATGACGATGAGGAAGCTGAGCTTATTTATCCGTATGATGTTCCAGAGGGCGAGCCTTTGCCCCCACCAGTTTGTTTGTCTGATTCTGAGGAGGAGTTACCTAGGGATGAAATGTCTGAATCATCTGAATCTGATTCTGAATCAGAGGAGGATGAGGATGACGATGCACCTGACGGTACTGATGGTATTGCTACTCGTAGACGTGAGATAGGAGAGTCGTCTAGTACTCGAGAGGCTACTCATATTGATGGTCTTGCACCATGGGCCTTGAGACGTGATCTAGATGCTTCCCGTGTTAAGAGTTGTGTGACAGAGGTTGGATTAGGTGTTGTTCAGACTCAGGTTGCTTATTTGGAGTCGAAGACTAAGGTTGGCGAGAAAGAGCGAGAATTGCTTAGTTTGGATTTGAGTGATGTAGAGCGTGGGTTGAATGAGGCTTTTAGGAGGTTATCGGTGTTGGAAAGTGGTGAGTATGCTGCAATGAAGAAAAAGGTGAATTCTATGGAGATTCAGTTGAGTGTGGCTCGTGCGATGCGTGAGAAAGCTGAAAAGGAGTTGAATATATCTGTGGGTTGGAACAGTAGATTTTATGCCGACATGGTTGAAAGAGGAGTAATCCGTAAGCGCCCAGCTGAAGATGTGTCTAGTGATCGTCCGGCGAAGATCCAGAAGACGATGGATGATGGACCATCTGGCGGTTCTCAGTAGACCAGTCTGTGTTTAGTAGTGACCTTTATATCTTTTATGCTTGTAGCTTTGACTGAACCGACTTGTTAGTAATAGATTTGGCACGAATTTTGAGTGTATATAGTGCTAGAACTTTGATATGGATGTACTAAGACAATACTTTTGTTTCAGATCGAATGAAATATGTATCTTGTCTTGAATTCCATATTGTGCCTTATTTGTATCTTGATTATGAATTCGATCCATATTATATGAATCCTTTGTTGGATGAATGCTTAATGCTTTGAAATTGTGAAATTATAGAACTATGCCGCCCAAGAAGGCTGTGACTGAGGATGATGTACGTAGGATTATTACGGAGCAAGTTACCGCATCTATGACTGAATTTATGGCCAATGCTAGAAATGAAGCTGGCGGTAGTGGAGTTGGCGGTAGTGGAGCTAGCGGTAGTGGAGCTGGCGGTAGTGGAGCTGGCGGTAGTGGAATTGGCGGTACTAATGTGAATGTGAATGCTAATAATGTGAATGCTAATGCTGGAGGAAATATAGGAGGACTTGGAACGAATGCACCTGAAGTTGGTGGTTGTACTTATGTGACGTTCATGAAGTGTGGACCTCTACCTTTTAATGGAACTGAAGGTGCTGTAGGATTAAGCCAGTGGATTGAAAAGATTGAATCGGTGTTTAGGATTAGTAAGTGTAAGGAGGAAGATAAGGTGACTTTTGCTATGGCTACTCTTAAAGGTCGTGCGTTGACTTGGTGGAACGGGAGAATTGCTTTCATGGGTCTTGATGCTGCTAATGCTACTCCTTGGGCTGAAATTAAGAAGTGGATGACTTTGGAGTTTTGTCCTCGTAGTGTGATTATTAGGTTAGAACAAGAGCTGATTCATCTGAGAATGAAAGGTGTGGACATTGATAGTTACACGAACCGATTCCATGAGTTGGCCTTGCTATGTCCTCGATTGGTTGAACCCGAAGAGATCCGAATTGAGCAATATGTGAAAGGGTTGACCAGGAATATCCGGGGGGACGTAACATCATCGAAACCACTGACCATTGATGATGCTGTTCGAATGGCTTACCAACTCATTGGACAGATAATTCAGGATAAGGAAGATGAAGCCCGTGTTGGTGAGAAAAGAAAGGGAGACGGTGATCGTGTAGATAGAGGTGATTATAGGAAGAATTTCAATCGCCGTCAGAACCAGAGAAAGGGGAATGCAAATGCTCTTACCAACAATGCACCGCGCAACGATGATAGATGTCCTAAGTGTGGCAACAAGAGGCATGCTGGCGACTGCTGGAAGTGCCGAAATTGCGGAAAGCTTGGACACAAGGTTGAAAGGTGTAAGAAGGGAACCATTTGCTTCAACTGTAATGAGGAAGGTCATAGGAAATCGGAATGCCCCAAGTTGAAAGCGATTGTACCTGGAAGAAACCCCCAGGGTGGTATCTACCAACTTAGA
The DNA here is from genome assembly GCA_025667525.1 of Glebionis coronaria. NCBI lineage: Eukaryota > Viridiplantae > Streptophyta > Magnoliopsida > Asterales > Asteraceae > Glebionis > Glebionis coronaria. The sequence goes on from CM046875.1 coordinate 168,473,732, forward strand.
ACAATTGAGGTGAAGAAAGAGGATCCGAATGTCGTTACCGGTACGTTTTTACTCAACAATCATTATGCTGTTGCTTTATTCGATTCGGGTGCCGATAGGAGCTTTGTATCCACTAAATTTAGTGCCCTTATTGATATTGAACCTGTTGAGATAAGTACCAGTTACGAGGTGGAATTGGCTGATGGTAAATTAGTGAAAACTAATAAGCTATTAGAAGGATGCTCTCTAAATCTCTTGAACCATTCCTTTCCGATTGATTTGATGTTGATAGAATTAGGTAGTTTTGATATTATTATTGGTATGGATTGGTTGTCGTTGAGCAATGCTACTATTTTATGTGGAGAGAAGAAGGTTAAGATTCCTCTTAGGAATAGGACGTTAGTAATTGATGGTAGTCGAGGTGAATCCCGTTTGAAAATCGTTTCATGTATTAAAGTCCAAAAGTACATCAGGAACGGTTGTGAGTTATTCCTAGCTCAAGTGACCGGGAATGAGTCTAGGGAGAAACGATTTGAAGATGTACCTATTATTTGTGAATTTCCTGAGGTATTTCCTAAAGATTTACCCGGACTTCCACCGATAAAGCAAGTAGAGTTTCGAATCGATTTAATTCCTGGTACTGCACCGGTGGCACGTGCGCCTTACCGATTAGCCCCTTCTGAATTAAAGGAGTTATCTGAGCAACTTAAGGAGTTGTCTGATAAAGGTTTTATTCGACCGAGCTCGTCCCCTTGGGGAGCTCCAGTCTTGTTCGTTAAGAAGAAGGATGGATCTTTTCGTATGTGTATTGATTATAGGGAACTGAATAAGTTGACAATTAAGAATCGATATCCTTTACCTAGGATTGATGATTTGTTTGATCAACTGCAAGGATCTAGTGTGTATTCTAAGATAGATTTGCGGTCAGGATATCACCAACTTCGCGTCCGTGAAGAAGATATTCCTATAACTGCATTTAGAACTCGTTATGGACACTATGAATTTCAAGTAATGCCATTTGGGTTAACTAACGCACCTGCGGTTTTCATGGATTTAATGAATCGAGTGTGCAAGCCCTACTTGGATAAATTTGTGATTGTGTTTATTGACGATATTCTAATCTATTCTAAGAATGAAGATGAGCATAGAGAACATTTGAGGATTGTTTTGAAGTTGTTGAAGGATGAAAGGTTGTATGCTAAGTTTTCGAAGTGTGATTTCTGGTTAGATTCTGTGCAATTTCTTGGTCATGTGATTAACAGAGATGGAATTCATGTTGATCCTGCAAAGGTTGAAGCTATTAAGAATTGGTCTGCACCGACAACGCCAACGGAAGTGCGACAATTCTTAGGATTAGCTGGCTATTATAGGCGATTCATTAAAGAATTTTCTTTGATAGCCAAACCCTTGACTAAGCTTACTCAGAAGAATGAACCTTTCGTTTGGGGAAGTGATGAAGATGGAGCATTTCATACATTGAAGCAAAAATTATGTAGTGCGCCAATCTTATCATTACCCGACGGGAGTGAAGATTTTGTAGTGTATTGTGATGCATCTCTTAGAGGTTATGGAGCTGTTTTGATGCAGAGAGAGAAAGTGATAGCTTATGCTTCTAGGCAATTAAGGAAGAATGAGGATAATTATGCCACTCATGATCTTGAGTTAGGAGCTGTAGTCTTTGCTCTTAGGTTATGGAGACATTATCTGTATGGCACCAAGTGTACGGTATTCACCGATCACAAAAGCCTACAGTATATTCTCGACCAGAAGGAATTGAACACGAGGCAACGAAGATGGATAGAGTTGTTAAGTGATTATGATTGTGATATAAAATATCACCCAGGAAAAGCCAATGTTGTTGTTGATGCGTTGAGTAGGAAAGATAGAGAGCGTATCAGGGTGCGTTCTCTAGTCTTGACCGTGCACAATAATTTGCCTGAGCAAATTAGAAATGCGCAAATAGAAGCTTGTAAGAAGGAGAATTTTGTTAATGAAGGGTTCCGAGGAGAAGGAGATCCTTTAGAGGTTAGAGCTGATGGAGTGAAATGTTTAAGAGGTCGTATGTGGATACCTAAGTTTGGAGGCTTAAGAGATTTGATTATGTTAGAATCCCATAAATCTAAGTATTCCATTCATCCGGGATCTGATAAGATGTACCATGATTTGAAGAAGTGTTACTGGTGGCCGAATATGAAAGCTGACATAGCTATGTATGTTCTACAATGCTTAACTTGTGCTAGAGTTAAAGCGGAACATCAAAAGCCATCAGGACTACTTCAACAGCCAAAGATTCCTGAATGGAAGTGGGAGCGAATTACAATGGACTTTATCACCAAGCTTCCTAGAACATCATCTGGAAACAATTCGATTTGGGTTATTGTCGATAGACTGACCAAATCAGCACACTTCATTCCGGTTAAGGAGCAGTTCTCACTGGAGAAGCTGACTCGAATATACCTTGATAATGTTGTATGCAAGCATGGAGTGCCTGTATCGATCATTTCAGATTGAGATCCTAGATTCGCATCGAATTTTTGGAAATCTCTCCAAAGATCTTTGGGAACGAATCTCGATATGAGCACGGCTTATCACCCCCAGACTGATGGGCAGAGTGAAAGGACGATACAAACACTTGAAGATATGTTGAGAGCTTGTGTGTTAGACTTTGGTAAGAATTGGGATAAACATTTGCCGTTAGCTGATTTTTCGTATAACAATAGTTACCATTCTAGTATTAAGGCTGCACCGTTTGAAGCTTTGTATGGTAGGAAGTGTAGATCTCCTGTATGTTGGAGTGAAGTTGGGGATACCCAGCTCACGGGACCGGAATTGATCCGGGAGACTACGGAGATGATAGTTCAGATTAAGAAGAGGTTGTTGACTGCCCGTAGTAGACAGAAAAGTTACGCGGATGTGCGTCGGAAGCCAATGAAGTTTGAAGTGGGTGACCGAGTAATGTTGAAAGTATCGCCATGGAAAGGCGTTATCAGATTTGGAAAACGAGGAAAATTGAATCCCCGTTATATTAGACCCTTTAAGATTTTATCTAGAGTAGGTCCGGTGGCTTACAAACTAGAGTTACCCCCGGAACTTCATGGTGTTCACAACACATTCCATGTATCTAATCTGAAGAAATGTCTAGCAGTGAGTGATGAGAAAATTCCGTTAGGTAAGGTTCGAATAGATGGGAAGTTGCATTTTATCGAAGAGCCCGTAGAAGTTATGGACCGTGAGGTAAAGCAACTGAAACAAAGTCGGATACCTATTGTCAAGATCCGATGGAATTCAAAGCATGGACCGGAGTATACTTGGGAACGAGAGGATAAAATGTGGAATAAATATCCGCACCTCTTCGATTTCAATAAGAAACGGACATCCAAATGAAATGGATCACGAGGACGTTGATCCCTTTTAGGAGGAAAAGCTGTGACAAATCTAACATTTTCAGGTAGTGAAATATTTTCTCGTATAATATTTTGGAACTTATTTTTGTGTTGGTTGACGAACTCACAATTTACGGATTTAAATTTGGGCTTACGTGCATAATTTGGCGTCTTTTACGACTAAACTGGAAACCTTAGGATTACGTATTTACGTTTTTGAACTCCGTTTTTGATGAGACAATTTTTATTGGATTCGTTTTGTGACGGTGATTCATAATTTATAAAAACGTTTTTCGTAAAACGACCCGAGGGCACGCAAATCGAGAAAACTAGAATCGAGAAATACCCGTAAACTAGTGAGATGGGACAAAACACTTTGTCCCACCCCACTAGCAATATGGGACGGCTACACTTGACACCACAACACAAATGTGGCATCAAGCTAGCTAACTTACAACAAGTGTAAGCTTGTGCTTACACATTAAGCAACTTTACCACAAAACAAGCAAGTTGTTTCATTCCTACCATTTCTTCCATGCAACCCACTCTAAAATCCTCTCAACTCTTCCTCTCTTGCCGTCCCAAATAAGCCTACAAACACCATCATTGATCTTTTCTAGCCATAAACCACATGTTTACTAGTCCTATTAAGGTGTTCTCTTGAAGCCTTGATCATTTGGTGGCCATATTAACAACTTTGGAGGAGATTTGCTTGTGTCCTAGGGCTGATTTTCCAACCTATGTTCTTGATATTTGATGGTCTTGGAGATACTTGTTGTGTTCATCAAGTTCTTGTCTTCCTAAAACAAGAAATCCACTTGGATTGGTAAAGAAGATCATCCTCTACATTTTTCTCTTATTATTTTGTAAAGAACAAATGTATTTTCTTTCATTTTGTATATGTATATGATGTAAATATGATGATAAAAATGTTGTGTGGGGATCAAGTGTTGATAAACATGCTTAAAAATGATGATAACTATAAGAAATGAAGCTAAAATCTTGACTATTTAGTTGGCTGTATAAAAACAGTAGATAACTAAAAGATGCACTGATAAAATTGCATGGTTTGATCCATTTACAGTAAGTAGATGATGTTATACACATGTGAGAGTTGGCCATGCAATGGAATCAAAATAATGAGTGAGATATGATCAAAACAAGTTAGGTGGTGTAATCTGAATAAGCAGTTTTGGAGGGACTGTTAAGGCAACTTAGACTCAAAATAGGAAGTAGCTATAGCTAAGTTATATGTAGCACATATTATGAAGAACTTGTCATCCAAAAATGAGCTTCTAAGTCATTGTATAACTCTAGATATGGTAAAAATGGTGAATATGAAGTTAAAAATCAGATTTTTGGAAATAATGTTTATTATTATTATATAAGCACTCACATTATAATGTATAAAATGTAAAAATATAAACCCACTAACTTATAAAACTTATTTATATAAATGTATAAAAGGTTAATTAAATGGGTAAATTAGATAAATGGTGGTAAAAATAATATTTATAAGTAATAAAAACTATAAACTTGATTTTTACGACTTTTTCGGCTATCGCCGTAAAATTAACGTTTTTCGCCAAATAAAACTTAGACGACCAAACCCGTCTAATGTAAAGTTTATAAAAGTTGTATACTGATGTATAAGTAACTAATACAAGTAAAAACCGATAAAACCCGAACTATAAGAATTACGGACATTTACGAGCTAAATAAACATATTGGACTAATAATTGGACTTAATAAGATAAAAACTTGTAAAAAGAATTATTTGGGCTTAACCCATTTGGGCCCAACATGAAAGATATATATATACTGATCATATAGGTATAAAATGGGTAAAAACAAGTTAAAGAACTTATAAAAGGATTAATGGACTTAAAATAGGTAAAATCGATAAAACTAGTGAACTAGTAAGACGTTACCAAAACGTAAACACTAAAATGAGTAAACAAGGATTTATAAACCCACTTGATCATCATCATATGTACAAAATCATCATATGTATATTGTTATTTTGATAAAAGTCATTGGACCGAGTCTAAGACCGATTATTATTTATATAGGTTTCCGTGACCGAAGCACGCCCGTAGCCGATAATCCGCCTTTCATTAACAACGTGAGTTCATAGCCTCGCACTCTTTTAAATGTTTTATAAAATGATTTGTAAACCCGCGAGGGAGATAACATGCTAGATTTTTATAAAAATAGAACACAAGTAGTTCCGATTGTATGCTAAATGATATGGACCCGAATGATGCTATGACCCTATATTCGAGACTAAAAGGATTATTAGTAGTTAGGTTATGTCACTTAAAGTCCCATTAGCATGAATTGTGAACTACCGGGTTTTGGTAGACGCTTATGCATTTGATAGTACTATTTGGGGACGATCACCCCAGTTCGCGCCTTGACGGTTGATCCCCGTCGTACCACATTGATTGGTAAGCGAATTTATGTATGAGAAGATTCCATAGCGTGATGTTTGTGACGACACGCTAACTTAGATGGGCAAATTGTTTGTCGGGTTCGCGGCCCGCTGTTTTCATGGTAAGGTAACAATGTCATGCGGCTAATAATAATCCTATACAACGTATGCTATAAGACATAAATAATAAACGATAACGACGCTATTACGATGAATATATTACCTAACATGGTAATATAGAGACTACGGTCTCATGGACGGTTTCAGATGTATGCTTGATTTATATATTGCCTGACTAGCAATATGTGGACTTACTTTCGATATTATACTTGTGTTCTGATTTTAAATATTTGTTTTATATAACGGTTTTCATTGAACTCTATGAATTCACTCGGCATTCGCTGATATGATTTTTGCATGTTTTCTATCTCAGGTGCTTGAAGGTAATCCGGATGGAGATCGACTCTGATGGCCCACACTTAATATTAAAAATGTTCTTTCGATCTGTGTTTTGTAAACTTAATGACCTGTATAATTTGGGACCTGTTGTACACTTTTAAACCTTTTTATCAAATGAATGTTTGTTAAACCTTGTACAACCATTTTTATGTGTTGTCTATGATTGGAGTTATTGTGCTATCCCGTAACACTCTGAAAGACCCTTCCGCTGTACCGATACGAAAAATGAGAGTGTTACAAGCTGTTGATCGAAAATTTCTTCTCATAAACTCTCCATGGCCACCTTTACCAACCCACGTGAAAGCAATTTGAAGTGACCACTGAAAGAATGAACCAGATACATCAAACGTGAAGCTGAATAAAAATCCTTCGATCTTGTGACTTAAGCTTGCACAATTGTTGAATGAAGAACGGTGGAGAAATCTCTAAGTACTCAATGCATCACTGAAGAAGTCTATAAGCACAACACCTCTTGAAATTATCCACGTCGACTAAGCGCGTGACACTGAGTACAACAATGTAACCCCTTTAAGTGATAGTTATCCGAGTCATCAACCATCCACCCCGAACCCAGAAACCAGATAAAAAAGTCTTCATTCTAATATGAAGCACGAGCAAGTTATCTATGAAAGATAAAATAAGTACACGCCTTCAAAAAATCCGTCTTCAACGTCACGTAATTAATACCTGATCAAACAAAATCTGTAGCCACTAAAAAATCGCCCAATTTTTTTCTTGGTCTCGTCAAAATAAATCTTCGTCAGATTTGTCTCGTCACGTTACTTTGTCATGTCACTTGTCGTCTCGTCCCGATGATTACCGAAGTAATACTTAATACACACAACATTTATACAAAAATTCAAATTTTTAAAAAATTGTGTGTATAAGAATAAACATACGGCCCAATGTGGGATTATAACCAAAATAGCTGAGGCCCAATTGTTTGGAACCCGGTCCATCATCACAAGCTTATAACACTTTCCTCAACCCGGGCTAAAACTTATATGGGATAGAAATTAGGGATAGCTAAGCATTAGGGCATAACTCTTCACCTAATCTCCCACACATAGTGAAATCCGCCCCCAAATACTCTCTCAACCTTCACCTCGTATCCTCCGTCTCCCATTAATCTTCATCATCTCCAAATAATACCCCATCTCATATTTATCAGCCAAAAACTCCCATCACACAAAATCAATCCGTCTCAAATTCATCTTAACTAAAACAGCCACATTATATGAATCAAATCTCTTTCACCCTTGAATAACCTCACGAATCAACCACAAATTATTTGTTGAAACCCTCCCTTTGTTTTCGAACAGAAAGAAGCCTAATAACTAGATTTTACTAGTTGAAAGTTCGTTTCTCGGTATCTTCTCGAATTGATCACGGTTCAAAGTGCGACTCAGTTGTTCTTGGTGGCAAATAAAATGGTTTGGTTATCTATTCTACTTAAAAGGTAAATGCACAAAATAAAAACAATAAACTAAAAGCGGTTAATTAATAAAAACAAAACAATTTAAATAGTAAAACGTGAATTTAAAACGAAACAATTAATAAAAATAAAACTAAAAGACGAAATTAATTATCGACTCGAAAATAAAGTTTACTTAATAAAAAGGGAGAGAATAAAACTAAAACGGTACTTTAAAACTAAATGAGGCAAAACCTAAAGCGGGTACTTAATAAAAGATAAAACATGAACTTTACGAAAAAATATTAATTTTAAAATTAGACGAAAAAATTAACTAAAAATACGTAACTTTCAAAAATAAAATTGGAACAACTTTAAGATTAAACTAAACGATTACGGAATAAAAACAATAAACAAACAAGCTAGCAGGCAGCTAGCTCAAGCTAGCAACCTGCTAGCTCAAATTGGCGCCAAAATAGGAAAAGCATGCAGGCATGTTGGCAGGTCAAATTAATGATCGTAATATTATTTTAATCCATCGCAATGTATTACTTATATTCTATCGGAATATTTGTTATTTCTAGTGATCGGAATGTGGTAAAAAGCTATCGAAATGTTTGTTTTTTTTTTTTTTTTTTTTTTTTTTTTTTAATTATCGAAATGTCTAAAAAATAAAAACTGTCGGAATAACTAAAGTACCAAAATCCATCGGAAAGTGGCTATAGAAAATTGGGCAGCATTTCGACTTAAAGAAACCTTAAACTCCGTCGGAATATGCGATCGCAATGAGCGATCGCAATCCCGATCGGAATAAGGGGGATGAAACACAAGCCATCGCAAAGTAGAACCAAGAATGGTTATTGCGATGGAACATAGGCTGCCCGTCGGAATGTATAAAACCCTTATATTGCGATGGAAACCAATAAATCCGAAAATGGGGATAAGTGAAAATCTCAATAAGCACTTTCAATAAGCACACTAAACCGAAACTTGAACAACTTAATAAGCATAAATTTGAAAGCTTTTAAAGGATGAAATTCATAAACTTTATAAAAACACAAAATAAGCAAACTTTAAAATATAAAAACTTTTAAGAAAACTTAAAACAAATAAGCTAGACACAAATTAAGCCAATAAGCATGTCAAGCTCAAAGCTTGATTCGTAGGAAACTTAGATTAACCAAAAAAACAAATCTTTTCATAAATCAAACATAAAACTTAAACAAGATTTGTAAAGAAATACGGATTAAGAACAAGTAAAAGCTAAGAAAAGTAGAATAAGAATAAGCTAAGAATGAGAATTCAACTATCAAATGTAAAAGTTTAATTGAAAACAAGAAAGGAAGATAAAAGATTTGGGATCCTAGTGAGAGAAACTGTCACTTTCTCTCTCTAGAATCACCTACAAAGATGAAAGAAAAACTAAGCTAAAACTAAATCTAACCAACCCTCCTAAATGAGTTTAGGAGGGTATTTATAGGAAATGGGGAGGTGCATGTGTTGCCTCTTCTTTCTTTCTTTCTTCACGTCTTCTCGTCTTTTAAGTTCTTCGACTTTATCGACTTTGTCTCGGGATTAATTAAACTTGTCTTATAATTTGTTTATTTATTAGACTCGAGTTCTTCGGCTTTTTTTATTAAACTTCCGTCTTTGACTTTTTCTTCGATAAATCTTCGAATTGGTCTTGGACTTCCGTTCTTTTTCCACTCTTGATCTTTCGACTTCGTCTTTTGTCGTTTTCTTCTATAAAAGCTCGTGAAAGACCGTGTTTTCTTTTCTTTTCACATTTTGACCCTGAAACACAATAAAAACACAAACCACGCATAATTCCGACATTTACGACATAAAATACACGTTTTGGCTTGGTTATTATTGTAATTAAGTGGTAAAAAGATGGGTGTTTTCACACCTATCAAATCCCCTACACTTAATCATTGCAATGTCCTCATGCAATGCATTAGTTACAAAGCACGTTTTACATTTTCCATCATAATCAACCTACCTTGGCCTTTATTAAACAACTAAGGAAAATAAAAAAAAGATAGAAAATAACAAGATGCAACAAGGAAGAAGCTTGTAAAGAAATCTAAGACTTACATTAGGGCTTGTGTGTCATGAATGTTTATCACCCTCAAGTTTCACGTTCCCCATGCCAAGCTTAAAAACAAGATCATTGTTAATACAAGTTAGCATAACAAACATTTACTCATGTGGTTCAATTAATCACTTAAACTCCCTTATTCCTACGGGTATCTCTTATATTTTATTGATGTCTTGAATGATCACGAGGATGCATTGTTGACTTATTTCGATAATTTATTAAGGCTGAAAGCAAAGTAGGACGATTTGATCAATAGTTAGCTAAAGGACAAAATCTCTTAAAACTGCTTCTCGGGATATCAAAAAGTTCATATCTTGGCATAACTTGGTTCGCGATTTGAGACCTTTCTCGGGTCGATATTTGGCATGTACTTCATACTTCATATCTTGAGAGACGTTCTTGAGATAATGGTCTTCTCATCGTTAATAGAGTTTCTTCACTTGTAGACTTTTGAGGGGTACTCTAACTTTGTTGACCACGACTTCATGATTATTTCTTCAATCTCTAATTGGGATTTTGAGATACAACGATCCGCCTCCTTTTCGGACTTGGATCTATTTATCCTCATACCTTGTTAGGGTCTTTTCGGATAGACTTCTCCATGATCTTTATGGGAGTTGATTGCTTTTCGTCGTGAGTCTTGATCCTTCATATTGATTTTAGGAATAATGCTTTTCACATCACTTTGGATCTTCAGCAATAAAATGGAATCCTCATGCCTTGTTGACTCGCCAATCTTCGCGCCCCGCTTCATAAGTTATGCCTTGGCTATGAACTCTCGTCATTACCGAGCAACTTTTAAACGATCTTGGGCTAGAAGCTAAGTAACTTTTCAAATCGTACGACCTTACTTATTGCAGATAATTATTAGCAAGTGATGGGAGAAAAAGATCATAATTGACTCACATAAGTTAATGAGAGAATACCAAACTTGTAACTAACTCTATCATTTCTCGTCCTCCACAATTTAAAATCTCAAGGAATGAGACTCGTGGATGCTTAGCCCAATAAACCAATTAAGGTCTACATGGTTAAGGATACTAGCTAGAGTGAACTTGGATAAGTAAACTCGGGTTGAGTCAAAATATTCGCAACGGGCCTAATATATCTAAGATATCTAAACTTGCTAAAACCATTTTATTAAAATAAGAGAAAAATAGCAAAAATAAAGGGAACTACAACTAGGCCAAAATAGATTAAAAATTTTGAAAAATGTCGAAAAATCAAATTTTCCGGTTAAAATGAGGGCAAATACAAGGAAAAGGCCACTTAACTTCGATAGAAGTCCCCCTACACTTAATATAAACATTGTCCTCAATGTTTAAGCATGTGGGAGTAAACTCCCCTACACTTAGGACATTGTGCACTTTGTTTAAATTTCGTTAAGGAAAAGACAACTAAAGAGATTCCTATTTTAATATTGAGAAATATAAAATAGTGAATCGAAAAGAGTTGATGATAGAATCGGGAAGAAGGGAACACGGAATCACGGTTCATCAAAAGTCATCAAGAATGTGTCTTTGAAGCTCTAATCCCTGCATATGATAAGAAAGAGAACAAGAAACACCAACGGGGCTCCCCCTACACTTATGGTGAAAATAGATAGATAATTGGGTTGCCTCCCAAAAAGCGCTTGTTTTTGTTGACCGAGTCACGAGCCTGACTCGTCCCCGAATTAAATGGTCCATGGGGAAGCCTCGAATGTGATACCGGGATCAAAGACCTTGTCCTCGTTCCCGGAGGACATTAATAAAGGAGAGTCGGGGGAAGAAGTCTTGAAAGGGATAAAGGTCCTTTCAACATACGTATTGTATGTGAATTCAAGATCCAAGGGAGGTGGGTTGGGTATAGTAAGCATATTGTCCTCCCCCAAAGACAATGGATGCTGAGCAAACGGCAAAGCCGTAATGGTATCAATCATAGCATAATCAATGTCACCTCCCGGATCAAAGCACTCATCCTCATTTCCCGGTGTAAAACGAGTAGAGTAAAAGTGATACATCACCCGCTTGGGTGTGCACGTGGGAGGATGAGGTGGCAATATAATATGAGAAGTATGAGAACAATTACCTTCCACCTGCGTCCCTTTTTTAGTAGATTCACATCTTTCCACCTCTGGGATAGAAGGTGTAGTGTCATCGTGTAATAAATCCTCTAGAAAAAGTATATCTCCTTCCACATCAGCATACCCGGATATGAATTCCACGGGTGTATCAATCTCAAGAAACTCATCGATCTCAGGAATGTGAAAACCATCATCACGAAGGAGTGAAGTATTTTGCTTTAGAAATTCCTCCTCGTCGAAAATAACCTCAATATCGTCATCGCTCTCCTCTTTATCTATAAGGCTAATAATATGCTCAGGGATATGAGTACTTGTCTGATCTCGCTGATGTAAAAATGACTCCATACAAGTTTGCAGCGTGTGTAAAAGCTCTTTCGTTTGCTCTTGAAAAGCTGTAGCAAGATCGTTTCTTTGTTCTTGAAAGGCTGTAGCAAGATCGACAATTGGTTCTTGGTAACTCATCCCGTGACGAGGCTGATGATCGAGTGAGTGCGGTGGGGGCTCAAAATTTTGAAAACCGGAATTATAGCACGGATGTGGCTCATATTTGTTCATCGGTTGAGAAGAATTAGAAACCGGGTTTGGTTCATAATAATCCATAGGTGAAGAAAACTGAGGATCCGGATTTTGCTCATAATAATTCATTGGTTGACAATAATAGGTATCGTGAGGACCCCCACAGTTGTTGCAAACCGAGTATGGAGAAAAATCAGGTACGTCTTGTGGATAGCTATTATCATTGTCATAATTGTAACCCGGTTCTTGCCCGTGTCTATACGCGTATTGAACCGGGCACGAAACATGCCAATGAGAATCGCTTCCACAATAGATGCACGGGGGAACAGGAGGTGGGTTCAAAAAGAATGAATTAGTCGAGTTGCACAAGGGACAAAATCCGGATTGTGTGTAGTCGATATCGTTTCCACACTGCTCACATGTACACCATTGACAAGAGTTGTTCCCAGATAATTGTTTCCCACACCGGACGCAATGGACATAAAAATCCATAAAGAAAGATAGATTAGCAAGAAGAATATTTTTGGTGCAAAACTTTGAAAAAGAAATGCTTTTTATGATTTTTCAAATATTTTTGGAATTTTTGAAAATTTTTGGACACGAAAAATAACGTTCACAAGTGAACGGATCCCAAAAGCCAACGCGTCACTCACAAAAAACCTTCGATCTTCACGAAAAGAGCCGGCAGCGGCGCCATTTTAAATTGTGGATTTTACTAGTTGAAAAAGTTCGTTTTCTCGGTGTCTAATCGAATTGATTTCCGGTTAAATGTGTGACTCAATTGTTTTTGGTTAAGAAAAAGGGAAGTTGATTATCTAAAACTAATTAAAAAGTAAATGCGAAAAGTATTTAAAGACAAACTAAAGACAAGTACAAATAATAAAAGTAAAACAAGGTAAATATTAAAAACTAAAAGTTAAAACGATATTAAAACTAATAGTAAAACAAATAATAAAACGAAATTTAAAGCGAAACAATTAATAAAAATAAAACTAAACGACGAAATTAATTATCGACTCGAAAATAAAGTTTACTTAATAAAAAAGGAGAGAATAAAACTAAAACGGTACTTTAAAACTAAATGAGGCAAAACCTAAAGCGGGTACTTAATAAAAGATAAAACTTGAACTTTACGAAAAAATATTAATTTTAAAATTAGACGAAAAAATTAACTAAAAATACGTAACTTTCAAAAATAAAATTGGAACAACTTTAAGATTAAACTAAACGATTACGGAATAAAAACAATAAACAAACAAGCTAGCAGGCAGCTAGCTCAAGCTAGCAACCTGCTAGCTCAAATTGGCGCCAAAATAGGAAAAGCATGCAGGCATGTTGGCAGGTCAAATTAATGATCGTAATATTATTTTAATCCATCGCAATGTATTACTTATATTCTATCGGAATATTTGTTATTTCTAGTGATCGGAATGTGGTAAAAAGCTATCGAAATGTTTGTTTTTTTTTTTTTTTTTTTTTTTTTTTAATTATCGAAATGTCTAAAAAATAAAAACTGTCGGAATAACTAAAGTACCAAAATCCATCGGAAAGTGGCTATAGAAAATTGGGCAGCATTTCGACTTAAAGAAACCTTAAACTCCGTCGGAATATGCTATCGCAATGAGCGATCGCAATCCCGATCGGAATAAGGGGGATGAAACACAAGCCATCGCAAAGTAGAACCAAGAATGGTTATTGCGATGGAACATAGGCTGCCCGTCGGAATGTATAAAACCCTTATATTGCGATGGAAACCAATAAATCCGAAAATGGGGATAAGTGAAAATCTCAATAAGCACTTTCAATAAGCACACTAAACCGAAACTTGAACAACTTAATAAGCATAAATTTGAAAGCTTTTAAAGGATGAAATTCATAAACTTTATAAAAACACAAAATAAGCAAACTTTAAAATATAAAAACTTTTAAGAAAACTTAAAACAAATAAGCTAGACACAAATTAAGCCAATAAGCATGTCAAGCTCAAAGCTTGATTCGTAGGAAACTTAGATTAACCAAAAAAACAAATCTTTTCATAAATCAAACATAAAACTTAAACAAGATTTGTAAAGAAATACGGATTAAGAACAAGTAAAAGCTAAGAAAAGTAGAATAAGAATAAGCTAAGAATGAGAATTCAACTATCAAATGTAAAAGTTTAATTGAAAACAAGAAAGGAAGATAAAAGATTTGGGATCCTAGTGAGAGAAACTGTCACTTTCTCTCTCTAGAATCACCTACAAAGATGAAAGAAAAACTAAGCTAAAACTAAATCTAACCAACCCTCCTAAATGAGTTTAGGAGGGTATTTATAGGAAATGGGGAGGTGCATGTGTTGCCTCTTCTTTCTTTCTTTCTTCACGTCTTCTCGTCTTTTAAGTTCTTCGACTTTATCGACTTTGTCTCGGGATTAATTAAACTTGTCTTATAATTTGTTTATTTATTAGACTCGAGTTCTTCGGCTTTTTTTATTAAACTTCCGTCTTTGACTTTTTCTTCGATAAATCTTCGAATTGGTCTTGGACTTCTGTTCTTTTTCCACTCTTGATCTTTCGACTTCGTCTTTTGTCGTTTTCTTCTATAAAAGCTCGTGAAAGACCGTGTTTTCTTTTCTTTTCACATTTTGACCCTGAAACACAATAAAAACACAAACCACGCATAATTCCGACATTTACGACATAAAATACACGTTTTGGCTTGGTTATTATTGTAATTAAGTGGTAAAAAGATGGGTGTTTTCACACCTATCAAAGCCTAATCGTTCTTCTTTTCCATGGAGAGCACAAGAATATGAGGCTTCAAGATCAATTAGTTTGGTCTCGGGTAGGTGTCAATATAATTGATTGCATGTGATTGTTTGTGACGAATCGAAGTAAAAGGGCATAACGTTCTAGTTGATGCTCTTGACTTTGATTCGAATAGTAATGAAAGGTTTTTGCCTTATCATAAATGATCAATGATGACTCGATTTAAACATGAAATCTCTATTGATTTTTCTTAACTTGAACGAATCTGAGATCATAATTTCTGTTTGAGTCTTTATTATAGATGGGTTAAGGAGACGTTGGGAGTAGGTTAGATCATGGTGGATTTGTTGGAGTTAAAAGGTTGGAAGTGAGTCAGACTCAGTGAGTTAACTGAGTCAACTCGGTAAATACCGAGTTGACTCGGTTGAGACGGTTTTGGTCAAGAGTTAAGTTTAAAATTACAAGGTCAAGTAATTTTTTAAACTGCATCGTAACAAATTATTTTTAACCCATCGGAGTCAAAAAAAATATTCCATCGCAGTCAAAGTTTGGAACCATCGCAGTCAAACATTATATAGTCCATCGCAGTCTAAAACTTTTGACCCATTACGATGGAACCCATCGCAATGAGAGTCCATCGCAGTCAAAGACTTTGACCCATCGCAGTCAAGATGTAGAGTCCATCGCAGTCGAAGTCCCATCGCAGTCTTACCTAGTTTGAACCCATCGTATTCTAAACAAGGAGAGTCCATCGCAGTCTTAACTGGTTTGAACCCATCGTAGTCTAAACAAGAAGAGTCCATCGTATCCCATCGTGATGGAATCATCGCAGTGGTACCATCGCAGTCAATGCGATGTACCATGAAGCTGAAACCTTATCCACGAGTAGTCCTTGTTCCTGAAAATCCGGGAATGGTACTCTGAAAATTTTTCTGGGTAACTTTATCATCAGAAACAACAAGATAAACCCAGAAAAAAAATACCAGATCAAAAACTAGACCAGAAACAGTAAACAATATGAATACCAGATTACCATTTTTGACCACTTTTTGAATGTCAAGAACAACAAGATAACTTTTGACCACGAAAAACTCAACTTGACCATGGGTAAATCTGTTTTTGACTGATGACATACAAATGACAGACAAGGACAGAAAGTTTTATGAATAGTGGATATGAGCAACCAGTGACAAAATTAGTGCAATGTTTCCATAGAAAGGAAACCATTAACACCATCGTGACAACAAACTAGACATACAGACCAAAAAAAATTATATAACGAGACACAAAAAAATGTTTAGACCACCAAATCGAACAAAAACATGATCCAAGGAATGAACCAAGGGTCTGATGCCAAATGTAGATTTGCTATTTAGGATCCGGTGGTCTAACATGGTGAAATATGGTGGTGGAGGCCATTGTTGGTTTAGAGAGAGAGAAGAGAGGTTGAATGTGAAAGATAAAATGTATTGAAAATAATAAAAATGACAAGCAACACCCCTCCTTGGAAGCTAAGGAGGGGTATATATAGTCACACACGCACCTTAAACTATACATCGAACCTAGTCTAGTCTAAGCGTGTGTGACTATGATAACTAATGGGAATTCTTAAATGTCATCACATAAAGTGAGTTTCCAATAGTTATTGTCGGGTTGCTCAAGTACGAGACCACGGAATCCCATGTTTGGTTACTTAAATCCTTCATCAAAGCCTTTGTTAAAGCCCCTAGTATAGTAGTCACTGACCAAGATAAGGCTATGAGGAATGCCATTGAAGACGAGTTTGTTGGTTCAAAGCATAGGTTGTGCATGTGGCATATCACGCAGAAGCTTCCAGCAAAGGTACTTTTTTTACATTGTATCATATTTGATAAAGTAGCATCATATATAAAGTTTGAGTAGTATCATATATGATGTGAGACTAGAATTATATATGATGTAAGACTAGTATCATATATGATGTGAGAATAGAATTTGATTCAACACATTGTTTTTTAAGGTTGTGGTTAGGTTATCATACTTGATAGTTTGATTCATTTTACTTTTTTGTCCCTCTTTTTAGAAGATATGTGAGAAAATATATGATGAGACGAATTTTAAAGAGAAATTGAACAAGATTGTATGGAACATGTATATTGGTCCCGAGGAGTTTGACTCCTGATGGGGTGATTTAATGACAGAGTTTAATTTGAAGGAGCACAAGTGGCTAACAAAGATGTATAATATTCGTTCAACTTGGATCCCCGTTGTGTGGACTGACGAGGACTATGTCTAGATCAGAGTACGATAATTCTTTCTTTTCCTATTTTATCAGTTCTAGCTCGACGCTTATTAACTTTATGAATTGCTTTGAGACAGCGATGGAGAAGCAAAGGCATGTTCAAGAGAGAATGGATCATATTACAATGGATAATATTCTGAAGCTCAAGACTCTACTCAAGGTTGAGCATCAAGCTTCAATTGTTTACACTCGTACGTGGTTTGAGTTGGTTCAGAAAGAGATTTTTGTTGGATTGTGGTATTGCCAGATAGATGCTAAGAGTATGGCAGAGGGATCCTAGGTTTCTGTTATCAGAGTGAGAAATTTTTTTTATGGAGAACCTGGTAAAAAGAACAAGAAGAAGATGAAGGATAAGGTTATTAATGACTAGATTTTTCTAGTTGAAAGTTCGTTATTCTCGGTATCTCTTCGAATTGATTTCCGGTTAATTATAAGAGATTAGTCGTTCTTGGTGAAACAAATATTTGTTTGGTTTTGGTAAAATAAATGTGCAAGACTTAAAATTAAATGACAAGTAATCAAAGATTAAACTAGTAGAAACGTAAATGGTGCAATATTTAAAACGTTGGAAGTAAATGACGTGAAATTAAATGACGTAAAATTAAAGCTTGACGAAAAGTAAATTGACAATAAAATAAAAGTGCGGAACGAAATTAAAATAGACTAAGAATAAAACGAGAAAATTGACATTTAAACTAAAGAAAAATCGTAAAACAAAACAGAGCACCCGATCGGAATATATTCCGATCGGCTGATCGGAATGTAAACATGGGGCCAATCGGAAAAAGCAAAACTAAAACAATCGGAATACACTTAAATGGATTCCGATCGGAATGTTTGGAAACCTTCCAATCGGAATGCAGACACGAAGCCAATCGGAATATAGTAGAGAGATGCCAAATCGGAAAGTAGCCAAAAGTACCTATCGGAATACTTAAAAAGAGAGACGATCGGAAAAGCTAAACCCTTTTCCGATTTGCCAATCAGAAAGAGGGTGTGCCGGTCGGAAAGTATGATCGGAAAGGGGTTTTCCCTTTCCGATTTGGTTCTTTGATCCGAAAATAAAGGCAAAGGAAATAAGCTATGGAAATAAGCTCAAACCAAAACTAGGACGAATCTAAAGTGAAATAACTCGAATAAGCACAAATATAACTTAACAAGACTTAAAAGAAACAAACTTTTAGAATCAAAACATAAAAAGATGAACTTTTAAGCACGAAAACATAAATGAACAACACGGATCATATGTAAATCACACCAAAAGTAAATTAGAATCAAGAAAAGAAGATGAGAGATTAACACAAGAAAAGTAAAGATTAAAGATTAAAGAACAAATGAAGAAAACTTACTTGCAAATTAAATAATTAAAAGTGCATAACATTTAATTAAAGTGAAAGAAATGAAATGAAAAGAAATGAAAATGGTGGAAGAGTGGTTTGTCAAGCCACCAACAACTTGAAAATGAACTAAGCCTAATCTATATATAGGGGTGATTAGGGAGGAGCTTAGGAAGCTTCCTCCCTCTTTCCTTTTTTCCTTATTTGCACACTTAAGTCCTTTTCTTCTTAATTGTTTGTTAATCTTGGACTTAATGACTTTGTCTCGGGATTTCTTTGAACTCGTCTTGAATTTTCTTCATAAATAAGACTCGAGTTCTTCGGCTTTTAGTAAACTTCCGTCTTTTGACCTTTTCTTCGATAAATCTTCAGAATTGGTCTTGGACTTCCGTTCTTTTTCCACTCTTGATCTTTCGACTTCATCTTTCGTCTTTTTCTTCGATAAAAGCCCGTGAATGCCGTGTTTTCTCCACTTTTCACCTTTTCGTCCTAAATCACAACAAAAACACAAACCGCGCATAATTCCGACATAAATGACATAAAATACACGTTTTGGCTCGGTTATTATTGTAATTAAGTGGTAAAAAGGATGGGTGTTTTCACACCTATCAAATCCCTTACACTTAACCATTGTAATGTCCTCATGCAATGCATTAGTTACAAAGCACGTTTTACACTTTCCATCATAATCAACCTACCTTGGCCTTTATTAAACAACTAAGGAAAATCAAAAAGATAGAAAATAACAAGATGCAACAAGGAAGAAACTTGTAAAGAAATCTAAGACTTACATTAGGGCTTGTGTGTCATGAATGTTCATCACCCTCAAGTTTCACGTTCCCCATGCCAAGCTTAAAAACAAGATCATTGTTAGTACAAGTTAGCATAACAAACATTTACTCATGTGGTTCAATTAATCACTTAAACTCCCTTATTCCTACGAGTATCTCTTATATTTTATTGATGTCTTGAATGATCACGAGGATGCATTGTTGACTTATTTCGATAATTTATTTAGGCTGAAAGCAAAGTAGGACGATTTGATCAATAGTTAGCTAAAGGACAAAATCTCTTAAAACTGCTTCTCGGGATATCAAAAAGTTCATATCTTGGCATAACTTGGTTCATGATTTGAGACCTTTCTCGGGCCGATATTTTGCATGTACTTCATACTTCATATCTTCGAGAGACGTTTTTGAGATAATGGTCTTCTCTTCGTTATAGAGTTTCTTCACTTGGAGACTTTTGAGGGGTACTCCAGCTTTGTTGACCACGACTTCATGATTATTTCTTCAATCTCTAATTGGGATTTTGAGATACAACGATCCGCCTCCTTTTCGGACTTGGATCTATTTATCCTCATACCTTGTTAGGGTCTTTTCGGATAGACTTCTCCATGATCTTTATGGGAGTTGATTGCTTTTCGTCGTGAGTCTTGATCCTTCATATTGATTTTGGGAATAATGCTTTTCACATCACTTTGGATCTTCAGCAATAAAATTGAATCCTCATGCCTTGTTAGGGCCTTTTCGGACTCGCTAATCTTCGCGCCCCGCTTCATAAGTTATGCCTTGGCTATGAACTCTTATCATTACCGAGCAACTTTTAAACGATCTTGGGCTAGAAGCTAAGTAACTTTTCAAATCGTACGACCTTACTTATTGCATTTATTTATTTACAAGCGAGGGGAGAAAAAGATCATAATTAACTCACATAAGTTAATGAAAGAATACCAAACTTGTAACCAACTCTATCATTTCTCGTTCTCCACAATTTAAAATATCAAGGAATGAGACTCGTGGATGCTTAGCCCAATAAACCAATTAAGGTCTACACGGTTAAGGATACTAGCTAGAGTGAACTTGGATAAGTAAACTCGGGTTGAGTCAAAAAATTCACAACGGGCCTAATATATCTAAGATAACTAAACTTGTTAAAACCATTTTATTAAAATAAGAGAAAAATAGCAAAAATAAAGGGAACTACAACTAGGCCAAAATAGATTAAAATTTTTGAAAAATGTCGAAAAATCGATTTTCCGGTTAAAATGAGGACAAATACAAGGAAAAGCCCACTTAACTTCGATAGAAGTCCCCCTACACTTAATATAAACATTGTCCTCAATGTTTAAGCATGTGGGAGTAAACTCCCCTACACTTAGGACATTGTACACTTTTGTTTAAATCTCGCTAAGGAAAAGACAACTAAAGAGATTCCTATTTTAATATTGAGAAAATATAAAATAGTGAATCGAAAAGAGTTTAGGATAGAACCAGGAAGAAGGGAACACGGAGTCACGGTTCGTCAAAAGTCATCAAGAGTGTGTCTTTGAAGCTCTAATCCCTGCACATGATAAGAAAGAAAGCAAGAAACACCACGGGGCTCCCCCTACACTTATGGTGAAAATAGATAGATAATTCGGTTGCCTCCCAAAAAGCGCTTGTTTATATTAACCGAGTCACGAGCCTGACTCGTCCCCGAATTAAATAGTCCATGGGGAAGCCTCGAATGTGATACCGGGATCAAAGACCTTGTCCTCGTTCCCGGTTGACATCAACAAAGGAGAGGCGGGGGGATAAGTCTTGAATAGGAGAAAAACCCTTTCGACATACGAGAAGTATGTGAATTCAAGATCCACGGGAGGTGGGTTGGGTAAAGTAAGCACATTGTCCTCCCCCAAAGACAATGGATGCTGAGCAAACGGCAAAGCCGTATTGTTATCAATCATAGCATAATCAATGTCACCTCCCGGGTCAAAGCACTCATCCTTTGTGATAGTGGCTAAAGGGGAGGATGAAAGGTGCTCGGGAAGGGGACTTGGGTCAATACTTTCCTGCAGCAAATTATCAAAAATAATGTCCCCCTCCATGTCATTGTCATCAATACCTGGAGGGATGGAGTGGAGATCGATTTCTTCCAGCAATGGGTCATTATCTTCAACGGGAGGAATAGATGGAGGTAAAGACTCGGAAAGAGGAGGAGAAGTCAACGCTTCGATTTGAGCAATAAGAAGGTGCACTTTCCGTAATCTATCTCGAAGAATCACGTCTTCCACTTTATCCACAAGATCATGGTCATCGGTGAACTTCTCGTAAACCGGAGAGAATAAATCGTCATCACCCGCATCTCCCGGTGGAGATTGAGAAATTTCAAAAGTGAAATTCTCAAAGCTTGGAGAAAAATCGTCATCATTAGGATCGACCGCTTCTGTGAGAGAAACGTCGTCCTCAGGCTCCATAGCAGCTGGTATGTCACAAACCTCATCATCAAACACTTTATCAAGACCAACATCACTAAGCTTACTCAATGTATCACAATCCTTGGACATATTTGGGATATTGAGAGGAGGGATGACAATAGCACTAGGACATTGAGCAGTAAGATCATTCCAAGAAATAGTAGGCTCATCGTCATCATCATCATAATAGTATGGATACACCGGGGGAGGAGGATAAGTCTCGATATTCGAAATTTGCTCCTGTCGTTGATCCTCTTGATATTTTTCGATGATCTTATTCCAAGCTTCTTGAATTTGTTGACTTTGTTTAGCAAGAGTGGCCCATTGTTCTTGGGAGCTCAAATGTTCGAAGGAGGGTTGATGATCGATGGGGTGCTGTGGGGGCTAAAAATGTTGAAAACCTGAATGATAGCATGGTTGTAGCTCATAGTAGTCCATCGGTTGAGAAGAATTAGAAACCGGGTTTGGTTCGTAATAATCCATTGGTGAAGAAAACTGAGGACACGGATTTTTCTCATAATAATTCATTGGTTGACAATAATAGGTATCGTGAGGACCCCTACAGTTGTTGCAAACCGAGTATGGAGAAAAATCAGGTGCGTCTTGTGGATAGCTATTATCATTGTCATAATTGTACACAGGTTCTTGCCCATGACCATACGGGTATCGAACCGGGCACGAAACATGCCAATGAGAATCGCTTCCATAATAGATGCACGGGGGAACAGGAGGTGGGTTCAAAAAGAATGAATTAGTCGAGTTGCACAAGGGACAAAATCCGTTTTGTGTGTAGTCGATATCATTTCCGCACCGCTCACATGTACACCATTGACAAGAGTTGTTCCCAGATAATTGTTTCCCACACCGGACGCAATGGACATAAAAATCCATAAAGAATGATAGATAAGCAAGAAGAATATTTTTGGTGCAAAACTTTAAAAAAGAAATGCTTTTTATGATTTTTCAAATGTTTTTGTATTTTTGAAAATTTTTGAATACGAAAAATAACGTTCACAAGTGAGCGGGTCCCAAAAGCCAACGCGTCTCTCACAAAAAACCGTAGATCCTCACGAAAAGAGCCGGCAGCGGCGCCATTTTAATGACTAGAACTTTCTAGTTGAAAGTTCGTTATTCTCGGTATCTCTTCGAATTGATTTCCGGTTAATTATAAGAGATTAGTCGTTCTTGGTGAAACAAATATTTGTTTGGTTTTGGTAAAATAAATGTGCAAGACTTCAAATTAAATGACAAGTAATCAAAGATTAAACTAGTAGAAACGTAAATGGTGCAATATTTAAAACGTTGGAAGTAAATGACGTGAAATTAAATGACATAAAATTAAAGCTTGACGAAAAGTAAATTGACAATAAAATAAAAGTGCGGAACGAAATTAAAATAGACTAAGAATAAAACGAGAAAATTGACATTTAAACTAAAGCAAAATCGTAAAACAAAACAGAGCACCCGATCGGAATATATTCCGATCGGCTGATCGGAATGTAAACATGGGGCCAATCGGAAAAAGCAAAACTAAAACAATCGGAATACACTTAAATGGATTCCGATCGGAATGTTTGGAAACCTTCCAATCGGAATGCAGACACGAAGCCAATCGGAATATAGTAGAGAGATGCCAAATCGGAAAGTAGCCAAAAGTACCTATCGGAATACTTAAAAAGAGAGACGATCGGAAAAGCTAAACCCTTTTCCGATTTGCCAATCGGAAAGAGGGTGTGCCGGTCGGAAAGTATGATCGGAAAGGGGTTTTCCCTTTCCGATTTGGTTCTTTGATCCGAAAATAAAGGCAAAGGAAATAAGCTATGGAAATAAGCTCAAACCAAAACTAGGACGAATCTAAAGTGAAATAACTCGAATAAGCACAAATATAACTTAACAAGACTTAAAAGAAACAAACTTTTAGAATCAAAACATAAAAAGATGAACTTTTAAGCACGAAAACATAAATGAACAACACGGATCATATGTAAATCACACCAAAAGTAAATTAGAATCAAGAAAAGAAGATGAGAGATTAAGACAAGAAAAGTAAAGATTAAAGATTAAAGAACAAATGAAGAAAACTTACTTGCAAATTAAATAATTAAAAGTGCATAACATTTAATTAAAGTGAAAGAAATGAAATGACAAGAAATGAAAATGGTGGAAGAGTGGCTTGTCAAGCCACCAACAACTTGAAAATGAACTAAGCCTAGTCTATATATAGGGGTGATTAGGGAGGAGCTTAGGAAGCTTCCTCCCTCTTTCCTCTTTTCCTTATTTGCACACTTAAGTCCTTTTCTTCTTAATTGTTTGTTAATCTTGGACTTAATGACTTTGTCTCGGGATTTCTTTGAACTCGTCTTGAATTTTCTTCATAAATAAGACTCGAGTTCTTCGGCTTTTAGTAAACTTCCGTCTTTTGACCTTTTCTTCGATAAATCTTCAGAATTGGTCTTGGACTTCCGTTCTTTTTCCACTCTTGATCTTTCGACTTCATCTTTCGTCTTTTTCTTCGATAAAAGCCCGTGAATGCCGTGTTTTCTCCACTTTTCACCTTTTCGTCCTAAATCACAACAAAAACACAAACCGCGCATAATTCCGACATAAATGACATAAAATACACGTTTTGGCTCGGTTATTATTGTAATTAAGTGGTAAAAAGGATGGGTGTTTTCACACCTATCAGTTATTGATAAGGCTAAAGTTGGTGATTCTTCTAAGAATGTGAAAGACAAGGAAAATGATAATGATAAGGAGAAGGAGAACGGAGATGATGAGGTAGACATATTTTCCAGAGAAGATGAGTTGTACAAGGTATGTGATTTTTTTATAGATATAATTTTTTTAATTTTTTTCATATATCATATATGATAAGCACATGTTATCATATATGATATTGTTATTGTATTTCTTATCATATATGATATTCACTCCTTTTTTTGCTTTTTCAGGTCTTACGAAACTTAGAGGATGGTTATGTTATTTGTACATGTGAGTTGTTTGCGAGGGTTGGGATATTATGCAGGCATATGGTTTACGTGTTCAAGAACGTCAATATTGAGATGATCCCTCAGCAATACATTTTTAGGCGTTGGACAAAGAGCCTTATCCCTGCTGCGTTGAGGAACAAGAGGAACATGTATGAGGAGAAGAATGTTGTTGTAGAGAATTTTGTGAGCTAGCCGACATCTATTCTTGATCATTGTATGCATTTGTTGAGCAAAGACGAGCCTAGGTTGGGTTCTTTTATCGAGAAGTTGAAGCAACTTAAGATAGATGTTGAAGCGGATTGCTCGAATCCTCCCACCAAGAAGAAGGCTGACTGTTTGGAGCAGTTTGTCGTGTCTCTTAGCCGCCAATAGTTTTGGTTGATAATCCATGTGTTTTAAGCCCTAGAGGATGTCCAGGACGTCGAAAGCTGCGTATTAAAGGTGCAAGAGAGAAAGCTATTGAGAAAAGCAAGAGGAACAAGAATGCATCTTCGGTGTGCGGAGGTACTGATCATAACAAGAGGACTTACACTGGTAAGCGTCAGGAGGAAGTCGTGGTCGAGGATGATTTTGTTTCAAGAGACAAGTACAAGTGGATGAAGTTGTCGTCGTTGTTTAATAAAAGAAGATTTGATTCATCAAGGAGTTTTCTCGTTTTATTCTCTTTGCAGATTTTGAACATATTATTACGATGTATGATACCAGGTATTTGATTATATTTAGATTGGTGCATTGTTTCTTACTCTATTTTTTTGGATTATCATATATGATTGAGTCATGAGAAGTCTTTTTATCCCTTTGTTATGTTAGATGGTGTTCTTTTTCAAAATTTTGTTTCCAGAGCAAGTGTTTTTTATAAGTGAAAAAGTTGTATCATATATGATACTAAGGTTACACCTCTCTTGATAAACTGCTGTTAGATTTCTCTTGAATGTTGTTTCCAAATCAAGTGTTTTGTACAATTTTTTTATTATCATATATGATACTAATGTATCATATTTGATAAGCTATTGTCTCATTTCATGTACCTTATGTGTATCATATATGATACCCATGTATCATATATGATAGTTTGTTTATCATTCTTTACATGTTTTCCAATATGGTTCTATTCTATAAGATTTCATAAATGGAACACAACAACAATACATATCAAACAATTCATCTTAATTGCATTCCATAATAGAAAATTCGACGGCTTGCAAGTTAAACAAGTTGAATCCCCAAAATGCGGTACATCCTACTTTACAACCAACAACTTTTCTTCCCTACGATTCTATCAGAGTGTTCCAGTGGTACGTCAGGTGTAGGCGACATGACTCAGGGGTAGTTGGACTAATGGATGCCTATTAATCGATCCATGATCTACGACTAGTTTATCCCAAGCTTAGAGAAACCTATCACGTGTTCTCCTGCATGCCGCATACTCCTTTTCTGAGTGGATAAGCTATGTAACTGCTTCTAAACTGAATGAGTGCACTAATATTTTTACCTAGCCTAATGTTCTAGTGGGTTAAGCGTTAAAGCTTTGATAGTTTGCGGCTTTCATGTTTATCGGGCATCATCTATCGTCGACGATCGTCTTGCTACTACTATTATGCTAATGTGAGTCTGTAGCCTCGCTTTATGATAGCTATTAAATGTTTTTAACCCGCGAGGGGGATACATGATATTTGAAATAAATGGAACACAAGTCATGAATAATTGTTTGGACCCGAATGTTACATTTGGACCCGAATGTTGCCTAAATTGTGTTAAGTACGTAGTTGCAGAAGACCCTAAATTCATGAACCGTTAACTATTCGATCCTTGTGTGGGATGGGAATAGCCTCTTTAACAACTGATAGTACTATCGGGTTGACAACCCTATCCGAGTCGAGAGTTAGTACGGCGAGTACCCTGCTCGAACGGATAACTTGATTAAGAGATAAGGTAAAATTTGCAACGACTACCTTCAGAGGAGCATTGGTTTCAATGTATCTTGTGTAATGATACTTGTGTTTAGCACCTAAATGTGTATTTCCGCTGCGCAATATATATGGGGGTGTTAAAAAGCACCTATCCTAGCATTACCAGAAGGTCACGATGACTTTATAGTTTATTGTGATGCATTTATTCAAAGAATGGGAGCAGTGCTCATGCAAAGGAATAAAGTTATTGCTTATGCATCAAGGAAACTTAAACCTAATGAGAAGAATTATACTAATCATAATCTAGAATTAGGAGCGGTGGTATTTGCTCTTAAAATCTGGAGACATTATCTATATGGTACGAAGTGTATAATATTTACCGATCATAAGAGTCTTCAATATATTCTTCATCAGAAGAAAAAAATTAAATATGAGACAACGACGTTGGTTAGAGTTACTTGCTGGTTACGATTGTGAAATTCGTTATCACCCAGGTAAAGCCAATGTGGTAGTCGATGCTTTGAGTCAAAAGGAGCGTGTTAAGCCGTTACGAGTTAGATCATTAATGATAACTCTTTTTCCAAAGTTACCTACCCAAATTCTCGAACCACAAAAAGAAGCACTTAAGGTAGAAAATGTAGAAGCTGGGAGGAATGGATAAAGAATTTGAAATTCGTCAAGATGAAATTTGTCGTATTAAAAATTGTAGTTGGTTACCTGCCTATGGTAATTTACGAGATTTAATTATGCACGAGTCTCATAAATCGAAGTATTCTATACATCCTGGTTCCGACAAGATGTATCAAGATCTGAAGAAACTCTATTGGTGGCCTAACATGAAGGCAATCATAGCAGAATACGTTAGTAAGTGTTTAACGTGTGCAGGAGTTAAAGTAGAGTATGAAAAGCCATCCGGACTGTTGATACAACTAGAGATTCCAATATGTAAATGGGAAAGAATTACGATGGATTTTGTGACTAAATTACCTAAGACATCAAATGGACATGACACCATCTGGGTTATTGTCGATCGTCTTACAAAATTTGCGCGATTTCTTCCTATTAAAGAGACCGATGGTATGGAAACTCTTACTAGATTATACATTAAGGAAATAATCTCTCAACATAGAGTGCCTGTATCTATTATCTCATATCGTGATAGTCGTTTTACATCTGTATTTTAGAGATCGATGCAAAATGCCTTAGGTACTCAATTGGACATGAGTACGGCCTATCATCCACAAACAGATGGACAAATTGAAAGGACTATTCAAACTCTCGAAGATATGCTTAGAGCTTGTGTAATAGATTTTGGAAAAGTATGGGAGAAACATCTACCACTAGTAGAATTTCTTATAACAATAGTTATCATGTTAGTATAAAAGCAGCGCCTTTCGAAGTACTTTATGGAAGAAAGTGTCGATCGCCTGTTTGTTGGGCCGAAGTTGGAGATGTTCAACTGACAGGACCAGAAATAATACATGAAACTACTGAAAATATTATCCAAATTCGACAACGATTACAAGCTACTCAAGATAGACAAAGGAGTTACGCTAATACTAGACGTAAACCTTTGGAATTTGCAATTGGAGATCGTGTTATGTTAAAAGTTTCGCCTCGTCAAGGAGTTATTCGATTCGGAAAGAAGAAGAAACTGAACCCAAGGTATATAGGACCATTCAAAATAACCAAAAGAATTGGCCATGTGGCATATAAACTAGAGCTTCCTAAAGAGCTTAGTAATGTTCACAATATTTTTCATGTTTCAAATCTGAAGAAATGCTTATCTGATGAATCTCTCATCATACCGACGAAAGAACTTCAACTCGATGATAAGTTAAATTTTGTAGAAGAGCTTGTGGAAATTATGGATAGAGAAATCAAACGATTGAAGCAGAGCCGTATCCTGATAGTCAAGGTACGATGGAACTTGAAGAGAGGACCTGAGAAAACTGTCGATCCCAAACTCAGATCCTAAACCTTAGCTTGTTTAAGGGTAGTAATAGCAAGAGTAATCTCAAGCTATCACTTAGAGAAACTTTGCTTATCATAAAGTAACTAAACAAGATACGGAAAGTAATGTTTAGCACAAGAACAAGTTGTAAATCAAACTGTAATATATTAGACAATATACGAATACCCAAAGATGGTATTAGGGTTTTACAACCTTAAAGCATGAAATGAAATGATAGGAAAGATATATCAAACACAAAACCTAATGAGTCTTTTTATAGCATAAGGACCTATTTACAAGATAGCTACTAAACAAACTAGGAAGGTATTATGGAGTAGTAACATAAACGCGTCAATATCTCTTCCAAGTTTATCCATGCAGTAGTAGGGCCTTTGACTTCTAGTAGTGGGAACTAATCCCACTGTCTTCATTAATTCAGTAGGGGAAACTTATTCTAGCAGGGGGATCTTGACGAACCACCAGGGGGAACTTTGACTCATACATTTATTCCCAACAATCCTCTCCTAAACTTGTGCTTTCACCCAAAAGACAAGTTTCTGAATAAATGTTGGTTGATGAGGATGCTTACAAATTCTCTAGCCAAATCTGATTGTGGATAAACCTAACAATATCATAAGGGACATGATTCTTGCAATCCACTATCAAGTCAGTCTGTATCATCTTCTTCAAAGTCTCTTATGAGAGAGGATAGTAGCGATTGTTGAGCAGATAGACATTCATTCCTTCTATAGCCAACTCATAGACTCCTAAACTTGTGAACAGCTTCCAATACAGCATCTTGGCTCCATTCTGTGCATCAAAAATAGGATCATTCAGATCTGTTTCATACATCCTATGCATGCTATCCCAAATCAACCAATCTTTCTCAACACCTTCTACAGTAGGAGGATTATTTACAAACATTCCTTTTAGAATCCTCCACAAATCATCCAAGTCTTCTCTATCCAAAGTTTGAAACATAACACCCAGACTTTGGAATGTCTGAGCTGTATCATTAGCCCTAGTAAGCTTCCACCAAGTCATGCCTTTATACAGATACACATCATACTTTACTATAGAGTACTTCCTCCTCATATCATCAGGTACAAAGTCATCAAATTCCTCCAAAACTAAGTGTTGATCAATTTCTTCATTGGAGGGATCCTGATCTTCCCTAGTAACCATTCCAATCTTCTCCATCCTCTTCATTATATTGATTGTTCT
Source organism: Glebionis coronaria (assembly GCA_025667525.1). NCBI lineage: Eukaryota > Viridiplantae > Streptophyta > Magnoliopsida > Asterales > Asteraceae > Glebionis > Glebionis coronaria. Next base: position 168,503,764 of record CM046875.1, read on the forward strand.
TTGTTTATTAAGAACAGATCTTTCACCTACTAATGAGGATTCGCCTGCTTGAGAAGTTGCACCTGTTTGAGATATTCCTACTGTTTGTGCAGTTTCACCTGCTTCTCCCTCTGCTTTTCTTTTCTTAGACTCCATGGCCTTCTTCATCATCTCATCCTTATACCTAATGTATTCATCCTTCTCTGTTGTGCCTATGCCAAAGAAATTTTCCACTCTGTTGGCCCTTATCACTAGAATAGCAGCTTTCTCTATCTCATCAAAGGTCATCTTTCTGAAGTGTGCATCAGTATACTTTTTGAACCCCCTAAGTATGACTTTGTAATGATCCAATCTCCTTTTTGCAGACCTCAGATACTTTTACTTTTTGAGTTGTATTTCTCTCTTTTCTAAGTAATCCCTTTGAAAGATAAAGGCCAAAAGTATCAAATCATACTTTTCCTCTAATGGAGCATTTACCAGTTCTTTCTCCCATTTCTCCAAGAATTCTGCCATGTTTGGTACCCGATCATCCAACTCTCTATGCATGATTTCAATTTGTTTGAGCATCTCTCTTGGTTGCATCAGTTCCTTCTCTTTTTCAAAGAGATCTAATTTAGAGACATCCAGCTGTGCCTCCTCATTCCTCTTCTATACTCTCTCTTATTCCATCTATAACTCTTCTTCCCACATTTTGTTTGCCACAATCTTATCATATTCAGTGAGAGCCCTCATCTCTTCTAGTGTTTTATGCTTATACTTCTTCTTGGGCTGCTTAGCCAGTTTCCCATTCCCTTTATCTTTTGGATCAACTGTTGGTAATGCTTTGGGTGCAGTCTTTCCAGTTTGTATCCCCTTCTATGTGGCTTCTTTTGATATGGTTGTCTCTTTTTATAGTAAATGTTTGAGAGATAACTACTCTTGTAGGTGTAATAGTAGTTGCAGGGGAAAACACAGTAGCAGGGGGAATACTTACAGTAGTGGGATTAATGTTGGCAGGGGAAACTTTTGTAGTAGGGGCTTCTTCTGTATGGCCTAAATTCAGTAATGTCTGGGCTACATCCTTTGTTTCACTCCCCTTGTCACTACCCTTCTCATCACTAACCACCTTTTCTTTACCAATTTCCTGTTGATAGGTTTGAAAACACCCATCCTTTTACCACTTATTTCTGGCTAAAACGAGACCAAAACACGTATTTAATCTCATTTGTTTGCAATTATGCGTGGTTTTTGTGTTTATTGTGTTTTCAGAGTCAACCGGATGAATATTGAAGAAAACATGGGATTGCACGGGTTTCATCGAAGAAAAAGACTCAAGACGAAGTATATTGTCCAAGAGATGCAAAAGATTTGAAGTCATTGTGCCTATTTGAAGATTTATCGAAGAATAGAGCCAAAGATGGAAGATTCATATATGTCGAAGAACTCGAGCCTATTAAACAAATGATTATAGGACGAGTTGGAATCATTCACCTACATTTCTCAAAATCCAAAGTCGGAAACGTTTAATTAAAGAAACGTAAAGACTAAAGAAGAAAGAAGAAGAGAAGCCCATGAACAAAGCCCATTCACAAGCCCACATAGCATACGCCTATAAATAGGCCTACACTTCACAACTTGGAGGAGTTAGTTAGTTTTTTCATTTTTTTCATTTTCTCCAGTTTTAGAGAGAGAAAGTTCTTAACTTTCTCTCACTAAGATTTTTTTTCTCCATTTTTACATTTCAAGTTTTAAGCTTTTGTATTTTGGATTTCATTAATCTAATTCAAGTTAAGCTTTTTAGTTCTTTAATCTCCTTCTTCATTTCTTAGTTTTCCTTAATCAATTGATCCGATTGTTTCATTTCATACGGTTTGGGTGAATTGATGAGTTCGTGATTGAAGATTAATCCTTCTCGTCCCTACTTAAGCTAATACACGTATAAGCTATAAGCCCTTGATGCTTATTGGATTATTCGATTGATTTGGCTTATTTAAGTTTAAGTTTTCTTAAAAGACATATAGTTGTTTAATCCGTTTTATTGAAGTTCGATTGTTTCAGATTGTAAAGGTTGGAATTTTTGCTTATTACTCTTTTAAAAAGTTTGAAAATGCTTATTGATTACTGCTTATTAGATTAAGCTTATTTTCTCTCTTGGACGCCTTATACATCTCAGTAGGGTTTACCTGGTACGATCACCTTTCTACGATCGCTTTGAGTGCGATCGGTTTGTCCCTTCCCTGGTACGATCCACGCCCACGATCACTTACTTCGATCTGGGGTGCGATCGGTTTGTTCTTTCCCTGCTTCGATCGCATTGAGTGCGATCGGTTGTTACGATCTGGAACCACGATCGCGTTGCGATCTGTTAGTAAGATCGTCCCCTCCCATCGTACTGGAGAGTACGATCCATCCCTTTTGGTATCATCGCATTGAATGCGATCAGACTACTGTTTGAGTACGATCCATTATGTTATTGTGGCTACGATCGCATTGCGATCTGGACTATTGTTCGAGTACGATCGCGTTACGATCGGACTCAGATCTATGTTTTGTTTTTGCTTAAATTTTCAAATCTAGTTTTTCCCGCTCTTTTACTTAGTTTATTTCAAACTTGTTTTTAAGTTTTTTAATTGTCAAGTTTTAATTTCCAAGGTTGCACACTCTTATTTGTAGTTTAATTTTAAGACTTCTATTTTTCTCAATGACAATTTTAATTACTTTCATTTAGTTTAAAATTTAGATAAACGAAACCAAACCCCCTATTTGTAACCAAGAACAATCATTCCACTTAGAACCGTGATCAATTCGAGGAGATACCGAGATTAATCTTGAACCCCAATGAAAATCATTGTATCAAATGGCGCCGCTGCCGACTCTTCTCGTTAAGATTAACAGTTTTTTATGAGAACTTGGATTTTGGGATCCGTTCGCCGTGAACGTTACCTTTTTCATAAAAGCTTTCAAAAAAAAACCTAAAAAATATAAAATTTTCAAAAATCCTAAAAAGTAAAAAACCATAAAAACCAAAAATATTTCTTGCTTGCTTTGTTAGTTCTTTTGCAGGTGCATGCGTACACGATCAACGTCTTATCAAGAGCCCGAGCCTCTCGAAGACTTAGACATGGCTGGTGTACAAACCAACAACAATAACCCACCTCAAAACAATAACAATAATAACAATCCACCTCTCAACAACAATAATAACAACAACAATGAGCCTCTACCGGACAATCGCCCGATGATTGAACTGTTACAAGCACATGTGGAGGGCAACAATGATCCAATTGTCATACCCGCGATTGCAGCCAACAACTTTGAGCTTAAATCCGGTTTTATCCAGATGGTCTCTGCTCAACCATTCTTGGGACGTACCATTGATGATCCTCATGACCACATCAAAAGGTTCTTGCAACTCACAAATACGGTCAAATTCAATGGTGTTCCACAAGAGGTAATCCGTTTACAACTTTTTCCTTTCTCCTTAGAGGGACAAGCCTGGCATTGGCTTGCAAAGGAACCGCCACAAAGTATTCTGACGTGGACGGATTTGGAGACCAAGTTTATAAACTACTTTTTCCCACCCTCTCGTACTACCGCTTTGCAGAATGAAATTATCAATTTTGAACGAAAGTACGATGAATCTTTTTGTGAATCTTGGGACCGTTTTAAAGATCTTTTAAGAAAGTGCCCACAACATGGTTTTACCAAATTGCACCGTATTAATACTTTTTATAATGGTTTAAGCATGAATGACCAAGATTCACTAAATAGTGCCTCGGGGGGTAATATTTTGGTTAAGAATTCCAATGCCGCTTGGGATATCATTGAGAATAAGTCTCGCGTGCAAACCAAGAGTGTGAGGACCAATGCCGCTAGTGCTAGTACTAGTGACAACGACAAGCGACTTGACAAAATTACTACGCTTCTTGAATCGCTTGCCGCCCAAACCGCCAGCAACACCAACAGCATCAACGCTAAAAACGCTCAAGTCAATGTTGTCAATCAACCATGTGAAATATGCGGTGGTCCTCACTCTTACACCACTTGTACCACCACCCAAGACTACCCTTCTGAGAACGTGAATGCAGCATACGGTACATATCCTCCGGCCGCTTATCAAGCTCGTCCTCAAGGAGACCACAACTTGCTTAGCTACCGCTCTAACAACTTTCTTTCCCCGCCCGGTTTTCCTCCTAACAACCCAAACCAACAACAAAACCTCAATCGCCCTCCTCAACAACAACAACAACCTCGTGCACCATACCAACCACCTCACAAACAACCATATCCACCTCAAAGAAACAACCAAGTTTACCAACAACCTGCTTATCAACCACCCGCATACCATGCTCCTCCTCCGAACCAACCCACCGCATTACACCAAGATGTGTAAACCTACATGAGGACTAATGATGTGATCGTGGACAATCTCCAGCGGGAAGTACTCAACTTGAAAGCAGACATGGTGAAACAAGGGAACGATCTGCGAGCTGATATGAGAAACACTTTGGCTAGTCAAACGAATGACTTAAGGAACATGATGGCTAGTTTCTTCCAAGGTAATCAACCCTCTTCTTCGGGTACTCTTCTGAGTAACACCGTTGCGAATCCAAGAGGGGAGATGAAAGCAATCACCACTCGCAGTGGCAAAGGTACCAAGGAACCCGAGCTTCCTATACCCCCACCAGTGATTGTGACTAAGGAAAACGAGTCACCTGCTCCTATTCCTCATCCTTCTACTTCCCCAATTTCTCCACCTCTTACTTCTACCCCTCCTCCACCCAAGGATGTGAGTGATCCTATTCTCCCAAAGACTTCCGCTTCTTCCGATATACCTTATCCTTCAAGGTTGAGGAAAGAGAAGCTCAAAAGCAAGGACGATATTCAGGTTTTGAACTTCCTTAAAATGTTTAAACAATTGAATTTCAACATCTCCTTCGCTGAGGCTCTCGCTCACATGCCTAAGTATGCGAAAATGTTCAAAGATCTTCTTAGCGACAAGGAGAAGCTTCTTGATCTTGCTAACACCCAACTTAATGAGAATTGCTATGCAGTGCTCTTAAGGAAATTGCCAACCAAGCTTGGTGATCCGGGTCGTTTCTTAATCCCTTGCAACTTTCTGGGAGTAGAGAATTGCATGGCCCTAGCCGATCTAGGTGCCAGTATTAACTTAATGCCTTTAACTGTTTGGAAGCAATTATCTCTCCCTGAGCTAGTCCCCACCAAAATGACTTTGGAATTAGCTAACCGTACGGTTGCTTATCCAGTGGGGATAGCCGAAGACGTCTTTGTAGGAGTCGACAAATTCACTTTTCCTGCCGATTTCGTTGTCGTTGACTACGACATGGACCCTCGTGTGCCATTGATCGTTGGTCGTCCATTCTTGAGGACCGGTCGCACTCTCATCGATGTTGAAGCCGGTGAGCTTATCATGAGAGTGGGTGACGATAAAATCGTTTTCAACATGGGAAAGCTTTCTAAACAGCCTTATTCATACGAGAGTGTTAATTGTATTGACGTTCTTGATGAGGCTTGTGAAGAACACTTCAAAGATGCTTGTAAAAGTATTCCTACCTCTCTTCCCAATGTTGAGACCGTTTCCTCTATTGATTCATCACTATCTCTATTTGGAGAAAGTGATTTCCTTTGGAAAGATTTGGAAGCCACCATGGGAGATGTGAACTTAGAACATGACGATTCTCCCACCGATTGGGATGAGGATCTTCGCCTCATTGAAAACCTTCTCAAAGAAGACAATATTTCTCCACCATCTCCCACGGTTATTGCTATCGATGCTCCGACTTTGAATACGCCTCCCATCGAAAATCCTCTGGATTTAGACCTTAAGGAGTTGCCGCCCCATCTCGAGTACGTGTTCCTTGAAGAAAAGAAGAAGTCGCCCGTCATCATCGCGAAGGACTTGAAAGAAGACGAAAAATCTCGCCTCATCGCCGTGCTTAAAGATCATAAGAAGGCAATTGCTTGGAAAATTTTTGATATCCGCGGAATTGATCCGAACTTTTGTACTCACAAGATTCTCATGGAAGATGACTTTAAACCCGCAATCCAGAGCCAAAGAAGGGTTAATCCTCGCATTCATGACGTCATCAAACAAGAGGTTATCAAACTTCTAGATGCCGGCTTGATTTACCTTATTTCGGATTCGCCATGGGTAAGTCCCGTCCATTGTGTGCCCAAGAAGGGCGGAATAACCGTTGTTCCCAATGAACACAACGAGTTGATTCCTACTCGTCTCGTTACTGGGTGGAGAGTTTGCATCGACTATCACAAGCTCAATGATGCCACGAGAAAAGATCACTTTCCTCTTCCTTTCATGGATCAAATGCTCGAGCGTCTAGCTGGTAATGATTATTACTGCTTCTTAGATGGTTTCTCCGGGTATTTTCAAATTCCCATCGATCCCAAAGACCAAGAGAAGACCACATTCACTTGTCCCTACAGAACATTCGCTTACAAACGCATGCCTTTTGGTTATGCAATGCTCCTGGGACATTCCAAAGGTGTATGATGGCTATCTTCTATGACATGGTTGAAGAAACTATGGAAGTATTCATGGATGATTTCTCGATTTATGGCGATTCTTTCTCTGCTTGCCTTGCCAATTTAGAACGTATGCTTAAGCGGTGTGAAGACACTCGCCTTGTTCTTAATTGGGAAAAATGCCATTTCTTGGTAAAAGAGGGCATCGTGCTAGGACACAAGATCTCCAAATCCGGTCTTGAAGTGGACCGTGCTAAAATCGATGTTATTTCTAAGTTGCCTCCACCTTCAACAGTGAAGGGTGTGAGAAGTTTCCTCGGTCATGCGGGCTTCTACCGTCGCTTCATCAAAGATTTTTCTAAAATCGCTCGCCCGATGACCTACCTCTTGGAAAAAGATACTCCTTTTATCTTTTCCAAAGAGTGTCTTGAAGCCTTCAACTTGCTTAAGGGTAAGCTTACTAAGGCACCCGTCTTGGTTACCCCTAATTGGGAGCTGCCTTTCGAGTTGATGTGCGATGCTAGCGACTTTGCTATTGGAGCGGTTTTGGGCAAAAGAGTGAACAAACACTTCCAACCGATCCATTACGCTAGCAAGACAACGATGGGGGCTCAATTGCATTACACGACAACCAAAAAAGAGCTTTTAGCTGTTGTCTATGCCTTTGAAAAGTTCCGCCCTTATCTTGTCCTTTCCACCACAATCGTTTATACCGATCATTCCGCGTTGAAGTACTTGTTGACTAAACAAGATTCTAAACCAAGACTTCTTCGCTGGGTTTTGCTACTCCAAGAATATAAAATCGAAATTCGTGATAAGAAGGGAGCTGAAAACCTAGCCGCGGATCATCTCAGTAGACTTGAGGATCCTTACCAAGGGGATCATCCGAACAAAGAGATCAATGACTCTTTTCCCCTGGAGACCTTAATGTCTATCAACTCGACTTCTGATGAAACCCCGTGGTTTGCGGACATTGTAAACTACTTGGCAGGTGGAATTCTCGTTGACGGGTTAACATCCCAACAAAAGAAGAAGTTCTTTAAAGACATTAAGACTTACTTTTGGGATGACCCGTATCTACTAAAACAATGTGCTGATTTGATTATTCGCCGATGTGTTTATGGACCGGCAGCTTTAGAAATCCTTGACGCTTGCCACAAAGGACCCATCGGTGGTCACTTTGGTCCCAACTACACCGCCAAAAAAGTGTTTGACTCGGGATTTTATTGGCCCACCATTTATCATGATGCTCACGAGATGGTTAAACGTTGTGATGCTTGCCAAAAACAAGGCAAGATCACACATAAAGACGAGATGCCTCAGAATTTCATTCAAGAATGTGAAATCTTTGACGTATGGGGTATCAACTTTATGGGGCCATTCCCTTCATCTAAAGGAAACAAATACATCCTTGTAGCCGTTGACTACGTTTCAAAGTGGGTTGAAGCCAAAGCTTTACCCACTAATGACGCAAGGGTGGTTTGTAACTTTTTGAAATCGCTATTCGCTAGATTCGGTGTGCCTCGTGCCATTATTAGTGATCGCGGGACTCATTTTTGCAATGATCAATTTGCTAGAGTCATGGCTAAGTATGGTGTAAATCATCGTCTTTCCACCGCCTACCACCCACAAACTAATGGCCAGGCTGAAATCTCTAACCGAGGATTAAAGCGAATTCTTGAAAGAACCGTGGGAGAGCATCGTGCCTCATGGGCCGATAAACTTGATGATGCTTTGTGGGCTTTCCGTACCGCATACAAGACTCCGATTGGTTGTACATCATATCGTCTCGTGTACGGGAAAGCATGCCACCTCCCCATTGAGTTGGAGCACAAGGCTTACTGGGCCTTGAAGTGGGCTAATTTTGATATCAACAAAGCCGGTGACCTACGCAAGATCCAACTCAATGAGCTCAATGAACTCCGTAATGAGGCTTATGAAAATTCTTTGATCTATAAGGAAAAGACTAAGCTCATTCACGACTCCAAGATTAAGAACCGAGAGTTCCAAGTTGGAAAAAAAGTTTTACTCTTTAACTCTTGGTTGAAAATCTTTTCGGGCAAGCTGAAATCTCGTTGGTCCGGCCCATTCACCATTGCCCAAATATTTCCATATGGTACTCTCGATCTCGCTCAACCTAATGGACCTAATTTTAAGGTGAATGGCCAACGAGTGAAGTTATACTTTGGTGAGGACATCTCTCATGAGATGATTCCATCCCTCACCACGTTCCCCATGAACTAATTTTGGGTCGAGTCAGGCTCGTGACTCGGTTATCAAAAACAAGCGCTCCTCGGGAGGCAGCCCGAGTATCTATCCTTTTCCATTTTAACGTCCTAAGTGTAGGGGGGACCTCTATAGGTTGCTTGTGTTTGTGTGGTGATGTGATTACAGGGATGAATGCACTTTTGGAACCTTTGAAGAACCGTGCTCCCGTGTTATCCGAAATCCGGTTCTATCTCTCAACTATCGTGATTCAATTTTCTTCATACTCACATTTGAAATTGATCACTTTAGTCGTCTCTTCCTTAGCTTGATTTAACCAACGTGCACAATGTCATAGGTGTAGGGGAGATTTTTCCCACATGCTTAAACATTGAGGACAATGTTTATCTTAAGTGTAGGGGGACTTCTATCGAAGTTTTAAGTGGACTTTTCCATGAAAATGCCTTCATTTAACCGGAAAATCATCTTTCTCAACATTTTTCAAATTTTTAATTAAATTTGGCCATGTAGTCGTAATTTTTAAATTTTTATCGTTACTTTCATATGTATATATCCCGCAATAAAGTCAAAAATATTAATATAGTGGTGTAGCTAGTTTAGAAGTCTTTGACATATTAGGCCCGTTGCGATTATTTTGACTCAACCCGAATAGACTTATCCAAGTTTATTCTAGCTAGTATCCTTAACCATGTAGACCTTAATTGGTTTATTAGGCTAAGTATCCACGAGTCTCATTACTTGAGATTTTAAATTGTGGAGAACGAGAAATGATAGAGTCAATTATAAGTCGGTATTCTTGCACAAGCTCACTTGGTGTAATTATTTGCCTATTCTCCCATCACTTGCTAATAAATCATCTGCAATAAGAAAGGTCGTACGATTTGAAAAGTTACTTAGCTTCTAGCCCAAGATCGTTTAAAAGTTGCTCGGTAATGATACGAGTTCATAGCCAAGGCATAACTTATGAAGCGGGGCGCGAAGATTGGCGAGTCCGAAAAGGCCCTAACAAGGCATGAGGATTCAATCTTATTGCTAAAGATCCAAGGTGATGTGAAAAGCATTATTCCTAAAATCAATATGAAGGATCAAGACTCACGACGAAAAGCAATCAACTCCCATAAAGATCATGGAGAAGTCTATCCGAAAAGACCCTAACAAGGTATGAGGATAAATAGATCCAAGTCCGAAAAGGAGGCGGATCGTTGTATCTCGAAATCCCTATTAGAGATTGAAGAAATATTCATGAAGTCGTGGTCAACAAAGTTGGAGTACCCCTCAAAAGTCTCCAAGTGAAGAAACTCTATTAACGATGAGAAGACCATTATCTCAAGAACGTCTCTCAAGATATGAAGTATGAAGTACATGCCAAATATCGGTCCGAGAAAGGTCTCAAATCGTGAACCGAGTTATGCCAAGATATGAACTTTTTGATATCCCGAGAAGCAGTTTTAAGAGATTTTGTCCTTTAGCTAACTATTGATCAAATCGTCCTACTTTGCTTTCAGCCTAAATAAACTATCGAAATAAGTCCAAAAATGCATCTTCATGATCATTCTAAGACAAAAATAAAATATAAGAGATACACCTAGGAATAAGGGAGTTTAAGCATATAATTAAGCCATGTGTGTAAGTGTTTGATTTGCTAACTTATAATAACAATGATCTCGTTTTTAAGCTTAGTTTGGGGAACGCGAAACTTGAGGGTGATGAATCGTCGCAGCACCGAAGCCCTAATGTAAGTCTTAGATCTCTTTGCAAGTTATTTCCACGTAGCTATTTTCTATCCTTTTGTTTACTATAAAGTTTTAATCTCTCGTAGTACTTTAATTTTTGTTTAGTGGTATTTTAATAAGGCCAAGGTTGATTGATTATGAGAAAAGTGTAAATTTGCTTTATCACTAAGCATTGCATGAGGGCATGGCAATGGTTAAGTGTAGGGGATTTGATAGGTGTGAAAACACCCATCCTTTTACCACTTATTTCTGGCTAAAACGAGACCAAAACACGTATTTAATATCATTTGTTTGGAATTATGCGTGGTTTTTGTGTTTATTGTGTTTTCAGAGTCAACCGGATGAATATTGAAGAAAACATGGGATTGCACGGGTTTCATCAAAGAAAAGACTCAAGACGAAGTATATTGTCCAAGAGATGCAAAAGATTTGAAGTCATTGTGCCTATTTAAAGATTTATCGAAGAATAGAGCCAAAGATGGAAGATTCATATATGTCGAAGAACTCGAGCCTATTAAACAAATGATTATAGGACGAGTTGGAATCATTCACCGACACTTCTCAAAATCCAAAGTCGGAAACGTTTAATTAAAGAAACGTAAAGACTAAAGAAGAAAGAAGAAGAGAAGCCCATGAACAAAGCCCATTCACAAGCCCACAAAGCATACGCCTATAAATAGGCCTACACTTCACAACTTGAAGGAGTTAGTTAGTTTTTTCATTTTTTTCATTTTCTCTAGTTTTAGAGAGAGAAAGTTCTTAACTTTCTCTCACTAAGATTTTTTTTCTCCATTTTTACATTTCAAGTTTTAAGCTTTTGTATTTTGGATTTCATTAATCTAATTCAAGTTAAGCTTTTTAGTTCTTTAATCTCCTTCTTCATTTCTTAGTTTTCCTTAATCAATTGATCCGATTGTTTCATTTCATATGGTTTGGGTGAACTGATGAGTTCGTGATTGAAGGTTAATCCTTCTCGTCCCTACTTAAGCTAATACACGTATAAGCTATAAGCCCTTGATGCTTATTGGCTTATTCGATTGATTTGGCTTATTTAAGTTTAAGTTTTCATAAAAGACATATAGTTCTTTAACCCGTTTTATTGAAGTTCGATTGTTTCAGATTGTAAAGGTTGGAATTTTTGCTTATTACTCTTTTAAAAAGTTTGAAAATGCTTATTGATTACTGCTTATTAGATTAAGCTTATTTTCTCTCTTGGACGCCTTATACATCTCAGTAGGGTTTACCTGGTACGATCACCTTGCTACGATCGCTTTGAGTGCGATTGGTTTGTCCCTTCCCTGGTACGATCCACACCCACGATCACTTACTTCGATCTGGGGTGCGATCGGTTTGTTCTTTCCCTGCTTCGATCGCGTTGAGTGCGATCGGTTGTTACGATCTGGAACCACGATCGCGTTGTGATTCGTTAGTAAGATCGTCCCCTCCCATCGTACTGGAGAGTACGATCCATTCCTTTTGGTATCATCGCATTGAATGCGATCGGACTAATGTTTGAGTACGATCCATTGTGTTATTTTGGCTATGATCGCGTTGCGATCTGGACTATTGTTCGAGTACGATCGCGTTACGATCGGACTCAGATCTATGTTTTGTTTTTGCTTCATTTTTCAAATCTAGTTTTTCCCGCTCTTTTACTTAGTTTATTTCAAACTTGTTTTTAAGTTTTTGAATTGTCAAGTTTTAATTTCCAAGGTTCCACGCTCTTATTTGTAGTTTAATTTTAAGACTTCTATTTTTCTCAACGACAATTTTAATTACTTGCATTTAGTTTAAAATTTAGATAAACGAAACCAAACCCCCTATTTGTAACCAAGAACAATCATTCCACTTAGAACCGTGATCAATTCGAGAAGATACCGAGATTAATCTTGAACCCCAATGAAAATCATTGTATCACCTGTCCACTAGGAAATACATACCATTCTGTGGACTCATCTGTTTTGGGTACTTCCTCCCCTTTGGAAGCATCCTCATATGTGGACAGAACCAGTTGTGGTCTTCTCATCCCCTCAAGTTTAGCAAGCCTGGATTCTAAGCTATTGATCACCGGGCCTTGCTTTTTGACTTCGTGTACGAGTTGTGCATTTTGCTGTTTCAAGCTTTGATGTAGTGATTTTACTACTCTTTAGGAAAAGAGCGTAAAAGTGGCAAGTATTAAGTGTCGGTTTAGGAAAACCAAGCACTAATGACCAAAAAAAGTTCAAGTTCGTTTCCCAAGGAGGCAAGTGTGTTGTGTAGAGATAAGATTAAGTGTTTGTGATTATATTTATGAAGCAAAGAAAAATAGAAAAGAGATTAGAAAAGGATGATGGTTACGATTATGAATTAAACTAAGACGAAAAGTCGTGCACGTAAAACCGTAAAAAGTCACCAAATTTAAAAATTACCCTAAAAATTCCTAGAAAATTGCAATAAATCCTAAAAAATGTAATTAGAGTTTACAAAAAATCAAAAATGACTCAAACCTTTTATTTAATTAAATAATAATTTTTTAATGCTAATTGTTAGCCCTAAAATGTGAGCGCCATTTACGGAATTACATTAGATTCAGATAGGCAAAACGTGGAGGGACTACTATTGATATGTTTTCAAAGTCACTCCATGTCTAGCCTATATAAACCCCTCCATACTTCCATAGAGAGGTGAGGATTCTTCTTATTGTGTATTTCACTTCTCTCTCTAAATACACACACTCATTTCAAGCTTTATCTTTCTCTCTCTAAAAATGTCTAAATACTTCTTTTATCCTCCCCGACCTCCGGATCACCCCAAAATAGCTTGAGTCTTATATGGTTAACAATTGGTATGAGCTAACCGGGGGTGTTTTGTGTTTATGTTTGCTTATTTATATGGCTGCTACGGATCATTACAGTTTATAGCTTATTTAGTAAGTTTTTGTCACTGTGGTGTTTTTTGTGTTACTGATCTGTCCAAAAAAATTGTCTAAGAGTCTCCAATCCGTCCAAAAAACGTCCAAAATTCTCATACTTTTTATGGTGTCTGGTGGTTTTATCATGGTTTTATCATTGTTTTATCATTGTTTGATCATTGGTCACGTGTTATCTCTGTTCTTTTTCTATCTATATTTCTATTTTCCAAAACAAGTGTCATATCTGAAAGGAACCCAACAGATCCACTTTTTTCGGAAAAACCATGAAAATGGGTCAAAACCCTTTTCCGATGGTGATTCCGATGAAGCTTATTCCGATGATGCTTATTCCGATGGCTATTCCGATGGCTATTCTGATGGCTATTCCGATGGTTATTCCGATGGCTATTCGGATAGTTATTCCGATGGGGTGTTTGAATTATTCTGATGGAGTGAAAAGAAAAAAAACATTCCGATCATGCTTCTTTATCAGAAAATACCAAGACCATGACTTAAAGAAACCATAACAACATCAACAATCAAAACCGACTCGATCTACTCTAAACCCATCGTCTATCATTTCATCAACACCGCTCCATCTCCATCATCAACATCTAGAATCAATCTTCAATCGAAATAAAAAGATCTCAGATCGTCTTTGGTGTCATACAACAAAGTTCTGACCTTTAAAAGATCATATGCCACAAAACGAAAATCATCACAGATCTATATGATGCATAGCATCTTGTTTTATTTTCGAAATTGAAGAAAGATTTACAACAAAAATGTTGCAATCAAACTTTGTTTCGATTTGGAAAACAGGACTCAAATCAAAATGAATCAATCACATGCAATCATTGATACCTACCCGAGACCCCCATTTTGGGAGGCCTTGTTGTTGTGTCCTCGTTCTTGTAGTGATTCTTACCAGCTTATACCATATTAAGTGATTCGAGATGTATAGGAGTTTTTGTAGGATCTGAGATATACGGGATTCAAGATTAATTGGGTGTGGTTGCTACAAATAACGGGGTTTAGATATGATTTAATTTGCAAAGATTTGAAGATGAGGATTTGTATATGGTAACTGCTAATATTTGATGAGATAAAAAAAAGGAGATGGGGGCGGAGTACTAAGGAGTAGTAGGATTAGGTTTTGTTTTAAGAATGATTAGGTTAATGCTGTTTTCATATATATCCCATATTTCCCAATGACTGGGTATAAGGAGTTAAGGACTAATGTGGGCCTTTGATTTTGACAATGCGTTTGAATACATATTCATTGGCCACGTTTCTTTTACTCGTTAGTGTTGGCCTACGAGTTTTAGAAATTTCAAATTTCTTTTTAGCCTTATGTTACTTTGTATTTGGCCAAGTAGAAGTGCTGATAAGATTACTGTTTCATATGGCAGGCCGACTAATGAAATATATACTGGACTGGACACATTTCGGAATTGGGCTGAGTGACATTGTTTGTTTACTGGGCTTTGAATCGAAAGGTTCTATATGATTTGAAGACATGAACCCGATTTTGGATATTAACTCATATAATTTGGGCAACAATGATATAATATATTAGCCAGGTATTCGCTATGTTTCGATCGAAAGTGCTTAAACGATAAAGAAAATTCTAGGTTTTAAACCTAATATTTTTGAAAAATTTTCGCCGACCTCACCGCGCATCAGTTGGGAGGGAGACTGACGTTGGGCTTAAGTGACAAGTTATATAGACAAATTTTGTCCTTCAACGACAATTCATTTCATAATTTGTTCTAGTTAACGATCACAGCAAACAAAACACTTAACGCTAAAACGATCCAATATAAGATTCACTTTAACGACAACGGCTAGTTTTGGTTCTACAAAGACAAGTGATCACGAAGTGGATTTGGTATTCTTTATTTGAAATTGAAGTGGGATTTCATGAAGGCGTCTACTTATTGTTGGGTCCAATTATTAAGTTGATAAGTCAAAACACAACAAAATAAGAAGACAAGGGCTAAAAAGTACAAGTTGCAAAAGAACAAGCCGTTGGAGTCTTTTTATTACTTTAGCTTTCTTT
This sequence comes from Glebionis coronaria, assembly GCA_025667525.1. Lineage (NCBI taxonomy): Eukaryota > Viridiplantae > Streptophyta > Magnoliopsida > Asterales > Asteraceae > Glebionis > Glebionis coronaria. The sequence continues at coordinate 168,519,134 of CM046875.1, forward strand.
GTAAGCTATGTTTTCTAGTATATAAAGAAAACATAGACGTAGGTTTTTAGATCATATTATTCATTCACAATGTAAACCTAAAGTGTGTGTCGCACTAGACGTGGGATTCAATGTATACACGTCTAGTGGATGTTTGTTATTAATATAATGAACATCCCATTTGTTTTAATTCTTGTTCTTTGTGCCTAAACACCTTGTTCATGATCATTATTCTTTTCCGCTATGTTATCATATGAATGATGATCAACCTAGATATAATGGTTCATAACCATTGAGCCCAACGATCTATAGGTTCCACAATTGGTATCAGAGCCTAAGGCTCTAGATATCTAGGTACGACGAGGTGTTCGTGTATGGTGAAGAAGAAAAATTCGTATTGAGTTTTTCTGGACGTTTTTGTGTGCGCAGCAGTATTCAGAAGGTCATAACTTTTGATCTAACCGTTGGATCGTCACGAAATTTTAGATGTGTGTTCTACATACATAGATCTAAACATCCACCGGAGGGATTGTCGAGTTTTATCCCCAGGCAAAAGTTATTAAGCGTCGAAGTTGGCTGATCAATGATTTTCAGTTTTTCTGTTTTCACATGAAATCATGAACTAGGGTTCTTCAAACCCTAGATCTACTTAAAAAAAAACAGGAAGAATTGAAATTGGTGGCTGTTAAAACGTGTGAAGATACATGATCTAAGGTTATCCACAAACCCTAATTAGGGTTTTGATGTTCAAAGTTACAAACCCTAGATCGCTGTTACAGAACGTGAAGGTTAATGCAGATTCGTGGCTAAAGTTCATCATTCGTTTCTCATTGGTCTTCAAACTTGCATTCACATGGTTACATGAATTGTTTGTGTATCACACGAATAAATTAGTCATGTGTATAATGAAAGAGATCGAGTATTCACACGGAGAGATTTTTCTGATTGGAAGACAAGTTGTGTTCACACGGTTTATACCCTCATATTTGTTATCCAAGTCAACAAGTTCTCTACATGCCAATGCAGTATATTCCTGTTGCATTCACACGGCCTAACAAATCTTATTGGTTGAAGATTTGCTTTCACATGGTTTGGATGTATTGCTTTCACACGGCTAAGATTCAAACCCTAATTTGTTATTTAAGGTTTGTGATCCCATGCATGCTAGTGCATTGTGTTCTCGTGAGCCTTCAATGCTCATTGGTGAGGAAAAGATGCGTTCACACGGTCCTTGGTTTCTGATTGGAGGAAACACTATGTGTTCGCAAGTGATTTTGTGTTCACATGAAGCTTATGTATTAGTCAAAAGACTTGCGTTCACATGGCTAAAGGAAATCATATACTATATTCAGTGCGAGGATATACTTTGTTTCACTTATAGCATCAGTGTTTGATGTAAACGCTGACAAGAATGAGACAGACGTTGACAAAGTATGTTTTGACGCTGAAAAGATGTGGACGCTGACAAAGCTTACGTAGACGCTGACAGGAAGAGTTTCGACGCTGACAGGAATAAGTCAACGCTGACAGTTGACAGTGTTGTCCGAGATATGTGTTTCAACGCTGATACGTGTTGTCCGATATCGGGCAATACACATGGAGGATATTGGACAAAGAAAGATCTCGGGTAACACACTGATTGCTGCTGTTTGAGAAAACTAGTACGTTTTAAGCACACAAAAAGAAGGGAAAGACACACAAAGGTACATGGAATCTCCGTTTAATTCAGAATATCATTATGATATTTATGGCTCGGATATATTTAAATGGATTAATGATTTTTAAGTAAGTTAGCAATAATTCATGAAGACTTTTATTGGATTTGATTATGTAATCGGGGTAGCCTTGTAAACAAGTTATCCAACTGGTGTCTTTTACATATGATATGAAGATTAAGTTTCTTCATGAAGAGGCGTTAGCTTAAGGGGAAGAATTCTTATGGGAAGTTTGATGATTGAAGAAGATTTTCGCGAGTTTGTGTTCTATCATATCTTAAAGTCATGCACTTCCAGCCACTGACTTTAAAGGTAACTTGTTCGTGCTTACATAGTTGGTGACGAAGACTTGTCATAAACACTTGAAGGAGTTACATTATCGTGCTCAGTGTCTCACAAAGGATGAGAATATTGACAAGGGATCGAGGTCTACTTATATTTTTCTTCAGGTATAAGTTCTTCATCACATGGATAAACAAGACATGGAACATAGGTTTGTGGTATTCTACTTCTGCATCAAAGACTACTTTATTTATTTTTCTTCAGGATCGTTACATAGAGCTACTTTTGGAGAATCTACAAGATTGCATACTTTCACATATTCCCTATTGATGTGTCAAAAAGGGGAAGAATATGTGCTATACTTAAGGGGAAGCTTCTTGGAGATCATGTACTAAATACAAAGGATTCATGCTTAAGAAGAGTGTTTTGACATCATCAACTAGGGGAAGATTGTTGGGTCCAATTATTAAGTTGATAAGTCAAAACACAACAAAATAAGAAGACAAGGGCTAAAAAGTACAAGTTGCAAAAGAACAAGCCGTTGGAGTCTTTTTATTACTTTAGCTTTCTTTGTAAGCTATGTTTTCTAGTATATAAAGAAAACATAGACGTAGGTTTTTAGATCATATTATTCATTCACAATGTAAACCTAAAGTGTGTGTCGCACTAGACGTGGGATTCAATGTATACACGTCTAGTGGATGTTTGTTATTAATATAATGAACATCCCATTTGTTTTAATTCTTGTTCTTTGTGCCTAAACACCTTGTTCATGATCATTATTCTTTTCCGCTATGTTATCATATGAATGATGATCAACCTAGATATAATGGTTCATAACCATTGAGCCCAACGATCTATAGGTTCCACACTTATTCCATCATCGAGCCTTCCTTCTATTTTTCTACCCCTTTTCTTCAAACCCAGTCTATCGATTGATGACTTGCTTGGGCGATAAAACTTATGATTGAGACTTGAATTATCTAGTTTCCACTGTCAAGGGGTGGATGGTCGACGACATGGATAACTATCATTTTTGGGTGTCACACGTAGTTGCTCGTGTGGATAACTTCAAGAGGTATAATAGACTTGTTTCTGCACCGTTCTTCAATTGACATAAGTGCAAGCTTAAGTAACAAATTTGGGGGATTGTACTTCAGTTTCAAGTTTGGAATATCGGGTTTACCTCACATGTGGTCACAACAAATAGCCGAATGAACTCGAGGTTGGTAAGTTAGACAAAGAGAGATGGAATCAGCAATCAATTCTCACGGGATATTCATGAGCCTCATAACGACAATGGTACTTCATAGTCTAAGCAAAAAAATTTCAAAGTTTCTCAATGACTTTCAAAACTTTTCAAGACATTTGCTTAAGACTAAGAACTTCTCGAGTATATGGACGTCCACGATAATGATGCTTCCGAGAGTTCGAAATCATCATGGGGGAAGATCGTGTACTTTGAATTAATCGGATCAACTTCGAGGGGGAAGTAGTGTACATGGAATGGTATCTACTTACTTTATATGATTTTCATGAAGTATCCTGCAGGCGTGAGAAGAATTGTTGCTGATTTCCTGCATGTTACCCCAAACGGATTATCACCAAAACCTAAACGACATGAAACAATATAGAAGCAGTATTATTTGGTGTGGTTCTTCTACAAATTTCCGCTGTGCACTTAAACCGATGAGCTAGAAGATTGTTCAAACTACATCAAAGTGTCAGAATCTACTTAAGATACATATATTGGTTTGGGGGGAAGTTAATTCAGAAACTTCGTCAAAAAGAAGTCTATGAAGAAAGTTTTTTAATACATGTTGCATGAATTGGGGGGAAGTTAATCCAAATCATGCATATTACAATTCCACAACAAGCAAAGACAAAGAGGATTCAAGCTAAGATACAAGTTATGAAGACAAGAAGAACTAAAATACATCCTCAACATTGGAAGCGCCTTGGAAGACTTTATTTTGTTGCAATTTTACTTGTTGGGAACATTGTAAATAATTTCGTATGTCTCCACATTGGGGCAAGATTGTTAGCCCTAAAATGTGAGCGCCATTTACGGAATTACATTATATTCAGATAGGCAAAACGTGGAGGGACTACTATTGACATGTTGTCAAAGTCACTCCATGTCTAGTCTATATAAACCCCTCCATACTTCCATGGAGGGGTGAGGATTCTTCTTATTGTGTATTTCACTTCTCTCTCTAAATACACACACGCATTTCAAGCTTTATCTTTCTCTCTCTAAAAATGTCTAAATACTTCTTTTATCCTACCCGACCTCCGGATCACCTCTTGTTAGCTTGAATCTTATGCTTAACTCTAATTAAAGCCCAAAAAATCAATATAATTAACAAAAAGCCCAAAATGAGATTTTTTAACTTGTAAACCTCTAAAATGACTTAACTAAATTTAAAACTATTTTTGAAAAATTTTAAAATTAATAAAAACTATTTAAAAACAATTAAAAACTATTAAAACTTAAAATAATTCTTAAAATTAATCTAATGACAATAAAATTAATCTAAAAATTTTAAAATTCCTAACTTAATGTATTAAACTAGGAAAAAATGAAAAACTTGCAAAATCTAAATTTTAATTTTTAATAATAAAATAATAATAAAATATTAATAAAAATCCAAAATTTATAAAAAAATTCTAAAAAGTTGCAAACTAGTTTATTCTAACCTAAGTAAAACAGAAATGAACTTGAAATTACAAAAATACCCCTATTGGGCCTTAAAATGGGCTAATTGACAAAACAGTCCCTTAATGGGCTTAGAATTGGCCCAATAAGAAAAAGTCAACCAAATAAGCCAAAAACTTCCTATTTGACTTAAAATTTGATTTTAAGAACAAAACTCTGAAGGCCTAAAAGCTGAAAATGTGCTTAGCACAGTGTATCAAGTCAACAGCTTATTCTTAATGGGCTTTTGAGCTTATTAAGCCATAAGCTAATGCCGTAAGTTCTAATTTGACACACAAGCTTCTATTGAGTTACCAAAGAGATCTGTGAAAAGAAATTTTGAAAAAGCACAAGATATAAGCCTGAAATAAGCCAAACTCTCTTCACAAAACGATAAAATAATCGTTTTTGAGTTCTAGACCACCTCAAGTGCTGATTCAAGTTGCAAAAGGTTTGAAATGAGTTAATTAAGCAAAATAATCAAAAGTTTTCCAATAAGCACAATCAATAAGCTAGAATAAGCAATAAGCACTTATGTTAAAAGTCAAACTGTTTGGTTTTCTAGTCAAACTTAAAAGTCAAACCCTAATAAGCTCCAGATCAAATTAATGGGTCAAATAAGGAAGATCTATCACAAAAAATAAGTTGTTGCAAGTCTGGATAAGCCAAAATGGCTTATGAATAAGTTGTTTGATAAATTACACTAGCAGTGGCTAGTAGCAGGGTAAAGGAGTTCCTACTGCTTGACCAATTTGACTTTTTGTCTTTAGTGACTTTTTGTCTTTAGTGACTTTTTGTTGGATTCAGGTTACAAACAAGGCACCCAAGTGATCAGTGAATCGCAAGGAGTCAATAACAACAATCAAATCACAATTTCACCAAGCCAATTAGTGTAGTTAATTCAAAACATCACCAGATAAGCACCAGACATGAACAATAAGCAGTTTCAACTTAATAAGCACTTTTAGCAAGAATAAGCCAGCCAAACTTCACCAAATGCATACACAAGCTATAAATAATTCAAATGAACATAAATCAACAAGTTTCATGCAATGGTTCAAAGTCTAGATCAAGATTCAAGATCAAAAATGTTACTGATGAACAAAGAACATGCAGTTTTGATACTTTGTTGATATACTTGACCACAAATCCAATTTCAAACACTCAAATCTTCTTAACAGGTTATAATAAGTATGTTTAATCACTTGTTATCCCTAAGCATGCATACAAACTAAGTGTTTCCAAAATCTTAGGTCAAAACAAGCAGATTTCAAGTTTTTATAGCACAATCAAGATTTTGATGTTTAAAAGCCAAGAACTTGCAGCAAATAGCACTCAACCAAGTATATAATAGATACCAACAATAAACAACACCTTCCAATAACTCAAAAACACTTTGTGATCTTAAACAGGTTAACCCAAACACCCCTTAACTTTTTCAATCCAAGATTTAACAAAGTATAAGTGTGATTCAATGTTACCCAAGCCCAATCTAACACAATACCAACTATATTATGTAGTATCAAACAATATTTAGCCACAAAATCAACAAGAACAACAGCAGAACACAAAATCACAAAAATCAAGTATTTTGACAAATTTTGGGTACAAGGACTCAAACCTCATGACTGTACATCCACACTCACGAATTTTTGAGCTGATGTGCCTAGCAAAACAAGGAACAAGCTTCCACAACAAGGCTGCTAAGATTCAACAAGGTTAGACCACAAAATATGAAAAACAGAAAAGTGAAAAAGCTTGATTAATGCAAACTTGTTCCCACTCCTTGATTATCCCATAACCACAAGCTTACAACACCTTGATAAGCTCCTTATCAGGGTGCTATAATCACTTGCAATCCAACAATTCCAAGGGTTTAAACCAAGAATTTAGCAAAATATCAATTTTTGAGAAAACTTGGCAATTTCTTGCACAAGCTTTAAAAACAGGTTTTAAGATTCAATAAGCACAAACATATATAAGTAAAAAACAAAGATTAAAGTTGGCACTTGGATTTCATCAGCAATATCAAACACTTTTCATTCAAAAATGACAAAGGCTTTACAGATTTGTGATAAAGGAAAAACCAAGAGCAGGTATAATGTAATGACCTAATGCCTTTATATAGGCTACAAATTAAGCTAAGGAAGCATAAAAACATAAACCCTAAGCTAGTGAAGGCCCCAATTTGCCCTTGCAAATTTTTAAAACCTTGAACTCATATGAAGGAATGTTGGCAGTTTGTGTGAGGTGTTAAGGTTGGAATTTCATCCAAAGGCTCACAATGAGCTTAGAAAGCAAGAAGGATTGTGGGTGGTTGGATTTCTGGCATGCTTTATCTTCTTCCCCAAAAACGTGTGCAGGGCACTATACATGTGACTTGTTGGTTGGTGAGGTGGCCAGTTTAGGGGTTGGGTTAGGATTAGGAGACCACTAATCATGATTCTGGAAAAGATTAGGGGCTAATTCATAGTATTTAAGGAATGCCCAAATCGGATTATGAACTTCAAGAACATGGTTTTGATCTGATTTTGTTTTTAAATGAGGTGTTTAGCGCGAAATTAACAAACTAATATTAATTAGTTAATATTCGGCTGAGTGGATTTGTGAGGTGGCAAAAAGGTGGGTTGTGATTGGCTGAATTGAGTGAGTGGGACACGTGGTGAGGTGTGAGTGGTCTATGTATCTTCTCTTGTCTGCCAGCTTTTGTCCCTCAATTCCCTTATTTCTTTCATTTGCAGATTTAATAAGCAAAACTGAATTTCCTTTATAATCCAAGTTTCAGTTTTTAGACTTTTGCCCCAAATTGTTTTCCAAAGTATTTTTAGGGGTATTTCTTGCCAATTCATGATTCTTAAAGGGCTGTTTTGGCATTTTCTTCAAACATTATGGTCTTGACTTGTATGATTGACTTTTTGGAGGACTAATATTGACAAGTCTTCATTTATAAGGGACAATTTTTGCCAATTCTTCAAAGTGGAGGGTCCTTTTTGCAATTTGACAAACTTTAAGGACCAAACTTGTAATTATGAATATACAAAGGTTTAAAGTGTCAATTCTTAAATATTGGAGGACCCTTCTTGTATAATCTTCAAGGGTTTTTCTTGGAAAATCCACATTAGGGCGTGGTTCATTGTGCGGCTTCGTTTCCTGTGTTCGTTTTTTCTTGTTTCTTATGATCTTTTGTCATTTTCTCAATATCCGTACCTAAAATACACATGTAACAAACACAAGCATATATTTGGCCTTTTTGATGATATTTAATGCATTTTAAGCCTATTTTGGATGATGAGACTATGTAAAAGCAGTCTCACCACTCCCCCATACTAAACCATTGTCGTGCCCTCACGCAATGCTAGAATAAAGTATCGTAGCATCTCTAAAATTCATTTTTATGCACTTTTATTGAATGATAAACTAGCTTCACTACTACTATTACTACTTGCGTTTTAGACATAATGTATGATTTTCATCGCAAAATGGGACGTTTAGGTTCATAGAACAAGAACACGTGAATGCTTCGTTAGACATTATTCCGTCGTCCTCGATTTTTACCCTAATTCCATGCAAAGCATGCAACGAGATCATTGTCATTATAAGTTAGTAATGCTAACACTGCTCATATGCCCTAATCACGTACTTATCATCCCATTTTCCTAAGTTGTATCTATTATATTTTATTTTGTCTTGAATGTTCACGAGGATACATTTTTTACTTATGCGATGATAGAGATTTAGGTCTAAAAATAGAGTCATAACGGTGTAACCAAGACCATCGAATTAATAACCCTTCCTAATAGACAACGATGTCAAAAAATTAAGTCAACAAGAAGGATCGATAAACACGGTTTTATAACAGTTTTGAACATGAGACTTATTACCAAGACTTTTATATGCCCCCTACCGGATGGGCCTTATTATCATAGGTTTACCTCCATCTTTTATTCAACTTCGCCATGAAGCTTTTATTATGACTTCGGTCTTGCCTTGCCTTTTATTATCCTCCTCATCGGTGGTTTTATTATGGCCAAAGACGTATATCCTCACGCTAAGGCAAATTTTGGATCTTTAAAGCTTCAAAGATTAAGGCATAATTCACTTTCAATTTTGCATAGATTTTTCGGCCTTGTGAGCTTCAAATTGTTTGCTTGATTTAGGTGAGCACTTGAAATCTTATTATTGGGTGAAGCTTTCGATTATTCGGGTTGCCAATACTTCAAAACCGTGACGCTGGCGATACCTTAATGTTTTCCCAATTTAATTACATGGAAGCTACTAGAAAAGACTAGAAACCAACAATCAAGACTAAACCGCTAAGTCAATATTTATTAAGAAAAATATATTTACAAGCGAAGGGAGAATAAGCAAACAACGAGAACACATGAGTTTTGAAAGAATACGAGTACTCTACGTTTAGCATAGTAACTTATAATTAACTCTATCATTTATCGTCCTCGTTTAAGAGACTTAGCCTAATATAAAGTTAAGGAATCGAAGCAAAATGCTCAACACGCACGATCGGGTCAAAAATTACTCTTATTCTTGCATCAGAAAACCTACATTTGTGTCTTAAACACTTATAAAACATGAGAAAAAATTTAAAATTTGGCCATTTTTAGCCTTATTTTGCAACAAAAACGATAAACAAAAGATAAACTTTGGAAAGCGTAAAGGTTTGGCGAGGCAAGTATCTATTCACCCCCCATACTAAAGTTAAACATTGTCCTCAATGTTTCGAGTCTAAGGGTTGGAAACCTCCATACTAGAGACGTAGTCGAATGCTTAATCTAGCTTGGAAATGGTGTAACCGTTAAATTTAAATCCGTTTATGAAGTGTGCTAAAAACCTGAGATTAGAACATAAAAGGATATATCATGGATATTGAGAAATTCTTCCAAGCAAACGATCGAGTACTCCCAAAAAACGAACACGAGAGGCTCTAATAGTGAAGATCATGATCATCTAAAAACCACAATTCACAAACAACCACTGAACAAAGGTTGGAAGGGAACAAATCCCTTCACGTTACTACATTAGAAAGCGATAATATGTACAAAGGATAAGCATGGGACTCCCCCACGAGGCACCTTGTTTTTGATTACCGAGTCATGAGCTCGACCCAATCCCCTCAATACTAATTATCATTGGGGAAGGTGATTTGGTCGAGGTAGTTCAAGGATGGAACTTCCCCGCCAAAGTAGTGCTTCAACCTATGTCCATTCACCTTGAAATTGGGGCCATCATTTTGAGCTAGCTCGATGGTCCCATAAGGAAAAACTTGAGTAACGGTGAATGGACCGGACCAACGGGATTTCAACTTCCCAGAAAATATTTTCAAACCGTGAGTTAAAAAGCAACACTTGATCTCCAATGTTAAAAACCCGGTTTTTAATTTTTGAGTCATGAAACTTTTTAGTTTTTTCTTTGTAAATAAATGAATTTTCATAAGCAATGTCTCTCAATTCATCCAATTCATTTAATTGCATTTTCTGGTGTTTTCTCACGATCTCAATATCACCATTACAATGCTTAAGGGCCCAATAAGCTTTGTGTTCGAGTTCAATTGGCAAGTGACAATTCTTCCCATACACAAGCTTATAAGGAGTGCACCCGATGGGCGTCTTATGAGCGGTCCTAAAGGCCCATAAAGCATCGTCCAACTTATCCGACCAAGATTGTCGGTTTTCTCCAATCGATCTCTCCAATATCCTCTTTAACGCTTGGTTTGAAGCCTCGACTTGCCCACTCGTTTGTGGGTGATAAGCCGTAGAAAGACGATGTGTAACCCCATATTTCCTTAGGACCTTTTCGAATTGGTCGTTACAAAAATGGGTCCCACGATCGCTTATGATCGCGCGAGGGGTTCCATACCGAGAAAACACGCTTTTCAAAAACTTGACTACCACACGAGCATCATTCGTGGGCAAAGCCTTAGCTTCCACCCACTTAGATAGGTAGTCAAAGGCGACAACGATGTACTTATTACCACGAGATGATGGGAACGGCCCCATAAAGTCAATGCCCCAAACGTCAAAGATCTCACACACTTGGATGATATTTTGTGGCATTTCATCGTTTTGTGAGGCTTTTCCTTGTCGTTGGCATGAGTCACACGACTTCACAAGTGTATGTGCATCTCGGTGAATAGTAGGCCAAAATAAACCGGAATCAAAGACCTTCTTAGCCGTGAGATTAGCACCGTGGTGACCACCCATTGGTCCCTCATAGCAAGCTCAAAGGATGTTAGAAGCTTCGGTGCCAAATACACAACGTCGAATGATTTGATCCGCACAAGTCCGAAATAGATAAGGGTCGTTCCAAAATTAGAACTTGACGTCACGAAAGAATTTTCGTTTTTGTTAAGTCGTCATACCCTTAATGAAGAAGTTCCCCGCATGGTAATTTGCGATGTCCGCAAACCATGGGGTGGATGAATCAAGCTTAGAATTCACTACATCCAGTGTCTCGAGAGGAAATGTTTCGGTGATTTCCTTTGGCTCATAAACACTTTGGTGAGGATCTTCCAAACGAGAAAGATGATCGGCCGCTAGATTCTTGGCTCCTTTTTTGTCAAGGATTTCGACATCAAATTCTTGTAGGAGAAGAATCCAACGAAGTAATCTCGGCTTTGCATCTTGTTTAGCCATGAGATACTTGATAGCCGAATGATCCGTATACACTATGCATCGAGTCAAGACGAGGTAAGGTCGGAATTTCTCAAATGCATACACCACGGCAAGGAATTCCTTTTCCGTTGTAGTGTAATTTAGTTGAGCCACGGTCATCATCTTGCTAGCATAGTGAATAGGCAAGAAGTGCTTTTCATGACGTTGCCCAAAAACGACCCCAATAGCGTAGTCACTAGCATCACACATGAGCTCAAAGGGGAGGTTCCAATTGGGAGCAACAAGAATGGGAGCTTCGGTAGGTTTCCTCTTAAGGATTTCAAAGGCTCGTACACAATCTTCGTTAAAGACAAAAGGTGCATCTTTTTCGAGGAGATGTGTAATAGGTCGAGAAATCTTTGAAAAATCCTTGATGAATCGACGATAAAATCCCGCGTGGCCTAGGAAACTCCTAACTCCCTTAAAGGTTTTGGGATGAGGTAATTTGGCGATGACGTCTACCTTAGCTTTATCTAATTCAATCCCCACTTTTGAAACCTTGTGCCCTAAGACGATTCCACTTTTAACCATAAAATGACATTTTTCCTAATTAAGCACAAGGTTGGTTTCCTCACAACGTTTCAACATTCTCTCAAGATTCGACAAACACGAAGTGAACGAACAACCAAACACGGAAAAATCATCCATAAAGACTTCCATCGTCTTCTCGATCATATCATGAAAAATATCCATCATGCACCTTTGAAAGGTTCCCGGTGTATTGCAAATTCCGAATGGCATTCTACGATAAGCAAACGTTCCATATGGACACGTAAACGTAGTTTTTTATTGATCACGAGGATCTATGGGGATTTGGAAGTCACCGGAAAAACCATCTAAAAAGTAATAGAAATCGTTTCCCACAAGACGCTCCAACATTTGGTCCATGAAGGGCAAGGGAAAATGGTCTTTACGAGTGGCGTCATTCAACTTACGATAGTCGATACACACCCTCCAACCGGTCACGAGTCTAGTTAGAATTAACTCGTTGGCATCGTTTGGCACAACGGTCATTCCTCCTTTATTAGGGACACAATGAATAGGACTCACCCAAGGGCTATCGGATATAGGGTAAATCATTCCCGCGTCAAGGAGTTTTAGGACTTCCTTTTTTATGACATCGTAAATTTTGGGGTTTACCCTCCTTTGACATTGGATTGCGGGTTTGTAGTCCTCCTCCATTAAGATTTTGTGGGTACAAAATTTGGGATCGATCCCCTTAATGTCGGATAATTTCCACGCAATTGCCCCTTTGTGATCCTTTAGAACATCGACAAGTGCGGGTTTTTCATCATTCGAAAGATCTTTCGCAATAATAACCGGTAACTTGTCGTCCCCCTCCAAAAATACATATTCAAGGTGAGGAGGTAAATCTTTCAACTCGAGGATAGGTGGTTCCTCAATTGAATATTTGGGCTCGATACTCATAACCTCCTCGGGTGGAGGAAATGGGAAATCGTTAAGAAAATCCTTGATAATCGAGAAGTCCTCATCATTGTCGAGGTCTTCGTCACAAGTACGTGGAACATCGAATTCTTCCAACGTAAAACCACCACCTTCAAATGGAGTGAAGGTTGGTGTCGAATTATCAAGAATGGGATCAAGCATAATGGGATTGCCACTATTTTCATCATCACCAAAACCTAGAACTTCTTGTGAAAATTCCTCGCAAACAACGTCGATCATATCAACGAGGTTTATGGTAGCAACGGAATAAACATGAGAAATTTGAGAATTTTGAGTTGCGTTTATAACAAGTTCCTCATCGTTGAAACGTAAGGTGATCTTTATAGCATGCACATCAATTAAAGCCATAGACGTATCTAAAAATGAACGACCTAAAATGAGAGGAACTTGAGGATCCGTGGGAATATCGACAACGATAAAGTCTACCGGATAATAGAACTTTCCCACTTTCACAAAAACGTATTCCGCCAATCCACATGCGGGAATCGTGGAATGATCGGCCAATTCGATATACATTAGTGAAGGAGTAAGATTAGGAAGATTGAGCGACTTGAAGATTGCAAGTGGCATCAATTTAATACTAGCACCAAGATCGGCCAAGGCATAGCATTCTTCCATATCTTGGATTGCACATGGAATCAAGAATTTACCGGGATCATCGACTTTTTGAGGTATGCAGTTAAGATAAACCGATGAACAACTAGATAATTGTTTCAGTTTCTCTTTGTTTAACATACTCTTAAATTTAGCGGCAAATCAAGGCATCATGACCAAAGCATCGGCAAAACTCACATTGAAATGCACGTCACGAAACATTTTTATAAAAAGCTCAAAATGGTAATTGTCGCGCTCTTGACGTTTCTCCTTTCTAAGTCTCGATGGATAGGGAAAATGTGGTGTGGGTTGAGGCATAGGCATAGCCTTTGGAATCTCGGGTTCCAAATGTGGTAATGTGTCAACCGTAGGTGTGGCATGAGTGGTACTTCGTGGGATTGGGACATATTCCTTTTCGACCACCACCTCGGGTTCTTCCTCAATTTCTTTCTCCATAGAAGCAATTGGTTGAGGAGTCGGTTCCTTAAGTGTCTTACAACTTCGCATGGTAATCACTTTCATCTCTCCCTTAGGGTTTGATATGGTATTGCTAGGTGTTGGGTCAAAAAGTTGATGTGGCAGAAACTCAAAAACGAAGAAAACATGAAGATTTTGTCTAAGCGTTGTCAAGAGCAATCTAAGCGTTGACAAGAGCAAATCCAAGGTTGACAAAGCAAGCATTGTCATGTACAATCCAAGCATTATCATGTACAATGTAAGCATTGTTAGAAACGTAGACAAAGAAGCTTATGGAAGCTTCTATTTAGATAAACATGCAAGATATATTCTGCATAAGTTTATTTAAATAGAAGATTTACTTGTTTATTTGATTTTATCTCTTGTAAACCCTAATCCTTACACTATAAAAGGAACCAAGGTTCTTAGGTTTTATTCATAACTATCATTCACAATGTAAACCTAAAAGCGTGTGTGCACTAAACGTGGGATTCAATGTATACACGTCTAGTGATTGTTTGTTATTAATATAATGAACAATCCTTTTGTTTTAAATTCATGTTCTTGTGCCCTAAACACCTTGTTAATGTGTCATGTTCTAATTTCGCTTTGATTGTCTAATCATATGAACATGGTGCATTCCTAGTAGCTTCAAAGATCCGGAAACCAAGGTTTCCACAATTGTGGAAAACTTGGTTTCCGGATCTTTGAAGCTACTAGGAATGCACCATGTTCATATGATTAAACAATCAAAGCGGAATTAGAACACGACACATTAACAAGGTGTTTAGGACACAAGAACATGAATTAAAACACAATTGGATTGCTAATTATATTAATAATCAACAATCACTAGACGTGTATACATTGAATCCCACGTCTAGTCGACACACGCTTTAGGTTTACATTGTGAATATGAATGATGATTAAAACCTAAGACCCTTGGTTCCTTTTATAGTGTAAGGATTAGGGTTTATAAGAGATAAAATCAAATAAACAAGTAAATCTTCTATTTAAATAAACTTATGCAGAATATATCTTGCATGTTTATCTAAATAGAAGATTTACTTGTTTATTTGATTTTATCTCTTGTAAACCCTAATCCTTACACTATAAAAGGAACCAAGGGTCTTAGGTTTTAATCATCATTCATATTCACAATGTAAACCTAAAGCGTGTGTCGACTAGACGTGGGATTCAATGTATACACGTCTAGTGATTGTTGATTATTAATATAATTAGCAATCCAATTGTGTTTTAATTCATGTTCTTGTGTCCTAAACACCTTGTTAATGTGTCGTGTTCTAATTCTGCTTTGATTGTTTAATCATATGAACATGGTGCATTCCTAGTAGCTTCAAAGATCCGGAAACCAAGTTTTCCACAATTGGTATCAGAGCCTCGTGGCTCGTGATGCAAAATCCGTCTAGGGTTTTTCTGGACGTTTTTGTGTGCGCAGCAGTATTCAGAAGGTCATAACTTTTGATTGAACTGTTGGATTGTCACGAAATTTTTTATGTGTGTTCTATACACATATATCTAAACATCCATCGGAGGGATTGTCGAGTTTTATCCATAGGAAAAAGTTATTAAGCGTCAAAGTCAGCAGTGAGTGAATGCAGTTTTCTGTAAACAGCCATGTTCAAAACACGATCTCTCCTTCGTTAACCGTTGGATCTTCGTGATTTTTGAACTGTAGATTCTTGGCACTTGTGTCTAGAATCTCACCGAAGGGATTTTAGACCTGAGCCCTAATGAAGAAGTTATTCAAGGTCGAAGTTTAATGTTTAAGGTATTAATGTTTTTGCTTTTTCACATGAAATCATGAACTAGGGTTTCTCAAACCCTAGATTGACATAAAAAGCAGAATGTTATGTTGTTCGTGGCTGTTAAAACGAGTGAAGATACACGATCTAAGGTTAATTTTTAAAACCCTAATTAGGGTTTCGATGCTCAAATTCTAAACCCTAGATCGAGTTTATAAACAAAAAAAGAAGATTTTTGAAGTGGGTTATGTGAACCGATTATGAGATCATATGAGGTGATTCGTTTAGTATGATTTTTATTCATTAATATGGATCGTCTACGTTTGTGTTCACACGACCATGCTATGATCATTCACACGAATACAAAGATTCTGTTCACACGAGTTTAAGAGCAGATTGTTCATTCGCATGGGATTCTAAATAAGGAAAATATGTGGTCCCAGGATATTGTTGATATCACGGTTTGAATACGAATATTATGGAATGTGATATAATCTCTTTTATGCATCGATGTTGGCTACTTTGTAGGGATTATATTCAGATCCTAAAAGAACTATTGGCTGTCAATATTTGCTTGTCAGGAAGTACTCTTATCTCTTTTTCACGTGAGCTCAAAAGGATATCACGTTAAGAAAGTCATGTAGAACTTATCAGAAGTAAGTGGTCCCCAGTTCCAATAATATTGCAAAAGCAATATGCAGATATTTACTACATACGTGAAAGTATTGGTCCAATGATGGACTAATGTATGGGCATTCACGTGGAGAAAAGAGTGTTATAAGCAGAATGCAAAGGAGGCTCCGTAAGGACATTGACAGAAGAAGACGCTGACACTTGTTAATTTGACGCTGACAAGGAATAAGTGAACGCTGACAGAATAGGCGTTGACATGAGTTGTCCGAGAAACGCTTGCTCAAGCGTTGATAGGTGTTGTCCGATATGTGACAGTACACATAGAAAGGATATTAGACAAAGAAGGTTCTCGGATAACAAAAGAATAGCTGTTGTTTGAGAAAATTGGTACGTTTTTAGCACACAAAAAGGTGGAATTTACACACGAAGGTACATGGAATCTCCGTTTTTATTCAGAATATCAAGGTGATATTTATGGCTCGGATACTTTTAAAAGGGATTAATGATTTTAGTGCGAGTTAGCAACAATTTGTGAAGTATTTCATTGGAGTGATATTTGATTGGATTATGTAATCGGGGTAGCCTTGTAAAAGAGTTATCCGTAGTTAAGCTTTTACATATGATATGAAGCTATTATTTCATAAAGATTCGTCATGAAGAGGTGTTAGCTTAAGGGGAAGAATTCTTATGGTAAGCTTGATGATTGAAGAAGATTTTCGCGAGTTTATGTTCTATTATATCTTAAAGTCATGCACTTCCAGCCACTGACTTTTAAAGATAACTTGTTCATGCTTTACATGGTTGGTGATGAAGACTTGTCATAACACTTGAAGGAGTTACATTATCATGCTCAGTGTCTCACAAAGGATGAGAATATTGACAAGAGATCGAGGTCTGCCTATACTTTATGTTTTCATATAAGTTCTTCATCACATGGATAGCGCAAGACATGGAACACAAGGTTGGGTTATTCTACTTCTACATTAAGAATACTTTATTTATTTTTCTTCAAGATCATTGCATAGAGCTACATTTGGAGAATCTTCAAAGATTGCATACATTGTTTACTTTCCTATTGATGTGACAAAAAGGGGAAGATATACATGCTACACTTTAGGGGAAACAATTTGAAGATCATGTACAACTTACAAGAGATACACAAAGAGTTTTTCCGACATCAACTAGGGGAAGATTGTTGGGTCAAAAAGTTGATGTGGCAGAAACTCAAAAACGAAGAAAACATGAAGATTTTGTCTAAGCGTTATCAAGAGCAATCTAAGCGTTGACAAGAGCAAATCCAAGGTTGACAAAGCAAGCATTGTCATGTACAATCCAAGCATTGTCATGTACAATGTAAGCATTGTTAGAAACGTAGACAAAGAAGCTTATGGAAGCTTCTATTTAGATAAACATGCAAGATATATTCTGCATAAGTTTATTTAAATAGAAGATTTACTTGTTTATTTGATTTTATCTCTTGTAAACCCTAATCCTTACACTATAAAAGGAACCAAGGGTCTTAGGTTTTATTCATAACTATCATTCACCATGTAAACCTAAAAGCGTGTGTGCACTAGACGTGGGATTCAATGTATACACGTCTAGTGATTGTTTGTTATTAATATAATGAACAATCGTTTTGTTTTAAATTCATGTTCTTGTGCCGTAAACACCTTGTTAATGTATCATGTTCTAATTCCGCTTTGATTGTCTAATCATATGAACATGGTGCATTCCTAGTAGTTTCAAAGATCCGGAAACCAAGGTTTCCACACTAGGAAGACTACTCGAAGACGGTTTACACACTATAGCCTCAAACATGGATGAAATTTTATCCTCAAACATAGATTGCCTCTTCTCGGCCTTAATCATCTCTTGTTTTATTTCATGTTTCCCTTGTTCCATTTTTTGTTGGTTTTGTTGTAACCTAGTTACATTTCCCTCCATTTTGTTGGTGTGGATCTTAAGCTCATTTGCTAACTCATTTTTCAACTCCTTTTTCAAGTCATTCTTAAATTCAGATCTTAGGCTAATGATCTCTCTTTGAATATTATCAAACCTAGCATCGTTTCCATTTGCGTATTCAACAAATTCATTTGGAAGATCTTTTAAAGTTTGCAAACCTTTGTTGTTGTTTTGAAAATCATTGTTTTGATTTTTGTTTGAAACTTGATTGTTATTAGCCCCTTGATTCCCATAATTGTTCCCTTTGTAATTGTTTTTGAAACCAACTTGATTGTTTTGATAGTTGTTGTTAGCATTTTGATTGGGAGCAAAACCCGGTGGAGTCATTTGATTAGAGCGGGTAACTTGACCGTTTTGGTTGTAAGTTCCCGTGGCCGCGTAGGCACTCGAAGTGTTACCACCGTTGGTAATTCACTCGGAGAAATCATGACCTCCACCAAAATACATACATGAAACCTCAATAGCTTTAGCCGTAGCGGGAGCACTTTGTTCACCAACTTTGAATTCAATTAAAAGTCCTTCAAGCTTATCAAAGATTTTGTTTTCCAAGTTCGCCTCAATTTGGCAAGCATCGATGGTATTGGACAATGAAGTTGAAGCCGAAGACGAAGCCTTACGAACACTTGATGTGTTACGAGGACTATACACCTTAGATCTATTCTCAATAATCAACAACGCTTCCTCAACCGTTTTACACAAAAAATTACCACCCGCTGCGGCATTAAGATAATCCCTTTCGTGATCATTTAATCCACTGTAAAACGTGTCAATTTGATGCAAGTCGGAAAAACCGTGATGAGGACACTCATGTAACATTTCCTTAAACCTATTCCAAGCCGTTGAAAAACTCTCATTAAATTCTTGTGCAAATTTTGAAATCTCGTTTTTCAAATGTGTAGTCTTAGAGGGCGGGAAAAATTGGTTCACAAATTTTGAAACGAGATCCTTCCACGTCAATATAGAATTGGGTGGCTCTTTCTCTAACCAAATTTTAGCGGGCCCCGCTAAGGAATACGGAAAAAGCATCATCTTAATCGAATCATTAGCAACATCCTTAAATTTGTAAGTGGCGGTAAGACGATTGAATTGGCCGATATGGTTGTGCGGGATGTCCTTTTCATCACCATGGAATTTGTTGTTTTGGATCATCGACAACAAACCCGTTTTCACTTCAAAATTCTCCGCAAGGATGGCGGGAATCACAATAGCCTCTCCATAACCCTCAGTGGGTGCTTGAAGTAACTCCATCATAGTTCGATTCGCCATGGTTGGTTCTTCTTCTACGATAGGTTCGTCAATAGGAGACTCCTCACTAGAAAGATTAGGAGTAGGTGTGGACTCCTTTCGGTTTTATCGTTTACGTGCACGTCTTGCTTGATTACGAGTAAGCATAAACGTCACGTACAACGTGGGGATGAGCAAAGAAATTTCTTTTTGGTGTTTTTAATTTTTCCAAATTTTTTTTTGTGATTTTTGATTGTTTTTACCTTTTTGGATTTTGGTGAATCTATTAGGTAGACAAAAATCTACAAATCTCTCCTTTAAATCAAATCTCTTGATTAAAGGAGCCTCAAGGAATGAAAACGATCACGTGAAGTGAACGCCTTCGATGACTTTAGAACGTTGGTGGAACACCAAAACGTTTAAGAGGGTTTAATCAAATGAAACCAAGAAAATATATATGATACTTAGATAATACTTTGGTTGGCAAACCCTCGATTAACCCTTTTTATCTAAACATGCACAAGCAAGCGGGGAAACGAGGCGGCGCGAAGCACTTAAGAGCCTTTTTCCTTAGGATATATTTTATAATACCCGCCTTATACCCACCTTATAGTTTGTGTTTGTCAAAATTAAGCTTCACGAACGTAATTATCTATTTTGCCTTTTTTTTCTTTGTTTGAGATTTGAATACAATGATTGAGTAATGACCTCCCAATCAAGGTTATGTTTTCACACTTTTGGAGTACTTGTGAATTTATTGTTCTACGCATATAATATAGTAATATTCACACAAAAAACAAAAAACCGATAATACGTATTAGTAGAGTGCTACTAATACAAATAGCTATTATGGCTAGTATAAAAACAAAAATTGTTCAAATTAAAACACAACACGCCTCCCCGGAAGCGGCGCCAAAATGGTAGTGATTTTACTACCCTTTAGGAGAAGAGCGTAAAAGTGGCAAGTATTAAGTGTCGGTTTAGGAAAACCAAGCACTAATGACCAAAAAAAGTTCAAGTTCGTTTCCCAAGGAGGCAAGTGTGTTGTGTAGAGATAAGATTAAGTGTTTGTGATTATATTTATGAAGCAAAGAAAAATAGAAAAGATATTAGAAAAGGATGACGGTTACGATTATGAATTAAACTAAGACGAAAAGTCGTGCACGTAAAACCGTAAAAAGTCACAAAATTTAAAAATTACCCTAAAAGTTCCTAGAAAATTGCAAGAAATCCTAAAAAATGTAATTAGAGTTTACAAAAAATCAAAAATCACTCAAACCTTTTATTTAATGAAATATTAATTTTTTAATGCTAATTAAAGCCCAAAAAATCAATATAATTAACAAAAATCCCAAAATGAGATTTTTTAACTTGTAAACCTCTAAAATGACTTAACTAAATTTAAAACTATGTTTGAAAATTTTAAAATTAATAAAAACTATTTAAAAGCAATTAAAAACTAATAAAACTTAAAATAATTCTAAAAATTAACTAATGACAATAAAATTAATCTAAAAATTTTAAAATTCCTAACTTAATGTATTTAAACTAGGAAAAATAAAAAAACTAGCAAAAATCTAAATTTTAATTTTTAATAATAAAATAATAATAATATATTAATAAAAATCCAAAAATTATAAAAAATTCTAAAAAGTTGCAAACTAGTTTATTCTAACCTAAATAGAACAGAAATCAACTTGAAATTACAAAATTACCCTATTGGGCCTTAAAATGGGCTAAATGACAAAACAGTCCCTTAATGGGCTTAGAATTGGCCCAATAAGAAAAATTCAACCAAATAAGCCCAAAACTTCCCATCTGACTTAAAATTTGATTTTAAGAACAAAACTCTGAAGGTCCAAAAGCTGAAAATGTGCTTATCACATCTTATCAAGTCAACAGCTTATTCTTAATGGGCTTTTGAGCCTATTAAGCCATAAGCTAATGCCGTAAACTCTAATTTGACACACAAGCTTCTTTTGAGTTACCAAGGATATCTGTGAAAAGAAATTTTGAAAAAGCACAAGAAATAAGCCTGAAATAAGCCAAAACTCTCTTCACAAAACGACAAAATAGTCGTTTTTGAGTTCTAGACCACCTCAAGTGCTGATTCAAGTTGCAAAAGGTTTGAAATGACTTAATTAAGCAAAATAATCAAAAAGTTTTCCAATAAGCACAAGCAATAAGCTAGAATAAGCAATAAGCACTCATGTTAAAAGTGAAACTGTTTGGTTTTCTAGTCAAACTTAAAAGTCAAACCCTAATAAGCTCCAGATCAAATTAATGGGTCAAATAAGGAAGATCTATCACAAAAAATAAGTCGTTGCAAGTCTGGATAAGACAAAATGGCTTATGAATAAGCTGTTTGATAAATTACACTAGTAGTGGGTAGTAGCAGGGGAAAGGAGTTCCCACTGCTTGACCAATTTAACTTTTTGTCTTTAGTGACTTTTTGTCTTTAGTGACTTTTTGTTGGATTCAGGTTACAAACAAGGCACCTAAGTGATCAGTGAATCGCAAGGAGTCAATAACAACAATCAAATCACAATTTCACCAAGCCAATTAGTGCAGTTAATTCAAAACATCACCAGATAAGCACCAGACATGAACAATAAGAAGTTTCAACTCAATAAGCACTTTTAGCAAGAATAAGCCAGCCAAACTTCACCAAATGCATACACAAGCTATAAATAATTCTAATGAACATAAATCAACAAGTTTCATGCAATGGTTCAAAGTCTAGATCAAGATTCAAGCTCAAAAATGTTACTAATGAACAAAGAACATGCAGTTTTGATACTTTGCTGATATACTTGACCACAAATCCAATTTCAAACACTCAAATCATCTTAACAGGTTATAATAAGTATGTTTAATCACTTGTTATCCCTAAGGATGCATACAAACTAAGTGTTTCCAAAATCTTAGGTCAAAACAAGCAGACTTCAAGTTTTTATAGCACAATCAAGATTTTGATGTTTAAAAGCCAAGAACTTGCAGCAAATAGCACTTAACCAAGTATATAACAGATACCAACAATAAACAACACCTTCCAGTAACTCAAAAACACTTTGTGATCTTAAACAGGTTAACCCAAACACCCCTTAAATTTTTCAATCCAAGATTTAACAAAGTATAAGTGTGAATCAATGTTACCCAAGCCCAATCTAACACAATACCAACTATATTATGCAGTATCAAGCAATATTAAGCCATAAAATCAACAAGAACAACAGCAGAACACAAAATCACAAAAATCAAGTATTTTGACAGATTTTGGGTTCAAGGACTCAAACCTCATGAATGTACATCCACACTCACGAATTTTTGAGCTGATGTGCCTAGAAAAACAAGGCACAAGCTTCTACAACAAGGCTGCTAAGATTCAACAAGGTTAGGCCACAAAATATGAAAAACAGAAAAGTGAAAAAGCTTGATTAATGTAAACTTGTTCCCACTCCTTGATTATCCCCAAACCACAACCTTACAACATCTTGATAAGCTCCTTATCAGGGTGCTATAATCACTTGCAATCCAACAATTCCAAGGGTTTGAACCAAGAATTTAGCAAAATATCAAGTTTTGAGAAAACTTGGCAATTTCTTGCACAAGCTTTAAAAACAGGTTTTAAGATTCAATAAGCACAAACATATATCAGTAACAAACAAAGATTAAAGTTGGCACTTAGATTTCATCAGCAATATCAAACACTTTTCATTCAAAAATGACAAAGGCTTTACAGATTTGTGATAAAGGAAAAACCAAGAGCAGGTACAATGTAATGACCTAATGCCTTTATATAGGCTACAAACTAAGCTAAGGAAGCATAAAATGTAAACCCTAAGCTGCTGAAGTCCCCAATTTGCCCTTACAGATTTTTAAAACCTTGAAATCATGTGAAGGAATGTTGGCAGTTTGTGTGAGGTGTTAAGGTTGGAATTTCATCCAAAGGCTCACAATGAGCTTAGAAAGCAAGCAGGATTGTGGGTGGTTGGATTTATGGCATGCTTTGTCTTCTTCCCCAAAACCGTGTGTAGGGAACTATGTTGTCCCTAATTTATTCACTTCACCATGGTTGATTAATAGAAAATAGATGAAAAGAATGAATATTTCTAGGGAGAGAAAGTAGTGAGAGAAAGTAGAGAGAAGATGGAGAAACTTGGTGAGATTAGATTAAAGAATGAGAACTTCCATCCTCCTAACATGTTAGGAGGATACTTATATAGTCCACCCACATGCGGGCTCTCTAATGGACTATATTGTTTTTGGGCCGGGCTTGAATAAACGCTTAGTACCTTGAAAGAGGCCTTTTAAGCTAACCATCAAGCCCGTAATGTCATGACTATTTTAACTAACTATTACAACGTTCTAATAAATATTAAAATATAAACCTATGACCGAACATTCTTGTTTGACTCAATATTTTGAGGCTAACAATCTCCCCCAATGTGAGGTCATTCCTCTTTGATATTTGGAGTTTAATGGAGTTACGAATTTCGTCATAAATGAGTCTTAAACGTGTAATAATAGTGTTGTTTCTTCATGCTGTGATCTTTGAGCCTTTGTCGTTGTCTTTCGACTTTGTCTTTTATCTTGAGATCTTCAAATTATCTTGACTTGTCTTTGCCATCTTGCGATCTTGTGTCTTTATCCACATGCTCATACTTTGCACAATCTTGAAAGCTTGCTAAAAATATCCTTTGAAGAGAGGTCATTCCTCTACATTAACTGATAAGGAAGATTTTGATTATCAGAGTTGCGGAAGTCTTTAGCTTTCTTGTTTGTTGAATGTCTTTGGGCATGAGTATGTGATTTTGAATCTTTGACTTTGCTTAGTACACCGTAACGTCACCTTCTCGGGACAAAACTTAGACACGGACTGAATTGCTTTGACATTCGACAACATCGGTAGCGTTTTACCTCCGGTCGGTGAAGACCGTTACACGAAATTAAATATCATACCTGTGATTAGGTAGTTTCGATTAAGAACCTCCTTGACAGGGTTTTGCGGCAGTACTAGCCGTTCTTTTTACTCGACCGTCTCAAAGCAAGACTGCGAACATAAAAAGTGAATCAATTGGATAAATATCCGCTTGATTAAAGTCGTCAATTCAAATTCCTGGAACAAGTTTGATTCATTAACAATCTTACCATTGTTGCTTTCCAGTTGACACAAGCTTGATTCATAAGAATCTCGCAAGTTACCTACCGTAGCGCTGTTTGATGTTGACGATAGAAGGATTTCTATTCATCACTGTGAATATTAATGAATATCACTCTGAATGTTCTGGCATGACTATAAAGATATTGCGTAGAAACCTAAAACGAGTTTGAATCAATTCAGAATCAAACCACTGTTGCTTTTCAGTTTACACATGTTCAATTCTAAAAGAATCTTACACATGACCTACCGTAGTGCTGTTTGATGTTAACACTGGAAGGATTTCCACTCCTCATTGTGAATACTAGGTAGTATCACTCTGAGTGTTCTAGCAATATCACAAGGATATAGCGTAGGACTCTCTTGATCTTCATCTGTGTGTCCTAACGAGATTTGATTGATCTCTTGGCTCTAGACTCGATTTGTGCACTTTTAGTGGTCGGAGGCTGGAGCAGATGCCACCTATTCAATATCAACTAACTCGGAGTGAGAAAGTCAATAGAAGTCGTGTTGATCTCCGTGACTATAAAACAAACTTCTTTTGAGAGAAGCCTGAGTTAGATGGGAAGGGTTGAGCATTACATCATTGGGTCCATGATGTGTTGTCTTCATGATGTGTTGACCCGGTTTCTGCCTAAGTTGTATGGAGGGCTAATTTCTTTAAACCCTTTATCATTAAATTTCTTTTTCATTCTTCAACCCCTTCAATGCTTACCAAGACATCATTACTAACACCTGTTGTGATTGTTCTAGTGCTAGCGTCAGTACTTAGTCGGCATTCAGCTTCATTCATGATGAGACTGCTTTTATACATAGTCTCATCGTCCAAAAGGGCTTTAAATGCATAAAATATCATGAAATTGGCCAAATATATGCTTGTGTTTGTTGCTTCTGTATTTTAGGTACGGATATTGAGAAAATGACAAAAGATCACAAGAATCATACAAAAACGAACACGGGAAACGAAGCCGCACAATGAACCAAGCCCTAATGAAGATTTTCCAAGACAAACCCTTGAAGATTTGAAGATTATGCAAGAAGGGTCCTCCAATATTGAAGAATTGACACTTTATACCCTTGTATCCTCATAATTACAAGATTGGTCTCTAAAGTTTGTCAATATTGCAAAAAGGGCCCTCCACTTTGAAGAATTGGCAATTTTAGTCCCTCAACAAAACTAAATTGTCAATATTAGTCCTCCTCAAAGTCAAACATACCATGAAGGACTTCAAGTTACAAGAAATTACAAGTTTGGTCCTTTAAAAATGTCAAAATTACCAAAAGGATCCTTGACTTTGAAGAAATGGCAAAAATGGTCCCTCGTTAATCATGAATTGGCAAATTCAATCCTCCAAGAAGTCAAACAAACAAGTCAAGACCATTATCTATGAAGAAAATGCCAAGTCAGTCCTTCAAGAATCAAGAAATGGCAAGAAATACCCCTGAAATCACTTTACAAAACTTTTTGGGGCAAAAGTGTGAAGTTTGAAACTTTAATAACAAAGGAAATCGTATTTTAGGCTGTTTATTTACAAAGTTAATTGATTTGAAAAAGATAAGGGGTGTTTGGGATTATCTGTTCTAGATCATAACTTGCTATTGTGTTGATGAAAGTTGTTGTTTATGCTTGTTATCTGTTATTGACTTGGTTGTGTACTAGTTTTTGCAAGTTATTGGGTTTAAAACCTTGAATCAAAGATTGTGCTATAACTTATTGATTTTGACTGTTTTTGACCTAAAATTTTGGTAATACTTAGAGTATATGCATGTTTAGGGATATAAGCTGTTAAATCAAAGTTTTCATAACATATCTAAGAGATCTGAGTGTTTGAATTTGGCTTGTTGGTCAAGTACATCAGCAAAGTAAAAATATGCTTGTGTTAGTGTTCATCAGTAACCTTATTGTGCTTGAATCTTGATTTAGGCCTTGAACCATTGCATGAAACCTGTTTAAACTTGTTCATTTAAGTTTATTATAACTTGTGTATGCTTTTGGTGCAATTTGGTTGGCTAAAATTTGCTAAAACAACTTATAAGTGCTTAATTGCTTATTGTTCATGTCTGTGAGATGTCTGGTGCTTAATTGAATTAACTGCACTTATTGGCTGGGTGATTTTGTGATTTCTTTGTTGTTTCTGACTCCTTGTGATTCACTGATCACAAGGGTGCCTTGTTTGTAACTTGAATCCACAAAAAAGTCACTAAAGACAAAATGTCAATTAAGTCAAGCAGTGGAAAAATTTTCCACTGCTCAGACACCAAAACTAGCCCATGCTAGTGTAATTTTGCATTCAGCTTATTAATAAGCCATATTGGCTTATCCAGACCTGCAACAACTTACTTTTTGTGATCAATCTTCCTCATTTGACCCATTTGTTTGAACTGGAGCTTATCAGACCTCGGCTTTGACTTTTTGCTAGAAAACTCATAAAGTTGACTTTTATATAAGTGCTTATTTGCTTATTCCATCTTATTGAGTGAACTTATTTGAAAACTTTCTGTTGATTAAGCTTAGTTAAGTCATTTAAAAGCTTTTGAAACTTGAATCAGCTCTTGGGGTGGCCTAGAACTTGAAAACAACTATTTTGTCGTTTTGTGAAGATAGCTTATTGCTTTTTCAGGCTTATTCCTTGTGCTTATTTCAAATTTCTTTTTACAAAACTCTTAAGTAACTCAAAAGAAGCTTGTGTGTCTAATTTGAGCTTATGGCATCAACTTATAGCTTAATGGGCCAAAAAGCCCATTAAGAATAAGCTGCTTTGAAATAAGCTAGCTTATACTTATTTTTCAGCTTTTGGGCCTTTAGAGTTTTGTGTTTAAAATCAAATTTTGAGTCAGATAGGAGTTTTTGGGCTTATTTGGACAACATTTTTCTTATTGGGCCTTAATAAGCCCATTAAACTAATTGTTTGGACTTTTGGCCCATTCTAGGCCCATTAGGGGTATGTAGGTAATTTCAACTTCATTTCTGTGTTAATTAGGTTAAAATAAGCTAGTTTGCAACTTTTTAGAATTTTTTATAAATTTTGGATTTTTAATATTATTTTATTATTTTTTATTATTAAAAATTAAAATTTAGGTTTTTCAAGTTTTTATATTTTTCTTAGGTTAAATACATTAATTTAGGAATTTTACAATTTTTATAATATTTTTATTGCCATTAGATTAATTTTTATAGTTATTTTAAGTTTAAATAGTTTTTAATTGTTTTTAAATAGTTTTTATTAATTTTAAAATTTTCAAAAATAGTTTTAAATTAAGTTAGGTCATTTTAGAGGTTTACAATTGACAAAATCTCATTTTGGGCTTTTTATTAATTAAACTGATTTTTTGGGCTTTAATTAGCATTAAAAATTATTATTTAATTAAATACAAGGTTTGGGTGATTTTTGATTTTTTGTAAACTCTAATTACATTATTTAGGATTTATTTCAACTTTCTAGGAATTTTTAGGGTAAATTTTTAATTTTGCTACTTTTTACGGTTTTACGTGTACGACTTTATCATCTTAGTTTAATTCGTCATCGTAACCGTCATTCTCTTATTATCTCATTTCTATTCTCTCTTCTCATAAATATAATCACAAAGTTAATCATCTCTTAACACACACACCAAGCCTCCTTGAGAACGATCCCCACTTTGGGTCATAACTTGTGGTTTTCCTAAATCACTTGTGTACTTACCCTAATTACGCTTTGTTTTCCTAAACAAGGTTGTAAATCTACATCAATTCACATTCTACTCCATCTTTCCTAAGTACTTCTAATAATCATTTGGATTGTCCCTAGGAAGATCCCTCCGGTTCTGGTTGGATCATAGGACTTAAACCTAACCACCCTTTTGACACCGATAACGTCGTGAATTAAAAATGTTGTGGGTATTTGATCGTAACCATGAGTGCTTGAGTCTTTAGATCACATTTTCTCCCCTATCTCTAATATATAAAATCGTTTGATATTAAAGATACCAAATTTGATTAAAATATATTTTCAAAAATAGTCTTGAAAAATCTTCGGGAGAAGAATGTGTGAAACTAGCATGAATTTGGAACGATCCCCCTCAAAAATTGATCCAATGGAATTGTCATTGTGAGGATGTGATCCATATTTCACTTTTTGAGGATAGTAGATGTTGAACACACAATTTTTGAAAGATTTTGAATAATCATTGAGAAATTCTTGAAAAAATTGTGTTCAACGCTTTTTGAAAAATCAATTCTTTTTGGCGAAAAGGTTTTTCTAAAGCATAAACTTGAGTTCGTAGACTTTGAATGTCTTGATGAATCCACTCAAGTGTAAGAAGATTTAACTTCTTTTGCTAAGGGTAAGGGCACGAAAGCATGCACTCCCCCGTCAATTTAGATCCGGGTTGCAATTTGAAAGTGATTACAAGCCATTGTGTTGAGCTCAAAACGTTGTATGTTTTGTGACAAGCTCAACCTGTGATAGATTGCTCTACCCGTTGTTAGAAATATTGTCCAAAAGAGACAATTTCCTTTATAAGAGATAGAAATGATATGTTTTGAAAAATATTTACAACTTTCATTCGAGCTTTATGTACACACCCGTGTCGTTATTGAGCGACATTTCTAGGCGCGTCCATATTATCGATACTGAAAGACATGTCAAGAAGAATCTTTTTTTTGGTATTATCAAAGGTTTTTCCATTTTTTTATTTTTTTATATGTTTATTTACGTTTTATTGTATTTTTGTATTTTTTAAGTTTTTCGAAAATAATCCAAAATAGATTTTTGTACAACAGTAGAAGGTGATATCGAACATACAGAA
Organism: Glebionis coronaria; assembly: GCA_025667525.1. NCBI lineage: Eukaryota > Viridiplantae > Streptophyta > Magnoliopsida > Asterales > Asteraceae > Glebionis > Glebionis coronaria. Next base: position 168,548,527 of record CM046875.1, read on the forward strand.
TTGGAACCCTTTGAAGAAGGAGAAGTGGGTTCAGAATCCGTTGTTGTACCTGCAATGACAGAAGAAAAGTTTGCAGAAATACTAGTGTTAGGAGTAACAAATTCATTGTCTATATTCAGAACACCCGCATTAGTGCTGGAGCAAAGTTTCAACACTCTTGTCTGTGGGAATCCACTTAAGACCAACGTCCTTAAAGATCTTACCCGTTGGTTTCCACTGAAGACTAGATTTAGGAGTAGTTTTCTCTTGCACAGTGGAAGACTTCTTTGGAGAGAAACTATGTCCTTTTTTAATCCACGTTTCAGTTTTGTTGTTAGTGCTTTTCTTTGCAACGGGTTTGTATCTCCTTGTTATCTTATGGGATTCTGTATTCGATCTTCGTTCAAAGGAACGAGATTTGACCTCATAAAGGTATTGCAAAATGCAATGGTCATGATTTCCATTGTGAATGCCCTTTTTGAAAGTAGGACATACAGGGAATTTGGGATTCACGAAAGTACTTGTAGTCCTAGGTGTTCCAAACCGTTCAGGTGTAGTGTTCAAAACACGACTGTTCATGGATGGTTGCCATTTCCTAGGTTGTTGGAAAGAGATCCTAGGTTTTGGTTGACTACCATTAGGAGTGTGTTGAACTCTAGCGGGATTTGGTGAACTAGGTTTTGAATACATGGTTTTGTCTTTCTGAATCTTTCCTTTTTGCTTAGCATCCTCTAGGTTGTTGGTATGAACTAAGTCATTTGAACCTACAGATTCCTTTGTGGACGCGAAAGTCACACGTTTTGGAGGAGTCCTAGAAGTGCTAGGTGCATTCACATGGTTGGGTTTAGCAACAGTGTGCTTTCTAAATGGATGAACATAGGGTGAAATGGATGGTTTTGGAACACTTTGTTGCACATCGGTCTTAGGGGGTAACCTAGATTTTACATGAGAAGAATTGGAGAAAGGAGTCGGTTTTCCTAAGATATACGGCTTTGGATCCTTGTAGGCATTGGGTTGTCGAGCAACAGGTTTCACAACTTTAGGTTCCACAGTTTTCCCACCCATTTTGGCAACGAGTTTCTTCAATTCTTCTATCGCTCTGTCCTTTTCTTGTAACCAAGATTTCAAGTCTGTAATTTCCATACTCTTTTCGTTCATTTCTCGACACAAGGCGGAAAGTTTTACTTGTACGTTGTTATCATTTGGACCTTTTCTGACTTTGTCTTGCAAAGCAAGTTCCAGAGTATGACAGTGTTTTTTAAGGAATTCACATCGGTGTTGAATCAACGTAAAAGCCTTTTGATCAACATTATCTGTGTGTTTCAAAAGCTCTGATTCAAGACGTTCACACTCTTTGACTTGATCAAGATATTTGCATGCCACGTCAGAATATTCGTCTATATCTGCACAAGATGTGAGAGCAACACACAAAATATCTTTGGAGAGACATTCTTGTAAGAGTAGATCATATGTTGTGGTAAACTCGTCTCTTTCAGGCTGATGATCGTCAATTTCTTTTTCAAGAGATTCCATATATTTCAAATCGTCAAACATTTCTTGCTCGATTAACTTTTCAAATTCCAAGGCATGTTTCTTTGTTCTTTCTGCAAGCGGAATCAAAATATTTTTCACAAGCACAGTTATATCGTGAGGGATTTCTTTACTGCCGTTTGAAAGTTCATGTTTTTTCTAGTCATCGTCAACAACCTTTTTGAAATTTTCAATGTTACTCTTAAGAATACTAAGTGCTTGCTTACTCTTGCTTATAGAAGCTTCATGCGGCAAGTACCCAATATATTTTGAAACATTAGTTTTCTTAGTGGCAAAAACTTGTCTCCATTTAATTCTTATTTGTTCACATTCGAAAAATATTTGCTCACGAGACTTCTGTGTTTGCGGTGTGAAAAGACCATAAAGACTGTTTTCATAAACATGATTATATGGTTTAACAAATTCTTTATTAACTTTTAGTCTACTCTCTTCTTCCAAGTTGTTTGTCTCTTCACTATTGGGCCTAACAACAAGACAATCAAGATCGGTCCATTGGGACTCATCAAGATATAAGTGTTGATTCTTAGATTGAGCTTGCTCTAGATACTTAGGATTTGCAAAACTAGGTCTATCCTTGAAAAACGAACGAGGTGCCAACATTCTCATGGTTTGAATTGATTGATTAGTTTTGTAAACAATTTTCTTGTAAAAATCAATTTGAGTTTCAAGTTCCACCATTTTGTCGATATCTTTCGCTTGTCTAGTTTTGAAATCCTTTTCCAACTTTTCAACCACTGCTTTCTTTTCATTAACAAGTTTAGTTTTATCCTCTTGAAGAAAACCATTTACTTGAGTTAGCTCATTGACTTTAGTGGTAGTAGGATATGTTTTGTGACGTTCAGTACTCAAAGAGGTGTTATAATTACGTTTCTCTTGTTCTAAAAGCTTAAGAGTTTCGTTATATTTTTGTTGACAATAGTCCTTTTGACGTTAATTAAACACCCTTTGTACCCCTCAATCTCATTGGTCTTTTGAAGAAGCTGAGCTCTATAGCTATCAATGGTCTCACTAGATTTAATTAGAGCAGCTTTGCATTCTTCAAAATTTTGAGTGAGCGTAGCGTTTTCCTTCTTTAATTGCTTTTGACTCTTTCTGGTTTCTTTGACATCTTTTTGTAAGGTAGCAATTAAATTAGAAAGCGCAATACGCTCCTCATCATCATACTCATTTGCATGTTGATCATTGTCAGACTCATTATTGCAGGTGTCTGAGGGATCAGGTATGGTATTGCTATCAACCTTTTCCGTCATACATGTGTCAATAAGGGTTTGAGTTTGATCACAATGCTTATGCGTATTATCATTAGCAAACAATTATATTCATCATTGTGTACCTCTTCCAATGGGTCAGAGTCGAAGACAGTGCCATTATCATAGGAAGGTGTATTGCTGATGACATTCTTAGAACTGATGTCTTGTGTGCCAATGTTGTTGCTTTCTTTCCCATGTATGGTATGATCATTCTGCGGACCATGCTTTGTGTTTCATGATATGCAGCTTTCATTCACATGACCCGATACTGTATCACAATTTGCCTTGAACCTTTTATCGATCTCTTGTTCGTGAATTATTATTCTGTGGACATAGGTTTCAATGGATCTCTTGAGCAGTTTTATGATGTCTCGTAAAGCATCGCTGTGTACTCGAAGACATGAGAAATTCTGAATCAGAAGTCTTTTCAAATGTCGTCTTGAGTTCAGTGAAGGTGATCTTGCATTCACTCCCAAAAAGTCTTTCTTTGATGAGTTGTGCCACAAGTTTCTCCATGGCTTGTGTAAAAGCTCTTATGAACGTGCCAGTGGATTCACCTAAGTCTAGCAGGACTTTTGAAAGGCCCTCAAACGATGATTGAAGTATGCTCAAACTTTCCATTCATTTGTCTCTCAAGAAGCGTGTCCGTTGTTGTAATTGTTCCATCTCAAGAGTTGTCACAACTGAACACTCATTGCTCTTTTCCATGATGATGGTGTCTTGATTGATGAAGTGACTTCGGATCTTAAGTAGATATGGTGTGATTGAGTTGTCGATGAAAAATGTTAAAATCCCCTAAAAATTGTCTTCACAAGAAACCAAAAAATCGAAGGCTAAAAATCACACAATTGTTAAAAATTTTCACTTTTGTAAAAACTTCTATTTTCGGAATATTGGAGTTTTTCAGAATAAGTGTGATTTTCGGATAACTGACCGTTCTTCGGAATAATGGTTCTTCTTCGGATAAAGGACACCTTTTCGGAATAAGTGGTTAATTTCGGATAAATGAGGATTTTCGTGAAAATGGTGATTTTTTCGGAATATTGGTAATTTTCGGATAAATTCACTTTTTCGGAAATATTGGATATTTCGGAAAAATGAAGTTTTTCGAATAAAAGTAGTTTTTCGGAAAAATGAGATTCTTCGGAAAAATGGTGATCTTCGGATAAATGAGGAAATTTCGGAATAAGTGAGGTTTTTCGGGTAAACTGGCAATATTCGGAAAAGAACCTTTCTTAGGAATGATAATCCTTCTTCGGAATAATAACCCTTCTTCGGAATAAGTAAACGTTTTCGGAAAAACACTTTTTCGGAACACTGGGTTCTTCGAAATAATGAAATTTTCGGAAAAGATGGGATTTTCGGATAAATGTGATTTTCGGAAAAATAGACAATCTTCGGAATAATCAAACCAGTAACTTACTTTTTTGGATAATCTGAATTCGGAGAAAGTGATATCTTCGGATAAACTACATATCTTCGGAATACTTCAAATCTTCGGATAACATGCTTTTTCGGGATACTTGGTTTTTTCGGATAAAAGCACTTCTTCTGATAAATTCTTCGGATAAGCAGCCAATCTTCGCAATGTAAAACCCTTATCCGAAAATTGCTATTTCGGAATAATAAAACCCTTTTTCGAAATTATTTTTTTTACGGAATACTCTGTTTGGCCAATGAGTTACTGATCTTCGAACGAACCTCAAAACCAATCCAAACACCTCAAAAAATCGCGATTTTGACCATAAAAACTTAACCAAATCCCTACCAAATCTATGTAAGTGATTTAGTTCAAGATTTAGGGGCCGTAACACTAAAAAAATTAATTCGAGGTGATTTTGATGATAAATCAACCAAATCAATAACTAAACACAACAACCAAACACAATCTACCCCGTGGCGATTGATACCAATTGTTGTCCCTAATTTATTCACTTCACCATGGTTGATTAATAGAAAATAGATGAAAAGAATGAAGATTTCTAGGGAGAGAAAGTAGTCAGAGAAAGTAGAGAGAAGATGGAGAAACTTGGTGAGATTAGATTAAAGAAATAAGAACTTCCACCCTCCTAACATGCTAGGAGGGTACTTATATAGTCTACCCACATGCGGGCTCTCTAATGGACTATATTGTTTTTGGGTCGGGCTTGAATAAATTCTTAGTACCTTGAAAGAGGCCTTTTAAGCTAACCATCAAGCCCGTAATGTCACGACTATTTTAACTAACTATTACAACGTTCTAATAAATATTACAATATAAACCTATGACCGAACATTCTTGTTTGACTCAATATTTTGAGGCTAACACACTATACATGTGACTTGTTGGTTGGTGAGGTGGCCAGTTTAGGGGTTGGCTTAGGATTAGGAGACCACTAATCATGATTTTGGAAAAGATTAGGGGCTAATTCATAGTATTTAAGGAATGCCCAAATCGGATTATGAACTTCAAGAACATGGTTTTGATCTGATTTTGTTTTTAAATGAGGTGTTTAGCGCGAAATTAACAAACTAATATTAATTAGTTAATATTCGACTGAGTGGATTTGTGAGGTGGCAAAAAGGTGGGCTGTGATTGGCTGAATTGAGTTAGTGGGACACATGGTGAGGTGTGAGTGTTCTATGTATCTTCTCTTGTCTGTCAGCTTTGGTCCCTCAATTCCCTTCTTTCTTTCATTTGCAAATTTAATAAGCAAAACTGAATTTCCTTTATAATCCAAGTTTCAGATTTTAGACTTTTTCCCCAAATAGTTTTCCAAAGTATTTTCAAGGGTATTTCTTGCCAATTCATGATTCTTGAAGGGTTGTTTTGGCATTTTCTTCAAAGATTATGGTCTTGACTTGTATGATTGACTTTTTGGAGGACTAATATTGACAAGTCTTCATTTATAAGGGACTTTTTGGAATCTCCCTATGTCAAAAGGTTTTGTCAAAAGATCAGCAACATTAAGTTATGTTCAATTGTTTCAGGGACAATCAAACCTTTTTCAAAACATCCTCTAAAAAATGATGTATGATTTCAATGTGTTTAGTTTTAGTGTGTAAAACATGATTCTTGATAATGCATATTGTGTTGTTATTGTCAATAAATATCTTGGTTTTAATAAAATTGTACCCATAGTCAAGCAATTGATTCTGGATCCATAAAACTTTTCCACATCATGCAGCAGCTGCCACATATTCAGCTTCAGTTGTGTAGGTTGCCATAATGGTTTTCTTTTTGCACTGCCAAGATATAAGCTTGCTCCCCAAAAAATGACATCCACCTGTTGTGGACTTTCTATCATTGTTGTCACCAGCATAATCACTGTCTGAGTAGGACATTAGCTCAAATGGTGACTCCTTAGGATACCAAAGTCCTAGAGTAGGGTGGCACTTAAGGTAACTAAATATTCTCTTCACAGCAAACAGATGGCACTCCATTGGTGTCACTTGGTGTCTTACACAAAGGCACACAACAAACATGATGTCAGGTCTTGAAGCTGTAAGGTACATGAGAGATCCAATCATAGATCTATTTGTTCTGACAACAACAGGCTTTCCTTGACCTTCTTTTCCCCAAGGATGCTCTTTATCCATGGGAGTAGAGACTTTCTTTCCTTCACTCAATCCAAAAATTTTCACAATTTCAGCAACATATTTATATTGAGAAATAAAGATCCCATCTTTCCTCTGCTGAACTTGTAACCCCAAGAAAAAGTTGAGTTCTCCCATTACACTCATTTGGAATTTGTCTTGCATCAATCTGGCAAATTCTTTTCTAAGCAAAGAGTTTGTGGATCCAAAAATGATGTCATCCACATATACTTGCACCAAAATAAAGTCACATTTTTGTTTCTTGATAAACAGGGTCTGATTAATCTTTCCCCTATTAAAGCCATTATCCAAGAGATACTTGGATAGAGTACCATACCAGGCCCTAGGGGCTTGATAAAACCCATACATTGCCTTTTCACTTTGTACACCTTGTCTGGATGTTCTGTATCTTCAAAGCCTAGAGGTTGCATAACATACACCTCCTCATCAATGGTGCCATACAAAAATGCATGCTTAACGTCCATTTGGTATACCACAAAATCTATAAAGGAAGCATATTCCAAAAACAACCTGATGGCTTCAATTCTAGCAACTGGAGCAAATACCTCATCATAATCAATGCCTTCCTCCTATGTGTACCCTTGAGCTACTAACCTAGCTTTGTTTCTGACCACTATTCCTCTCTCGTCCTTCTTGTTTCTGAGCACCCATTTTGTCCCAATGGGTCTTGCCTATTTTGGACAGTCTACCAAAATCTAAACTTCATGGATGTCAAACTGCAATAGCTCTTCTTGCATAGCCTCTACCCAGCTCGGATCATTCAAAGCTTGAAATATCTTCTTTGGCTCTTCTTGTGACAAAAAGGCAGCAAAAAGGCTGCATATTTTCATGATTAAACTTTATTGTGATGTTGGCAATGAAACTGTGCTCTTTTGCTTGATACCTTGTTTGTTTGGGAGTATCAAGATCACCTATGATTTGTGATGGTGGATGATCCTTGTTGACTCTATCGGTGGGATACCTTTCCATGATGACCTCTGTTTCCAAATTGCTCAAATTAGGTTCTATAGGGCTACCCTGATGTGGAAAGAATTCTTCAAAAGAACTCCCTAAAGAAACAACATTGCTCAATGAAGGAATTGTGTGAAAGTTTGAAAAACTTGGGCCTCCATGTCTTAATATTTTGTTTCCACTGTTGGTCATAGAGAAAGGGGTAGATGTAGATTGAAGTGGGGTTCCTTCTTCTGCATCATGTTCATCATTAATCATTGTTTCTTCAACAGCAGGTGGAATGTTTGGACGAACAGGAGAATCTAAGATTCCACTGCTTTCAGACATTCCACTGCTTTCAGGTATTCCACTGCTTTCATGCATTCTACTGCTTTTATGAATGTGCTTGGCAATGGAATTGATGGGTTGTTCATCCTTTTGAGAGATGTCTTCTTCCACTGCATTTCCTTTTGACACACCATCAGCAGTGGATAATGAAAGTATAGTCATGTACCTTAGAGGTGTACTCTCCAAAGTAGTTGGTTCTTTTGTACCTGAAATGTTAGTATTTTCCAAAGCAACAGGCACATAATTCATAGATTTAGAAAGTACTTCTATATCAAAGAACCAATCAGGACCTGTCTGTGTGTCTTCATGCTTATTTTCCAAAAAATTCACATGGAGATTTTCTGTCACTTTGCTTGTCTTCCTGTTGAAGACCCTATATCCTTTGCTTGTCAATGAATACCCCATGAAGTATCTATCATCCCCTTTTTTCATTAAATTTTCCCAACTGATCAAGTGTATTACGGATAACCACATGACACCTAAATGGTATGAAAAAGTTAATCAAAGGAGGTCTGCCATTGAACAGTTGATAAGGAGTCTTGTTGTGAGCCTTAACTACCAAGGCCATGTTTTGAACATAACAAGCAGTGCCAACAGCTTCAGCCCAAAATATAATTGGAAGCTTGGAATCAGATAGCTTGGTCCTTGCAGCTTCTATAAGTGTTTTGTTTCTTCTTTTTGCAACCCCATTTTGTTGTGGTGTTCTGGTTATGCCGTATTCCCTCTTGATGCCTTTGCTGGTACAGAAAATGTCCAGCTCTTTGTTTCTAAACTCTCCACCATTATCAGACCTAACTGTCACCACCTTCATACTCTTTTGAAGTTCAATCTGAGTAATAAAGTCTTTGAGTACACCTGTTGTGTCACTTTTCTTAAACAAAAATAAGGTCCATGTAAATCTTGAGAAATCATTAGTGACCACTAGGAAGTACCATTTCTTGTTCATACTTTCCACTAAAGTAGGACCAAAAAGATCCATGTGCAGCAACTCCAATGGTTTGGTGGTAGACTGAGCAGTTTTGGACTTGCAAGAGGCTCTGTGTTGCTTTCCCTTCAAATAGACAACACATGTATGATCATTGTTAAAGGTCTTTGAAGGAAGACCATGAACAAGACTGAATTTAACCAATTTGTTCATATTTTTGAAGTTTATATGACCTAATCTTCTGTGTCATTTCTTGCATTCATCACTTGAGGCTTTGGCCACGAAAAAGTTTTCATTGTTTTGAAGAACAATGTCCTTCAAATCAATAGTGTACATATTCTTCTGTCTTGGAGTTCTCAACACTATGGGAGTGTTTGGTGGTAGAATGAACTCCTTTCCTAAAACCAAACACTCAGTATCAGTGAGTAGAACAAATTTTTTGTTGTCTGTCATTTGAGACACACTGAATAGATTGTACTTTAGTTCTTTCACTAGATAGACATTATCAAATGTCATTCCATTTGTCACAATGGTCCCTTTTCCAGTGATGGTCCCATGTCCATCTCCAAATGATACACCGTCATTATCATGCAAGGGAACAAAATTTGATAGATATGACTTGTGTCCAGTCATACTCCTAGAGCAACCACTGTCCGAGTATGCTTTGTCATTCATTGTCTGTTTAGTAACCTACAAAAAGGAATTAGTTTCTCTTGGGGACCCAAGCAATTACTGACTTAGATCTACCTCATGTATCAATGTAAGAGAATTTTTCAAAGGCTAAAGATACACTATTGGATTGAGTACCTCTTTTGGGAGTCCAAACCCAACGACCTAAAGCTTTCACAGCTTTTCCCCATCTACCCATGTTTTTAGAAGTCAAAACTTTGTCAGCAAGGGATATCCTAGACTTAGCAAGGAAATACCTATGCTTAGCAGAGGGAACCCATTGCTTGTTTTGGCCTCTATAGGTACGTTGGTAAGGTCTATGGCCATATGTAAATGCATTATGAGAGGTTGGACTGGTCATTTTATCACTAGGTTTTGGGTATGCAATAGATTTATTTCTTAAGGCTGGGACAACATACTTAGCAGACTCTCTGTTTCTCAAAGCAGGGGAAAATATTTAGCAGGGGAAAAAGTTTTTGCCTCTGCATTTAATAAAATGGCTTTTGGTTGCATTTCCTTTAACTAGCCTTACAGTTCTGATACATGTGGTTAAAACTGCCACATGTGAAGCAAGGTTTGGTGTTTTTCACAAAATCATTTCCAAGTTGAAAAGACTTTTGGTTATTCCAATTTCTTTGGTTTCCCCTAGGTTTAAGTCTATACATCTCAGCATATCTAGTAGTGGTTTTGAAAGGCTTTGGGTTGTTTGGTTCTGAATCAGAACTACTACAGGTTCTAGACAAAGTACTTTTAGAACTAGAGCTTTTAGAACTAGAGTCACTTCCAAATAGGCCTTCTTTTGAAAAGATAATGGGGTTATCTATTTTCCACTTCTTTAATGAAGCTTGTTCCTTTTCAAAGTCCCTAACCTCAATAGTTTTTACTAAAGGTTCCTGTTGTTCCTTATTCTTTGATACATAAGCATTTAAGTCAAACTCAATATCTACTTGCTTGGCAAAACAAGGAAGTCCAGTCCAAGAAAGATCTTTGATAGGAGTGGCTCCATGTATGTTAGCAGGTGGTGGTGGAAAAGCAGCATGTTCATTTTTAACACCAAAACCTGTTTTATCTCTTGGAGATTGTCCTATTTCAACAACCTTAGTTAGATCTTTAGAGTCTTTTCCAAACTTTTCAACTGTTTGTTCATCTACCTTTTTATTAGCTCTAAAGATTTCAACTTCAGCGGTTAATTCCTTAATGGAATCATCTTTTTCTCTAGCATCTCTTTCTAAGATTCCAATGTGCTCTCTATATTGATTCTCTCTTTGCTTATATTCTCTAATGCTAGACTCTGGTTGTTCTAATGCACGTTTATAGTTGTCTAGATTTTTCTCAGAATTTATATAATCAACATTTAGCTTTCTGATTTGATCATTTAATGACTCAGTATTTTTCCTACATCCTTTTGTACAGCAAGAGTCATCATATACTTCATCGTCTGAGCTAGAAGTAGACATGGCCATGAGGGAAAATTCTTTCTCTATCTCCTCAGCAACTAGAGCTTAATTCCTTTTAACACTTTTTGTCATAGAGATCTACTCCCATCCAATTCCATCTATTCCTTGCATGGATACCATAGCTTTGGCCTTAGAATCCTCATTTCTACTCTCCCTCCTATAGCTGCTATCATTCTTTGGAGATCTGTATTCCCTAGAAAAGTGACCTTTCTTCCCACAGTTGTAGCATTCCACCTTTGATTTATCAAACCCAGCTACATCAGATGGATTAATGGAAATCTTTTTCCCATACTTTTTATAGAATTTGTTGGCTCTCATACTGAGCAGAGCCATATTCCATTTGATGTTCATTTCCTCCAAGCTTTGCTTACTGATTTTAGATAAATCATCATGCAACACAGTGGAACCATGAGATCCTTGTGATGCAATGAATGTACAGACAGTGTCAAGACTGAATGTTGCAGGTCTTTCTTCTCCCTTTAGTTGTCTTGAGCTTGAAACAGTGGGATGTGTAGCAGGGGAAACTTTAATCCCACTGCTTTTAGAGTTTCCACTGTTTTGTGAAATAAAGGCCATATTAGCAGGTGGATCAACAAGTCCACTTAAATTTGTTGGAATTGTTCCTGAAACTTTCATTTCATTGACAACTGGCTCAAAGACTTTCAGGTTATTGTAGATATCATCAATGTTTTTGTCATCAATGTCATCCCTATTTTGCCAAATGGATTTGTAAACAAACCATTATTTCTGAAGACTATTGAGGAACCTGTCATTTACTTGCTCTCTTGAAACTTCTACATCAAAGAATTCCAATTGTGCTACAAGATCTTGAAGCCTATTATAGATAGAACCAATTGTTTCATCACCTTTAGCTTTGAATGAAGCAAATTGGTCTATCATTTGATTTTTCTTTTCCTTCTTGGTAGCTTCATTTCCTCCAAATGTTTTCCCAATAGCTTCCCAAAGTTCCTTAGCCGTTTTGTGCTTCCTAAACCTTAGTTGATGCCTATCAGGTAGAGCTAACAACAGTGAGTTGTGAGCTCTGACATCATACCTTCTTGCTTGGATTTCCTTGTCTGAAACAACAGCAAATTTGGTTTTCTTAGCACCACTTTTGGAGCTTTCACCATCTTCTTTGTTCTTACCATCATCTGCTACTTCCACTGTTTTGGAGAATTGATCACCAAACTCAATGACTTCCCATAAAGCATAGTGCACCATTTTGAGATACTATTGAATCCTGAATTCCCACATTTCGAAGTTTATAGGATCCAAAATTGGAAGTTTGAGAGCATTGTTGTTTAAGGATGAAAGAGTGTTTGTAGACATGATTGGTAATGGATGTGAGAATTGTGTTGTTCTTGGTTTAATCAAAGTTTCTCAACAAGCTCTGATAACACTTGTTGATCCCAAACTCATATCTTAAACCTTAACTTGTTTAAGGGTAGTAATAGTAAGAGCAATCTCAAGCTATCACTTAGAGAAACTTTGCTTATCACAAAGTAACTAATCAAGATGCGGAAAGTAATGTTTAGCACAAGAACAAGTTGTAAATCAAACTGTAAGCTTTAATATATTAGACAATATACGAATACCAAATGATGGTATTAGGATTTTACAACCTTAAAGCATGAAATGAAATGACAGGAAAGATATATCAAACACAAAACCTAATGATTTCTTTTATAGCATAACGACCTATGTACAAGATAACTACTAAACAAACTAGGAAGGTATTTTGGAGTAGTAACAGAAATGCGTCAATATCTCTTCCAAGTTTATCCATGCAGCAGGGTCTTTGACTTCTAGCAGTGGGAACTGATCCCACTGACTTCAATAATTCAGCAGGGGAAACTTATTCTACCAAGGGGATCTTGACCAACCAGCAGGGGGAACTTTGACTCATATATTTATTCGCAACATATACTTGGGAACGTGAAGATCAAATTCGAGCTAAATATCTACATCTATTTTCGTAGTAACCCTAGTTTTAGTTAAATCTTGGGATGAGATTTAAAATAAGGGAAGAGACAATAACATCCAATGATTTTGACTAATGTAATATCTATGTTCATAAATAAAGAGGTGATTTTGCTAAGAACTTTTTGCATTTTTACTATGGTATGTGACTGAATTGTTGAATATATGAATTCTCACTATCTCAGTTGCCACTTCAACATATGCCTATATGTTGTAAACACTATGTATATATCAAGTTTGAGTTCTAAAAGTAACTATATGTATATACAATGAATAAGAACAACTCAAATATAACAAGGATATCCTAAATTACTAAAAGACCATATAAACCTTAAAAATTACTTTGTAAACTAATGTTTCAAGCCATATAACTACATAGTATCTATGTAATACAATCAAATACACTATACTAATGATAATCTATCATATAAAGGAATTGTAATTGATCACGAAACACTAATATTCACTAATCTCTAGCTAATTACAAGTAAATGACCTAGTAACCAAGATTAGCATATAAAATCTATTCTATAATGAAATAGAGTCTAATCTTTTGCAGATAATTATAAAACTGAACTAAGTATCATAATAATTTAATACATTTATCTCAAGCCAAGTTACAAATTATTAAAGCACAAAGTACAAGTTTTCAAAGCATATGACCCAAAGCTTACTTACTTAACCCTAAGATGTGATCAACCTATATAAACCCTTAAACTAAAAATGTAGAAACCCTATAAGTCATAAACATACTATATATGACCTAGAATAAGCTTACATTAAGATATGAACTCTAATACCCAAGATAGAAAGTCATTAGGCTTAATGACATAGAAACCCTTATATTAAGAAATCTACATAGAATCATTACCTAGTCTTTTAGGACAAGTCTACAAACACTCATAGAACTTCATTAAGGTTATAAGATTATGTTAAGACAATTTACAAGTATCCTAATGCACAAGGTACAAGATTTCAATGCATGACTTGTAAATTAGGTCAAAATAGGTATTTTCACTCTTTAGACATGTTTACTTAAACTAAGCAATCAAACCAAGTGTGACTGTGTGAGAACTCATTAGACACTTAAAAAACAATTTATAGGACCTAAATTGAGTTTAAATCAGTAGCTAAGAGGAGGATAATGACTTTTACTAAGACTTAAACCTAGATCATTAGAAAACCCTAAGCTACATAAGTTTACTTCCTATTTTCACATCAAACCTTTGTTAAACTTTAAATCAAGGACCCAAATCTTCTAAATAGAATGTATAAACCCTAATTAAGCCTTAATCATTCACTAATCACTTTCCTAAGTCCCTAATCACTAAAATTACAAAGTATAAGTTACAAGCCCTAGTTTTTAAACCCGGTTTTACTTTTTCCCTCTAAACCTTATTTTAAACCTTTTCCCTACAATTCTAAGTTTGAAAATCAGATATTTTACATATTATAGGATATTTTACAAGTGGTGAAAAGTGGGTTCATCGCCTATTTGAAGCTACACATCACCATTCCTATCCTTATGTTGTCGTGAGACATTTTAAGCCACAAGACCAAGATTGGAATGAATCTAGACTTTATAAACTTGCATAAACCTTCACTAGCCATCCTTAGTCACTAAGCTATCTATGTTACACATTTAAGGCCTTAGCTTGGATCCTAAGTGTTGGAAAAACTATAAATAGGGCCGAATGGCATAACATGGAGACTTGCACCCCGTTTTCTTATAATCTCCTACCCATTCTTCATATTCACTTCTATATACGTCATAGTACATCCCATAATACCAAAAAACAGGTCTATAAGGAAGCCATTGAAGCTCTTGAAGCTTTGATAGCAAGTTGTGTTCATAAGAAGTCATAAGGAGCCATTTTGGAGCTACCTAGGTAATTCTTATGTTAAGCAAGCTCTGATCTTGTTATAATGAATACTAAGACTTTTTATAGTGCCAAAATGATGTTATAAAGATAATCTAAAAAGAATTGATTCATATGATTAATTTAAATGAAAGTTATAAGGTAAAGATGTCTTAAAACCCTAGTTTTGTATTTTACATGAAATAATGACTTAAATTCCATTTCAAAAGCTATAATTCTGGTAAAATGTTGTTATTATGATTATAAATGTGTTTTGAACTTGTAAAATCCTAGATCATTGGGTACATGTTTGAGCTTGTTATGTGATTTTTATAAGTACAAGGACCAAAACTGTCATTTTTAAAAATATTTAACATTTTGGGACAAAAGTGTGATTTTGTGAAAATTAAAGCTATAAGAATAAATTTTGAAAAGTTTGAGACCCTAAGATTAAATATTGAGCGTTAGAATTGCAAATAATGAAACTATATACTTAAAGGGTTAAAAGTGTAATTATGCCAAAATATAACTAAAAGGACTATTTTTGACAATATTGAAACTAAAGAGAAAAATTTAATAATATACTATGTGTCATGTTAGTAGGGAACTTTGTATAAGGATGTTCCATCTTGATATTACGTTCTGACTGAGTGGTTGGGTTTACGATTTAAAGTGCCCTCGCTCCTCAAACATTTATAGAATGGCTTCCAAATATAATGGCCCGAACAATGATACTATAAGATCAAAATATATGAATCAGATAATATATATACAAAATATGAAAAGATTGAACTCAGAGATTATGGCTTGCTAAATATACATATTGTGTGTCAACTCATATTTTGTGAGAAGGTTATGATTGGTTATAGCAGAATAATTCAAGACTCTATAGGCTAAGGTGATTTCATAGCTTTACTTTTAAAAGCTTTGCAAATGATTTCAAAACCCATGAGGAGGATATATGCTAAAACTAGAATACAAGTGTTTTTGTTTGCTGCCTATGATTATTGACACTACTTTTACTTATTGCCGTTGAGTCCCTTTTTAATCGTGGACCGCTAATCATTTAATGAACGCTAATATTGTGAATACTACTATTGGAGAATGAGATATCCTATATGAGCAAGTCGCACTTGTCAGCAGCTAATGGTTCCCACCTAGGCTAAACGAATATACTTTATTTTGCTAACTCAGGATAGTCTGGCAAACTACCTTCTTAAGGGCAATTTGTTGGTTTTTCTGATAATGTCTAGTCACGGGGTCATGAGCTAGTACAATAAGAATTGATGAATTTAAAATTAGGGTGTATAACACTGTAGCCTCGGAGTCGTACTTGTATTCAAATATTGTTTAAACCTATGAATTCACTCAACCAATGTGTTGACTTTAAGGCATATATTTCAGGTGAATGAGGACTAGCGGGTTGCAGATGGTGGTGTCTTGTAAAGTTATCATTCTAAAGAATAAAATTAGATCTTTGGGGAAACCTGTGATGTACAAAGTATGTACAGTTGTTTTTGATAAAATCTGAATAATAAATGAATGATAACGTAAATATTTATAAAATGTCTTTTAAGATTTTTCTAATTATTGTGACTATGATACCTTGATAGTAATACCCCAGATTAGCTTCCGCTGCTATATGGTAAAAATAGGGGTGTTACATCCTGTCCTTTAGGTACTCCATAGAAATTGCCTGCGGGAGTTAGAAAAGCATCATATTCTTTTGCTTTCATTCCAATCCCACACATGTCTTTGGAGTTTCTTTGCTCACTCACACATTTATCTAAGATAACACTAGCCTTTTCAAACTTATCAGATTTAAGACTTGCGTTTTCATTAGATTTAACTGGCTCCTCTAGCTTAAGTTGCAATTCAGTTCTAGATTTCATTAGATTAGCTTTAGACTCATTACGAAGTCTTAGATATCTTTCTAGAACAATAATTTGATCCTTAAGATCAAATTCCATTTTCCTATTCTACCATCCCATCTGATTGAGCAAGACCCCTCGTGTGGTTTCTTAGTGTGGCATCTATATCTAAGAGTTTCACTTTCAAGTATGAAACTTCTTTCTTAAAATTTTCAGTGTTTTTCCTACAAACTTTACTACAATAAGCATCATTATATACCTCTTTATTTTATGAAGAAGACGATTTGGCCATAAGAGCGAAGTGAACATTCTTTTCTTCCTTTTTAGTAATCAATGCTTGTGTTGGGAATCTAAGTTTGTTAGATTCCCTGATCATAGATTTAAACATAATTAAGCTGTTAGATAGTCCCTTGCCTGTGCCTAGGAGGCAGGCAAGTATCGCAAGACTTACAGAGATCCAAGTCTTTGTGAGCAACCTCAGAGGAGTCCATGTCAGAGACATTGTCAAGGAAGTCAAAGATTACTTGAAGACATACTCATTGGCTGTGATGGATAACAGCCAAGATATATCAGGGACTCTGAGGGGTTGAGGGTTAACAGGGGTGGCAATACCCTGTTAACACTCAGCACACTTTGGACATGCCATTTTTGTGTTCGATACAATGAAGAAAAAGGAAACTATTTCGACAACTGTTTCCTTAAAGCATAATGGCAGACTACCAAGAATAGAAGAGCATCATGTGACTGATGTCTGAAAAGTGAAAGTCTTGTGTAGTCACCATCAAGTACTATTTAGGTCAACCTCGTATCACTATAAATAGGATGTGTATCCATGCATTAATGTTTAACACTTTGAGTATATTCATAACATTAATGCTTTGAACTTATAGAATCAAACAGCTGCGACTGTATTCATAAGTTAAGGTTTATAGTTGTTCAAAGTGTGCACAACACATTGTCATCAAACGGTGTTATCCATAACACTTGTAATTCTTTATTGTACACTAATAAGATTACATTTGAAAAGTAATACCTTGTGTTGATTAGTTAAGTTTAAGGTTTCTCGCATTGATTAGGGACTTTCAGCTTGATTCTATGTTACCTCATTTTCTAAATAGCTCCAATCCCATCCAATGCCATAAATATTATGCATAGCTACCATAGCCTTTGAGTCACCATCCTCAATCTTGACAGAAGTACGTACCATTCCCTTTCCACCATCATTCCTAAGTGGAGATCTGCGTTCTCTTCTGAAATGTCCCATTCTATGACAATTGAAACATTCAACCTTGGATTTATCAAATCCAACAGATTCACCTTGATTGAATGTAAGCCTTTTTCTAAACTTCTTGTATAATTTGTTAGCTTTTATACTGCTAAGAGCCATGTTCCACTTAATTTCCATCTCTTCAAGATTTTCATCACTTATCTGCTTAAGATCTTCATAAGCAATTTAAGATCCACTAGGCAAAGAAGCAGTGTAAGCACACACAATATCTAAATCTATTTCAGCTGGTTTGAGGCCTGAAGAAACAAAGTTGGATGTGTCAGTGGCTATGGTTGATCCACTGACATATGTAATCAATCCGCTGACATGTGAACTATTGTCAGCGGCTGAAGAGTCATGGTTAGAAACAAAGGCCATGTTTCCAAGGGTTGAAGTTATAGATCTTCCATGATTTAGAATAGCTTCTAGTTCCATGATCTTTAGTTGATTATAGATATCATCAAAAGATACGTTCTTGTGACTTTTGGTAGCAAGATTTGATTCGGTGTGAATTTCCCAAGTTTCACCAATGGATCCAAGGAAAGCAGCACTGATATTACTTTAGGTTCTGGAGCAACAATACTTGGAGCAACAATACTTGCGAGAATAGTTGGAGCAACAATACTTGGAGGAGTAAAGAATTCATCAAAAAACAACTGAAACAACGTATCCCATTCATTCCTAGAAGGTGGTGTAAATGATGATGAAGTAGGGTTGTTTGGGACAAGACCAGAACTGATGTTACTGGGTCCCTTTTCATGAAGTGCGGGTTCAGAGCTGCTTTGCTCAGAAGCCATAGCCGTCAGCTCATCAAAATCAACATTCATAGTTTCGAGGATCTTGCGAGAATTACGATTGTAGATTCTGTATGCTTTCTTTGTGGGTGCATAACCAATGAAAATACCAATATCAGCCTTTGGTTGAAGTTTACCCAAATTGTCACCATCATTATTTGTGGAAACCTTGGTTTCCGGATCTTTGAAGCTACTAGGAATGATCATTGTTCATATGATTAAACAATCAAAGCGGAATTAGAACAACAATCATTAACAAGGTGTTTAGGGCACAAGAACATGAATTAAAACACAATTGGATTGCTCATTATATTAATAACAAACAATCACTAGACGTGTATACATTGAATCCCACGTCTAGTCGACACACACTTTAGGTTTACATTGTGAATGAATAATCTGAATAAACCTAATACCCTTGGTTCCTTTTATAGTGTAAGGATTAGGGTTTACAAGAGATAAGGATAAATAAACATGTGAATCTTCTATTTAAATAACTATATACAGAATATCTCCTGCATATATATCCAAATAGAATCTTCTAAAAGCTTCTTGTCTACAATTCTATCAACTCTTGAATTGCATGTAACAACTCTTGAATTGCACACGACAACTCTTGAGCCAACAACGCTGGATTAACTCTTGTCAACGCCTAAATTGGTCTTGACAACGCTTGGACAATAACTTCATGTTTTCTTCGTTTTTGAGTTTCTGCCACATCAACTTTTTGACCCAACAATCTTCCCCTAGTTGATAGTGGCAAAACTCTATGTGTATCTCTTGTAAGTTGTACACGATCTTCAAATTGCTTCCCCTCAAGTGTAGCATGTATTTCTTCCCCTTTTTGTCACATCAACAAGGAAGTAAACAATGTATGCAACCTTTGAAGATTCTCTAAATGTAGCTCTATGTAATGATCTTGAAGAAAAATAAATAAAGTATTCTTGATGTAGAAGTAGAATAACCCAACCTTGTGTTTCATGTCTTATACTATCCATGTGATAAAGAACTTATACCTTTAGCATTATAAGCAGACCTCAATCTCTTGTCAATATTCTCATCCTTTGTGAGACACTGAGCACGATAATGTAACTCCTTCAAGTGTTATGACAAGTCTTCGTCACCAATCATGTAAGCACGAACAAGTTATTATTAAGTCAATGGTTGTCGTCCACAACTTAACAATATGATAAAACACAAACTTGAGAAAATCTTCTTCAATCATCAAACTTACCATAAGAATTCTTCCCCTTAAGCCAACACCTCTTCATGACAAATTTAATGGAATAACATCTTCATACCATATGTAAAAGTATCCTGATGGATAACTCTTTCACAAGGCTATCCCGATTACATAGTTTAAAATATCCATCAAATTCTCACGAATAGTTGCTAACTCGCTTTAAGATCATTAATTCCTTTTAAAAATATCCGAGCCATAAATATCAACATGATATTCTAAATTAAAACGGAGATTCCATGTACCTTCGTGTGTATAATCCTCCTTTTTGTGTGCTCAAAACGTCCAATTTTCTCAAACAGCAGCAATCATTGTGTTGTCCAATATCCTCTCTTATCCAATATCTTGGTCAGATGTATTGTCCAATATCGGACAATACCTATCAGTGCTTGAATAATCATATATCGGACGACAATGTCAACTCTATCAGCGTTGACTTATTCTGTCAGCGTCAAAATTAAGCATGTCAGCGCCTAAATAACAAACGTCAGCGTCAACTTTAAACCTTGTCAGCGTCTTGTCCCAAACGCTGACGTCATCAGCGTCTCATCCATGCCTTGTCAGCGTCACACCAACATCTATCAGCGTCTAAATAACTCCCATCAGCAGCTAACTGATCTAGGGTTTTATAAACCCTAAATCATTATTTCATGTGAAAATCCATAAACTGCAGTGAACTTCGACAGCGAATAACTTCTTCATAAATGCTCAGATCGAAGATCCCTTCGGTGAGATCCTAGACATAAGTGTCAAGAACCTACAGATCGAATTTCACGACGATCCAACGGTTAACGAAGGAGAGATCGCGTTTTTACTATAACTGTTCACAGAAAACAGCATATGACCCCTGCTGACTTCGACGCTTAATAACTTTTTCTTGGGGATAGATCTCGACAATCCCTTCGGTGGATATTTAGATCTATGTATGTAGAACACACATATAAACTTTCATGACGATCCAACGGTTCAATCGAAAGTTACGACCTTCTGAATACTGCTGCGCACACAAAAACGTCCAGAAACACCCTAGACGGATTTTTCTTCTTTTCACCATACACGAACACCTTGTTGGTCCTAGCATCATGAGCCACGAGGCTCTGATACCAATTGTGGAAACCTTGGTTTCCGGATCTTTGAAGCTACTAGGAATGATCATTGTTCATATGATTAAACAATCAAAGCGGAATTAGAACAACAATCATTAACAAGGTGTTTAGGGCACAAGAACATGAATTAAAACACAATTGGATTGCTCATTATATTAATAACAAACAATCACTAGACGTGTATACATTGAATCCCACGTCTAGTCGACACACACTTTAGGTTTACATTGTGAATGAATAATCTGAATAAACCTAATACCCTTGGTTCCTTTTATAGTGTAAGGATTAGGGTTTACAAGAGATAAGGATAAATAAACATGTGAATCTTCTATTTAAATAACTATATACAGAATATCTCCTGCATATATATCCAAATAGAATCTTATAAAAGCTTCTTGTCTACAATTCTATCAACTCTTGAATTGCATGTAACAACTCTTGAATTGCACACGACAACTCTTGAGCCAACAACGCTGGATTAACTCTTGTCAACGCCTAAATTGGTCTTGACAACGCTTGGACAATAACTTCATGTTTTCTTCGTTTTTGAGTTTCTGCCACATCAACTTTTTGACCCAACAAGATAGCAAAGAGAACCAAATACATGAAGATATGATAAATCTGGTACTTTTCCATGTAGAAGCTCATAAGGTGTTTTACGATGGCGTTTACGAATTAGTGACCGGTTTTGGGTGAAAACTGTTGTAGATACTGCTTCTTCCCATAAAAATAATGGAGCCTTTGCGTAAATTAACATCGTTCGAGCAGCTTCCATAAGTGTGCGATTTCGCCTTTCAACGACACCATTTTGTTGTGGAGTGCGAGCAACGGATGTTTCATGAGATATGCCAACTTCTTCATAATAATCACGTAAGATTTGATTCACAAATTCGGTTCCATTATTTGTACGAATGCGTGGACAGTAGTGTTGAGACGCACTTGAATTATTCTGAGAAATCCGATGACAAATTTAGGTGCCTCATTTTTTGTTGTAAGAAATTTCACCCATGTAAACCGAGAGTAATCATCGACAATGACGAGGATGTACTTTTTGCCACTAAGACTTTCAACACGCATTGGCCCACAAAGATCCATATGCAACAAATAAAGTTTCTCTTGGTTGGTGTCTTCAGTCTTGGGTTTGTATGATTTCTTAGTGCTCTTCCCCATTGTACACGCGGAACACAAATGGTCATTGTGAAATGTAAGTTTAGGAAGACCACGAACAAGTTCGTTTTTCACCAAATGATTAATAGCGTCAAAGTTAAGATGAGATAACCGTCGATGCCATAACCATGACTTAGTCTTCGATGCTTTGGAGAGAAGACATACGGGAGAAGCAGCCATCATATCTTATAGAGACAAAGTGTACAAGTTATTCCCTCGAGTACCTTTCAATAAATCAACCCCTTCCAAATTACTAATGAAGCAGGTATGCTCTCGAAAAGCAACTTCTAGGTTTGCATCACAGAATCGTCCCACAGAAAATAAATTATGACCGAGACCTTCCACATAATACACTCTTGAAATTATAACATTCCCAGTATGATATTCACCGTAACCCATAATGTTTGCAATATGATCATTTCCGAATCGAACTATACCAAGAAACTTGCTGACAAAATTTATGAGCTAAGAGCGATCTCCGGTCATATGCTTGGAGCAACCAGAGTCTAAATACCAGAGAACAATTTGGACCACCTGTTTTTAGTAACAACAGTAGACAATGCATTGGAAACTATTGGTTCCGGATTGTTAGCAGATACAGATATAATATTATCAAAATGGCTAACATTTTTGTTATCCTTAGATTTCCTGTGTTTTCTAATGTGAGTTTTACCACTAACAGATTTTATTGTTCCAACTTTCTGAGGTTTTGGATTATTAGCGGACACTACAGTGGGAGTAGACCTATTTAAAGGGCACTTTGTTCCTACAGTAGTGCGGTGTTCCTAGTTAAAGGACACGCTTGTGTTTTGGTAGCCTTGGTACTCCTAATTAAAGGGCACGCTTTCTTCGCTTTAGTGGGAGTGATCCTAGTTAAAGGGCATGCATTTCCTACTATAGTGAAAGTTCTACCAGTGGGACGCCACATCCAGCCAACTTGGGGTAACACTTTCCCAGTCGGTTTCCATTCTAAACCATTTTTACGGGCATTCATCTCATTCACATGGTCAATAAGGCATGTTGATACAAAAGTTGGGTGATCCTTGCTAGACCCGAATTAGGCTTAATTCGGGTTGGCTGGACTCCGACTCCAGCACCAAGTGAATTATCTGGTTGGGATCCTACACACTAAAACAACACGCGTTAGGCTTACCGTGGGAATGTATCCCACGATTAGACTCTAGCGTGAGAGTAAGAAATCGGTTAGGGTTATGAGAATCAGATGAGATGTGAGTGCGTAGAATGTAATACCTTTGTGGAACCCTTGGGGTTCCTTATATAGGCAGTGAAACCCTAATGGGCTGTCACTGATGCTTCGGCCCCAAGGAAAGGATAAATACCAGAATTAGATTGATTGTTATCTTCTAATTATGGTGAGTGAATATCCTTTGTGTAAAACATGGTGAAGGACAATCCCCTTATTACGAATGTCCTTAACGTGATGCCTGCGGAGAAATACATAGACTTTTTGTCTAAGTATTATATTCCCGAATGCGTACATCCGACCTATTCGGGTGACGGTGAAGCGATTACGGATGCTCCAAAGGGGAAGATAGGCGTTTACACACGCCTATTCGACTCAGCTAACTACCGTATCCCCTTATCTAAGTTTTTGGTAGATCTGCTTCTATACTATGACTTCCACATAACCCAACTGCACTGTATAGGGGCATGTAAAATCAATCAGTTTGAGATTACCTGTCATACGTGCGGGGTAACCCCGACCGTAAATCTATT
Organism: Glebionis coronaria; assembly: GCA_025667525.1. Taxonomy (NCBI): domain Eukaryota; kingdom Viridiplantae; phylum Streptophyta; class Magnoliopsida; order Asterales; family Asteraceae; genus Glebionis; species Glebionis coronaria. The sequence continues at coordinate 168,572,254 of CM046875.1, forward strand.
TAGGGTCTTTTACTCCTCCCAACTAGTGAATGGGTGGCTGTCGTTCAACAAACGATCCGCGAACGCCCCCATGACTTATAGGAAGCCTTTAGACTCCCTCAATAATTGGTACGACCATTACTTTTTCGTTGATGAGAAAGTATTCCCTACCCCGTTCGTCCTCAAAACCAGAGTACCCAAAGACTATCCTCCCAAATCCAAAGACTATAGTAGTAAGGATTTAAAAATTCTAGATACCCACCGCACAGAATTTTATAGGGGTTTGCCGGAGCACTTCCTGTGCCTAGTAGGGATAAGCCGCTACTACTATGGGAGGGAGGATATGTATCCGTGCTTTCTGACCGAACGTAGGCAGGACAGTCCACTTATACTAATCTGTATATATGCATATGTCCACAGAGATGAACCTACATGGATTATTGCGCCAAGGCGACCCAATGAAAGCTCTTGAAGGATTCTGTCCGCTGAAAGAAAATGAACTCCACCTTCTTGATGCGACCGTAGACAAAACCATCCCGCTAGAAGAAACCACCGAGCAGAGATCAGATGAGGGAAAGCCCGTGATTGAGAAGTCCCCGCTTGACTTCCATAACGAAGATGGTGGAGAACTGCTGTTGGAGGACACCGTGCCGCACCAGGATGAAGAAGGAGAAGAAGAAGAATTTACCAACCCTGCTGACAACCGCACTGGTGTGGATGAGGAAACCACCCAAGCTTCTGGGTCCCCCAAACCCAAATCCAGGAAAAGAAAGACTACCAGGAGGGTAGCAAAAACTCTAGGGGTGGGGCGGGGCACATAATGCTCCCCCTAAAGAAGCTAAGGAAGGACCATCCGTAATTCCAGGAAGGGACCAGCGCCTCTACGGCCCAGGTCGACCCTTCGCTGCATGTGGATGAGCAAGTCTGGATGGCAACTCATGTGAATACCGTGGCTCCTACCATCACGGAACCCGTGATTGGCACTACGTAAGTACCCCTTTAATACTCCAAATGATAAAAATCCATAAATAGAACTAATAAATGTTGATAACAGGGCGGATCCGTCGACCGTGGCCCAAGAGAAGGAGGTGGAAAGGGAACCCTCTCCCGTGACATCAATGAGACCTTCATCCCCTCTTGTGACCCATGCTGAGGAGCCACATCCTGAGGGACCCGACACCAGCCTACGCCTAGCATGGAATTTATCTAGCTTAACAAGGTTGGAGGCGGAGTCCGAGTGCTCTGAATTCATTGAACACATCACTCCTCCAGCACTGGCGCAAGATTTGGACGAACTAGAGCATGAGACGTTGCTGGAGCAGTTTGATGTGTCCTCCGCACACCAGGTGGTGGTTGGTGCGGCCCTAAGACGCCGTCTAATCAAGGCCTTGGCTAACGTGAGCCGTGCTGATAAAAAGATAGCTCGCCGTGAAGCACTGGTGGGTAAGCACGAGAAAACCATCACATCCTTGCAGGCAGCGTTGGTCGTGGCCGAGTCAACCGTCAAGGAGAAAGCCCATCACGCCAACACTCGTGAAGAACGTATTGCCGAGCTGGAGGCCCTTTTAGCTGCATCCTACGAGAAGGTATGCTCTCATATTAATGCTTATTTGTGCACACAAAAAACCACATTGTCTCTGTAATAACTCCAAGTGTCATATATAGGTATCCGCAACCGAAGCTGCTACTAAAGTCGTAACCGTACAAGCCTTCACTATTGCTCAGGAGCGCGACGCGCTGAAGGATGAGCTAACCCAGGCGCGGGCTACCTTGGACGAGCAAGCTACAGTAGCTGAGGGCGAACTAAGCCAGATGGCCACGGACTGTGCTGAAATGATATGTCCTCCTTTTCTCACAGCCATAGTTGGGCGTAGATGGATGGTTGGCCTAGGAATGCGGCTTGCCGTGAGCAAGGTGACGGAAGCTCCTTACCTGTTGCAGGCCTTTGCTGACGTTGTATCAGACGGTATAGACCGTGGTAGGTACGAGGGTCTGGTCAAATCTGCGGAGCTGATAGGCAAGAAGGAAGATATCACCCAACATGCCTACCACAACCCTCTAGCCGCAGACAAGATGACCGCGTCAATAGCCGCACTTGCTAAAATCCAACACCCCTTCCTGGACGAGCTAGAGTCACTGAAGGATGCTCCCAATGGAGTAATAATGTCGAAGCTCACCGCCGATCCTATCCAACTATCCGTGCCTACCTACGACTCTGTGTCGAAGGTGATGAAAGGTGAAAAACTGCTGGCCGAGGCGCTGAATGCAAACATGATCAGGGCCCAAGAAGGAAGGAATGCGCACGGGGAGGTCCTCCGCACTTTGATTGAAGAAGGGAAGAAAGAGATAGGGGAGTTCCTACCTCCCTTGTAATTTACATTGTAAACATTTGTACTATTTTATTCGTCCGTGTATGTATACGGCTAAAACTGATGTTGTTGTAATAACTTGTCATATTTATGAAAGCGAGTCCGTGATGACCACAGCTATTTTGGTGTTTTGAATTTGAAACTTGTGTAATTTTATTTAGATATCATATACCTGTACTGCATGACATGTCACGTCTTACTCAAAAAATACAATCAAGTCTATATTTTACTAGACGTGCGGCGTGCGTCTTTACCATGCAAAGCACTGCGTGAGCGCGGCATATGGAAACTTATCACAACGTCTTGTGAGTAAGGTGTCTAGTAAGGATACATGATCCGCATCACTGGGGTTGCATCCCTCTTATGCGACAAGTTGAATTATTAGGTTCACTTAATCCTCTTACCCCGCCTGGAGGCGCATTGTACATGTACGGTATTGAATGAATGCATATGAATAAGATATAGCACATTGTAGTAACAGCAACTAAATCTATACGACAATAATAAAATCTAAAAAAGAAGACAATAATTTGCACAAGAATGAGTCGTGGAGCTAGCTAGGCACCACGGCATTTTATTAGAACGTTTACGTTTTTTGTTTTAACAAGAATGGGAAATCCTAAAAAAACAAAAGGAACCTAGAAAGCATAAAAAACAAAACAAAGAGAACACATGGATCTTCATTGAAGCTAGATATAGCAAAGCGTCCATGTGGAAGCCGTAGCTTTCAAAGATAGCACCTTTTAAGATTGCAGATATTCCATGTGCGTTCCAGGTCGCGGCCATCCATGTCACGTAACTTGTACGCGCCACATCCTAAGGCTTTTGTAACCTCATACGGTCCTTCCCACTTAGGGCCCAGCTTTCCTGTATTTTCCGCTCGACTCGCCTCATTGGCACGATAAACATAATCTCCCGGTTGAAAAGAAACACCTTTAACCTTGGCGTCATAATAAGCCTTCATCCGTGCCTTGGACTTGGCCTCATTGATAGCCGCTATTTCTCTTTTTTCCTCCAACAAGTCCAGATTGATCCGGAGCTGCTCGTCGTTTGTGACGACATTAACCTCCGTTGTACGGATGGTAGGCCTTCCTATTTCTGCTGGTATGACAGCTTCAGTGCCGTAGGCCAATGCGAATAGAGTGTCCCCGTTGGCTGTTTAAATCATAGTCCTATGTGCCTATAGAACATGTGACAGTTCATCCACCCATTTGGCACTTTGTTCATCCAAGCGTGTCTTGATGCCTTCGCCCAAGCTTCTATTTGCTCGCTCCACAAGACCATTTGTCTGCAGATGTTTAACAGATGCGAAGCGCCGTTTGATATTCAATGTTGCGCACCAGTCCTTGAATGGATTGTCCGTGAACTGCTTCCCGTTGTCCGAGATGATTTCTCTTGGTAAGCCAAAACGGCACACGATATTCTCCCACACAAACTTTTTAACTTGTTTGTCTGTGATGGATTTGACTGCCTTAGCCTCTATCCAGCGTGTAAAGTACTCCATTGCGACAATCAAGAACTTAACTCCCCCCGCAGCTACGGGAAAAGGTCCTGTAATATCAATCCCCCACTTATAGAATGGCCATGGGGATGTAATGGGTGCAAGTTCCTGCTGCGGATGTCGTGGTACTGGTCTGTGCACTTGGCAATCACTGCATTTGCGAATCATGTCGCGTGCATCCCTATGCATAGTAGGCCAATAATAACCTGTGCGTAGAGCTCGAGCTACTACGGATCGGGGACCCGCGTGCATGCCGCATAACCCTTCATGTATCTCACTGATCACATAAGTAGCCTGGCGTGGCGCAACACACCGCAACCACGGCTGTAAAAAAGAGCGCTTGTAAAGAATACCTTCTCGAAGCTCGAAGTGCTGCGACTTCCTTCTGATACGTCGTGTCGTCTTTTCCTCATCCGGAAGGGTTTCATTAGTCAAATAGTTGATGATCGGGGTCATCCATGTAAGTCCGTCTTCCTCAACTATGGCTGCGACTTCCCCTTCCGCTATTGACTTTACCTTTAGTATTTCTACCAAGACTTGCTTGGATAAGTGGGTGAAACTTGTAGACGCGATCTTGCTAAGAGCGTCTGCCTTCTTGTTTTCACCTCTTGGTACCTGCTTGATAGAAAACTTGCTGAAAGCAGCGATGAGTGACTTGACTTTCTCCAAGTATCGAACCATGTTATCCTCCTTGGCTACGTAACCCCCTAGAATGTGGTTCGCGACAAGCCGTGAGTCCACGTAGGCCTCAAGGTTGCGGACTCCCATTCTAGCGGCGATTTTTAAACCCGCAATCAACGCTTCATATTCTGCCTCATTATTGGTGGTTGTGAACTCAAAGCGCAGGGCATATGTAAACTCCATTCCTTACGGATTCGTAAGGATGAGACCAGCTCCTGATCCGTCCGTGCATGAAGACCCGTCCGTGAATAATACCCATGGTTCTGCTGGAGTTTCCTCTCGTTGTACGACCGGCCCGTTCTCATCCGGCTTCTCTATCAAGAAATCTGCCAAGATTTGGCCTTTAACAGCCGTCCTTGGTCTATAAGAGATGTTATGCTCTCCCAATAGAATGCTCCACTTTTGTAGCCTACCGGCCACATATGGTCTGGAGATGACTTGTTTTATTGGTTGGTCAGTAATAACCACAATTGGGTACGCCTGAAAGTACCGGCGTAACCGTTTTGTAGCAAACACTAATGCCAAAACCAATTTCTCCATGGAAGAATATGTTAACTCCGGCCCTTGTAGAGTTCTACTGATAAAGTAGACCGGAGTTTGGACTGTGTCCCTATCCGTTATGAGTACCGCACTTATTGCTCCATGTGTGGCCGACAGATACATGATGAGCTCCTCCTTAGGTCTGGGGGCCACGAGCATGGGAAGAGATGCGAGGTGTTGTTTGAGCTGACCAAAAGCTTCCTCTGCTTCTTTTATCCACCGGAAATCTCCCTTCTTGATGCACTTCTTGAGTGTTTTGAATAGGGGGAGTGACTTCTCCGCGGACTTCGACAAGAATCTGTTTAGCCCGGCCAACTTCCCATTTAATATTTGCACCTTTTTCCGCGTCTGAGGGGATGGTAACTGTATTACCGTGTCCGTCTTTTTCGGGCAAGGCTTGATGCCATTTGGATCAATCATATATCCAAGGAACATCCCTTCAGTTGCCCCAAACGTGTATTTCTTTAGATTCAGTTTCATATTAATCCTCCTCAATGTGTCAAACGTCTCTTGGACATCACGGAGAAGTGCATCCTCCGTATGGCTTTTGATGACTAAATCATCAACATAGACCTCAAGATTGCGGCCTATCTGTGAGTCAAAGGCTTTGTCAACAAGCTGCTGATATGTTTCCCCGGCGTTCTTCAGTCAGAATGGCATTTTTGTATAACAGTATACACCTTGACTAGTATGGAACACCGTCTTCTCTGCGTCCTCTTCCGCCATCTGGATCTGGTGGTATCCTTTGTATGCGTCTAAGAAGCACTTAAAGGGATATCCACATAGGGATTCTACCTTCCAATCAGTTTCTGGTAACGGATAGCAGTCCTGCGGACAGGCTTTATTAAGATCTGTGAAGTCCACGCACATGCGCCAGCTCCCATCATGCTTTTTGACCATGACCGGGTTGGATAACCACTCGTGGTAGTATACCTCGCGCATGATACCTGCATCCACCAATTTCTGTAATTCATCCAATATTACTTGGCTGCGTTCTGGTGCCTGACCGCGCTTCTTTTGCTTAACGGGAGGATATCCCTGGCGGATTTGGAGCTTATGTTCTGCTATCGCACGCGGTACGCCTGTCATATGCTTAGGCTCCCATGCGAATACATCTAGGTTTGCTTTTAGGAGAGAGCACATGGCCCTCTTGCTGCTATCCGAGAGTATTCCCCCTATGGATATCTCTTGCTCCGGATAATCAGGATGGATTGCCACCTTCCAATTAGGAGGTGGTGATCCATCCTTGGGGGGAACCGGTGGAACTGGTGTTGTCACGGCATGACACTCGGATGTTGGTATGATTGTGTTATAGATAGTGACAATTCTTCCTTCCACAAGGAATTTAATCATTCCGTGAGCTGTGGAGGGTACTGCCCGTATGGCCAGGATACCTGGTCTGCCTATGATCCCATTGTATGGAGAGTGTGAGCGTATCACCATAAAGTTCATCCACGCCGTGGTGGAATGCTCTTCATTCCCAATGGTTACAAGCAGACGCAGCTGTCCTATTGGCCAGATGGTGTCTCCACTAAAGCCGATGAGCGGTGACATGGCCGGTACTAATTGGCTTCTTATTTCTGGTCGTAACTGTACGAAACAGTGTTCGTATAGTACTTCTGCTGATGACCCTCCATCCACATACATACGGCGGACATTGTGTGTTCCAATGATTATCTTAATCGTGAGAGGTGCATCGGCTACATCACTTGCCGTGATGGGAGGGAATGAGATTTCTCTGCCGCGTGAAAATTTTTGACTAATTTTCTGCCTTGCGCGGCGCTGCCTGGATTGGATCATGTATATAGTTGAAGGTTTGTCCTTTTGGGGATCCTTCTTGTCATACTTCTTGTTGTTCTTTCCATCCTTCCAATCCTTGACCAAATGTTTGAGTTTGCCTGACTTGATCAGTAACTCAATGTGCTTCTTGAGCTGGATACATTCCTCCGTGTCGTGACCCTTGTCGTTGTGGAATTCGCAAAAGCGATTTCCTTGACGACGGTCCAGCGGAGTCGTCATTGGGGGAGGTCTCGGGAAGTTGGCCCCTTCTGTTAGCAAGATCTCCCGGCAGGACATCTTTAGAGGAGTAAATTTGTCCTCCAACCGTCCTCCTTTGTTTTGGCTCTTATAGTCCAAGCTCCTCCCACTGCTCTGGTTGCTTTGACCACCCGACTGTCTTCTAGACTGGTCGTTCGATCGATAGCTGTTTCCTTTTGAAGGGTAGGCCGCGGCTACCGCGGTTTCTCCCTCTATGAAGTTTCTGACCCTTTCCATAAGGTCGCCATACTTCTCCGGTCGCTTGTTGATACTAGTGATTTGCTATGGTTCGGATTTAGTTCTCGGTATCTCCTCGAATTGATCACGATTCTAAGTGGAATGATTTGTTCTTGGTTAATAAAAAGGTGTTGGTTTGTTTATCTATTTTAAATTAATGACAAATAAGTAAGTGTCGAAGAGTAAAATTAAAGCTTTGAAAGATTAAACTAGATTCACAAGTTAAAAGTAAATGCTTGAAACATTAAACTAAATATTGATTAGGGTAATACTTAAAACTTAAAACTTTGAAATCTAAAAACTCAGTCCATCGGAATATTGCAAATGAAGGTCCATCGGAATGACAAAATCATAACCATCGGAATACATAAATGTAAAGCTGTCGGAATGTTAAAGTCAGTTCTGTCGCAATGTGCATCTATCGGAAAGATCTAGATCGGAATGTATGAAATCTAAGCACACCTATCGCAATATTGTTCAGATCGGAATGTTGTACCAGATCGCAATGTTGCTGTCGAGAATTGGGCAGAGTTTCGTCTAAAAAGGAACTTTAGTCCCGTCGGAATGTGCGATCGCTTATCCAGATCAGAATAAGGGGAAATGACACCCGATCGCAAAGTAAAACCCTTAAGGGTTATTGCGATCTAAACCAATGAAACCGTCGGAATGTGCATAAACCCTTGGATTGCAATGATACAAAATCAATCCGAGAATAGTAATAAGCAGAAACTTCAATAAGCATACACAATAAGCTACTTTAACCGGGAGTTTAAATAACTCAAAAAGCTAAAATTTGACAACTTTTAAAAACATGTGATCATAAACTTTATAAACGAAGCTTTTGAATGACTAAAAACTTGATGAAATCCGAAAACAATAAGCTTAAACAAGAGATAAGCCAATAAGCATGGAGAACTTATAGCCTAAATCAAATAAAAGCTTAAAAAGTAGTACAAAGATTAATCTTTTAATTACTTGAACATGAAACGAACCAAACCGTGAGGAATGTAGCTTTCGGATTAAAGGCAAAATGAAACCAAGAAAAGTAGGAAGAGATTAAAGAACACAAACTTAAACTTAAACTTTTAATCAAGAAACTTAGAATACAAAGATTCATGAAAAGCTTAAAATTTGAAAGATGAAAACAAGGAAAAATTTAGTGAGAGAAAGTTGGGAACTTTCTCTCTCTAAAACTAGAGAGAAAATGAAAAACTAAAAACTAAACCAAAGAAAAAGCTCTCTCAAATTGTGAAGTGGAAACTTTATATAGGCATGTGATATGGGCTTGTGAATGGGCTTTGGTATCGGGCTTCTTTTCTTCTTTCTTCTTTAGTCTTCTCGTTTGTTTAAATACACGTTTCCGACTTTGGATTTTGAGAAGTGTCGGTGAATAATTCCAACTCGTCTTATAATCTTTTGTTTAATAGACTCGAGTTCTTCGACATATATGAATCTTCCATCTTTGGCTCTATTCTTCGATAAATCTTTAAATAGGCACAATGACTTCAAATCTTTTGCATCTCTTGGACAATAGACTTCGTCTTGAGTCTTTTTCTTTGATAAAACCCGTGCAATCCCATGTTTTCTTCAATATTCATCCGGTTGACTCTGAAAACACAATAAACACAAAAACCACGCATAATTCCAAACAAATGATATTAAATACGTGTTTTGGTCTTGTTTTAGCCAGAAATAAGTGGTAAAAGGATGGGTGTTTTCACACCTATCAAATCCCCTACACTTAACCATTGCCATGCCCTCATGCAATGCTTAGCGATAAAGCAAGTTTACATTTTTCTCATAATCAATCAACCTTGGCCTTATTAAAATACTACTAAACAAAAATTAAAGTTCTAAGAGAAATTAAAACTTTAAAGTAAACAAAAGGATAGAAAATAGCTATGTGGAAATAACTTGCAAAGGGATCTAAGACTTACATTAGGGCTTCGGTGCTGCGACGATTCATCACCCTCAAGTTTCACGTTCCCCAAACTAAGCTTAAAAATGAGATCATTGTTATTATAAGTTAGCAAATCAAACACTTACTCACATGGCTTAATTATATGCTTAAACTCCCTTATTCCTAGGTGTATCTCTTATATTTTATTTTTGTCTTAGAATGATCATGAAGATGCATTTTTGGACTTATTTCGATAGTTTATTTAGGCTGAAAGCAAAGTAGGACGATTTGATCAATAGTTAGCTAAAGGACAAGATCTCTTAAAACTGCTTCTCGGGATATCAAAAAGTTCATATCTTGGCTTAACTCGGTTCACGATTTGAGACCTTTCTCGGGCCGATATTTGGCATGTACTTCATACTTCATATCTTGAGAGACGTTCTTGAGATAATGGTCTTCTCATCGTTAATAGAGTTTCTTCACTTGGAGACTTTTGAGGGGTACTCCAACTTTGTTGACCACGACTTCATGATTATTTCTTCAATCTCTAATTGGGATTTCGAGATACAACGATCCGCCTCCTTTTCGGACTTGGATCTATTTATCCTCATACCTTGTTATGGTCTTTTCGGGTAGACTTCTCCATGATCTTTATGGGAGTTGATTGCTTTTCGTCGTGAGTCTTGATCCTTCATATTGATTTTGGGAATAATGCTTTTCACATCACTTTGGATCTTCAGCAATAAAATTGAATCCTCATGCCTTGTTAGGGCCTTTTCGGACTCGCCAATCTTCGCGCCCCGCTTCATAAGTTATGCCTTGGCTATGAACTCTTATCATTACCGAGCAACTTTTAAACGATCTTGGGCTAGAAGCTAAGTAACTTTTCAAATCGTACGACCTTACTTATTGCAGATAAATTATTAGCAAGTGATGGGAGAATAGGCAGATAATTACACCAAGTGAGCTTGCGCAAGAATACCGACTTATAATTGACTCTATCATTTCTCGTTCTCCACAATTTAAAATCTCAAGTAATGAGACTCGTGAATGCTTAGCCTAATAAACCAATTAAGGTCTACATGGTTAAGGATACTAGCTAGAATAAACTTGAATAAGTCTATTCGGGTTGAGTCAAAATAATCGCAACGGGCCTTGATACAGAATTTTTGCTAGGTTCAATTTTACTCTCGGAATCCTCCCGAATTGATCTAGGTCTTTAGTGGAATGATTGTTCTTGGTTACTAAAGAAAAGGGGTTTGGTTTTCTAGTCTAATAAGAAGTGGAAATGAAAATTTAAATCAAAGACAATTACTTTAATTATGATTAACAAAGACTTGTATTAAACTTAAGATTAAAATTAAGATTAAAATTAAAATTGAAATTAAAGTTCAATAAGCATAAAGGAACAGTAAAGCAAACAAACAGTAACCTAAAAGAAAAATTGATTCGGAACTTTAACCTTTGATTCGGAACTTACTCAAAGACAACTCATCCGGAAGTTACTGTTCATTCATCCGGAACTTTCTCATTCGGAACTTACTGGCTTGGTTCGGAACCTTCCGAATGAAGGTTTGGTTCGGAAGTCTTGCTTGGTTCGGAACCTTCCGAATGAAGGTTCGGTTCGGAAGTATTGTCTTGATCCGGAACTTACTGGTTGGTTCGGAACCTTCCGAATGAAGGTGTTTGGTTCGGAACTTATGGACTTCCGAATGAAATGGTTGGTTCGGAACTTAGCTTGGTTGATTCGGAACTTTCCGGATGAAGGGTTGGTTCGGAAGTTTTTAGACTTCCGAATGAAGTAGCTTGATTCGGAACTTCTGGAAACCCAGATACAGTACAGTTAACGAAGAACAAGGAAACCCGTTTTTAATCCAAAAATCACTAAGTTTTTCACCAAAGACTAAAATAACTCAATCAAAAAGCATCTATTAACCATAAACTACTAATCCCATCAACAAAAACACAAATCCAAACAACTTTTGAAGATCAAATCAAGAAAAATAAAAACTTAAGAACTTGAAGATAAAGATGATGATGAACAAAATAAAAAGATTAAACAAGGACTTTGTATTGAATGATTAATGTTTTGACAAGATTAAACAAGAATTAAAATAACAAGATTTGGAAAACAAAGATTAAAATCACCAATCACCCTAGTGGTGATGGTGATGAAACGGAACAGAGAGAAAGAAAATGGGGGAGAAGAAAAAAACTAAAAAAAACTAGTCTAAATGTGTGAGGGGAGGGCTATTTATAGCCTTGTCTTGTGGTTGGTGAGTGGGCTTTCTCCCGTTCTTCTTGTCTTTTCGTCTTTTCAGAAAAGTTTCCGTTTTCGATTCTGATTCGGGATTTGTCGTCGATTAAATTCAACTCGTCTTTTAATTTCTTCGTTTAATAGACTTGAGTTTCTTCGACTTATATAAATCTTCCATCTTTGGTCCTTTTCTTCGATAAATCTTCGAATAGGCCCAGTGACTTCAAATCTTTTGCATTTCTTGGACAATAGACTTTTATCTTGAGTCTTTTTCTTCAGTAATACCCGTGCAATCCCATGTTTTCTTCAATATTCATCCGGTTGTCTCTGAAAACACAATAAACACAAAAACCACGCATAATTCCAAACAAATGATATTAAATACGTGTTTTGGTCTCGTTTTAGCCCGAATTAAGTGGTAAAAGGATGGGTGTTTACACACCTATCAAATCCCCTACACTTAACCATTGCCATGCCCTCATGCAATGCTTAGTGATAAAGCAATTTTACACTTTTCTCATAATTAATCAGCCTTGGCCTTATTTAAATTCTACTAAACAAAAATTAAAGAAATAAAACTTTAAAGGTAACAAAGGGATAGAAAACCATTTTCACTTGAAAATAGCTACATGGAAATAACTTGCAAAGAAATCGATGACTTACATTAGGGCTTTGGTGCTGCGAAGATTTATCACCCTCAAATTTCACGTTCCCCAAACTAAGCTTAAAAACGAGATCATTGTTATTATAAGTTAGCAATTCAAACACTTACACACACGGCTTAATTAAATGCTTAAACTCCCTTATTCCTAGGTGTATCTCTTATATTTTATTTTTGTCTTAGAATGATCATGAAGATGCATTTTTGGACTTATTTCGATAGTTATTTAGGGATGAAAGCAAAGTAGGACGATTTGATCAATAGTTAGCTAAAGGACAAAATCTCTTAAAACTGCTTCTCGGGATATCAAAAAGTTCATATCTTGGCATAACTTGGTTCACGATTTGAGACCTTTCTCGGGCCGATATTTGGCATGTACTTCATACTTCATATCTTCGAGAGACGTTCTTGAGATAATGGTCTTCTCATCATAATAGAGTTTCTTCGCTTGGAGACTTTTGAGGGGTACTCCAACTTTGTTGACCACGACTTCATGATTATTTCTTCAATCTCTAATTGGGATTTTGAGATACAACGATCCGCCTCCTTTTCGGACTTGGATCTATTTATCCTCATACCTTGTTAGGGTCTTTTCGGATAGACTTCTCCATGATCTTTATGGGAGTTGATTGCTTTTCGTCGTGAGTCTTGATCCTTCATATTGACTTTAGGAATAATGCTTTTCACATCACTTTGGATCTTCAGCAATAAAATTGAATCCTCATGCCTTGTTAGGGCCTTTTCGGACTCGCCAATCTTCGCGCCCCGCTTCATAAGTTATGCCTTGGCTATGAACTCTTATCATTACCGAGCAACTTTTAAACGATCTTGGGCTAGAAGCTAAGTAACTTTTCAAATCGTACGACCTTACTTATTGCAGATAAATTATTAGCAAGTGATGGGAGAAAAGGCAAATAATTACACCAAGTGAGCTTGCGCAAGAATACCGACTTATAATTGACTCTATCATTTCTCGTCCTCCACAATTTAAATCCTCAAGTAATGAGACTCGTGGATACTTAGCCTAATAAACCAATTAAGGTCTACATGGTTAAGGATACTAGCTAGAATAAACTTGGATAAGTCTATTCGGGTTGAGTCAAAATAAACGCAACGGGCCTAATATGTCAAAGACTTCTAAACTAGCTACACCACTTTATTAAAATTTGACTTTATTGCGGGATATATACATATGAAAGCAACGATAAAAATTTAAAAATTACGACTAAATGGCCAAAATTAATAAAAAATTTGAAAAATGTTGAAAAGTATGATTTTCTGGTTAACTGAAGGCATTTTCATGGAAAAGTCCACTTAAAACTTCGATAGAAGTCCCCCCTACACTTAAGATAAACATTGTCCTCAATGTTTAAGCATGTGGGAAAAGTCTCCCCTACACTTATGACATTGTGCACGTTGGTTAACTCAAGTTAAGGAAGAGACGACTAAAGTGATCAATTTCAAATGTGAGTATGAAGAAAATTGAATCACGATAGTTGAGAGATAGAACCGGATTTCGGATAACACGGGAGCACGGTTCTTCAGAAATTCCAAGAGTGCACTTATCCCTGTAATCACACCACACAAAGACAAACACGTATAGAAGTCCCCCTACACTTAGGGGATTAAAACATGAAAGGATAGATACTCGGGCTGCCTCCCGAGGAGCGCTTGTTTTTTATAACCGAGTCACGAGCCTGACTCGACCCAAAATTAGTTCATGGGGAACATGGTGAGGGATGGAATCACCTCCTGAGAGGTGTCCTCACCAAAGTACAACTTCACTCGTTGGCCATTCACCTTAAAATTTGGTCCATCAGGTTGAGCGAGCTCGAGAGTACCATATGGAAAAATTTGGGCAATGGTGAATGGGCCGGACCAACGAGATTTGAGCTTGCCCGAAAAGATTTTCAACCGAGAGTTAAAAAGTAAGACTTTGTCTCCAACATGGAACTCTCGGTTTTTGATCTTGGAGTCGTGAATGCGCTTAGTTCTTTCCTTATAGATCAAAGAATTTTCATAAGCCTCATTACGGAGTTCATTTAGCTCATTGAGTTGGATCTTGCGTAGGTCACCGGCTTTGTTAATATCAAAATTAGCCCACTTCAAGGCCCAATAAGCCTTGTGCTCCAACTCAATGGGGAGGTGGCACGCTTTCCCGTACACAAGACGATAAGGCGTACAGCCGATCGGGGTCTTGTAAGCAGTACGGAAAGCCCACAAAGCATCATCAAGTTTATCAGCCCATGAGGCACGATGCTCTCCCACGGTCCTTTCAAGAATTCGCTTCAGTCCTCGGTTGGATATTTCAGCCTGGCCATTAGTTTTTGGGTGGTAGGCTGTGGAAAGACGATGATTTACACCGTACTTAGCCATGACTCTAGCAAATTGGTCATTGCAGAAATGAGTCCCACGATCACTAATAATGGCGCGAGGCACACTGAATCTAGCGAAAAGAGCTTTCAAAAAGTTACAAACCACCCTTGCGTCATTTGTAGGCAAAGCTTTGGCTTCAACCCACTTTGAAACGTAGTCAACGGCTACAAGGATGTATTTGTTTCCTTTAGAAGAAGGGAATGGCCCCATAAAGTCGATACCCCAAACATCAAAAATTTCACACTCTTGAATGAAATTCTGAGGCATCTCGTCTTTATGTGTGATTTTGCCTTGCTTTTGGCAAACATCACATCGTTTGACCATATCGTGAGCGTCACGGTATATGGAGGGCCAATAAAATCCGGAATCAAACACTTTTTTAGTGGTGTAGTTGGGACCAAAGTGACCACCGGTGGGTCCTTTGTGGCAAGCATTAAGGATTTCAGACGCTGCCGGTCCATCAACACATCGGCGAATAATCAGGTCGGCACATTGTTTGAATAGGTAAGGGTCGTCCCAAAAGTAAGTCTTAATGTCGGTGAAAAACTTCTTCTTTTGCTGGGACGTCAACCCTTCCTTGAGAATTCCACCCGCCAAGTAGTTTGCAAAGTCCGCAAACCACGGGGTTTCATTCGGCTTCGAGTTTATAGACATTAAGGTCTCCAAGGGAAAAGAATCATTGATTTCTTTGGTCGGATGATCCCCTTGGTAAGGATCCTCAAGTCTGCTGAGATGATCCGCGGCTAGGTTTTCTGCTCCTTTTTTATCGCGAGTTTCGATTTTAAATTCCTGGAGCAGCAAAACCCAGCGAAGAAGTCTTGGTTTGGAATCTTGCTTTGTTAACAAGTACTTCAGCGCGGAATGATCGGTATACACAATGGTGGTAGAAAGGACAAGATAGGGGCGGAATTTTTCAAAAGCATGGACAACAGCTAAAAGCTCTTTTTCGGTTGTCGTATAATGCAATTGTGCCCCAGTCATTGTCTTGCTAGCGTAATGGATCGGTTGGAAGTGTTTGTTCACTCTTTGTCCAAGAACCGCTCCAATAGCAAAATCGCTAGCATCGCACATCAACTCAAAGGGAAGCTCCCAATTAGGGGTAACCAAGACGGGTGCCTTAGTTAGCTTATCCTTAAGCGAGTTGAAGACTTCAAGGCACTCTTTGGAAAAGATAAAAGGAGTATCTTTTTCCAAGAGGTGGGTCATCGGGCGAGCGATTTGAGAAAAATCTTTGATAAATCGACGGTAGAAACCCGCATGACCCAAGATACTTCTCACACCATTCACGGTTGAAGGTGGAGGCAACTTTGCGATAACATCGACTTTAGCACGGTCTACTTCAAGACCGGCTTTCGAGATCTTATGTCCAAGCACGACGCCTTCTTTGACCATAAAATGGCATTTTTCCCAATTTAGAACAAGGCGAGTGTCTTCGCACCGCTTTAGCATACGTTCTAAATTGGCAAGGCAAGCAGAGAAGGAATCCCCGAAGACCGAGAAATCATCCATGAAGACTTCCATGGTTTGTTCAACCATGTCATGGAAGATAGCTAACATGCACCTTTGGAAAGTCCCGGGCGCATTACATAAGCCAAAAGGCATTCTTTTGTAAGCGAAAGTGCCATAGGGACAAGTGAATGTAGTCTTCTCTTGATCTTGGGGATCGATGGGTATTTGAAAATAACCCGAGAAACCATCAAGAAAGCAGTAATATTCATTACCGGCTAAACGTTCAAGCATTTGGTCCATAAAAGGTAGAGGGAAATGATCCTTTCTCGTGGCATCATTGAGTTTGCGGTAGTCTATACAAACTCTCCACCCAGTAACGAGACGAGTGGGAATCAACTCGTTGTGTTCATTGGGAACAACGGTTATTCCGCCCTTCTTGGGCACACAATGGATTGGACTAACCCACGGTGAATCCGAAATAGGGTAAATCATACCCGCATCAAGAAGTTTGAGAACCTCTGTTTTGATGACTTCATGTATTTTTGGATTCACCCTTCGTTGGCTTTGAATAGTGGGCTTGAAGTCGTCCTCCATGAGAATTTTGTGTGTGCAGAAGTGAGGATCAATTCCACGAATATCGGAAATCTTCCAAGCAATAGCCTTCTTATAAGCTTTCAGCACGGCAACGAGGCGAGTCTTCTCTGCATCTTTCAAATCCTTTGCAATAATGACGGGCGACTTCTTGTTGTCGTCAAGGAACACGTACTCGAGATGTGGCGGCAACTCCTTAAGTTCCAAATCCGGAGGATTTTCGACGGGAGGCGTTTTCAAAGTCGGAGTATCGACAGCAATGACCGTGGGAGATGGAGGCGAAGGATTGTCTTCGGTGAGAAGATTGTCAAAGAAATTCATGTCTTCATCCCCATCGATAGGAGAATCATTAGTAGCTAAATTCGCATCTCCCATGGTATCTTCAATGTTGTTCCAGAATAAATCACTATCTCCAAATAAAGACAACGATGAATCAATAGAGGACACGGTCTCAACATTGGGAAGAGAAGTAGGCATACTTTTGCAAGCATCATTAAAGTGTTCTTCACAAGCCTCATCAAGAACGTCAATACAATTAACGCTCTCATATGAATAAGGCTGTTTAGACAACTTTCCCATGTTGAAGACTACTTTATCGTCACCCACTCTCATGATAAGCTCACCGGCTTCAACATCAATGAGAGTGCGACCGGTCCTAAGGAATGGACGACCAACAATCAGTGGCACACGGGGGTCCATCTCGTAGTCGACGACAACAAAATCAGCAGGGAAGGTGAATTTGTCGACTCCTACAATGACGTCTTCGGCTATCCCCACTGGATAAGCAACCGTACGGTTGGCCAATTCCAAAGTCATTTTAGTGGGGACTAGCTCTGGGAGAGATAATTGCTTCCAAACACTTAGAGGCATGAGATTAATACTGGCACCTAGATCGGCTAGGGCCATGCAATTCTCTACTCCCGGGAAATTGCAAGGGATAAGAAAACGACCCGGATCACCAAGCTTGATTGGCAATTTCCTTAAGAGCACTGCAGAGCAGTTCTCATTAAGTTGGGTGTTGGCGAGATCGAGGAGCTTTTCCTTGTCGCTCAGAAGATCTTTAAACATTTTGGCGTATTTGGGCATGTGAGCGAGAGCCTCAGCGAAGGAGATATTGAAATTCAGTTGTTTGAACATTTTAAGGAAATTCGAAACCTGAATATCATCCTTGCTCTTTTGCTTCTCTTTCCTCAACCTTGAAGGATAAGGTATATTGGAAGAAGAGGAAGGCTTTAGGGGAATAGGATCACTCACAACCACGGGTGGAGGAGGGGTAGAATGAAGAGGTGGAGAAATTGGGGAAGGAGAAGGAGGAGGAATAGGAGCAGGCGACTCGTTCTCCTTAGTCACAACCACCGGTGGAGGTATAGGAAGCTCGGGTTCCTTGGTACCATTACCACTTCGAGTAGTGATTGCTTTCATCTCCCCTCTTGGGTTCGCAACGGTGTTACTCGGAAGAGTACCCGAAGAAGAGGGTTGATTACATTGGAAGAAACTAGCCATCATGTTCCTCAGGTCATTTGTTTGGCTATCCAACATAGTTCTCATATCGGCTCTCAAATCATTTCCTTGCTTGACCAAGTCTGCCTTCAAAATGCGCACTTCCTCTTGGAGATTTCCCACTATCACATCATTGGTTCTCATGTAGGTTGCAACCTCTTGGTGTAATGCAGTGGTGGCTTGGTTGGGAGGAGCATTGTATGCAGGTGGTTGGTAAGCAGGTTGTTGGTAGACTTGATTGTTACGTTGAGGTGGTTGTTGTAGCTTGTGAGGTGGGATGTATGGTTGTCGAGGTTGTTGTTGTTGTTGAGGAGGGCGGTTGAGGTTTTGTTGTTGATTTTGGTTGGTAGGAGGAAAGCCAGGTGGTGAAAGATAGTTGTTTGATCGATAGCTAAGCAAGTTACGGTCACCTTGAGGTCTAGCTTGATAAGCAGGTTGTTGGTAGGTGCCATATGCCGCATTCACATTCTCAGCAGGGTAATCTTGGGTGGCGGTACAAGTTGTGTAAGAGTGGGGACCACCGCATATCTCACAAGGTTGGCTGACAGCGTTCACTTGTGCGTTTTTGGCGTTGTTGCTGTTGTTGTTGCTGACGGTGTGGGTGACAAGCGATTCAAGAAGCGTAGTGATTTTGTCTAATCGCTTGTCGCTGTCATTAGTGCTAGCACTAGCGACATTGGTCCTAACACTCTTGGTTTGCACACGAGACTTGTTCTCAATGATGTCCCAAGCAGCATTGGAAGTCTTAGCCAATAAATTACCCCCCGAGGCACTGTTTAGTGAATCTTGGTCACTCATGCTTAAACCATTGTAAAAAGTATTGATTTGATGTACTTTGGTAAAACCATGTTGTGGGCATTTTCTTAAAAGATCTTTAAAGCGATCCCAAGATTCACTGAATGACTCATCGTACTTTTGTTCAAAATTTATGATCTCATTCCGCAAAGCGGTAGTACGAGAGGGTGGAAAAAAGTAGTTGATAAACTTTGTTTCCAAATCCGTCCACGAGAGAATACTCTGTGTCGGTTCCTTAGCAAGCCAATGCCGGGCTTGTCCCTCTAAAGAAAAGGGAAAAAGTTGTAACCTTATAACCTCCTGTGGAACTCCATTGAACTTGACCGTGTTGGTGAGTTGTAGAAATCTCTTGATATGGTCGTGTGGGTCATCAATGGTTCGTCCCAAGAATGGTTGAGCTGAGACCATCTGGATAAAGCCTGATTTAAGCTCGAAATTGTTGGCGGCAATTGGAGGTATGACGATTGGATCCGTGTTGCCATCGACATGAGCTTGCAGCAATTCAATCATCGGGCGATTATCCGGAAGGTGCTCATTGTTGTTGTTGCTATTCATGTTGTTGTTGTTATTATTGTTTGGAGGTGGTACACCGGCCATGTCTAAGTGATCGAGAGGCTCGGGCTCTTGATATGACGTGGATCGAGTGCGCATACACCTGCAAAAGAACGAACAAAGAAAAGCAAAGCACAAATATTTTTTTGGTTTTTATGTTTTTTAATTTTTTTGTATTTTTGAAAATTTTATATTTTTTAGTTGTTTTTGAAGATTTTCTTGAAAAAGTAACGTTCACGGGGAACGGATCCCAAAATCCAAGTTCTCACAAAAAACTTTTGATCTTAACGAGAAGAGCCGGCAGCGGCGCCATTTGATACAGAATTTTTGCTAGGTTCAATTTTACTCTCGGAATCCTCCCGAATTGATCTAGGTCTTTAGTGGAATGATTGTTCTTGGTTACTAAAGAAAAGGGGTTTGGTTTTCTAGTCTAATAAGAAGTGGAAATGAAAATTTAAATCAAAGACAATTACTTTAATTATGATTAACAAAGACTTGTATTAAACTTAAGATTAAAATTAAGATTAAAATTAAAACTGAAATTAAAGTTCAATAAGCATAAAGGAACAGTAAAGCAAACAAACAGTAACCTAAACGAAAAATTGATTCGGAACTTTAACCTTTGATTCGGAACTTACTCAAAGACAACTCATCCGGAAGTTACTGTTCATTCATCCGGAACTTTCTCATTCGGAACTTACTGGCTTGGTTCGGAACCTTCCGAATGAAGGTTTGGTTCGGAAGTCTTGCTTGGTTCGGAACCTTCCGAATGAAGGTTCGGTTCAGAAGTATTGTCATGATCCGGAACTTACTGGTTGGTTCGGAACCTTCCGAATGAAGGTGTTTGGTTCGGAACTTATGGACTTCCGAATGAAATGGTTGGTTCGGAACTTAGCTTGGTTGATTCGGAACTTTCCGGATGAAGGGTTGGTTCGGAAGTTTTTAGACTTCCGAATGAAGTAGCTTGATTCGGAACTTCTGGAAACCCAGATACAGTACAGTTAACGAAGAACAAGGAAACCCGTTTTTAATCCAAAAATCACTAAGTTTTTCACCAAAGACTAAAATAACTCAATCAAAAAGCATCTATTAACCATAAACTACTAATCCCATCAACAAAAACACAAATCCAAACAACTTTCGAAGATCAAATCAAGAAAAATAAAAACTTAAGAACTTGAAGATAACGATGATGATGAACAAAATAAAAAGATTAAACAAGGACTTTGTATTGAATGATTAATGTTTTGACAAGATTAAACAAGAATTAAAATAACAAGATTTGGAAAACAAAGATTAAAATCACCAATCACCCTAGTGGTGATGGTGATGAAACGGAACAGAGAGAAAGAAAATGGGGGAGAAGAAAAAAAATAAAAAAAACTAGTCTAAATGTGTGAGGGGAGGGCTATTTATAGCCTTGTCTTGTGGTTGGTGAGTGGGCTTTCTCCCGTTCTTCTTGTCTTTTCGTCTTTTCAGAAAAGTTTCCGTTTTAGATTCTGATTCGGGATTTGTCGTCGATTAAATTCAACTCGTCTTTTAATTTCTTCGTTTAATAGACTTGAGTTTCTTCGACTTATATAAATCTTCCATCTTTGGTCCTTTTCTTCGATAAATCTTCGAATAGGCCCAGTGACTTCAAATCTTTTGCATTTCTTGGACAATAGACTTTTATCTTGAGTCTTTTTCTTCAGTAATACCCGTGCAATCCCATGTTTTCTTCAATATTCATCCGGTTGTCTCTGAAAACACAATAAACACAAAAACCACGCATAATTCCAAACAAATGATATTAAATACGTGTTTTGGTCTCGTTTTAGCCCGAATTAAGTGGTAAAAGGATGGGTGTTTACACACCTATCAAATCCCCTACACTTAACCATTGCCATGCCCTCATGCAATGCTTAGTGATAAAGCAATTTTACACTTTTCTCATAATTAATCAACCTTGGCCTTATTTAAATTCTACTAAACAAAAATTAAAGAAATAAAACTTTAAAGGTAACAAAGGGATAGAAAACCATTTTCACTTGAAAATAGCTACATGGAAATAACTTGCAAAGAAACCGATGACTTACATTAGGGCTTTGGTGCTGCGAAGATTTATCACCCTCAAATTTCACGTTCCCCAAACTAAGCTTAAAAACGAGATCATTGTTATTATAAGTTAGCAATTCAAACACTTACACACATGGCTTAATTAAATGCTTAAACTCCCTTATTCCTAGGTGTATCTCTTATATTTTATTTTTGTCTTAGAATGATCATGAAGATGCATTTTTGGACTTATTTCGATAGTTATTTAGGGCTGAAAGCAAAGTAGGACGATTTGATCAATAGTTAGCTAAAGGACAAAATCTCTTAAAACTGCTTCTCGGGATATCAAAAAGTTCATATCTTGGCATAACTTGGTTCACGATTTGAGACCTTTCTCGGGCCGATATTTGGCATGTACTTCATACTTCATATCTTTGAGAGACGTTCTTGAGATAATGGTCTTCTCATCATAATAGAGTTTCTTCGCTTGGAGACTTTTGAGGGGTACTCCAACTTTGTTGACCACGACTTCATGATTATTTCTTCAATCTCTAATTGGGATTTTGAGATACAACGATCCGCCTCCTTTTCGGACTTGGATCTATTTATCCTCATACCTTGTTAGGGTCTTTTCGGATAGACTTCTCCATGATCTTTATGGGAGTTGATTGCTTTTCGTCGTGAGTCTTGATCCTTCATATTGACTTTAGGAATAATGCTTTTCACATCACTTTGGATCTTCAGCAATAAAATTGAATCCTCATGCCTTGTTAGGGCCTTTTCGGACTCGCCAATCTTCGCGCCCCGCTTCATAAGTTATGCCTTGGCTATGAACTCTTATCATTACCGAGCAACTTTTAAACGATCTTGGGCTAGAAGCTAAGTAACTTTTCAAATCGTACGACCTTACTTATTGCAGATAAATTATTAGCAAGTGATGGGAGAAAAGGCAAATAATTACACCAAGTGAGCTTGCGCAAGAATACCGACTTATAATTGACTCTATCATTTCTCGTCCTCCACAATTTAAAATCTCAAGTAATGAGACTCGTGGATACTTAGCCTAATAAACCAATTAAGGTCTACATGGTTAAGGATACTAGCTAGAATAAACTTGGATAAGTCTATTCGGGTTGAGTCAAAATAAACGCAACGGGCCTAATATGTCAAAGACTTCTAAACTAGCTACACCACTTTATTAAAATTTGACTTTATTGCGGGATATATACATATGAAAGCAACGATAAAAATTTAAAAATTACGACTAAATGGCCAAAATTAATAAAAAATTTGAAAAATGTTGAAAAGTATGATTTTCTGGTTAACTGAAGGCATTTTCATGGAAAAGTCCACTTAAAACTTCGATAGAAGTCCCCCCTACACTTAAGATAAACATTGTCCTCAATGTTTAAGCATGTGGGAAAAGTCTCCCCTACACTTATGACATTGTGCACGTTGGTTAACTCAAGTTAAGGAAGAGACGACTAAAGTGATCAATTTCAAATGTGAGTATGAAGAAAATTGAATCATGATAGTTGAGAGATAGAACCGGATTTCGGATAACACGGGAGCACGGTTCTTCAGAAATTCCAAGAGTGCACTTATCCCTGTAATCACACCACACAAAGACAAACACGTATAGAAGTCCCCCTACACTTAGGGGATTAAAACATGAAAGGATAGATACTCGGGCTGCCTCCCGAGGAGCGCTTGTTTTTGATAACCGAGTCACGAGCCTGACTCGACCCAAAATTAGTTCATGGGGAACGTGGTGAGGGATGGAATCACCTCCTGAGAGGTGTCCTCACCAAAGTACAACTTCACTCGTTGGCCATTCACCTTAAAATTTGTTCCATCAGGTTGAGCGAGCTCGAGAGTACCATATGGAAAAATTTGGGCAATGGTGAATGGGCCGGACCAACGAGATTTGAGCTTGCCCGAAAAGATTTTCAACCGAGAGTTAAAAAGTAAGACTTTGTCTCCAACATGGAACTCTCGGTTTTTGATCTTGGAGTCGTGAATGCGCTTAGTTCTTTCCTTATAGATCAAAGAATTTTCATAAGCCTCATTACGGAGTTCATTCAGCTCATTGAGTTGGATCTTGCGTAGGTCACCGGCTTTGTTAATATCAAAATTAGCCCACTTCAAGGCCCAATAAGCCTTGTGCTCCAACTCAATGGGGAGGTGGCACGCTTTCCCGTACACAAGACGATAAGGCGTACAGCCGATCGGGGTCTTGTAAGCAGTACGGAAAGCCCACAAAGCATCATCAAGTTTATCAGCCCATGAGGCACGATGCTCTCCCACGGTCCTTTCAAGAATTCGCTTCAGTCCTCGGTTGGATATTTTAGCCTAGCCATTAGTTTGTGGGTGGTAGGCTGTGGAAAGACGATGATTTACACCGTACTTAGCCATGACTCTAGCAAATTGGTCATTGCAGAAATGAGTCCCACGATCACTAATAATGGCGCGAGGCACACCGAATCTAGCGAAAAGAGCTTTCAAAAAGTTACAAACCACCCTTGCGTCATTAATAGGCAAAGCTTTGGCTTCAACCCACTTTGAAACGTAGTCAACGGCTACAAGGATGTATTTGTTTCCTTTAGAAGAAGGGAATGGCCCCATAAAGTCGATACCCCAAACATCAAAAATTTCACACTCTTGAATGAAATTCTGAGGCATCTCGTCTTTATGTGTGATTTTGCCTTGCTTTTGGCAAACATCACATCGTTTGACCATATCGTGAGCGTCACGGTATATGGAGGGCCAATAAAATCCGGAATCAAACACTTTTTTAGCGGTGTAGTTGGGACCAAAGTGACCACCGGTGGATCCTTTGTGGCAAGCATTAAGGATTTCAGACGCTGCCGGTCCATCAACACATCGGCGAATAATCATGTCGGCACATTGTTTGAATAGGTAAGGGTCGTGCCAAAAGTAAGTCTTAATGTCGGTGAAAAACTTCTTCTTTTGCTGGGACGTCAACCCTTCCTTGAGAATTCCACCCGCCAAGTAGTTTGCAAAGTCCGCAAACCACGGGGTTTCATTCGGCTTCGAGTTTATAGACATTAAGGTCTCCAAGGGAAAAGAATCATTGATTTCTTTGTTCGGATGATCCCCTTGGTAAGGATCCTCAAGTCTGCTGAGATGATCCGCAGCTAGGTTTTCTTCTCCTTTTTTATCGCGAATTTCGATTTTAAATTCCTGGAGCAGCAAAACCCAGCGAAGAAGTCTTGGTTTGGAATCTTGCTTTGTTAACAAGTACTTCAGCGCGGAATGATCGGTATACACAGTGGTGGTAGAAAGGACAAGATAGGGGCGGAATTTTTCAAAAGCATAGACAACAGCTAAAAGCTCTTTTTCGGTTGTCGTATAATGCAATTGTGCCCCAGTCATTGTCTTGCTAGCGTAATGGATCGGTTGGAAGTGTTTGTTCACTCTTTGTCCAAGAACCGCTCCAATAGCAAAATCGCTAGCATCGCACATCAACTCAAAGGGAAGCTCCCAATTAGGGGTAACCAAGACGGGTGCCTTAGTTAGCTTATCCTTAAGCGAGTTGAAGGCTTCAAGGCACTCTTTGGAAAAGATAAAAGGAGTATCTTTTTCCAAGAGGTGGGTCATCGGGCGAGCGATTTGAGAAAAATCTTTGATAAATCGACGGTAGAAACCCGCATGACCCAAGAAACTTCTCACACCCTTCACGGTTGAAGGTGGAGGCAACTTTGTGATAACATCGACTTTAGCACGGTCTACTTCAAGACCGGCTTTCGAGATCTTATGTCCAAGCACGACGCCTTCTTTGACCATAAAATGGCATTTTTCCCAATTTAGAACAAGGCGAGTGTCTTCGCACCGCTTTAGCATACGTTCTAAATTGGCAAGGCAAGCAGAGAAGGAATCCCCGAAGACCGAGAAATCATCCATGAAGACTTCCATGGTTTGTTCAACCATGTCATGGAAGATAGCTTAGATGCACCTTTGGAAAGTCCTGGGTGCATTACATAAGCCAAAAGGCATTCTTTTGTAAGCGAAAGTGCCATAGGGACAAGTGAATGTAGTCTTCTCTTGATCTTGGGGATCGATGGGTATTTGAAAATAACCTGAGAAACCATCAAGAAAGCAGTAATATTCATTACCGGCTAAACGTTCAAGCATTTGGTCCATAAAAGGTAGAGGGAAATGATCCTTTCTCGTGGTATCATTGAGTTTGCGGTAGTCTATACAAACTCTCCACCCAGTAACGAGACGAGTGGGAATCAACTCGTTGTGTTCATTGGGAACAACGGTTATTCCGCCCTTCTTGGGCACACAATGGATTGGACTAACCCACGGTGAATCCGAAATAGGGTAAATCATACCCGCATCAAGAAGTTTGAGAACCTCTGTTTTGATGACTTCATGTATTTTTGGATTCACCCTTCGTTGGCTTTGAATAGTGGGCTTGAAGTCGTCCTCCATGAGAATTTTGTGTGTGCAGAAGTGAGGATCAATTCCACGAATATCGGAAATCTTCCAAGCAATAGCCTTCTTATGAGCTTTCAGCACGGCAACGAGGCGAGTCTTCTCTGCATCTTTCAAATCCTTTGCAATAATGACGGGCGACTTCTTGTTGTCGTCAAGGAACACGTACTCGAGATGTGGCGGCAACTCCTTAAGTTCCAAATCCGGAGGATTTTCGACGGGAGGCGTTTTCAAAGTCGGAGTATCGACAGCAATGACCGTGGGAGATGGAGGCGAAGGATTGTCTTCGGTGAGAAGATTGTCAAAGAAATTCATGTCTTCATCCCCATCGATAGGAGAATCATTAGTAGCTAAATTCGCATCTCCCATGGTATCTTCAAGATTGTTCCAGAATAAATCACTATCTCCAAATAAAGACAACGATGAATCAATAGAGGACACGGTCTCAACATTGGGAAGAGAAGTAGGCATACTTTTGCAAGCATCATTAAAGTGTTCTTCACAAGCCTCATCAAGAACGTCAATACAATTAACGCTCTCATATGAATAAGGCTGTTTAGACAACTTTCCCATGTTGAAGACTACTTTATCGTCACCCACTCTCATGATAAGCTCACCGGCTTCAACATCAATGAGAGTGCGACCGGTCCTAAGGAATGGACGACCAACAATCAGTGGCACACGGGGGTCCATCTCGTAGTCGACGACAACAAAATCAGCAGGGAAGGTGAATTTGTCGACTCCTACAATGACGTCTTCGGCTATCCCCACTGGATAAGCAACCGTACGGTTGGCCAATTCCAAAGTCATTTTAGTGGGGACTAGCTCTGGGAGAGATAATTGCTTCCAAACACTTAGAGGCATGAGATTAATACTGGCACCTAGATCGGCTAGGGCCATGCAATTCTCTACTCCCGGGAAATTGCAAGGGATAAGAAAACGACCCGGATCACCAAGCTTGATTGGCAATTTCCTTAAGAGCACTGCAGAGCAGTTCTCATTAAGTTGGGTGTTGGCGAGATCGAGGAGCTTTTCCTTGTCGCTCAGAAGATCTTTAAACATTTTGGCGTATTTGGGCATGTGAGCGAGAGCCTCAGCGAAGGAGATATTGAAATTCAGTTGTTTGAACATTTTAAGGAAATTCGAAACCTGAATATCATCCTTGCTCTTTTGCTTCTCTTTCCTCAACCTTGAAGGATAAGGTATATTGGAATAAGAGGAAGGCTTTAGGGGAATAGGATCACTCACAACCACGGGTGGAGGAGGGGTAGAATGAAGAGGTGGAGAAATTGGGGAAGGAGAAGGAGGAGGAATAGGAGCAGGCGACTCGTTCTCCTTAGTCACAACCACCGGTGGAGGTATAGGAAGCTCGGGTTCCTTGGTACCATTACCACTTCGAGTAGTGATTGCTTTCATCTCCCCTCTTGGGTTCGCAACGGTGTTACTCGGAAGAGTACCCGAAGAAGAGGGTTGATTACATTGGAAGAAACTAGCCATCATGTTCCTCAGGTCATTTGTTTGGCTATCCAACGTAGTTCTCATATCGGCTCTCAAATCATTTCCTTGCTTGACCAAGTCTGCCTTCAAATTGCGCACTTCCTCTTGGAGATTTCCCACTATCACATCATTGGTTGTCATGTAGGTTGCAACCTCTTGGTGTAATGCAGTGGTGGCTTGGTTGGGAGGAGCATTGTATGCAGGTGGTTGGTAAGCAGGTTGTTGGTAGACTTGATTGTTACGTTGAGGTGGTTGTTGTAGCTTGTGAGGTGGGATGTATGGTTGTCGAGGTTGTTGTTGTTGTTGAGGAGGGCGGTTGAGGTTTTGTTGTTGATTTTGGTTGGTAGGAGGAAAGCCAGGTGGTGAAAGATAGTTGTTTGATCGATAGCTAAGCAAGTTACGGTCACCTTGAGGTCTAGCTTGATAAGCAGGTTGTTGGTAGGTGACATATGCCGCATTCACATTCTCAGCAGGGTAATCTTGGGTGGCGGTACAAGTTGTGTAAGAGTGGGGACCACCGCATATCTCACAAGGTTGGCTGACAGCGTTCACTTGTGCGTTTTTGGCGTTGTTGTCGTTGTTGTTGCTGACGGTGTGGGTGACAAGCGATTCAAGAAGCGTAGTGATTTTGTCTAATCGCTTGTCGTTGTCATTAGTGCTAGCACTAGCGACATTGGTCCTAACACTCTTGGTTTGCACACGAGACTTGTTCTCAATGATGTCCCAAGCAGCATTGGAAGTCTTAGCCAATAAATTACCCCCCGAGGCACTGTTCAGTGAATCTTGGTCACTCATGCTTAAACCATTGTAAAAAGTATTGATTTGATGTACTTTGGTAAAACCATGTTGTGGGCATTTTCTTAAAAGATCTTTAAAGCGATCCCAAGATTCACTGAATGACTCATCGTACTTTTGTTCAAAATTTATGATCTCATTCCGCAAAGCGGTAGTACGAGAGGGTGGAAAAAAGTAGTTGATAAACTTTGTTTCCAAATCCGTCCACGAGAGAATACTCTGTGGCGGTTCCTTAGCAAGCCAATGCCGGGCTTGTCCCTCTAAAGAAAAGGGAAAAAGTTGTAACCTTATAACCTCCTGTGGAACTCCATTGAACTTGACCGTGTTGGTGAGTTGTAGAAATCTCTTGATATGGTCGTGTGGGTCATCAATGGTTCGTCCCAAGAATGGTTGAGCTGAGACCATCTGGATAAAGCCTGATTTAAGCTCGAAATTGTTGGCGGCAATTGGAGGTATGACGATTGGATCCGTGTTGCCATCGACATGAGCTTGCAGCAATTCAATCATCGGGCGATTATCCGGAAGGTGCTCATTGTTGTTGTTGCTATTCATGTTGTTGTTGTTATTATTGTTTGGAGGTGGTACACCGGCCATGTCTAAGTGATCGAGAGGCTCGGGCTCTTGATATGACGTGGATCGAGTGCGTATACACCTGCAAAAGAACGAACAAAGAAAAGCAAAGCACAAATATTTTTTTGGTTTTTATGTTTTTTAATTTTTTTGTATTTTTGAAAATTTTATATTTTTTAGTTGTTTTTGAAGATTTTCTTGAAAAAGTAACGTTCACGGGGAACGGATCCCAAAATCCAAGTTCTCACAAAAGACTTTTGATCTTAACGAGAAGAGCCGGCAGCGGCGCCATTTGATACAGAATTTTTGCTAGGTTCAATTTTACTCTCGGAATCCTCCCGAATTGATCTAGGTCTTTAGTGGAATGATTGTTCTTGGTTACTAAAGAAAAGGGGTTTGGTTTTCTAGTCTAATAAGAAGTGGAAATGAAAATTTAAATCAAAGACAATTACTTTAATTATGATTAACAAAGACTTGTATTAAACTTAAGATTAAAATTAAGATTAAAATTAAAATTGAAATTAAAGTTCAATAAGCATAAAGGAACAGTAAAGCAAACAAACAGTAACCTAAAAGAAAAATTGATTCGGAACTTTAACCTTTGATTCGGAACTTACTCAAAGACAACTCATCCGGAAGTTACTGTTCATTCATCCGGAACTTTCTCATTCGGAACTTACTGGCTTGGTTCGGAACCTTCCGAATGAAGGTTTGGTTCGGAAGTCTTGCTTGGTTCGGAACCTTCCGAATGAAGGTTCGGTTCGGAAGTATTGTCTTGATCCGGAACTTACTGGTTGGTTCGGAACCTTCCGAATGAAGGTGTTTGGTTCGGAACTTATGGACTTCCGAATGAAATGGTTGGTTCGGAACTTAGCTTGGTTGATTCGGAACTTTCCGGATGAAGGGTTGGTTCGGAAGTTTTTAGACTTCCGAATGAAGTAGCTTGATTCGGAACTTCTGGAAACCCAGATACAGTACAGTTAACGAAGAACAAGGAAACCCGTTTTTAATCCAAAAATCACTAAGTTTTTCACCAAAGACTAAAATAACTCAATCAAAAAGCATCTATTAACCATAAACTACTAATCCCATCAACAAAAACACAAATCCAAACAACTTTTGAAGATCAAATCAAGAAAAATAAAAACTTAAGAACTTGAAGATAAAGATGATGATGAACAAAATAAAAAGATTAAACAAGGA
The DNA here is from genome assembly GCA_025667525.1 of Glebionis coronaria. NCBI lineage: Eukaryota > Viridiplantae > Streptophyta > Magnoliopsida > Asterales > Asteraceae > Glebionis > Glebionis coronaria. The sequence continues at coordinate 168,602,242 of CM046875.1, forward strand.
CTTTGTATTGAATGATTAATGTTTTGACAAGATTAAACAAGAATTAAAATAACAAGATTTGGAAAACAAAGATTAAAATCACCAATCACCCTAGTGGTGATGGTGATGAAACGGAACAGAGAGAAAGAAAATGGGGGAGAAGAAAAAAACTAAAAAAAACTAGTCTAAATGTGTGAGGGGAGGGCTATTTATAGCCTTGTCTTGTGGTTGGTGAGTGGGCTTTCTCCCGTTCTTCTTGTCTTTTCGTCTTTTCAGAAAAGTTTCCGTTTTCGATTCTGATTCGGGATTTGTCGTCGATTAAATTCAACTCGTCTTTTAATTTCTTCGTTTAATAGACTTGAGTTTCTTCGACTTATATAAATCTTCCATCTTTGGTCCTTTTCTTCGATAAATCTTCGAATAGGCCCAGTGACTTCAAATCTTTTGCATTTCTTGGACAATAGACTTTTATCTTGAGTCTTTTTCTTCAGTAATACCCGTGCAATCCCATGTTTTCTTCAATATTCATCCGGTTGTCTCTGAAAACACAATAAACACAAAAACCACGCATAATTCCAAACAAATGATATTAAATACGTGTTTTGGTCTCGTTTTAGCCCGAATTAAGTGGTAAAAGGATGGGTGTTTACACACCTATCAGGCCTAATATGTCAAAGACTTCTAAACTAGCTACACCACTTTATTAATATCTTTGACTTTATTGCGGGATATATACATATGAAAGCAACGAGAAAAATTTAAAAATTACGACTAAATGGCCAAGGTAATAAAAAATTTGAAAAAGATGATTTTCCGGTTAAATGAAGGCATTTTAATGGAAAAGTCCACTTAAAACTTCGATAGAAGTCCCCCCTACACTTAAGATAAACATTGTCCTCAATGTTTAAGCATGTGGGAAAAGTCTCCCCTACACTTATGACATTGTGCACGTTGGTTAAATCAAGCTAAGGACGGGACGACTAAAGTGATCAATTTCAAAATGTGAGTATGAAGAAAATTGAATCACGATAGTTGAGAGATAGAACCGGATTTCGGATAACACGGGAGCACGGTTCTTCAGAGATTCCAAGAGTGCACTTATCCCTGTAATCACATCACCACACAAATACCAACACCTATATAGGTCCCCCTACACTTAGGAGGTTAAAACATAAAAGGATAGATACTCGGGTTGCCTCCCGAGGAGCGCTTGTTTTTTATAACCGAGTCACGAGCCTGACTCGACCCAAAATTAGTTCATGGGGAACGTGGTGAGGGATGGAATCATCTCCTGAGAGATGTCCTCACCAAAGTACAACTTCACTCATTGGCCATTCACCTTAAAATTCGGTCCACTAGGTTGAGTGAGCTCGAGAGTACCATATGGAAAAATTTAGGCAATGGTGAATGGGCCGGACCAACGAGATTTCAGCTTGCCCGAAAAGATTTTCAACCGAGAGTTAAAGAGTAAAACTTTGTCTCCAACTTGGAACTCTCGGTTCTTAATCTTAGAGTCGTGAATGAGCTTAGTCTTTTCCTTATAGATCAAAGAATTTTCATAAGCATCATTACGGAGTTCATTCAGCTCATTGAGTTGGATCTTGCGTAGGTCACCGGCTTTGTTGATATCGAAATTAGCCCACTTCAAGGCCCAGTAAGCCTTGTGCTCCAACTCAATGGGGAGGTGGCATGCTTTCCCGTACACGAGACGATATGGTGTACAACCAATCAGAGTTTATATGCGGTACGAAAAGCCCACAAAGCATCATCAAGCTTATCAGCCCATGAGGCACGATGCTCTCCCACGGTTCTTTCGAGAATTCGCTTTAATCCTCGGTTGGATATTTCAGCCTGGCCATTAGTTTGTGGGTGGTAAGCGGTGGAAAGACGATGATTTACACCATACTTAGCCATGACTCTAGCAAATTGGTCGTTGCAAAAATGAGTCCCGCGATCACTAATAATGGCACGAGGCACACCGAATCTAGCGAATAGCGATTTCAAAAAGTTACAAACCACCCTTGCGTCATTAGTGGGTAAAGCTTTGGCTTTAACCCATTTGGAGACGTAGTCAACGGCTACAAGGATGTATTTGTTTCCTTTAGATGAAGGGAATGGCCCCATAAAGTCGATACCCCAAACATCAAAGATTTCACATTCTTGTATGAAATTCTGAGGCATCTCGTCTTTATGTGTGATCTTGCCTTGTTTTTGGCAAGCATCACAATGTTTAACCATCTCGTGAGCATCACAGTAAATGGTGGGCAAATAAAATCCCGATTCAAACACTTTTTTTACGGTGTAGTTGGGACCAAAGTGACCACCGGTGGGTCCTTTGTGGCAAGCGTCAAGGATTTCTAAAGCTGCTGGTCCATCAACACATCGGCGAATAATCAAGTCAGCACATTGCTTGAATAGATACGGGTCATCCCAAAAGTAAGTCTTAATGTCGTTAAAGAACTTCTTCTTTTTCTGGGATGTTAACCCGTCAACGAGAATTCCACCCGCCAAGTAGTTTGCAATGTCCGCAAACCACGGGGTTTCATCAGCAGTCGAGTTGATAGACATTAAGGTCTCCAAGGGAAAAGAATCATTGATTTCTTTGTTCGGATGATCCCCTTGATAGACATTGATTTCTTTTCCCTTGGTAAGGGAAAAGAATATTTTTGGTTTTTATGTTTTTTAATTTTTAGGATTTTTGAAAATTTTATATTTTTTAGGGTTTTTGAAAATTTTATGAAAAAGTAACGTTCACGGTGAACGGATCCCGAACTCCAAGTTCTCACAAAAAACTGTTGATCTTAACGAGAAGAGCCGGCAGTGGCGCCATTTGATACTAGTGATTTGCTATGGTTCGGATTTAGTTCTCGGTATCTCCTCGAATTGATCACGGTTCTAAGTGGAATGATTTGTTCTTGGTTAATAAAAAGGTGTTGGTTTGTTTATCTATTTTAAACTAATGACAAATAAGTAAGTGTCGAAGAGTAAAATTAAAGCTTTGAAAGATTAAACTAGATTGACAAGTTAAAAGTAAATGCTTGAAACATTAAACTAAATATTGATTAGGGTAATACTTAAAACTTAAAACTTTGAAATCTAAAAACTCAGTCCATCGGAATATTGCAAATGAAGGTCCATCGGAATGACAAAATCATAACCATCGGAATACATAAATGTAAAGCTGTCGGAATGTTAAAGTCAGTTCTGTCGCAATGTGCATCTATCAAAAAGATCTAGATCGGAAAGTATGAAATCTAAGCACACCTATCGCAATATTGTTCAGATCGGAATGTTGTACCAGATCGCAATGTTGCTGTCGAGAATTGGGCAGAGTTTCGTCTAAAAAGGAACCTTATTCCCGTCGGAATGTGCGATCGCAATAAGCGATCGCAATCCAGATCGGAATAAGGGGGAATGACACCCGATTGCAAAGTAAAACCCTTAAGGGTTATCGCGATCTAAACCAATGAAACCGTCGGAATGTGCATAAACCCTTGGATTGCGATGATACAAAATCAGTCCGAGAATAGTAATAAGCAGAAACTTCAATAAGCATACACAATAAGCTACTTTAACCGGGAGTTTAAATAACTCAAAAAGCTAAATTTTGACAACTTTTAAAAACATGTGATCATAAACTTTATAAACGAAGCTTTTGAATGACTAAAAACTTGATGAAATCCGAAAACAATAAGCTTAAACAAGAGATAAGCCAATAAGCATGGAGAACTTATAGCCTAAATCAAATAAAAGCTTAAAAAGTAGTACAAAGATTAATCTTTTAATTACTTGAACCTGAAACGAACCAAACCGTGAGGATTGTAGCTTTCGGATTAAAGGCAAAATGAAACCAAGAAAAGTAGGAAGAGATTAAAGAACACAAACTTAAACTTAAACTTTTAATCAAGAAACTTAGAATACAAAGATTCATGAAAAGCTTAAAATTTGAAAGATGAAAACAAGGAAAAATTTAGTGAGAGAAAGTTGGGAACTTTCTCTCTCTAAAACTAGAGAGAAAATGAAAAACTAAAAACTAAACCAAAGAAAAAGCTCTCTCAAATTGTGAAGTGGAAACTTTATATAGGCGTGTGATATGGGCTTGTGAATGGGCTTTGGTATCGGGCTTCTTTTCTTTTTTCTTCTTTAGTCTTCTCGTTTCTTTAAATAAACGTTTCCGACTTTGGATTTTGAGAAGTGTCGGTGAATAATTCCAACTCGTCTTATAATCTTTTGTTTAATAGACTCGAGTTCTTCGACATATATGAATCTTCCATCTTTGGCTCTATTCTTCGATAAATCTTTAAATAGGCACAATGACTTCAAATATTTTGCATCTCTTGGACAATAGACTTCGTCTTGAGTCTTTTTCTTCGATAAAACCCGTGCAATCCCATGTTTTCTTTAATATTCATCCGGTTGACTCTGAAAACACAATAAACACAAAAACCACGCATAATTCCAAACAAATGATATTAAATACGTGTTTTGGTCTTGTTTTAGCCAGAAATAAGTGGTAAAAGGATGGGTGTTTTCACACCTATCACTTGTCATTGAGATGTCTGATTAATTCCCTGTTTGTTATGGCGTGCATATAATCGGAAATTTTCAGAAGTTCCGGCATTGTCTTTGTACGGGTGCACTCATCATTGAAGCGTTCGGTGAAGGCTTCTGTAGATTCCCCAGGCCGTTGCTTGACGGTTGCCAGTGAGACCGGGTCTCTATTATACTTCTTTCGCTGAGTATAATTGTTCTTGAACGCAGTACGCAGTTCCGTGAAGCTATCAATGCTTCGAGGAGGAAGTCCCTCAAACCAATCACGAGCATTGCCGATCAAGGTTGAATTGAACATTTGGCACCATATAGGCATGGGCCATAGTTCAATTTTTGCCTGCGTGTCAAATATCTTTAGGTGATCATCCGAATCACCAGTCCCGTCATAGGTCTTGACGCACGCCGGCATGCGACGCTTTGTATCCTCGGAATAATTCCGTATGCGGAGGGTAAAAGGATCTTCCCTGGGATCAGCCTATGGACAGGTGAGACTAGGATCACACCATGGGCGGGAGAGATCTTTTGTTTCTGTCTCGCGATAGTAGAGGCCTCCGTAGTACTCTTCATTGTCTGGTGGCGGTGGAGGAGTACGCCTAGTCCGGTGACGCTTGGGTGGATGGTCGTCCGAATCCTCTCCTGATGGACCAGGATAAGGGGGGGTGCCCTATTCTTTAGCTGAGGATCGCTCTTGTGAGAAGAGCTAGGAGCCTTCTTCCCGGTATTCATCTGGTCCCACACGCTTGTGCGACGATTGGTTCTGGTTAGCTCCAGATCTGGTCGTTCGGGTGAATCGTCGGACCTCTCTCCCTCCTCACAGGATTGTAGTAGTTCCTACATAACGCGATCCCCTATGCGTTCGAACACATTCCTAGGTTGGGGAGTTTCCTCAAAGAGGTTCCGCTCCTGGGGTCGTGTCCTTCGCTTCCTTTGAGTTTGAGGAGAGGTTCCTGGTCCGGCATTTCCAAAGTTGATCCTAGATTGGAGGTCCCTCCCTAGGTTCAACCTGGATGCGATTCCTGGGACGATCCTCTCGAAGTTCTGCGTGAGAACTCGAGTGAGATCTTCCTCGCTAAGTGGTTCGACCTCCATTTCTTCCTCAGTCGATGGTCTGCGCGGCTCCTTGTTAGGGGGGTTGGGCGCACTCCCTGGATCGGGGTTATCCAAGGTCGAAGTAGGTGGTGGGTTGACAGCGAACGTGCTTGTCACACCCATGGACTGAAGACCACTTCAGTTGTTTGGTCCGCCTGCTTGGTTGCTAGGGGATCGATTGGGAATGAGTATCTCGTCCCCTGGGGACTTCTGATTCCCAGGATTTGTGTTCCTGGGGTTTCCTTGCGGATGTCCTTTCGTCATTGAGAGATCGAGATGATATTTGCTCTAGCTTAGTGTAATGATCCCACGGATTACGCCAACTTGTTGATACAAAAGTTGGGTGATCCTTGCTAGACCCGAATAAGGCTTAATTCGGGTTGGCTGGACTCCGGCTCCTACACCAAGTGAATTATCTGGTTGGGATCCTGCACACTAAAACAACACGTATTAGGCTTACCGTGGGAATGTATCCCACGATTAGACTCCAGCGTGAGAGTAAGTAATCGGTTAGGGTTATGAGAATCGGATAAGACGTGAGTGCGTAGAATGTAATACCTTTGTGGAACCATTAGGGGTTCCTTATATAGGCAGTAAACCCTAATGGGCTGTCACTGATGCTTCAGCCCCAAGGAAAGGATAAATACCAGAATTAGATTGATTTTTATCTTCTAATTATGGTGAGTGAATATCCTCTCCTTTGGGATAAATCCTAATCATAGTAGGAGTATGATTCTGTCTAACCCTGTATCGACCATGCCGGGCCGTGGGCCGCATACGTGTGTGCGGTTACTGTTCATCTAAGCCCATAGGCTTAAATAACATTAATCCCACCCATCCGTGATGGGCCAGAAACGGGTAGTACCCGTGGGCCGGGTTCATGACCCGGCTGGGGACTATACGTCATCAAGGCAAGAATCATGACGACTAGAAAACATACATTCATTGCAATTCCAACATTTCAAATTAGAATTCACAGTAGGCTTAGAACACTGCACAACCGCAGAGCCTTTAGGTTTAGCTACATGATTCTTTTTATTCAAAACAGAAATAACATTCCTAGGATGGGCTTCTACTTTCTTCTTCACTTAACTACTAGATGGGGGCAAAATCCTATCATTCTTCTTGTTTCTTTTAAGCTTAGATCGTTGAGCCTTAGTAGTAGTGCTTAATCCTGTAGAAGGCAACACGGGAATATTAGAAGCTGGTTTTGATTTTGCCTTATCTTTAGTGACCAATGTTTGAGATGGTTTAGTCCTAGGGCCCTTGTTAAATGGTGTGACGGCGATGAGGTTCGTTTTGATGGCACTAGAGGACGGTGCTGAGACAGTGGCTGCGTTATCCACAACATTCTTACCTTTTAGGGTACGAAGTGTTTCCTTTAACTCAGTCAAAGCTAGATTTTTATCACAAAATTGTTCCCTCAAATCAGATATTTCCACCGACTTCCGATTCAATTGTTCAATGAGTGATTGATTATGTGTAGTGGTATCAGCACGTGCGGGCTTTACTAAATCGAAGAGTCGTGTATTTTTCTGTTTTAAGTTATCAACTTTGGACAAAATCTTGGAAACTCGATTATCTATATCAAGTTTAAAATTCTCAGCGGCCTCAAGTACGTTCACACAGTTAATATCCTTAGATTTCTCTATGTCTATCGGCAATGATTTAGAAACCTTGTCACTTGGCTGACAATGTTTTGATTGTAAATTCAATAGAAAATTCTTTTGAAAATTTAAATCATCTATATTTACACCTTCAAATGAAGTTTCAAAGATCTCTTGAATAAATTGTTGCTTGCATTCAAGCGAAATACAATGTTTTTGGATCTCATCAAAAAAAATTGAAAGCGAAGTATAAGAATCTTAAAGCTTTAAAAATTCAGCGTCAGATTTATGACGAGTACTATCTACCACATTATCCACAGATTCAACATTATGCACAATAGAATCTGAAAGTCCCTAAACTATGCTTGAAACAATAAACTTAACTAATCAACACACTTAATTACTTTTCAAACGTAATACTTATTATTGTATAATAAAGAATTACAAGTGTTATGGATAACACGATTTGATGACAATGTGTTGTGCACACTTTGAACAAACTAAAACCTAACTTATGAACACAGTCGCAGCTGTATGGTTCTATAAGTTCTAAGAGTTAATGTGTAAATTCTATCAAAGTGTTAAGCATTAACGCTAGGCTACATAACCTATTTATAGTGGTACGAGGTTGACTCTAAGTACTGGTTGATGGTGACTACACTAGACAGACACTTGTCAGACCTCTGTCACAAGATGCTCTTCTATTCTTGGTAGTCTGTCACAATGCTTTAGGAAAATAGAACTGACACAGTTTCCCTTTTCTTCATAGTCTCGTACACACCAAGGTATGTCCAAAGTGTGTTGAGTGTTAATAGGGTATTGCCACCCCTGTTAACCCTCAACCCCTCAGAGTCCCTGATACATCTTGGCTGTTATCCATCACAGCCAATAAGTATGTCTGCAAATAATCTTCGACTTCCTTGACAATGTCTCTGACATGGACTCCTCTGAGGTTACTCACAGAGACTTAGATCTCTGTAAGTCTTGCGATACTTGTCTGCCTGCTAGGCACAGGCAAGTTAATATCTAACAGCTTGATTTGTGTTTAAATCTATGATATAGAGAATCTACTAAACTTATATTCCTAACAATCTCCCCCTATTTAAACATAAATACAGCTAGATCTATCTAAGTTAAGGTAAGTGAGATGACAGCTTCTTCTTACTTATAACAGATCTAAACAAACATACCTCATGATTTTATTAATACTTAAAGGAAATTACAAGTACAATACAAAAGAGAAATAAAACATGAAGGTAAAATTCAGCTGTGAAATCCTTCAATAGTCATCATTCTTGATTCTTTCTTCAACTTCAGCTAAGTCTGTCCTAGTATCCAATTCGGCCTACAAAGCTTGTGCAAATACCTTGGAATACTCTATGTTGATCTTAAGTGCCTTTTTGAGACAAATCAACTGAATGGTTGATGCTAATCTTAGCTCATCTTCCCTTTGGAATGCATATTGACAAGCCCTGTTCATGAAGGCCATACCTCTTTCAGGCTCAGTGTAAGTTTGACCATCAATAGGACCAATGATTCCATTTTGTAATACCAAATCCATGTGCATTCCATCCACTTGAACATCATCAGTCACGAAGGTTTCCTTGACAAGTTGAGTTATCCTTCTTATTTTCTTTCCAGACTTTGGAGGTTCTTGTTCAAACAGTTGTGGTGGGGGATCTATCTTGAGCTTGGTTGTTGTTTCTTTAACCCAATTAAACTTAGCTTTGAGGGTCTTAAGAAGAGTAAAATTTGCTTGTCCAGTTCTTTTACCAGCCAAAGCCTCAAGTTCAAACCATTCAGTGAAGCTAAGTTGCTTTAACCTAAAGTCTTCAAAGATATTCATATTGGCCTGTTGGTTATCTTTCCACAAAATCATTTGTTGTGTGTTGGTAGACTTGTGAATGGTATACTTAAACTTGGTGATTTTTCCAGGTGCAAACCTGTTGTTGACGCGGGCATCATAATCAGCTTTTACTTTATTCAGTGCCTCTGTGCGTTTAGTTTTCATCTCTTTTAACCTTTGTCTTTGTTTCTCCCTTTGAAGTGGAGTCATTTTTCTCAGAGTTTCCTCAATAAGCTCCTTAGCTTTCTTGATTTCATTCAACCTCTTGAATTCAATAGCCTGTTTCTCAATTTCTTCAGGACTTAGAGGATTCTCATTTGAAGCTGTGAAGGTTGTAAATTGCGATGGGTCTTTGGTTGATCCTCCTGTCTCTAGCATCGCAGCTATTTTCTTTAGCTTGGCGTCTGAGTCTACCATAACTATTTCCTTTCCTTTCTTTACAACAGAGGATAACACACTTGCGTTTTTCAGCTCTTCTGCTCTTTTGAGAAAAGCCACCTGAGCTTAGTTTTGTACAGCTTTGGGTAGGGAGCTAACAGTGAACTTAAGTTTCTTGGCAGCTGGTTCATCATCATCCACAGCCTCGCTGGTGTTAACCAGAGTTAGGGATTTTGATGAATCAACTCCATCCTTTGTCTGTTGCTCCCCCTTAATTTCATCCTCATCATCAGGTATAATTATTGGTGTGATGACTTGGAGAGGGACAGGTGTAGGGATAGTGTTGTCAGCAGATTTTGAGCTTTGTTTAGCATATTCAAGGTTAAGTACCTTTTCCTTCTCCCCCTCACGTTCAGCTTGTCTTTTCAGACATTTGGATGAACGTGCCTGAAAGTGCTTAGTAATCTGCTCAACAGAGGCAACCATTTCTCTTTGCCTGGTTCTTGAGGCTCTGGCAATTTTTAGCAGTTGGTTGCAATTACCATTTGTGTTGCAATGGACACGATTAACAATGAAGTTGGTGTGACGAATTTGCATGTCTCGTACAGCCTCAAACTCTCTATGCATGGTCAATTCATGGGCAGAGAAAAGTGCAGGGACCTCTGTGACTATGGCATCTTTGATACGAGTGGACAAATGACTAAGTCCTTAGGACATACCTTTTCTTGTACCATCCTTGATTGGTTCAGTGACTTTTTCTAAAGACAAGACTTGTTCAGCTTGTGTCAAGGTAAAGCATCACAGGTCTTCTTTTAAGACCAGGCAATCATTTTATGGTAGACCAGCAACCAGGTTTTGTGTGGCTATCTTTTCGATGTTCTTAAAGTTGAGATGAGACAGTCTTTTGTGCCACAGCCAATTGACACTTTCAAAGGCTTTGGCTAGAAAACAGTTTGAGCTATCTTCAGAGCAAGTAGCCATGTTGATGACATACACATCTCTCCTTCTTGGTGCAATAAGCACCACATCATTGTCCTTGTTAAATATGGTTCCCTTAGTCTTAGTAAACAAAACCTTGTAGTCAGCATCACACAATTGGCTGATGCTAATAAGATTGTGTTTAAGACCATTCACATATGCAACCCTTGTAAAAGTTATCCCATTGCAGTTCACTGAGCCGTATCCCTCTGTTTCGCCTAAAGAATTATCCCCAAACACCACTTTAGGACCTGGCTCCTTTGAGTATCTGTGCAGGTATTGTCGAATCCCTGTCATGTGTCTAGAACAGCCACTGTCTAGATACCATACCGATTCCTTAAGATGTTTCTACACAGATACATAGAAACAAGTTAGTTCCTATGGTGAACCCACTTTCCAGTAGGTTCCCTGAATTGTTGATTAGCAACTCTTGAGTTCTTGTAGAACTTTTGATGATGGGAAGGACAGTTAGCTATCTCATAGGTGAACCTTCCACAGATATCACATCCTGGAAAGTCACTACACTCATCTGAGTGATGGTCTGTGAATCCACAAAATTAACAGGGAGGATAAGGTATGTAGTTACCTATTTGTCTCCTAGAAGCCTGTTGTCTCTCCCTAGAAGGTGTCTGATCTCTCTTAACAGTCATTTGTCTATCATGATCTATGGTCATGTGATGAGAGTTTTTACAAATATTGCAGTAATGTTTGACTATCCTTTCACCTTTAGGTTCACCTAGAATAGACTTAGGTTCATGGGAAGTAGAGCATTCAGCGGAAGGCTTAATATGTTGTTTCAAGAGTTCTACTTCTTTCATTAATGACAACAGGCGTTCTTCAGTTGAGGAATCAACTTTGTTAGCAGATTTAGTTTAGACAAGCTTAAAGGCAACTTGCGTAACTAATTGTTTAGCAGGAACAGCGAATACCTTAGCTGGTGGTTTCTCAACTTCTGCTTTTGGTTCAGCCTTAGCTCCTCTAGAAGAGCTGTTGGGTTCAACTCCTGAGAGTTTTGGTAAGGGTGGTAAATCAACCACATCTTTAGAGATAGGGACATCAGTCAAGAGGGGATCTGACATACGAATTGTCTCTGTAGATTTGAAAACAATCTCTTTGGGTTTGGTGAGAAATTTCAACTTATTTTTCTTGGCAGAGATATCCCTTTTAATATCAGCAGGTAGTTCATCATTAAGCAATTCATCTATAGTCAACCTACTGCACAGCCATTTTTCTATAACCTTATTTAATTCAGAAACTTGATCATTTAAGGCGCTATTCTTTAAGGTTAACCTATTAACTTTGTTTTGAAGAGATATATTTTCAGAATTAACTTGTCTGAGAGTTTCACGTTCAGCCTTAGCAGTTAACAGTTCATGTTTAATAGAGTGAAACTTATCAAGCAAGTTCTTTCTTTGTTCCTCAACAAAATGTAAATCAACAATGGTGTAATCAAGGACATGTTTGCGTTCATCACTTTTAGACATAGATAGAAGCCTGTGTACCTTTTTCATAGTGATGTCTACCCATTGTCCTGATCTTGCATCTCCTTTCCCAACAGCTGGTTCATCCTCAGCTATTGCCATGAAAGCCCTGACTCTAGTAGTGTCTTCCTCATCTGAGGTCAGCGGCTCATCATTCCAATCATATGCTTCAGCTACCAACCCTTTCTCTGTCCTTTTATCACCCCCTTTCTTCTTAGACAGAGCTTCAAGCTTCAAATTCATCTGTTCTGACTCAGCTTTAAGTGCCTTATACTTGTTTTTGTAATCCTTCTTCTCATTGTCTGAGGAGTTTAATTGGTGAGATGAGTTGTTATGTTATGATTTGAACTTGTAAGGTTTGGTGGAAGATGACGGATAAGAAGGTGAGGATGTCTTCGTGGAAGGACAGTCTTTTTGAAAGTTTCCAAGTTTTCCACAGGCAAACCAAGTTTATTTTGACTTGTCGGTTTGTTTGATAGCTGATCCTACTCTCCCTGATCTTTTGTAGAATCTCCTTTGATTAGCTAGCAAGGCTCTTTCATGAAATTCAACATTAAGGTCTGTCAAGAACTCTTGGCTGCTGCGTGTGTTGATAGGTGTGTAAACACCCATCCTTTTACCACTTAATTCTGGCTAAAACAAGACCAAAACACGTATTTAATATCATTTGTTTGGAGTTATGCGTGGTTTTTGTGTTTATTGTGTTTTCAGAGCTAACCGGATGAATATTAAAGAAAACATGGGATTGCACGGGTTTTATCAAGGAAAAAGACTCAAGACGAAGTCTATTGTCCAAGAGATGCAAAAGAATTTGAAGTCAATGGGCCTATTTGAAGATTTATCGAAGAAAAAGACCAAAGATGGAAGATTTACATATGTCGAAGAAACTCAAGTCTATTAAACGAAGAAATTAAAAGACGAGTTGAATTTAATCGTCGACAAATCCCGGATCAGAATCGAAAACGTCAACTTTTCTGAAAAGACGAGAAGACAAGAAGAAAGGGAGATAGCCCACTCACCAACCAACCACTAGGACTATAAAAGGATTTTTCCTTCACACAATTAGGGAGTGAGCTTTTTCTTTCCCAGTTCTCTTTGGTTCGTTTCATCACCAACACCATTAGGGTGTTTGGTGATTTTTCATTTTTCCTTCAATCTTGTAAGTGTTTGATCATTACTATTGTTAACTTTTACATTAATCTTTCAATTCTAATCTTTCATTCAACTTGTTCTTCATCATCTTTTTATTGCAAGTTCTTAAGTTTTTATTTGATTCAAGTTTGATCTTAAAAAGTTGTTGATTTTGTGTTTTTATTGTTGGGATTTGTTGGATATGATATTTGAATGATTATGGGTTAATTTGGTAAAACCTTTTTGAGTATTTGGGTCGATTTGATTGAAAAACGTTTTTCCCAGTCAGTTACTGTTCTTCATTCCCAGGAACTTTCCGAATAGGCTGTTTGTCTCGTCCCTTATTCGGAATATTGGTTATTCCGAATAGCATTTTTTTTCTTCTTCTTATTTCCTTACTCGGAATGTTCAAACATTCCGAATAGCTTGTTTATTTCATCCTTATTCGGAATATTTTACATATTCCGAATAGGCCCTATATTCCGATTAGAAGATTTTTTTTATTATTCCGCATAGAACACATATTCCGAATAGGGTTATTTTCCGAATGGAACCATTATTCCGCATAAGGAATTTATTCCGAATTGAAGACCTTTATTCCGAATAGAACCTTCTTTCCGAATAGCACATGCTTTTCCGAATAGCCTGTTATTCCGCATAGGGAATTTATTCCGCGTAGGGTTGAAATATTCCGCATAGCACACATTTTTCCGAATAGCTTGTTTTTCCGAATAGGACTACATTCCGCACAGGGCAATTATTCAGCATAGGGATTTTATTCCGAATAAGGTATTTTCTGTTCGGGTATTTTTCTGTTTTAATTCAAGTGTTGCTTTTTAATTGTTGATTGTTTTAAGTTTATATCTTTATCATTTTATTCATTTCCCTGTTTAGTAGATTAGAAAACCAAACCCATTTTTTGGACACCAAGAACAAATCATTCCACTTTAAACTGAGATCAATTCGAGAGGATTCCGAGAATTATTTTGAACCCAATGAAAATGCTTGTATCAAATGGCGCCGCTGCCGGCTCTTCTCGTTAAGATCAAAAGTTTTTTGTGAGAACTTGGATTTTGGGATCCGTTCCCCGTGAACGTTACTTTTTCATAAAAATTTTCAAAAAAATCTTAAAAAATATAAAATTTTCAAAAATACAAAAAAAATAGAAAAACCATAAAAACCAAAAATATTTTTGCTTTGTTTTTCTTTGTTCGTTCTTTTGCAGGTGTATGCGCACTCGATCCACGTCTTATCAAGAGCCCGAGCCTCTCGATAACTTAGACATGGCCGGTGTCCACAACAACAACAACATACCACCTCCAAACAACAATAATAATAACAACAACCCACCTTTCAACAACATGAACAATAACAACAACAATGAGCCCCTTCCGGATAATCGCCCGATGATTGAACTGCTGCAAGCTCATGTAGATGGCAACACTGATCCAATTGTCATACCTCCAATTGCCGCCAACAACTTTGAGCTAAAATCAGGCTTTATCCAGATGGTCTCCGCTCAACCATTCTTGGGACGTACCATTGATGATCCACACGACCATATCAAGAGATTTTTGCAACTCACCAACACAGTCAAATTCAATGGTGTTCCACAAGAGGTAATTCGGTTACAACTTTTTCTCTTTTCTTTAGAGGGACAAGCTCGGAATTGGCTTGCTAAGGAACCGCCACAGAGTATTCTCTCGTGGACGGATTTGGAAACAAAGTTTATCAATTACTTTTTCCCACCCTCTCGTACTACCGCTTTGCGGAATGAGATCATAAATTTTGAACAAAAGTACGATGAGTCGTTCAGTGAATCTTGGGATCGTTTTAAAGATCTTTTAAGAAAATGTCCACAACATGGTTTTACCAAAGTATATCAAATTAATAATTTTTACAATGGTTTAAGCATGAGTGACCAAGATTCACTAAACAGTGCCTCGGGGGGTAATCTATTGGCTAAGACTTCCAATGCTGCTTGGGACATCATTGAGAATAAATCTCGTGTGCAAACCAAGAATGTTAGGACCAATGTCGCTAGTGCTAGCACTAGTGACAGCGACAAGCGACTGGACAAAATCACTACGCTTCTTGAATCGCTTGTCACCCACATCGTTAACAACAACAACAGCAGCAACGCTAAAAACGCTCAAGTTAACGTTGTCAACCAACCTTGTGAGATATGCGGTGGTCCTCACTCTTACACCACTTGTACCGCTACCCAAGATTACCCTGCAGAGAATGTGAATGCAGCTTACGGCACCTATCCTCAACCTGCTTATCAAGCCCGTCCTCAAGGTGACCGTAATTTGCTTAGCTACCACTCTAACAACTACCTTTCCCCACCTGGTTTTCCTCCCACCAACCCAAACCAACAACAAAACCTCAATCGCCCTCCTCAACAACAACAACAACCTCGACAACCATACATACCTCCTCACAAGCAGCAACAACCACCTCAACGAAACAACCAAGTCTACCAGCCACCTGCTTATCAATCACCCGCATATAATGCTCCTCCCAACCAACCCACCGCTCTTCACCAAGAAGTGGAAACTTATATGAGGACTAACGATGTGATAGTGGGAAATCTTCAGAGAGAAGTGCTCAACCTGAAAGCGGACTTGGTCAAGCAAGGAAACGATTTGAGAGCCGACATGAGAAACACGTTGGATAGCCAAACTAATGACTTGAGGAACATGATGGCTAGTTTCTTCCAAGGTAATCAACCCTCTTCTTCGGGTACTCTGCCGAGTAACACCGTTGCGAATCCAAGAGGGGAGATGAAAGCAATCACCACTCGAAGTGGTAAAGGTACCAAGGAACCCGAGCTTCCTATACCTCCACCAGTTATTGTGACTAAGGAAAACGAGTCACCTGCTCCTATTCCCCATCCTTCTCCTTCCTCAATTTCTCCACCTCTTCCTTCTACCCCTCCTCCACCCAAGGATGTGAGTGATCCTATTCTTCCAAAGCCTTCCTCTTCTTCCAATATACCTTATCCATCTAGGTTGAGGAAAGAGAAGCTCAAAAGCAAGGACGATATTCAGGTTTCAAACTTTCTTAAAATGTTTAAACAACTGAATTTTAATATCTCCTTCGCTGAGGCTCTCGCTCACATGCCTAAATATGCGAAAATGTTTAAAGATCTTCTGAGCGACAAGGAAAAGCTCCTTGATATTGCCAACACCCAACTTAATGAGAATTGCTCTGCAGTGCTCTTAAGGAAATTGCCAACCAAGCTTGGTGATCCGGGTCGTTTCTTAATTCCTTGCAATTTCCCGGGAGTAGAGAATTGCATGGCCCTAGCCGATCTAGGTGCCAGTATTAATCTCATGCCTCTAAGTGTTTGGAAGCAATTATCTCTCCCAGAGCTAGTCCCCACCAAAATGACTTTGGAATTAGCTAACCGTACGGTTGCTTATCCAGTGGGGATCGCTGAAGACGTCATTGTAGGAGTCGACAAATTCACCTTTCCTGCTGATTTTGTTGTCGTCGACTACGAGATGGACCCTCGTGTGTCACTCATTGTTGGTCGTCCATTCTTGAGGACCGGTCGCACTCTCATTGATGTTGAAGCCGGTGAGCTTATCATGAGAGTGGGTGACGATAAAGTAGTCTTCAACATGGGAAAGTTGTCTAAACAGCCTTACTCATATGAGAGTGTTAATTGTATTGACGTTCTTGATGAGGCTTGTGAAGAACACTTTAATGATGCTTGCAAAAGTATTCCTACCTCTCTTCCCAATGTTGAGACCGTGTCCTCTATTGATTCATCACTGTCTCTCTTTGGAGAAAGTGATTTATTTTGGAACAATCTTGAAGCCACCATGGGAGATGTGAGCTTAGCTACGGATGATTCTCCCACCGATGGGGATGAAGACATGCATTTCTTTGACAACCTTCTCAACGAAGACAACCTTTCTCCACCATCTCCCACGGTTATTGCTATCGATACTCCGACTTCGAATACGCCTCCCGTCGACAATCCTCCGGATTTAGAACTTAAGGAGGTGCCGCCCCATCTTGAATATGTATTCCTTGAAGAAGAGAAGAAGTCGCCAGTCATCATTGCTAAGAACCTAAAGGAAGACGAAAAAGCCCGACTTATCACCGTGTTGAAAGATCATAAGAAGGCTATTGCTTGGAAAATCTCTGATATTCGTGGAATTGATCCTCACTTCTGCACACACAAAATTCTCATGGAGGACGACTTTAAGCCCACAATTCAAAGCCAACGAAAGGTGAATCCCAAAATACATGAAGTCATCAAAACAGAGGTTATCAAACTTCTTGATGCGGGTATGATTTACCCTATTTCGGATTCACCATGGGTTAGTCCAATCCGTTGTGTGCCCAAGAAGGGCGGAATAACCGTTGTTCCCAATGAACACAACGAGTTGATTTCCACTCGTCTCGTTACTGGGTGGAGAGTTTGTATAGACTACCGCAAACTCAATGATGCCACGAGAAAGGATCATTTCCCTCTACCTTTTATGGACCAAATGCTTGAACGTTTAGCGGGTAATGAATATTACTGCTTTCTTGATGGTTTCTCGGGTTATTTCCAAATACCCATCGATCCCCAAGATCAAGAGAAGACTACATTCACTTGTCCCTATGGCACATTTGCTTACAAACGAATGCCTTTTGGCTTATGCAATGCCCCCGGGACTTTCCAAAGGTGCATGTTAGCTATCTTCCATGACATGGTTGAACAAACCATGGAAGTCTTCATGGATGATTTCTCGGTCTTCGGGGATTCCTTCTCTTCTTGCCTTGCCAATTTGGAACGTATGCTTAAGCGGTGCGAAGACACTCGCCTTGTTCTAAATTGGGAAAAATGCCATTTTATGGTAAAAGAAGGCATCGTGCTCGGACATAAGATTTCTAAAGCCGGTCTTGAAGTAGATCGTGCTAAAGTCGATGTTATCTCCAAGTTGCCTCCACCTTCAACCGTGAAGGGTGTGAGAAGTTTTCTGGGTCATGCGGGCTTCTACCGTCGATTCATCAAAGATTTTTCTCAAATCGCTCGCCCGATGACCCACCTCTTGGAAAAAGATACTCCTTTTATCTTTTCCAAAGAGTGTCTTGACGCCTTCAACTCGCTTAAGGATAAGCTAACTAAGGCACCCGTCTTGGTTACCCCTAATTGGGAGCTTCCCTTCGAGCTGATGTGCGATGCTAGTGATTTTGCTATTGGAGCGGTTCTGGGACAAAGAGTGAACAAACACTTCCAACCAATCCATTACGCTAGCAAGACAATGACGGGGGCACAATTGCATTATACGACAACCAAAAAAGAGCTTTTAGCTGTTGTCTATGCCTTTGAAAAATTCCGCCCCTATCTTGTCCTTTCTACAACAATTGTGTATACCGATCATTCCGCGTTGAAGTACTTGTTGACAAAGCAAGATTCCAAACCAAGACTTCTTCGCTGGGTTTTGCTGCTCCAGGAATTTAAAATCAAAATTCACGATAAAAAAGGAGCTGAAAACCTAGCCGCGGATCATCTCAGCAGACTTGAGGATCCTTACCAGGGGGATCATCCGAACAAAGAAATCAATGATTATTTTCCCTTGGAGACCTTAATGTCTATCAACTCGACTGCTGATGAAACCCCGTGGTTTGCGGACTTTGCAAACTACTTGGCGGGTGGAATTCTCGTTGACGGGTTAACATCCCAGCAAAAGAAAAAGTTCTTCAAAGACATCAAGACTTACTTTTGGGATGACCCGTATCTTTTCAAACAATGTGCCGACTTGATTATTCGCTGATGTGTTGATGGACCGGCATCTTTGGAAATCCTTGACGCTTGCCACAAAGGACCCACCAGTGGTCACTTTGGTCCCAACTACACTGCCAAAAAAGTGTTTGATTCGGGATTCTATTGGCCCACCATTTACCGTGATGCTCACGAGATGGTTAAACATTGTGATTCTTGCCAAAAACAAGGCAATATCACACATAAAGATGAGATGCCTCAAAATTTCATACAAGAATGTGAAATCTTTGATGTATGGGGCATCGACTTTATGGGGCCATTCCCTTCTTCTAAAGGCAACAAATACATCCTTGTCGCTGTTGACTACGTTTCCAAATGGGTTGAAGCCAAAGCTTTACCCACTAATGACGCAAGGGTGGTTTGTAACTTTTTGAAAGCTCTTTTCGCTAGATTCGGTGTGCCTCGCGCCATTATTAGTGACGGTGGGACTCATTTTTGCAATGACCAATTCGCAAGAGTCATGGCTAAGTACGGTGTAAACCATCGTCTTTCCACAGCCTACCATCCACAAACTAATGGCCAGGCTGAAATATTCAACCGAGGACTAAAGTGAATTCTTGAAAGGACCGTGGGAGAGCATCGTGCCTCATGGGCTGATAAACTTGATGATGCTTTGTGGGCTTTTCGTACTGCTTACAAGACCCCGATCGGCTGTACGCCTTATCGTCTTGTGTACGGGAAAGCGTGCCACCTCCCAATTGAGTTGGAGCACAAGGCTTACTGGGCCTTGAAGTGGGATAATCTTGATATTAACAAAGCCGGTGACCTACGCAAGATCCAACTCAATGAGCTCAATGAACTTCGGAATGAGGCTTATGAAAATTCTTTAATCTATAAGGAAAGGACTAAGCTCATTCACGACTCTAAGATTAAGAACCTAGAGTTCCATGTTGGAGACAAAGTCTTACTTTTTAACTCTCGGTTGAAAATCTTCTCGGGAAAGCTCAAATCTCGTTGGTCCGGCCCATTCACCATTGCCCAAATTTTTCCATATGGTACTCTCGAGCTCGCTCAACCTAATGGACCTAATTTTAAGGTGAATGGCCAACGAGTGAAGTTGTACTTTGGTGAGGACACCTCTCAAGAGGTGATTCCATCCCTCACCACGTTCCCCATGAACTAATTTTGGGTCGAGTCAGGCTCGTGACTCGGTTATCAAAAACAAGCGCTCCTCGGGAGGCAGCCCGAGTATCTATCCTTTTATATTTTAACCTCCTAAGTGTAGGGGGACCTCTATAGGTTCTTTCTCTTTGTGTGGTGATGTTATTACAGGGATGAATGCACTCTTGGAACCTTTGAAGAACCGTGCTCCCGTGTTATCCGAAATCCGGTTCTATCTCTCAACTATCGTGATTCAATTTTCTTCATACTCACATTTGAAATTGATCACTTCAGTCGTCTCTTCCTTAACTTGATTTAACCAACGTGCACAATGTCATAAGTGTAGGGGAGACTTTTCCCACATGCTTAAACATTGAGGACAATGTTTATCTTAAGTGTAGGGGGACTTCTATCGAAGTTTTAAGTGGACTTTTCCATGAAAATGCCTTCATTTAACTGGAAAATCATATTTTTTTAACATTTTTCAAATTTTTTATTAACTTTGGCCATTTTAGTCGTAATTTTTAAATTTTTATCGTTGCTTTCATATGTATATATCCCGCAATAAAGTCAAATTTTAATAAGTGGTGTAGCTAGTTTAGAAATCTTTGACATATTAGGCCCGTTGCGATTATTTTGACTCAACCCGAATAGACTTATCTAAGTTTATTCTAGCTAGTATCCTTAACCATGTAGACCTTAATTGGTTTATTAGGCTAAGTATCCACGAGTCTCATTACTTGAGATTTTAAATTGTGGAGAACGAGAAATGATAGAGTCAATTATAAGTCGGTATTCTTGCGCAAGCTCACTTGGTGTAATTATTTGCCTATTCTCCCATCACTTGCTAATAATTTATCTGCAATAAGTAAGGTCGTACGATTTGAAAAGTTACTTAGCTTCTAGCCCAAGATCGTTTAAAAGTTTCTCGGTAATGATAAGAGTTCATAGCCAAGGCATAACTTATGAAGCGGGGCGCGAAGATTGGCGAGTCCAAAAAGGCCCTAACAAGGCATGAGGATTCCTTTTTATTGCTAAAGATCCAAGGTGATGTGAAAATCATTATTCCTAAAATCAATATGAAGGATCAAGACTCACGACGAAAAGCAATCAACTCCCATAAAGATCATGGAGAAGTCTATCCGAAAAGACTCTAACAAGGTATGAGGATAAATAGATCCAAGTCCGAAAAGGAGGCGGATCGTTGTATCTCAAAATCCCAATTAGAGATTGAAGAAATAATCATGAAGTCGTGGTCAACAAAGTTGGAGTACCCCTCAAAAGTCTCCAAGTGAAGAAACTCTATTACGATGAGAAGACCATTATCTCAAGAACGTCTCTCAAGATATGAAGTATGAAGTACATGCCAAATATCAGCCCGAGAAAGGTCTCAAATCGTGAACCGAGTTATGCCAAGATATGAACTTTTTGATATCCCGAGAAGCAGTTTTAAGAGATTTTGTCCTTTAGCTAACTATTGATCAAATCATTCTACTTTGCTTTCAGCCTAAATAAACTATCGAAATAAGTCCAAAAATGCATCTTCACGATCATTCTAAGACAAAAATAAAATATAAGAGATACACTTAGGAATAAGGGAGTTTAAGCATTTAATTAAGCCATGTGTGAAAGTGTTTGATTTGCTAACTTATAATAACAATGATCTCGTTTTCAAGCTTAGTTTGGGGAAAGTGAAACTTGAGGGTGATAAATCTTCGCAGCACCAAAGCCCTAATGTAAGTCCTTGATCTCTTGGCAAGTTATTTCCATATAGCTATTTTCAAGTGAAATTGGTTTTCTATCCTTTTGTTTGCTTTAAAGTTTTAATTCCTCTTAGTACTTTAATTTTTGTTTAGTAGTATGTTAATAAGGCCAAGGTTGATTGATTATGAGAAAAATGTAAATTTGCTTTATCACTAAGCATTGCATGAGGGCATGACAATGGTTAAGTGTAGGGGATTTGATAGGTGTGTAAACACCCATCCTTTTACCACTTAATTCTGGCTAAAACAAGACCAAAACACGTATTTAATATCATTTGTTTGGAATTATGCGTGGTTTTTGTGTTTATTGTGTTTTCAGAGCTAACCGGATGAATATTAAAGAAAACATGGGATTGCACGGGTTTTATCAAGGAAAAAGACTCAAGACGAAGTCTATTGTCCAAGAGATGCAAAAGAATTTGAAGTCAATGGGCCTATTTGAAGATTTATCGAAGAAAAGGACCAAAGATGGAAGATTTACATATGTCGAAGAAACTCAAGTCTATTAAACGAAGAAATTAAAAGACGAGTTGAATTTAATCGTCGACAAATCCCGGATCAGAATCGAAAACGTCAACTTTTCTAAAAAGACGAGAAGACAAGAAGAAAGGGAGATAGCCCACTCACCAACCAACCACTAGGACTATAAAAGGATTTTTCCTTCACACAATTAGGGAGTGAGCTTTTTCTTTCCCAGTTCTCTTTGGTTCGTTTCATCACCAACACCATTAGGGTGTTTGGTGATTTTTCATTTTTCCTTCAATCTTGTAAGTGTTTGATCATTACTATTGTTAACTTTTACATTAATCTTTCAATTCCAATCTTTCATTCAACTTGTTCTTCATCATCTTTTTATTGCAAGTTCTTAAGTTTTTATTTGATTCAAGTTTGATCTTAAAAAGTTGTTGATTTTGTGTTTTTATTGTTGGGATTTGTTGGATATGATATTTGAATGATTATGGGTTAATTTGGTAAAACCTTTTTGAGTATTTGGGTCGATTTGATTGAAAAACGTTTTTCCCAGTCAGTTACTGTTCTTCATTCCCAGGAACTTTCCGAATAGGCTGTTTGTCTCGTCCCTTATTCGGAATATTGGTTATTCCGAATAGCATTTTTTTTTCTTCTTCTTATTTCCTTACTCGGAATGTTCAAACATTCCGAATAGCTTGTTTATTTCATCCTTATTCGGAATATTTTACATATTCCGAATAGGCCCTATATTCCGATTAGAAGATTTTTTTTATTATTCCGCATAGAACACATATTCCGAATAGGGTTATTTTCCGAATGGAACCATTATTCCGCATAAGGAATTTATTCCGATTTGAAGACCTTTATTCCGAATAGAACCTTCTTTCCGAATAGCACATGCTTTTCCGAATAGCCTGTTATTCCGCATAGGGAATTTATTCCGCGTAGGGTTGAAATATTCCGCATAGCACACATTTTTCCGAATAGCTTGTTTTTCCGAATAGGACTACATTCCGCACAGGGCAATTATTCAGCATAGGGATTTTATTCCGAATAAGGTATTTTCTGTTCGGGTATTTTTCTGTTTTAATTCAAGTGTTGCTTTTTAATTGTTGATTGTTTTAAGTTTATATCTTTATCATTTTATTCATTTCCCTGTTTAGTAGATTAGAAAACCAAACCCATTTTTTGGACACCAAGAACAAATTATTCCACTTTAAACTGAGATCAATTCGAGAGGATTCCGAGAATTATTTTGAACCCAATGAAAATGCTTGTATCATGTGTCTTCTTCAACATCAGAGTCGCTGTCATGAGGGTGTGGGGTAGAAATCAAAGCTTTGGAAGTTGCTACCTGAACTACAAATCTTTTAGTCTCTGATTTGTATATGGTATCAATCAGGCCTTCTTCATAATTATAATTTCCATAAAGCTGAGCTAAGGTGTCATTCTTGATTGAGTTATTGGCTCTCTGAGTCTGATTCATACTCAGCCATTTTCTTGGAAGGCTGTTGAAAAATGTGGCATTAGTTTCAGCTTGACCAATGGTGAAGTCATTCATAGCAAGGTCATTGAGAAGAATCTTCAACCTTGTATATGTTTGTTGAACCTTTTCACCTTCAAGTGCCTTGAAAGCATTGAACTGAAGTCTGAGTGCCTGAATCTTAGTTTCTCTGGTTTCAGAGGGTCCTTCATGACCAAGGATAAGGTATGTCCACATTTGTTTGGTTGTGGGACATTGAATTACAGACTTCATGATGTGTTTGGGAAGACAGGATATGATGATGCTCTTGAGACGTTTGTCTTGTTTTGCCAATTTCCTATCAGATGGAGTCCACTGCTTGAGAGGTTTGGGAAGAGGATTCTCATCAGTAGAGGTGAGCGTCATGGGAACATAAGGTCCATTGTCTAGAATTTCTAGTAGAAATGGTTCAAGTCCGTCGAGATACACGAGGAATTGACTCTTCCAACTTGCAAAATCTTCTTCATCAAAGACTGGTACATTGGTGACATGAGATCCGCCTCTTGAGTCAAGAAGTTGAGGTAAATCATCTTCATTTGGAGGTGGAGGAGTGAGTCTTGGTGAAGTTGGTGGTGCATTGTTGTTGTTCCCAGAAGACGGTGGTGCATTGCTTGTTTCCGGCATGATGGATCTTGATTATAAAACTTAGAACGATGTTTATGAAGGTTTTAATATCAAACACCGCTCTGATACCAATTGAAAGTCCCTAAACTATGCTTGAAACAATAAACTTAATTAATCAACACACTTAATTACTTTTCAAACGTAATACTTATTATTGTATAATAAAAAATTACAAGTGTTATGGATAACACGGTTTGATGACAATGTGTTGTGCACACTTTGAACAAACTAAAACCTAACTTATGAACACAGTCGCAGCTGTTTGGTTCTATAAGTTCTAAGAGTTAATGTGTAAATTCTATTAAAGTGTTAAGCATTAACGCTAGGCTACATAACCTATTCATAGTGGTACGAGGTTGACTCTAAGTACTGGTTGATGGTGACTACACTAGACAGACACTTGTCAGACCTCTGTCACAAGATGCTCTTCTATTCTTGGTAGTCCGCCATAATGCTTTAGGAAAACAGAGCTGACACAGTTTCCCTTTTCTTCATAGTCTCGTACACACCAAGGTATGTCCAAAGTGTGCTGAGTGTTAACAGGGTATTGCCACCCCTGTTAACCCTCAACCCCTCAGAGTCCCTGATACATCTTGGCTGTTATCCATCACAGCCAATGAGTATGTCTTCAAGTAATCTTCGACTTCCTTGACAATGTCTCTGACATGGACTCCTCTGAGGTTGCTCACAGAGACTTAGATCTCTGTGAGTCTTGCGATACTTGCCTGCCTCCTAGGCACGGGCAAGTTAATATCTAACAGCTTGATTTGTGTTTAAATCTATGATACAGGGAATCTACTAAACTTAGATTCCCAACAGAATCATTATCAACACTTTTATTCACATAGACGGAGACAATATCATGCGACATCACTTACTTCAGAAGTTGATCATTTTGACGTGAAATTCGTTCAATTTCAATTAAACCGTTTTCATATGCATCATCCATTTCATTGAAAACGCGTCTAACTTATTCTATTTCCAAAAGCAATTCCTGATCGACATTGCGAAGACAAACTTTAATATTGTTTACAAATGGAATAATTTCATCTCAAAATGCAGCTCCAGTGTGCTCAAAATTCCATTCACCTTTCGTTATGGCCGAAGCCGTCGTACGTTCCACAATGACCTTGTCAAAATCGGCTAAGTGTTGGTGCACCGCATTTAAACTATTGGATGCCTTACTTACCGGTGGGATTAACTTAGTTAAATCCTTTTTGACAAGTGTAGGAGACGTACTAGGAAGGTTTTCCGTTGATAAACTTTGAGGCACAAAAGCTGTTAATTGAGATAATTCCTTTTGTAATCGAATACGAGTCTTTTTATCAAATTGATCTTTATTATGTTTATCATAATCAATCTTATGGAATTTTGAAAGCATTTTAGAATGAGTTTCTTCCGCAAGTGACTGTGTCTCCTCAGTACTACAAACATAAGGTGCTTCTTTCGATTTGCCAATTAGGGTCACATCATAAAGACAAGTAATATATTCCTGAGCTTGTTTTGCATAATCGGGATTAGGTGGTAAATCTTGAAGACGCTTAAGTTCGAGTTCTTTAAACGATTTAGTTAAAAGATGAACCTTTTCTGTGGAAGCGTATTGTTTTAAAAGTTGTTGTTCTTTAAATTTAAGAAGTTTGGTAGCATTAATTTCCGATTCAAACTTTTTAGACTCGAGAGTTTCGAAATCCATTTTAAGTTTCTGAAAATCATTGACAACCGACTCTTTTGCTTTTAATTCATTAGAAAGATTAGCTTTTAATGATTCTATTTCTTTTAAGTGTTCAATCTTTTCAAAACGAAATTGGTCAAATTCAGAACACGTTATTTTCTCTGCTTGAGGACCATTTCAAAAGTTTTGACCTTTTCTTTATACAACGCAAGCTCAACGGTTAGGTTGGCATTCATATCTATGGTTTTTCGAACAGCCACATTCATATTATCAATAATATGTTTAGGCACCATTACCAGATCACGTTGATCATAAGATTCCATACCCGTCTTAGCATTTAATTGAGGTTCACTCAAATGTGTTGGATTGGATACCACATCATTTGAGTTACTAGTTCCCAAATGTTGTTCAAGGTTGTTATTGTCATGCTCAACATGATGTGAATTATCATGAACATTATTAGATGTGGTTGGTACCTCACTGACGACATCAAAACCGTAGTGAGAGAGATTAGCAACGAGTGCAGCTTGGGCTGAGTGAATGTCATCACAATCCGAATCATATGCATCAAGATCATCTGCTTGATAAGCTGCATTAGAAGTGGAAACGACTGCAATGCCTTCATCGTCTACTTCCCCTGGGTCTGCAAGAAATGCTAACTCTTCTGAATCCAAAAATTTCCCTTAGACTGGGCATCGACCAAATACATCTTCTCACGAAACCACGTTGCATCCCTTCTCCTTTTTGGCTGAGTGCATTCCCTAGCCATATGACCTTGTCCTCTACAATTGTAGCAAGTCACAACCTTTTGTGGACCAACAGTGCTTCCATTTCCATTAGCTTTAGAATTCACAGCTTGAGCATTCACGGTCCTTGTAGTAGGTCCATATGAATTTTGCCTTCCCTGAATAGATTGCATCGTCACTTGACCATCTTGAACAGTGGCTTGTTGTCGAGGATTTGAAGAGGTGTGGGGCTGATTGTTCGTTGGTGGAAAACCTCTAGTAGCAACAAGTTTTGACAAGTAGGCAGTGAGATGGTTTAAGACATTAGTAGGCGTATCATTTGGAGTAAAGACCGGTGGTTGAATTGGTGGAAGTTCATTGGAGTAGAAGGCTTGTGCTTGTGGTGCTTCAATTTGGAAATATCCTTGCTGAGGAGTATAGCCCATAGGAGAAGTGTTAGCTTGTGAGGGTGATGCCTGATGTGCTGGTAGCTGTGGATAAGGTTGTGGAAGAACACTTTGTTGATATGCTTGTTGTGGCATAATTAGTGGTTGATAAGATGGTTGCTGTGGTTGCTGATATGTGTGTTGTGGTTGCTGCTGCAAGTATGATTGTTGTTGATAAGTGTAAGCCATGTTTTGTGGGAGGGTCATTTGTTGAGAAGCATACATGGCAAGTGGATCACGAACTTGTGGTGTAGACAACTGAGCCTCGATCACATGGCATTCGTGTTGTTGAAGAAAAGCTTGAAGTTGATCCACATTGGTGTTATGCAAGTCCTTAGCCAATTTAACAGCCGTCACGTACTTGCGCCATTCTGAAGGAAGGGTGTTCAAATACTTGGTGTTTAATTGAAACGTAGGAATTGCCATGCCATAGATATTGAGCTCATTCAACAAAAGAGTGAATCTCAAATACTAATCATTGAGAGTCTCCCCGGGAACATAGGCAAACTTATCAAACGTATCATATAGCTTACACTCTCGTTCTTGTTTAGTTAACGAGGTGCCTTGCATTAGAACATGAATTCTATCTCGTAACTCTTTGGCAACTTTATGTTTGCTGACGAGTTTGTAGACATCTGGAAGGGCTTGGAGAATGATGTTTGTAGCATACTTATCACGTTTGTCTTGAATCTTCATATCTCCGGTCAATTCACCCGTTGTGCGAGGACGAGTAACTGTACCTTCCGTCACAGTACCATAATCTAATGGTCCATTGAGCACGGATGCCCAAATGAGATGTCCATTTTCTTTGTTCAACATATAAAGTTCCATTCGGGAAGCCCAATCCTCGTACATAGTCTTCACCAACATTGGTGGACGATTATCCGTACCCGAAAGGATGGGCTTATCTGTAAGAGATGTGTACTCCATTTTGATAAGTTAAGATTTACAAAAGTTGATCGAACAATGAGAGAAAGTAAATGTGTTTGTTGTTGTGAGTTGAAGTCGAGAAACAATGTTGAAATCCCCTAAAATATGTTCTCGATGACCAAAAAATTCCAAGACGAACAAAAACACACGAAATTTTTTAAGGAATAATTTTTGGATCGTCGGAATAATCTATCGGAATACCCTTGTCGGAATAAACTATCGGAATACCCCTGTCGGAATAATCTATCGGAATACCCCTGTCGGAATAAACTATCGGAATACCCCTGTCGGAATAATCTATTCGGAATACTCTGTCAGAATAATCAATCGGAATAACCAATCGGAAAACCTGTCGGAATATCACTATCGGAATACCGTCTGAATGACCTGTCGGAATACCAGTATCGGAATAACCGTCGGAATGACCTGTCAGAATACCATTATCGGAATACCCGTCGGAATAACGATCGGAATATGAAAACGCTTTTCTGATGGGAGCTGTCGGAATATCCAAACCCTTTTTCGATGGATTCTGTCGGAATAATACCCACTTTTCTCGGACAAACCTCAACCAATTCGAGATTTTAAGCCAAAAATTGATCAAAACACCCAAATTTTTTGTGTTTTTAGCCAAATTAAATATACCAAATCTCTACCACAATTATGTAGAAAATTTGTATCAAGAAAAAACCATAAAAAACACACAATTTTTTTTGGTTCGTATGAAATAGATCAAAAAAGGCACAAAAAATCAAGAACACAAACACATAAACAATACAATCATCCCATGGCTCTTGATACCATTTGTAGGATATTGTAAATCTTGCTTATGTTTAGAGAGAAAAAGATAGAAAGATGGTAGATTTTACACACACTTTAGAGAGAGAAAGTAAAGAATACACCTTTTACTATATGTAAAGTATGATAAAACCACCACCCTCTCCAACTAAGGAGATGGTTTATATACCAAGCCCATAAGATGGGCTTGGGCTTACAATATTGGGTCGTCCATACATAACATGGACTAGGCCTTTCCTTGTTAATTAATATAAAGATATCTAGACTACGAGCTACTACTTAATATATTGTCTGAGTGACCGAATCTTCCTAAATACGTAAAAACGTATTTCCAACAATCTT
This sequence comes from Glebionis coronaria, assembly GCA_025667525.1. Classification (NCBI taxonomy): domain Eukaryota; kingdom Viridiplantae; phylum Streptophyta; class Magnoliopsida; order Asterales; family Asteraceae; genus Glebionis; species Glebionis coronaria. The sequence continues at coordinate 168,631,464 of CM046875.1, forward strand.
CTTCTTGAAAGTCTAACCCCATGAATGATAATTTTCTAGTGAGATCTTGAAGACGACTCCTAACTTCACTTAGTTTTTCATTAGGAAAGGCTTTAAAGATAGTAAACTCCCTTATCAGTTGCTTTTTCCTATCATTCAAAGTGTCCTCATTACCACCATAAGTGATTTCAATGGCTTCCCAGAGTTCTTTAGCAGATTCATATCTCCTAAACTTAAATTTCTCTTTTGAACCAGGAGCTAATTTGAGACAACTCAATACCTTCATGTCATTCCTTCTATTAGCTATTTCAGCAGCCGAAGTAGCTCTTCCATCTTGAGGACTTGATGCTTCATTAGCCTTAGCACCATCTTTAACTCTTTGTTCTCTTGTTTCTTGAATCTTTTTCTCCTTAAAAGTGTTTCCATACTCGATAATCTCCTAGAGAACATAACTGTCAACTTGAAGCTATTGTTGAAAACTAAATTTCCATAGTTCAAAGTCGTCTCAAGCATGGGAATTTTAAGGTTGTGATTGCTGGATGAGGACGGGGTTTCAGCGATTAGGAATGAGTTTATCATCGTGTTGTTGCGTTTAAGGTTTAGTGCTATTTAGGGTTTTGTTCTTTTGATCAAAGTTCCTCAATAAGCTCTAATACCACTTGTTGATCCCAAACTTAGATCGATTTAGCTTTGTATCAATGAGATTATATCATGTGTAATGCGTAGAGAAACTTTGTGTTTGGAACAATCTAAGTATTATGCGGAATTAATACTTAGAACAAAGAACAAACGAATACCAAACTTTCAACTTGATTGATAATAATAACTGCGTACAATGATATTGAAAGCGTAGGTATAACAAACCCTAAGACCTCCTTTTATAGATTAAGGAGTCTTGAACAAAAAGCTAAGGATCAACTAATAAAGGAAAAGATAAATAAAACAAATACAATATTTGACATATCTTTCCTAGATAAATAAACGTGTTGACCTAACAGCTAATACATCTTCTTGACAGTGGCTTGATCTTCTCTTGTCAGCATCTTGATTGTCAGCAGATTGATCTGTGAGACCCCCAGAATCAGACAAGGGAACAACTAGGCAACAAGGGGGTTCCACGTCATGGTACAAGAAACAATGAATTACTGTTGACACAAAATTGACGTAATAAAAACATGTACATTACATCATAAAATATTAAAGTTTTAAACATAGGTCCCAGAGTTTTATATGCGGAAAAATTTATTATTTCATCATGATTTGCAACATCTGGTTACCAAAAATACAAAAAATCTTCTGACAGCTTTTAGATAAAAATCAAAGTTTTATATACAAAGAAATCTCCAAGCTGCGATAATATCCTGCGGGCTCTCATCCAAGCAAAGCTAAGTAATAATACCTGAGATTAAACATGTAAAATCGTCAACATAAAGTTGAGTGATACTCATAGGTTTAGCAGTAAAGGTGTGGAACACAAGCATTCATTTGTAACAAGAAATAGGGAAATGGTTATGTACAGTAACCATTGTCCAAAACCATTATTATTGATGTTCAGTTCATGAACCGATGCTTAACTCAATGTAAGTTCCTCTAGGGAGTATTCAACCTAAATACTCAAGTATAAACAAATATTAGTGCGTCAAGGTAATCGGGACGGGGATTGTCAATCCGATGGATCCACCCATAACATTCGCGCTTAGTACTAGAAATTAACGCTTCATGATCAGGAGAGGAAACTTACAAAAAGCAATAATAACAATGAAAGTATGGAAAGCATACAGTTTTGGATAGCATACAGTTTTTAAATGGTTGTGTTCCACCATGTAAAATCTTGCCCCGTGTTTAGAAACCATGTACAAGTAAAAAGGGGCTATGAACTCACCTTTGCCACGAGGTAAGTGAATCATGGTACTCAGAAGCCGAGTAGAAACAATGGTAGTGAGACGATCACCGACGATATGGATGCCTGGGAAACACGAAAACCGCAACCTATGAAAATAAGGTGCGCGTTAAGACTCGAACTCAAATATCGATATATACCAAGTATAATAAGACTTTAAATATTTTCAAAGTATTCATATTTCAAAACCAGTGACACGAACCAAATGAATCCATACTATTCCATTTATCTAACGTTACTCGTTTAAACACTTGCACTCATGAAATTGACCCGTCATAAGACGCCAAGTCAACGCAAGTCAGACTATCAGGTTACCTCACTCGGGCCAGTAACTAAGTCATTTATATAATGACTAAGCACTTGACTAAGTCACCATGTCCAATAGTGAATACTCAAACTCACACAACACAAGCATTGAACTACGTATCCAAATACCAATCAGCATGTACACTCCAAATGTACACACCGATCTACCCTATCTATACTTGTCCGATTTAGATGAAATTTGGTGTAAAGGTCACTTATAACCTGTATAAGATCCTGCCAAAATTTGAGCCAAAGTTCATACTTTAAAATCCATCAGCTCGACACTTTACTCGACTCTAAAATTTGGGACAGAATTGTATACTTGTTTCATAAAACCGTTTATACCGCTTTAAAAGTATTATCTTGACAATCTACCTTTTAAACCCACTACTAGACTCATGATAATAAGTTTATAAACTTTGAAAACTAGTAGTATCGTTTATCTAACCATGCCTAAAGTCCCCGAGAGTCGACCCAAAATCAACCACAATTTCGAATTGTGCCGATTTGCGTCTCCCGGTACACGAATACTAAAACTAGCATATTTGATTTATATATGGTAAGTAGTGGAGGGACCAATCTTGTCAAGTTTGAAACCTTTGGACTAAAAAGCAATTTAATAGTTTAAAGGGTATAAATTGACTATTAGTAAGTTTTAAAAATATTTACGGGGCTCGGGTTTCGTAAAAATACTTTTCAAAAGTTAAAATGCATCATAATTATGATATTATGGTTTCCCGACCCGACTTAATACGTAATTAGAACGAAATCATCAAAAATATTAATTATCGGAACAATCGATAATGAAATATAAAATTTTGGGCATCCGTCGGTATCGCGATCACTAGGAATTCTCGTTGTTCATTGAGTTTGAGTAAACTCGTTGTAAAATATACACGGGTGATTTTAAATCAAAAACTTTTGATTTAAATAAATATGGAAAAATAAAATAAAATTTTTATAATTCAAAGTAAAATATTATCAATGATCAGAAAATACTTAAAAAATATAATTTATTAAAATTATCATGATCTTAGGATTTACATATAAAGAATTCAAGAAAATGAAATACGTTGGAAAATTCAGAAACAGAAATAAAAGAATAAAATAATACTAGGAAAAGTACGAGTTCTTACAGTCTACCCCCTAAAGGAACTCTGGTCCCTCGGAATTTTCCTGGAAACAGTAGAAGATGCAAACAAGAGGAGGTACATAGTGTAGAACTGATTCATTGCTTCCCAAATAATTTCTGCGCCACGGCGAACCTTAACAATTGGAATTCACTATGCTTCAGTTGCTTAACTCTTTTTCGAACAACTTTTCAAACTTGGATTAGAATAATGACCTTTCAGTACGGAGAATTATCAAGAGATAGAATGAACACAAGAATCGCTTAAACGGACAAAGCGCGCTAAAATGAACCAAGATTGTTAATCAACAAGGAATCGCAAATAGCGCAAACTGTAAAGCATGACAATCTTAAAACGTAACAATGTAGTTACAAGAGAAATAGAAGGGAAAATGAATTACATATGATCATTTAACATACAAGCTGTCACAATCAGTTGTCTAGGATTTTGCTGTTACTTTAAAACTCAGTTTAAATATTTTTTGATTAAAAGAAAATTTTACAAGGTGTAGTGATTTAAAATCAAACTATCTATATTTAGTGAGTAAGCTGTTGGTATATCTTTTTCTTGATCAGGATTTTCAAAGAAAAAGTAGAACAGTTCAAAATAGTTATCCTAATCGACTTAAGAACTTTTGGACGACTGCATGAAATTTCTGTTAGAAGCTCAGGTTTATCGTTACCATTAGAGAAAATTCAGATTTTCTAAGTTACTTAGAATCATTGTTAGAAATTATAAATTAATTTAATAATTTCATTATATTGAAAGTAAAGTATGATAAAATCAATTACTTTAAAAGATACAGCTTGACATCCTTTTTAACATTAGTTATGAATTTACCACGAGGATGTATAGATCCGACATTTAACTTGAAAGGGTTATTTTGGTAATTTAAACATTTGATAAAATGTATAAAACGTTCTTAAAAATTTGTAACAACTTCTAGAAATCCAAGTAGGTGATCAAAGTATGAAATGATAAACATAGGACATGTTCTGGTTTTCAAATGATGACAAGGACAATAAGAAATAAAGAATTAAGCAAGATTAATTCACGAGTGTAGTTGGTGTCACCAACAACGGCTTATTAAATTCTCGGTGGTCGATACATGATCGAAAGAGAAAAGCCACACAATAAATTTTCAAATCACAAAAAAATCTTAAGAAGTCACTTGAGAGTAATTCCAGTAAGATGAACAACATTAGAAATGAGAGGCGAAATCAATACGTGGCTCACACGAATGAATTTCAAGAAGATATAGTCTAACACTATCAGGATAATTACACGAAATTATTGTCCACTTCCAGTCATAATTCACTATTCGCGTCTAGAGATGTTTCAAAGGTCTACCAAAATAGATATAGAAGTTGATTAATGAATAAGCGTAAATACATTGAAACTTTCAAGTCTAGTATCAATGGTAAGAAATTAGACGAGTGGTAACAAGAATTACATCACGAAGGAAAATGAGGTAACAAGTAAAACAAGGATCGTTGAGTAGAGAAATATGTGCTTGAGGCATGTACTTTGTTCAAGAAAAGATAAGGGTTCATAGGTGTATGTCGCGAATTGTTGTTACTCGCATAAGATGTAAAAGTTTTCAAAATTTTCATTTATCTAACTTTTTCAGAAACACAAGTAAAAAGTTGGTTCCTGGCCAAATATTTAGGGTGACTACTATTTGGCCTCGCATGGCTCCTTCTAAATTAAGCATAGGTGATCAGGCCATGCATAATTTAGGGCTAGCAATGCGATGCTCAGATTCGTCAAACTAGTATTACAGGTCATTATTTAAAATATGTATATAATGCCATTTGTAAAAACAGGAATCAAAATAATTTATGAAACTCTTCGCCAATAAGTTACTGGCTAGATATTTAATTCAACAATTTTATTGTTACAAGCATTCTTTACAAGACCAATTGTTGGAAAATTTGTGAAATTACATCGTAAAACAATGACCAATGTAGAACATCTTGTAAAATATTTCGCAAACAATACCAGTTAAATTCATGTGGTGACATGATGATAGCTTACAAAATAGCGAGTTGGTTACAGGAAGGTAATGAATAGTAGTTCAGGACAATCAATGAAATGGTTACAAGGTGATAAAGTTTCAAAAGGTTTAGCTGGAATCGTCATGAGACACGTGTCAAGATGATAACGAACGATATGAAAACAAGAACTTCAAATCTTTACCCAAATCAGTGGTACGATGGAAGCAAAGAAAGACAATGTAGAATGACAAATAAGTCATATATAAAAGAAAGGATAAAGGAATCCGTATGTATCCACATCGTAATTTATTTGACATAAATATGTTTTTAGAAAGTAGAGCATCAGTTCCCAAATAGTACAATTATCACGAAAAGTTTCTATTTTAGGAAAGTAAAGGAATTTTAATACGTAAATAGTAATGCATGAAAATGTACACATTTTTCGAAACATATAGTTCATTATTGGTTTATCAAATCACTTGGTTCCAAAAGTTCAATACATATGTATGTATGGTCGAACTCAAAGTTACTATTTTAACGTTTTCAAACGAAATCAATGTTTTTAGTTGTAAAATATCATTAGTTAAAGTTTTACGAGGTCAAACGAACTCAAAAATGCTTCAATCTATATTTTTTTAAATTCTATCAGCTTCGACTATTGGGTTTGACTTTTGGGTTCGACTAGATCAATTGACTCACTAAATGACATTTTAAGACTCGAAATCCATAGCAATTTGATGTAAAACGATGTTTTGGACAACTTTCTAGTTTTACCCGGGACTTGAAACGGATTAAAAATGGACGAAAATGCCCTTGCATTAAATCTGTCAACAAAATGATGTTTTAGAAATATGCAAAAAATAAGTTCTTAAGTTTTATAATTTCATACGAGCGTAACTTGCTCGTTTTTAGTATTTTCTGGTCGAATTTTATGTCCTAAACGAACATCTCAACAAGTAGAAATATATTTTTATGTCTAAAATTTATAAAAATATTTTCTCGGTATCGTTAAATTACCTGTAAATTTTCTGCACAAAGTATATTTTTTAACACATCTTGAAATTTAATCAAACTTAATAATGACCCAGAATTAATGTACACACAAGACTTGTGGATTCCATAAAGACGAAAGAGAATAAATTATATAATTAATCATGTAAAGAAAAGCATAGTATAAAATTGGTTTATGAATACCAACGATAATCTGAGAGATAAAAAACGACGCATGACATCCGTGTCTTCAATTTCAAGATGTAATGCAGGAAGGTCTCTTGGCAGTGTGATTTTCCAAAATCACAAGACATATCAAGAAAGAAACAGAACATTAACAAGTCGCACTCCTAGGGCGAGGAGTTTAATGAAAAAGGAAGGATACCAGTTTATAGAAGTAGAATCGTATTCTGAACAAGCACCACATTATATCATAGGATATAAATTACAGGATGACGGTGGTGTTTCCAAGGTACAACGGACGTTGTAATTCAAAGTCGAAACGCAGAATGGTCAATGAAGTAATATTTAATCGATATACGAGTGTTGTGTAAAACGATGACGTAAAGGTCAATCAAGATTATGAAAACCCACGATATTATTCAACACGGATTTCAATGAATGCTTCGAGATGTGTGACTCATACGATGTCCTTTAGTCTTTTTCGGAGACACGTTGAGCTACACAATGGTCGATAGACTATTTTTCAAGACATCAAATCACAAATGGCAGGAAAGCATTTGGATATCTAAATAGATATCTTAAAGGAGTTAAACAATAAAAGAAACACGCACGGTAGAAATATGAGAATTAGAAGTCTCATCGAAAGCAACACTTATTCAATCACGAGAGTATGCACAACATGTAACAGTAAGTCAAGAAAAATAGGCGGTTCAAAAAGAACGAGTATATGAGGTCAGTCGTATTACGCATAAACGAAATAGTAATAGTACTTAGAAAAGTGAGAGTGAAAATTCGGCAGCATACACGCTCTGAATACAAGTATATAATGTCATAACAATATAAAATCATTGTAACAAGATCAGTTCACAAGAACAAGAATTTAAGAAATGCAGTAAGAGCATATGTAATCAAGGAATATCCAATGATAATTTATGAAGCACATAGGCTTTGAAAAGAGATAGTAATTATCGTCATTAGGGTAGTGTAATATTTCAACATGTAATCAAGAGATGAAATAATACAACGATAATTAAAAGTAAATAATAAGCATTAGAGAGTTACCCGCGCATATATCGAGCAACATTGGCAGATTCTGTGATTGACACTTAAAACATGAAATATTTGAACTTTCGGTTATAGACTAAGTTTTGAAAACGACTCAGTTCCCTATAACCATTGCTCTGATACCAATATGTGAGACCCCCAGAATCATACAAATGAACAACTAGGCAGCAAGGGGATTCCACGTCATGGTACAAGAAACAATGAATTACTGTTGACACAAAGTTGACGTAATAAAAACATGTACATTACATCATAAAATATCAGTGTTTTAAACATAGGTCCCAGAGTTTTATATGCGGAAAAATTTATTATTTCATCATGTTATATATTGCAACATATGGTTACCAGAAATACAGAAAATCTTCTGACAGCTTTTAGATAAAAACCAAAGTTTAATATACAAAGAAATCTTCAAGCTGCGATAATATCATGCGAGCTCCCATCCAAGCAAATCTAAGTAATAATACATGAGATTAAACATGTAAAATCTTCAACATAAAGTTGAGTGATATTCATAGGTTTAGCAGTAAAGGTGTGGAACACAAGCATTCATTTGTAACAAGAAATAGGGAAATGGTTATGTATAGTAACCATTGTCCGAAACCATTATTATTGCTGTTCAGTTCATGAACCGATGCTTAACTCAATGTAAGTTCCTCTAGGGAGTATTCAGCCTAAATACTCAAGTATAAACAAATATTAGTGCGTCAAGGTAATCGGGACGGGGATTGTCAATCCCGATGGATCCACCCACAATATTCGCGCTTAGTACTAGAAATTAACGGTTCATGATCAGGAGAGGAAACTTAAGGCTATATACTAAAAGCAATAATAACAATGGAAGTCTGGAAAGCATACAGTTCTTGATAGCATACAGTTTTTAAATGGTTGTGTTCCACCATGTAAAATCTCACCCCGTGTTTAGAAACCATGTACAAGTAAAAAGGGGCTATGAACTCACCTTAGCCACGAGGTAAGTGAATCATGGTACTCAGAAGCTAAGTAGAAACAATGGTAGTGAGACGATCACCGACGATATGGATGCCTGGGAAACACGAAAACCGCAACCTATCAAAATAAGGCGCGCGTTAAGACTCGAACTCAAATATCGATATATACCAAGTATAATAAGACTTTAAATATTTTCAAAGTATTCATATTTCAAAACCAGTGACACGAACCAAATGAGTATTCCATTTATCCAACGTTACTCGTTTAAACACTTGCACTCATGAAATTGACCCGTCATAAGACGCCAAGTCAACGCAAGTCAGACTATCACTTTACCTCACTCGGGCCAGTAACCAAGTCATTTATATAATGAATAAGCACTTGAGTAAGTCACCATGTCCAATAGTGAATACTCAAACTCACACAACACAAGCATTCAACTACGTGTCCAAATACCAATCAACATGTACACTCCAAATGTATACACCGATCTACCCTATCTAGACTTGTCCGATTTAGATGAAATTTGGTGTCAAGGTTACTTATAACCTGTATAAGACCCTGCCAAAATTTGAGCCAAAATTCATACTTTAAAACCCATCAGCTCGACACTTTACTTGACTCTAGAATTTGGGACATAATTGTATACTTGTTTCATAAAACCGTTTATACCACTAAAAAAGTATTATCTTGACAATCCGCCTTTTAAACCCACTACTAGACTCATCATACAAAGTTTATAAACTTTGAAAACCAGTAGTATCATTTATCTAACCATGCCTAAAGTCCCCGAGAGTCGACCTAAAATCAGCCACAATTTCGGATTGTGCCGATTTACGTCTCCTGGTACACGAATACTAAAACTAGTATAACTTTTGATCCGTAATGAGTTAGAAGCTCATTCAAGCGGCAAAACGAGCGTCTTGAAGATTACTACAACTATCTCACACCAATTCTCAACCTATACCAACTCAAACCCACGAATTAATTAAACAAATATTCTGCCTAAAACTATCTCTTTAAAAATCACACCAAATCAATTTATCAAGCCATTCTAATCAATCCCATACCTCTAAAATCACCCTACTATCATACCCATCAACCAGACACTCCTAAAACACTTGCATGTCATATTTTAACCAAATTAAAAGATAAAAAATGAACCTTTTAGGATCAAAACATGATGATCTTACCAAGATCATCACATGCATGATGATTAAAACATGTTTCAACCATAAAATCATAAAATCTTGAAAATTTGATGCATGTTTGAAATTTTGTATAGATGGAATCATCTTTTGATTCGGTACATGGATTTATGTTTAGATTTTGATGAATCAAAATAAAAGTTGATGTTCTTGGGTGATTTGTATGGTGAAGCTCACGGCTAGAAGCAGGGGTGGGGGAGAGGATTTCTTTTTTTTTAATAAACTAGTTATGTATGTGTTTTAGTGGAAGAGTTTGATTTATATATGGTAAGTAGTGGAGGGACCAATCTTGCCAAGTTTGAAATCTTTGGACTAAAAAGCAATTTTATAGTTTAAAGGGTATAAAATAACTATTAGTAAATTTTGAAAATATTTACGGGCATCGGGTTTCGTAAAATTACTTTTCAAAAGTTAAAATGCATCATAATTATGATATTATGGTTTCCCGACACGACTTAATACGTAATTACAACGAAATCATTGAAAATATTAATTATCGGGACAATCGATAATGAAATGTAAAATTTTGGGCATCTGTCGGTATCACAATCACTAGGAATTCTTGTTGTTCAGTGATTTTGAGTAAACTCGATGTAAAATATACACGGGTGATTTTAAATCCAAAATTTTGATTTAAATAAATATGGAAAAATAAAATAAATTTTTTATAATTCCAAGTAAAGTATTATGAATGATCAGAAAATACTTAAAAAATATAATTTATTAAAATTATCATGATCTCAGGATTTACATATAAAGAATTCAAGAAAATGAAATACGTTGGAAAATTCAGAAACACGAATAAAAGAATAAAATAATAATAGGAAAAGTACGAATTCTTACATGATTACTCTTTTCAGCGTCTTGAGTCCCTTTGTCAGCGGCTAGTGACTTAGATAATTTTATTCTCAACAGTTACAGGTCGATGCCCCGCCAAGATACGGGCCAGTTTCACCTATCACCATCCACAAACACACAAACCCACATATTATTCATTTAATTATATATATTTATAATAGGTCAGAACACATGACAAAACAAGATTTTGATACACTCAATAAAACATGACACTCAATAAAACATGACACTCATAAAAATGTCTTTGTTATTATTCTATACACAGAAAATCATGTTCCAATAAGTTTAACTAGGTTATTTAGAATTTCATAATTACACCATGGTTGCAAGGATCGATCTCATGGTGCTGGCCCGACAGACACACGGGATACAAAAGCTAAAAAAAACAGTTCTTGGAAAGGCGATTCATTGCTTAACTATGAAAATCTAGTATTTTCTTTAACTATGAAAATAAGCAAAGTGTTTCTTTTCATGGATTTACACTTTTTAGTCCACGTATCCGTTCACATATAGAAAAAAGTTTAATGATAGTATGCTGCTTTTAAATGGTAATGAGTATGAACTTTTGGTTTACTAAATGCACTCGAGTAACTATCATTTTCTATTTTAAGATCCATTATGGCATTTAGATAAGCATCCGAGATAGTGGGTATGCAGGGTAGGTAGAACTATTTAGCAACAATACAGAAACCGCATTCAAATTGGTAACTATATAATAGTACGGTGGTCTAAAAAACTTGCAAATTTTATGTAAAAGGGAGAATGTACCTGTGTAACAAAAAACGAGAACACAACAGGGTCTACACGATGAATTTACGGGGCTCGGGTCTATAACTATGGGAGTGTCACCTAGAATCCGCCATGGCTGCAACCTCGTGGTCGCCCAGCCAATATATGAATTCCGGCGAACTGCACTTGTCAAAGCGATCTCATCATCGCCTAAACAGGCTCCTATCATCATCGCCACACAACCATGAGAATACCTCCCCTACACATTTAAAATACAAACTATAAGAATAAAACACGACCTGATTTTATATATAAAAATGATAACACGTATGATAGAGTCAATAATCCAACACGATGGTTTACAACGACTATGTTTTTGAGCTAGATCCAAGCTAGTGTCCAAAAAGGGCTATTTAGCTTCTAAATGTTGTTAATGTTGGGTAAGCTCATATTGACATTCAATGTAACACCCCATTTTGATAATGGAAATGTCACATGCAATTATGGCGTGTCATCAAAGCATACAAGGAAAAATGTCTAAACATTACTTGACCATAAAAAGGAAAATACCGGAATCAAACATCGGTAGTCCAAAGTAAAGCTCATCACACACAAACATAGTATAATAAAGGAAAGGACTAAACAATGTCCAAAGCATAAGTATCATAAGAAAGGAAATGCATAAAGTAAAGAAGGCTAGACAGCTTCCAGTCCATATGCACGTACTCTTAGTGTCTACGAGCGTCCTTGAGTACCTGCCGTTTTGGGAACATAGAAAAGGAAAACGGCTGAGCAAATACGCTCAGTGCACGGATGTACAAATAAGCATGAATAGGATAAGCATATAACATATAACAACGGAAGAAAACTAAGTCCCGAGTAACCTGGTTAAGTCTTGATAAAGCTGGTTTATAGTTTGAAAAGTCTTATGTTTATCTTATAAAAACTGTTTGTCATATTTTACCATTAGCCAATATAGGTCATGAAAATCCACCGTGCATGAATACTTGGAGGGGTGACCTCATCATGCAAATTAGAGGGGCTGCCTCTAATTTAATATACTGGTTTTTGGGTAGGAGGGATCAGCTCCTTGTGAAGGATGCAAGGCACACACCACATTCACCATGAAATCCTGACTAAAAACATGTAACTAGGATGCACCCACACGCCCCACATGATAAATATAATATAAATGGCCAAAAGCTGAAGGGACGCCACGAGCAATCACTCCGCCGTGGTGAAGTCATAACATCAGTGCCTCTAATGTTATGGTTATGGTACCTCCATAACTAGGTGAAACTGGTCATGCATGTATATGGCTATAGGTAATCTTAACTAAACATAAGCAATCAAACACGTAACTTATACTACGGGAAAACAGTTGGCTGCATACGGGGAAATCCTAATAAGGAAAGAATGTCCATACTGAAAGGACGGGAATCCGTACCTTATGTCCAATGAACGAAGAAGATGAACTGAGAGGAGTCCTACTTCCGTATCACTAGTGCTACATAAATACATACATGAATAAGTATCTGCTTACTAAATACGTAGCTGGTTTTATGTCATGTCTTAGCTTATTTTATGTGTTCTTACCATGTTTTACTGTTTTAAAGCCTTAAACTGTGTTTATCTTATATTCTGTTTAATCTGATTAAGTATTTATGGTATTTCATGTGTTATTATACTTACTGTGTAATAATAAGTAACTTTCCAAAAATAGCAGGTTTCCTAAAATAGAAAGTTTCCAAAAATAGAAAGTTTCCAAAAATAGAAAGTTTCCAAAAATTGAAAGTTTCCAAAAATAGAAAGTTTCCAAAAATAGAAAGTTTCCAAAAATAGAAAGTTTCCAAAAATAGAATTACTGCTTAAAATAGATAAGTTTCTAAAAATAGAAAGTTTCCATAAATAGATCAGCTGCCTTAATTAAATAAGTTTCCATAAATAGATTAGCTGCCTGAAATAAATAAGTTTCTAAAAATAGAAGGTTTCCATAAATAGATTAGCTGCCTTATTTAATTAAGTTTCTAAAAATAGAAGTTTCCATAATTAGAAATAAGCTGGTTAAATAAGCTAAGTATATAAGCCTAAGTGTTTTCATGATTATTTTCTAAGTCATATGATATAATGTATAGTTTAATAATTATTTCATGTAATTAAATTAAACTATAGGTTAAAATATTTAATTAAAGTATAACATGTTTTTAATTAAATAAAGTTAAATACTTAGGTTAAAACATGTATTATTTTTATTAATAATATAACCTAAGTCATGTTAATTAATTAATTATAATCATGGTTTTTAAATAATTAGTTAATTATAAGTCTAAATTATAAAAAAAATACTTAGGTTAATTAATTTCATGATTATTAATAATTAAAATAACCTAAGTCATGTTATTAAATTAATCATGTCATTTTATTAATTTAAATTTTAACATAAGATCATAAAACATAAAAACTAAACATACACCATGAATCGGATCTAGAATCAAAACCTTGAACCGGACATGAAATCGACACCGTACCCCGAACCAACTCGGGGTACCCCGTGCCTTGATGCTGCCGTGGGACCCACACTCACCAACCGGGACCATATGGTCTCGGTGGTGGTCGGTTGGCCAAACCGAAACCCTCCTTGGGTTCGGTGTAGGCCTGCGGCCAAAACAAACACCCCTTAAAACCATACTTTTGATTTTATTTAACCTCAAATCATGTTAGATCCATGTTTATTTATTAGGTTTTTGTAAAAACATAACATGTTCTTGATTTATAAAAGATCAAATCAAAAGAAAAAGGTTTAAAAAGGATTTACCGAATTCGTGGATCAAAAGGATGAAGAACAAACACGATCACCAACTAATTTTCCAAGATCCAAGATCAACAAACACCTCCTTATGGTGTTCTTAGGGTGGCGGCACAAAAAGAAAAAGGGAAGGAGGGTTTTAGGTTTTTTTCTAAAATCTTCTGTAAAACTAAAAATGAGTAGTGTAAATAATATTTAACCCTTTTAGTAAAATTTACAAATGGGCTTGGCCCATTTGTCCTTGTAGCCGCGGGTAGGGGGCCCCACTTGGGGTACCCATACCTTTTTCCGTGTCTCGATGTTAAGTTATACGTTCGTGATTATTTGTGTTCGCGTTTTAAGTGTTCTCGTTACGTAAATACCGTGATCTAATATATTTAATTTCGCTCGTAATAAATATATATACGTAATTAATAATAGTTCGTGTTTTAATTACGTTCATGATTTCATGATCGCATCTTCGTGATTAACTATTGTCAAATAATTATTACGTGCTCGTGCGTAGTAAATACTTATCGTGTTCTAACACGTAGGTAATACGTAAAATCCTAACACGTAATCGTAATCATGCTATATTAGGAAAGTTTAAATCTAGTACGTACGATCTTAAGGGTACTATTCATGGTAAAAGCATGCGGGTTTTACATTCAAATATGTTGGTAAGCGCTTCACATAGCTCAGCCAAGCATGACGACATTGGTCATTAGCATAACAACACATAGTTAATCCGCACCATAAACTATAGGCACAAGGTTCCTTACAAAAAGCCAAATCAAGAAACTTACGCAACCCGCTAATATCTACATTAATAACATAGATTCGCTACTAATCTCCGTAACATTCAATAAAAAAACTATCTGCTACATTATTATGTGTTTTAATAACACATATCCATTTGCGTAATCACAATCCCAAACAACCGTAATATCAACACCATTTTGCAAACTCTTTAATCTCATAATTCCCACATTCTCGATGGATCTAGTCCATTAGAGGTTTAAACTCGATAATGCTTGTGCAAAAATGTCTAGTTTACTAGAGAGTCTGTAAATGTACGGTTCACATTCAATTAATAAAAGCATAAAAATAAACAGAAACACATTACCTTAAAATGAAGCCTCTTTAGTTGAATTAGGATTTCATCGACATTAACTTGGGCTTCCTTGCTCCGTCTCGGTCGCTGCAAGACGGATGGTTAAACATTCAAAATAGGGTTCTCTCATTTCATGAACCATAGATCATCAATTGGTTCAAGTAACTGTATGTGGATAACCATAAATTGATAATTAATTAATAAAATGTTTGGTCTATGATATTTGAGAATCACTTAAAAGGTCTTTGGATTAGCTTATAAAATAGCTTATCACATATGAGCACCCCTAGAATAGTGGATCATTTAGACTAAGGAAGATAGTACAAAAAGGTCATAGAAAACAATATATATAATGCAGGATTATCTAGTGTGAATCTAAATTTATATTTCATGTGTAACTATACATGTGTTAGCCTATGCCATCGAATCCATTGATGCAACAACTGTAAGTGTAAGCGATTGTCAAAGCTGGGGGTAAATTTCCACCACATATGCGTACGTTCTGTTCATGAACTCTAAAGCGATGCAAAAACTGTAAGTGTAAGAGATTCTCAATAGCCACCATTGAGAAAAGCGGACATATACATCATCACAACCTTGCACAATGGGTACATATGGTATGGCTGCTACCAAGATATCAAAAACCAATGTGAGCATCACATTATAGGCTCAGATAGGGCACCGTTAAAGGGAAACCGGATAGGCACGGTATGGCTGTAACCTCAGGAGGCCGCCCCGCCAGAATCGCGTAATATCAGGCTTACCCGTACCGCAAAACTCATCATAGCCCGACTGAGCACACACATTATTCTTCTATATATATAATAGAGGAAGCGAATCCCAATGAATAGTAACCCATCGCACAAACGCTTCTCTGTCTCTCACAAACTCATCAATGTGCCTCAAATATAAGATCATTTTGAGTTTCAAATTTATAGAGAGGACATTAGATAAACAGGATGCATTAGTAAAAATACCATCACCGCCAATGTCCCGGCATGGCTGCAACCATAAATGGTCGCCCCGGCAAGATCCGGTTGGCCACAAACACCAATACATTTATGGTAGTGGCCCGGTAACTATGGGGGCCAAACGATAACATAACATATTCAATAGGCACAATGATTCTCTTCTAATAATCTTCTCTTACATCACATACAAACGACGCCACCAACGCCGGACACCCATTGGTATCGCTGCACGCCTTGTACAGGGGCAACGAAACCAACATCGTATCGAATGATCATAAGATGACGTATTAGCAAGCATGGAGCATAAACCATAAAAACGCCCATCATTATCACTTTATACACTTATCAAGCCAAAGAACAGTTAGAAAGCCACATAGTAAGACCAAGAATGAAAGCCTTTATCAAACCTAGTTAATATGTAACACAAAACCACCAACAATCAAAACCCAAAACAGGGGCTTAAAATTCCAACACTTTATGCATATCTAGCTACATTAGAGGAAAAAAAGCTCAAAGGGTAATAACTACAAGAAATACAGATACCATCAACAGAGCCGATGAAAAAAATAAAAGCTTACATCGAGCCTTTAATTTTCCAGCAAGCCAATGCAATAAGGAGTTTGATTGTCTATAAACTCCGCCATAAAGATCAACCGGTAGTGACATCCAAAGAGATGAAAAGCACCCACAGACAACATCGCCAACCTACCAACAACGTCACACATCACACGTGGCGGCAACGAAGAGGTAGGCGCAACGCGTTAGATCAGATTTGGATCAATCAAGCATCACTTGATCAAAATCAAATATCACTTGATCAAAATCAAACATCATATATCATCATATATCAAAAACATCATCGATAAAAAACATCCTATACCAAAAACAACTTGATCATCAAGATCATATATCAAAAACAACTTGATCATCAAGATCAGATGATTATCAAAAATCATTTGATCATCAAATGGTTTTAGAGCGGGTTTCTTTTTGTGAGGCCAGCAAGAGACCCACCCACTCACACATCACCTGTAGACAAACCACAAATAATGCAAACGATATATTAACGAAGGAGCAAATTCCTGTAGCCACTACCATTAATGAAGGGATGAAGGGGCAACCACACGGTGTAGAGATGAGAGGGAAAACAGATCAAATAACTAT
This sequence comes from Glebionis coronaria, assembly GCA_025667525.1. NCBI lineage: Eukaryota > Viridiplantae > Streptophyta > Magnoliopsida > Asterales > Asteraceae > Glebionis > Glebionis coronaria. Next base: position 168,648,794 of record CM046875.1, read on the forward strand.
GTGTGAGATGAAAGAAGTGCGTGAGAAGACTGTGAGAGAGACCAAAGTTTGTGAGGGGGAAAAATGATTTCTTATTAGGTAATAGATGCGAATCACTGTGTCTATGGATTCGTGATTCTCCTCTATTATATATAGACTGATATTTTTAATAAAGCAAAATCTAAAACCAATCTCATACACCATGTAGCAAACGGGCCTTAAAATAAGCAATTCATACTAATACTATGGGTGCATACTGTAAAAAAACCGATCAGACCAACCAATACTGGATCGAACCAAAACCAAACTGACCCAAAACGCTAAATCGAATGTCAGACCGAAATGATCTGATTCGATTCGATTCGATCCATCCAGTAGATCTTCGATCATGTCCTACAAAGCATAATCATCGGACTTTTTAAAATGAAACCAGACCGAACCGAATTTCGGTCCAGCCCGATTTGTTCGATTCTCCGACCCAAATCACATTGACCAATCTATCATCATCATCATCTCCTTAAACAAAAACACACATCCCAATCAACAACTTATTCTCTGAATCAACCAAACCAAAAAAATGGAAGCACTAATAATCCCCAACAACACACAACAAGCGTCATCAAAAACAAAACTAACGGAATCATTAAAACTAGAACACCAATTGGTGAGAGTACCATTCGAAGACTACAAAAAAACAATCAGATCCAATCACCGTCACATCGAAAAAGAAGTCACTGCTGTTATCTCTGGCTTATTACCCCCTGATAACCAAAACGACGCCGTTAAGCATCTCAATTCACTTGTTTCTAGATTACAAGGCTTAAAGCGCAAGGTATTATTACTTTTATTAAGAATTTATCTCTTAAATGATTTTTTAATTGTTTTTTTTCAAACGATAAATAATTTATTTCTTAAGAATCAAAGACTGTAAAACAGTAAATCATGATCATCTAGTTATTTTTATAGTTTATATAATTTAGAGTGTAATGTACTCGTAGTTTATTAATTGATTCGGTATCTCGATAGTATAATGTAGTTCGTGGTTAATTTAGCAAGGTAAAACAATAACCAACTGTAAATTTTTATTTTGTATTTGTAATAATTCATCGAGAATCTTGATAGGGTAAATGTTTTGTTGTGATCCGTGATGAAATACTAGCAAGGTAAAGCAGTAAATAAACGTAATTTTCTTGTTTTCAAATGATTTAGATTGTTTAATAGTAAACCGTAAAATAATTCTGAAATGTTATATTGTTATATAAGTAATTTGTTTCTTATATACTAGCATAAAAAATTTATGCACCGATAAAAAGTAATTATCGGGTTATGATCATCTAGTTAATTTATTGTAGTTGAATTGATTTTATACTTTATATAATTTAGACTGTAATAGTTTATTATTTGATCTGGAATTTCGATAGTAAAATGTTACTGGGGTTAATAGGAAGGTAAAATAGTAAATAAACGTGATTTTGTAGTTTTCGAGTTGTAAATTTGTATTTTAGCTTATATAAGGCATAAGCCATCTATTTCAGCTTATATAGATGGCTTACGCCTTATTTGGTTTTCGGCTTATGTCTCATAAGCTCGCCTTTTGTGGCCTCTTTTGAAACTTTTCGGCTCTTTATAAGTTTATTATGTCATAACAAACTTATATAAGCTGAAAAGTTTCAAAATTAGCCACAAAAAGCTTATGAAACATCGCCGAAAACCAAATAAGCTATAAGCCCATTTTGTAAGCCGAAACAAACACACCCTAAATTTAGTTTCAAATCGTAATTATCGTTGTAAATCGTTATTGTGTTGATTATTCATTGATTAGAAATATTGATAATGATTATAGCTGTACTAAGTTTATAATTTATTAATATAATTTGATTAGGTGATTTGTTGTGATTTGTGATGAAATAGTTGGAAGATGGGAATCGTGTTGAGCAAGTGCAAGCGCAAAGGTGTCGGGCTCGGCTTGAGCATTTGGAGTCTGCTGACGGTGATAATGTAGCAGAGTGGAGTAATACACGCCTGAATAGAATATTGGTGGATTATATGTTGCGAATGTCATACTATGACACTGCTAAAATTCTTGCTGAGAAAAATAATATACAGGTAACTTTGCGGCCTTGGTAACATAAATTAATGGGTTTATTACTTGTCCGTGTGTACTATCTTTTTGGGACCTTAGGTATAGATTTGTATTGGTCGTGAATTTCTTAATTATCAGGAACTGTCATGGCATCATTTTAGATCGTTAAACCTGTAATATGTCAAGGTGGTACTCGATTGTTCGGCTACCTTATAGCGAGTAATCAACCTATCCAGATAGTTCTTTGATTGGAATATTATTGTAGCTCGAAATTATATGTATGACAATATAGCGCCTTAGATTTTTGTAGGACCCTAGAATTATGTTTAGATACATTAACATAATTGTTCAAATACTTTAAATTGAGTTTTGACAAAACCGGTTTTTTGGCCGATTACTTAACTTACCTCGGTACTAACCTTGTTGCGAGTAATCGCCGATTAATCAGCCTTGTAATCCTGAGTTTTTTTTAACTCTGCTAAGATTACTTATTAAGGCGCCGTTGGTAAACATTATGGTAAGAGGAATCTGTGTTGCAATTAGAAGTACCAATTGTTGTTTTTCGTACTCCGAAGTAGTTTAATAGTACTACGGTCTTGCTTTTTTTTGTTACAGGATCTTGTTGATATTGAGATATTTTATGAAGCGAAAAAGGTTATTGATGCTCTACAGAATAAGGAGGTAGCTCCTGCGTTAGCCTGGTGTTCTGAGAACAAGTCTAGGTTAAAGAAATCCAAGGTATTTCCCTTTCATTTTTTGAGCTTGTTATTGCTACTGCTCTTTCCCATTTTTTGGGCTGAGCTATGTGTATAATACCTACCGCCCCTTATAAAAGCTTTTAATATCTACTGATATAAGCTAAACGTGCTGTGTTTTTTTTTCACTGTGTACATTTTTCTATGTAATATCATAATGAGCAAACGTTATAACTATGTTTATCTATTTAGTTAACGGTGAATCTATGCATAAGACAGTTGCACCTCTTGTATGGTATTTGGTTGTGGCTATATTTATTATTGAGTAACCGTTGGAAAGGATGATTGATTCACTAGTAATTTGGTCTCTTGTTTTCGAGAAATTGGTATTAGCATTTGATATTTCATATTACGGATGTCTCAAGTTCATAACTCGTAATTTTTGTCAATTACGAAATTAAGATCTGGGGTGATCTTTCCTAATTTAGGGGTACTGAATTAATTGCTTATTTTTATAAATAAAAATCCATACCAGCAATAAAGTATTTTACGTACTCCTGAGATGATGAATTATGCTAGATAAATCAGGAAGTCCTGTTAGAATAACATAAATCACAAAAAGAGTAGTAAGTTCTGGGAATAACATAAATCATAGAATCTAGGAGCTGGGGTTGCTTCAAACGTTATGCTGTTTTTGGCTTCTGAGCACACTGGGAACTAGTTAACACATAATACGTTAATTTTTTTCCTTCTCTTTTAGATAACTTTGGAATCATTAGCAATTTAAGTGTTAAGTTGAGCTTATACAAATGTTCAATGTTTGCCCAAGTCGTTTGACATAGTTTGCATGCTAAAGATATAACCTGTACAGTGTGACTGTGGGAGTGCTTAATGACATAGTCAAGCAGGGCTTAAAGATTGTCAAATATGTTTTGGTCACAGTTAAATGAGGTCATGTTGTTTTTATATCAGCATACAGCATGAAGTAAAGAAATTTTCTTGTATTTCAGTTCAGTTGAATTTATACCAGCATACCAACAATCGCTAGCAGCAGACTAGATGCCATGTGAAAAGATAGACGCAGTCATGTTTGCTTTTTAAGCAATAAACTTTGAACTCATTTATTTCTGCTTTGTAGAGACCAGTTAAGTACTTATGTGCGACATATGTGGCATTTTAAGCAATAAATGTTGCCGTGATTGGTTGTCGGAGTCTGCAACGTCAATTCTGAAAAGTCAAATTGATTGCTTGCGAAAGATTATTTCTCAGAATATTTTGTATTCTGTCTAAATATTGTTATTACTATGTATGTATAATATGCGTGAACATGTCTAATGTTGAGTGTTTTTTGATGACAGAGCAAATTTGAGTTTCAGTTAAGACTTCAGGAGTTCATTGAATTGGGACGTGGTGCAGACAAACTTCCGGCTGTTAAGTATGCTCGAAAGCACCTTGCGCCATGGACTGCTACATATATGAAAGAGTTTCAGAAAGTCTTTCTCACACTGGTTTTTAAAAGCGATACTGGATTAGAGCAATACAAGGTTAATGCTCTTGTACATACATGCTTTGTAGAATGAGTGTAAGCATTTTTGGTTTTGTGTAATTGTGACTTTGTGAGACAACAATAAGTAACAAAACATATGTTTACCAAAATTACTATATGCGTATTATAACGTCCTCAAATCTATCACAGTAGAAAGAGATACAGATCATAGTTTACCTTTTCAACCAGTAGTTGTTGCATTGGGGACGGAATGGGCTTTGTACTACCTGAATCTGAATTAGCCAGCATATAGAAACAGAAGATGTTATGGTTGGCTAACAGGTCTAAACGGGTGATTTTTTGGTACCTGTCAAATTAGTTGCATTGGGATGGTTTTAAACACTATTTGTCTTGTTCAGTTATTTGATACTCTAAATAGTTGTGTCGAATTATATAAATAAGTTATTATCTCAATAATATACTAATTTATTTTAAACAATGATTTAGAAGGTTTTATGCTTCTAAAAATATACAATTGATTTAGAAGGTTTTAGTCTGTTTGTAAGTAAATGGGTCAAAAGTTGCCACATCAATTATGTGGATTGGATTATATTTGATCTAGGAAAAATGCAGATGTTGTTAATATTCACACACCATTTATCTGCTCTAAATGTTCACTGATTATCTGATTCCAATCACTTAAATAACTTTGGTTTTGTGGCAGGCTTTATTTGAACCAAAGCAGTGGAATTTCTTAGTAGATCAATTTAAACAGGAGTTTTGTAGGTTATATGGCATGACTCTGGAGCCTCTGTTGAATATCTATCTCCAAGCAGGGTTGTCTGCTCTCAAAACTCCGTATCCTAAATACATATTATTGTGGCATTTATATTTCTCTTTTTTAGGCTAATCGTGCTCTGCACCCTTTTTTTTTTTTTTTTTTGCATAAATGTGATTTTGAGTTTATGCCTTAACTTGGCTGCCTATTAGATTCTGTTACGAGAATGATTGTACAAAAGAGGATCCTTTGTCTCAAGAGAACTTCAGGAAACTGGCAAATCCATTGCCTTTCTCAAAGCAGCACCATTCGAAGCTTGTGTGCTATATAACAAAAGAGCTAATGGATACAGAGAACCCACCACTTGTCTTGCCGAATGGTTACGTTTACAGCGAAAAGGTCAGAGATATCCTAATTTGAAAAACTCCTACTTTCTGCACGTACAAAGGGTCTAGGGCTTGTTTGGATTGACATGAAAACACTTGTGTTCTGTTTTCTTTCCTAATTATTACTTATCATTTAGTTATGATTACACAAAAAGTAAAAATCCAAGCATATCAATATAGATTATTTAAGAAGTTGTATTCATTAAACATAGGCTGTTGGCAACTTCAACCCTTTTAGCCCATTGTTTTTTTTGCTTGTTTTTCTAGTATGGCTCATTTGTTCAGCTGACTGAGGTAGCATACAAACCCATATAGACTCATTGTATTTCTAAATAGTTATTGTTACAAAACTGTTCCCCGAATAGACAATAGAATAGAATCAAGTTGCAGCATTTTAGTAATTTACCCAAAGAAATACTACTTTCCCAATACTTCACTACATAGTTTTTGTATTCACCCAAAGAAGAGTCTTCCTTTTAATATTTATGATTAAGTTGAATTCGATGTTCCATCATGTTTTAGATATTCTGAAGACCTCCCATTGCTCATTTGTATTCGATCATGCGTAAAATCATTTAAATTAGTTGATGCTTTAATGTATGGATTTTCACATTCTAAAGCATGGTCTTGTTTTAAGATTGGTGATATTTCAGTTTGGAATCAGATTTGTTGTCATCGTAGTCGTAATTCTGCCCCTGTTTTCCTTTTTTAAGCTGTATAGAATGTTATATCATACTTCTTTTATGTCATGCAAATATCAAATGTCATCTCTAATACTCTATGCACATTAAGCATTAGACAAACATCTTAAATACCCACACATCATGACTAGATGTTGCAGTTTAGACCCAACACAAAGCGTAGTTTAATATATAGATTATTGAACATTTTGTATAGAAGTGTTTTGGGGAGGACCAAAATGTAACCAAAAGCCTGTATAGAACAGTTATTTAGGTGTGTGTTTTTTCTTCCTCTTAATGTAGGGATTCATTAAAACTAGTCTCCACACTATAAGAAGCTAATTAAGAGGCTAATATCTAGCCACTTAGTTTAGTAAACACTCTCCCTTAATGTTGTTGCACACTTGCAGTACATGTTGGACTAATGAGTCGATATAACTATTCTGAAGAAGGGTTTGAGCAACTTCTGTAGTTTTATTAGTAAAAAACACTTTAAATCAGAAAGTGTTGCGATTCTAAGGAGAATAATTTTGGTTTGTTTTGCAGGCTCTTCTAGAAATGGCAAACAATAATGATGGAAGAATCACTTGCCCAAGAACCGGATATGAATGCAACCGAGACCAACTTATCAAAGCATTTATCTCTTAATTTACCTACTCATTAGAGGAGGTATGCTACAATCTTCATTTCATACAGTGCATGTATATGTTAATCGCCTTCAGTCGTTGTAATTGTTGTTTGTACCTAAACAAAGCCATAAAGCTTCCCTTCGTTGGAGAACATTTAGTTAAATGTCCAATTGTACAGTTTGTGTCGGTGACTCAGTCCCCTGGGAAGTATGGTCTCTGCTTGATTTTAGAGGCACAGCCTACAAATGTGTTTGGTATTTTCTCGTGATTTTGGGTGATAGATCTAAACAAGATTTTTTTATTCGTCAAAAAGGGTTGGTCAAACTGGTTTCATTGGCAGAAGCTTTTGTGGACCGTTTTTTGTGCAGTTTAAGTATTAAACGCATTGTAAGAGTTTAAGGCTGGGGGGACAAAAAAGTGAAAAAAACATGTCTTCCACCTCAACCTTACCTTGACTTTCTCTTTTTTATTATCAACTCATCAAAAACTCATTTTTCAAGTGTAATTAAGAAAATCACCTTAACTAATCTCGATATCACCTTTTCACTATCATTTTATTTATCTAATTATTTTTTTAAAACTGAAAAACATAAATAAATCGTAAACATAACTTACAAACTTTTATTCATAAAATTAGAAACGATGCACGGATAATTAAAAATGATACATGGATAATTAAAAACGATACACGGATAATTAAGAATTTAAACGTGAATTAATTGCAGACAACTTTGCAGAATCTCTCAACAATGAAGATCGTTAAACTGCTTCTGGTGTTCAGTTTCATAGTCACAAAAGACGTTATTCATCACATCCGTGTCGGACTATCAGTGGGTCCATGCACCCGTGTATGCCTTGTGTAATTGTAAAATCTAAACAAATAAACACAAGTTTCGCGTTATGTACTTCCATTAGAGGTGGCAAATCATGTCTAAAATTAGGTTATTTGGACCTTTTTTTTTGAACTAATGGACTAAATGGATATTAACTTTTATTTTAGTTGGACTATTTGGACAATATAAAAGCATTGAGTTAAATAAATGGGTATTATGGACAATATGTGATGAATATTTTTTGTCATTTAATTAATTTTAATTCTATTTGTTTCTCTTTTAATATTGTCCATTTGACCCAAGTCAGTTTGGTCCAATGTCCATTTAGCCCAAGTATATTTAGTCCAAATATTAAAAATTGCCCATTTAGTCCGCATCTATGGACCAACGTCCATTTGACCCATTGCTCTACCCGTCCTACCCACCCACTTAGCCACCTAACTTCCATCCCCATCTCTCGTGTATGTTATTGTACGATCGTTTTTCCGACTCCTATAAGTTGTCCTCCGTGTATTGCACAACCTCATCACAAAAACCATGATAATGCCTTGCGTAATCTATCACGTTGTTTGCGGAAATAAAAACCAAAGCGTTACACAACGATATTTCTTCCTCGGGTGTCCATGATAGCGACACCATTTTTTATAAATAAATGAAGTTGTGAGAATTTTAAGTTTGGAGAAGATGATATAAATGTTTTATGTTTGTGTGTGCTTTTCAAAATGGTAAAAGAGTAAGTTTTTATAGATAAAAAAGGTAATCGATTTTTTTTTTGAAAATTAAAAAAATGTTAGGATAAAAAAAGGACCCACTTTTTGATTCGAGTGGTGAATAACTCACCATTAGAGAACTTCGAGACCAGTTTATAGTCAAACTTACGCATGAGTTCTTAGGGGTAGGATGAGAACTCACGAGTAGCTTTTTGTCACGTGAGAACCCACCCGTGAGTTTTTCTTCCATTCCCTCCAACCTAATAGTGATAAATAATTATTTTTTTAAATGATCAAGTCTATTAAATAGAAACACATTTTTCAAAATTTATAATTTTAGACAACAAACTTATTTTATTGTAACACGTTAATATAATTGTTGGGAATAAAATTAGTATTTGTTTTATATTACATTGCCACGTAGGAACCTACCCGTGAGTTTTTTTCCTGTATGTCACAGAAACCCGCGGATGCTTCAAACCCAACTCAATTGGGGTTGCCGCCTTATGAACAGGGTGTGTGGGTACTTCGGTCGTCTTTTTTTTTTTTACTCTTTTGTACTTCTGATTTTAGGTCATTTGTTCAAGTGTTCCACCACCCGAGGGATGTAATTTTACATTGGACATATTTTATGAATGCATAAATGATTAAATGAATATCTTGCATGTCTCATTTTTGTTGAATGGTTATGTGAAATGTCTTCAAGCTTAGTGTATCTTTCCCACTTTGTATTATATCTGATATCTCTTTATTGCAATACTCCATAACCATCTTTTGCAGGAATTTACATACATTCTCCAGTTCTCTCATTTAGGGGGAGTATGAACCGAGAAGGAGTATCCACCAAATGGAACATATGCACATGTTTCTTTATTATTATGATTGAATGTATTTGTATAATCGAGTTTGTTGTAATGTGGTTCAAGACTATGTGTTGTGTCTTGAACATTTTCAATTCTCATGTATCATCTTGCTTATCTATCTCTTATAACCTTGGTTTTGTAGGATTTTTATAGTTCATGGCTCTCCAGGTTCTCTCGCTTAGGTGGAGTATCAACCGAGGGGGAGCATACAGAAAAATCATTTCATATCTAGATTTTTAATTTAACTTCTCAAAATTAAAAATCTCTCTCTAAAATGCATTTGCCATCCTTACCTTTTTTATTTTGACAAAAAAGGGAGATAAGAGAAATATAAAACATATTTCTAAAACTAATGTGTTATCTCTAATCACAACTTAAAAATAAGTTTATGTTTTGTCTCCAACAAAAAAAGGGAGATTGTTAATACAAATATCGCCTAAAAATGATGTTTGTATTTTCAATCCCTCTTAGGTTTTGTTAAAGACAAAACATTTCTATTTTTAAGTTGTATTAAAAACAACACATATCTTTGGGATTATTGTTTTTATGTTTCTTGTAACAAACGTGAATATTAAATTATTTATTTTATGTGAAAAGCGATGGTTCGGGTAAGTCTTGTGTGTCTATTGATATTTCCGGTTGTTTCCGCGTGATTTGTATACAGACTTAAATTTTATGAATGACGTTCATGTCAATTTCTACTTGAATGATTAATTTACGCTACGTGTTAAGAGTTACTAGTATAGGAGCCGACTCATATTAAAATCGACGTAATTTAATTTAATGAGTTCGATACGTAATTTAGGTTATTCACTCAAAATGTTTAAGACACACTTAGAAGTTACCCATTTTCTCCTCAAACCAAATTTGTTAAAACTACTACCACTTAAGATTTACCTAAACTTAATGCTCGCATATTACTTTTAAATCCTTCTAATACATTTACACAAAAATTAAACCTTACAAACATATACAAGAAAAACTAACACTTCTTTGCTACTCTACCCAAAAATGGCCCCTCATATTCCTTGCTACAAGACTCGTACCTAGTTTTCTTCCCACCAAATCACAATTTAAATTTATGTACTTCACCTCCTCATTAAAGCTTGTACAAAATGTCTCCCTACCCTCTTCAAACTGACATACAACGCCCCTCTTGCTCATGGTTTTCAAGTTTACAACAAACTTTATTAAGGATAGTCAAACAAAGTACTCCATCACTCCTTCCCATAGTTTCCACCACCGAATCCCTAGGAGGCTTGTTCTTCACCAAACATTGTAACTTTCCATAATGTACTATCTTGGTTGGTAGCTAGTTGCAAATAAACTACAAACCCTACCAAAAAAATCTTAACCCTAAATACTCTTGCTTATCCATAAATATCACCCTATTACCACCACTAAAACTCACATCTTGAGTATTAACACATACATTCACCAACAGAGAAACACCATCCCCTCCCATTGAACATTTGGAAGATGTCGCTTAAGAACAAAGAAAAAAGGAAATATTCGGTTGCTACTTGGCTGATTTCGGGTTAAGAAAGCACTAGTTCATATCCATTGCCTCATCACATTAGCTAAGGACTATTGTAAGTCGTTTTATTCTTGTATATCGTATCTTGGTTGATAACATACTTGCAATAAACTTTGAACATCTAAAACCTAGAAACCCCACTAATGGGCCACGACTAGGATTTTGCTTAAACACTCGATGACCTAGATGATTAAACGAGTTACGCACTAAAAATACCACGCAACTAAGTCATAGGTTAACAAAATATTAAATACCTAAACAATTAAAGGTGACCGCAAAACATATCAACTAGACAAAGGAATCCTTGCATGGGACGAATATGATCTTATGAACAAACGAGTATGGATTTCATGAAAAGCATATGACCTTACGCCTAATAACAAGTATGAAAATCATATGATGTGTATAATTGTGTTGTATGTTGTGTGAATGCATGTAAAGAAAACGAATACTTATTCCTTGAAAAACCATACACGAAGGAATTAGAGGTATGTGAACGTTGGACCCTAACCAAATGCATGAAAATGATGGTTGTATGATGTCTACGTGACCCTAGAGTAATCTTGATACGGTTTGCCATATCATAAACTTATGTTATGTAAATGTGTGTGCGTAGTTTATGATCTTAGGTACACGCATAGTATGTGCTATCTATATGATTGTTATTATATGTAAACACTTATAGTTCAAGAACAAAGACTACGTATGTTGGTTATATGCATGCAAATCTAGGAACGATCAAATACATCGTGTATATACTTAGAGGTTAACGAGGATGCATGCTTTAATCCATGGATTTCATACGTGATGCTATGAATGATGATTAGTAATAAAGCATATTAAGGAACAAGCACATAAAAGTAGGACGTGTGTGTGTGGTGTGTGTTGATCCCTTTGATTGGATCTATATTCTGTTAAGAACTAGTATAGTAGTTTGTAATCAAACTAAAACACTTTGAGAACTCTTACTCAAGCTAAATAAGTTATGCGAAATCTAACTTATAAAGCACAGAAGAACAGAATTACTTTTAACTATTCGATTCTCTTATTAATCGACTTGAATGAGGTACATGAATGACATTGTACCTATATTCCTTTTATAGAGTAAGGAACCCTAGAAACCTTAGAATATTCTATGAAGATAACTATATCACAAACGATATATCATAAATATTCTAACTATTTAAGTATATCACATAAGATATACTCTAACTATAACTATGACATATCTAATACAAAGATATATTCGTCCTAATCAATATAGCAGTACTTACTTTATAAGTAACAATACTTACTATTTACCACGTTAACACTAACGGTACTTGAAATATACTAACAGTACTTCAATAACACTAACGGTACTTGACACTTAACAAATAATTCCCAACAATCCTCCCCTAAACAAGAATGATAACTTGTTGTCTTCTTGTTTCTCTTAGTACTAGATGTATTTAGAATACATGTGTTCAGTCTTTTCTTCATCCTTGGATTGAACTTGGTAATTTGTATTTGTATTCAACTGAATGTAGCCAAACACTTCAATGTAGATCTTCTTCTGATAAGATAATCTTCAAGCATCATGAACATCATCTTTGTCTTCAACTTATGATCTTCTTGTGTCTTGTAAACATTCATTTGTCTTTGCAGTAACAGTAATTGTCTTCTTGAGTTAAATCTATGAACTCTGAATCATGAACTTCAGTCTTGATTTGATAAGACAAAACTTTATAAGTATCTTTTCTTGAATACTTCTTTGCTTGCAATCTTCATACCTGAAACAAAACAGTTAACAACAAAAACCAATCTGTATTGTCTTAATGATTTTTAGCAAATCATCAACTATCAACGGATTTGATATATTCTTTACCAGTTAGCCGTACACTCTGGAGTAGCCAATACTTAATTCATAAAGAATAAGGTGTACTGATAACCCTACAATTTTTGGTAAACTGTCAACCATCAACGAATTTGATTAAGTCTTTACCTAGTACTGTTTGTCTAGGACTAGCCAACTCTTTGTCTCGAAACAAGGTGAGTCAGAACCATATAGTTTTTAGCAAACTACCATCTTTCATCGGATTTGAGAAGTCTTTACCATAAACCGTTTGCTTATGGACTAGCCAGTTCTTATGTGTGTTAGACATGGTGAACTGAGAACCATTTGTGAAGTGTGACTGAAATTCAAACACTTAAGGCTCTTTCTCAGCTTCTTCCCCATCTTTCAAATCCTTGATTTGTTGTTTAACCATTCTGATCAACTCCAAAGCATCAACAGACTCTTCTATGACTTCCAATTGTTGTTCCAACATTCTTTCCAACAATCTTCTCCCAAATGGATAACTCTTCTCTTGTAGCATATAGTAAGTAACATCATCTACATCCAAAATATGTAGTCCACATGACCTATAATATCTCTAGTAACTAGGAACCTGATTCTTTAATTCCTTCAACATTTCTTGATCAAAGTTGTGTGGTTCATACATGAAGAGCAATTCATTATACAATAGTGATACTTCAGTTTTACCTGCACTAGCTTCTTGAACTAACCTGAAAAGATCCTGAATATCTTGTCTGTCAAGAATATGAAGAATATCTTCAAAAAGTCTGAATATTCTTTTTGTGCCATCAGTTCTTTGTATTCTATGAGCTTCCAGTCCTTGATTCATAGAGTATATCCATATAGCAATAGATGACATTTTTCCAAAAATCTCTGTATCAATACATTGATCTTCAAATTTTACTATCTTCAAGTACTTTTTTCAAGCTCTTATCATCATCACTATCTTCTGTTATTGACTTAGCCTTTTTCTTGGCTTTCTGCTTCCTCTTTGTTGATCTTTTCCTCTTAACACCCTTGGAGGTTCCTTCAAATTCCATTGAACCTTCTTCCAAGTTTGTATGTACCGTTTCTTCAACATGTACTGTTGACTGTGTATGTACTACTTGTACATTTTTAGTCTTATCAACATCTTGAGCTTTATCTCCTTCATTCGTTCTTTGAGTAGTCTCTTCCTCTTTTGAACTTACCTTCTCCTTTCTATTCTTCCTCACATATGTGGTTTTGATAGGTGGAGATGTAGTTGTAGGTTCAGCAGTACTAGGATCAATTCTATGAGCACTTCTAAATTGCCTTTGTTGTTGCAGATGTCTTCTAGCTTGTTTTATAGCTATCCTGTCTGCTTCAGATCCAATCTCAACAAAATTTAATTCAGCTCTTTTATGTTGTTCATACATAGTCCTGATCTCTTCAAAATTCTTCTTGACCAACTGAGTATGAGTGAAATGCTTAACTTTCTTGAGAAATGTCATCATTTGATTCCTAATATGTATGGTAGTTGGAGGCTTAATCTGTTCTCTTCTTCTCTTTTCAGCAAAGAATCTTTGTTGCTCCCTAGCCAGATCATCAATCAGTTTTGATTTCTCTTCTTCATCATAAGCATCTCTTTCTTTAGCTAACAATGAGTCTGCAAGAAGCTCACTTGCATGTAATTCAGCTTGAATCCTATCATACTCTTGTATGTTCCATTCTTGCTGTATTCTCCTAGCTTCTAGCAAATGCTGCTTTGCTTCAAGTTCCTCTTCCAAGTCCTCTTCACGAGTTTGAGCTTTCATTCTGAGAGCATATTCCTCATCATGGTCTAGTTGATTAAATCTATACATGACTTTGCTGATATCTTCATCTATATCACTTTCATTTTCAGATTCTGATTGTATTTGCTTCTTCCCCTTATCTTTTGGATTAATCTTAGGTAACTTCTTCTTCAGCTTGGAAGGTCTTTCCTCATCAGCTTGCTGTTGAATAACTATACCTTTAGTGGGGTGTGAAGCTTGAACTTTCTTACCTTTAGTTTGATCCTTTTTGGCAAGAACTTCTTGTTGTGTCTTCTATTCTACCTCTGCTTGTTTTGCTTTCTCAGCTGAGTTCTTTTCTCTTAAGTCAAGCAGTATTTGGGCTAAAGTCTCATCCTCTCCAAAAGGAATTTGACTTTCTAGTGAAGGATGATCACCAACGGTACTTGCAGTCGGCTTAGTTGGCTTAGCGGTACTTGGGTCTTCAACAATGTCAACAGTACTTGCAGTCAGCTTAATTGGCCTAGCAGTACTTGGATCTTCAACAACGTTGACTTCACCAGTATTAGACACACTTGTTTCTTCAATCACTTGTGTATCTCCAGATACCCTTTCTTCCACTGAAACTATCCTTTCAACTTGTACCTCTTCAGTCTTGTCTGATCCATTGCTCACTCTTGATCTTGACAGTACTTGCAAAGACTGTTTCTTGTGAAACTAGAATTGTCTTTGTGGTGGTGGAGTTGAAGATATAGGAAATTGTACATTAATCTCCTCCAGCTTCTCATAGAAAGTACTCCAATTCACTTGAAGTTATGGTGATTGAGGTTGTGGTGTTGGCTGAGTTACCACCATTTCTTCTATTTGTGGTTCCTCATGAGTAGGTTGTGGCTCTTCTTGTTGAAACTCCATGTTTGTAGGTTCATCCACACCAGTTCTCTAAACCAGTTCTATCTTCATAATTCCCAATGACATCATCCTCCAATTCAAAATTGGTGTCATTTCCAGAGAGCCTTGTTTGATTATCAGAAGAAGGTATTTGTTCTTCATAATTCCTCCCCTGTTTGGTTGCATTCAGTTGCCTTTTCTTGTGGTTTATGAACCTTTGCTTCTTAAGTGCAACTTTCTGAATAGACCTATTCTGCCTCATCCAAGATGATACTTTATTCCTCAACTTGATTAGGCTGGCCTCTAATTCAGCAATTGTCTTGTCTTGAACAAGTTTTTCCTTTTGCAACACCTGTACCTGTTGGGACAAACTAGTACACAAAGAAGTTAAATTTGCAACATCCACCACCTCTGGTGCTTGTACTTGTGGTGAACCACTAGCAGCAATGGAAGCAGCAGGTGTATGGATCATCTCATCAGTATTTGGTTGAGCACCAATATTGTGAGAAGAAGATTGAGAATCGTCTGAGGAATGGGAACTCTGGTTAGAAGGAGTTTGCTGAGAAGCACTAGCATTGCTAGGTTCCTCACCTTCTTGGTTGGTAGGTTGGGCTAACATATGAGCAAATAAAGGTGTAACAGTTCCTGTAAAGGCATTGCCTTGTTTGGTCAAGAAAGAGAAAGTTCTCTTTGTGAAGGTAGGAACATCCCATGTATTTGTTAACTCTAGTAGGTTAGGGATTTGGTCACTAACTAAAGTCTGAATGAATCAAGGATACATTAAAAACTTCTTAGTTCCTTCCAAATTCCTAGTCATGCCTTCAAAAATTAATCTTGAAAAATTAAAAACCGTGTTATTTGCTAGACAAATACCAGCTGATGCCAATGCAGCAGGAATTTGATCAAAAGACGTACTTTTAGAGCTTAAACAGTGAATAATAGCATGAAAAAGCAATTTCCATTGAGGTGGAAACAAAGCTTTAAAGAAAGTAAGACTTTCCCTACCACCCTCATAGCCATGGCTGCAAGGCCATCATGTATCTCTGTGTTATTAAGCATACTAAGTCCATTTTCATAATTTAATCTCAAACTAGCCCTTAGCAGTACCTCAGTTACATATATATTTCTATGATTTACCCTAGCCTTAATGCAAGGTTGATTAAACCGAGTACATAACACAACAGTGTTCCAAAATTGTTCAACAATGGGAACAGAGACAATGGGACTTACAGTGAGTGCGAAACGAATATGAATTCGAGATAAGAATCCAAGAATCTCATGGAATCCAAGAGAGTTATCATTCAGAGCAAGATTCGCAACCAAATTATGCTTACAGATCACTTGTAAAGCAGCCATTTGTATTTTTGATGAACGAAAAATTAGAGAGAAGGTTCTAGAATTAAGAGAGAAAAATAAAAGATTAGGTGAATCATTTGTATAATTGGAGTAAGTATTTAAGTAAATAACAAACCCAAGCGCGAAGAAACCGCCAAATTTACAAAAGAGACCCTTAACGGTACAACGGACATGTAGCGATACATGGAACATACTCGGTACTTGGACTTGTGCTAGCAGTACTTGGGTCCATAACGATACCTCACAATTTTGACCAGTTCATGCATTCCACTATCATAATATCCTCTTTTATCCTATTCTATCAACATGCAATCACATCAAAAACACAAAAACATACACTATACAATAAAAATTAGCATAACAATTGTACAGTTGTTACCTCCCCTCAACATATGCAGCAGTCTATTGGTTGAGCATACCAATATGTGTCACCAAGAATTCAAATCTCTTTGCATCAAATGCCTTGGTTAATAAATCAACTACATTTTTGTCTGTATGAATCTTCAAGACTTGAATAAGCTTCTTGTCATAGGCATCTCTTATGAAGTGATGTCTTATTTCAATATGCTTGGTCTTAGAGTGAAATACTGGATTCTTGACAATGCATATTGTACTTTCATTGTCAATGTAAATCTTGGTGTTCATGAAGTTGAACCCATAATCTAACAACTGATTTTGAATCCAAAGTACTTGTCCACAACAATGAGCAACAACTACATATTCAGCTTCAGTTGTAGAAGTAGCAACAATAATTTGCTTCTTACACTGCCATGATATGAGTCTTCTGCCTAGGAATTGACAACCTCCTATTGTGGATTTCCTATCATGATTAGCTCCAACATAATCACTATCTGAGTAAGCTTCCAATTCAAAGGTGGAATCTCTAGGATACCATAATCATAAATTAGGCTGACTTTTAAGATACTTAAAAATCATCTTCACAGTATGTAGATGTGACACCTTTGGATTAACTTGAAACCTTGAACAGGCACACAAAACAAAAATAATATCTGACCTTGAATATCATACCCCACCATTGCGGAATATGGGGCGCGACGTATGGATATCATCACAACAATAGCATGTCTATAGAGAGAACTATATGAAATAGAAATGTCATAATATGTGACACAAATGTCATGACAATATCCCAACAATGCAGGAGTCTAGGTAAGTAGATAAAAGTCCCACCTCTTACCAAATACAAACAAATAAAACAAACATCAACATAAAGGAACTCGTAGTATCACTTATTCAATCAAACAAAAGAAATCTATGAAGGAACGGGGATGTCCTTCTAAATGCATTCCAATGCGACTCCAATCCTAGCCACTTATGTTCTTACGCTTAACCACATTAACACCTAAAAGATACACTAAAACACGTCAACAATAATGTTGGTGAGAGTCATAGGTTTAGACTCGAACACAAAACAAATTTATAAGCTGTGAATAATAACCATCATCAAAACATATGGACAAGGTGCTACAAATATGCATTAACAACTAACATTCAAGATCAATCATTCCAAACCAAATCCAAGGCTCCCAGTCTTACCAATCACCATGGTACCATAGGCACCCATACACCTATGTACCAATCCCAAGGCCCCGCCTTGTCATTATCCTTTGGTACCATAGATGCCCATACATCTATGTACCTCCCAAGGCCCGCCTTGTCAACATCCCTTGGTCTCGAATCCTGGACCTGATCTTGAATCCTACACCGGTTAATGATGCGATGGGAGATGTTTTTCTTTTGTCATTTTTCATCAATGCTGTCCCAGTCGAGGTTCGTCCATGCCCCATCCCAATGGACAAAACTTAGCCCCTAGCTCTATAATCCACCCTACCCAGTCCCTGAAAGCCCTCCCGGGGCCTAGCCCTCTTTCTTCGAGTCTTAAGCGGCTTTCATCGTTGACGAACACCTGTGCTAATAAGACAAAGAAAGCCAAAACAACAAAACAAATCAAGAATCACATGGCAGTTAATCACATATGTACACACACAAGTCCATCACAAATCATAAAAACCTTCACAGCATTAGTTAAAAACAACACTAATGTCTCTTCCATCCCATCTGGAAATCAAAAACATTTATAACTCAATAACATGGTGTGACAATCCGTCAATTTATGGTTTATATTTTATTCTCAATATTTATTTGAAAACATTATTTTAATGTTATAATATGAACTCACTTATTTTTGGAAAGAAATTTGGATTTACGTCCTGAAGTAGCATCGACTACGTCTAAACCGGAGGATTCTACGTTACGTGCTCACATTTACATACACCGTTTTGGTGACAACCCGACATTTCAGAAAATAAATTTATCCGTGAATATTATTTTAGGATTTTAAATTTGTGTTGCTTCATAAACTCACAATTTACGAGAAGAGATTAGGACTTACGATTATAATTTAACGTCCTTTACGACTAAACCGGAAACCTTAGGATTACGTATTTACGTTTTCGAACTCCGTTTTTGATGAGACAATTTTTATTAGATTCGATTTGTGCCGTTGAGTCATAATTTAAAAAAACGTCTTTCGTAACACGACCTGAGGGCACGCAAATCGAGGAAACTAGAATCGAGGAGTACCCGTAATTAAATGGGGATGAGACAAGATAAACTTGCCCCACCCCCACACATGGGACGGCAAGTTTAAGCTAATAAACACCCTTGGTGTCATTTTTATGGACACCTGTCCATTTAGCTTAGCTTGTAAGCTTACAACTACACCAAAACTAGCACCTCAAACCACTTATTCATTTCCTAACATGCAAAACAACTTTCTCTCCCTTTTTCCTCTCATTTTGCCGTCCACTTCTACCACCACCACCACCATTTTGATCAATTTTAACCACAAACTATTGTTATAAATTAACATATGTTAATCCCCATTCAAAGAGATGAAGATTGGTGCAAGTTATAACATCCAAAGAAGAGTTTCTATGGATTCTTACGGCTGATTTTCCACAAGGAGTTATTGAAGATTGGTAGACTTGGATATGATATTGGTTTATCACAAGATGTGTGATCAAAATCCATGTCTTGATCACAACCTACATCATCATGGTGGTATAAAGATTGTTCTCCCCATCCTCTTTTTATTTTGATTATGTAATCATGTATTTTCTTTCCTATTGTATATGTATATGATGAATATATGATGATAAAAATATTATGTGAGGATTTGGTGTTGATAAATATGCATAAAAAGATGAAAAACTATATGTAAAAAGGTTAAAATCATGCTTAAAATGATGCCTGTATAAAACAGTAAAGAATCATATGATAAACTGATAAAATGACTTGAATAGATTAATATACAGTAAGCTATGAGTCTTGTACACATGTGAGAGTTGGCCATGCAATGGAATCATAAAAATGAGTGAGATATGATCAAAACAAGTTTAGAGTGCAAATCTGAGTACATTGTTTTGGACGAATTTTATAAAGTACTTAGAGGGTGATTCAACAGTATCCATAGAAGAGTTAAATGGAGCACATATCATGTAGTTTATGCCATAAAATTAGGACTTCTATCTCCATATAGAACTCTAGATATGGCTGTTTTGGTGAACATGAAAGTAAAAATCAGATTTGGGAAATTAAAGTATAATAGTATTATATAAGCACTCAAATAAAAATAGTATAAAATGTGAATTAAAACCCACTAAATTATATAATACATTTATATAAATATGTATAAAGATAAATAAATGGACATTTTATAAAAATGGTAGTTTGATAAGTTATAAAACTATAAACATGATTTTTACGACTTTTTCGGCTATTACCGTAAAATTAACGTTTTTCACCAATTAAAACTTAGACGATCAAACCCGTCTAATGTAAAGTTTTTAAAAGTCATATACTGATATATAAGTACCTAATACAAGTAAAAACCGATAAAACCCGAACTATATAACATACAGACATTAACGGGTTAAGTTAACGTTATTGGACTAATAATACAACAAAATGGGCTAAAACACTTATAAACTTATTTATTGGGCTTAACCCATTTGGGCCCAACATGTAAAGTATAAATACTGATAATACAAGTATGAAATGGATTAATACAAGTTAATGAACTTATAATAGGCTTATTGGACCTAAAACACGTAAATAGGTAAAACTAGTAAACTAGTAAGAAGTTACCAATACATAAACACTAAAATAAGTAAAAGAGAATATGTAAACCCACTTGATCATCATATATACAAAATCATCATATGTATACATAATTGTTATTTTTATAAAGTCATTGGACAAGAGTCTAAGACGAGTATTATTTGTCTAGGTTTCCGTGATTGAAGCACGTACCGTACGTCCGAATTGCCGATAACCCGCCTTCTCACATCAACGTGAGTTCATAGCCTCACACTCTTTTAAATGTTTTTATGAAATGTTTTATAAACCCGCGAGGGAGATAACATGTTAGTTTTACTATAATAGGACACCACTTGTCCCGATTGTTTGTTTATTGATTTGGACCCGAATGATTGTATGACCCGATGAATGAATAAATGATCCGATAGATGAAATGAAATGGATTATTAAAGTTAGGTTATGTCACTAAAAGTCCCACTAGCATGAATTATGAACTACCGGGATTTGGTAGACGCTTATGCATATAATAGTACTAATTGGGGACGATCACCCCAGTTCGCGCCTTGACGGTTGATCCCCGTCGTGCCACATTGATTGGTAAGCGAATTATGTATGAGAAGATTTACATAGCGTGAATATTGTGACGACACGCTAACTTAGATGGGAAAATTGAGTTTGGGGCTAGCTACCCGTTGTTTGTTGTAGTAAGGTAACAATGTCATGCGGCTTATAATAATCCAATTAACGAAATACTGCTATACGCACCGAATTACAATATATTGCCTGACTAGCAATACGGGGTCATATTATTAATATTATGTTTGTGTTTTGGTTTTTCATAACCATATTCATATAACGGTTTTTATTTAATCTATACAACGTTGTAAAACGTTTTGTATGATGTTTTTACGACAATGGTTCGTATAATGATTTTTAAGGCAAATGCCTATATTATGATTTTGATAAGGATTTGTATAAAATGACTTTGGCTATTTTATGGCCTATTACGATGATTTGTACAAAATGGTTTTCGGTAATAATTTTATACCGATGTTATATTAATGGTTTTATTAAACTCTATGAATTCACTCGGTGTTATCGCTGACCTTTTCTTTTAACATGTTTTATCTCAGGTACTTGAAGGTAATTCTCGGGAAGACAACAAGAATTCATGGCCCACACTTAATTAACAAATTTCCATTCAAATGCTTTGTAAAACTTGTATGAAATACAATGACTTGGGACCTATGTAACTTTGATATTTATGAATGGAAATGCTTTTATTATTAAACGACGCGATTTTTATGCGTTGTCTATGATGTGAGTAATGTGCTATCCCGTAACACCAACGAGTGTTCCGCTGTATTGAGTTGTGCAAAGTGTTACAGTTTGGCACCAGAGCTCTCGTTATAGAGAACGAAAGATTTTTAAAACCAAGGTTTTGAATAAAACATTTCAAAATCTTTTAACTATAAACATTTTTCACAAAATGTCTAAAAGTCTTTTGACTATAACGGTGCCGAAGAATTCCCGAGTTACCGACAAGGCCAGACTGAGAAGTGTTATTATAATATATATATAACTTGGATTATATATATATATATGATGTAATTTTATTACATGATTGTTTGATGATTATTTTGATATTTATACGAGGTATTTATACGACGTAGATTGTCACAAGGAACCCTAAATCCCCTAGTAAATTAATCGAAGCTATTCTCGTAGGAATTCTTGCTATCCTAGATCTAAACCAAGTTGTGGATATTTATGATCCCAACAAATGGTTGATATTCGTAGAAATGTTGATATTAGTTGATTGTGATATTAAAGAAGAATTGGCGAGATTAAATCTGATATCGATGTCATGACGATCTTTCCTTATAGAGTGGAGTTTGACAAAACGTTACCACCTAGAAAGATGTCATCTAATTTGTTGTCACCCAATTCTTAAATTTGAACTCGAAAGGGGTGAATGTTGCACTTGAGGCTGTCATTGGAACCATTACCCAAAAGCCTCATGCCACTAGTACCTTTTCGAGAAGTCTAATTGAATGTGTGAGTCATTTCATACTAGTGACTCATTTGATAACTATTGATAAAGGAGTTATAGGATTGGAAATTAAGTGTTGATCATATCAAGATTTTATTTCCCTTTCTAAGGTCTAAGAATAAGATTGAAAGTATTGGAGAATGACGTAGGATATCGAATTGAGTATAAGTTGGTTAAAACTTGAATAAAGCAAAATTTAACTTGTATGGAATAAGAAATTGTTAAGAGGAAGTTGTTAAGTTTTGTGATTGAATTAAAGGTTTTAATTGATTGTTGGTTCATATTAAGGGTTGTTCCTAGGCCATTGTCCACTAACGAGGATGCCCAGTGTCCAAGAAATAAATTGAAGAAATCTTCTTCTGAATTGGGACCAATGGATCTTCTGGGACAAGTGGAACACCTAATAACTCTTGTAGATTAGTATTCATTGTGGTATCTTTTAAAAATAATCCCTAACTTAACTGAGACATCAGTTGGTAGGATGAGTTCTTGGAATTGTATGACATAGTGACACGTAATGTGTTACGGTACAATTTTGACTTGTTTGTGATTAATGAAAAGACTACCTTTGATTGCTAAATTCTACATGTATCGATGTTATCTATCTTTTCTTGCTTGTTCCTAATGTTCGCATTAGTGATGCAACCATTGAACAAGTACTCATCTCGAATTGAGTTACGTTGTGAATTATTCTTCGTGAGTGCCATCGAGGTCATGAACCTCATGATTATTTGGCTAAAGCTCATTTCCTATTATATTGTAGTTAGTTCTTGGTGAACCACTCCTCATCATTCTTTTGCAGATCACTCAATTTTTTTATAAGATACGATAGTATCCTTTGGGAAAAATTGAATTTTCATCACCATATGAATTATTTAAAGTGAGACTTATAAATAATCGTTATCAAAATGAAGTTGTTTATAAAACATCTTGGAAAACTTAATTGTTTTCATAACAAAGAAAATCTTTGTAAATTTATTTTTCATTCTTATTTAAGAATTAAGCATGAAAATGTTTTTATAAACATGATGATAAAATTTTGACGAACTGAGTATTGCATCGTTAATCTTGAAATTGTATATAGTTGTACATACAATTTGGAATGGACCATGCAAGGCTGATTAGTAGTCACCATAAAGTTGATTAATAAACACTACATTTTCTTTGAAGTTGTGAAAGATTAAATTTTATGAGATCTGCAAGAAGTGAAAAATAGGGACATAGTGTTAGGGACACCTACATATGTGCCTGTAGCATCTATTCTTCTGAGTAGAATTTACTTATATGTGGAAATTGTCTTATTTGAAAATTGACAATTCTTTCTTGTCCAATTCTCTCGTAGTGAGATTCTTAGGAAAAGTATCTGATTACCGAGTGTTGATACCTGACTGGATGTATCGACATTCTTATCATTTCTTTTGAATAACCTGGGTAATGATCCGAGGAGCTTTCGAATGCGTACTCAAATTATGAAAACATGGGATATATTCATATTCATTAAATGTTTTCGTCTGTATCTGATTTGAAATTCTCTCGCATAGATTATGCGTTAACCTTACTCTTTTAAGGTTAGTAATGTATCCTAATATCCTTGAATCTGTGAAGGATTATGTGTTATTATTAGTCTTTTGAGAAGTTCACATCTTATCAACGGCAATAAAACTGAAAAGTTGATAGTGCCAGTAGAATGGATTGATTGATTATGGCATGACGACATTGTCTTAATTGATGGGAACTCGAGTAGAATTCCCCTAAATGATAAGATGTTGATTATCAAAAGTGATCTAAATAATTCTTGATGGATGACCATATCCTGCATTTAGACTTGAAATTATACCATGAATGGTTGTGAACTAGTTATAGATATTATAATCTAGAAAGAACCTAATATGAATTTATTAAAAGATGTTTCTGTTATCTGAAACTTTAGGAGGTATTTGTTGACGAATTACCTAGACTTTCTCCATTAAGGCAAGTTGAAATTGGTATTGATTATATTCCCGGTGCTGCACCTTTGGCTTATGCACTGTACGTCAGCACCATCTAAATTAAAAGAATTACCGTACAACTGAGAGAGTTGTCGGAGAAATCTTTTATTCTACCAAGCTCGTCATCATGAAGAGATATGGTGTTATCATTCCTTATATTTATAGATTACTGTGAACTGAGTAAATTGACAATCGAAAACGATATCCATGACTCAAAATGGAAGATTTGTTCGATCATTTACAAGGTTCTAGCGTATGTTCTAAAGATTTGATCCACGACATGGTTATCATCAATTTCGCGTCCGCGAAAAAGATTATCTATTCTAATTACTACATCCAGAACTTGTAATGAACATTATAAGTTTCACGTGATGTCGTTTGGATTGACTAATACACATGTAGCATTCATAAATTTAGTGAATCACGTGTGTAGGCTGTAATTTGATAAATTCATGCTTATAATCATTAAGGACCGTTTATTTGTTTATAAGAATAAGAATGAGTTAATAATTAATTATAGACTGCCCTGAATTGGCCGAACAATGAAAACCTATACCTTGAATATTTAACAAGTGATTTAAGGCTTAACCCTTTACATAAAATGACCGTTTGATTAATGATGATAAGATATATATATATATATATATTGACTCTTCAAAAATTTGAAGTCATTTAAGACTTTGGGCTTTACCAAAAAGAAAGTGCAAATATGTTTTGACAAATGTTTTATCGAAAAGAACTTTTGAGGGATTATTCCCTTATACCCAGAACATTTAACTAAACTCCTGTTTAGGGGTAAATGTTCGTGTATACCTCAAGACAACCTAAGAGGGACTGAGGAAACCATTTAAACCATGACTTGAAATTTGAAACGATAATTTACGCTTTTCAACTAAGAAAATTTTGACCAAAATATAAAAAAAGATTTTTCGAACATTTACGAATCCTATTAATTATTTTCGATAAATCAACAAAAATCGTGTTAATTAAATTTAAAATTATTTTGAACATTTTCATATAATTGGACGGACTAAGAAATTTAAAATCTTTACGTTTACGTTTCATAAAAATTGAATATTTAATATCTAATTAGTTGTAATAATTATCGACACTTTAGACGTCGGATTGAGTAAAACGGATAAAAATGATAGTTGAGAAGAAACTAAAACTTAGAAAATATGAAGAAAGAAATTTTGAATGAATACGGTCATGATAATTATTTCATCAGGGAAGATGAATGTAGATACTGACACCTTATATAAAAAGGATAAAGAATCAATTACCCATGTATTTCTTAATAATGAATGTGCAAAATAAATTGCCGAACAATTTAAAATATAGCCGATGCTTATAAAAAGGATAATATAGATAATAAAAGGGGGTTCGCGGCTAATGTGAACCATTAGAAATCAGGAGCCGATGGCGTTAAATGATTAAAAGTCCATTTGTGATTGTCTAAATATGGAAGATTGTGAGATATAGTTATGTTGGAATCTTGTAAGTATAAGTATTTTATTCATGACATTTATGATTTAATGTATTTTTATCTAAAGAAGTTGTACTAATGGAAAATTATGAAGGCAGACATCGCCTCATACATTAGTAAACATCTAACTATTGCAAAGGTCATCATCTGAATTTGATTCGATTTGGGTCATCGTCGACAGACTGACCAAATCTGCTAATATCATTCCTGTTAATGATAGATTCTTGATGAAGAAATTGACTCTTTTGTATTTAAAGGAGTTGTGTAAACATGGTGTGCTTGTATCGATCATCTCTATCAAGATCCACGCTTCGCATTGAATTTCTAGAGATTTGCTCAATAGTCATTAAGAACGAATCTTGATGAGAGTACTGTGTACCACCCCAATCGAAGGGACGAGGTAAAGTAACGATACAAATACTATAAGTGTTGTTCTATGTTTGAATGATTGACCTTTGGTAATAAACCATATAATCGTCTTCCTTTGGAGAGATTATCATTGATAATTATCGTATTAGGATCGAGATCGAATCTTGTTAGGATCTAAATATTAGAGCATCTGTAAGCAGGAGTTGGGATGAAGACATCCGACATACACCCATTGTGAGTTGGACATGTCTATTAGGTTTAAGGTTTCCTATAATGACAAACCTAACCTTACAAAATACCCGACCCGCGAGACCTGAAATGATTGTTGAAATTAGGATCTGATTATTGACTGCCGGTAGTGGGCAGAAGGTTATGTGAATATGAAATGTGGATCTTGAAGTGCCAGATGGGTAGCGAACTTATGCCAAAAATTTTCACCTTGGAAAAATGAATAGATGATCTGGAAGATCATGGGATATAAGTCCCTGTAGTATGGGACCATTGAAATGATGTAAAAGATTGGTTTGAAAGGCATATAAGCTGGATCTACCCTAGGACTTCAAGGGCTGCGTAAATTATGATTCGTATATCTAACTTGATGAAATGTCTATCAAGTGAAAATCGGATTACTTCTTGATGAAGTTTAGATCGGTGAAAAGTTGCATTCATCAAAAACCCGTGAACATCATGGATAGAGAAAGTAAGTCAATATTAAGCCTGATCTTATTCCCGTAGTTATGTTTGATGAAACTCGCGTATTGTAATGAATTACACTTGTGAGAAAAGACCGAATGTGGAGGAAATACCCACATGGCTTTAACTCTATAAGAAGCGAGTAGTAAGATGATCTTTGAGGACAAAGATCCTGTTTAGGGGTAAATGCTGTGAAAATCCGTCAATTTATGGTTTATATTTTATTCTCAATATTTATTTGAAAACATTATTTTAATGTTATAATATGAACTCACTTATTTTTGGGAAGAAATTTGGATTTACGTCCTGAAGTAGCATCGACTACGTCTAAACCGGAGGATTCTATGTTACGTGCTCACATTTACATACACCGTTTTGGTGACAATCCGACATTTCAGAAAATAAATTTATTCGTGAATATTATTTTGGGATTTTAAATTTGTGTTGCTTCATAAACTCACAAATTTGCGAGAAGAGATTAGGACTTACGATTATAATTTAACGTCCTTTACGACTAAACCGGAAACCTTAGGATTACGTATTTACGTTTTCGAACTCCGTTTTTGATGAGACAATTTTTATTAGATTCGTTTTGTGCCGTTGAGTCATAATTTATAAAAATATCTTTCGTAAAACGACCCGAGGGCACGCAAATCGAGGAAACTAGAATCAAGGAGTACCCGTAATTAAATGGGGATGAGACAAGATAAACTTGCCCCACCCCCACACATGGGACGACAAGTTTAAGCTAATAAACACCCTTGGTGTCATTTTTATGGACACTTGTCCATTTAGCTTAGCTTGTAAGCTTACAAATACACCAAAACTAGCACCTCAAACCACTTATTCATTTCCTAACATGCAAAACAACTTTCTCTCCTTTTTTCCTCTAATTTTGCCGTCCACTTCTACCACCACCACCACCATTTTGATCAATTTTAACCACAAACTATTGTTATAAATTAACATATGTTAATCCCTATTCAAAGAGATGAAGATTGGTGCAAGTTATAACATCCAAAGAAGAGTTTCTATAGAGTCTTAGGGCTGATTTTCCACAATGAGTTCTTGAAAATTGGTGGACTTGAAGATGATATTGGTTTATCACAAGTTGTGTGATCAAAATCCATGTCTTGATCACAACCTACATCATCATGGTGGTATAAAGATTGTTCTCCCCATCCTCTTTTTATTTTGATTATGTAATCATGTATTTTCTTTCCTATTGTATATGTATATGATGAATATATGATGATAAAATATTATGTGGGGATTTAGTGTTAATAAACATGGATAAAAAGATGAAAAACTATATGTAAAAAGGTTAAAATCATGCTTAAAATGATGGCTGTATAAAACAGTAAAGAATCATATGATAAACTGATAAAATGGCTTGAATAAATTAATATACAGTAAGCTATGAGTCTTGTACACATGTGAGAGTTGGCCATGCAATGGAATCATAAAAATGAGTGAGTTATGATCAAAACAAGTTTAGAGTGCAAATCTGAGTACACTGTTTTGGATGAATTTTATAAAGTACTTAGAGGCTGATTCAACAGTAGCCATAGAAGAGTTAAATGGAGCACATATCATGTAGTTTATGCCATAAAAATTTGGGCTTCTATCTCCATATAGAACTCTAGATATGGCTGTTTTGGTGAACATGAAAGTAAAAATCAGATTTTGGGAAATTAAAGTATAATAGTATTATATAAGCACTCAAATAAAAATAGTATAAAATGTGAATTAAAACCCACTAACTTATATAATACATTTATATAAATATGTATAAATATAAATAAATGAAAATTTTATAAAAATGGTAGTTTGATAAGTTTTATAAGTTATAAGACTATAAACATGATTTTTACGACTTTTTCGGCTATTACCGTAAAATTAACGTTTTTCGCCAATTAAAACTTAGACGATCAAACCCGTCTAATGTAAAGTTTTTAAAAGTCATATACTGATATATAAGTACCTAATACAAGTAAAAACCGATAAAACCCGAACTATATAACATACGGACATTAACGGGTTAAGTTAACGTTATTGGACTAATAATACAACAAAATAGGCTAAAACACTTATAAACTTATTTATTGGGCTTAACCCATTTGGGCCCAACATGTAAAGTATAAATACTGATAATACAAGTATGAAATGGATTAATACAAGTTAATGAACTTATGATAGGCTTATTGGACCTAAAACACGTAAATAGGTAAAACTAGTAAACTAGTAAGAAGTTAGAAATACATAAACACTAAAATGAGTAAAAGAGAATATGTAAACCCACTTGATCATCATATATATAAAATCATCATATGTATACATAATTATTATTTTTATAAAGTCATTGGACAAGAGTCTAAGACGAGTATTATTTGTCTAGGTTTCCATGATTGAAGCACGTACCGTACGTCCGAATTGCCGATAACCCGTCTTCCCACATCAACGTGAGTTCATAGCCTCGCACTCTTTTAAATGTTTTTATGAAATGTTTTATAAACCCGCGAGGGAGATAACATGTTAGTTTTACTATAATAGGACACCACTTGTCCTGATTGTTTGTTTATTGATTTGGACCCGAATGATTGTATGACCCGATGAATGAATAAATGGCCCGATAGATGAAATGAAATGGATTATTAAAGTTAGGTTATGTCACTAAAAGTCCCATTAGCATGAATTGTGAACTACCGGGATTTGGTAGACGCTTATGCATATAATAGTACTAATTGGGGACGATCACCCCAGTTCGCGCCTTGACGGTTGATCCCCGTCGTGCCACATTGATTGATAAGCGAATTTATGTATGAGAAGATTTCCATAGCGTGATTATTGTGACGACACGCTAACTTAGATGGGCAAATTGAGTTTCGAGCTAGCTACCCGTTGTTTGTTGTAGTAAGGTAACAATGTCATGCGGCTTATAATAATCCAATTAACGAAATACTGCTATACGCACCGAATTACAATATATTGTCTGACTAGCAATACGGGGTCATATTATTAATATTATGTTTGTGTTTTGTTTTCATAACCATATTCATATAACGGTTTTTATTTAATCTATACAACGTTGTAAAACGTTTTGTATTATGTTTTTACGACAATGGTTCGTATAATGATTTTTAAGGCAAATGCCTATATTATGATTTTGATAACGATTTGTATAAAATGACTTTGGCTATTTTATGGCCTATTACGATGATTTGTACAAAATGATTTTCGGTAATAATTTTATACCGATGATATATTAATGGTTTTATTAAACTCTATGAATTCACTCGGCGTTATCGCTGACCTTTTCTTTTAACATGTTTTATATCAGGTACTTGAAGGTAATTCTCGGGAAGACAACAAGAATTCATGGCCCACACTTAATTAACAAATTTCCATTCAAATGCTTTGTAAAACTTGTATGAAATACAATGACTTGGGACCTATGTAACTTTGATATTTATGAATGGAAATGCTTTTATTATTAAACGACGCGATTTTTATGCGTTGTCTATGATGTGAGTAATGTGCTATCCCGTAACACCAACGAGTCTTCCGCTGTATTGAGTTGTGCAAACTTGGGGGTGTTACACATGGGACTATGAAACTCACCTGATTGAGCTTCTCCAAAAATCCACGCACTAGCAAAATGCTAAACACACAAAGGCACACAATCAAGACATGAACCAAATACTAAAATGGCTCATCAATATATGATGGATGTCTAATCCCTATTTCTCATTTAAATCTCATTATTATGTTCTAAGCATCCCATTACACCTCTCTAATAAGCCCTTAACTTGGTTAAGTTCATAACCTATCCCATTTACATTTTATCCCAAACAGTCCTGATTTTTATACCCAAAACTATGAAACAAAAGACCACCTAACCAAACTCAGACTTTCTGTAAAGGAAACCCCATGCCCTTATATGTATTAGCTAACTCTCACTATTCGCCCCAACCTTAAAGCTACTGTTAAGGCCTCGATATATATATATATATATATATATATATATATATATATATATATATATATATATATATATATATATATATATATATATATATATATATATATATATATATATATATATATATATATATATATATATATATACACTTCTGTCTATCCAGATTTTACTGATTTTGAACATATAAAAAGTTTGTTATGATCAGGGGGTCTTACCCTAACCCATTTGCTTAGCCCTCCTCCAGATATCCTATATAACATATAAACTAACTTTCATGTTCGTTTTAAAGTCCAATTGTACTCCTAAGTACCCTAACCATCTTAAACCATTAATTGAAAACCCGCTGATTTCAAAACTGTTTTGACCTCCGACTGTTGTAAACTGCTTTTGGACCACTTCCCAACCTCAAATTTAGTTCTCGTTTCTTGCATTTGAAAGCCAACTCAATTACCTTTTCAAGGATACTTGGATGGCAAAATAACAGTTTGTAGAACTCTAGATATGATCAAAACAATTGACCTAAAATTCTGCCCAGTTTTTAAAAAACGAATTTAACATAATTAGTCTAATTAATAACCCATAACTTGTTTAATTATAAACCCTAAATAATTTAATCATTATTATATCATTAAAACTCAGATTTTAATTTAGACATAATCATAGATCCATCATGTATTGATTTATAAATGCATAAAAACAATTTAATTAAAAAAGGATTGAAGATTTTACCTTAAAAATAATGGAAGATCTTTATCTTTGAAACCCTAATTGGCCACCATTGTTAAAATTCGACTATGAGATGTTATGGGAGTGAACAATCTGGTTATTTTGGTTATGGGGTGGGTTTGGTTAAGTCATAAAGGTCCCTTAATCCCATTACAAGTCCATTGGGCTTGTTTTTGGGCTTTTTGGTTATTTTCTTCCTTCCTTTTCTTTTGGCTGCCCAAACCAAGCTCAAAACACCTAAGAATCTGGGTTTTAACCTTATTTTATCACTTATATCATTCTTAAACTAAACATCACATTCGGGTTACTTCCGGACCAAAACCCGAAAGCCTTACGTTGATTTTTTTGACTTTCTACGCGATTTCCGAACTAACCGTCATTTCCAAAAGTTTCTAATTATGGAAACTATCTCTAAAGCTTATCCTAAACATATAATATATACATATACATACATACAACATACGATACATACACGAGGCCTTGTAAAAACGATATCCGAACTTTCCCGCAGTTCATTTCTGAACTCATTTCATTTCATTTCATTTCTAACCCGTACCAAGATTTACAAATCATGTTCCTCATTTCGTCCATTCTCATCCCCAAAATCACACATATAAACACATAAATCACATAAAACACATAGTCACCAAAAAAACCCAAAAATAAGACTAAGTGACGAACCTCAAAAACAGGGGTTGTCACATCACTCCCTCCTATTAGAAATCTCGTCCCGAGATTTACTCCTTAGGATCATCATTCCCAAAAATATAAGGATACTTGTTCCTCATAAATCCTTCCCGTTCCCACGTGAACTCTAGTCCACATTCCAAATTCCATCTAACCATAACTACGATATATTACCCTTTTTCCAACGTCTTAGCTTCACGACCCAAAATCTCTACCGGCTCTTTGATGAAACGAAGACTCGTATCCATACTAAGATCATGATCATCTAACAGTACATGCAAGTCAGTTCTTGCTAAGCATTTCCTCAAGCTAGATACACGAAATACATCATGCACGCTACTTAATTCTCCCAGTAATTCCTCAACCTATAAGCCATTGGTCCAATCCTTTTGAGGATTTCGAACGGACCCATGATTCTAGGTACCATCTTCCGTTTCTTCCCAAATCACATCACTCCTTTCCATGGTGAAACCTCTAGCATAACCTTACCTCCAATCTTAAATCCCAACGGCTTATGCCTCTCGTCCTCATAGCTTTCTTGTCGGTCCTTTGACATTTTCAACCTCTACTTAAGCACTGTCATCACCTCTTGTAGTTTTCGTTCTAACTCCGGTCCAATATGTTGACTGCTTCTAACTTCACCCCACAGTAACAGTGATCCACCTCATCTTCTATGGATTAACTCCATCAGTTTCTACTATATTACCTATCACCAGACCTAACGGTTTTCCCTTCTATATCACTACACTATCTTGAAAAACCTTTGCTCCCTCAAGCCATGCTTCCTCCATACTACTTCTCGCTTGTCTCTCCATAATCTTAATTTCCATACCATCTACTATCTCATCTTCAGCCAATAATTTAGGCGATCCTCTTTTATTCCCTACATTCTCATCAGTGAGGAACACGCCCCTCTCACTAGTGACTCTCTTTGTAGAAGAATTCTTCCTAAATAAAATGCATTCTCCAACTATCTCCAAAGCGCACGCCAAAGCTCTATGCGTCTTTCTCAGTTACCCCTATAGTATGCTAATACCAACCATACGTCTATCAACGGTATACTACGCTTGCTTCCCATCGTTTCTTCCCTTGCAATAATCCTTCATAAGGCATTCCATACCTATTAGGTTAACTTTTACACAAAACCGCCTATTCCATCGCATTTGTATGCAATCCTTCCAACTTCTCAACTACGTGACTTCTCATTCCTCTTGAAATATAGGATGAATTAGACAATCTATCGACTATCACCCAGCTCTCATCGTACTTATTCCTCACCTCATTATGTATCCCTTCCACCAACTTCGTCCTTACATCGCCCTTTCTAAGCTACTCCTATCTATGTAGGAAGTATAGTCTACGTCCCTTTTCTCCATACGATTGTCCAAGCCACGCAACATAAATGTTGTCGCATTCTCTGCTTTAGACAACTCAACTCGTGCAACCTACATCCTTCATCCAAACCACCCTAATACGTCATCCATATAGTTCAAGTTCGTCTCAGATTCACTTCCTTCTTCTTATTCCATGTCTCATCAACAATGCTTGCCTTTCCCAGATGGTACTTGGCCTTGCAATTTTTCTTTCATCACTTAACTCCACCCATCACCTTTGCCAAATGTTCAATCAAGAGGATTGAATATGTGTTGGAGACGTTCATGATCCGTATAGATCATTCTTTACGTATCGTACACCAAATGACTCTAGCATTCTAGGCACATCTAACAATCCAGCTCTACTAACTAAGTCTTATCTAGTTCTTTTAAATCTTCAGTTCCTGCAACGTATAAGCAATCACCTTTCTTTGTCGTCCTCATACGCATCCAAATCCTTGCTCCACATATCGTCATGCTTCGTGAATTCATCTAGTCCTTCCGATAATGCCAAGATCTACTCATTATCCAATCCACCTCTTCAGCCTCCAAAACGCTTCCTCATCCTTCTTCACTTCGCCCCTTGCTGGTTCCATGATATGCCATCATCTCTAACTACTCATCATGGTAAACTTAATACTAAAACTCACACTTGAAAATCTCACGTATAATTCCTTTTTCTAAACCACTCCAAAACCAACACATAATTCGCCTCACTCTCCTTCTTAGACTTTGAGTAGATCAAGATGTCGTCGATACTCCCGATGACAACTCGTTTATATACGGTCAAGCACACTCGGTTCATTGACTCCATGAAAATCGCTAGTGCTTTGGTGAAGCCAAATTCATAACCGTAAACCCAAAGCGTTAATTCAACATTCTTAACATCATCCCTGCATCCTCTATTGGCAACAACACAAGCAAATTTCTACCTCTTTCTACTCGCGAAATTCTACACACATTCTAAAAGATCTATACTACTTATTATCAACCAATCCAACCGCTTTCACATCACATTTACTACCAGGCAACTCAACCTTTATCTTGCAGTCCTTGCAATTTCTAACAACTCCTGTCTTTAAAATCATTCCATCAACAATTGCCTTAGAAAGGCACTAACTACAACTCATCTTGCCCCTTCTACTGGCTCTGTTCATGGTTCTACTTCAAGATAATAGTTAAACCTACTAAATCTTAAGAAATTTTCGGAAAATTTTACATACCTAACGAATATCACAAGTACCTTTAAAATATCACATTCCCTTCCAACATTCTCTATGATGCGTTACTTGTGACAATATCCATACTTTATACAAATCTCTATTCATCTCCATTGGCACTCCTAAGAGACCACATGACCACATTAGTTCGTCTTTCTACGGACTTCTAACTCTTTCCCCATCACAAAGGTCATTCAAGCTATTCTCTCATATGACTATATCAATGCTCCCAATCAATACAAAACCAAAACTACATCTGGAACCCACCAGACACGACCAACGAATCAAAACTACGTATAACTAACGACATTTCACGTGCACCAGTTAAAACAGACCAAAACCACGGAAACTCAAAAGTAAAACTCAACCCGAAAGATGTACCAATTCAAATGACTCATGACAACGAAAAATGATCCAAGAAACACTTAATGGCAACCAAAACAACTTACGCCCCAAGACATATATTTTTTTTAAACCTTGCACGTCTTCGACTTTTTATAAAAGAATACTTTTCTTTACCTCTCCACATCTATGTGACTTAAACAATCTACAAACAACCCTCTAGATGATCTCAAGACTCAACTTAAAGACTAGGTACCCTAAACATCCCAAAACATAAGTTTAAAACTACTATTCAAAACTCAACATTGAACCCGACACTTGTACAAACATTTCGACCAAGCTACTGACCTCCCATGACTATACATCCCACATATTTGAAAAGTACGTTCCGAGTACATAATTTTAGGCTTTTGAATCACCCAAAAAGCTTTAAAAAAGAATAAGTTACGACCAAAACAATTTTATACTAGTTGTTTTAAAAACTAAAGAATCATCTTAGTGATTGATGTAACCCTTTTAAATAAATAAATAAAATAATTGTATGTGAAATTTTCATGAACTCAATTTAACCTTGTATAAATAATTATAAATGACGTAAATCGATTAAACTCAATTATATAAACTATTTATGTAGAAAGAAATTTTATTTCGCTTTATTTTATAGAGAGTCTTTTAGAATTTTGAAATAAATAAGTGTTGATTTAAATTCTTATGTTATATCTTGTTTCAAACACGACTCCAACACCTTACCCTTATTTTACTGAATACAACCAACTATCCAACTCTATAGTTGATTTCCAAGTCTTTTCAATATATACCGACCAAAACAAATGTAAGACTCAACACAAAAGATTCCATTATCTCAAAAGAGATCACAAGTTATTTCAATAGACTTAAAACCAAAAACACCATTTTAAAACGGACACGTGAAATAGGAAACTCGAAGAATACGCTACAACGGAGGTTGAATATCTAAAAAGAAGCGAGCTAGCCACCCTCCTAAGGATACAATCGTTAATTGTAGGGATCATACATATATAGGCATATTAGGATACATATACTCAAATCCGTCCAACATCTACTATACAAGCATATATTAATCCTCTTTCATGCAATCATACTTAGGAATCCATTGAAGTTGTGGTACTTGTATAACTATGTTGGCCACCATACTTATACAATTACCCTTTCTCCAATGCACTCCCTCCTATGATGACACTTATAAGAATCAATACAACTCATAGCACATAAATCCATCAACTCACCTAAGCACATAACCACATAAACAATAAGGTCAAAAACTCCAACTAATAAAATAACATAGTCAAACTCTTGGAATACAGAAATCCATAGTCTAGCTAAAACAACATAGACAAAATCCAAAACAAAAACATAATTAATTATAAGTCATGTCGCCCATCAGAATCGAAATACCTTAAAATCCTTCCTACCCATGTACTCTTAGTAACTCAAACTACCACACGATTCTTAAGGAACATGACTTAAACATCAAAAGAAAAATAACATACCTCAGGTACATAAAATAACTCAACAAAAGATATAAACTACCTTGTACCAAATTATGTACTATAATGTATAATTTAAGCAAAATACAACAATGACTAGCGTGGACGATTATGGTTCAACCCGCACTAGTCACAACCCGAAAAGAAAATAACATGGGGCTAAGTATGAACTACTATGGTTCAACCCATACTAGTCAAAACTTAACACACATCACAAGTAAATACCAATAACATCAAGAAAAACTTCAATTAATATCAAATGCACACATACTCCTACGACGCCTATATGCGAGGACTCTTAAGCTATAGACTAGGCTACGAGACTAGGAAACCTAATTCTCTATAACCATTGTCTCTGATACCATTCTGCCATACCCCACCATGGCGGAATATGGGGCGCGACGTATGGATATCATCACAACAATAGCGTGTATATAGAGAGAACTATATGAAATAGAAATGTCATAAAAGGTGACACAAATGTCATGGCAATATCTCAACAATGCAGGAGTCTAGGTAAGTAAATAAAAGTCCCACCTCTTACCAAAGACAAAGAAATAAAACAAACATCAACATAAAGGAACTCAGAGTATCACTTATTCAATCAAACAAAAGAAATCTACGAAGGAACGGGGATCTCCTTCTAAATGCATTCCTATGCGACTCCAATCCTAGCCACTTATGTTCTTACGCTTAACCACATTAACACCTGAAAGAGACACTAAACAACAATAATGTTGGTGAGAGTCATAGGTTTAGACTCAAACACAAAACAAATTTATAAGCTGTGAATAATAACCATCATCAAAACATATGGGCAAGGTGCTACAAATATGCATTAACAACTGACATTCAAGATCAATCATTCCAAACCAAATCCAAGGCTCCCAGCCTTACCAATCATCATGGTACCATAGGCACCCATACACCTATGTAACAATCCCAAGGCCCCGCCTTGTCATTATCCTTTGGTACCATAGATGCCTATACATCTATGTATCTCCCCAAGGCCCCGCTTTGTCAACATCCCTTGGTACCAAGCCAAAACCACAAAACAAATCAAGAATCACATAGCAGTTAATCACATATGTACACACACAAGTCAATCACAAATCATAAAAACCTTCACAGCATTAGTTAAAAACAGCACCAGTGTCTCTTCCATCCCATCTGGAAATAAAAAACATTTATAACTCAAGAACATAGGACTATGAAACTCACCTGATTGAGCTTCTCTAAAAATCCACGCACTAGCAAAATGCTAAACACACAAAGGCACACAATCAAGACATGAACCAAATACTAAAATGGCTCATCAATATATGATGGATGTCTAATCCCTATTACTCATTTAAATCTCATTATTATGTTCTAAGCATCCTATTACACCTCTCTAATAAGCCCTTAACTTGGTTAAGTTCATAACCTATCCCATTCACATTTTATCCCAAACAATCCTGATTTTTATACCCTAAACTATGAAACAAAAGACCACCTAACTAAACTTAGACTTTCTGTAAAGGAAACCCCATGCCCTTATATGTATTAGATAACTCTCACTATTCGCCCCAACCTTAAAGCTACTGTTAAGGCCTCGATATATATATATATATATATATATATATATATATATATATATATATATATATATATATATATATATATATATATATATATATATATATATATA
Source organism: Glebionis coronaria (assembly GCA_025667525.1). Lineage (NCBI taxonomy): Eukaryota > Viridiplantae > Streptophyta > Magnoliopsida > Asterales > Asteraceae > Glebionis > Glebionis coronaria. The sequence goes on from CM046875.1 coordinate 168,687,524, forward strand.
TATATATATATATATATATATATATATATATATATATATATATACTTCTGTCTATCTAGATTTTACCGATTTTGAACATATAAAAAGTTTGTTATGATAAGGGGGTCTTACCCTAACGCATTTGCTTAGCCCTCCTCCAGATATCCTATATAACATATAAAATAAATCTCATGTTCGTTTTAAAGTCCAATTGTACTCCTAAGTACCCTAACCATTTTAAACCATTAATTGAAAACCCGCTGATTTCAGAACTGTTTTGACCTCCGACTGTTGTAACCTGTTTTTGACCCACTTCCCGACCTCCAATTTAGTTCTCGTTTCTTGCATTTGAAAGCCAACTCAATTAACTTTCCAGGGATTCTTGGATCGCAAACTAAGAGTTTATAGAACTCTATATATGATCAAAACAATTGACCTAAAATTCTGCCCAGTTTTTAAAAAACGAATTTAACATGATTAGTCTAATTAATTACCCATAACTTGTTTAGTTATAAACCCTAAATAATTTAATCATTATTATATCATTAAAACTCAGATTTTAATTTAGACATAATCATAGATCCATCATGTATTGATTTATAAATGCATAAAAACAATTTAATTAAAAAAGGATTGAAGATTTTACCTTAAAAATAATGGAAGATCTTTATCTTTGAAACCCTAATTGGCCACCATTGTTAAAATTCGACTATGAGATGTTATGGGGGTTAAAAATCTGGTTATTTTGGTTATGGGGTGGGTCTGGTTAAGTCCTAAAGGTCCCTTAATCCCATTACAAGTCCATTGGGCCTGTTTTTGGGCTTTTTGGTTATTTTCTTCCTTCCTTTTCTTTTGGCTGCCCAAACCAAGCCCAAAGCACCTAAGAATCTGGTTTTTAACCTTATTTTATTACTTATATCATTCTTAAACTAAACCTCACATTCGGGTTACTTCCGGACCAAAACCCGAAAGCCTTACGTTGATTTTTTCGACTTTCTACGCGATTTCCGAACTAACCGTCGTTTCCAAAAGTTTCTAATTACGGAAACTATCCCTAAAAATTATCCTAAACATATAATATATACTTATACATACATACAACATACGATACATACACGAGGCCTTGTAAAAATGATATCCGAACTTTCCCGCAGTTCTTTTCTGAACTCATTGCATTTCATTTCATTTCCAACCCGTACCAAGATTTACAAATCATGTACCTCATTTCGTCCATTCTCATCCCTAAAATCACACATATAAACACATAAATCACATAAAACACATAGTCACCCAAAAAAACCCAAAAATAAGACTAAGTGACGAACCTCAAAAACCAGGGTTGTCACATTGAAGCAGTAAGATACATCAATGAACCAATCATTGACCTGTATAGATGAATATCAACATTTTCACCATGTTTATCTTTTGATAAAGACTTATTAGCTTCAAAAGGTGTGCTTGTACTCCTTGTATCCATACATGAAAATTTCTTCAAGATTTCAGCAACATATTTATCTTGGCTGATAAATATTCCATCTTTCCTTTGTTTAACTTGTAGTCCCAAAAAGGATTTAAGTTCTCCCATAGAACTCATCTGAAATCTTCCTTTCATCAAAGCCTCAAACTCTTTACACCATGATTTCTTGGTGGAACCAAAAATGATGTCATCAACATAGACTTGTACTAGAATAATATCCTTAGCATTCTTCTTGATGAACAGAGTTTTGTCAATGGTCCCTCTCCTATATCCATGCTCTAACAGAAAATTGGATAAAGTTGCATACCAAGCCCTTGGAGCTTGATGCAGACCATAAAGTGCTTTGATAACCTTGTAGACTCTGTTGGGGAACTTAGGATCTACAAAACCTGGAGGTTGTGTGATAGGTGTGAAAACACCCATCTTTTCTACCACTTAATTACATTAAAACAGGACCTAAACGTATATTTTATGTCATAAATGGCGGAATTATGTGTGGTTTATGTTTTTACTGTGTTTTAGGGTCAGAATGTGAAAAGGAAGGAAAACACGATCTTTCACAGGCGTTTATCGAAGAAAAAGACGAAAGATGAAGTCGAAAGATCAAGAGTGGAGAAAGAACAGAAGTCCAAGACCAATTCTGAAGATTTATCGAAGAAAAAGTCAAAAGACGGAAGTTTACTAAAAAGCCGAAGAACTCAAGTCTAAATTATGAAGAAATTACAAGACGAGTTCAAAGAAATCCCGAGACGAAGTCTTAAAAGTCGAAGAATTTAAGAAGACTGAAAGACTGAAAGACTGAGGACCAAGAAAGAAAGAAAGAGGAAGCCACCAACCACTCCCCTCTCCTATAAATACCACCCTCACAACATGTGAGAGGGTTGGTTAGTTTTAGTTTTAGTTTTAGGATTAGATTAGGAGTAGGTAGTTTCTCTCTCTAAACTTATGCTTTCTCTCTCTAGATTGATTTGTGTTTAAGCTTTTGTTATTGAATCTTTACTTTTTAATTAAGCTTTTAATTCATCATCTTCATCCTTTCTTGTTGATTTGTTCTTGATCTTTGTGTTCATGTTTTTGAGTTTTCTTATTTTCAATCAAGTGGGTTTTGATTGATTTGGCTTTGTTTGTTAGTTTTGATGATTTGTTTTGATTGATTATTGTTAGTTGATGTTTATTGGTTGTTTAGATTTAATCTTTTGGTTTGTTTTGGTTAGATGTGATCAAATTCGTGTTTTAATTCATCCTACTGTTCATCGTTCATGTTACTGTATTTTTCCCCAGAACTTTCCGAATAGACTGTTTTCGTATTCTTCTATGCGGAACATTGAATATTCTGAGTAGGAATTCTATGCGGAATATTCCTGATAGGACCCTTATTCGGAATATCTTATTATTCCAAATAGGATTCCCTACTCGGAAAGTTTGATTATTCCGAATAGGAGTCCCTATTCGGAATGTTAGATTATTCCGAATAGGACCCCTTATTCGGAATGATGGATTTATTCCGAATAGGAACCTTATTCGGAATGCTCGTTATTCCGCATAGGAGCTTATTCCGAATAAGCATTTTATTCCGAATAGTGTTTTTCAGTTTTTAGTTTTCAGCTTTATTTTTTCCCGCCTTTTTCTTTATTCGCATTTTTACTTGCTTCCCTTTTATTTAAGTTTTAATTCGCGTCATTTACTTTATTTACTTTTTAATTTTCTTGCACTTTACTTTTCGGCAAGTTTTTATCTTTCATTGTTTCTTTTTATTGTCTTTACTTTATTTTTATTTGTTTCAAATCTTTATTTTTTATTTAGTTTTAAACAACGACAACTCTTTATTTGATTCACCAAGAACAACTGAGTCGCACAATTAACCAGAGATCAATTCGAGAGGATACCGAGACGAACTTAATCTTTTACCATATAAAATCTCAATTATTAAAATAGCGCCGCTGCCGGCTCTTTTCGTGAAGATCGAAGGTTTTTTGTGAGTGACGCGTTGGATTTTGGGATCCGTTCACTTGTGAACGTTATTTTTCTTGTAAAAATTTTTCAAAAATCCAAAAACATTTGAAAAATCATAAAAAGCATTTCTTTTTCAAAGTTTTGCACCAAAAATATTCTTCTTGCTTATCTATCTTTCTTTATGGATTTTTATGTCCATTGCGTCCGGTGTGGGAAACAATTATCTGGGAACAACTCTTGTCAATGGTGTACATGTGAGCGGTGCAGAAACGATATCGACTACACACAATTCGGATTTTGTCCCTTGTGCAACTCGACTAATTCACTCTTTTTGAACCCACCTCCTGTTCCCCCGTGCATCTATTGTGGAAGCGATTCTCATTGGCATGTTTCGTGCCCGGTTCAATACCCGTCTAGACACGGGCAAGAACCGGGGTACAATTATGACAATGATAATAGCTATCCACAAGATGCACTTGATTTTTCTCCATATCCGATTTGCAACAACTGTGGGGGTCCTCACGATACCTATTTTTGTCAACCAATGAATTATTATGAGCAAAATCCGTGTCCTCAGTTTTCTTCACCTATGGATTATTATGAACCAAACCCGGTTTCTAATTCTTCTCAACCGATGAACAACTATGAGCCACAACCTTACTATAATTCAGGTTTTCAACACTTTGAGCCCCCACATCACACCCTCAATCATCAATCCTCTCAACAAATTAATCTTGACCCGCAACTCACTACCTTGAATGAAGAAACACACTCCATTGTTTTGCAACTTCAAGAAGCCGTTGTTTTGCTTAAAGAACTTAGGGACGAGGAAAAGCGACTGCAACAAGAGCAAGTATCTAATCTTAGTGATTATACCCCTCCTCTTGTGCATCAATACTATTACGATGATGATGACGATGAGCCTACTATTTCTTGGAATGATCTTACTGCTCAATGTCCTAGTGCTATTGTCATCCCTCCTCTCAATTTCCCCAACGCCTCTAAGGATTGTGATACTTCGAGTGAGATTAGTGATTTCGGTATTGATAAATTCTTTGATGAGGTTGGTGATGTGCTAACTTTTGAGGAGCTTACGGATGAGGTCGCTCTTAATGATGATGTTCTTTCCACCAACACTTTGGGAGATGATTCTTTGGCTTTCTCTAATCCTCTTTTCGATCAAGATGATGATTTTACTTCTAGTGATGACGAGTCACTATCCGATGAAGACGTTCTACATGAAACTTTCACGATTTATTCGAACCCTTTATTTGATTTTGATGACGCCTACATATCTAGTGAGGTGAATCCGCTCTTTGACGAAGGGATTGAGGACATTGATAGTGCTGCTTCTCTTGCTATTAATGAGCATACTTTGTTAGCCATACCTCCTTCTATCCCAGAGGTGAAAAGACGTGAATCTACTAAAAAAGAGACGCAGGTGGAAGGTAATTGTTCTCATACTTCTCAAATTATATTGCCACCTCATCCTACCACGTGCACACCCAAGCGGGTGATGTATTCCTTTTACTCTCCTCGTTTCATACCGGGAAATGAGGATGAGTGCTTTGACCCGGGAGGTGACAATGGCAATTCTATAATTGATACCATCACGGCTTTGCCGAGTGCTCAGCATCTATTGTCTTTGGGGGAGGACAATGTGCTTACTTTACCCAACCCACCTCCCGTGGATCTTGAATTCACATACTTCTCGTATGTTGAACGGACCTTTCTCCCATTCAAGACTTATCCCCCCGCCTCTCCTTTATTAATGTCCTCCGAGAACAAGGACAAGGTTTTTGATCCCGGTATCACATTCGAGGCTTCCCCATGGACCATTTAATTCGGGGACGAGTCAGGCTCGTGACTCGGTCAACAAAAACAAGTGCTTTTTGGGAGGCAACCCAATTATCTATCTATTTTCATCATAAGTGTAGGGGGAGCCCCATTGGTGTTTCTTGTTCTCTTTCTTATCATATGCTGGGATTAGTGCTTCAAAGACACACTCCTGATAACTTTTGACGAACCGTGATTCCGTGTTCCCTTCTTCCCGGTTCTATCCTAAACTCTTTTCGATTCTCTATTTTTATATTTCTCAATATTCAAATAGGAATCTCTTTAGTTGTCTCTTCCTTAGAGAGATTTAAACAACGTGCACAATGTCCTAAGTGTAGGGGAGTTTACTCCCACATGCTTAAACATTAAGGACAATGTTTATATTAAGTGTAGGGGGGACTTCTATCGAAGTTAAGTGGTCTTTTCCTTGTATTTGTCCTCATTTTAACCGGAAAATCAATTTTTCGACATTTTCAAAATTCTTAATCTATTTTGGCCTAGTTGTAGTTCCCATTATTTTTGCTATTTTTCTCTTATTTTAACAAAATGGTTTTAGCAAGTTCAGATATCTTAGATATATTAGGCCCGTTGTGAATATTTTGACTCAACCCGAGTTTACTTATCCAAGTTCACTCTAGCTAGTATCCTTAACCATGTAGACCTTAATTGGTTTATTAGGCTAAGCATCCACGAGTCTCATTACTTGAGATTTTAAATTGTGGAGGACAAGAAATTATAGAGTTGGTTACAAGTTTGGTATTCTCTCATTAACTTATGTGAGTTAATTATGATCTTTTTCTCCCATCACTTGCTAATAAATTATCTGCAATAAGTAAGGTCGTACGATTTGAAAAGTTACTTAGCTTCTAGCCCAAGATCATTTAAAAGTTGCTCGGTAATGATAAGAGTTCATAGCCAAGGCATAACTTATGAAGCGGGGCGCGAAGATTGGCGAGTCCGAAAAGGCCCTAACAAGGCATGAGGATTCCATTTTATTGCTGAAGATCCAAAGTGATGTGAAAAGCATTATTCCCAAAATCAATATGAAGGATCAAGACTCACGACGAAAAGCAATCAACTCCCATAAAGATCATGGAGAAGTCTATCCGAAAAGACCCTAACAAGGTATGAGGATAAATAGATCCAAGTCCGAAAAGGAGGCGGATCGTTGTATCTCAAAATCCCAAATAGAGATTGAAGAAATAATCATGAAGTCGTGGTCAACAAAGTTGGAGTACCCCTCAAAAGTCTCCAAGTGAAGAAACTCTATTAACGATGAGAAGACCATTATCCCAAGCACGTCTCTCAAGATATGAAGTATGAAGTACATGCCAAATATCGGCCCGAGAGAGGTCTCAAATCGTGAACCAAGTTATGCCAAGATATGAACTTTTTGATATCCCGAGAAGCAGTTTTAAGAGATTTTGTCCTTTAGCTAACTATTAATCAAATTGTCCTACTTTGCTTTCAGCCTTAATAAATTATCGAAATAAGTCAACAATGCATCCTCGTGATCATCCAAGACATCAATAAAATATAAGAGATACTCGTAGGAATAAGGGAGTTTAAGTGATTAATTGAACCACATGAGTAAATGTTTGTTATGCTAACTTGTACTAACAATGATCTTGTTTTTAAGCTTGGCATGGGGAACGTGAAACTTGAGGGTGACGAATATTCATGACACACAAGCCCTAATGTAAGTCTTAGATTTCTTTACAAGTTTCTTCCTTGTTGCATTTTGTTATTTCCTATCTTTTAAATTTTCCTTAGTTGTTTAATAAAAGCCAAGGTAGGTTGATTATGATGGAAAGTGTAAACCTTGCTTTACTGCTAAGCATTGCATGAGGACATTGCAATGGTTAAGTGTAGGGGATTTGATAGGTGTGAAAACACCCATCTTTTCTACCACTTAATTACATTAAAACAGGACCTAAACGTATATTTTATGTCATAAATGGCGGAATTATGTGTGGTTTGTGTTTTTACTGTGTTTTAGGGTCAGAATGTGAAAAGGAAGGAAAACACGATCTTTCACGGGCGTTTATCGAAGAAAAAGACGAAAGATGAAGTCGAAAGATCAAGAGTGGAAAAAGAACGGAAGTCCAAGACCAATTCTGAAGATTTATCGAAGAAAAAGTCAAAAGACGGAAGTTTACTAAAAAGCCGAAGAACTCAAGTCTAAATTATGAAGAAATTACAAGACGAGTTCAAAGAAATTCCGAGACGAAGTCTTAAAAGTCGAAGAATTTAAGAAGACTGAAAGACTGAAAGACTGAGGACCAAGAAAGAAAGAAAGAGGAAGCCACCAACCACTCCCCTCTCCTATAAATACCACCCTCACAACATGTGAGAGGGTTGGTTAGTTTTAGTTTTAGGATTAGATTAGGAGTAGGTAGTTTCTCTCTCTAAACTTATGCTTTCTCTCTCTAGATTGATTTGTGTTTAAGCTTTTGTTATTGAATCTTTACTTTTTAATTAAGCTTTTAATTCATCATCTTCATCCTTTCTTGTTGATTTGTTCTTGATCTTTGTGTTCATGTTTTTGAGTTTTCTTATTTTCAATCAAGTGGGTTTTGATTGATTTGGCTTTGTTTGTTAGTTTTGATGATTTGTTTTGATTGATTATTGTTAGTTGATGTTTATTGGTTGTTTAGATTTAATCTTTTGGTTTGTTTTGGTTAGATGTGATCAAATTCGTGTTTTAATTCATCCTACTGTTCATCGTTCATGTTACTGTATTTTTCCCCAGAACTTTCTGAGTAGACTGTTTTCGTATTCTTCTATGCGGAACATTGAATATTCCGAGTAGGACTTCTATGCGGAATATTCCGGATAGGACCCTTATTCGGAATATCTTATTATCACGAATAGGATTCCCTACTCGGAAAGTTTGATTATTCCGAATAGGAGTCCCTATTCGGAATGTTAGATTATTCCGAATAGGACCCCTTATTCAGAATGATGGATTTATTCCGAATAGGACCCTTATTCGGAATGCTCGTTATTCCGCATAGGAGCTTATTCCGAATAAGCATTTTATTCCGAATAGTGTTTTTCAGTTTTTAGTTTTCAGCTTTATTTTTTCCCGCCTTTTTCTTTATTCGCATTTTTACTTGCTTCCATTTTATTTAAGTTTTAATTCGCGTCATTTACTTTATTTACTTTTTAATTTTCTTGCACTTTACTTTTCGCCAAGTTTTTATCTTTCATTGTTTCTTTTTATTGTCTTTACTTTATTTTTATTTGTTTCAAATCTTTATTTTTTATTTAGTTTTAAACAATGACAACTCTTTATTTGATTCACCAAGAACAACTGAGTCGCACAATTAACCAGAGATCAATTCGAGAGGATACCGAGACGAACTTAATCTTTTACCATATAAAATCTCAATTATTATTGTGAAACATATACATCCTCTAAAATAATACCATACAGAAAGACACTTTTCACATCCATTTGATAGACTATAAAACCCATATATGATGCAAAGGCAAAAAATAACCTAATGGCTTCTATCCTTGCCACTGGTGCAAAAACCTCATCATAGTCTATCCCTTCTTCCTGTCTATAGCCTTGAGCAACAAGTCTTGCCTTGTTTCTCACAACAACTCCTCTTTCATCCTTCTTGTTCCTGAAAACCCATCTAGTACCAATTACTCTCTTACCTAAGGGAAGATCCACAAGAATCCAAACCTTTTGTAGCTCAAATTATGTTAATTCTTCTTGCATGGCATCTACCCAACTTTCTTCATCAAGAGCCTGAGAAATGTTTTTGGGCTCTACTTGTGATAAGAAACAGGCAAACAAACAATACTGAGTATCCTTATGATTGGTTCTCTGCTGTTGTTTGACATAACACACAAGTGCATGAGTTTCAGTATTGGCTTGAAGCTGTCTTCTGGTTTGCACAACAAACTTAGGATTTCCAATAATCTATGTAGTAGGATGGTTGTTGTTAACTTTATGAGTGGGAATAAAACTGACTGGAATTTCAATTTCCAAATTGTTGAAATCAGTTACTGCGCCCTGCTCATCATAGGATGCTTTGGAGAAGATCCCTTCAGCTAGACTAGCATACATATCTTCATCGTCCATAGCTTGTAAAATATCTTCTAATGAATCAGCATACTTTGCAGATTTTGACGTAACAGTACTTGCAGATGAGGTACCGCTAGGTGTAGTATGTACTGCTGAGTTTTGTGACTCAAAAGATTCTTCTCCTGAATGTTATTAGCAGATGTAACATTCTTTTCTTGATCTTGAAGCCTCTGAAGCTCTTGAGAGGCTTGATCATCTGTTGATGGCATAGTTTGCTTCTTGAGAGTAGCAGACATGGGAGTAACAGTAGGCATACTAGGTACGTAGATGTGAACATCATCATCTGATGAAGAAGTTTCTTCTTGAGTACCTGACTTAGTTGTACCAAACTTCTCACCTGCATTGTTAGTTTGACAATCCTTTTGCATAGAATCGTAATCCATGGAATTAGTTAGATAATCTAAATCAAACATCCAAGCATAACCTATTCCTGGGACATTGGGTTTATTTTCTAAGAAATTAACATGGGCATTCTCTTCAACCTTTTTAGATGCCAAATTGTAAACCTTATATGCTTTACTTTGCAATAAATATCCTACAAGATATCTTGTATCAGATTTTCCATCAAACTTTCCTAAATGATCAAGAGTATGTAGTATAGATACATGACACCCAAAAGGTCTTAAATGACTTATGGTTGGCTTAATACCATTCAAAAGTTCATAAGGTGTTTTGTTTTGAGGCTTGGTCACTAAGACTCTATTTAACACATAACATGCAGTATTGATTGCTTTTTCCCAAAATGTATTTGGCAAAAGAGAATCAGCCAGCATAGTTCTAGCATCCTCAATTAGTGTCCTATTCTTCCTCTCAACTACTCCATTTTGTTGTGGAGTCCTAGGATTACTAAATTGTCTCTTAATGCCTTTAGACCTATAAAATTCATAAAATTCAGCATTCTTGAACTCTGTCTCATTATCTGTCCTAATGACTAAGACTTGTTTAGTGAACTGCTTTTCAACTAAAGTGATAAAATCCTTAAGTAATTCATTGGTTTCATTCTTAAGAGCTAAAAAGAAAACCAACTGAATCTACTATAATCATCAGTTATGACTAGACAAAAGGTCTTATGACTAATGCTTCTTATAGAAACTAGACCAAACAAATCCATATGCAAAAGTTACAAAAGATTTGTCACAGTATTGAAAGTCTTGGTCTTACAAGAGGCTCTATGTTATTTACCTTTTTGAAAAGCAGCACATGTGAAATCATTTTGAAAAGATTTGTTAGGTAACCCTCTAACCAAATTTCTGTTCAATAATCTGTTAAGATTCTTGAAATTCACATGACCTAACCTCCTACGCCATAAATTAGACTCATCATTAGAAGCCTTAGCTAGCAAACATGTAATACCACCTGTTGGAGTAATAGTATGAAGATTAAAGGTGTACATATTTTCCTTCCTGGGTAGTTTAAGCAGTACTTGAGATTCTGTAGGCATCAAATCTATGGAGAGCACCAAGCAGTCTGTGTCAGTGAACATCACCTTGTTCTTCTTATCACACATTTGTGATACAGAAAAGAGATTGAATTCATTCAATTCTTTCACAAAGAACACATCTTCAAATTCCAACTTCCCTGTATTGATTTTTCCTTTGCCAATGATTCTACCTTTGCTACCTTCAAAGGCAACTGGTCCACCTATGGATTCTTCAAATTCAGCAAGGAAATCTTTATTCCCTGTCATGTGTCTTGAGAATCCACTATCTACTATACCTTTATCTTTCAATTCATCAATTAGATGCCCCTGCACATAAACAAAACTTATTAGTTTTTAACAGGGACCCAAGCCACATTTGGCTCAGATCTTGTGGGACCTACATACTTAAGAGTCTGTTCAGAAGCATTTCCAGTAATGCTACTTTTGCTCTTATACTTCATGGTTTCAGTTATGTAGTCAAAGACATAGGGTGATTCTATGTACTTAGACTTCTTTGCCTTAAGTACTGCTTTAGCAGTACTTGCTTTGACACATGGTTTTTCTCTCTTTGGAACCTACATTTGCACTGGTTTGTTATTAGGCTTACTTCTAGATGTTATGGCTTTCTCAATAACATTCTTAGAAGTCTTGGGGAACTTTGGTTTAACAGACTTTGAACCAACGGTACTTGAGTTTTGTCTAGGAGTACTTGCAGTTCTAGACTTGTCGGTACTTGGTTTACCAGACTTTAAAGGTACTAGACCTTGTTTCATAAGTACTGCTCAAGGAACAAAATTCTTGGTAGAGTTATTTGTAACCTTTTTAGCTACCCTTTTTGAATGATCAAACTTAGGTTTGTCATATTTAAATCTCTGTTGCCTATTAACTTGTGCATTTTCCCATTACTGTTTCTCATGACCTTTTGTGAAGCCTTTTGTTTCAAAATTTTATCTTCATGCAAAGTACAATCTTTGATAAAATGACTTAGACTACCACAAACATAACATCCTTTTCTTCTCAAAGAAGACCCAAAAGGTTGTTTTCACTTAACTTTCTCAAAACCTATCCCATCCCTCTTGGTTTTATTATGTTTTACATCATTATCCAATGCCTTGCTATGAGTTTTTACCTGCTTGGGAGTAGAACTAGTTTTAGACTCTTCAGAAACAAAATTGTTCATTAAAGGTGGATAAACAATGCTTTTGGTCACAACAGTCTTATCTTGGGACAAAGTACTAGAGTTTGAAACATCAACATCTTTAGGTTCTTCTAACTCTATACTTGTATCATTACTAGGGGGCATGAAAATTCCTATTAATGGTGGAGGAGCTGCCTTCATTCCTTCAATATATCTATCATTTTCAGGTGTATTATCTGACTCATTAGAATTATCAAAAATCCCCTTTGACAAGTCCTTGTCAATTAAAGTTATCCCAGGTTGGTCCTCAATATATCCTAGGCCTGACTTATCATAATACCCCATTTGTGAATTAATCAGTTTACCCAGTCCTTTAGAGGATTTTTGCCAATGATTAATCACTTCCCTTTCATTATTAAGATTGGCTTTTAAAGCTTCATTTTCTGCTGATACTTTCAGAAGTTGTCTTTCAAAAGCTTTAATTTCCACATCTTTTTCCCTCATTTGAAGAGTTAAAATTCTTATTTTCTCTTCATAGTTTTGTTGACCCTTTTTATACAAAACTATATATTCTTCTAACTTAGCAACACCCTGTTTAAAAGCATTTAATTTTATAGTGCAAGTGTTGACGTTTTGATACTGTTCATCTAGTTCTACTTTTAAGTTATTGAATTTAAGAACACATTCTTTAGAACAAGGATGTACCTCAGTATTTTCATGTGAGAGAGCCATCAAACCAAGCTCTTCTTCTTCTTCATCTTCAGCCCAGTTCACCACTCCTTCTACAGTCACCAATGCTTTGGTTCCTTTGGGACTCCTGCTGTTTCCTTTTGGAAAGCTTTCAATAATTCTTAGACTGGTTCTATAGCTGTTCTTGGACTTTTGACTGCTACTCTCAGCCTTGTCTCTAGTGCATTCCCTTGCAAAATGTCCATTTCTTCCATAGTTATAGCATTCAACTTTAGACTTGTCATATCCTAATGGCTCATTAGGATCAACAGTCATCCTCCTTCTAGTCTTCTTGAAGAACCTATTAGATCTTACTAACACCATAACAGCTTTCCATTTGAGATCCATCTCTTCAACATCAGCCTCATCCATTTGGAACAAGTCATTGAGTGTTAGTCTTGGCCTGTTGTCTTGTCCAGCAAAGAATGAGAAGGCATCATTGTCACTAAACAATGGTGAAGATCTTCCTTGTGAATTTTGAGAGACTATAGGGCTGTTTTTAGTACCTTGTGGGTAAGTACTGCTTGTAAGTCTTCCAACGGTATTTGTGAAGTATGTACCGCTGCTTGATCCACTAGCGGTATTATGAAAGTAAGTACCGCTATTACCTTCTGACACAAAAGCCAAGTTAGACTTTGTAGTTGCTGCCGCCTTGGTCACCTCAACGCCTTTTACATCCATCTCGTATGCTCTAAGATTGTTGTAGAGATGATCAAAAGGAATTGCATCCAGATCATCTCTTCTGATGAAGTGCATAGCCATTGCTTTCCATTCTTGTGGAACACTCCTTAAGAATTTTTGATTAGCTTCTTCAATGGGAATGATTTGTCCATAAACTACCAATTGAATAAGCAACTTACTGAACCTTCCATAGCCACCATGGATCCCTTCTATACTGGATATTGAGAAGTTATCGAATTCTTGTTTCAGAACAATCTTCTTCATCTTCTTAGATTTGTCATTACCTCCAAATCTAAGTTTGATGGCATCCCACATAGCCTTTGCATCCTTATAGTGATGAAAGCTAGGTAAGATGTCTTCTGAAAGTGCCATAGCCAAAGCAGTTCTGGCCTTTCTTTCTTTGATCTCTGCTTGTACATCCTCAGCAGTCACAACAGGTAGAGCATAGCATGTACCATCGGGCAAACAGTGTAGCTTCTTAGGTTCTCCCGTTCTTGATAACTTGCCACACAGTATGATCTGTGTGATTCAAGTAATGTTCCATCTGCATAGCCCATGTCTCATAGTTATCACCTTTGAGAACTGGGAGTTTGACAACAGAAAGAGTTTGAGAAGGTGTTGTAGTTGTAGAGGTAACTACAACATTTATGGCTTGAACACCTTGTGCTGGTGCAAGATGCACAACTTGAGGTTGTCCCTGTGGTATTGGATCAGGATCTGGAATATCTTCTAAATGAGGGTCATCACTAGGTTGAGACATTGAGTTTTTGTGTGAGTGGAGTTTTGGTAGTTGTGTTCTTCTTTTTCAGAGTTTCTCAACAAGCTCTGATACCACCTGTTGATCCCTTTGATTGGATCTATATTCTGTTAAGAACTAGTATAGTAGTTTGTAATCAAACTAAAACACTTTGAGAACTCATACTCAAGCTAAATAAGTTATGCGGAATCTAACTTATAAAGCATAGAAGAACAAAATTACTTTTAACTATTCGATTCTCTTATTAATCGACTTGAATGAGGTACATGAATGACATTGTACCTATGTTCCTTTTATAGAGTAAGGAACCCTAGAAACCTTAGAATATTCTATAAAGATAACTATATCACAGACGATATATTATCAATATTCTAACTATTTAAGTATATCACATAAGATATACTCTAACTATAACTATGACATATCTTATACAAAGATATATTCGTCAGCAGTACTTACTTTATAAGTAGCAGTACTTACTATGTACCGCGTTAACACTAACGGTACTTGAAAGATACTAACAGTACTTCAATAACACTAACGGCACCTGACACTTAACAAATAATTCCCAACAGTGTGTTTACAAACCAACGCCTAGACTAGGAACTCATATGAAATTTCTCGCGTATGCATGTGAACCAAAAGTCTATGATATATGTATGTATATGACGAGAAAGAACCATTTAAATACTAGCTAAACTCGAAACCTTTGTGGTACAAGAAACTATAATGAAGATATGTTGAGTGTCGTGTATGTGCGCTTTTTATACAAACCAACCGAGACTGAGAACGATAACATGCCACAACCGAAGACCCTTAAAGATACTATGTATATGTAAACGTGTGAGTTTCTAACAGTGGATATGTAGGTAACTAATAGTGGCTACGGGCTGCCCTCAGTGGCAAGGGAAAACCCAAGCCACCCTGAGCCACATGATCCCTTTACCCCGACTCAGGTAACCCACTTTAGACCATTTTTACTCGACCCAAAGACTACACCTTGACAAACTGAAAATACCCCATAAAAATTAGCGTGGCCTAGTTTATCGTAGAGTTTTCCGTTGTCCTAAAGTGTAGTAATGAAACCATAAGATTACTTCAAAGATACTAGTTTACCACCATAATACTTGAATCATAAAATGCTTACTAAATGGTGTCCGAGTACCTTATTTCATGTCTATATTTAACCAACCAAATAACCATGTCCTGTTAAATTGAAAATACCACATTAAACTTGACATAGCCTAGTTTACAATGCAACTTACCATTTATCCTAAGGCTTAATAACGTACCCACAAATTAATTTAAAAAATGCTAGATCGACACTTATATATTGATTTTTAGTTGCTTATTTTTATATGTTGAGTGCACTACTTTGCTAAATTATTTTCCATACTTAAAGACTTAGTTAAAAAGTGATATTTACCAAATATCAAAGACCTTGCGGCCTAGTTTGTATATTGACAACCCGTTTATTTTTGGACTAATATTTAACGAGATATTCAAGCCCAAAGTTGGCCCTGTGACTAAAGTTAATGAACATGAAAAATCTATAAAACGTTTGATAAATCTAATGCAAGTATAAATTGTCTACCAAGTGCCTTGTCCATTAATATTTTGTATATGTAGCCTAAGTACGGATATTTTACTAAGGTTACGAGTAGATCGTTTGCGCATCGATTTGCGTGCCTTGATTTCCCGTGCTATCTCTATTTTTCATATATGCTATTTCATCGAGGTGAGTTTCATAGCCCCACTTTTAATTATTTTAACTATTTTAGGGTGAGAGCATTGCTTGTTTTTATGGGTGAACATATGTGCCTTAAAACTCTATACGTTTGCCTACTTGATGTTTAAGTCCCGTTATCCCATGTTGCCTTTTAGCCCATTATCATGAACTGTTAATTACTTAGTGTAAGCGCGAATGTTATGGATATATCTGTCGGGATTAACCTCCCTCTAGTTTTGGTTGTGTGGCCAAATTATACACTTACATTTGATTCCTTACAAATGCTTCGGGATAGGCATTTGTTTAGGCTCTTATTATATCTTGACGGTTAGGTTAACGCTTCTGTGTCATGAGCTTAGAAGTAGGTTATTAAAATGTTTACTTTTGATTATAATCTTGTATTTGTTATAAGATTATATGTCGGTTTCTTGATAAAAATCTTATGGTTCTTCATAATATTTAAACTTAAACCTATGAACTCACCAACCTTTGTGTTGACGCATTAGCAATGTTTTTTCTCAAGTATCATGATGGAGGAGTGACGTGGTTATGCTTGGGAGATTTAGTAAAATGGTCGTGACTAACTTTTGGGAATTTGGAACAATGTTGATGCCTTTTGACACAATGTTAAATTATGATCTTGTGTAATATGCTTTCGAACAAGTTTTTATCGTTTAATAAAATTAAAACGAATTTTAGATAGTCGTTCTTTGTATCTATATCTTGTGATAGTCCTGAACTTTGCACCCCATTGTGTTTCCTTACTCAGATAATTTGGGGGTCTTGAAGATTGGTATCAGAGATGTAGTTATAGAGAACTAGGTTATTTTATAAAATTTGAGTCAAAAATTTAATTTTAGAAAGAATAATTCTAGACTATAACTATCTCTCAAAATCTCCATGGACCACTTCACTCCGCGTCTTCGATACAAGTAAGTTATGAGTTAGTGTAAATTCATTGCCATGCTAGTTGATACAAAATTTTTATATGATTGATTTATTTGTGCACTTTGACGTACTATAATTAGATATCCATTAAGGTATGCGCTAAACCGATATTAAACCGATGTATGTATGTAACATGCGTAATTGGAGTGCTAATAACTTATTGCCATGCAAACATTGAATTATTTGAAGTATGCTATGATTATTTGAACTAAAATATTTATATGAGAGAGTTTTGGGATTATAAAACATATATTTACGAACTAAAAGTTTATTATCAAACTTTTACTTATACATGCCTTTGTTTTGGCAGTGCTATGTCGACATCAAAGGACGAGACACTATACATAGTGAATTTCCCCAACGGACCAATATTTATGAGGATCGGAGAGTCACCTGAGCGATCACCCGCTAGCGAGTCACTTCCACTACCACCACCGGTGATTTGCTACAAAAGGCGCGGAAAGGCAAAGAAGACTTCCCCGACTAGCTCATCCACTCATGCTTCCAAAGGACACCCCATGCGTCACACGACTAGGATGTCGGTGAGACCATCATTCGTAGGGACGAAGCTTGATCCAAGACATGTGGATTCGACTCTGATTTGTTCTACCTACCTCTCTCTAGGATCTACACCTTTGTGGATGCCACCATGGGATGATGCTTCGGTTCGACCTATGATGACTACTATCCCTCCAACCCGTGGAGTGGATATTCCCGAGAGCTCTACGGCCGTTGGTGTCGATAGGACTCCTCTACATTCCTTTGCCCGAATTTCATCACTACGAGAGAATATGACCTATATCCTTTGTAATTTAGGTAGGGTTCCTCATGAGTTGATGTGTAGACTTGACGATTGTAGTGGGGATATCATTACCGCCTTAGGGATTTGATCCCCCAGATCCAGATTGAGTTACCATCATCTCTAGGAGGTTGGATGACCATTATTTCCAAATTATCAAACTACGCAACCTCATCAATAGAGGTTTGACCATGGTGACCGATAGGATTAAGCGTCACGAGGACGACTCCGACTAGTTTATTTTCTAGTCATGCTATGATGTATTCTACTTTATTTCCTTATATGTAATCTTTTGAAAACAATTCCCAAAACCATGTAACTCTCTTTTAAAACTTTAATCGATGAATGGAATGTTTGGGTTATGTATTGTATTATTTGTTAAACTTACGATACTTGTTGTGATATCATAAAACTATATATGTCATAAAAAACCATAACCCTATGAATTGTTATTTCTAACACTTGTTATGATCCTTATTGTAAATTTAGGATCTATGTCACCCGCTACTCGTAATGCAAGGGCAAACGCAAACCCTACCACACCAACTGCTATCGACCAGGTCATTCTAAGCCAAATGATAGCCGACGGAGTTGTCGCCGCTCTTGTCGCCATCGAGACCACTCGGAGTACTCAAGAAGAAAACAATCCGACGAATGCTACGGATACAACTACTCGCACATGTTCGTACAAGGAGTTTTGGTCATGTTTCACCGGTTCTTTCAATAGAACCGAAAGAGCCGCAGGTCTTGCTCGTTGGATTGAAAGGTTAGAAGCTCAATTTAGTGTGAGAAATATGGCGGATAATGACAAGGTTAAGTACGGGTCAAGTACTTTGGTTGATGGCGCGTTAAGATGGTGGAATATCCATGTTCGTGTCGTTAGTTTGGAAGCCGCCAATGCCACACCACGGGCTCATTTCAAAGGTATGCTTTTAAAGAAGTATTTCCCAAGGAATGAAATTCAAAGGTTCAAAACAGAGTTGTGGAACCTTCGTGTGATTGGGACAAACTTGATGCCCTATACTCAAAGGTTCCAAGAGCTAAGGTTGATGTGCCTGGAAATGCTTCGTACGGAGACTCGTGTTGTGGAAAGATTTATGGTTGGATTACCCCCGTCAATCTATGGTGATGTCATTTCCTCAAGACCGACCGATCTAAATGAATCTATTGAAATGGCAAACGGCTTAATAGAGGCCATTATCTTGGACACTAGTGATCACAAGCAAAAATGGGAAGGAAACCATGGCCCTAATCATGGTAACTATCCCAACAAGCGCCGAGATAATGTGGCCAAGGCTTTCAACTTAAATGGTGGTTCGAACTAACAGGGAAAGCAACCATATTGTGGTAAGTGTGACAAGCATCACCCAGGAGATTCTGGTAAAACTTGCCACAATTGTGGTAAAACTTGCCACAATTGTGGTAAAGCCGGCCACTTTGCCAAAGAGTGTCATAGTGACCCAAAACCGTTGAATCAAAGAGCCCTGACGGCTCCGAATGGGAGATATGCGGACGTTACTTGCTATAGTTGTGGAGAGAAAGGGAATTTCAAGAATAAGTGTCCTAAGGCTATCACTGTTGGTCGCGAAAATCAAATCCGTGGCAACAATAACAACAACCAAGCTCGTAAGAACCCTAGGAAAAACCAAGGAGCTTCGGTTAGTAGGCCAAATGTGAATGGAAATAGTAATCAAGCGGGTGCGATTGGTCGTGTATATGTTTTGAGTGCCGATGCGACTATTCAAGATGTAACACCCCACTTGGATAAGTGGACCGTTACGTGTATTTATGGCATGTCATCAAAGCATGCAAGGCAAATATCTTAAAAACATTTACTGACCATAAAGGAAATACCGAAATCAAACATCAGTAGTCCCAACTAAGCTCAAACATATAAAATTAAGTACTGAAATGAAGGACTAAACAATGTCCAAACAAGCAATGTAATGTATGAAGTGCATAAAGTAAAGAAGTCTGGATAGCTTCCATCCAAATGCACATACTCTCAGAATCCTAAGAGCGTCCCTGTGTACCTGCTGTTTGGAACATGAAAGGAAACTAACGACAAAGCATAACGCCCAGTGAACGGATACAAGGCATGATAAGAAATACTGAAATGAAGCAGATAATAAAATGCTGAAGCTATAAGACTGATAACTAAAGTGCAGCGGAAAGAAATTGTATATGTTCTGAAAAGTCTGGTTTATAACTAGTAAAACTGAACTATTATCTGTTAAATATGAAAACATGCATTTATTATATTTTAAGTGCCAAGAGCTTATATAGGTCGTGTGCTGTAACAACGTATGCATGAATACATAGAGGGGTGACCTCGTAATGCTATAAAGGGGTGACCTCTAACTGATAAGCTGGATGGAGGGATCAACTCCAATGTGAAGGATGTAGAGCACACACCACATTCACTTGATAAGCTATAAACTGATAAACTAGGATGCCCCAATACGCCCCGCTGATAATACTAATAAATGGCCAAGCTGAAATAAAAGGGACGCTGCGAGAAATCACTCCCTCGTAGAGGAGTCATGACACCGGTGCCTCAAGTGTCATGGTTACGGTACCTCCGTAACTAGATATAACTGGTCATGCTTGTATATAAAGCTCAGGAAATTTAACATAGTTATCAAGATAATTAATGTAAAGTTCGTAACATATACTGGGGAAAACATTTGGCTGCAGACAGTGAATCATAATCATGCATAGGAAAGGAAGTCCATACTGAAGGACGGGAAATCCGTACCTTGTGTCCAGTAACTGACTGCAAGGAAAACTGATGAAGCTCCTATTCTGACTTCACGAAAGCTACATGAATAAAGGACGTGAATGAGTTGTCTGGTATCTACTTATTATTACTGATTCTTACTGTTCTTAGTTTGATTTATTATGTTCTTGTATTGCTGTACTGTTTCGTATAAACCCTGATAATACTGACTATCTTTAAATATTTACTGACTAATGTATTTTCTGTACTCCTGCTTACTGTATAATATGTATTCTAATATTATAATATTACTGTTAATAGTAACCTGCTAAAAATAGAAAGTTTTCCTAAATTAAAAGTTGCCTAAAATAGAAAGTTTCCAAAATGGTTTCATGAGTAATTTAATTATTTAATTAAAATCAAGTATTAAATAAATAACTAATAGGTAGTGATTAGTTTAATAAAAGTTAATTAAATGTAAGTAAAAGGATTTATACTTGATTAACCTTTTCATAAAGAATTAAATTAAAACTTTATTTTAAAAGGAACGTTAAAACCATGCGTACTTATTAAAACTACGTGTAAACCGTGTAACCCGAAGCCCGAGTCAAAAACCTTCCCGAGACATTTTGTCTCGGGTCAGCCTCGAACCAAACGACCACCACGGCCCATCGGTTGTGGTTTTGCTGCCAAGAACAAGACAACAGCCACCGACTTAAGCTGGCAGCCACTGTTGTCCTTATGGTTCCCCCTGTTTGGGTCGCAGTACCCACTGCCCTGCCATTTCTACCCACTAGTCATGCCAACCTTCCCCCTGCTCCCTTTCTAAGACCCACTGAGACCCTAACTGGTCTTGGTTTCCACTAATAACAACAAAAAACCTTTGCAATTGAAACCCAAACACCCCCTGTTGTTTTTTTGTGGTTCCCACGGTTTGCTAAACAAACATCCCTTGTGGGTTTTGCTCGCTGTCGTCCAACACCAAACCAACCCGCCCTTTGTGGGTCAGGGCTAGCCAAACGAAAAACACACCGAGACCTTAATGGTCTCGGTTTTCGTCAAACCAACAAACCCGACCACCAAACTGATTTCTTTGTAATTCGCCTAGAACATGTTTAATTAAACAAGCGTCATATGTTTCTTGATTTTTGTGTCAAGTATTCGTGATTATAGAAGAAAAAGGAAGGGATGAATTACCGCTATATGATTTGGAATAAACCACCAAACGCACCCCAAAACAGCACATCAAAGATCAAGTCACGTCTCCCTTTTTTTCTTTCTCCAGTCGGCGACATTCACTACAACAAACCCTAATATTTTTCCTTTTTTCTGATTTTGTAAAATGAGTGTATATTCTCTGATTGTTTTAATATCCATATGGGCTGGGTCTAAGCCCAGTTTGTTTCTTTTGCTACATAAGCCGCAACCCAAATGAACACCCAAATACTTTTACATTTTCGTTTCATGTTATTATTTTAGATGTTCATGTTCGTGATTTAAATTCTCGTGCTGAAACTCTGAAATGTGTTATTTATTTTCTGAATTAATAAAGATTACGTGATATTTGAATATTATTATTATTTATTATTCTGAAATAAATAATTTCGTAACTTTAATTTAATCTGAGACTGCGTGTAAGTAATGCTCATGGATTTTCAAGGCGGGTTTTACAACTCTTCCCCTCTAAAAAAATAATTCTTCCTCGAATTAGAGACACGATAATGCTGCGGTTTTACAATTATTCCCCTCTAAAAAGGAAAATTCGTCCCCGACTTAAAGGTAATAAAGCTGCTGGTTATAAGAACTGAAAGAACACGTAAGTTGAAAAGACATGTAAGCTGAAAGGACATGAACGTGACATGACTGAAGAGGACATGAAACGTAACATGATTGCAAGAACATAACTGAATTATGGAAGGAAAAAGGATGAGAAGTCCGGTTGGACTTCTCCGTTCCGAGTGGCTTCCCGCTCGAAACGGTTCCTTCAAGATCTTGAGACAGTGAACAATCTTGGTCTTAATGACCCTGTCCTGACGATGCTGCATAGTTTCTGGTTCCATACTTGAGATGGATTTCTGAATATGATCAAATGAATAAGCTATAACATGTAGGATACATGAAATGATACGTACAAATAACATAAAATGATGACATTTATATCTTTGAGCAGAGCTACTAAAGACATATCGAACGAACTACGTGAACAATTGTAAACGTGCTACGTGAGCAATTGTGAACGTGGTTCGCGATCATATAATGAACGCTGTGCATGGAATATATCATGAACGTGATACGTGAAACATACTGTGAACGTGATTCGTGAAACATACTATGAATGTGATACGTGGACACATCATGAAATTAAGCTGACTGAGGAAGAAATGCTAACGATACGGCCTGAGACGTGAAACGTCTGCCTGGTTATGGAAAAACTGTGCTACTTGAGTCTGGTTCCTCAAGCTTCCTGTAACCAAATCCAGTACAAGACCTGAAACGTGTATAGTGAGATGAAACATGAACCTGAACGTGAACGATGTCATGAATGCGAACATAGACGTAAATCATGAGATGGACAAAATATGAACAAAATCATAAGTGTGGACGTGAGACGTAAACATGAAAGTAAAAGCAAACGTGAAGATGAACATAAGCGTGGACGTGAATGTCAAGGTGAACGCGATCGTGAACATGAATTTCTATCTGATATGATTGTTGATGGAATACCTTGAAATCCTACGATCTATTGCTGAATTTCCTGCAGATCTGCTACTGCGTAATCCTTTCGAATGAAAGAAAACGTGTAGACTGTGTTAAATGGTCGACAATGACTTAGATAGTATCATACTTCTATTGAGTCTGTGGTAACTGATAACAACTTCCATGGAATCTTGTCTCATTTATGTTTAGAAATTTCTAATGGTTGTAATAACTCTCTAGCATGTCGGCGTTCTATCTTGACCCCGCTGTCATGTCAGGCATCTAGATATGAACATAATTGCATCAATGTGTTATACTGCTTCTATCACAATTTTTCCTAGGATTATGGTACATTCTTGGGGAATCTAGATGAATAGTCATGGAAGAATTATGAGTTTCGGCAATGAGACCTCTCATAGCGTAGGATCTTATGGGGCTCAAAATTTTAGTGTAGGTTCTCTCCTTTATGCGTAAGCTTAGTCATGGAAAGCTAATCCTGAGAACTGTCAGACTGATTTCTAGAAAACTTCGTACTTTAGTCACATACGTCAGTCTTGACCATCTGATGATGGCCTCCACCATCGCAGTATTTCTAGAATTTCTTCCTTCTGAAATTTCTTTCTTCTAAAATGCCACCCTGTGCAACTGGAACTCACCTATGGAAAGCTGCGTATATAGTTTTATTCTATCGAAGAATATACAGGATCATGAAAAGATGATTCTCACGTTCTTCTCTGGAATTTAGCAGATCAAGATGTTATAGACGAATATACTGGCGAGTTTGTCTAAGAATTCATGGAAAATTTGAATCATCAGTTTCGTAATATAGCTGGAGCATTTGGGATCTCAGAAGCATAAATCAAAATTTTAGAGAGACCATAACGTGTGCAAAAGTAGTCTTGGAAATGTCATGTTTTGTCTCTCATCACTGATGGTAGCATGACCGTGAAGTGTTTTTGGAAAAACGTTTAAGACCTTGTAACAGATCAGATAAACCTTCTACACGTGGAATGAGTATTGATTATGTATGGTGATCTTGTCAAATTTTCGGTGGTCGATACATGATCTCATGTTACATGCCTTCTTCGTGACAGACAGAAACGGTGCACCTTCTGGTGATGCACTCGGCGAACAAAGCTTCGTACCAGCAACTCTTGCAGCTAATCCTGCAACTCCTTTAACTCAGCTGAATCCCTGTGATAAGGGGTTTTGAAAATAGGTTATGTCCTTCAAACAAGCTCGATGTTAGACTCCGTCTCGTGGTTAAGGAGGAAATTATGGAAACCCTTCTGCAACTACATCTGAACACTGTGAAAAAAAATTGCTGGTCATAGATTTAAATAACTTCAGAAATCAGGTCACGACTGGTAGCTAGAAAGTCTTCGCAGCTATGGAATAATAAGTCACGCGCTGGTAAAGCTGAAACAATTCGTACTGATTTTTCTGGCGGTAAATATAATGGATGTATTCAGGAGTTAGTAAGGTGGATCTCGTCGTCAACTGAAAGGAAAAAACCTTTATATATATGGATGATACAATGGAGTCTTTTCTGGCTGGGAGGTAGGTAATATATGATTTAAGATAGAGCTGACATATGAATACGTGAAGTAAACGTGGCAGATCTCACTGAATGTGTATCATCTGTAACCTCACAGAATGAATACTACATGTCTAACCTGAACAATACTCCCGTGGTGGTAACTGAATTTTTAATGATCTGATTTACGCGTGGCATAAAAGAACGGGTATACCCCCTTGAAGGGTACCCTAAATTGCTGAGGGCCTAGTTTAGAATACACACTAGAGTTATGAGTTCTGACTCGTACTTTGAGAAGATATTCGTATGACATGTACCATGACTAGTATCCTGACATGTGTCTTCCGAAATGATACTTGAGACCTGTGTCTTGACTGATGTCTTCACATGTGTTTTGGTAGGTGGATACGAATAAGGTTGAAAAATTTTGGTAACTGCTAGGATTGGCGAACCGGTTAGACTGCTGACGTCTGTATTTCTGGTCACGTCCGTTCCGGAGTTCTGATGGTTACTAACTGATTAATTATTAGCACGGTGGTTGTCACTACCGCCTTTTTTTGTCAATTTCATGACGGTCATTATCATGACCGTGATTCATGTAACTATTCTTCTGAGTGGCCGGCTGGGTACCGGTTCTCACTCTTCTGACTGAAAGAATAGCTGTGTGACGTGTGACATCTTAACTGAGGAAGTAAATGCATGGAATTGGATGGTAGCGTCTGATGGTTGAAGTATATTATTGTCTGGAATTTCAAATCCATAGTCTCCATCCTTGCTCTGTAAAATCTTCATATTATGCACAACATCAGCATCTTGTGGAATCTCCAACTTATGAGCAGCATCAGTACCTTGTAAAGTCTCCAAAATATGAGCAGCATCGGTATCTACTGAAATCTCCAACTTATGAGTAACATCAACATCTGTAGAATAACGACAAGTGGAAAAACGCCTGAGGTGGTTGAGGACCGATTAACAATTCTCATGGAGTAAGGTACATAGAGTACACCTGGAATACTATACATGAAGTACACATGAAATACTGTACATGGAGTATACTTGAGACACTGTGCATGGAGTACACATGAAATCATGAATATGGCACCGATGGCAAATTTTATGTGATGATCGGTACTGGTGTTAATCGTTTGACATGATCAAAGTTATTAAATTGATTTAAACGGTTAGCAAACCGAACTGAAACGAGTAACATGATAGCCAGGCAATTTCTGGGTAGACTTAATGCTGGTTGTATAGAGGCTCAAAAGTATGATTAAACGGAGTTTCATCAATGGTCGGCATGAAGACATGATTGATGAATACCAAACATGATTTATCATGAAAACAGAGTTTTATTGTACTCCTTCTGTATCTTAGCATGAAAACATCATCACCTTGTTGAAAACATAATCCTCATAAGGAGACATGAAACTTAATCAGCATGAAAACGACATCCACGTGAGAGTATAAAACTTGACTGTTACAAAGAACATAAAAGGATAATCAACTGAGGTTTAACATCAACTGGTGTGGATGGCTATCGTTAAATCCACAAAATTCGAAGGAGAATACATGTGACTACGTATGGACGATTATGGTTCGATCTATACTTGTCAAAATTTTACGAGAACTGTCATGTATAGAATTTTACAAACTGGGACTAAATGTGGATGGCTGTTGTCCAATCCATACTAGCCAAACTTCAATGAAACATCGTGATATGAACAAAGGTGAACGCCTATGGGTCGATTCACAAAACCAAATTTGACTAAAAAGCATGAAATTTGACCTGAGCAATGGTGAACGCCTATGGGTCGGTTCACTAAATAACAATCGACTGAAAAAATGAATTTGACATGAGAAAGGGTAAACGCCTATGGGTCGGTTTACCAAAACAAAGTCTGAATGAGCAAAGGTGAACGCCTATGGGTCGGTTTACCAAAACAAAATTCGACTGAAAAGCACATGCGACTAAATATGGCCAGTCCTGTACCAACCTTTTACCTAGTCAAAATTTTAAGAATACTGACTGATAAATGCATGAGAAACATGGAAGATAACAAACGCCAAAATCTAGGAAGTTCCTGGTTACTACCCACTAGTCACAGGTCAAGTTTTAGAGCCTACAAGTCGAACCTTGGGCTCTGATACCATAATTATAACACACCACTTGGATAAGTGTACCGTTACGTGTATTTATGGCATGTCATCAAAGCATGCAAGGCAAATGTCTTAAAAACATTAACTGACCATAAAGGAAATACCGGAATCAAACATGGGTAGTCCCAACATAAGCTCAAACATATAAAATTAAGTACTGAAAGGAGGAATAAACAATTTCCAAACAAGAAATGTAATGCATGGAGTGCATAAAGTAAAGAAGTCTGGATAGCTTCCATCCAAATGCACATACTCTCAGAATCCTAAGAGTGTCCCTGTGTACCTGCCATTTGGAACAAGAAAGGAAACAAACGACTGAGCATAACGCTCTGTGAACGGATAATATGATAAGAAATACTGAAATGAAGCAGATAATAAAATGCTGAAGCTGTAAGACTGATAAGTAAAGTGCAACAGAAAGAAATCATGTATGTTTTGAAAAGTTTGGTTTATAACTAGTAAAACTGAACTATTATCTATTAAATATGAAAACATGCATTTACTGTATTTTAAGTGCCAAGAGCTTATATAGGTCATGTTCTGTAACAACGTATGCATGAATACATAGAGGGGTGACCTCGTCATGCTGTAGAGGGGTGACCTCTAACTGATAAGCTGGGTGGAGGGATCAACTCCAATGTAAGGATGAAGAGCACAGACCACATTCACCTGATAAGCTGTAAACTGATAAACTAGGATGCACCCATACGCACCGCTGATAATACTGATAAATGGCCAAGCTAAAATAAAAGGGCCGCTGTGAGAAATCACTCCCTCGTAGAGGAGTCATGACACCGGTGCCTCAAGTGTCATGGTTAAGGTACCCTCGTAACTAGATATAACTGGTCATGCATGTACATAAATCTCATGCAATTTAACATATTTATCTAGATAATTAATGTAAAGTTCGTAAAATATACTGGGGAAACCATTTGGCTGCTGAAGGGGAATCCTAATTATGCATAGGAAAGGAAGTCCGTACTGAAGGACGGGAAATCCGTACCTTGTGTCCAGTAACTGACTGCAAGGAAAACCGATGAAACTCCTATTCTAACTTCACGAAAGCTACATGAATAAAGGACGTGAATGAGTTATCTGGTATCTGCTTATTATTACTGATTCTTACTGTTCTTAGTTTGATTTATTATATTCTTGTATTGTTGTACTGTTTCGTTTAAACCTTGATAATTCTAACTGTCTTTAAAATATTTACTGATTAATGTATTTTCTGTACTCCTGCTTACTGTATAATATGTATTCTAATATTATAATATTACTATTAATAGTAACCTGCTAAAAATAGAAAGTTTTCTTAAATTAGAAGTTGCCTAAAAAAGAAAGTTTCCAAAATTGTTTATGAGTAATTTAATTATTTAATTATAATCAAGTATTAAATAAATAACTAATAGAACATGATTAATTTGATAAAAGTTAATTAAATTTAAGTAAAAGGATTTATACTTGATTAACCTTTTCATAAAGTATTAAATTAAAACTTTATTTTAAAAGGAACGTTAAAACCATGCGTCCTTATTAAAACTACTTGTAAACCGTGTAACCCGAAGCCCGAGTCAAAAACCTTCACGAGACATTTTGTCTCGGGTTAGCCTTAAACTAAATGACCACCATAGCCCATCGGCTATGGTTTTGCTGCCAAGAACAAGACAACAGCCACCGGCTTAAGCCGACAGCCACTGTTATCCTTGTGGTTCCCCCTGTTTGGGTCGCAGTACCCACTGACCTGCCATTTCTACCCACTCTTCATGCCAACCTTCCCCCCGCTCCCTTTCTAAGACCCACAGAGACCCTAACTGGTCTCGGTTTCCACAGATAACAACATTTACCCTTTTGAAACCCAAACATCCCCTGTTATTTTTTTTGTGGTTCCTACGGTTTGCCAAACAAACACCCCTGGTGGGTTTTGCTCGCTGCCGTCCAACACCAAACCAACCCGCCCCTTTGTGGGTCACGGATGGCCAAAAAGAAAACACACCGAGACCTTAATGGTCTCGGTTTTCATGAAACCGACAAACTCGACCACCAAACTGATTTCTTTGTAGTTCGTCTAGAACATGTTTAATTAAACAAGGGTCATATGTTTCTTAATTTTTGTGTCATGGATTCGTGATTACAGAAGAAAAAGGAAGGGATGAATTACCGTTATATGATTTGGAATAAACCACCAAACGCACCCCAAAACAACACATCAAAGATCAAGTCACGTCTCCCTTTTTTCTTTCTCCAGCCGGTGGCATTCACCACAACAAACCCTAATATTTTTCCTTTTTTCTGATTTTGTAAAATGAGTGTGATATTCTCTGATGGTTTTAATATCCACATGGGTTGGGTCTAAGCCCAGTTTGTTTCTTTTGCTACATAAGCCGCGTCCCAAATGAACACCCACATACTTTTACATTTTCGTTTCGTGTTATTATTTTAGATGTCCGTGTTCGTGATTTAAATTATCGTGTTGAAACTCTGAAATGTATTATTT
The DNA here is from genome assembly GCA_025667525.1 of Glebionis coronaria. Lineage (NCBI taxonomy): Eukaryota > Viridiplantae > Streptophyta > Magnoliopsida > Asterales > Asteraceae > Glebionis > Glebionis coronaria. The sequence goes on from CM046875.1 coordinate 168,716,676, forward strand.
ATTTTCTGAATAAATAAAGATTACGTGATATTTAAATAATATTATTATTTATTATTCTAAAATAAATAATTTCGTAACTTTAATTTAATCTATGACTGCGTGTAAGTAATGCTCATGGATTTTCAAGGCGGGTTTTACACAAGACAACAACGTCATCACCAGTATGTTCCTCATCAATAATCCTTATGCTTCCGTATTATTTGATTTCGGTGCGGATAGGATCTTTGTATCTACTACCTTTAGCAAACTACTTAATGTGAATCTCGTTGCCTGATAATGACCAAAATATACATATTCAACACGGCATTATAATGCCATTTTGTATTATAAATAAGAGCTTTCGATACTTAATATATTGCGTTTTAAATGGAGGTATGAAGTATGGAGAACCAAAGTGAAGAAAATATAAAGAAGGGTCCTTATTGTGCAATTTAGCCAAACTATTGAAAGAAGATTCTGGAACGCACAAAAGTGCGGTGCACATTGTCAGAAGTGCGGTGCACATTCCCATATCCAAAGTACGGCGCACTTTCGGATAAGTGCGGCGCACATTTGCTCTCAGCCAACACTATAAATAGGAGCCACTTTTACTCATTTGACATATCTCATCTTTCAACTACTACTCTAATCCGAGTATTCTTATCTTCTTAGTAGTATTTTCAGTATTATCCACTTTTGGGAAATACTTGTAACGAGAGTATTCTACTCTCCGATTCTTGGAGAAACGATACAATCGTGACACTTGTGTACTCGTTCATTCATTCAAATCTAAGTATGATGTTCTCTTACTCTTTTCCATTTGTTACTTTGATTACTATGTTAGGCTAAGCTATTTGTGAGTATATGGGTATGTGACTATGATTAGTGATGATGCTATGATATGATCCTTTATAAATTGATTTCAAGCTAATGTTGTAGAACCATTTTACCACCTAGTTCTATAGACCATATTTTATCTAGAGTTGATTTGTTACAATGGCTTGGCGTTAAGAAACACAAATCGTTGTAATAATTTTTTAAAGACTTGTCTATTGTTTTGAATCTTTGGTTGGAGAGATCCGCTTAGAAACCGTGATAAAATATTGAACTCGTTGGCAACATGTTTTGAGTTTAGTCGCTCGAATAAACATAAGTCTTGAATCACCTTAAAGTAAATTGAGCAAACGCCATTTTGACAAAAAAAGTTTATTACTCTTTACCATAAACATATCTCGATCATTATTATCATCATCACGAACTCATATGAACTATCCCATATTAGTCATGTTTGTTACTATTGTTATTCATATCAATCATTTCTTTCTTAAATTAATATATTGATTACCAAAACGAAACTAAGTCTCAGCGAACGATCCTGGCTTACCACTACAAGCTATATTACGAACGTAAGGGTATACTTGCCTGTGTTTGTATTCTAGTCCCTTGTTTTGTCTAAAACTTGTAATATAAATTTAAGACTTGCGAAACGAACATCAAGTTTTTGGCGCCGCTGCCGGGGACTTATAATCTTGTTTTGTAACCAAAAATTTCGTAATCTTTGAAGAATTAAACCATTTCCCACTCAAACAAAACCAAAATTTTTCTGCAGTACAGAAAGTACGCCACACAATCCAAAAAGTGCGACGCACATCTCTTCTGTAAACCCAAAACCTTTGTTGGATGCACACCCGTTCCTCGGAAACTCCACCATTATCACCATTATCAGAACCTGAACGTACCCTTAACCGAAGGTTACGTAGACTTCACCTTCGTGTACCTTTCAATAGGAGACACGAGCAACATGAACCTCGCGAAATAAACCAACCTTTCGACAACCTTTCTCAATTCCTATTTCTCACCAAACTCATCAACCGTTACAATCCAATGTCAGACATCGATGATGAACTAATGTGGTCAGCCGATAGAGTTGTAGCACCAACTCCTGGCTCCGTAATCATTTTACTTGAAATTGCGAACGATTTTGCAATCAAAGGAAACCACTTGATACTTGTCAAAAACCACCAATTTGATGGTCGAATCAAAACCGATCCTCACAAACACATCCATGAATTTAGCGGAATGAAAATGTTTAACTATGGTGAAGGACAAGCCGAAGCCGTTCAACTCATAATGTTTCCATCATCCCTCACTGGAGAAGCCAAGTCATGGCTAGACGAACTTAATGAAGGAACCATTCGAACATGGGAAGGTCTTAGAACCGCTTTCATTAGCCGATTCTTTCCTCCTGCCCTATTTGAAAAACTCCTCGAATAAATTCGAAGCTTTTCTCAACAAGATCGATAAACTCTAACTGACGCATGGTTAAGAATGAAATAATTACTCAGAAACTGTCATGGTCATGGACTAAGAAAGGAAGGAATAATCAAGATTATTTATCATGGTCTTGACGATGCTACCCACGATGCATTGAACGCTACAACGGGCGGTATTTTCCTTTACAAAACCCCTAATCAAGCTTACCAATTGTTAGATGACAAATTCTTACTCAAGCTTGATTGGTCCAAAAATCACAAAAACAAAAACCCACGAAACACCGTAGCTTTTGCCGAAGAAAGCAACAACCCAACCGACACTAAAAAATCATTGCTCGTATGGACGCCATGTCTCTCAAAATTGAAACCCAATATAAAAGATGAAAAACAAAAGTCGTGAAACCTACAAACACTGTGGAGGAAACCATCCTTCTAGTGAATGTGATGACGATGACACCCCTATGACAAAGGATGAAGAAGCCAATTTCATGAACACCTTTCGTCGAACTCGATTTTATAACGATTATCGTAATCGTGACCGCGATAATTAGAGATCTAACGATAAACCAAGTTATGATCGAGACGAAAACAAACCCAACCTCGAAACCAAGCGCGACAATTTTATCGAATCTCAAAGAAAAACCAACCTTTTCATGCGAGATACATTCACTGACCTCAAAATAAAGTTCGAGACTTCAAACAAAAACCACCAAGCATCCATTCAAAACCTTGAAGCTAAGTTTGATCGTATTGCCGATAAGCAATCGAATCGCGCTTCTGGTTCTTTACCAAGCAAGACCAACCCAAACCCCAAAAACAACAACAAATATCAACCACCGCAAGCTCGTAATGAACATGTAAATGTTGTATTCACGCGGAGTAGCTTATCTTGAGAATCACCTACCAAACCTACCCAAGACACATCAATCTAAAACCCACTCGATAGTGACGATAAGGATGAAGCCCAACCAACCAAAACCAAACCCACTGAAAACTCAAACGCAACACCAAAACCATATAAACCAAAAGTACCATACCTCCAACGCTTACGCAAGCAAAATATGCAAGCTAAGTATGGTAAATTCCTCGACTTAATCCAAGAAGTTCGAATTAACATGCCTTTAGTCGATGTTCTGGCTGGAATACCAAACTATGGTAAATTTGATAGGTGTGAAAACACCCATCTTTTCTACCACTTAATTACAATAATAACCGGACCAAAACGTGTATTTTATGTCTTTTATGTCGGAATTATGCGTGGTTTGTGTTTTTGTTGTGATTTAGGACGAAAAGGTGAAAAGTGGAGAAAACACGGACATTCACGGGCATTTACGGACTTTTATTGAAGAAAAAGATGAAAGACGAAGTCAAGAAGTCAATAGTGCAAAAATAACGGAAGTCCAAGACCAATTCTGAAGATTTATCGAAGAAAAAGTCAAAAGACGGAAGTTTATCAAAAGCCGAAGAATTCAAGTCTATTTTATTGAAAGAATTTAAAGACGAGTTCAAAGAAGTCCCGAAGCCAAAAGTCCTTTAAGTCCAAGTTTAAAGAAGATTAGAAGAAAGGGACTAATGGTGCAAATAAAAGAAGATTAAAGAAGGAGGGACTAAGCATGCAATTAAGGAGGCTTCCTAAGCAAGCCTTAATCTCCCCTATATATAGATTAGATCATTTTCATTTTCCTCTTGTTGACTAATAGTGACAATTAGTTCTTCCATGGTTGGTGGCTTGACAAACCATTCTTCCATTTTCATTTATGCACATTTAATTACTTGCACATTTAAATACATGTTTTGCACCTTTAATTACTCTTAAAGTAAGTGTTTCTTTTTAATTACTTGCACCTTTACTTTATCTTGTTCATCTTCTTCTACCTTTCTTTGATCTTTGATTTAGACGCGTTTTTTTCTCTTGTTGATTCGTTTAAAGGTTTGATTTTTATGATTTTGATTGTTTTAAACCATTTGTTTTCATAGCTTATTTGATTTATTTTCAAGTTTATATAGTTTTTACACAAGTTATTCTTATATAAGAAGTTGTTTTTCTTTAAAGTTTATCTTTTTCGTATTTAAAAGTTGTTAACTTTCAGTTTGTTAGCTTATTTTCACACGGTTCCACCTTAGAATTTAGACTTGAGCTTATTAGGATTATAGCTTAATTGTTAAGCTTATTTTTGGTACATTTCCCCGTATTCCGATTGGATCAAATCTGAAAAGGGTTTTACATTCCGATTGGTGAGTGTTTTTGAGTATTCCGATTGGTGTGTGGGTGACAAACATTCCGATTGGTTCCCTTGATTCATTCCGATTGAGGTGCAACTTGGTTATTCCGATCGTAACAGGTGACAGATATTCCGATTGGAGTTCCGATAAGCATTCCGACCAGCATCCAGTTATATTCCAATCAGGTAAGTTGAACATTCCGATTGGAAGGTGTTGGTTATTCCGATCGGCGAGTGACAGTATTCCGATTGGGTTTCTATAGACATTTCGATTGGTCACGTTTGACATTCCGATTGGTTCCATCGGTATATATTCCGATTGGAGGGTATTTTTCTCTTATTTTGACTTGTTTAATTTTTAGCTTAAGTTTTTAATACTTGTCTAATTTTAATTTTCGTCACGCTTTAATTTTAAGTCATTTTAATTAACTTACTTTTCGTCACGTTTTTAAATATCGCACCTTTCTTTTAATTAGACTTAGATTTATTTTCTCGCACTTTATTTTAACGCCACTTTACTTTCAACGACATTTACTTTTAAGTTTTGTATTTTAAATTTAAAAACAACCAAAATTATTTGTTTTCACCAAAATAAAACTGAGTCACATAGAAAACCTAAGATCAATTCGATTAGACACACATCAACGAACTTAATTTATAATTTTTATACGGGCCAAAAGCCGTGTATTAAATGGCGCCGCTGCCGGCTCTTTTCGTTAAGATCAATAGTTTTCTGTGAGAGACACGTTGCTTTTTGGGATCCGTTCACTTGTGAACGTTAATTTTCTTGCATAAAAAAAAAAAAAATCATAAAAATTAAAAATTGATAAAAATCCATAAAAAATTAAAAATTTCAAAAATACAAAAAGATTTTATCTTTATTGTGTATATATATTGTCTTTGCGTTTGGTTTCTTTTTCTTTTGCATTTTCAGGTGTATGCGTACTAGATCTTCTAATTATCAAGAGCCCGAGCCTCAAGAAGATTTAGATATGGCAGGTGTCAACAACAACAACATTCCACCGAACCTAAATAATAATAATAACAACAATGCTCTTCCACAGCCCGATCTTCGGACCATGGAGGAACTTTGTCAACCAACAATGTTTGGACGAGGAGGACCGATTGCGCCGATGCAAATCAACACTCCTGAGTTCTCATTGAAGCACCACATGATTCAGCAAGTACAAACAAACCCATTTAGAGGATTGCCTGATGATGATGCCAACAAACACCTCGACAAGTTCATTACAATCACCCAAAGCATGAAGTTGGCTGGGGCCACTATGGATGAACTTCGCCTACAACTCTTTCCACACACTCTATTACATCATGCCGAGAAATGGTTTGATCGTCTCCCGAAGAATTCTATTCACACTTGGGATGATATGACTCAACGCTTTTTGTCGCGCTACTTTCCACCATCCATGGTCACGAGCCTTCGCAATCAGATCAGCGGTTTCATGCAAGATCCCGATGAATCTCTTTTTGATGCATGGGAGAGATATAATGTCTTGATCGACCGTTGTCCAAACCACAACATGCTTCCGGTCACCTTGATCGATACTTTCTACAACGGATTGACTTTTCGAGATCGTGACACGATCAATGCAGCCGCCGGTGGCACATTCATGAAAAGGAGACCCGAGGAGTGTAGAGAGTTAATTGAAAACATGACTACTCATCATAAGAACTGGGATTCCTCTGCTTCTTCAAGGAACAACCCGAGAGTCAATGTTTCCTCCACCTCAGCAAACCCTGATATGACCGAACTCACCCGTGTGCTGACTGAAATGAGCAGAAGTATGCAACTCTTGGCTTCAAACCAAAAACAACAACAAGTTAAAGCTGTTGCTACTCTTTGTGAAACATGCGGCGGTCCTCACTCATACACCGATTGTCCTTCTACACAAGGAAATCCGGAAAATGTGTATGCAGCTTATGGTAATTATTCGCCGGAAAATTACCAAGCTCGACCTCAAGGGGATAGAAATCTGCTGAGCTACCGATCCAACAATTACCTTTCACCCGGGTTTTCTCCTCAAAACCAAAACACCGCCAACAACTACACTAGAAGCAACCAAATCCCACCAAGAGCTTCTAATCCTTATCACCCACCCGCCCAACAAAACCCACCCAGTAATCCGGATGTTGAAGCCATCATGAGAACCCAAGGTGAGCAAATCAAGAATCTGCAGAGCCAAATTATCAATCTTAAAGGAGATATCACAAAGCAAGGAAATGAGATAAGATCCGAGCTTCGAGATAATATTCAGTCCTCTTTCAGCAATCAAACCAATGATTTGAAGAATATGCTTGCTAGTTTCTTGTCAGCCGCTCAACCTTCTTCTTCAAGTTCTCTACCTTCAAACACCGTCACTAACCCGCGAGCCAATGTGAGTGCTATTACTACTCGTAGTGGAGTCACCATCGTAGGACCACCAATCCCACCACCATCATCTACACCTCCTCCACCACCATGTATCCCTACTCCTCCTACACCTAGTATTAGTGCACCATTACCGTCTCCGCCTCGACGTGATGAAGTTCCCGCCAATGACCCTTCAACATCTCAACCATTATCTACCACATCTACACCCTCACCACCCAAACCTAATATCCCTTATCCCTCTCGCTTGGGCAAGACCAAAATGCTAAACAAGGAGGACGCTCAAGTAACTAGCTATATCAAGATGATTTCTCAAATGAACTTCAACATTAGCTTTCTTGAAGCACTTGTCCACATGCCCAAATTTGTTAAAGCATTTAAGGAATTGCTTAACAAGAAGGAGAAGCTGATTGAACTCGCCAACACACGCTTAAATGAAAACTGCTCTGCAGTTATTCTTAAAGAACTTCCGGAAAAGCTTGGAGATCCCGGTCGTTTTGTGTTGCCTTGCGTGTTCAACAAAACTGAAGAATTTACTGCCCTTGCTGATCTCGGGGCTAGTATTAATCTTATGCCATTGAGTGTTTGGAAAACACTATCATTACCCGACCTCACTCCAACAAAGATGACTCTTGAACTTGCAAATCGCACTCTCGCTTACCCAGTTGGTATAGCCGAAGACGTGTTTATCAAAGTTGGCACATTTACTTTCCCGGTCGATTTTGTCGTAGTTGATTATGAAATGGACCCTCGTATCCCTTTAATACTTGGTCGGCCATTTTTGAGAACCGGACGAGCTTTAGTGGATGTGGCCGAAGGTGAGTTAATCTTAAGAGTCGGGGATGATGCAAAAGTTTTCAAAATGGGGAAGCTTACTAGTTCAACTTTTGGAGGCCGAGAATCAGTGAATATGATTAATGTGCTAGATGACTTTACCGTCTACGAAAATCCTCTATTCGACTCTTGCATCGATAATCCAATTTTTCATGATGATGTGGATGATTCTCTCCCTACTTTGGACGCTTCCCCCATTTATGATTCGTCACCGGTCTTTGACGCTTATGATGATGATGATTCTAGCTCAGATTCGGATGATTTTGATTGTACTTCTGAGTATCCCGAGCTGGCCACTTTCGATGATTTTGATGAGGCTGATACTCTCTCGAGCGATTCTTCACATAATGAAGATCCTCCGCCATCACTCAATCCTACTTTGAACGATTATTCATTTGAGGAAGATTTCTCTGAATTTCTCAACACATACTTCCCTCATGAGAGTGATGCTCCTCCTTTGGACTTTGAAGATTATCGTCTTGATCCGACTTTGGATTTGAAGAGTATTTTGTCCAAGGAGAAGAAACCGGTCGACACCGAAATCCGTTGCACGTATGATTTGACACCTCTTTGTCCCCCTTCTGAGGACGAGGTTGTGCTTCTTTGCGGATCTTCTTCACACTCGGCTGAGCCTGAGTGCTATTTTCCCTTAAAGGAAAAGGTGTTCGATCCCGGTATTGAAGTCTTTAAGCCATCTCAGTATCCACCTGATGAAATAAAAGGAAAAATCTTTGGAAATCTTGAAGACATGCTTGCACCACTTCATCCTTGCTTCTACTGTGCTCCATCACTGCTTAAGGGAACCTTGCCTACTCTTCTTTGGCTTGCCTTGTTCGCCTTAAGCTTGTGTTATTTGCTCGATGAAAACTATGTCTTTGATCCTGGTGGATATATCTTATGCTTCTTCCGTTGATGATCAAGGTCGAGTCTGGCTCACGACTCGGTTAACAAAAACCAAGCGCTTCTTGGGAGGCAACCCATGCATCTGTCCTTTCGCTTTCTTTACCATAAGTGTAGGGGGGACCCTTTGGTTTGCTATTCCCTCTCCTCACTTCTTAATCAGGGATTCGAGCTTCAATGATCTACTCTTGATGATTCTTGACGACCCGTGATTCCGTGTTCTACTTCTTCCCGGTTCTATCCTAAACTCTTTTCGATTCACTATTTTATATTTTCTCAATATTAAAATAGGAATCTCTTTAGTTGTCTTTTCCTTAGCGAGATTTAAACAACGTGCACAATGTCCTAAGTGTAGGGGAGTTTACTCCCACATGCTTAAACATTAAGGACAATGTTTATCTTAAGTGTAGGGGGGACTTCTATCGAAGTTAAGTGGCTCTTTTCCTTGTATTTGTCCTCATTTTAACGGAATATCAATTTTTCAACATTTTTCAAAATTTTTGATCTATTTTGGCCTACTAGTTTTTCCTTTTATATAGTTATTCTCTTGCCTTATTTGAATAAATGTTTAATAAAGTGGTTTTAATTTTCAAACGCTGTGAATCTTTTGACTCAATCCGAGTTTACTTATCTTAAGTTACTCTAGCTAGTATCATTAACGTGTTTAAGTCAAGTTTTGCTAGGCTTTTATATAGGGAGCTATAAAACGCGAAAGTCTTAACTCTCACGGGTTAAGAACAAGAACTTTTCGCAAGTTCCTATAATTGATCCTAGAGAGTCGTTTATCAAGGGAACTTTAGAACGCGATTTCTAAACTTGAAAAAAGTCTAAGAATTTGCAAGATCCTATAGGCGACTCGAAAACCCAAAACTCTGATTTAATAGGCTAAGTATCCACGAGTCTCATTACTTGAGATTTTAAACTGTGGAGAACGAGAGATGATAGAGCCAATTATAAGTCCGGTATTCTTTCGTGAATTTATGTGAGTTAATTATAAGCCTATTCTCCCATCACTTGCTAATAAATTTATCTGCTAATAAATAAGGTTGTACGATTTGAAAAGTTACTTAGCTTCTAGCCCCAGATCGTTTAAAAGTTGCTCGGTATGGATTAGAGTTCATAGCCAAGGCATAACTTACTGAAGCGGGACGCGAAGATTGGCGAGTCCGAAAAGGCCCTAACAAGGCATGAGGGCTATGTTTTGTTGCTAAAGATCCAAAGTGATGTGAAGAATCATTTATCGAAAATCAATATGAAGGATCGAGAAACACGACGAAAAGCAAATACTCCCCAAAAGTCATGGAGAAGTGTATCCGAAAAGACCCTAACAAGGTATGAGGATAAATAGATCCAAGTCATAAAAGGAGGCGGATCGTTGTATATCAAAATCCAAAATAAAGATTGGAGAAAAATGAAGAAGTCGTGGTCCAAGTATGAATCTCTCAAAAAGTTCAAGTGAAGAAATTCCAATTATGAAGAGAAGACCATTATTTCATGAACGTCTCTCAAGATTTGAAGTATGAAGTCGCTGCCAAAAATCGGTCCGAGAAAGGTCTCAAATCGCGAAGCGAGTTATGCCAAGATATGAACTTTTTGATATCCCGAGAAGCAGTTTTAAAAGATTTGGTCCTTTAGCTAACTATTGATTAAATCGTGCACTTTATTTTCAGACTAAATAATTATCGAAATAAGTCAAACAATGCATCTTCGTGATCATTCAAGACAAATAATAAAATATAAGAGATACCCATAGGAATAAGGGAGTCTAAGTGAATAATTGGCCCACATGAGTTCGTGTTAGTCTACTAACTTATAATAACAATGATCTCGTTTTTAAGCTTGGTTTGGAGAAAGTGAAAAGTTGAGGATGATGACTATTCATGACATTTTCAAGACCCAAGGTATGCTTTTAATTCTTTGCATTGCATTTTTATAATTTTCTATCTCTTTAATAAAGGCCAATGTGGATTGATTAAGATGAAAAATGTAAACGTGCTTTGTAACTAATGCATTGCATGAGGACATTGCAATGGTCAAGTGTAGGGGATTTGATAGGTGTGAAAACACCCATCTTTTCTACCACTTAATTACAATAATAACCGGACCAAAACGTGTATTTTATGTCTTTTATGTCGGAATTATGCGTGGTTTGTGTTTTTGTTGTGATTTAGGACGAAAAGGTGAAAAGTGGAGAAAACACGGACATTCACGGGCATTTACGGACTTTTATTGAAGAAAAAGATGAAAGACGAAGTCAAGAAGTCAATAGTGCAAAAATAACGGAAGTCCAAGACCAATTCTGAAGATTTATCGAAGAAAAAGTCAAAAGACGGAAGTTTATCAAAAGCCGAAGAATTCAAGTCTATTTTATTGAAAGAATTTAAAGACGAGTTCAAAGAAGTCCCGAAGCCAAAAGTCCTTTAAGTCCAAGTTTAAAGAAGATTAGAAGAAAGGGACTAATGGTGCAAATAAAAGAAGATTAAAGAAGGAGGGACTAAGCATGCAATTAAGGAGGCTTCCTAAGCAAGCCTTAATCTCCCCTATATATAGATTAGATCATTTTCATTTTCCTCTTGTTGACTAATAGTGACAATTAGTTCTTCCATGGTTGGTGGCTTGACAAACCATTCTTCCATTTTCATTTATACACATTTAATTACTTGCACATTTAAATACATGTTTTGCACCTTTAATTACTCTTAAAGTAAGTGTTTCTTTTTAATTACTTGCACCTTTACTTTATCTTGTTCATCTTCTTCTACCTTTCTTTGATCTTTGATTTACACACGTTTTTTTCTCTTGTTGATTCGTTTAAAGGTTTGATTTTTATGATTTTGATTGTTTTAAACCATTTGTTTTCATAGCTTATTTGATTTATTTTCAAGTTTATATAGTTTTTACACAAGTTATTCTTATATAAGAAGTTGTTTTTCTTTAAAGTTTATCTTTTTCGTATTTAAAAGTTGTTAACTTTCAGTTTGTTAGCTTATTTTCACACGGTTCCACCTTAGAATTTAGACTTGAGCTTATTAGGATTATAGCTTAATTGTTAAGCTTATTTTTGGTACATTTCCCCGTATTCCGATTGTATCAAATCTGAAAAGGGTTTTACATTCCGATTGGTGAGTGTTTTTGAGTATTCCGATTGGTGTGTGGGTGACAAACATTCCGATTGGTTCCCTTGATTCATTCCGATTGAGGTGCAACTTGGTTATTCCGATCGTAACAGGTGACAGATATTCCGATTGGAGTTCCGATAAGCATTCCGACCAGCATCCAGTTATATTCCGATCAGGTAAGTTGAACATTCCGATTGGAAGGTGTTGGTTATTCCGATCGGCGAGTGACAGTATTCCGATTGGGTTTCTATAGACATTTCGATTGGTCACGTTTGACATTCCGATTGGTTCCATCGGAATATATTCCGATTGGAGGGTATTTTTCTCTTATTTTGACTTGTTTAATTTTTAGCTTAAGTTTTTAATACTTGTCTAATTTTAATTTCCGTCACGCTTTAATTTTAAGTCATTTTAATTAACTTACTTTTCGTCACGTTTTTAAATATCGCACCTTTCTTTTAATTAGACTTAGATTTATTTTCTCGCACTTTATTTTAACGCCACTTTACTTTCAACGACATTTACTTTTAAGTTTTGTATTTTAAATTTAAAAACAACCAAAATTATTTGTTTTCACCAAAATAAAAATGAGTCACATAGAAAACCTAAGATCAATTCGATTAGACACACATCAACGAACTTAATTTATAATTTTTATACGGGCCAAAAGCCGTGTATTAAAATTTCTCAAAGAACTTGTCAAAAGTAAACATAAGTTTGAAGATGTATCTTCAGCTTTTCTAAATGATGAATATTTTGCCATTATCCAAAACAAAGTACCCCCAAAACTTGGAGATCCTAGAAGTTTTCTAATTCCATGTACTTTTCATCACCCATACTCTTGTAACGCCTTGGCCGATCTTGGCGATAGTATCAACCTCATACCATACTCCTTGTATGCTAAACTCTCAAAAGATGTTCTCAAACCCATAAAAATGAGCGTTCGCCTCGCAGACCGTTCTTTTCAATACCCAATGGGAATAGCTAAAAACATGCTCGTTGGAGTTGGAAAATTCATTTTCCTGCCGACTTTGTAATCCTAGAGATGGAAGAAGATTGAAAGGTACCACTTATCCTTGGTAGACCTTTCTTGCATACATCTGATGCTATGATTCGTGTGAAACAAAAACAACTCAACCTTGGAGTTGGATAAGATAGAATTTCCTTTTCTATCGATGAAGCAATGAAACACTCTTATTCTAATGACGATACTTTCTTTAGTATTGATGTCATTGACGAAGTCGTTGAACCCGATTTTGATGCTCTTCTTGATGAAGGAAGCGAAATTTTTTATTCTATCGAAGGAACCATCCTCGAAGAAGAACTTTTTGTTGAATTTGACGCCTTCATAGCCGTTAATACCGACGAACCTAAAGAAAACATGAAGAAGAAAAAGAAACACCATTTGAAACCATAAATTTCGAAACCGGTTTCAAAGTTAAGAAATCTGTGGAAGAGCCCCCTACAGATTTAGAACTTAAACCTCTTCCTGAACATCTGGAATATGCATTTCTTCACGAAGAAAAATTACTACCTATAATTATTTCATCCCAAATTTCGGAAGAACACAAAACCGATCTAATTGAAGTTCTCAAGAAGCATAAACAAGCTTTTTCTTGGAAAACTTATGATATTCCTAGCATATGTCCATCATTTTGTAAACACAAAATCCAACTTTTGGATAACAAGAAACAGATTGTTGAAAAACAACGAAGACTAAATCCTAACATGAAGGATGTGACAATCCGTCAATTTATGGTCGATATTTTATTCTCTAGTATTACTTAAAATCATTATTTTAATGTTATATTATGAACTCACTCATTTTTGGGAAGAAATTAGGGTTTACATCTTAAAGTAGCATTGACTACGTCTAAACCGGAGAATTCTACGTTACGTGCTTACGTTACATACACCGTTTTTGTGACGGTCCGACATTTCAGAAAATAAATTTATTCTCGAATATTATTTTCGAATTTTAATTTGTGTTGGTTCATAAACTCACAAATTTACGAGAAAAGATTAGGATTTACGTGCATAATTTAGCGTCTTTTATGATTAAACCGGAAACCCTAGGTTTACGTATTTACGTTTTTGAACTCCGTTTTTGATGAGACAATTTTTATTAGATTCGTTTTGTGCCGTAGATTCATAATTTATAAAAACGTTTTTCGTAAAATGACCCGAGGGCACGTAAATCGAGGAAACTAGAATCGAGGAGTACCCGTAAATTAATGGGGATGAGACAAGTGGGACACTTGTCCTACCCCCACTATAACCGGCCAAGCTTCACCAACACACTCCATTATGTGTCAAGTTAAGATAAAACTAAGGACACTTGTCCTTAGTTTCTACTCAAAACAACCAACACATTAAAATTAGCAAAACATACCATTTCTCTCATTTAGCTACATGCAAAACCACCCAAACTCTCTCTCTAGGTCCCCTATTACCGTCCATACTCCATCACAAAACACCACATTTGATCAAAAATTCTATCATGAATCTTGTGTTAAACTTGCACAAGATGAAAACCCATTGAAGACTTGTTGATTTGAGGTGATCCTAACATCTACAAAGAAGTTTTCCTTGGAGTCTAGGGCTGATTTTTCTCAAAGTGTTTCATATAGTTGGTGATCTTGAAGGTGGCCTTGATGTTTCATAAGATTGGTTATCAAAACCCAAGTCTTGATCTCAACCTTTTCATCACTTTGGTGGTATAGAGATTATTTCTTCCTATCCTTTTGTTATTTTGTAAAAGTAATCATGTATTTTCTTTATAAATGTTTATGTATATGATGATTAATGATGATCAAAGTATTATGTGGGGATTTTATGTTAATAGATTTGGTTAAAAAGACTAAAATCTACATGTAAAGAAGTTAAAATCTTGATTAAATTTAAAGGCTGTATAAAACAGTAAGTACCCATATGAACACTTGGTAAAAAGGCTTGGATTATTAAATATACAGTTAGATATATTATTTTTACATATGTAGAGAGTTGGTCACTCAATGGAATCGTTAAAATGAGCAAGATATGATCAAAATATTATTGAGGTACAAATCTGTATAGTCTGTTTTGGACGAATTATTAGGAATACTTAGAGGATGATTGAGCAGTAGCTATAAGGAGCTATTTGTATCACATATCATGTAGTTTGTGCTGCCCAAATTTGAGCTTCTATCTCCTTGTAGAACTCAAGATATGGCAAAAATGGTGGAAGTGATTTTGATAATCAGATTTGTAAATAAAAGTATATAATATAAAATGAGCACTCAAGTAATATTATTATAAAATAAATACATAAACCCACTAACTAATAATAAGTAATATAAAATGAGTTATATACTATGATAAATAAAATTTGGCATTTTATAAAAGTACAAACTCAAATATTTTCTAAAGTTATAAAACAATATATATGTTTTACGTCTTTTCGGCTAAAACCGAAAGATTAACGTTTTCGCCAAATAAAACTTAGACGGTCGGACCTATCTAATGTAACAATTTTATAACTCATATACTGATACGTAAGTACATTTGACAAGTAAAAACCGATAAAACCCGAGCTTTATAACTTATGGACCTTAACGGGCCAAAGTAGCCTTATTGGACTATTAACCCAACTAGTTTTGCTAAACACCAATGGACTTACTCATGGGCTTAACCCACTTGGGCCCAACATCTGAGTATAGGCCTGGTGTTAAAAGTATAAATGGGCTAATATAATGTATTTACTTTTAATGGGCTTATTGGGCCTTAATATATAAATAAGTTGAAACTAGTGTAACTAGTCTAAAATTTGACTAACACATAACACTATAATGTGTATGAAGAGATAAAATCCCACTTGATCATCATCATACTTATAATGTCATCATATATACATAGCCTTCATTTTTATAAAGTCATTGGATAAGAGTCTAAGACGAGTATTATTTGTTTAGGTTTCCGTGATTGAAGCACGCACCGTACATCCAAATCGCCGATAGCCCGCCTTTCCCAATCAACGAGAGTTCATAGCCTCGCACTATTTTAAATGTTTTATGAAATGTTTATAAAACCGCGAGGGAGATAACATGTTAGTTTTAGTAAAAATAGGACACTAGTTGTCCCGATTATTTGGTTATTGATATGGACCCGAATGATTATATGACCCGATGAATGAATGAAATGGATTATTATTAGTTAGGTTATGTCACTAAAAGTTCCATTAGCATGAATTGTGAACTACCGGGATTTGGTAGACGCTTATGCATATAATAGTACTATTTGGGGAAGATCACCCCAGTTCGCGCCGTGACGGTTGATCCCCGTCGTGCCACCTTGAGTGGTAAGCAAATTTATGTATGAGAAGATTTATATAAGCGTGATTTATTGTGACGACACGCTGTAATAGATGGGCAAAGGAATTACGGGTTAGCTACCCGTTGTTTGTTATAGTAAGGTATCAATGTCATGCGGCTTATAATAATCAAATAACGAAAATACTGATATACGCATTGAATTATAATATATTGCCTGACTAGCGATACGGGGTCTTATTACTGATATTATGTTCATGTTTTGGTTTTACATAACCATTTTCATATAACGGTTTTTATTTAACTCTATACAACGTTATAAAACGTATTGTGTGATGTTTTTACGACAATGTTTCGCATAATGTTTTGAAGGCAAAAACCTATATTATGATTTACAAAAAAGATTTATATAAAATATCTTTGGCCTATTTTATGGCCTACGACAAAGAATTGTACAAAAATGATTTTTGGTAATGATTATATACCAGTGATATATATATAAATGGGTTTTGTTAAACTCTATGAATTCACTCGGCGTTTCGCTGACTTTTTAACATGTTTTATCTCAGGTACTTGTAGGTAATTCTCGGGAAGACGAAAAGAATTTATGGCCCGCATTCAAATAAAATTTCCATTCAAATGTTTTTGTAAAATTGTATGAAATACTATGACCTGAGGACCTATGTAATTTGATATTTATGAATGGAAAATGATTTATTATTAAACGACACGATTTTTAAGCGTTGTCTATGATTTGAGTAATGTCCTATCCCGTAACACCAACGACTCTTCCGCTGAACTAAAGTATGAATATTTGGGGGTGTTACAGTTTGGTACCAGAGCTCTCGTTATAGAGAACGAAAGATTTTCTAAAACCAAGGTTTTGAATAAAACATTTCAAAATCTTTTAACCATAAATATTTTTAAATAAATATTTTGAGTAACATGTTTAAAAATCTTTTGACTATAATGGTGCCGAAGAATTCCCGAGTTACCGACAAGGCCAGACTGAGAAGTGTTATTTTCATATATATATATAACTTGGATTATATATATATATATATATATATATATATATATATATATATATATATATATGTTGTAATTTGATTACATGATTGTTTGATGATTATTTTAATACTTATACGAGGTATTAATACGACGTAGATTGTCACAAGAAACCCTAACTCCCCTAGCAAATCAATCGAAGCTATTCCCGTAGGAATTCTAGCTATTCCAAATCTAAACCAAGTTATGGATATTTATGATCCCAACAAAATGGTAGATATTTGTAGAAATGTTGATAGTAGTTGATTGTGATCTTGAAGAAGAATTGACGAGATTAAATCTGATATCGATGTCATGACGATCTTTCCTTATAGAGTGGAGTTTGACAAAACCTTACCACCTAGAAAGGTGTCATCTGATTCGGTGTCGCCCAATTCTTAAATTTGAAATCGAGGAGGTAAATGTTTCACTTGAGGCTGTCATTGGAGCCTTTACCCAAAAGCCTCATGCCACTTGTACCTTTCCGAGAAGTCTAATTAAATGTGTGAGTCATTTCATACTAGTGACTCATTTGATAATTATTGTTGAAAGAGCTATAGGATTGTAAATTAAGTGTTGTTCATATCGAGCTTTATTGCCCTTTCAAGGTCTAAGAATAAGGTTGAAGTATTGGAGATGTAGCATTGAGTATAAGTTGGTTGAAAACTTGCATAAA
This sequence comes from Glebionis coronaria, assembly GCA_025667525.1. NCBI lineage: Eukaryota > Viridiplantae > Streptophyta > Magnoliopsida > Asterales > Asteraceae > Glebionis > Glebionis coronaria. The sequence goes on from CM046875.1 coordinate 168,734,422, forward strand.
GTCAAATTTAACTTGTATGGAATATGAGATTGTTAAGAGGAAGTCGTTAAGCCCTGTGGTTGAATTATAAGGTTTTAAATGATTGTTGGTTCGTGTTAAGGGTTGTTCCTAGACCATTGTCCAATGACGAGGATGCCCAGTGTCTAAGAAATAAATTGAAGAAATCTTCTTCTGAATTGGGACCGATGGATCTTCCGGGACAGGTGGAACACCTATGACTCTTGTAGATTAGTATTCATTGTGGTATCTTTTAAAATCCCTAACTTAACTGAAACATCAGTTGGTAGGATGAGTCCTTGGAATTGTATGACCTGGCGACACGTAATGTGTTACGGTACAATTTTTGACTTGTTTGTGATTAATGAAAAGACTATCTTTGATTGCTAAATCCTACATGTATCGATGTTATCTATCTTTTCTTACTTCTTTCTAATGTTCGCATTAGTGATGCAACCATTAAGCAAGTACTCATTTCAGATAGAGTTGCGTTGTATATTCTTCTCTTTGTTTTCCTGAGTGCCATCGAGGTCATGAACCTCATGATTATTTGGCTAAGCTCATGTCCTATCATATCGTAGTTAGTTCTTGGTGAACAACTATTCATCACTCCTTTTGCAGATCACTCATTATTTTTTTATAAGTAATACGATACCATCTGGGGGAAAATACAAAATTCTTATTTTCATATGAGTTATTTAAATTGGTACTATTAAGAAATTACTATCGAAATAAGAGTTTTTATTAAACATCTTGTAAATGAAATGCTTTCATAGTGATGAACATTTCGGTCAAATCATTTTATTTTTATTTCATAATTAAACATGAATATATATTTTAAACATGATGAAAAAATTTTGACGAACTGAGTATTGCTCCGTTAATCCTAAAATTATATATATTTGCGCGCCTACGTACAATTTGGAAGGGACCATGCAAGGCTGATTAGTAGTCACCATGAAATTGTTAACAAACATTACATTTTTCTTTGTAATCATGAAAGATTGAAATTTTATGAGATCTGCAAGAAGTACAAAATAGGGACATGTTGTTAGGGATACCTACAGATGTGCCCGTACCATATATTTTTCCGAATCGGATTTACTCATCTGTGGATATTGTCTTAATTGACAATTGATATCCCCTTCTTGTCCAATTCTTTCATGGTGAGATTCTTTGGATAAGTATCTAATTACCGAGTGTTGATACCCAACGGGATGTATCGACGTTCCTATCATTTATTTTGATTAGATTCCGTTTGAATGACATGGGTAACGATCCGAGGTGCTTTCGAATGCGTACTCAATTCATAAAAACATGGGATATATCCATATTCGTTAATGTTTTCGTCTCTATCTGATTTGCAATTCTCTCGCGTAGATTATGCGTTGACCTTACTCTTTTAATGTTAGCTATGTCTCCAGATATCCTTGGATTTGTGAAGGATTATGAGTTATTATTAGTCTTTTGAGAAGTTCACATCTTATCAACGGTAATGAAACTAGAAAGTTGGCAGTGCCAGTAGAATGGATTGATTGATTATGACATAATGTCATTGTCTTAATTGATGGGAACTCGAGTAGAATTTCCCTAAAAGATAAGATGTTGATTATCAAAGGTGATCTAAATAATTCCTGATGGATGACCATATCCTGCATTTAGGCTTGAAATTATACCATAAATGGTTATGAACTAGTCATAGATCTTGTAATCTAGAAAGAACCTAAAGTAAATTTATTAAAAGATGTTCCTATTATCTGAAACTTTCAAAGGTATTTGCTGGTGAATTACCTAGACTTTCTCCATTAAGACAAGTTGAATTAGGTATTGATTATATTCCCAGTGCTGCACCTGTAGCATGTGCACCATACGTCAGCATCATCTGAATCGAAAGAGTTACCGTACAACTGAGAGAGTTGTCGGAGAAAGCTTTTATCTTACCAAGCTCATCATCATGAAGAGCAATGGTATTATCATTCCTTATTATTGTTGATTACCGTGAACTAAGTAAATTGACGATCAAAAATTGATATCCATTACCCAAGATGAAAAATTTGTTCGATCGTTTACAAGGTTCTAGCGTATATTCAGAAATTTGATCTACGACATGGTTACCATCAACTTTGCGTCCGCAAAGAAGATTATCCATTCCAATCACTACATCCAGAACTCGTAATGAACATTATGAGTTTCATGATGTCGTTTGGATTGACCAATGCACATGTAGCATTCATAAATTAGGTGAATCACGTGTGTAGGCTGTAATTCGATAAATTCATGCTTGTGATCATTAATGACCATTTGTTTGTTTCTAAGAATAAGAAGGAGTCAGTAATCATTTGTAAACTGCCCTGAGTTGGCCGAGCAGTGAAAAACTGTACCTTGAGTAATTAACATATGATTTAAGGCTTGATCCTTTACATTATTTGACCGTGTAATGGTAATGGAATCTATATTGATTCTCTAAACATTAGAGCCATTAAGGCTTTGGGTTATACCAAAAAGAAAGTGCAAAAAAAAAATGTTTGACAGATATTTTATCAAAGGATTTTTAAGAAATTATTCGCTTATACCCAGATCATTTAACTAAACTCCCTTAGGAGTAGATGTTTGTGTATACCTCAAGACAACCTAAGAGGGATTGAGGAAACCATTTAAACCATGACTTTGAATTTGAAACAATTTTTTTTGCTTTTCAACTAAGAAAATTTTGACTGAAGTATAAACAAATATTTTTCGAACATTTACGGATCTTGTTAATTATTTTCGACAAATCAACAAAAATCGTGTTAATTAAATTCAAATTTATTTTGGACATTTTTCTATAATTGGACGAACTGAGAAATTTAACTTTTTTTTACGTTTACGTTTCATAAAGATTAAATATTTATTATTTAATTACTAGTAATATTTATCGACGCTTTAAACATCGGATTGAGCAAAACTAATAAAGATAATAGTTGAGACGAAACTAAAACTCAGAAAATATGAAGAAAGAATTTCTGAGTAATTATTGCCATGATATTTATTTCATCGGGGAAGGTGAATGTAGTTATTGACGCGTTATGTAGGAAGTATAGAGAACTAATTAGGATGTGTTCCTTAGTAATGACTGTGCAAAATAATTTGCCCGAACAATTTAAGAATAGCCGATGCTTGTAAAGAAGGATAATATAGATAATAATAAAGGGTCTCATGGCTAATGAGAACCACTAGAAATAGGAGCCGATGGGGTTAAATGTTTAAAAGGCAGCTTGTGGTTGCCTAAATATGGAGGATTTTGAGATTTAGTCATATTGGAATCTCATAAGATTAAGTATCCTCTTCATGCCATTTCTGATTAAATGTATCTTATCTGAAGAAGTTGTACTGATGGCTAAATATTAAAGCAGACATCGCAACATACGGGTGGTAGACATCTAACTTTTACGAAGGTCAGGGTTGAACGCCAAAATCCATAAGGATTGCTTCTACAACTTATAATTCTTGTTTGGAAGTGAGATAAAACCACCATGGATTTTTTTATCACAAATCTTCTAACGTCATCATCTGAATTTGATTCGATTTGGGTCATCGTCGACAGACTGACCAAATCTGCTAATATCATTCCCGTTAATGATAGATTCTCGATGAAGAAATTAACTCTTTTGTATTTAAAGGAATTGTGTAAGCATGGTGTGCCTGTATCGATCATCTCTATCAAGATCCTCGCTTCACATCGAATTTCTAGAGATTTGCTCAGAAGTCACTGGGAACGAATCTTGATGAGAGTACTGTTTACCACCCCTATCGAATGGACAGGGTAAAGTAACGATACAAACACTAGAAGTCTTGTTTTATGTTTGAATGATTGACCTTTGGTAATGAACGGAATAATCGTTTTCCTTTGGAGAGATCATCATTGATAACTATCGTATTAGGATCGAGATCGAATCCTGTGAGGATCTATATAAAGAGCATCTGTAGGCAGGAGTTGGGATGAAGATACCCGACATACACCCATTGTGAGTTGGACATGTCTTTTAGGTTTAAGGTTGCCTATGATGACAAACCTAACCTTACAAAATACACCCATTATGAAATGTAGATCTTGAAGTGCAGGATGGGTAGCGAAGTTATGCCGAAAATTTTCGCCATGGAAAACTGAGTTGATGATCTGAAGGATCATGGGAAATAAGTCCCCGTTGTATGGGACTAATAACTGGGTTTTTGGCCAAGTATGAAAATTTGTTCGTCTCGATTCAATTCGAATTGATTATCAGTTAAAAGTGTGACTCAGCCGTTCTTAGTGAATAAAAGAAAAGGTGTCGTTGTCTAAAACTAATTAAAGATAAAAATAAAGCTTTAAAAGGAAATGACAAAATATAAAAGAAATGAACTAAAAATTAAAACGATTGACAAATAATAAAGAAACGATATTAAAAACAAATATAAAAACGAAACAATTAATAAAAATAAAACTAAACGAAGAAATTAACTTTCGACTGAAAAATAAAATTAACTTAATGAAAAAGGAGAAAATAAAACTAAGAGGGTACTTTAAAACTGAACGAGGTAAAAGCTAAAGCGGGCACTAAATAAAAGATAAAACTTAAACTTTTCGAAAAAAATATTAATACTAAAAATTGATGAAAAATATAACTAAAAATACATGACTTTCAAAATTAAAATCGGAACAACTATCAGATTAAACTAAACGATTACAGAACAATATTAATAAATAAGTAAGCAGGCAGGCAGGTAGCTGGAAGCACCCAAGCTAACAGCTAAAAAAAGGCAGGGGAAAAAGAAGCATGCAACCTAGCATGTCAATTGTTTTACTTGTTCGTTCGGAAAATAAAGCTCGTTCGGAATGTTTTGTTCATTCTGTATTTTCCTTCGTTCGGGATTTTTGGGTTCGTTTGGTATTTTCCTTCCTTCAGAATTTTGTTTCTTTATTGCTCATTCGGTATATTTTCTTTGGTTCGGGAAAATTGTTGGCTCGGTAAAAAAATTTAAAAAACTTTATTCAGGAATAAGTAAAGGTTGGCTCGGGAAAAATTATTGGTTCGAGAAAATTGGAAAAATAGCAGTAAAGAGAAAAAAATAGAGGATCGAGATCCAACTTTTATGAACACGAATTAATCTAAAAACAACCAAATTAAATCTAAAGATTAAACTAAACTAACCACTAATCATCAACTAACAACAATCAATCAAATCAAATCAATAAAACTAAGAATGAAAACCAAATCAATCAAAACCCACTTAATCAAATCTATCAAAAACTCAAAAACACAACCAAATCAATAAAACTAAATTTATCAAATCAAAACAAGAAAGGAAGGATGAGATTATTGAAAAGCTTGATTAAAAGTATAAGATTCAACAATTAAAACATAAAGATTAAAGATTCTATATATTAATCTAGAGAGAGAAAGTGAAAACTAGAGAGAGAAAGTAAATCTACACTACTCCTAATCTAAACTAACTAACCCTAAAATGACTAACACCTCCTAATGACATATTAGGAGGGTTTATATAGGAGGAGGAAAATGTGTTGGAGCTTTCTTCTTTCTTTCTTCTCGTCTCGACTCGATTTAAATTCTTTGTCTTTCTCGACGTCGTCTTGGGATTTGTCGATATAAATTTAATTCGTCTTATAATTTTCTTCATTTATTAGACTTGAGTTCTTCGACTTCATTAAACTTCCGTCTTTAGACTTTTTCCTCGATAAATCTTCAGAATAGGCCTTGGACTTCCGTTCTTTTGCACTCTTGATCTTTTGACTTCGTCTTTTGTCTTTTTCTTCGATAAAAACCCGTGAAAGACCATGTTTTCTCCCCTTTTCAATTATTGATCCTAAATCACAACAAAAACACAAACCACGCATAATTCCGACATTTACGACATAAAATACACGTTTTAGCTTGATTATTGTTATAATTAAGTGGTAAAAGGATGGGTGTTTTCACACCTATCAAATCCCCTACACTTGACCATTGCAATGCCCTCATGCAATGCATTAGTTACAAAGCAATATTTACATTTTCCATCATAGTTAACCCACCTTGGCCTTTATTAAACATAAGGCATAATTTAAAGGAAGAAAAACAACTAAATAGATTAAAGACTTATATTAGGGTCTTGGAAATGTCATGAATGTTTATCATCCTCAAGTTTCCTGTTCCCCATACCAAGCTTAAAAACGAGATCATTGTTATTATAAGTTAGCAAACTAACACAAATGCATGTGGCCCAATTATTCACTTAGACTCCCTTATTCCTAGGTGTATCTCTTATATTTTATTGTTGTCTTAAATGATCACGAGGATGCATTGTTGACTTATTACGATAGTTATTTAGGCTGAAAATAAAGTGGGAGGATTTAATTAATAGTTAGCTAAAGGACAAAATCTTTTAAAACTGCTTCTCAGGACCTTTTAAAGTTCATATCTTGGCATAACTCGCTTCACGATTTGAGACCTTTCTCGGACCGATATTTGGCAGTGACTTCATACTTCAAATCTTGAGAGACGTTCTTGAAATAATGGTCTTCTCTTCATAATAGGAATTTCTTCACTTAAACTTTTTGAGTGATTCTTCATATTTGGACCACGACTTCTTCATTTTTCTCCAATCTTTATTTGGGATTTTGATATACAACGATCCGCCTCCTTTTAGGACTTGGATCTATTTATCCTCATACCTTGCCAGGGTCTTTTCGGATAGACTTCTCCATGATATTTAGGGGAGTATTTGCTTTTCGTCGTGTGTCTCGATCCTTCATATTGATTTTTGATAAATGATTCTTCACATCATTTTGGATCTTTAGCAACAAAATGTAGCCCTCATGTCTTGTTAGGAACTTTTCGGACTCGCCAATATTCGCATCCCGCTTCAATAAGTTATGCCTTGGCTATGATCTCTAATTAATACCGAGCAACTTTTAAACGATCTTAGGCTAGAAGCTAAGTAACTTTTCAAATCGTACAACCTTACTTATTGCAATTAAATTTATTAACAAGCGATGGGAGAAAAAGCTTATAATCAACTCACATAAATTCATGAAAGAATACCAAACTTATAATTGACTCTATCATCTCTCGTTCTCCACAATTTTAAGTCTCAAGGAATGAGACTCGTGGATGCTTAGCCAATTAAGTCAAAGTTTAGGTTTTCAAGTCATCTATAGGATCTTGCAACTTCTTAGACTCTTTCAAGTTTTAGAATTCGCATTCTAAAGTTCCCTTGATAAACGACTTTCTAGGATCAATTATAGGAACTTGCGAAAAGTTTTGTTCTTAACCCGTAAGAGTTAAGACTTTCGCGTTTTAAAGTTCCCTAAATAAAAGCCTAGCAAGACTTGATTTAAACATGTTAATGATACTAGCTAGAGTAAACTTATATAAGTAAACTCGGGTTGAGTCAAAAGATTCACAAAGTTTAAAAATTAAAACCACTTTATTCAAAATTTATTCTAGCAAAGAAAGAAAATAACTATAACAAAGGAAAAAATACTAGGCCAAAATAGATCAAAAATTTTGAAAAATGTCGAAAAATCAATTTTCCGGTTAAAATGAGGACAAATACATGGAAAAGCCCACTTAATTTCGATAGAAGTCCCCCTACACTTGATATAAACATTGTCCTTAATGTTTAAGCATGTGGGAGTAAACTCCCCTACACTTAGGACATTGTGTACGTTGTTTAAATCTTGCTAAGGAAGAGACAACTAAAGTGATTCCTGTTTCAATCATAAATGATAAAATAATGAATCAAAAGAGTTTAGGATAGAACTGGAAAGACGGTTACACGGAATCATGGGTCGTCAAAAGTCATCAAGAATGGATCTTTGAAAGCTTGAATCCCTGCATATGATAAAAAGAAAACAACAAACACATACTAGGGTCTCCCCCTACACTTATTATAAAAACAGATAAAGATAGATAGATAATCGGGTTGCCTCCCAAAAAGCGCTTGTTTTTGTTAACCAAGTCACGAGCCTGACTCGACCCCGAATTAAATAGTCCATGGGGAAGCCTCAAATGTAATACCGGGATCAAAGACCTTGTCCTTGTTCCTGGAGGAAAATACAACAGGAGAGGCCGGAGGATAAGTCTTGAAGGGTAGAAAATTCCTCTCAACATACGAAAAGTATGTGAGGTTGTGATCCACGGGAGGTGGGGTGGGTAAAGGAAGCACATTGTCATCCCCCAAAGACAATGGATGTTGACCAAGCGGCAAAGCCGTAAAGTTATCACTCATAAAATAGTCAATGTCACCTCCCGGGTCAAAGCACTCATCCTCCGTAATGGTGTCTAAAGGAGTGGATGAAAGGTGCTCGGGAGGGGGACTTGAGAAAATACCTTCATGCAGAAAATTATCAAAAATAATATCCCCCTCCGCGTCATCATCATCAATACACGGAGGTATTGAGAGAATGTCGATTTCCTCCATAGCTGTATCATTATTCTCAACTGAAGTAATAGTCGGAGGTAAAGACTCGGAAATAGGAGCAGAATTCAACGCTTCAGTCTTAGCAATAAGAAGATGAACTTTCAGTAACTTGTCGCGAAGAATAACGTCTTCCACCTCATCTACAAGACCAAGTTCAGTGGTGAACTTCTCGTACGTCGGAGAGAATAAATCAACATCGCCCTCATCTCCCGGAGGAGATTGAGAAATTTCAAAGGTGAAATTCTCATAGCATGGAGAAAAATCATCATCATTAAGAGCGACCTCGTCCGTAAGATCAGCAAAAGTAGGGACATCATAAACCTCCTCAAATAAGTTGTCGAGACCAAATTCACTAATCTCACTTGATGAATCACAATCTTTAGACGCATTTGGGATATCAAGAGTATGAGTAGTAATCTCAGAAGATGGGTTGAGATCATAGATATCATCCTCGTCATCATCATAAAAGTAGTATGGACGCACAAGAAGAGGAGTATAATCACTAAGATTAAATATTTGCTCTTGTTGGTGTCGCTTTTCCTCCTCCCTTGCTTCGCGTATGCTAGCTAATTCTTGTTGAGCGTATTGAAGTGTATTCAAAAAATGGCTCGTTCTTCTTCACTCATTCAAACAGAAGGTTGATGATCGAGGGAGTAATGTGGGGGCTCGAAATTATAAAAACCGGAATCATAGCACAAATTTGGTTCAAAGTAATTCATCGGTTGACAATAAGAAGTATCGTGAGGGCCCCCACAATTATTGCAACACGGGTATTGAGAAAAACCCGGTGCATTTGGCAGATAGCTATGACCATTGTCATAATTGGAACCCGGTTCTTGCTCGTCAAGAGACGGGTATCGAATAGGACACAAAATATGCCAATGAGAATCGCTTCCACTATATATGCAAGGGGGGGAGTAGGTGGATTAGAAGAAAAGGATGAATTAGTCGAATTGCACGATGGACAAAATCCAAAATGGGAAAATTGTGAATCGAAAACGGTTGGAAGATCTTTTCCGCATTGCTCGCATGAACACCATTGACATGATTCGCACCCATATAATCGTCTCCCACACCCTACGCAATGGACATAAGAATCCATGAAGAATTAAAAATTAGAGGGGTTGAGAAAAAGAATTAAACACAAAAGAGGGTGAAGAGGAATGTTTTTGGTGCAAAACTCTTGGAAAAAGAAATGCAATTTATGATTTTTTTTAAATGTTTTTGTATTTCTTTGAATATTTTTATTTTTTTATTTTTTGGATTTTTTTTTAAATTTTTGGCAAGAAAAATAACGTTCAAAAGTGAACGGATCCCAAAATCCAACGCGTCTCTCATAGAAAACCGTTAATCTTCACAAAAAGAGCCGGCAGTGGCGCCATTTAATAACTGGGTTTTTGGCCAAGTATGAAAATTTGTTCGTCTCGATTCAATTCGAATTGATTATCAGTTAAAAGTGTGACTCAGTCATTCTTGGTGAATTAAAGAAAAGGTGTCGTTGTCTAAAACTATTTAAAGTTAAAAATAAAGCTTTAAAAGGAAATGACAAAATATAAAAGAAATAAACTAAAAATTAAAATGATTGACAAATAATAAAGAAACGATATTAAAAACAAATATAAAAACGAAACAATTGATAAAAATAAAACTAAACGAAGAAATTAACTTTCGAATGAAAAATAAAATTAACTTAATGAAAAAGGAGAAAATAAAACTAAGAGGGTACTTTAAAACAGAACGAGGTAAAAGTTAAAGCGGACACTAAATAAAAGATAAAACTTAAACTTTTCGAAAAATATTAATACTAAAAATTGACGAAAAATATAACTAAAAATAGGTGACTTTCAAAATTAAAATCGGAACAACTATCAGATTAAACTAAACGATTACGGAACAATATTAATAAATAAGCAAGCAGGCAGGCAGGTAGCTGGAAGCACCCAAGCTAGCAGCTAAAAAAAGGCGGGAAAAAAAGAAGCATGCAACCTAGCATGTCAATTGTTATACTTGTTCGTTCAGAAAATAAAGCTCGTTCGGAATGTTTTGTTCATTCGGTATTTTCCTTCGTTCGGGATTTTTGGGTTCGTTCGGTATTTTCCTTCATTCGGGATTTTGTTTCTTTATTGCTCATTCGGTATATTTTCTTTGGTTCGGGAAAATTGTTGGCTCGGTAAAAAATTTTAAAAAACTTTATTCGGGAAAAAGTAAAGGTTGGCTCGGGAAAAATTCTTGGTTCGGGAAAATTGGAAAAATAGCAGTAAAGAGAAAAAAATAGAGGATCGAGATCCAACTTTTATGAACACGAATTAATCTAAAAACGACCAAATTAAATCTAAAGGTTAAACTAAACTAACCACTAATCATCAACTAACAACAATCAATCAAACCAAATCAATAAAACTAAGAATGAAAACCAAATCAATCAAAACCCACTTAATCAAATCTATCAAAAACTCAAAAACACAACCAAATCAATAAAACTAAATTTATCAAATCAAAACAAGAAAGGAAGGATGAGATTATTGAAAAGCTTGATTAAAAGTATAAGATTCAACAATTAAAACATAAAGATTAAAGATTCTACATATTAATCTAGAGAGAGAAAGTGAAAACTAGAGAGAGAAAGTAAATCTACACTACTCCTAATCTAAACTAACTAATCCTAAAATGACTAACACCTCCTAATGACATATTAGGAGGGTTTATATAGGAGGAGGAAAATGTGTTGGAGCTTTCTTCTTTCTTTCTTCTCATCTCGACTCGATTTAAATTCTTTGTTTTTCTCGACGTCGTCTTGGGATTTGTCGATATAAATTTAACTCGTCTTATAATTTTCTTCATTTATCAGACTTGAGTTCTTCGACTTCATTAAACTTCCGTCTTTAGACTTTTTCCTCGATAAATCTTAAGAATAGACCTTGGACTTCCGTTCTTTTTGCACTCTTGATCTTTTGACTTCGTCTATTGTCTTTTTCTTCGATAAAAGCCCGTGAAAGACCGTGTTTTCTCCCCTTTTCACTTTTTGATCCTAAATCACAATAAAAACACAAACCACGCATAATTCTGACATTTACGACATAAAATACACGTTTTAGCTTGGTTATTGTTATAATTAAGTGGTAAAAGGATGGGTGTTTTCACAGCTATCAGGGACCATTGAGATGATGTAAAGATATGGACCGAGAGGCATATAAGCTGGATCTATCCTAAGACTTCAAGGGATGCATAAATTATGTTCGTATATCGAACTTGATAAAATGTCGATCAAGTGAAAATCTGATTGTTTCTTAATGAAGTTTGGATTGGCGAAAAGTTGCATTCAACAAAAACCCGTGAACATCATGGGTAGAGAAAGTAATTCAACATTAAGCCTGATCGTATTCTCGTATTTATGTTTGATGAAACTCGGGTATTGTAATGAATTACACTTGAGAGAAAAGACATAATGTGGAGGAAATGCCCACATGTCTTGATTCTATAAGAAGCGAGTAGTAAGATAAATCGATCTTTGAGGACAAAGATCCTCTTTAGGGGTAACTTCTGTGACAATCCGTCAATTTATGGTCGATATTTTATTCTCAAGTATTATTTAAAATCATTATTTTAATGTTATATTATGAACTCACTCATTTTTGGGAAGAAATTTGGGTTTACATCTTAAAGTAGCATCGACTACGTCTAAACCGGAGAATTCTACGTTACGTGCTTACGTTACATACACCGTTTTTGTGACGTTCCGACATTTCAGAAAATAAATTTATTCTCGAATATTATTTCCGAATTTTAATTTGTGTTGGTTCATAAACTCACAAATTTACGAGAAAAGATTAGGACTTACGTGCATAATTTAGCGTCTTTAACGATTAAACCGGAAACCCTATGTTTACGTATTACGTTTTTGAACTCCTTTTTGATGAGACAATTTTTATTAGATTCGTTTTGTGCTGTAGATTCATAATTTATAAGAACGTTTTTCGTAAAACGACCCGAGGGCACGTAAATCGAGGAAACTAGAATCGAGGAGTACCCGTAAATTAATGGGGATGAGACAAGTGGGACACTTGTCCCACCCCCACTATAACCGGCCAAGCTTCACCAACACACCCCATTATGTGTCAAGTTAAGATAAAACTAAGGACACTTGTCCTTAGTTTCTACTCAAAACCACCAACACATTAAAACTAGCAAAACATACCATTTCTCTCATTTAGCTACATGCAAAACCACCAAAACTCTCTCTCTAGCTCCCCCATTTCCATCCATACTCCACCACAAAACACCACATTTGATCAAAAATTCTACCATGAATCTTGTGTTAAACTTGCACAAGATGAAAACCCATTGAAGACTTGTTGATTTGAGGTGGTCCTAACATCTACAAAGAAGTTTTCCTTGGAGTATAGGGCTGATTTTTCTCAAGGTTTTTCATATATTTGGTGATCTTGAAGGTGGCCTTGATGTTTCATAAGAATGGTTATCATAAACCAAGTCTTGATCTCAACCTTTACATCACTTTGGTGGTATAGAGATTGTTTCTTCATATCCTCTTGTTATTTTGTAAAAGTAATCATGTATTTTATTTAGAAATGTATATGTATATGATGATGAATGATGATCAACGTATTATGTGAGTTTCTTGCGTTAATAGATTTGGTTAAAAAGACTAAAATCTACATGTAAATATGTTAAAATCTTGATTAAATTTAAAGGCTGTATAAAACAGTAAGTAACCATATGAACACTTGGTAAAAAGGCTTGGATTATTAAATATACAGTTAGATATATGATTTTTACATATGTGGAGAGTTGGCCACTGTAATAACACGAGCTTACGTCATTATTTTATCCTAATTATATAACGGATTTTTAATTTCTAAATAATGATGAGTATTATTATATTTGACGGTTATAGTTGAAACCGATAATGTGTGGCTATAATTAATTGTTGTGACGATTGAAGAGTACCAATACTGATCGCGATGCCAATAGATGCCCAAATATTATATTTTAGTATCGATTATTTCGATATTTGATATTTTTGAAATTTTTATTTCATTACGTATTAAGTCGAGTCGAACTTTATTATTTCGTTTTGTGTGCGTTTAATTATTAAAACGATCGATTTAACAAACGAGAATTATATTTTTATGAACCCGGGACAAAACCCGACTCTCGTAAATATTTATAAAATTGACTGGTAGTCATTTCCTGCTTTTTAACTAATATTTACACTTTGGTTCACAAGAATGCACAATTGGCAAAAACTACCATTCCTCCACCATACATAAGCCTCATTTTTACACACACATGCATAAACAACCAACAAAATTCATCTCTCTCCTCACCCTCCTCTCTTGCCATCACCCTCTCTAAACAAACACCCCATGATCATCAATTTTGAGCTTGAATCCTTAAAAACAAAAAGAAGACCCATGTTGGAAATCCAATGGTGATTCTTATGGTATGATTTTCAAAAACATGCATATACTTTTATTTTTCAAAGATTTTTATTGAAGAACAATGGTGTTTGATCCATTGTTGTGTTGTATAAAAGTGTTATTATTATTATCTTTGATTTTAAAAGTGTTGCATGTATGATTTGTGTAGTGGGTTTTGAAAGTATTAATCATGCAAGTGATTTATGGATGATATGAGATGTTATAGATGATGGGTATAACATATTTGAGTTGTTGATGATGATAAAAATGGGTCAAAATAGTTGTTGGTATGATTTTTAAAGAGTCATTTTAGATCAGTAGGTTTAAGGCCATTTGTCGTACAGTGGCTGTTAATTAAAATTTGATATTATTAGATATTGTTGTAGTAGTCGTCGAGACGCTCGTTTCGATATAAGATATAGCTTTTAATTCCAAACGAGTCAAAAGTTATGCTAGTTTGATTATTCGTGTATCGGGAGACGAGTATTGACACAATACGAAATTGTTGTCAATATTTGAATCGAATCTCGGGGACTATAGTTGAGTTTTAAAACTGATCAAAGGCTGTTGTTAGGTTCTAAACTTATCATTTTGAGTCTATTTTCAAAGTCAAGTGGTGATTTTATAAATGAAAATGTTTAACAAGGTCAAAACGGTTTTACGATGCAAGTGTGCAGAACTGTCCGGTTTTTAAAGTCTAAAGATGTATCGAGCAGGTGGTTCTAAAATGTGAATCAATTGATGAAATTTAAACTGAGTCTTCTACATATTATAAATGAGTTTGTCACCAATTTTCGTCGAAAACGGAGTTGTTTAGGTAGGGGAAAACAACGTGTACTTTTGGTAAGTACCGGCTGAGTACTATTTGGGAGGTACTTAACCTCGCGTCATAATTTGAGACGAGAGGCTAATCTATTAGCTTCTCAAAGCTTTTAAAAGGATACAAGTCTTATGTGTGAGTGTATATTCTGAGATTGGAGACCCATTTAGGGTACTTGAACCGTATTGATTTGGCATCTTGAGATGGATCAATATCGAAGGTGCTAGTCTTGGAAAGCTAGTACTTGTCATGGAGTTAGAAGGAATCACTTGCATTGATTGATCATGTCTATGTACATACTATTTTGAGTCATTGATTTTATTATACTAAGTATGATTGAAATACTTAAGTATGTTGCTAAGCGCGCACCTTATTTGTTAGGTGGCGGCTTTTGATGTGTATATATTTGGGAGGCATCTTCACTTCGGCGATCACTACTACTACCAGCTCTGTGTATTATATAAGGCAAGTCTATAGCCTCGCTTTTACACTATTTTGTAAATGGGTTTTAAACCCGCGAGGGGGAATACATGTTTTTCATAAACTTGGAACATAAGTCTTTTATGGTATGCTTGTCCCTCTATGAATGGACCCGTGGTTGCCTTTGAATTGCATTAAGTGATTGCCTTTATTAAAGCCTCAATTATGGACCGTTAATTAATCTATGATGGGTTAACCGCTAGTACAATTAATAGATCTATGGGGGAAGCTGCCCCGGTTCAGTTTGTGTGGACTTGTCACAGAAGCTTAGGCCCGACCTCAACACTGTTTGAACATATTGTATTGAGAAGTCAGGTATACGGCAATGTACCAATAATATAGAGGTAACGACTATTAATAAATCTCTTGTCTTATTAGACCTAACGGAGTGTCTAAGGGCTCGGTTCCATGAGCTTAATGCAATTTATGCTATATACAATTATTATTGTTGATGCAAATTACTATTTGATGCTTGTTGCCTTCAAGTATGCCACAAACTTATAATCTTTGCTTGTGTTCAAATGATTTGTAAAACCTATAGACTTGCTCAACCTTTGTGTTGATGATTTTACACATGTATTTCAGGTAATCAAGATGGATAGCAGCGGAGCATGTGGGGAGGAAGTTGGTGCTTACTTGTCTAAATCTTTGTTTACTTTTCCATCCTTTGAAATGAATAAACTGCTTTTAAGCATTTAATGTATTATGATTGGTAATGGTTTTTGGGACCAATGCTACTCAGATTTTATATATATATTGGGATGGGAATATTTTAGACAAGGTTTGTATAATATTTTTAACGTCTCTTTTGAGGTCGTTTTCTATGATTGTGTGTGATGTGCTATGAGTAGCGCCCCAAAGTGGTATTCCGCTGCGTTTAAATTTGGGGGTGTTACAAATTGGTAATTAGAGCCACAAGTTATAGAGAACTAGGTTGATTTTGAAAATGTCAAACTATAACTTTTGGTGTGTTTTAAAAGGTTTTAAGCACGCAACTACTTCGCATGGCTCCGGTAAGGCTATTCTTGTATTACTTTTTATTGATTGTCATTATGTGAACCTATGTGTATGTAGAAATGGTAGTATGTATATGTATGCATATACTATGGTATTTAAAGGCATTGCACGCGAAGCAATGTTCCTTGAAGGATTGTAGTACATTCTATAATACGGTTTTGTATCGGAATTTGGTTTCACTGCCAATCACCGATATTGATGATCATGTTATCTGAATACGAGTATGAAACTCGTTTGATACTTTGAGTATGTATATATGGTTTTGTAATCTATCGCATATCGACTTGTTTAAGTTAGATTGTTATCATCGTATCGTGATGTGCCATTTTTGGACATCTCCTTTCGGAACGTAATTGATAAATGAGATGTTCGTGTTTTCGTTATTACTTATGATTTTTAAGAATCATTTATCCGAGGCGATATCTCCTATGTAATGCGACGTGTGATTTGATTTTATATGACCACGTTTTATTGGCGAAAATGAGGATGCCAATGTTGGACTTAAGATATATATATCCTAATCAAATATATATAGTTTGGGTACAACAATGATATGCTCGTAGTAGTCATTCGGTTGAGTGACTTATTACTATGTATCTAAATGGAATGGGACATTTAGATATAGAGATTTTAACTCGCCCAACTATGATTCGTTTAAGGTTGTCTTATTTAAATGGATTAGGACATTTGAATAAGAAAATTTTAAACCACTGGACCTTAGATTGTCGTGTTTTCCTTATTCATATGGAATGGGACGTTTGAATACGGAAATCATGATATAAGTTTATTGACACCTTGTATTTACTATGGTATTTTGATATGATATCGTGTTGAGAGGTAGTAATACTTGAGTAGGATGACTTATAATCGTTTTGTTGAATTGGATAGGGACGCCTTTTCATTTGAACATGAAAGTTATAAGTTCTCGAACCGTAAATTTATAAACTCTTGTATACATGAAAGGGGACGCCTTTTGATGTAGACAAGGAGTTATAAATGAGTGGGCCCAAGTATGTCTGGCTCGATTTGTGGATGTTTGGTGTACGTACGTCTTCCTTCGAATCGTGTTTCATTGATATGAATCGCTCAGTGCTGTCGTCATTATGATGATTGTCGATTATCATCTATGTACGAGTAACCCGTTTGACTTCTCTCAAGTTATGAGTTACTTCTGTGGACCATTTCTAATGTGTCTTGATGATCGTGAGCTTTATAAGCTGATTGTTAAGAACCGTTGACCGTTCCGAGAATAGGCGACTTGTTTAAGCATCACCAGGATTTATGCATGTACTTGTGGATTGACTGAGGATCAAGTTATCAACGACAACTTATCATGGATATGAAGATTTTGTAATTCTACTTGCTATTATCAAAGGGTAACCGAAGACTTTTCTTGATGACGAAACTCTTGGGCTAGTATGATGAACTAAACAAGGAAGATGATGCATCACCTTGAGCATTGAAGTAGAAATTATTGGGACGCCTTTGTATGATGAATGCTGAAGTAGAAGTTAGTGGGACACTTTTGCATGTTGAACCTTGGAGCAGAAGGTAATGGTACACCCAATATGTTGTGGATCATGCCAATGAACCAAATTTCTTAATTATTGGAATTAATAAATTCGTTATCACTTCGAGGAGTATGTTGAAGCCGACACCGCAGGTGGAAAGAATTTAGAGATCAAGTTTTATTATCAAGGGTTCGTTCAAGGTTTTCTCGATGATCAACGGTGGAAATCTGTATTTGATGTTTTTGTTCGACCTTTTCTTTTTATGTACTTATATGGTGTGTGATCTACTCTAATGATCGTAAGTTGTGAGAACTTGAGACGACATTATCCAATGACGACCGATCAGGTAGAACACATATTATGTTATATCTTTTTGACTTTCAATGACGATGCGTATTGAGTCTTTGACTGCGCGTGGAGCGTAAGTGAGATTGTGTCTTTGAATTATCTTTTGAGTATGGATCCGTGTGTGAGCACCCTCCGATGGCGAAAATATTTTTCTTGTTAGTTCTTTTTTATGTGTGTCCATGGCTATCCGGCCAATGGATATCCGTTAATTTGAAACCTTCCATTTGACTGGACTTACCCGAAAATCTTGTCATCTATTCTTGTCGTCGAATGAGCTTCGTGTAATTCATAAAACTTTCACGTGTCGAGCTTGAAGGAGTGATGGTGAATTAGGATATATTCATCCACTTTTGGTGAAATACAACTTGATGACAAGTTGTGTTTTGTAAGAAGAACCAGTGGAGATCGTGGATCGAGATTCGCGTGGGATCGTGAGAGCTTCTTTTGAAGAAAGTTCCCTTATCTTTCCTAGTGGAACACAATACAAATATGAGGCGAGGTGAGCGTTAGGACATCGCTCCTTTAAGGTGGTGAGGATGTAATAACCCGAGCTTAACGTCATTATTTTATCCTAATTATATAACGGATTTTTAATTTCTAAATAATGATGAGTATTATTATATTTGACGGTTTTAGTTGAAACCGATAATGTGTGGCTATAATTAATTGTTGTGACGATTGAAGAGTACCAATAGCGATCGCGATGCCAATGGATGCCCAAATATTATATTTTAGTATCGATTATTTCGATATTTGATATTTTTGAAATTTTTATTTCATTACGTATTAAGTCGAGTCGAACTTTATTATTTCGTTTTGTGTGCGTTTAGTTATTAAAACGATCGATTTAACAAACGAGAATTATACGTTTATGAACCCGGGACAAAACCCGACTCTCGTAAATATTTATAAAATTGACTGGTAGTCATTTCTTGCTTTTTAACTAATATTTACACTTTGGTCCACAAGAATACACAATTGGTAAAAGCTACCATTCCTCCACCATATATAAGTCTCATTTTTATACACACATGCATAAACAACCAACAAAATTTATCTCTCTCCTCACCCTCCTCTCCTGCCGTCACCCTCTCTAAACAAACACCCCATGATCATCAATTTTGAGCTTGAATCCTTGAAAACAAAAAGAAGACCCATGTTGGAAATCCAATGGTGATTCTTATGGTATGATTTTTAACAACATGCATATACTTTTATTTTTCAAAGATTCTTATTGAAGAACAATGGTGTTTGATCCATTGTTGTGTTGTATAAAAGTGTTATTATTATTATATTTGATTTTAAAAGTGTTGCATGTATGATTTGTGTAGTGGTTTTTGAAAGTATTAATCATGTAAGTGATTTAGCGATGATATGAGATGTTGTAGATAATGGGTATAACATATTTGAGGTGTTGATAATGATTAAAATGGGTCAAAATGGTTGCCGGTATGATTTTTAAAGAGTCATTTTAGATCAGTAGGTTTATGGCCACTTTTCGTACAATGGCTGTTGATTAAAGTTTGATATTGTTAGATATTGTTGTAGTAGTCGTCGAGACGCTCGTTTCGATATAAGATAGAGCTTTTAAATCCAAACGAGTCAAAAGTTATGCTAGTTTGATTATTCGTGTACCGGGAGACGAGTATTGACACAATACGAAATTGTTGTCAATATTTGGATCGAATCTCGGGGACTATAAGTTGAGTTTTAAAACTGATCAAAGGCTTTTGTTAGGTTCTAAACTTATCATTTTGAGTCTATTTTCAAAGTCAAGTGGCGATTTTATAATTGAAAATGTTTAACAAGGTCAAAATGGTTTTACGATGCAAGTGTGCAGAACTGTCCGGTTTTTAAAGTCTAAAGATGTATCGAGCAGGTGGTTCTAAAATGTGAAACATTTGATGAAATTTAAACTGAGTCTTCTACAGATTATAAATGAGTTCGTCACCAAGTTTCGTCGAAAACGGAGTTGTTTAGGTATGGGAAAACAGCATGTACTTTTGGTAAGTACCGGCTGAGTACTATTTGGAAGGTACTTAACCTCGCGTCATAGTTTGAGACGGGAGGCTAATCTATTAGCTTCTCAAAGTTTTAAAAGGATACAAGTCTTATGTGTGAGTGTATATTATGAGATTGGAGACCCATTTAGGGTACTTGAACCGTATTGATTTGGCATCTTGAGATGGATCAATATCGAAGGTGCTAGTCTTGGAAAGCTAGTACTTGTCGTGGAGTTAGAAGGAATCACTTGCATTGATTGATCATGTCTATGTACATACTATTTTGAGTCATTGATTTTATTATACTAAGTATGATTTGAAATACTTAAGTATGTTGCTAAGCGCACACCTTATTTGTTAGGTGACGGCTTTTGATGTGTATATATTTGGGAGGCATCTTCACTTCGGCGATCACTACTACTACCAGCTCTGTGTATTATATAAGGTAAGTCTATAGCCTCACTTTTACACTATTTTGTAAATGGTTTTTAAACCCGCGAGGGGGAATACATGTTTTTTATAAACTTGGAACACAACTCTTTTATGGTATGCTTGTCCCTCTATGAATGGACCCGTGGTTGCTTTTGAATTGCGTTAAGTGATTGCCTTTATTAAAGCCTCAATTATGGCCGTTAATTAATCTATGATGGGTTAACCGCTAGTACAATTAATAGATCTATGGGGAAGCCGCCCCGGTTCAGTTTGTGTGGACTTCTCACAGAAGCTTAGGCCCGACCTCCACACTGTTTGAACATATTGTATTGAGAAGTCAGGTATACGGCAATGTACCAATAATCTGGAGGTAACGACAATTAATAAATCTCTTGTCTTATTAGACCTAACGGAGTGTCTAAGGGCTCGGTTCCATGAGCTTAATGCAATTTATGCTATATACAATTATTATTGTTGATGCAAATTATTATTTGATGCTTGTTTCCTTCAAGTATGCCACAAACTTATAATCTTTGCTTGTGTTCAAATGATTTGTAAAACCTATAGACTTGCTCAATCTTTGTGTTGATGATTTTATACATGTATTTTAGGTAATCAAGATGGATAGCAGCGGAGCATGTGGGGAGGAAGTTGATGCTTACTTGTCTAAATCTTTGTTTACTTTTCCATCCTTTGAAATGAATAAACTGCTATTAAGCATTTAATGTATTGTGATTGGTAACGGTTTTTGGGACCAACGCTACTCTGATTTTATATATATATTGGGATGGGAATATTTTAGAGAAGGTTTGTATAATGTTTTTAACGTTTCTTTTGAGGTCGTTTTCTATGATTGTGCGTGATGTGCTATGAGTAGCGCCCCAAAGTGGTATTCCGCTGCGTTGTAATTTGGGGGTGTTACAGCCACTCAATGGAATCATTAAAATGAGCAAGATATGATCAAAATACTATTGAGGTACAAATATGTATAGTCTGTTTTTGACGAATTATTAGGAATACTTAGAGGATGATTGAGCAGTAGATATAAGGGAGTTATTTGTAGTACATATCATGTAGTTTATGCTGCCCATATTTGAGCTTCTATCTCCTTGTAGAACTCAATATATGGCAAAAATGGTGGAAGTGACTTTGATAATCAGATTTGTAAATAAAAGTATATAATATAAAATGAGCACTCAAGTAATATTATTATAAAATAAATACATAAAACCCACTAAATAATAATAAGTAATATAAAATGAGTTATATACTATGATAAATAAAACCTGGCATTTTATAAAAGTACAAACTCAAATGTTTTTTGAAGTTATAAAACTATATATATGTTTTATGTCTTTTCGGCTAAAACCGAAGGATTAACGTTTTTGCCAAATGAAACTTAGACGGTCGGACCCGTCTAATGTAACATTTTTATAACTCATATACTGATATGTAAGTACATTTGACAAGTAAAAATTGATAAAACCCAAGCTTTATAATTTATGGACCTTAACGGGCCAAAGTAGCCTTATTGGAATATTAACCTAACTAGTTTGGCTAAACACTAATGGACTTACTCATGGGTTTAACCCACTTGGGGCCAATATATGAGTATAGGCCTGGTGTTAAAAGTATAAATGGGCTAATATAATGTATTGGACTTTTAATGGGCTTATTGGGCCTTAATATATAAATAAGTTGAAACTATTGTAACTAGTCTAAAATTTGACTAACACATAACACTATAATGTGTATGAAGAGATAAAATCCCACTTGATCATCATCATACTTATAATGTCATCATATATACATAGCCATTATTTTTATAAAGTCATTGGATAAGAGTCTAAGACGAGTATTATTTTTCTAGGTTTCCGTGATTGAAGCACGTACCGTACATCCAAATCGCTGATAACCCGCCTTTCCCAGTCAACGTGAGTTCAGAGCCTCACACTCTTTTAAATGATTTATGAAATGTTTCATAAACCTGCGAGGGAGATAACATGTTAGTTTTAATAAAAATAGGACACCAGTTGTCCCGATTATTTGCTTATTGATATGGACCCGAATGATTATATGACTCGATGAATGAATGAAATGGATTATTATTAGTTAGGTTATGTCACTAAAAGTCCAATTAGCATGAATTGTGAACTACCGGGATTTGGTAGACGCTTATGCATATAATAGTACTATTTGGGGAAGATCACCCCAGTTCGCGCCGTGAGGGTTGATCCCCGTCGTGCCACCATGAGTGGTAAGCGAATTTATGTATGAGAAAATTTATATAAGCGTGATTTATTGTGACGACACGCTGTAATAGATGGGCAAAGGAATTACGGGTTAGCTACCCGTTGTTTGTTATAGTAAGGTAGCAATGTCATGCGGCTTATAATAATCCAATAACGAAAATACTGATATACGCATTGAATTATAACATATTGCCTGACTAGCAATACGGGGTCTTATTACTGATATTATGTTCATGTTTTGGTTTTACGTAACCATTTTCATATAATGGTTTTTATTTAACTCTATACAACGTTATAAAACGTATTGTATGATGTTTTTGCGATAATGGTTCGCATAATGTTTTGAAGGCAAAAGCCTATATTATGATTACGACAAAGATTTGTATAAAATGTCTTTGGTCTATTTTATGGCCTACGACAAAGAATTGTACAAAAATGATTTTCGGTAATGATTATATACCGGTGATATATATATATATATATATATATATATATATATATATATATATATATATATATATATATATATATATATATATATATATATATATATATATATATATATATATATATATATATATATATATATATATATATATATATATATATATATATATATATATATATATATATATAAATGGGTTTTATTAAACTCTATGAATTCACTCGGCGTTTTGCTGACTTTTTAACATGTTTTATCTCAGGTACTTGAAGGTAATTCTCGGGAAGACGACAAGAATTTATGGCCGGCATTAAAATAAAATTTCCATTCAAATGTTTTTGTAAAATTGTATGAAATACTATGACCGGAGGACCTATGTAATTTGATATTTATGAATGGAAAATGCTTTATTATTAAACGACGCAATTTTTAAGCGTTGTCTATGATTTGAGTAATGTGCTATCCCGTAACACCAACGACTCTTCCGTTGAACTAAAGTATGAATATTTGGGGGTGTTACAAAGGACGTTGTTAAAAAAGAGATCCTTAAACTCCTCGATTCTGGAATAATTTACCCAATCGCCGATAGCCCCTGGGTTACTCCTATTCATTGTGTACCTAAAAGGGGATGTATCACTGTAGTAACTAATGAAAACAGTGAGTTAGTACCAACACGAACCATCACCGGATGGAGAGTTTATATTGACTATCGAAAATTAAATGACGCAACTACGAAATATCATTTTCCTTTTCCCTTTATGGATCAAATGTTAGAAAGACTCGCAGGGAATGAATACTTTTGTTTCCTCGATGGTTTTTCCGGATATTTTCAAATCTCAATCAACCCTATGGATCAAGAGAAAACCAGATTTACTTGTCCATTTGGAACTTACGCGTATAAGTGCATGCCTTTTGGCCTATGCAATGTACCTGCTACTTTTCAGAGGTGTGTGATTGCAATCTTTCACGATATGATTGAAGAATCAGTCGAAGTCTTCATGGATGATTTTTCCGTCTTTGGAAATTCTTTCGACACATGTCTTAGTGTTAGCCTCAAAATATTGAGTCAAACAAGAATGTTCGGTCATAGGTTTCTATTGTAATATTTATTAGAACGTTGTAATAAGTAGTTATTTAGTCGTGATTTACGGGCTTGGATTTAAACTAATTAAAGTCCATAAAGACAAGCCCGGCCCAATATATAGTCCATTAAAGCCCGCATGTGGGTGGACTATATATACTACCCTCCTAGCATGTTAGGAGGGTGGATGGTCATTTGTAACTTCTTTTCTTAATCTAATCTCACCAAGTTAATCATCTCCTCTCTACTTTCTCTCACTACTTTCTCTCTCTAGGAATTCATCTCTACTTCATCTATTTTCTTTCTTTCTTCATTGCTTAATCATCACAAATATATGGGACAACATTTGGTATCAATCGCCACGGGGTAGATTTGTGATTGGTTGGTATTATTATCTTTGATTCGAATGATTTAATCCATAAATCATCTCGGATTCAAATTTTTTTGTGTTTTCCGTGCTTTGCTTAATCATCTACATCTTATACATAGTTGTAGTAGTGATTTGGTATATTTACTTTGGCTAAAAACACAAAATTTTTGGGTTTTTTGATCATTTTTTGGCTTAAAATCACGTATTGGTTGAGTTTTGTCCGAGAAAAGGGGGATACATTCCGATTGCTGCAATCTGAAAAGGGTTTATAGATTCCGATTGGTGTATTCCGATTCGTCATTCCGATCACACATTCCAATCATACATTCCGATTGGTGCATTCCGACATCATTCCGATTGGTGTATTCAGATAACATTCCGATTGGTGTATTCAGATAACATTCCGATTGGTGTATTCAGATAACATTCCGATTGGTGTATTCAGATAACATTCCGATTGTTGCATTCCGATTGGTTATTCCGATTAGGGGACATTCCGATGATGTGTTTTGCTAAATTTTGTTTGAGTATTTTTTAGACTTAGCCACTATCTAGACTAGTTTCAGAATATCGTTTCCACGAATATCAAAAAAAAAAAAAAAAAAAAAAAGTTAAAAATTTTTTCGTCAAGTAAATTCAAATTTTTTCCATACTAGTTTTAGGACATTTCTAGCTCGATTTCAAATTTTGGCGATTACAAAATTTTTGGACTACCGTTTTTGTCGGACTGGAGAATTTATTGTCGGCCTGGAGAAAAATTGCAATTTTCGGAATTTAAAACACAACATCAATCACAACAAATCTACTTAAGATCCATATTCACTTCATCATTTCAGAGAATTTTGAGATGGATTCTACTGCAGAATATCGTGTAACGAACAACAACATCATGGTCGCGGGTAATAAAGAGAGACCACCAATGCTTGTGGCTGGTCGATATGCTCAATGGCAATCACGCTTTCTTCGCTATCTTGATACAAGACCTAATGGTGATGCCTTGAGACAATGTATTAACAATGGCCCATATGTCTTTTCTGAAATTGATGTTCCTTATACACCAGCCACAGACACATGTCCAGAAGTACCTGCAACAAAGAAAAAGGAAACTTTATCTGACCTTACACCCGAGAAACGTGCTTGGCATGATGCAGAAAAAGAAGCGATCTATATGATCCTAAGTGGAATTGGAGATGATATTTATTCCACAGTCGATGCATGTCCTACAGCACAAGAAATGTGGACGGCCATTGAACGCTTGCAACAAGGAGAGTCTCTCAACAAGCAAGATGTCAAAACAAACTTGTTTTGTAACTTTGGTAAGTTTACTGCATTGGATGGAGAATCAATTGAGTCCTATTATTCAAGATTTTACAAGATGATGAATGATATGACAAGAAACAACTTGGAAGTCTCCACCATGCAAGTCAATGTGCAATTTCTACAACAACTCCAACCAGAGTGGACACGTTTTGTCACTTTGGTGAAACAACAGAAGCAGTTAGACAAGGTAAACTATCACACTCTCTTTGATATCTTGAAACAATTTCAGCATGAAGCAAATGAGATTCGAGCTGAACGAGTGGCAAAGACGGCTAATCCACTTGCTTTATTAACTACCACTCAAAATGTCCAAGATCATCGATCTCATGCTCCTAAGCCATACTCTAGCCCATCATCCTCACCACGATATTCCACATCATCCAAGTCTTCATCATCCACAAGATCACGCAGCAAAGCACCAAGAGCACCTTCACCACCATCTGAGTCATCTTCAGAAGAAGATAGTGATGAAGATCAAGCTCAGAAGAATCGTGAGATGAAACAACAAATTGCTTTCATTATGAAGACTTACCAGAAGATCTACAAACCCACCAACAACAATCTTCGAACATCATCTAACACAAAGAACCGATATGTTGCGAGTCCTCCAAGGTATGACACACGTCGACGTGGTGAAAGTCCTTCTAGGTATGATCGACATAATCCAACGCATGTTGAGGGTTCTGCAAGATATGATCGACAAACTGCAAAGTATGATACTCAGAGGATTGCTGCTGCTACTGGGAATAGGGAAACTGTTGGAACTCAAGTGGTTCAACAAAGTGGGATTCAGTGTTATAATTGCCAAGGTTATGGGCATATGGCAAAGGAATGTAGGAAGCCGAAACGGGTTAGGGACTCTAGCTACCATAAGGAAAAGATGCTGCTATGCAAGAAGATGGAAGCAGGGGTCAAACTGTCAGCTGAGGAAGGAGCTATGCTTGATGACACTGATGATGAAGCCTCCGACCAGGAATTAGAAGCACATTACTCGTACATGGCACATGTTGAAGAAGTTCTCAAAGTCACTGAAGATGACAATGGTCCTATCTTTGACACTGAGCCAATCGATAAGGTACACACTACTGATGAATATAATGTGTTTGGTGATATTCCTGAGCATAGTGATCTACCCAATGCCATTAATGACACGTGTATGATGGAAACGGTTGATAGTAATACCACACCCGATTCATCAGACATGTGCAATAATGAGTCTGAGGATGATCAACATGCAAATGAATATGATGAAGAGGAACGTATTGCGCTTGCTAATTTAATTGCTACTTTACAAAAAGATGTCACTGAAAATAAAAAGAGTCAAAAGCAATTAAAGAAGGCAAACGCTACGCTCACTCAAAGTTTTGAAGAATGCAAAGCTGCTCTTATCAAATCTACTGAGATGACTGAAAGCTATAGAGATGAGCTCCTTCAGAAAACCAAAGAGCTTGAGGGGTACAAGGGAAGTGCGTTAAAAAGTCAAAAGGACGATTTTGAAAACAAATATAATACCACTCTTGAGTTATTAGCTAAAGAGAAGCGTCAATATAATGTTTTCTTAATGGATGAACGTCAAAAAACGTACCTTGCCAATACCAAAGTTAATGAACTTGAACAAAAGCTCTCTATGACCACTACTGATTCTGCTAAAATTCTAGAGGATAAGAAACAAGAGGTAGATGCGTTAAAACAAGACTTCAAAAGTAGATATGATAAAGAAACCGAAAAAGTTACAAAACTAGAAGCACAAGTCGACTTTTTGAAGAACGTTGTTTATAAAACGCATGATTCTATTCAATCCGTAAGAATGCTAGCACCTCCATCGATGTTTAAGGGTCAAGCTAGCTTTGCAAGTCCTGAGTACCTTGCCAAAGCTCAAGCTGCGAACCCGCATCTTTATCTTGATGAGACTGAAAGGACAGATCTTGATTGCATGCCTCTAAGTGCCAATAGTGAAGAGACTGCCCTTTGGGATGCTGATAGTCAACCATCAGTTAATAAGGAGTTTGTGAAACCATATAATTATGCTTATGAGAATAGTCTTTATGGTCTGTTCCACAAACAAACTCAGAAATCTCGTGAGGAAGTATTTTTAGAAGGCAGGGAAAAGAGAATTCAATGGAAGAAAGCGTTTGCCACTAAGAAAACAAACGTTTCTAAGTTCATCAACTACTTGCCCCTAGATGCTTCTAAAAGCAAGAGTATGCAGATATTTGGGTTTCTTACTCATTACATAGATAATATTAAGTCCATTATTGATAATGATTGGAAACAACGACAAAATGACGAGTGGAAGAAACCAATTCCTCAAGACATAACTGTGCTTGTCAAACAAATCTTAATACCGAATGCGGCCACACTAAAAGAAAATGTTCTTAAATTCGAAAGCTTAATTCGGTCTGAAATGTTTGATGATTTACAATATGTTGAGTCTCTTGAGAAAGCAATTGATGATCTTCAAATGGACAAGTCCGTTTTTTCTGATGAATATGATTTACTCTTGCAAGAATGCGTTTCTAAAGATATTATGTGTGCTTATTTTACATCTTGTGCTGATATTGATGAATATTCTGAAGTTGCATGCCAATATCTTGATAAGCTCAAAGAATGTGAACGTCTTGAAATTGAGCGTTCGAAACGGAAAGAAAATGTTGACAAAAAGGCTTTTGAGTTACTTCAACACAAAACTGATTTCCTTCAAAAACATTGTCATTCACTTGAACTTGCTTTGCAAAAAGACGTTGGTCGTTTTTCACATGATAATAAATTGCAAGAAAAACTTTCCCAAACATTTCGAGAAATGAATGAACAGAATTTGGAAATTAAAGAGTTGAAAGCTCAATTACAAGACAGGGACAGAGCGATAGCAGAGTTACATAAACTCATTGCTAAAATGGGTGGAAAAATTGTGGAACCTAGCATTAAGAAAAATGTTGTTAGACAACCCAATGCTTCTAAAGAGAATAGATCCTCTATCTTGGGAAAACCATCTGCTTTATCTAATTCCTCGTTTGCAAAACCTGTGTTTGCCCCCAAGATGGATGGAAAGGAAAGGTTACCACAAGCTCAACCCATAAGGAATCCTGTAGCACCAAGCGTTAAGCACAATAATGTGATTAAACCAGGGATGTATAGAATGCCCACTAAGCCCACAAACAAAGATACTCACTCGCCTCAGACTTCTAGAAACACTAATATTCATGTGTCTTCTACTACAGGAATAGTCTCCACTACTAGTGTTAGCCGGCCTCAGCTTAAGAGCACTCAAGATAATGATAAGGTCTGGAAACACAAGAATCAAGGGAAGATGAAGCAAGTAGAAGAACACCCTAGGAATTTGAATGTTTTTAAGAATAAAAAGTCTGTTATCGCATGTAATGACGATCTGAATGCTGTGAATGATTTGAATGCTATGAATGTGAAATTTGTTTGTGTCAAATGTGGCAAGTGTGCTAATGCTAATCATTCTATGTGTGCTATACATAAAGTCAAAGGCGTAGATACTAGAACTAAGAAGCAAGTTGCAATGCCTATTAGAGCTAGTAAACCCAAACGCAAAGTGAACCATTCTGGTGCAACCCCCACTAAGAAAAGTAATGCATCAGACTCCACCACTAAGAATCCTAGAAGCAAAATTAAGGAATTATATGAGTCTGCCAGTAAGTCTTGGAAATGGTGGTTTGCTAATCAATGTCCTCCCGGATATAAATGGATGCCTAAAGTTAGGACAGAAAATGTGAAAACGAGTGTTAGTTTGCCTTTAAATGTTGATAAGGACACTAATGATTCTACTATCACAACTACTGTGGTATCCAATTTAGCAAATGCTCCATCGTGTTCTAACTCTTCTGCAGGTGATACAAATAATTCTCTTCATAATGGACTCCGGATGCACGAAGCACATGACGGGGAATCTCAAGCTTCTAATTAACTTCGTGGAAAAGTTCCTAGGTACGGTCCGATTCGGAAATGATCAATTTGCACCGATCCTAGGATATGGAGATTTGGTTCAGGGGAATATCATGATTAAAAGGGTATACTACGTCGAAGGGCTCAATCACAATCTTTTCTCGGTTGGTCAATTCTGTGATGCGGATTTGGAAGTTGCTTTCAGAAAGAAAACATGTTTTGTTCGTGATTATGATGGGAATGACTTACTTACCGGTACACGGGGTACTGATCTTTACACAATTTCACTTCAAGACACAACTTCATCAACTCCAATTTGCTTCATGGCTAAAGCTTCAACGACTCAGGCATGGTTATGGCATCAACGTCTTTCTCATCTCAACTTTGATACCATTAACTTGCTTTCCAAGAAAGATATTGTGAGAGGCCTTCCAAGTTTGAAATTCATCAAAGATCATCTTTGTTCTTCTTGTGAACTTTGTAAAGCTAAACGAAGTAGCTTCAAAACAAAGACAACACCAAGCTCTAAAGGACGGTTAGATCTTCTTCACATGGATCTGTGTGGTCCAATGCGTGTTCAGAGTATCAATGGAAAGAAATATATTCTGGTAATTGTCGATGATTACTCAAGGTACACATGGACTCACTTCTTGAGGTCCAAGGATGAAACACCCGACGTTCTCATCAGCTTCCTAAAATTGATACAACGTGGTCTTCAAGCTCAAGTTAAAGTGGTTCGTACTGACAGAGGTACAAAATTTTTGAATTCTAATCTGAGAAAGTATTTTGAAGCCGAAGGGATTGAACATGAAACATCTATTGCTCGAACACCCGAACAAAACGGCGTTGTTGAAAGACGAAACCGTACTTTGGTTGAAGCTGCTCGAACATTATTATCCGCTTCAAAACTTCCACTATACTTTTGGGCCGAAGCCGTGTCAACCGCATGCTACACACAAAACCGCTCCTTAATTATCCCAAGACACGAAAAGACACCATATCACATAATTCATGATCGAAAACCTTCACTCAAACACCTTCATGTTTTTGGATGTACTTGTCACATTATACGAGATGGTGAAAATTTGGATAAGATGAAAGAAAAAGGTGATGCATGTATTCTTGTGGGATATGCAACTCAGTCTAAGGGATATAGAGTGTTCAACAAAAGAACAAAATTGATTGTCGAGACAATTCACATCCGATTTGATGAATCTCAAGAGATGGCACTTGAACAAAACAGTTTAAGTCCCGATCCACAACGACAAACGACTTCCGTTCACAACCGCACGGAACTCGAAACTCAAGACCACAGCAATGAACCGTTAAGTTCAACGCTGGTTCCAGAGAATGTTCCTAGAGCTGATATGACAGTCGACACGACAATTGAAGAGTTGGAAATGTTATATGGACCAATGTATGATGAATATTTCACGGGAGAGAAACAAGTTGTATCGAAGTCTTCCGCTGTCACTCATGATAAGAATGATGATACCAATCATCGTCAACAACTGGATACAACTTCATCTACTTCAACACGGGTTGCTGCAGATTTACCTCCTCAGAATATTACTTCAACAATCGATCCTACAACATCCACAACTACTGTCATTGCTCCAGAGAACACAAATCAAGCAGACAATGCATTATCTGACGATGATGAATTCATCAACCCATTCGGTACACCGGTACACGAAACTGGAGAGTCTTCTACTCGCCATGTTGATCCGTCAAATATGCATACTTTCTATCAACGACATCCTTCAACACATCATTGGACCCGAGATCATCCTTTGGTTCATGTCATTGGAAACCCTTCACAGCCCGTTCGCACAAGACGACAGCTTAATACCGATGCTGATGTTTGTATGTTCGCACTCGCCGTGAGTTCAGCGGAACCGAAAAACATCAAAGAAGCATTAGCTGATCATGCTTGGATTGAATCGATGACGGATGAACTTCAACAATTTGAAAGACTTAAAGTCTGGGAACTTGTTGACAGACCATTCGATGTAACACCATTAAATCTTCGATGGATCTGGAAAAACAAGATGGATGAGGAGAACACGATCATCAAGAATAAATCTAGGCTAGTGGCTAAAGGGTATGGACAGAAAGAGGGTATTGATTTTGAAGAATCATTTGCACCAGTAGCTCGTATGGAAGCGGTCAGGATTTTTCTTGCTTATGCGGCACATAAGGGATTCACTGTCTATCAAATGGACGTAAAGACGGCGTTTCTTAACGGTCCTTTGAAGGAAGAAGTCTATGTCACGCAGCCAGAAGGATTCGTCAATCCTCATTATCCTGACAAGGTGTATCGTCTCCACAAAGCACTTTATGGACTCAAGCAAGCTCCAAGGGCGTGGTACGACGAACTCTCGAAATTTCTGGTCTCCAAAGGTTTCTCAAAAGGTTCCATTGATCTAACTTTGTTCACTTATAAATATGGGGATGACATTCTGCTTGTGCAAATTTATGTTGATGACATTATTTTCGGGTCTACAAACCCAAAACTTTCAAAATGGTTTGAAAAAGTAATGCACAGCAGATTTGAAATGTCAATGATGGGTGAACTAAAATTCTTTCTAGGAATTCAAGTTCACCAATCCCCAAGTGGTATCTTCATTAACCAAGCTAAGTATTGTCAAGAGATAATCAAAAAGCATGGTATGACATCATGTGACCCCGTTGGGACACCATTATCAACCACATCCCTAGATGCTGATTTGGAGGGATTACCCATAGATCAAACGAGATATCGTTCCATGATCGGGTCCCTCATGTACTTGACAGCAAGCAGACCTGATATACATCATGCTACGTGTTATTGTGCACGATATCAAGCACGACCCACTGAAAAGCACCTCAAGGAGGTTAAATGGATCTTTCGGTACCTTAAGAATACCATTCACATGGGACTCTGGTATCCGAGGGAAACCGGTTTCTTTCTAACCGCCTATTCAGATTCTGATCATGCAGGGTGTCTTGATACACGTAAAAGTACTTCTGGTGGTGCACAATTTCTAGGTCAAGACAAGCTTGTGGGATGGTCTTCCAAGAAGCAGGATTGCACGTCACTTTCATCAGCCGAAGCGGAGTATGTGTCTCTATCTGCGTGTTGTGCTCAAGTTCTTTGGATGAGAACACAACTCACGGATTATGGCTTCCATTTTGATAAAGTACCTATGTACTGTGACTCAAAGTCGGCCATAGCCATCTCCTGCAACCCGGTACAGCATTCCCGCACGAAGCACATCGATGTCCGATATCACTTCATTAAGGAACAAGTTGAAAGAGGTATTGTTGAATTATACTTTGTTGGAACTGATTACCAATTAGCTGACTTGTTTACAAAAGCTCTTTTGAAAGAGAGGTTTGCGTATCTAGTTAGGCAAATTGGTATGAGATGTTTGACTCCAGCAGAACTGGAGGTTCTGGCAAAGAAGCCTGCTTGATTCATCTATCAAACATCTACCTGTAAATATTAATCAAAAAGCAAAATACAAAAGTAAAAAATCTTTGATAATCCAAAAATATTCTTCTCGACATGTCTTTCAGTATCGATAATATGGACGTATCTAGAAATGTCGCTCAATAACGACACGGGTGTGTACATAAAGCTCGAATGAAAGTTGTAAATATTTTTCAAAACATGTCATTTCTATATTTTCAAAAGGAAATTGTCTATTTTGGACAATACTTCCAACAACGGGTAGAGCAATCTATCTCGGGTTGAGCTTGTCACAAAACATTCAACGTTTTGAGATCAACACAATGGCTTGTAATCACTTTCAGATTGCAACCCGGATCTAAATTCACGGGGAAGTGTACGCTTTTGTACTCTTACCCTTAGCAAAAGAAGTTAAATCTTCTTACACTTGAGTGGATTCGTCAAGACATTCAAAGTCTATGAACTCAAGTTTTTGCTTTAGAAAAACCTTTTCGTCAAAAAGAATTGATTTTTCAAAAAGCGTTGAACACATTTTTTTTCAAGAATTTCTCAATGATATTCAAAATCTTTCAAAAATTGTGTGTTCAACAACTCCTATCCTCAAAAGTTTAATGTGGATCACATCCTCGTAATGACAATTCCATTGGATCAATTTTTGAGGGGGAGCATTTCAACTTCATGCATAGATTGACACATCTTTCTCCCGAAGATTTTCAAGACTATTTTTCAAAATATATTTTAATCAAATTTGGTATCTCTAATATCAAAAGATTTTATATATTAGAGATAGGGGGAGAAAATGTGATTAAAATGTGATCATATATAAGACTCAAGCACTTTAACTCTTACCCACATGTGCGAAACACTTTCGATTATCGATGCACATGTGAAGGGGGAGCTTTTCTGAAACGACAAAACTAGCAAGGTGTTAAATGTTTTTCAAACACTTTGTTAGAATTTAAAGTGGTTTTCATGGTTACGATCAAATACCCACAACATCTTTAATTTCACGACGTTATTGGTGTCAAAAGGGTGGTTAGGTTTAAGTCCTATGATCCAACCAGAACCGGAGGGATCTTCCCAGGGACAATCCAATAGACTATTAGAAGTCCTTAGGAAAGATGGAGTAGAATGTGAACGTAGCTGAATGCCGACTAAGTACTGATGCTAGCACTAGAACAATCACAACAAGGTGTTAGTAATGATGTCTTGGTAAGCATTGAAGGGGTTGAAGAATGAAAAAGAAATGTAAGGATAAAGGGTGTAAAGAAAGAAGCCCTCCATACAACTTAGGCAGAAACCGGGTCAACCCATCATGAAGACAAACTCATCATGGACCCAGTGATGTGAAGCACAACCCTTACCTAGCTACTCAGGCTTCTCTCAAAAGAAGTTTGTTTTATTGTCACGGAGATCAACACGACTTCTATTGACTTTCTCACTCCGAGATAGTTGATATTGAATAGGTGGCATCTGCTCCAGCCTCCGACCACTAAAAGTGCACAAATCGAGTCTAGAGCCAAGAGATCAATCAAATCTCGTTAGGACACACGGATGAAGATCAAGAGAGTCCTACGCTATATCCTTGTGATATTGCTAGAACACTCAGAGTGATACTACTTAGTATTCACGATGATGAGTGGAAATCCTTCCAGTGTTAACATCAAACAGCACTGCGGTAGGTCATATGCAAGATTCTTTATGGATTGAACATATGTAAAAACTGAAAAGCAACAGTGGTTTGATTCTGAATTGATTCAAACTCGTTTCAGGTTTCTACGCAATATCTTTATGGTCTTGCCAGAACATTCAGAGTGATATTTATTAATATTCACAGTGACGAATGGAAATCCTTCTAGCGTCAACATCAAACAGCGCTATGGTAGGTGACTTGTGAGATTCTTATGAATCAAACTTGTGTCAACTGGAAAGCAACAATGGTAAGATTCTTAATGAATCAAACTTGTTCCAGGAATTTGAATTGACGACTTTAATCAAGCGGATATTTATCCAATTGATTCACTCTTTATGTTCGCAGTCTTGCTTTGAGACGGTCGAGTAAAGAGAACGGCTTGTACTGCCGTGAAACCCTGTCAAGGAGATTCTTAATTGAATCTACCTGATCACAGGTACGATATTTAATATCGTATAACGGTCTTCACCGACCGGAGGTAAAACGTTACCGATTTAGGACGAATGTCAAAGCCATTCAGTCCGTGTCTATGTTTTGTCTCGAGAAGGTGGTGTCACGGTGTACTCAGCAAAGTCAAAGATTCACAACCACATATTCATGCCCAAAGACTTATCCAACAATTGATAGTGTGAGCATGTGGATAAAGACACAAGATCACAAGATGGCAAAGACAAGTCAAGAATGATTTGAAGATCTCAAGACTAAAAGACAAAGTCGAAAGACAACGACAAAGGCTCAAAGATCACAGCATGAAGGAACAAAACTACTGTTACACGTTCAAGACTCATTTATGACGAAATTCATAAATCTCCATTGGAATCCAAATATCAAAGAGGAATGACCTCACATTGGGGGAGATTGTTAGCCTCAAAATATTGAGTCAAACAAGAATGTTCGGTCATAGGTTTCTATTGTAATATTTATTAGAACGTTGTAATAAGTAGTTATTTAGTCGTGATTTACGGGCTTGGATTTAAACTAATTAAAGTCCATAAAGACAAGCCCGGCCCAATATATAGTCCATTAAAGCCCGCATGTGGGTGGACTATATATACTACCCTCCTAGCATGTTAGGAGGGTGGATGGTCATTTGTAACTTCTTTTCTTAATCTAATCTCACCAAGTTAATCATCTCCTCTCTACTTTCTCTCACTACTTTCTCTCTCTAGGAATTCATCTCTACTTCATCTATTTTCTTTCTTTCTTCATTGCTTAATCATCACAAATATATGGGACAACACTTAGCAATCCTGATAAAATGTTAGCACGATGTGAAGAAGCAAATCTTGTGTTAAATTGGGAAAAATGTCACTTTATGGTTAAAGAAGAAATTGTGCTTGGACACAAAGTGTCTAGCGCAGGCTTAGAAGTTGACAAATAAAAAATAAACGTAATTTCAAAACTCCCACCATCTGCTAATGTGAAAGGCATTAGAAGTTTTTTAGGTCATATCAGAATTTATCGACGATTTATCAAAGACTTTGCGAAGATCGCAAGACCTTTAACTCAACTTCTAGAAAAAGAAAGAACACTCGATTTTAATGATGAATGCCTAGCATTTGAAACTCTTAAAGCAAAACTTACATGCACACCAATTATTGCAAGCCCCAATTGGAACCTTTCATTTGTGCTTATGTGCGATGCAAGTGAACACGCCCTTGGAGCCGTGCTTGGACAAAAAGATGGAAAACAATTTCACCCCATCTACTTTGCTAGTAGAACTCTAAACGCAGCCTAACAAAATTACACCATCACGGAAAAAGAAATCATGGCTGTAGTTTACGCGTTTGACAAATTCCGATCATACCTCGTATTATCAAAAACAATAGTTTACACCGATCACTCAGCCTTAAAGTACTTATTTAAAAAGCAAGATGCTAAACCTCGTATCATACGATAGATATTGCTTTTACAAGAATTTGATTTAGAAATTAAAGATAAAAAAGGTCCTGAGAATGTTGCTGCCGATCATTTATCTCGCATAGTTAATGATGATTCTAGCGATGATGAAATCGATGATATTCTCGATGAACACATAATACAAATAAATACTAACATTACACCATGGTTCACAGACTTTGCAAACTATTTGGCTGTAGGTATTTTACGAAATGGAATGACCTATAAACAAAAGAAAAGTTTCTTTTCTGAAATTAGAGAATACTTTTGTGACGATCCTCACCTGTTTAGAATCTGTTCCGATGTAATAATCCGACGTTGTATTTCCGGATCCGAATCTCGAAAAATTCTCGATGAATGTCACTACGGACCGACCGGAGGACATTATGCAGCGAACACCACCGCTAAGAAAGTGTTCGACGTTGGCTTTTGCTAGCCAATGATTATTCCTGAAGCTCATACCTTAGTATGATTATGCGAAGCATGTCAAAGGACTGGA
Organism: Glebionis coronaria; assembly: GCA_025667525.1. Taxonomy (NCBI): domain Eukaryota; kingdom Viridiplantae; phylum Streptophyta; class Magnoliopsida; order Asterales; family Asteraceae; genus Glebionis; species Glebionis coronaria. Next base: position 168,771,826 of record CM046875.1, read on the forward strand.
AATCTTACAAAAAGAGATGAAATGCCTCTAAATAAAATCCAAGTCTGCGAAATCTTTGACGTGTGGGGTATCGACTTCATGGGACCATTTCCTAAATCTTATAAATGTGAATACATTTTAGTCACCGTCGACTATGTATCGAAATGGGCCAAAGCTCAAGCCTTGCAAACTAACGATGCAAGAGTTTTTATAGCATTCTTAAAGAAACTATTCTGCCGTTTTGGAATTCCAAAAGCACTAATAAGCGACTGAGGAACTCATTTCTGTAACAAACTCATGGAAAAAATCATGAAAAGATATGGAGTAAACCACCGATTTTCCACATCTTACCACCCTCAAACGAGTGGCCAAGTTGAGAACACTAATAGAGCTCTTAAGTGAATCCTTGAAAAGACCGTCCAAAACAACCCTGCTTGTTGGTTTAAGAAATTAGAAGATGCTCTATGGGCCTTTCGTACCGCTTTCAAAACACCAACTGGAACCACTTTGTAATAACCCGAGTTTAACGTCATTATTCTATCCTAATTATGTAACGGATTTTTAATTTCTAAGTAGGATGAGTATTATTATATTTGACGGTTTTAGTTGAAACCGGTAATATTAATAACTGTGTTTTCCAAGTATCAAAATTCGTTGTTCTGATCTTTTCGAATTGATTATTGGAAGAAAGTGCGACTCAGTCGTTCTTGGTGGAAAATAAAATGGTTGAAAAGTTATCTATTTTAACTTAAAATAAAAATGTCGTTGAAAGCTTGAAAATTTAATCTAAGATAAAACAAGTTAAAACAAAGCTAAGTAAAAAGGCGAGAAAAATTAAAGTTGGAAAATAGAAACAATTCAGAAAACTAAAAATTTAACTAAGTCTGAAACAAGATAATTGAAATTTCAGGAAAATTGACATTTTCGGAATAAAGATATTTTCAGAAAAAACAGGATCTTCGAAAAAAAGAGGTTTTCAGAAAAAGTAGGATTTTCGGAATAATGGTGTTTTCAGAAAAAAGAGCTTCTTCGGAATAAAGAGATTTTCAGGCGAAATGGTGTTTTCGAAATAACTGATTTTTCGGAATAATAGAATCTTCGGAATAGCAAGGTTTTCAGAAAAACGGATTTTCGGAATAATGCAACAATTCAGAAAAAGTAAGAACTTCGGAAAAAAAGGTTTTCAGAAAATGGAGTGTTTTCGGAAAAATGGTGTTTTCAGTAAAATAATGTTTTCGAAAGAAAAGGACTTTTCAGAAAAATGATATCTTGGGAATAAAAGGTTTTTCGGAATAAATGGTTTTCATAAAAATGATGAATTCAGAGAAAAGGGAATTTCGGAATAATTGCTTTTCAGAGAAAGGAGTGTTTTCAGAAAAACAAAACCCTTTTCCGAAATAGTTAGAGAACAGACACAGTTAAACAGTAATGTCAAAACTTAAGAAATAAGCCTCGAATAAGCACAAACCAAACAAGCAATTAACCAAAACTTTAACCAAATAAATTTTAAGAAGAACTAAATAAGCCACAAATTAAAAACTATAAAAACACTAATTAATCAAAACATTTAAAATCAACTAATAAGCAACCCTTTTAATCTATCAAAACAACTTAATAAAAAATAAGCCAAACACTAGAAGATCAAATACCACAATAAGCTCAAAACATCCACCACATCAAAACTACAAGATCAACCACATGAATAAAACAATCACTTAATCAAAGAGATGAGATTAACTACATGATTATCAAGATTAAGAAAAAGATTAAGAAAAAGATTAAGAAAGGTCGAATGAGAATTAAGAAAATAAACTTGACTGATTAAAGATGAATATCCAAAGATTACAACATTAATGTAAATATTAACAAGTTTGAAAGAAAAACTTGAGAGAAAAATTAAAAGCACATAAAAAATTAAACTACAACTACTAAAAACTAAAACACCTAACCACCTCCTAATGACATATTAGGAGGGTATTTATAGGAGGTGGGGGGATTAAATGCTTAAGCTATCTTATTTCTTTCTTCTCGTCTCGACTCGACTTAATTTCTTTGTCTTTCTCGACGTCGTCTCGGGATTTGTTGAGATAAGTTGAACTTGTCTTATAATTTTCTTCTAAAATTAGACTTGAGTTCTTCGACGTCATTAAACTTCCTTCTTTAGACTTTTTCTTCGATAAATCTTCAGAATTGGCCTTGGACTTCTGTTCTTTTTGCATTCTCGATCTTTCGACTTCGTCTTTAGTCCTTTTCTTCGATAAAAGCCCGTGATAGCCCATGTTTTCTTCCTTTTGCATCTTTTGGTCCTAAAACATAATAAAAACACAAACCACACATAATTCCGACTTTTACGACATAAAATACACGTTTTGGTCTTGTTATTATTGGAAATAAGTGGTAAAAGGATAAGTGTTTTCACACTTATTAAATCCCCTACACTTGACCATTGCAATATCCTCATGCAATGCACTAATTTCAAAGCACGGTTTATATTTTTCATCATAGATAACCCACCTTGGCCTTTATTAAATGCTAAACACTAAGGAAACTATAAGATCAAAACAAGTAAGAAATCAAAGACTTACATTGGGCTTTTGGTTGTCATGAAGGTTCATCATTCTCAAGTTTCACGTTCCCCATACAAAGCTTAAACACGAGATCATTGTTATTGTAAGTTAGCAAACTGATTGTAGAGTTTTACTACTCTTTAGGAAAAGAGCGTAAATAGCGGAAAGTATCGAACAAATGACTTTAAGAAAAATCAAGTGTTAATGACCCAATCACTTAAAAAGAGAGAAAGTTCGTTTCCCAAGGAGGTATATGTGTGTGAATTAACTTGTAGTTGTTTGAGATTAATATTGAGAAGAATGGGGATGAGAAGATGAAAAGACGGTTACGTTAAAATTAAACTACGACGTAAACGTAAAGCCGTGAAATACTACCCAAATAAAAAAAAATATTATACTAAGACCAAAAACAAAATATCAAAAAGGCTAAAAACAAGTCTTAAATAATATAAATAAAGATAAAAATCCAACAAAGATATTTTAAGACCTTTTATTAATTAAATATTTAATTTTAAATGCTAATTAAAGCCCTAAAATTAAATATAACTAATTCAAATGTCTAAAATGTGATTTTATTGAACTAATACTAAACTTATATTATTATAAGACTAAAAAGTAATTTTCTAAAAATTAAAAGATATTAAAACTATTTTTAAAACTCTAAAAATGATTTAAAATGATTAAAACCTAATTAAACTTAAAATAATTATAAAAATAAATTTAAAAGCTATAAAATTATTCTAAAAATGGTAAAAGTCCTAATTAATGATAAAGAACCTAAGAAAAATGAAAAAGAAATAAAAATAAAATTTTGATTTTTTAATAATAAAATAATATTAAAATAATGCTAAAAATAAAAAGTTAATAAAATTAATTCAAAAAAATTTCTAAAAACTTAAAATAATCTAACTAAGAGAAAAACACAAATTAAAGTTCCTAAACCCTTTTTAATAATTTTATAAAAATGTTTAAAGTTTATAAAAAACCTTAAAATAATATAAAATTAAAAATTAAAGTTTATAAAACCAAAACTAGATGTAAACCTCAAAATATTATTTTAAAAACTAAAAACTATTTTTCCTAAAAATTAAAAATCTTTTTTCTATTTTTTATTGATTTAATAAAATATGGCTATTAAATAAATTCTAAAAAATAATTAACTAAAGGGAAAAATTTAAAACCAATCTAGAAAAATCTATAAACCTATAATGGTCCTAGGAAAATTCAAATAAGCCAAAGACAAAAAGCAAATAAGCTGGAAAATGGTAAATAAGCTACGGCTTTTATTTAAATAAGCTAGAAAGAAAATGGGTTAAATAAGTAATGAAAACAAACATAAACGTAAAAAGGAGTCTAGATCAATGGTAGTTCCCTTAACCCTCCAGCGAGAGGTCTAGGGTTCGAGTCCGCTGCGGGCAACCTTTTTGCAATTTATTCCTTTTTTATTTTTTTTTCTTTTTAATACCAATTGTGACACTTAAACAAACTTAATTCCAATCCCAAATCACTTTTCAGCCAAGATTTAAGCTAGATGAATGAACAAAAACGTGACAGACTTCACTTGAATACTTAGCAGCTTATGCTTTTCTTCACAGAATGTGAAGATCACCAAGAGGGCTTGGTGATTGACTTATTTGGTGGTTGTTTTGAAACAATGGGGCACCCTTGTGCTTATTTAAGCACAAGGAGTCAATCAACAAGTAAAAATAAGCACCTAGCTCACACAAATAAGCAAACCAAAGCATACACTAGCCAATTAAGGTTGCTGAGGCAAAGTTTCTAAGTCTGTGGACTTATTAGCTTATATCTAGCACTCTAATGAACTTCAAACAACCAAACTTGCACACACAATCACCAAATGGTATACAATCAAACTGCAAACCTCAAATCACCCTAAACTTAACAGAAATCAAAGAATCAAGCTCACAATTTCATGAAATACAAGCAGATTAGTTGATATGCAGGTTTTACTTTATGATTATCTTTTCAAAACACACCAATAGCTTCTATTCTTGCACTAAACTGAAACACCACTAACAACAAACCTATTCCAATCCTATTTCAACTGGTCTAACACCTTTTAATAACCAAATCAAAAACTTTGCCCTGCTAAAATGCTAATCCAAACACCCTGTTAAATTTGAAAACCAAATATTTAACAAACCAATACACTCTAACACCTATTCAAATTGATCTTAATGGCATCTAGCATGCATACAAACACAATAGAACATGAATCACACAGCTTGAACACACTAATAGCACCAAATCAATCAAGATCACATGAACAGCTACTTTTCTGAAATTTTTCAAAAGGAAAAGGAAATTACCTCAAGGGCTTACATCCAAGCCCTTGGTGGATGAAAATCCACTTCCTTATGCACCCGGGTGCATGCAGATCAAAAATCAACAACCTTCACACCTGTTTAAGACAAATCAAAAAGAAAAACAAGATAATACAACACTATGTATACAATCTGTTTTAACTTTTTCTTTCTTCCTTAACCTATTCCAAAAACTTTTAAACCTTCTTAAAACGTTTTTAAAAACTCTTAATCACTAACAAATCACACCTCTTATTACCAAAACCTGAAACAAATTCTTACCAAAGAATTTCAAATTCCAGAAACCTTTAACTAAATTTTGAAAAACAAAATCAGTTAACCAAATGACAAATGGAACTCAGAATCAAGCTTCACACTACACACAACTTTTAAAAACAATAAAAAGGGATTACACTTGATTAAATCAAAAACCAAACTTTTATTTTTTTAAAAAGGAATTACAAGGAAAAGCTTGAAACTGGAACAAAGGGTCATCACAGGTTGATGCCTCTATTTATACTAGTCTAATGAACAATCTAGAATGCTAAAAACAAAACCCTAATCACTAGAAAATCTCCAAAATGCCCTTAGACGTGTTTGAGTGGTGAGCTGTCCAAATTTGATCCTGGACGTTTGTTTTTGCGTTGTGAGTAAGCAATAAACCTTGGTGGTTGATTTGGGACACGTCACATGCCTTGGAGCCCAAGGAGTGATGTGATTGGTGGAATGGAGAAAAGGGGGTAGGGTCCATAGTGGTGGGATTGGGGTTTTTAGGTGTGGGATGGGTTTTAGTGGGTGTGAATCAAGTGTGTGCAAGGTTAATCGAATTTTAACCTTGGTTTAAGTGATGTGAAAACTGGAGGTGTAAAAGGAGCACAGTAACTCCTTTAGATCCGATTTTGGGGGAAACACAAGTGTTAGGCGCGTTTTTGGTTTGAATCTTCCAAAGTGTGCACATTTAGCCCTTTTCTTTTGAGATTTTTGGCAAATCAAGTTTTCAGCCCTAGAAAACGTTTTTGCTTTGTTAATATCTTCCACACTTTGTCATTTTTGGCACCAACTTTGGAAAAAGGTTATCAAAGGGTTGTTTTTTGACATTTTTGGATAATTTAGGGACTGAACTTGGACAATCTTGATCTTTAAGGGTCTTCAATGTCTCTTTAATCTTCATGAGGGACCATAATTGACAATTTGATTTTGTTGAGGGACCAATCTTGTCATTTCTCCAAAGTTGAAGGGCCTTTTTGCAATTTTGACAAACTTAAGGGACCAAACTTGTAATTATTATTATACAAGGGTTTTAAGTGTCATTTCTTCATTAATGGAGGATCAATCTTGTTTGTCTTCAAGTCTTCAAGGGTATTTGTTGAATATTCCATGATTAGGGCCCGGTTCTTTGTACGGCTTCGTTTCTCGTGTCCGTTTTTCCTTGTATCTTGTGATCTTTTGTCTTTTTCACGATATCCATACCTAAAATACACAAGTAAACAAACACAAGCATATATATGGTATTTTATGACATTTTAGTGCATTAAAAGCCCGAAAAGAATGATGAGATCATGTATAAATGCCATCTCATCACTCCCCCATACTAAGCCATTGCCGTGCCCTCACACAATGCTAGAATAAAGTATCTAAGCATCACCAAAGTTCAATTTTATTAACCTTTATTGAAGAGTAAAAGACTTGCAACATACTACGAGAATGTGTAAAGACATAATGTATGATTTTCATCACCAAAAGGTGACTTTTAGGGTCAAAGAATAGAAACAAGTTAATGTCCTTTAGAGTAAACTTCGTCATCCTTGATTGTCATACATTCCATGCTAAGTGCAAAAACAAGATCATTGTTGGTACAAGTCACAATGCTAACACTACTCATACGTCCAAATTGTGTAATACTTTTTCTCCCCGCAATCCTAGTTATTATAAAAGGAAATGGGTTACTAGCATTTTTTATCTATTTGTCATGGATCACAAGTGATTCATATTGACTTATTTGAGTAGTTATTAGTCCGAAAGCAAAGTAGCACGATTTGATCAATAGTTAGCCGAAGGACAAAATCTTTTAAAATGGCTTCTCGTGTATCTCCTTAAGTTCATATCTTGGCATAACTCGTTTCACGATTTGAGACCTTTCTCGGACCGATATTTGGCATGTACTTCATACTTCACATCTTGGGAAGACGTTCTTGAAATTATGGTCTTCTCTTCATATTTTGGAATTTCTTCACTTGACGTTTTTGAGAGATTCTTCATATAGGACCACGACTTCATCATTTTTCTTCAATCTTTACTTTGGATTTTGATATACAACGATCCGCCTCCTTTTCGGACTTGGATATATTTATCCTCATACCTTGTTAGGGTCTTTTTGGATAGACTTTCTCCATTCTTTAGGGGAGTAATAGCTTTTCGTCGTGTGTCTCGATCCTTCATATTGATTTTGGAATAATGATACTTCACATCATCTTTGGATCTTTAGCAAAAATAGAGCTCCTCATGCCTTGTTAGGGCCTTTTTGGATGATCGCCAATCTTCGCGTCCCGCTTCAATAAGTTATGCCTTGGCTATGAACTCTATTCAACCCCGAGCAACTTTTAAACGATCTTGCGCTAGAGGCTAAGTAACCTTTCAAATCGTACGACCTTACTTATTGCAATTATGATTTATTCCTAATGCATTGATCTTATGGGAAGAAAAAGCCACAATTAAAAACATATGAGTTTTTGAAAGAACACTTTCATGTTCTACGTTTAGCATGATCACTTGTCTAACTCTATCATTTCTCGTTCTTCACTATATAAAGACCTCTAATTAAAGAGACTCGTGAATACTTAGCCATGCAAGTCAAAATTAAGCCAAATTTGGATTAGCTTTCATTAAGACTATCAAATCAAAGTTTTGGGTTTTCAAGCCACCTATAGGATCTTGCACTTTCTTGGACTTTTTCAAGTTTAGAGAATGCGTTTTATAGTTCCCTTGATAAGTGACTTTCTAGAATCAATTATAGGAACTTGCGAAAAGTTCTTGTTCTTAACCCGAATGAATTAAGACTTTCGCGTTTTAAAGCTCCCTATATAAAAGTCTAGCAAAACTTGAATTGAGCGGGTTAAGGAATGTAAATGGCTCCAAATGCCCATCAAGTCAAAAATTAACTCTTATTCTACCCATCGGAAAATATACATTCGTGTCTTAAAAACACTTATGAAAACTAAGAAAAATTTTAAAATTTGGCCATTTTTAGCCTTATAAGCAAAACAAAACATTGAAAGTTGGAAAACGTGAGGGCGTAGCAAAGCAAGTATCTATTCACCCCCCCATACTAAAAGTAAATATTGTCCTCAATGTTTCGAGTCTAAAGGTGGAGCACCCCCATACTAGAGACGAAGAATCGAATGCTTAGGATCTAGTATGGAAAGGGTGATCAACAATATATCTAAAGCCGTTTATTAATTATGCTAAAAGATAATTGTTAGAACAATAAAGGATATGTCATGGAATCGTGAAAAACTTCTTCAAACGAACGATGGAGGCTCACGTAAACGAACACGAGAGTCTTCAATCGTAGATGATGATGATGATCTAGATAACACAATCACAAACAACCACGAGACAACGAGTTGGAAGGGTACAAGTCCCCTTATTAGTGAATATAAAAGATAAGCATGGGATCTCCCCCACGAGGCACCTCGTTTTTGATTACCGAGTCATGAGCTTGACTCGATCCCCTCAAAATGTGAACATTTAGGGAAATCATGGTATGGTCAATTTTTGGTGGGGCTTACATGATAAACAAGGCCCAAAAAGCAACCGGTAAAAAGGACTAAGTCCTTATATGATGCAAAATACCGGGGTCGAAGATGGCGTTCTCGTTTCCATTGGAAAAACAAATTAACGCCCCTTCAACATGTGCCATAAACTCAAAGAGTTTGAAGAAAGTAGATGAGAAATAGAAGGGTGAGACAATTGGTAAGACAAACTTTTGAGCTACTCGAGGTAGACTCGCACCAAGCAAATAGAAAGATTTTCCATTTATTGCATCGGTGGAAGACCGAGATTTCCCTTTACATGAAATTCCGGGATCGAATATCTCGTCCTTGGTGGACAAGGATGAGGGAACATAAGGGGCTTTCCCCCATACTAAAACCACACAAAGCATCGTCAAAAGGAGTAGACGAGTTTGTAGCACTCAAAGCACGCGGTGATGACGGAGTTAGATTTGTAGAAAAATCAATTAAATCACATTTAAGATCTTTTCCTTTTTTATCTTTTAAACTCTCCTTATGAAAACCCTTTTTGATTATGTCGAAAATATTCGGTGTTTCTAAGACGATGTTAGTTACACTAAAAATTCTCACATTTTGAAACCGTTTTGGTTTTGGTGGTGGTAAGTTCTCAAAACGTTTATCGACGAAGAAAACCTCCCCATCGGGGCCAACATATTCATCATCCGAAAGATCTTCCGTAGAAACCGGCAACTTATCAACACTTTTCAAGAATGAATGTTCGAGATGAGGCGAAGGATTTTTCGATTCAAGTATTGACGGTTTCTTCTTTGTAGGCTTAGCACTCATAACCTCCACCGGCGGAGGAAATGGTAAATTGTTTTTGGCGACATTCCCTAAAACTCTTGGTGAAAATTCTTTGCAAATGACATTGGTCGAGTCACGATGGTTTAAAGTTGCAATAGAATATACATGAGAAAGATTGGAGTTTTGTGTTGCATTGATGACAAGTTCTTCCTCATTAAAACGAAGGGTGATTTTTCGAGCATGAACATGGATGAGTGCTCTTGATGTATCCAAAAATGAACGACCCAAAATGAGAGGAACTTTTCGATCGATAGGAATGTCTACAACGATAAAGTCAACGGGATAGTAAAACTTTCCGACTTTAACGAAAACGTCCTCGGCTACTCCACATGCTAAGATCGTAGAATGATCGGCCATCTCGATGGACATGTTCGAAGGAGTAAGAGCCGGAAGCGAAAGCGATTTGAAAATCTCGAGAGGCATTAAATTAATACTAGCACCAAGATCGGCCAAGGCGTAGCATTCCTCCATATCTTGAATAGCACACGGAATCAAAAATTTTCCGGGATCACCGACTTTTTGTGGTATGCGGCTTAGAAAAACCGATGAACAACTAGACGTTTGTTGTAACTTCTCTTTGTTGTTTAGCATACTTTTGAAGTTTGCGGCGAATCGAGGCATCATGATTAAAGCATCAGCAAAACTTATATTGAAATGCAAATCACGAAACATTTTCATAAATAGCTCAAATTGATAATTGTTCCGTTCTTGTGCTTTCTCTTTGTTTCGTCTCGAAGGGTAGGGTAAAGGTGGTGTGGGTTGGTCATTAGGAAACGGCCTTGGAAACTCGGGTTCCATAATTGGTATTGGTTCAACCGTAGGTGTGGTTTGAGCGGTACTTCGTGGGATTGTAATATGCTCCTTTTCTACCATCACCTCAGGTTCTTTCTCGATTTCCTTCTCCGTAGAAGTACTTGGACGAAAGATTGGTTCCTTGAAAGTTTTACCACTTCGTGTAGCAACAACCTTCAATTCTCCCCTCGGGTTGTTAATGGTATCACTAGGAAGACCACCCGAGGAAGAGGGCTTACACATGATTGCTTCAAACATCTTAGCCATTCGGTCCTCAAATTTTTATTGCCTAGCATCCGCTTTCAATAACTCTTGCTTAATCTCATGTTGTCCTAATTCCATCTTTTGTTGGTTTTGTTGAAGACGTTGGACATTTCCTTCCATTTTGTTTGCATGAGTTTTAAGTTCATTAGCAAGTTCATTTTTAAGCTCGTTTTTCAACTCGGACCTTAAGCTAATCATCTCACGTTGCATATTATCAAATTTAGCATCATTTGCTTTTGCATAATCCAAAAGTTCTCCTTGCAAATTTTTCGTGTGAGCATTTTGAAAACCTTGTGTAGTGTTTTGAAAATCACGGTTTTGATTTTGATTAGAGATTTGTCCATTCCCACTTTGATAATTCCCTTTGTTGTAATTGCGTGTGTTGCCTTGGTAATTACCTTGGTTGTTGTTTCGATAATTGTTAACATTTTGGTTTGGTGGAGCTTGATTTGGACGAGAACCTTGGCCGTTTTGGTTGTAAGTTCCCGTTGCTACATAAGCACTCGAAGTGTTACCATCCGCGGTAATGCACTCGGAAAGATCATGAGCTCCCCCACAAGATAAACAACTCTTAGCAACCGCTTTAACCGAAGCGGAATTGGAAGCTTCTTGAGCCTTCCAATGGGACATTAGATTAGCAAATCTATCAAAAAACCGATTTTCCTCATTAGCTTCATCATGTAAGGCGTTAATGCTACGAGACGATTGTGACGAAGATGACGAACCCATATTGGCAACACTCGGTGTGTTACGAGGGCTATAAACCTTAGATCGATTTTCAATGATTTGTAAAGCCTCATTTGTCGTCTTGCACAAAAAATTACCACCCGCGGCGGCATTCAAATAATCTCGTTCATGATCATTAAGCCCATTATAAAAAGTATCCACTTGATGCAATTCCGAAAAATCATGGTGAGGACATTCACGTAACATCTCTTTAAATCGTTCCCATGCCATTGAAAAACTTTCATTATTACGTTGCACAAATCGTGAAATCTCATTTTTTAAGTGTGTTGTTTTAGATGGTGGAAAAAACTTGTTCACAAACTTAGAAACGAGATCGGCCCATGTCAAAGTCGAATTTGGCGGTTCTTTCTCGAGCCAAATTTTTGCGGGTCCATCCAACGAATATGGAAACAACATCATCTTAATGGCGTCATGTGGAACATCCTTGAATTTGCTAGTAGCGGTGAGACGGTTGAAATTCCTAATGTGGTAATGCGGGTTGTCTTTCTCGTGACCTCTAAACTTGTTTGCTTGCAACATCGACATTAAACCCGTCTTTATCTCGAAATTCTCCGCAAGGATGGCGGGAATCACAATAGCCTCTCCAAAACCCTCGGTGGGTGCTTGTAGCAACTCCATCATAGTACGATTAGCCATGACGACTTCTTGTTCTACAATAGGTTCAACAATTGGAGGTTCTTCAACAATCAACGATCCTTGATTTGCTTGCTTTTGAAGACGTTTACGAGCTCGTTTTGCTTGATTACGAGTGATCATAAACTTCACGAAGAATGGGAGGTGAGCAAAGAAGATTCTTTTTGGTTGTTTTGTGGATTTTCAATTTTTTTGTGTTTTTGATGATATTTAATTTTTTTGGATTTTGGTGTATCTTCGTAGACAACAATCTACAAAATCTCTCCTCGAATCAAACTCTTGATTAAAGAAGCCTCAAAGGAATGAAAACGATCACGTGGAGTGAACGCCTTCGAATGACTTTAGAACTTTGGTGAAAACCAAATTGTTCACGAGGGTTTAATCACAAAGAAACCAAGCAAATATAGTATACGTAATAATACTTTGGGCGGCAAAACCCTCGATTAGCCTTCAATCTCAAAATACTCACAAGCAAGCGGGGAAACGAGGCGGCGTGAAGCACTTAAGAGCCTTTTTCCTTAGGGTATATTTTATAATACCCGCCTTATACCCACCTTATAGTTTGTATTTTTCAAAATCGAGCTTCACGAAAGTATTTATCTATTTTTGCCTTTTCTTTTTGTTTGAGATTCGAATACAATAATTAGGAGATCAAATCCCAATTAAGGTTGTGTTTTCACACTTTTGGAGATATTGTATATTGATTGTGATACTTAATATATTAGTAATATTTGTACAAGAAAAACCAAGAAAACCGATAATACGTGTTAAGGGAGTTCCACTTAACACAAATACTTATTATGGATAATATCAAAAACAAAAGCTTCCAAATTAAAGCACAACACACCTCCCCGGCAGCGGCGCCAAAAATGATTGTAGTAAAACACGACTCTTGTTTAGGAAAACAAAAGAACGTATATGAGCGGTAAGTATCGAGTGATGATTTTAGGAAATCCCCGGCAGCGGCGCCAAAATGATTGTAGAGTTTTACTACTCTTTAGGAAAAGAGCGTAAATAGCGGAAAGTATCAAACAAATGACTTTAAGAAAAATCAAGTGTTAATGACCCAATCACTTAAAAAGAGAGAAAGTTCGTTTCCCAAGGAGGTATATGTGTGTGAATTAACTTGTAGTTGTTTGAGATTAATATTGAGAAGAATGGGGATGAGAAGATGAAAAGACGGTTACGTTAAAATTAAACTACGACGTAAACGTAAAGCCGTGAAATACTACCCAAATAAAAAAAATATTATACTAAGACCAAAAACAAAATATCAAAAAGGCTAAAAACAAGTCTTAAATAATATAAATAAAGATAAAAATCCAACAAAGATATTTTAAGACCTTTTATTAATTAAATATTTAATTTTAAATGCTAATTAAAGCCCTAAAATTAAATATAACTAATTCAAATGTCTAAAATGTGATTTTATTGAACTAATACTAAACTTATATTATTATAAGACTAAAAAGTAATTTTCTAAAAATTAAAAGATATTAAAACTATTTTTAAAACTCTAAAAATGATTTAAAATGATTAAAACCTAATTAAACTTAAAATAATTATAAAAATAAATTTAAAAGCTATAAAATTATTCTAAAAATGGTAAAAGTCCTAATTAATGATAAAGAACCTAAGAAAAATGAAAAAGAAATAAAAATAAAATTTTGATTTTTTAATAATAAAATAATATTAAAATAATGCTAAAAATAAAAAGTTAATAAAATTAATTCAAAAAAATTTCTAAAAACTTAAAATAATCTAACTAAGAGAAAAACACAAATTAAAGTTCCTAAACCCTTTTTAATAATTTTATAAAAATGTTTAAAGTTTATAAAAACCTTAAAATAATATAAAATTAAAAATTAAAGTTTATAAAACCAAAACTAGATGTAAACCTCAAAATATTATTTTAAAAACTAAAAACTATTTTTCCTAAAAATTAAAAATCTTTTTTCTATTTTTTATTGATTTAATAAAATACGGCTATTAAATAAATTCTAAAAAATAATTAACTAAAGGGAAAAATTTAAAACCAATCTAGAAAAATCTATAAACCTATAATGGTCCTAGGAAAATTCAAATAAGCCAAAGACAAAAAGCAAATAAGCTGGAAAATGGTAAATAAGCTACGGCTTTTATTTAAATAAGCTAGAAAGAAAATGGGTTAAATAAGTAATGAAAACAAACATAAACGTAAAAAGGAGTCTAGATCAATGGTAGTTCCCTTAACCCTCCAGCGAGAGGTCTAGGGTTCGAGTCCGCTGCGGGCAACCTTTTTGCAATTTATTCCTTTTTTATTTTTTTTTCTTTTTAATACCAATTGTGACACTTAAACAAACTTAATTCCAATCCCAAATCACTTTTCAGCCAAGATTTAAGCTAGATGAATGAACAAAAACGTGACAGACTTCACTTGAATACTTAGCAGCTTATGCTTTTCTTCACAGAATGTGAAGATCACCAAGAGGGCTTGGTGATTGACTTATTTGGTGGTTGTTTTGAAACAATGGGGCACCCTTGTGCTTATTTAAGCACAAGGAGTCAATCAACAAGTAAAAATAAGCACCTAGCTCACACAAATAAGCAAACCAAAGCATACACTAGCCAATTAAGGTTGCTGAGGCAAAGTTTCTAAGTCTGTGGACTTATTAGCTTATATCTAGCACTCTAATGAACTTCAAACAACCAAACTTGCACACACAATCACCAAATGGTATACAATCAAACTGCAAACCTCAAATCACCCTAAACTTAACAGAAATCAAAGAATCAAGCTCACAATTTCATGAAATACAAGCAGATTAGTTGATATGCAGGTTTTACTTTATGATTATCTTTTCAAAACACACCAATAGCTTCTATTCTTGCACTAAACTGAAACACCACTAACAACAAACCTATTCCAATCCTATTTCAACTGGTCTAACACCTTTTAATAACAAAATCAAAAACTTTGCCCTGCTAAAATGCTAATCCAAACACCCTGTTAAATTTGAAAACCAAATATTTAACAAACCAATACACTCTAACACCTATTCAAATTGATCTTAATGGCATCTAGCATGCATACAAACACAATAGAACATGAATCACACAGCTTGAACACACTAATAGCACCAAATCAATCAAGATCACATGAACAGCTACTTTTCTGAAATTTTTCAAAAGGAAAAGGAAATTACCTCAAAGGCTTACATCCAAGCCCTTGGTGGATGAAAATCCACTTCCTTATGCACCCGGGTGCATGCAGATCAAAAATCAACAACCTTCACACCTGTTTAAGACAAATCAAAAAGAAAAACAAGATAATACAACACTATGTATACAATCTGTTTTAACTTTTTCTTTCTTCCTTAACCTATTCCAAAAACTTTTAAACCTTCTTAAAACGTTTTTAAAAACTCTTAATCACTAACAAATCACACCTCTTATTACCAAAACCTGAAACAAATTCTTACCAAAGAATTTCAAATTCCAGAAACCTTTAACTAAATTTTGAAAAACAAAATCAGTTAACCAAATGACAAATGGAACTCAGAATCAAGCTTCACACTACACACAACTTTTAAAAACAATAAAAAGGGATTACACTTGATTAAATCAAAAACCAAACTTTTATTTTTTTAAAAAGGAATTACAAGGAAAAGCTTGAAACTGGAACAAAGGGTCATCACAGGTTGATGCCTCTATTTATACTAGTCTAATGAACAATCTAGAATGCTAAAAACAAAACCCTAATCACTAGAAAATCTCCAAAATGCCCTTAGACGTGTTTGAGTGGTGAGCTGTCCAAATTTGATCCTGGACGTTTGTTTTTGCGTTGTGAGTAAGCAATAAACCTTGGTGGTTGATTTGGGACACGTCACATGCCTTGGAGCCCAAGGAGTGATGTGATTGGTGGAATGGAGAAAAGGGGGTAGGGTCCACAGTGGTGGGATTGGGGTTTTTAGGTGTGGGATGGGTTTTAGTGGGTGTGAATCAAGTGTGTGCAAGGTTAATCGAATTTTAACCTTGGTTTAAGTGATGTGAAAACTGGAGGTGTAAAAGGAGCACAGTAACTCCTTTAGATCCGATTTTGGGGGAAACACAAGTGTTAGGCGCGTTTTTGGTTTGAATCTTCCAAAGTGTGCACATTTAGCCCTTTTCTTTTGAGATTTTTGGCAAATCAAGTTTTCAGCCCTAGAAAACGTTTTTGCTTTGTTAATATCTTCCACACTTTGTCATTTTTGGCACCAACTTTGGAAAAAGGTTATCAAAGGGTTGTTTTTTGACATTTTTGGATAATTCAGGGACTGAACTTGGACAATCTTGATCTTCAAGGGTCTTCAATGTCTCTTTAATCTTCATGAGGGATCATAATTGACAATTTGATTTTGTTGAGGGACCAATCTTGTCATTTCTCCAAAGTTGAAGGGCCTTTTTGCAATTTTGACAAACTTAAGGGACCAAACTTGTAATTATTATTATACAAGGGTTTTAAGTGTCATTTCTTCATTAATGGAGGATCAATCTTATTTGTCTTCAAGTCTTCAAGGGTATTTGTTGAATATTCCATGATTAGGGCCCGGTTCTTTGTACGGCTTCGTTTCTCGTGTCCGTTTTTCCTTGTATCTTGTGATCTTTTGTCTTTTTCACGATATCCATACCTAAAATACACAAGTAAACAAACACAAGCATATATATGGTATTTTATGACATTTTAGTGCATTAAAAGCCCGAAAAGAATGATGAGATCATGTATAAATGCCATCTCATCACAAACTAACACGAACTCATGTGGCCCAGTTATTCACTTAGAATCCCTTATTCCTAGGTGTATCTCTTATATTTTATTTTTGTCTTGAATGATCACGAGGATGCATTGTTTGACTTATTTCGATAGTTATTTAGGCTGAAAATAAAGTGGGACGATTTAATCAATAGTTAGCTAAAGGACAAAATCTTTTAAAACTACTTCTCGGGACCTTTCAAAGTTCATATCTTGGCATAACTCGTTTCATGATTTGAGACCTTTCTCGGACCCATATTTGGCAGCGACTTCATACTTCAAATCTTTGAGAGACATTCTTGAAATTATGGTCTTCTCTTCATAATAGGAATTTCTTCACTTGAAGTTTTGAGAGATTCTTCATATTTGGACCACGACTTCTTCATTTTTCTCCAATCTTTACTTTGGACTTTGATATACAACGATCCGCCTCCTTTTAGGACTTGGATCTATTTATCCTCATACCTTGCGAGGGTCTTTTCGGATAGACTTCTCCTTGATCTTTAGGGGAGTATTTGCTTTTCGTCTTGTGTCTCGATCCTTCATATTGATCTTTGATAAATGATTCTTCACATCACTTTTGGATCTTTAGCAACAAAATGTAGCCCTCATGCCTGGTTAGGGCCTTTTCGGACTCGCCAATCTTCGCATCCCGCTTTAATAAGTTATGCCTAGGCTATGAACTCTAATTAATACCGAGCAACTTTTAAACGATCTTGTGCTAGAAGCTAAGTAACTTTTCAAATCGTACAACCTTATTTATTGCAGATAAATTTATTAGCAAGCGATGGGAGAATAGGCTTATAATCAACTCACATAAATTCATGAAAGAATACCAAACTTATAATTGACTCTATCATCTCTCGTTCTCCACAGTTTAAAGTCTCAAGGAATGAGACTCGTGGATGCTTAGTCAATTAAATCAAAGTTTTGGGTTTTCGAGTCATCTATAGGATCTTGCAAGTTCTTAGACTTTTTCAAGTTTAGAAATCGCATTTTAAAGTTCCCTTGATAAACGACTCTCTAGGATCAATTATAGGAACATGCGAAAAGTTCTTGTTCTTAACCCGTGAGGGTTAAGACTTTCGCGTTTTAAAGTTCCCTATATAAAAGCCTAGCAAAACTTGACTTAAACACGTTAAGGATACTAGCTAGAGTAAACTTAGATAAGTAAACTCGGGTTGAGTCAAAATATTCACGACTTTGAAAAATTCAAAACCACTTTATTGAAAATTTATTCTAGCAAGGAAAGAAAATAACCATAACAAAGGAAAATATAACTATACAACTAGGCCAAAATAGATTAAAAATTTTGAAAAATGTCGAAAAATCAAATTTTCCGGTTAAAATGAGGACAAATTCATGGAAAAGACCACTTACTTCGATAGAAGCCCCCCTACACTTGATATAAACATTGTCCTCAATGTTTAAGCATGTGGAAGTAAACTCCCCTACACTTATGACATTGTGCACTTTGTTTAAATCTTTCTAAGGAAAGGACAACTATAGTGATTTCAGTGTGAACATATATAAGATATGAAATATTGAATCACGACAGTTTTAGGATAGAACCAGGAAGACGGGAACACGGGATCACGGTTCGTCAAAAGTCATCGAGAATGGATCTTTGAAGCTTTAATCCCTGCATAGAAGAAGAAACAAGACAACAAACACATACGGGGCTCCCTCTACACTTATTATGAAAACGGTAAAGGATAGATCAATGGGTGGCCTCCCGAGAAGCACTTGTTTTTGTTAACCGAGTCACGAGCCTGACTCGACCCAGAACTTAATTCAAGGGAAACGTGGTGAGGGATGGAATCATCTCATGAGAGATGTCCTCACCAAAGTAAAACTTCACGCGCTGGCCATTCACCTTAAAATTGGCCCATTTGGCTGAGAAAGCTCAATGGTGCCATATGGAAAGACTTTGGCGACGGTGAATGGACCAGACCAGCGGCTCTTCAACTTGCCCGGGAAGATCTTCAACCGAGAGTTAAAAAGTAAGACTTGATCACTAATACAAAACTTTTAGCCAAGTATAAAATATTATCGTCCGATCTTTTCGAATTGATTATTGGTAGAAAGTGCGACTCAATTGTTCTTGGTGGAAAATTAAATGGTTGATTTGATTATCTATTTTTAAACTAAAAGCAAATAATTGTCGTTGAGTAATGATTAAAGCTTTTTGAAAATTAAACTAAAAGTTATTTAGATAAACACTTAACACATAAAACTTAAAAACATGTTCTGTCGGAATGTATTAAAATGAAAGCCATCGGAATAATCAAATGTAAAGCTGTCGGAATGTTCATATGAATACCCATCAGAATGCAACAATATCAATTCTATCGCAATGCAATGTCTGTCAGAGTGTCCTAGATCGCGAAACAATAAACACCTTCGTCGCAATGTGCTCTGTCGGAATACAAGCTATAAAAATTGGGCAGATTTTCGACTTAACAAGACCTTAAGTCCCGTCGGAATGTGCGATCGCAATGAGCGATCGCAATCCAGATCGGAATAAGGGGGAAGTTACCAAGTGATCGCAAAGTAGAACCACAATGGGTTATTGCGATCAAAACAAGCAGCCGTCGGAATGTGTAGAATCCCTAATATTGCGATGGAATACAAAAGTAATCCGAAATTGAAAATAAGCCCAGATTCAATAAGCACAATCAATAAGCTTTCTCGACCAAATCTTAAACAACTTAATAAGCTAAAATTCGACAACTTTTAAAACAAGAAAATGATAAAATTTATAAAAGAAACTTTTAAAAAGATTAAATCTACTAAGAAATCCGAAAACCAATAAGCTAAAACATGAAATAAGCCAATAAGCTAAAAGAGCTTATAGCCTCAACCGTATGAAAGCTTATGTAGAAATGAAAAGATTATCCTTTTAATCACGATATCATCAAATCAAATGTATGAAGTAAGATATTCGGATCAAAATTAAAAGGAAACCAAGAAATGTGGAAAGAGATTAAAGAACACAAACTTAAACTTAAACTTTTGATTAAAGAAACTCAAATAAAAAGATTAATGAAAGCTTAAACTTGAAAGATTAAAGAAAGAAAAGATGAAAAACTTAGTGAGAGAAAGTTTGGAACTTTCTCTCTCTAAAAACTAGAAAGAAAGAAAATAAATGAAAAAACTTAAAACTAGCTAACCCCCTCCTAATGTGATTAGGAGGGTATTTATAGGGAAAATGGGAAGTGCATGTGTGGTGTGCTTCCTTCTTTCTTTTCTTCTCGACTCGATTTAAATCTTTGTCTTTTCTCGATGTCGTCTCAGGATTTGAACTTGTCTTAATAATTTTCTTCTTTAATTTAGACTTTGAGTTCTTCGACTTCATTAAACTTCCGTCTTTAGACTTTTTCTTCGATGAATCTTCAAAATAGGTCTTGGACATCCGTTCTTTAAGCACTCTTGATCTCTTGACTTCGTGTTTTCTCGTTTTCTTCGATAAAAGCCCGTGAAAGCCCGTGTTTTCTTCCTTTTTCATCGTTTGGTCCTAAAACACAATAAAAACACAAACCACGCAGAATTCCGACTTTTACGACATAAAATACACGTTTTGGTCTTGTTATTATTGGAAATAAGTGGTAAAAGGATAAGTGTTTTCACACTTATTAATCACCAACGTGGAACTCTCGGTTCTTAATCCTTGCATCATGGATGATCTTGGTCTTCTCCTTGTAGATCAGTGAGTTCTCGTAAGCTTCATTCCTCAGTTCATTAAGCTCGTTGAGTTGAATATTGCGAAGATCACCGGCTTTGTTGATGTCAAAGTTAGCCCACTTCAAGGCCCAGTATGCCTTACGTTCCAGCTCGATAGGGAGGTGGCATGCTTTCCCGTACACAAGACGATAAGGTGTGCAACCAATCGGGGTCGTATATGCGGTACGGAAAGCCCACAAAGCATCATCTAATTTATTGGCCCACGCGGCACGATGCTCTCCCACAGTACGTTCCAGAATTCGCTTCAATCCACGGTTGGAAATCTTGGCTTGCCCATTGGTTTGGGGATGATAGGCGGTGGAAAGACGGTGATTGACACCGTACTTAGCCACGACTCTTGCGAATTTATCATTGCAAAAATGAGTCCCGCGGTCACTGATTATAGCACGAGGAACGCCGAATCGAGCAAAGAGCTGCTTCAAAAAGTTCACAACCACCCTCGCATCGTTCGTAGGGAGAGCCTTAGCTTCAACCCATTTAGAAACGTAATCAACGGCTACGAGGATGTACTTGTTCCCTTTGGATGATGGAAATGGCCCCATAAAGTCGATGCCCCATACGTCAAAGATTTCACATTCTTGAATGAAATTTTGAGGCATCTCATCTTTATGTGTGATCTTGCCTTGGCGTTGGCAAGCATCACAATGCTTAACCATTTCGTGAGCGTCACGATAAATGGTGGGCCAATAGAATCCAGAGTCGAATACTTTCTTCGCGGTGTAATTAGGACCAAAGTGACCACCGGTGGGTCCTTTATGGCAAGCATCAAGGATTTGTAAAGCTGCCGGCCCATCAACACATCGAAGAATGACAAGATCCGCACATTGTTTGAAGAGATAAGGGTCATCCCAGAAGTAATGTTCAATATCTTTGAAGAACTTTTTCTTTTGTTGGGACGTTAACCCTTCCTTGAGAATTCCACCCGCTAAGTAGTTTGCAATGTCCGCAAACCACGGGGTGTCATCAGGATTTGGATTGATAGACATTAAGGCCTCAAGGGGAAAAGAGTCATTGATCTCTTTATTCGGATGATCCCCTTGATAAGGATCCTCAAGTCTACTTAGATGATCCGCGGCTAGGTTTTCGGCTCCCTTCTTGTCACAAATTTCAATGTTAAATTCTTGAAGGAGCAAAACCCAACGAAGAAGTCTTGGCTTAGAATCTTGTTTAGTCAACAAGTACTTCAATGCAGAATGATCGGTATACACAGTGGTGGTAGAAAGGACAAGATAGGGGCAGAACTTTTCAAAAGCATATACTACAGCTAAAAGCTCTTTTTCGGTAGTTGTATAATGCAATTGAGCCCCCGTCATTGTCTTGCTAGCATAATGAATTGGTTGGAAGTGTTTTTTCACTCTTTGGCCCAAAACCGCTCTAATAGCAAAGTCGCTAGCATCACACATCAACTCAAAAGGTAGCTCCCAATTAGGGGTAACCAAGACCGGTGCCTTAGTTAGCTTATCCTTAAGAAGATTTAAGGATTCAAGACACTCTTTGGAAAATATGAAAGGAGTATCTTTTTCCAAGAGGTGGGTCATCGGGCGAGCGATTTTAGAAAAATCTTGGATGAATCGACGATAGAAGCCCGCATGAACAAGAAAACTTCTCACACCCTTCACGGTTGAAGGTGGAGGCAATTTTGCAATAACATCGACTTTAGCACGGTCCACTTCAAGACCGGCTTTAGAGATTTTGTGTCCAAGCACAATGCCTTCTTTTACCATGAAATGGCATTTTTCCCAATTTAGAACAAGGCGAGTGTCTTCACACCGCTTAAGCATACGTTCTAAATTGGCAAGGCAAGCAGAGAAAGAATCACCATAGACCGAGAAATCATCCATGAAGACTTCCATAGTTTTTTCAACCATGTCATGGAAGATAGCCATCATACACCTTTGAAATGTCCCAGGAGCATTGCATAAGCCGAAAGGCATTCTTTTATATGCAAATGTTCCGTAAGGACAAGTGAATGTGGTTTTCTCTTGGTCTTTAGGATCGATGGGAATTTGAAAATACCCGGAGAAATCGTCTAAGAAGCAGTAATAGTCATTACCCGCTAGACGTTCAAGCATTTGGTCCATGAAAGGAAGGGGAAAATGATCCTTTCT
The DNA here is from genome assembly GCA_025667525.1 of Glebionis coronaria. Classification (NCBI taxonomy): domain Eukaryota; kingdom Viridiplantae; phylum Streptophyta; class Magnoliopsida; order Asterales; family Asteraceae; genus Glebionis; species Glebionis coronaria. The sequence continues at coordinate 168,794,350 of CM046875.1, forward strand.
CGTAGCATCATTGAGTTTACGATAGTCTATACAAACTCTCCACCGTGTAACGAGACGAGTAGGAATCAACTCGTTGTTTTCATTGGGCACAACGGTGATTCCGCCTTTCTTAGGCACAGAATGGACGGGACTAACCCATGGTGAATCCGAGATAGGGTAGATCATTCCTGCATCAAGAAGTTTGATAACCTCTTTTTTTATAACGTCATGTATCTTAGGATTCACCCTTCTTTGGCTTTGAATAGTGGGTTTAAAGTCGTCCTCCATGAGAATTTTATGTGTGCAAAAGTGAGGATCAATTCCACGAATATCGGAGATTTTCCAAGCAATCGCTTTTTATGATTCTTCAACACGGCGATAAGTCGGGATTTTTCTTCCTCTTTCAAGTCCTTTGCGATGATGACGGGTGACTTCTTGTTGTCTTCAAGGAAAACGTACTCGAGATGAGACGGTAGGTCCTTAAGTTCTAAATCCGTAGGATTGTCGATGGAAGGCGTAGTCAAATTCGGTTCATCGATAGAAATATCCTTAGGAGATGGTGGAGAAATATGGTCCTCATTGAGAAGTTTCTCAATGGTACGAATGTCTTCATCCCAATTGGAGGGAGAATCGTCATATTGCAAATCCACATCTTCCAAAGTTTCTTCAAATTCTTTCAAGATGAAATCACTTTCTCCAAATGGAGTTAGTGATGGAGCAATAGAGGCAACGGTCTCAACAGTAGGTAGAGAAGAAGAACCACTTTTACAAGCGTCTTTGAAATGTTCTTCACAAGCCTCATCAAGAACGTCAATAAAATTAACACTCTCGTTTTCAGAAGGCTGCTTAGAAAGTTTACCCATGTTGAAGACGATTTTATCGTCACCAACTCTCATGATTAATTCGCCAGCGGCTACATCAATGAAAGTGAGACCGGTCCTCAGGAACGGACGTCCAACGATTAATGGAACACGGGGGTCCATCTCGTAGTCAACGACAACAAAATCCGCCGGAAAGGTGAATTTGTCGACGCCAACGAAGACATCTTCGGCTATCCCTACCGGATACGCAACCGTACGGTAAGCTAATTCCAAAGTCATTCGCGTGGGGACTAGCTCGGGTAGAGATAATTGCTTCCAAACACTTAATGGCATTAAGTTAATACTAGCACCTAGATCGGCTAGGGCCATGCAATTCTCTACTCCCGGGAAGTTGTAAGGAATCAAGAAACGACCCGGATCACCAAGTTTGGTTGGTAATTTCCTTAAGAGCACTGCGGAGCAATTCTCATTAAGTTGGGTCTGAGCAATATCGAGAAGTTTCTCCTTATCACTGAGAAGATCTTTAAACATTTTAGCATATTTGGGCATGTGAGCGAGAGCCTCAGCAAAGGAGATATTGAAATTCAGTTGTTTAAACATCTTGAGAAAGTTAGAAACCTGAATATCATCCTTGTTCTTCAATTTCTCTTTCCTCAACCTTGAAGGATAAGGTATATTGGGTTGAGATGAAGGCTTTGGAATGGAATTCTCACTCACATCCTTGGTTGGTGGAGGGTTAGAAGTAGAAGGTGGTGAATTGGAGAAGTAGAAGGTGGAGGAATTGGAGAAGGAGACTCGTTTCCCTTTGTCACAATCACCGGTGTAGGTGTAGGAAGCTCGGGTTCCTTTAAACCTTTTCCACTACGAGTGGTGATTGCTTTCATCTCCCCTCTTGGATTAGCAACGGTGTTACTCGGAAGAGAACCCGATCCAGAGGCTTGATTACTTGGGAAGAAACTAGCCATCATGTTCCTTAAGTCATTCGTTTGACTTGCCAAAGTATTTCGCATATCAGCTCGAAGATCATTCCCTTTCTTCACCATATCTGCTTTCATGTTGGCCATTTCCCGCTGAAGATTTTTCACGATCACATCATTAGTCCTCATGTAGGTTTCAACATCTTGGTGTAATGCGGTGGGTTGGTTGGGAGGAGGAGCATGGTAGGCGGGTGGTTGATAAGCAGGTTGTTGGTAAACTTGGTTGTTTCTTTGAGGTGGATATGGGTTTCTTTTGTTTTGATATGGAGTTGGAGCACGAGGTTGGTTTTGATTATTGCGATTGAGGTTGTTTGGGTTTTGTGGGGGAAAACCTGGTGGTGAAAGAAAGTTGTTTGAGCGATAGCTGAGCAAGTTGCGGTCCCCTTGAGGACGTGCTTGATAGCCTCCCGTAGAATAGGTACCGTTGGCGGCATACACATTTTCTGGATTGTCGTGAGTCGAAAGGCAATCGGTGTATAAGTGAGATCCCCCGCATATATCACATGATTGAGTCAAAGCACTAGCTTGGGCAGTGATAGCTTTGGTATTATTGGCGGCTTGGAGAGCAAGTGATTCAACAAGCGAGGTAAGCTTATCAAGTCCCTTGTCGCTCTCATTTGTGCTAGCACTAGCCACATTGGTCCGAACACTCTTGGTTTGCACTCTAGACTTGTTCTCAATAATATCCCAAGCGACATTAGAAGACTTAACCAAAAGATTACCCCCCGAGGCACTATTTAGTGAATCTTGGTCATTCATGCTTAAACCATTGTAAAAAGTATTAATTTGATGTACTTTTGTAAAACCATGTTGTGGACACTTTCGTAAAAGTTCCTTAAAATGGTCCCAAGATTCACTAAATGTCTCATTGTACTTTTGTTCAAAAGTAATGATTTCATTCCGCAAAGCGGTAGTACGTGAGGGTGGGAAAAAGTAGTTGACGAATTTGGTCTCTGAATCCGTCCACGTAAGAATACTTTGTGGCGGTTCCTTATCAAGCCAATACCAGGCTTGTCCCTCTAAGGAGAAAGGAAAAAGTTGCAAGCGAATTACCTCTTGTGAAACCCCATTATACTTAACCGTATTAGTGAGTTGAAGAAACCTCTTAATATGGTCATGAGGATCATCAATTGAACGCCCCAAGAATGGTTGAGCAGAGACCATTTGAATGAAACCGGATTTGAGCTCAAAGTTGTTGGCTCCAATCGCGCGTATGACAATAGCATCGTGGTTGCCCTCTACATGTGCTTGCAAAAGTTAGATCATTGGACGATTGTCCGGTAGAGGTTCATTGTTGTCACTATTCATGTTGGGTTGAGGTGGATTATTATTATTGTTGTGTACACCGGCCATGTCTAAGTTATAGAGAGTCTCGGGCTCGGGATAAGACGTTGATCGAGTGCACATACACCTGCAAAAGAAATAACAAAGCATAAATATTTTTGGTTTTTTATGTTTTTTAATTTTTTTGTATTTTTGAAAATTTTATATTTTTTTAGGATTTTTGAAAATTTTAAAGCAAGGAAAATAACGTTCAAAGATGAACGGATCCCAAAATCCGACGCGTCTCTCACTAAACACCGTTAATCTTAACGAAAAGAGCCGGCAGCGACGCCATTTAATACAAAGCTTTTAGCCAAGTATAAAATATTATCGTCCGATCTTTTCGAATTGATTATTGGTAGAAAGTGTGACTCAATTGTTCTTGGTGGAAAATTAAATGGTTGATTTGATTATCTATTTTTAAACTAAAAGCAAATAATTGTCGTTGAGTAATGATTAAAGCTTTTTGAAAATTAAACTAAAAGTTATTTAGATAAACACTTAAAACATAAAACTTAAAAACATGTTCTGTCGGAATGTATTAAAATGAAAGCCATCGGAATAATCAAATGTAAAGCTGTCGGAATGTTCATCTGAATACCTATCGGAATGCAAAAATATCAATTCTATCGCAATGTAATGTCTGTCGGAATGTCCTAGATCGCAAAACAATAAACACCTTTGTCACAATGTGCTCTGTCGGAATACAAGCTATAAAAATTGGGCAGAGTTTCGACTTAACAAGACCTTAAGTCCCGTCGGAATGTGCGATCGCAATGAGCGATCGCAATCCAGATCAGAATAAGGGGGAAGTCACCAAGTGATCGCAAAGTAGAACCACAATGGGTTATTACGATCAAAACAAGCAGCCGTCAGAATGTGTAGAATCCCTAATATTGCGATGGAATACAAAAGTAATCCGAAATTGAAAATAAGCCAAGATTCAATAAGCACAATCAATAAGCTCTCTCGACCAAATCTCAAACAACTTAATAAGCTAAAATTCGAAAACTTTTAAAACAATAAAATGATAAACTTTATAAAAGAAACTTTTGAAAAGATTAAATCTATTAAGAAATCCGAAAACCAATAAGCTAAAACATGAAATAAGCCAATAAGCTAAAAGAGCTTATAGCCTCAACCGTATGAAAGCTTATGTAGAAATGAAAATATTATCCTTTTAATCACGATATCATCAAAGCAAATGTATGAAGTAAGATATTCGGATCAAAATTAAAATGAAACCAAGAAATGTGGAAAGAGATTAAAGAACACAAACTTAAACTTAAACTTTTGATTAAAGAAACTCAAATACAAAGATTAATGAAAGCTTAAACTTGAAAGATTAAAGAAAGAAAAGATGAAAAACTTAGTGAGAGAAAGTTTGGAACTTTCTCTCTCTAAAAACTAGAAAGAAAGAAAAAAAATGAAAAAACTTAAAACTAGCTAACCCCTCCTAATGTGATTAGGAGGGTATTTATAGGGAAAATGGGAAGTGCATGTGTGGTGTGCTTCCTTCTTTCTTTTCTTCTCGACTCGATTTAAATCTTTGTCTTTTCTCGATGTTGTCTCGGGATTTGAACTTGTCTTAATAATTTTCTTCTTTAATTTAGACTTTGAGTTCTTCGACTTCATTAAACTTCCGTCTTTAGACTTTTTCTTCGATGAATCTTCAGAATAGGTCTTGGACATCCGTTCTTTAAGCACTCTTGATCTCTTGACTTCGTCTTTTCTCGTTTTCTTCGATAAAAGCCCGTGAAAGCCCGTGTTTTCTTCCTTTTTCATCTTTTGGTCCTAAAAGACAATAAAAACACAAACCACACATAATTCTGACTTTTACGACATAAAATACACGTTTTGGTCTTGTTATTATTGGAAATAAGTGGTAAAAGGATAAGTGTTTTCACACTTATTAATCACCAACGTGGAACTCTCGGTTCTTAATCCTTGCATCATGGATGATCTTGGTCTTCTCCTTGTAGATCAGTGAGTTCTCGTAATCTTCATTCCTCAGTTCATTAAGCTCGTTGAGTTGAATCTTCCGAAGATCACCGGCTTTGTTGATATCGAAGTTAGCCCACTTCAAGGCCTAGTATGCCTTATGTTCCAGCTCAATAGGAAGGTGGCATGCTTTCTCGTACACAAGACGATAAGGTGTACAACCAATCGGAGTCTTATATGCGGTACGGAAAGCCCACAAAGCATCATCTAACATATACGCCCACGAGGCACGATGCTCTCCCACAGTACGTTCCAGAATTCGCTTCAATCCGCGGTTAGATATCTCGGCTTGACCATTAGTTTGGGGATGATAAGCGGTGGAAAGACGGTGAATGACACCGTACTTAGCCATGACTCTTGCGAATTGATCATTGCAAAAATGAGTCCCGCGGTCACTAATAATAGCACGAGGAACACCGAATCGAGCAAAAAGCTGCTTCAAAAAGTTCATAACCACCCTCGCATCGTTCGTAGGGAGAGCCTTAGCTTTAAACCATTTAGAAACGTAGTCAACGGCTATGAGGATGTACTTGTTCCCTTTAGATGATGGAAATGGCCCCATAAAGTCGATGCCCCATACATCAAAGATTTCACATTCTTGTATGAAATTTTGAGGCATCTCATCTTTATGTGTGATCTTGCCTTGTCTTTGGCAAGCATCACAATGTTTAACCATGTCGTGAGCGTCACGATAAATGGTTGGCGAATAAAATTCAGAGTCGAATACTTTCTTCGCGGTGTAATTGGGACCAAAGTGACCACCTGTGGGTCCTTTATGGCAAGCGTCAAGGATTTGTACCACTGCCGGCCCATCAACACATCGACGAATGACAAGATCCGCACATTGTTTGAAGAGGTAATGGTCGTCCTAGAAATAATGTTCAAAATCTTTAAATAACTTTTTCTTTTGTTGGGACGTTAACCCTTCCTTTAGAATTCCACCCGCTAAGTAGTTTGCAATGTCCGTAAACCACGAGGTGTCATCAAGATTGGGATTGATAGACATTAAGGCTTCAATGGGAAAAGAGTCTTTGATCTCTTGACTCGGATGATCCCCTTGATAAGGATCCTCAAGTCTACTTAGATGATCCGCGGCTAGGTTTTCGGCACCCTTCTTGTCACGAATTTCGATTTTAAATTCTTGAAGGAGCAAAACCCAACGAAGAAGTCTTGGCTTAGAATCTTGCTTAGTCAACAAGTACTTTAACGCGGAATGATCGGTATACACGATGGTGGTAGAAAGGACAAGATAGGGGCGGAATTTTTCAAAAGCATACACTACAGCTAAAAGCTCTTTTTCGGTAGTGGTATAATGCAATTGAGCCCCCGTCATTGTCTTGCTAGCATAGTGGATTGGTTGGAAGTGTTTGTTCACTATTTGGCCCAAAACCGCTCCAATAGCAAAGTCGCTAGCATCACACATCAATTCAAAAGGTAGCTCCCAATTAGGGGTAACCAAGACCGGTGCCTTAGTTAGCTTATCCTTAAGAAGATTGAAGGATTCAAGACACTCTTTGGAAAAGATGAAAGGAGTATCTTTTTCCAAGAGGTGGGTCATCGGGCGAGCGATTTTAGAAAAATCTTGAATGAATCGACGATAGAAGCCCGCATGACCAAGGAAACTTCTCACACCCTTCACGGTTGAAGGTGGAGGTAATTTGGCTATGACATCCACTTTAGCACGGTCTACTTCAAGACCGGCTTTGGAGATTTTATGTCCAAGCACAATGCCTTCTTTTACCATGAAATGGCATTTTTTCCAATTTAGAACAAAGCGAGTGTCTTCACACCGCTTAAGCATGCGTTCCAAATTGGCAAGGCAAGTAGAGAAGGAATCACCATAGACCGAGAAATCATCCATGAAGACTTCCATAGTTTCTTCAACCATGGCATGGAAGATAGCGATCATACACCTTTGAAATGTCCCAGGAGCATTGCATAAGCCGAAAGGCATTCTTTTATAAGCAAATGTTCCGTAAGGACAAGTGAATGTGGTTTTCTATTGGTCTTTGGGATCGATGGGAATTTGAAAATACCCGGAGAAACCGTCTAATAAGCAGTAATAATCATTACCCGCTAGACGTTCAAGCATTTGGTCCATGAAAGGGAGGGGAAAATGATCCTTTCTTGTAGCATCATTGAGTTTGCAATAGTCTATACAAACTCTCCACCCTGTAACGAGACGAGTAGGAATCAACTCGTTGTTTTCATTGGGCACAACGGTGATTCCGCCTTTCTTAGGCACACAATGGACGGGACTAACCCATGGTGAATCCGAGATAGGATAGATCATTCCCGCATCAAGAAGTTTGATAACCTCTTTTTTGGCTACTTCATGGATCTTAGGATTCACCCTTCTTTGGCTTTGAATAGTGGGTTTAAAGTCGTCCCCCATGAGAATTTTATGTGTGCAAAAGTGAGGATCAATTCCACGAATATCGGAGATTTTCCAAGCAATCGCTTTCTTGTGATTCTTTAGCACGTCGATAAGTCGGGATTTTTCTTCTTCTTTCAAGTCCTTAGCGATGATGACGGGTGACTTCTTGTTGTCTTCAAGGAAAACGTACTCGAGATGAGACGGTAGGTCCTTAAGTTCTAAATCCAGAGGATTTTCGATGGAAGGCGTAGTCAAATTCGGTCATCGATAGAGATGTCCTTAGGAGATGGTGGAGAAATATGGTCCTCATTGAGAAGTTTCTCAATGGTACGAATGTCTTCATCCCAATTGGAGGGAGAATCGTCATATTTTAAGACCACATCTCCCAAAGTTGCTTCAAAGTCTTTGAAAATGAAATCACTTTCTCCAAATGGAGTTAGTGATGGAGCAATAGAGGCGACGGTCTCAACAATGGGTAGAGAAGAAGAACCACTTTTACAAGCGTCTTTGAAATGTTCTTCACAAGCCTCATCAAGAACGTCAATGAAATTAACACTCTCGTTTTCAGAAGGATGCTTAGAAAGTTTACCCATGTTGAATACGATTTTATCATCACCAACTCTCATGATCAATTCGCCAGCGGATACATCAATGAGGGTGCGATCGGTCCTCAAGAATGGACGTCCAACGATCAATGGAACACGGGGGTCCATCTCGTAGTCAACAACAACAAAATCCACCGGAAAGGTGAATTTGTCGACACCAACGAAGACGTCTTCGGCTATCCCCACCGGATAAGCAACCGTACGGTTAGCTAATTCCAAAGTCATTCGTGTGGGGACTAACTCGGGTAGAGACAATTGTTTCCAAACGCTTAAAGGCATTAGGTTTATACTAACACCTAGATCGGCTAGGGCCATACAATTCACTACCCCAGGGAAGTTGTAAGGAATCAAGAAACGACCCGGATCACCAAGTTTGGTTGGTAATTTCCTTAAGAGCACTGTGGAGCAATTCTCATTAAGTTGGGTCTGAGCGATATCGAGAAGTTTCTCCTTATCACTGAGAAGATATTTAAACATTTTATCATATTTCGGCATGTGAGCGGGAGCCTCAGCAAAGGAGATATTGAAATTCAGTTGTTTAAACATTTTAAGAAAGTTAGAAACCTGAATATTATCCTTGTTCTTCAATTTCTCTTTCCGCAACCTCGAAGGATAAGGTATATTGGGTTGAGATGAAGGCTTTGGTATGGAATTCTCACTCACATCCTTGGGTGGTGGAGGGGTGGAAGTAGAAGGTGGTGGAATTGGAGAAATAGAAGGTGGAGGAGTAGAAGTTGGAGGAATTGGAGAAGGAGACTCGTTTTCCTTTGTCACAATCACCGGTGTAGGTGTAGGAAGCTCGGGTTCCTTTAAACCTTTTCCACTACGAGTGGTGATTGCTTTCATCTCCCCTCTTGGATTAGCAACGGTGTTACTCGGAAGAGAACCCGATCCAGAGGCTTGATTACTTGGGAAGAAACTAGCCATCATGTTCCTTAAGTCATTCGTTTGACTTGCCAAAGTGTTTCGTATATCGGCTCAAGGATCGTTTCCTTGTTTCACCGTATCTGCTTTCAAGTTGAGCATTTCCCGCTGAAGATTTTGCACTATCGCATCATTAGTCCTCATGTAAGTTTCAACGTGTTGGTGTAATGCGGTGGGTTGGTTGGGAGGAGGAGCATGATAGGCGGGTGGTTGATAAGCAGGTTGTTGGTAAACTTGGTTGTTTCTTTGAGGTGGATATGAGGTTCTTTGGTTTTGATATTGATTTGGAGCACGAGGTTGGTTTTGATTGTTGCGATTGAGGTTGTTTGGGTTTTGTGGGGGAAAACCGGGTGGTGAAGGAAAGTTGTTTGAGCGATAGCTGAGCAAATTTCGGTCACCTTGAGGACGTGCTTGATAGCCTCCTGTAGAATAAGTACCGTTGGTGGCATACACATTTTCCGGATTGTCATGAGTCGAAGGACAATCGGTGTATCAGTGAGATCCCCCGCATATTTCACATGATTGAGTCAAAGCACTAGCTTGGGCAGTGATAGCTTTGGTATTGTTGGCGGCTTGGAGAGCAAGTGATTCAACAAGCGAAGTAAGCTTATCAATTCTCTTGTCGCTCTCATTAGTGCTAGCACTAGCCACATTGGTCCGAGCACTCTTGGTTTGCACTCTAGACTTGTTCTCAGTAATATCCCAAGCGGCATTAGCAGACTTAACCAAAATGTTACCCCCCCGAGGCACTATTTAGTGAATCTTGGTCATTCATGCTTAAACCATTGTAAAAAGTATTAATTTGATGTACTTTTGTTAAACCATGTTGTTGACACTTTCTTAAAAGTTCCTTAAAACGGTCCCAAGATTCACTAAATGTCTCACCGTACTATTGTTCAAAAGTAATGATTTCATTCCGCAAAGCGGTAGTACGTGAGGGTGGGAAAAAGTAGTTGATGAATTTGGTCTCTAAATCCGTCCACGTAAGAATACTTTGTGGCGGTTCCTTATCAAGCCAATGTCGGGCTTGTCCCTCTAAGGAGAAAGGAAAAAGTTGCAAGCGAATTACCTCTTGTGAAACCCCATTATACTTAACTGTATTAGTGAGTCGAAGGAACCTTTTTATATGGTCATGAGGATCATCAATTGAACGCCCCAAGAAGGGTTGAGCAGAGACCATTTGAATGAAGCCGGATTTAAGCTCAAAGTTGTTGGCTCCAATCTCGGGTATGACAATAGCATCGGTGTTGCCTTCTACGTGCGATTGCAAAAGCTCGATCATTGGTTGATTGTCCATGGTGACAATAGGTGGAGTAATGACTTCGGCTTGAGCTACTTTCTTCTTACGAGCACGAGTACGCATGCACACCTACAAAAGAAAAAACAAAATAGACAAGAAATATTTTTGTTTTTTATATGTTTTTCTATTTTTTTGTATTTTTGAAAATTTTTTAATTTTTATGGATTTTTAAAAATTTTAAAGCAATGAAAATAACATTCAAAGATGAACGGATCCCAAAATCCAACGCGTCTCTCACTTAAAACCTGTAATCTTAACGAAAAGAGCCGGCAGCGGCGCCATTTAATAATTGTGTTTTCCAAGTATCAAAGTTCGTTGTTCCGATCTTTTCGAATTGATTATTGGAAGAAAGTGCGACTCAGTCGTTCTTGGTGGAAAATAAAATGGTTGAAAAGTTATCTATTTTAACTTAAAATAATAATGTCGTTGAAAGCTTGAAAATTTAATCTAAGATAAAACAAGTTAAAACAAAGCTAAGTAAAAAGGCGGGAAAATTTAAAGTTGGAAAATAGAAACAATTCAGAAAACTAAAAATTTAACTAAGTCTGAAACAAGATAATTGAAATTTCAGGAAAATTGACATTTTCGGAATAAAGATATTTTCAGAAAAAACAGGATCTTCGAAAGAAAGAGGTTTTCAGAGAAAGTAGGATTTTCGGAATAATGGTGTTTTCAGAAAAAAGAGCTTCTTCGGAATAAAGAGATTTTCAGGATAAATGGTGTTTTCGGAATAACTGATTTTTCGGAATAATGGAATCTTCGGAATAGCAAGGTTTTCAAAAAAACGGATTTTTGGAATAATGCAACAATTCAGAAAAAGTAAGATCTTCGGGAAAAAAAAGGTTTTTAGAAAAAGGAGTGTTTTCGGAAAAATGGTGTTTTCTAAAAAAATAATGTTTTCGGAAGAAAAGGACTTTTCAGAAAAATGATATCTTCGGAATAAAAGGTTTTTCGGAATAAATGGTTTTCATAAAAATGATGAATTCAGAGAAAAGGGAATTTCGGAATAATTGCTTTTCAAAGAAAGGAGTGTTTTCAGAAAAACAAAACCCTTTTCCGAAATAGTTAGAGAACAGACACAGTTAAACAGTAATGTCAAAACTTAAGAAATAAGCCTCGAATAAGCACAAAGCAAACAAGCAATTAACCAAAACTTTAACCAAATAAATTTTAAGAAGAACTAAATAAGCCACAAATTAAAAACTATAAAAACACTAATTAATCAAAACATTTAAAATCAACTAATAAGCGACTCTTTTAATCTATCAAAACAACTTAATCAAAAATAAGCCAAACACTAGAAGATCAAATACCACAATAAGCTCAAAACATCCACCACATCAACACTACAAGATCAATCACATGAATAAAACAATCACTTAATCAAAGAGATGAGATTAACTACATGATTATCAAGATTAAGAAAAAGATTAAGAAAGGTAGAATGAGAATTAAGAAAATAAGCTTGATTGATTAAAGATGAATATCCAAAGATTACAAAATTAATGTAAAGATTAACAAGTTTGAAAGAAAAACTAGAGAGTGTTGGAAACTCACTTTATGTGACGACATTTAAGAATTTCCATTAGTTATCATAGTCACACACGTTTAGACTAGACGAGGTTCATGTATAGTTAAGCGTATCGTGTGTTACTATATATACCCCTCCTTAGCTTCCAAGGAGGGGTGTTGCTTGTGTCACATTTCACTTTTATTCATTTTATCTTATTTTCACACACATTCAACCTCTCTTCTCTCTCTAAGTCATCAATGGCTTCCACCACCATCTACCACCACATTAGACCACCGGATCCGATTTAGCATTTTTACATTTGGTATCAGAGCCTCGGTTCCATCTTTGGATCGTTCTTGTCTTCGATTTTGGTGGTCTTAAAAAATTTTTAATAAAAAATTTTTAAAATTTTTTATTTTGAATAAAAATTTTCTGTATTATGATATTATTTGGACATTATCGAGACAAAAAGTGACGTGACAAGACAAAGTGACGAGACAATTGTGACGCGAATTTATTTGAGACGAGACCACGAAAAAAATGGGCGATTTTTTAGTGACTACAGATTTTTTTTTGGATCGGATATTAATTATTTGAAGACGGAGACGAATTTCTTCAAAGGCGTGTACTTATTTTATCCTTGAACAGATAACTTGCTCGTGCTTATTCTCAGAATGAAGACTTGTTTATCTGGTTTCCGGGTTCGGGGTGGATGGTTGATGACTCAGATAACTATCACTCAAAGGGGTTACTTTGTTGTACTCAGTGTCACGCGCATAGTCGACGTGGATAATTTCAAGAGGGGTTGTACTTATAGACATCTTTAGTGATGCATTGGGTACTTAAAATTTTATCCACCGTTCTTCATTCAACAATAGTGCAAGCTTAAGTCACAAGATCGAAGGATTCTTATTCAGTTTCATGTTTGATGTATCTGGTTCATTCCATCAGTGGTCACTTCAAATTGCCTTCAAGTGGGTTGGTAAAGATGGCCATGGAGAGTTTATGAGAAGAGATTTTCAATCAACAGCTGATTCTCACCGAATATAATTAAGCTTATTTATTATTCTCTCGAGATTTTCAGGTTTATGTGCTTACGATTTATTGATGGTTCCGAGTTTCGAAACCATCAAGGGGAAAGAAGAAGACACATCGAACGCACAACGAGTACACGTGATGAACTTCATACCTTCTTTTGATTTGAAGACATTCCGGGATGACATTTGTCATAGCCGCAGAGAAAATGAGTGTTTTAACTCGTGGCGTTATCAATCTCTAAACGGTACACTACTGATTTGATGATTAATTGTTTGGTTGTTGCAATTATTCATCATCATTATCCTATATGCATTCCCGGGACTTAATTGACTCTGGTGCATCTCCGGAAGAAGATATGTGCATTTCCGGGACGTAATTGACTCTGGTGTTACGATGTCAACTTCATGAATGGGATAAAGTGTCTACTTCAGTATTTGAGCTTCATAATGGGGATTGATTTACTTTCTTCAACCTTGTGGGGGAAGAAATGTCTTGATTCTTTCTCGTATGCATAACTCTAACTCTCAGGGGGAAGAAAAATTCAGAAGAATTATTCAAGCGTGAGAAGAGAAGTTGTTGATCTACTTGGTGTACCCCTTACTTTCAATTCCTCTTAGCAACGTTATCATGTTATATGATGGGATTTGCTTGTTAGATTCCGCTGTGCGCTTAATCATTCTAAGCTTTATTGAAAGCTTTGAAATTGCTTACGAGGATTGTTGATTTAGGGGGAAGCTATTTAAAAAGCTTCTACATCAAGTGTATGTGGCATGAATTAGGGGGAAGCTAATTCAGAAGCTTCTCCTTAACCAGAAGTGTATGGGTTACTTAGCTCGTGCCGTTACAGTATTTCTACTACAAGTTAAAGATGAGTCGTTTTGAAGTCAAAGGCCTCAGAAGACATCATCAGCATTGGACGCTTCATGAAAGCTCTTGTTCTTATCATTATGTACTTGTTAGGAAAAAATATTGTAAGGAATTCTACACGTCGTCCCATGGGGGAAGATTGTTGGAAACTCACTTTATGTGACGACATTTAAGAATTCTCATTAGTTATCATAGTCACACACGTTTAGACTAGACGAGGTTCATGTATAGTTAAGCGTATCGTGTGTGACTATATATACCCCTCCTTAGCTTCCAAGGAGGGGTGTTGCTTGTGTCACATTTCACTTTTATTCATTTTATCTTATTTTCACACACATTCAACCTCTCTTCTCTCTCTCTAAGCCATCAATGGCTTCCACCACCATCTACCACCATATTAGACCACCGGATCCGATTTAGCATTTTTACAGAGAGAAAAATTAAAAGCACATAAAAAATTAAACTACAACTACTAAAAACTAAAACACCTAACCACCTCCTAATGACATATTAGGAGGATATTTATAGGAGGTTGGGAGATTAAATGCTTAAGCTATCTTATTTCTTTCTTCTCGTCTCGACTCGACTTAATTTCTTTGTCTTTCTCGACGTCGTCTCGGGATTTGTCGATATAAGTTGAACTTGTCTTATAATTTTCTTCTAAAATTAGACTTGAGTTCTTCGACTTCATTAAACTTCCGTCTTTAGACTTTTTCTTCATAAATCTTCAGAATTGGCCTTGGACTTCCGTTCTTTGCATTCTCGATCTTTCGACTTCGTCTTTAGTCCTTTTCTTCGATAAAAGCCCGTGATAGCCCATGTTTTCTTCCTTTTGCATCTTTTGGTCCTAAAACACAATAAAAACACAAACCATACTTAATTCTGACTTTTACGACATAAAATACACGTTTTGGTCTTGTTATTATTGGAAATAAGTGGTAAAAGGATAAGTGTTTTCACACTTATTAAATATGTGACTAGATTTAATTGTTGTGACGATTGAAGAGTACTAATAGTGATCGCGATGCCAATGGATGCCCAAATATTATATTTTAGTATCGATTATTTCGATATTTGATATCTCTGAAATTTTTATTTCATTACGTATTAAGTCGAGTCGAACTTTATTATTTCGTTTTGTGTGCGTTTAATTATTAAAACTATCGATTTAACAAACGAGATTTATATTTTTATGAATCTGGGACAGAACCTGACTCTCGTAAATATTTTTAAAATTGACTGGTAGTCATTTCCCGCTTTTTAACTAATAATTACACTTTAGTCCACAAGAATGCACAATTTATATTTTCTACCCCCACCCCACTATAAATAAAAATTCCACTAACTTCTATTCATTTTATACACTTAAAATTTTCACAAAAACTCTCCCACCCCCTTTGTTCTTGCCGTCCACCTCCAACACCCTAAACACTCTCAAAATTTTTGATCAAGGTTGAATCATTGAAATCTAACAAAAGACCCATGTTGCAAATCTTCTTGTGATCATTTTGATCTAAGAAAATTCCATATGCAAGAACTTTTTATTCTTTTAAAGATTTTGATGAAGAACAATAGTTTGACCTACTTTTAAGGTAGTGGTATTGTGTTATTATTATTTTATTCAAAGTTTTAATGGTTGCATGTTTAATTTTTGATATGGGTTTTGTAAAGAATGATCATGCAAGTGAATATAGGGTGTTAGATGTTGTTAGGGATGATGGGTATAGCTTAGTTAAAGTGTTGATGATGTTAAGAATGGGTCAAAATGAGTTTTGATGTGATTTTTAAATAGTCATTTTACATCAGTGAGTTAAGGCAGATTTTCGTGGGTTAAAACTTAAATAAAGTTTGATATGATTGGATATTGTTGTAGTAGTCGTCGAGACGCTCTGACATAAGATTGAGCTTCTAACTCCTAACGAGGAGGAAGTTATGCTAGTTTGATTATTCGTGTACCGGGAGACGAGTATTGACACAATACGAAATTATTGTAGATATTTGGATCGAATCTCGGGGAATATAAGTTGAGTTTTAAAACTGATCAAAGGCTGTTGTTGGCTTCTAAACTTAGCATTTGGAGTCTATTTTCAAAGTCAAGTGGCGATTTTGAAAATGGAAATGTTTAACAAGGTCAAAATAGTTTTATGATGCAAGTGTGCAAAACTGTCCGGTGTCTAAAATGTGAATCATTGAATGAAATTTAAACAAAGTCTTATACAGATTATAAGTGAGGTTGTCACCAAGTTTCGTCTAAAACGGAGTTGATTAGGTATTGTAAATCAGCGTGTACTTTTGGTAAGTACCGGCTGAGTATTAATGGAGAGGTACTTAACCTCGCGTCATAGTTTGAGGCGAGAGGCTAAACTATTAGCTTCTCAAAGTTCTAAAATGATATAAGTATTGTGTGTGAGTATATATTATGGGATTCAAGGCCCATGTAGGGTACTTGAACTATGTTGATTTGGCATCTTGAGATGGATCAACATCGAAGGTACTAATTTTGGAAAGCTATTATGTGTTGTGGGGTTTAGAAGGAATCACTTGCATTGGTTGGTCATGTGTATGTACATACTATTTTGAATCGATGATTTTATTATATTAAGTATGTTTGAGATACTTAAGTATGTTGCTAAGCACGCACCTTATTTGTTAGGTGGCATATTTTGATGTGTATATTTGGGAGGCATCTTCACTTCGGCGATCACTACTACTACTAGCTTCGTGTATTATCTAAGGTGAGTCTATAGCCTCGTTTTTTTTATACTTGTTATAAATGATTTTTAACCCGCGAGGGGGAATACATGTTGTTTTATAAAGTGAACACAAGTTGTTTTTAGTATGCTGGACCCTAAATTGATGATAAATGCCTAAGTACCATTGTCTTATGAAGTCTCTGAAATTCATGAACTGTTAATTACCTTGCGAGGTAAACGCTAATACATATGATAGATCTATTTGGTTTGATAGCCTTATCCTAGGGTATGTATCCTAGTGATCACCTGAAAGGGATATTATATATAAGAGGTCGTTGGTATATGACAATATTACCTGTTGTAGGGGCGCCGTAAGTGATTCGGTTGACGTGTTTGTTAACGTTCAGTTGCATGAGCTTAAGGCATTTATCGATATATATGAGACTTGTCTATGTGACAGGCTTGAGATGATTAAAATTCTTGTGTTCAAATGATGATTTGTAAAACCTATAGACTTGCTCAACCTTTGTGTTGATGATTTTAAGCATGTATTTCAGGTAATCAAGATGGATAGCAGCGGAGCATGCGAGGAGGGAGTTGGTGCTTACTTGTCTAAAGTTTATATTATTTTTCCATCCTTTGAAATGAATAAATGACTTTTTAAGTCTTTGATGAATGAGATGTATCTTTAACGGCTTTTGGGACTAAACGCTACTCTGATTTTATACAATAGGATGGGAAATTTCTTCAGACAAGATTGTATAATATTTCAACGTCTCTTTTGAGGTCGTTTTCTATGATTTTGTGTAATGTGCTATTAGTAGCGCCCCAATGTGGTATTCCGCTGCGTGGTAATTTGGGGGTGTTACAAAATGGTATCAGATCCACAAGTTATAGAGAACTAGGTCGATTTTGAAAAACCTAAACTATAACTTTGGTGTGTTTTAAAAAGTTTTAAGCACGCAACTACTCCGCATGGCTCTGGTAAGGCTATTCTTGTATTACTTTATGATTGATTGTCATTATGTGAACCTATGTGTATGTAGGAATGGTAGTATGTATATGTATGATCATACTATGGTATTTAAAGGCATTGCACGTGAAGCAATGGTCCTTGAATGATTGTCGTATATTTTATAATACGGTTTCGTATCGGATTTGGCCTCACCGCCAATCATTGATCTTGATGATTATGTATTATCTGAATGCGAGTGTGAAACTCGTTTGATACTTTGAGTATGTATATATTGTTTCGTAATCTATCGCATATCGACTTGTTTAAGCTCGATTGTTGTCATCGGACCGCGATATGCCATTTTTGGACATCTTCTTTTGAAACGTAGTTGATTAATGTGATATTCGTGTTCCGCATACTTCTTATGATTTTGAAGAATCATTTATCCGAGGCGATATACTCTATGTAATGCGACGTGTGATTTGATTTTATATGACTATGTTTTATTTGACGAAAAGGAGGATGCCATTGTTGGGCTTAAGATATATATATCCTAATCAAATATATATAGTTTGGGTACAACAAAGATATGCTCGTAGTAGTCATTCGGTTGAGTGACTTAAAAATTTGTATCTAAATGGAATGAGACATTTAGATATAGAGATTTTAACTCGCCCAACTATGAGTTGTTTAAGGTTGTCTTATTTAAATGGATTAGGGCATTTGAATAAGAAAGTTTTAAACCACTAAACCTTAGATTGTTGTGCATTCTTTATTCAAATGGAATGGGACATTTGAATACGAAAATCCTGATATAAGTCTATTGATACCTTATATTTACTATGGTATTTTGGTATGATATCGTGTTGAGAGGTTGTAATACTTGAGTAGGATGACTTATAATCGTTTTGTTGAAATGGATTGGGACGCCTTTTCATTTGAACAAGAAAGTTATAAGTTCCCGAACCGTAAATTTATAAACTCTTGTATACATGGAAAGGGACGCCTTTTGATGTAGACAAGGAGTTATAAATGAGTGGACCCAAGTATGTCTGGTTCGATTTGTGAATGTTTGGTGTGCGTACGTCTTCCTTCGAATCGTGTTTCGTTGGTAAGAATCGTTCAGTCATGTCGTCATTATGATGATCGTCGATTATCATCTATGTAGGAGTAACCCGTTGGAATTCTATCGAGTTATGATTTACTTCGATGGACCATTTCTGATTTGTCTTGATGATCGCGAGCTTTATAAGCAGATTTTTAAGAACCACTGACCATTCCGAGAATATGCGACTTGTTTAAGTGTCACCAGGATTTATGTATGTACTTGTGGATTTACTAAAGATCAAGCTATCAACGGCGACTTATCGTGGATGTGAAGATTTTGGGATTTTACTTTCTACTATCGAAGGGTCACCGAAGACTTTTCTTGATGACGAACCCGTGGGGCTAGTATGACGAGCAAACAAGGAATGTGAGGCATCACCTTGAGCACTGAAGCAGAAATTATTGGGACGCCTTATATGATGAATGCTGAAGCAGAATTTAGTGGGATGCTTTTTTATGTTGAACACTGGAGCAGAAGTTAATGGTTCGCCCGATGTGTTGTGAATCTTCGCCAATTGACTGAATTTCTTAATGATTGGAATTAATAAATTCGTTATCACTTCGAGAAGTATGTTGTAGTCGACACCGTAGGTGGAAAGACTTTGGAGATCGAGTTTTATTATCAAGGGTTCGTTCAAGGTTTTCACGATGATCAACGGTGGAGATCTATTTTTGATGTTTATGTTCGACCTTTTCTTTTTATATACTTATATGGTATGTGATCTATTCGAATGATCGTAAGTTGTGAGAACTTGAGACGACATTGTCCAATGATGTCCGATCATAGAGAACACGTACCATGTCATATCTTTTTTTACCTTTAACGACGATGTTTATTGAGACTTTAATGCGCGTGGGCGGAAGTGAGATGGTGTTCTTGTACTATCTTTTGAGTATGGATCCAAGTGTGAGCACACTCCGATGACGAAAATATTTTCTTGTTATTCCTGGATATGCGCCCATGGCTATCCGGCCAGTGGATATCCTTTAACATGAAATCTTTCAATTGACTGGACTTACCTGAAAGTCTTGTCAAGTATTCTTATTCATCATGGCTTGTCTATATAGCAAGTATGAGCAAACCCGATTGAGTTTATTGATTTGTCTGCAGACATACCGTGATTGATTTTTCATCCCTAGTAATATCTTTTGTGTGATATAGATTATAAGGCGTCATAAATTAATTTATACGCCGAATGATGTCCGTATCGATGAACTCGCTTTTGACGAAATATAAAGTTGGGATGTCGAATGAGCTTTGTGCAATTCGTGTAATCTTCATGTGTCGAGCTTAAAGAAGTGTTGATGAAAATCGAGACGTGGATCAAGATTCACGTAGGTACGTGAGGACTTCTTTATAAGAAGTTCCCTCATTCTTCCTAGTGGCGCGCAATATGAGTATGAGGTGAGTCGAGCGCCGAGACATCACTCCCTTAAGGAGGTGAGAATGTAATAACTCGAGTTTAACGTCATTATTCTATCCTAATTATGTAACGGATTTTTAATTTCTAAGTTGATGAGTATTATTATATTTGACGGTTTTAGTTGAAACCGGTAATATGTGACTAGATTTAATTGTTGTGACGATTGAAGAGTACTAATAGTGATCGTGATGTCAATGGATGCCCAAATATTATATTTTAGTATCGATTATTTAGATATTTGATATTTTTGAAATTTTTATTTCATTACGTATTAAATCGAGTCAAACTTTATTATTTCGTTTTGTGTGCGTTTAATTATTAAAACGATCGATTTAACAAACGAGATTTATATTTTTATGAATCCGGGAGGGAACTCGACTCTCGTAAATACTTTTAAAATTAACTGGTAGTCATTTCCCGCTTTTTAACTAATAATTACACTTTAGTCCACAAGAATGCATAATTTACATTTTCTACCCCCACCCCACTATAAATAGAAATTCCACTAACTTCTATTCATTTTATACACATAAAACTTTCACAAAAACTCTCTCACCCCCTTTGTTATTGCCGTCCACCTCCAACACCCTAAACACTCTCAAAATTCTGATCAAGGTTGAATCATTGAAATCTAACAAAAGACCCATGTTGCAAATCTTCTTGTGATCAATTTGATCTAAGAAAATCCCACATACAAGAACTTTTTATTCTTTTAAATATTTTGATGAAGAACAAGTGTTTGATCCATTTTTAAGGTAGTGGTATTGTGTTATTATTATTTTATTCAAAGTTTTAATGGTTGCATGTTTAATTTTTGATATGGATTTTGTAAAGAATGATCATGCAAGTGAATATAGGGTGTTAGGTGTTGTTAGAGATGATGGGTATAGCTTAGTTGAAGTGTTGATGATGTTAAAAATGGGTCAAAATGAGTTTTGATGTGATTTTTAAATAGTCATTTTACATCAGTGAGTTAAGGCAGATTTTCGTGGGTTAAAGCTTAAAGCTTGATATGATTGGATATTGTTGTAGTAGTCGTCGAGACGCTCGTTTCGATATAAGATAGAGCTTCCAACTACTAACGAGGAGGAAGTTATGCTAGTTTGATTATTCGTGTACCGGGAGACGAGTATTGACGCAATACGAAATTGTTGTCGATATTTGGATCGAATCTTGGGTACTATAAAGTTGAGTTTTAAAACTGATCAAAGGCTGTTGTTGGGTTCTAAACTTAGCATTTGGAGTCTATTTTCAAAGTCAAGTGGCGATTTTGTAAATGGAAATGTTTAACAAGGTCAAAATGGTTTTACGATGCAAGTGTGCAAAACTGTCCGGTTTTTAAGGTCTAAAGATGTGTCGAGCAGGTGGGTCGAAAATGTGAATCGTTGAATAAAATTTAAACTGAGTCTTATACAGATTATAAGTGAGGTTGTCACCAAGTTTCGTCGAAAACGGAGTTGATTAGGTATGATAAATCAGCGTGTACTTTTGGTAAGTACCGGCTGAGTATTAATGGAGAGGTACTTAACCTCGCGTCATAGTTTGAGGCGAGAGGCTAAACTATTAGCTTCTCAAAGTTCTAAAAGGATATAATTATTGTGTGTTAGTATATATTCTGAGATTTGAGACCCATATAGGGTACTTGAACCGTGTTGATTTGGCATTTTGAGATGGATCAATATCGAAGGTACTAGTTTTGGAAAGCTAGTATGTGTTGTGGGGTTTAGAAGGAATCACTTGCATTGGTTGGTCATGTCTATGTACATACTAATTTTGTATAAATGATTTTATTATATTAAGTATGTTTGAGATACTTAAGTATGTTTCTAAGCATGCACCTTATTTGTTAGGTGGCGGCTTTTGATGTGTATATTTGGGAGGCATCTTCACTTCGGCGATCACTACTACTACTAGCTTCGTGTATTATCTAAGGTGAGTCTATAGCCTCGTTTTTTTATACTTGTTATAAATGATTTTTAACCCGCGAGGGGGAATACATGCTGTTTTATAAAGTGAACACAAGTTGTTTTTGGTATGCTGGACCCTAAATTGATGATAAATGCCTAAGTACCATTGTCTTGTGAAGTCCCTGAAATTTATGAACTGTTAATTACCTTGTGAGGTAAACGCTAATACATATGATAGATCTATTTGGTTTGACAGCCTTATCCTAGGGTATGTATCCTTGTGATCACCTGAAAGGGATATTATGTATAAGAGGTCGTTGGTATATGACAATATTACCTGTTGTAGGGGCGCCGTAAGTGATTCGGTTGACGTGTTGGTTAACGTTTAGTTGCATGAGCTTAAGGCATTTATCGATATATATATGACTTGTCTGTGTGACAGGCTTGAGATGATTAAAATTCTTGTGTTCAAATGATGATTTGTTAAACCTATAGACTTGCTCAACCTTTGTGTTGATGATTTTAAGCATGTATTTCAGGTAATCAAGATGGATAGCAGTGGAGCATGCGAGGAGGGAGTTGGTGCTTACTTGTCTAAAGTTTATATTATTTTTCCATCCTTTGAAATGAATAAATGACTTTTTAAGTCTTTGATGAATGTGGTGTATCGGTAACGGTTTTTGGGACTAAACGCTACTCTGATTTTATACAATGGGATGGGAAATTTCTTTAGACAAGATTGTATAATATTCTAACGTCTCTTTGAGGTCGTTTTCTATGATTGTATGTGATGTGCTATTAGTAGCGCCCCAATGTGGTATTCTGCTGCGTGGTAATTTGGGGGTGTTACACACTCCGTACAAGCTCTTGTATGGAGAAACATGCCACTTACCAATAGATATTGAAGACCGTGCATATTAGGCACTAAAAAACTGCAACCCTGATCTTATTGCAGCTGGAGAAAAATGTATATTTCAACTTCACGAGTTAGATGAATTTCGACATCAAGCTTATGAAAGTTCACGTTTATACAAAGAACGAACCAAAGTGTGACATGATCGCAAACAGCAAAAAAGAAAAGATTTCAAACATGGAGAGAAAGTAGTTCTCTTTATCTCGAAATATAAGTTCAAGCAACCTAAGCTTACATCGAGAAGGACTGGACCTTACACAGTAAAACACCAATATCCGTCTGGATATGTTGAACTCTACGGTAGAGACAATAGCACTTTTATTGTCAATGGACATAGACTCGAGCTCTACCACCAAGAAGAAAGCTGTAATGAATTCGATGAAGAAGAAATCCCCTTCTTTTTGAAATAAAAACGAGTAGCCGAGTCTGGATGAAGACTCTAAACTTAGCGCTATTCGGAAGATAATCCATATTTATCCCCCATTTTTTACCTTAAGTGTGGAGGAGGACCTGTAAATAAATAAAACCGTCCTTGTATATATTGCATGTGTTTGTTTTGTTTTATGATAGCATGCAGGAAAATAGCAAATTTTGAGTTCTGAGCTGGATTCATCTGTTGAAGTCCCGCAATTTTATACTTAGCCCCGGGAAGTTCTTGTTTCCCTTTTCATTTTTCCTATATTTAGTTTTTATCAGTTATCACCTCGAGGACGACGTTCACCTTAAGTGTGGAGGAGGAGACAAATAGGAAAAATAATAATAAATAAAAATTTCTCCACATAATAATCTTTTTGAAAATAAAATAAAAATTGATATATTTTAAAATAAATTAAGTTTTTAGCAAAGCAAAAATCTCATTAATTTACACTATAACTGAGCAATAAAACCATCCATCAAATATGTGAGGAAACCTAGCCTTATATTTCTCTATTTTATGTGAAAGCCGATAATCTAGTATGCTTCAGAATTTGTGCTTGATCATCATTTACTAAACCGTAGTGAGGTTAATTTATAGATATTTTCGAGAAGAGGCAAAATAAATCACCATTTTATCATTTTAGTTAAGATAGAGTGGGTTGCTAAAATATGTTGCACTCATACCTATGTGCTATATTATCCCTTGTGCTATTATCCTTATGTTGATGCCTATCCATTTGTCAAGTCAGAAAAGTATATATGATGTTCTCTTAAATATATATATATATATATATGAAAAAAGAAAAAATAAAGTATTTTAGTATAATTGTTATATGACTTTGACAAGGCATATTTTGTTCTACACCCTCATCATTACCACGTTTTGTCTCTTTGAAAATGTATCTGATGCTCACGCTGCAACGGTTATGTGTATGTGTCATGTACAAACCTATGGTAGCTATCTATTTTATGTCCGTGTTATTTGAGTGTTATCTTACATTTATCCCTCGTGAGTGACATTTGTGTGAACTTAAAATCTAAACACTATCCATTTGAGGTGCTGAAGTTATTTGTCATTTGCTTTTGCTACTTATAAAAATTTAATCATTCTATTAACATACTTCATAACACTTAAAAGGATTTTTAAAATCTAATTTATTTTCTCGCTTTGATTGCTTGAGGGCAAGCAATAGCTAAGTGTGGAGGAATTTGATAACGACCAAAATATACATATTCAACCCGTTATTATAATGCCACTTTGTATTATAAATAAGAGCTTTCGATACTTAATAGATTGCGTTTTATATGTAGGTATAAATTATGGAGAAGCAAAGTGAAGAAAATACAAAGAAGGGTCCTTATTGTAGAATTTAGCCAAACTATTGAAAGAAGATTCTAGAACGCACAAAAGTGCGGCGCACATTGTCAGAAGTGCGGCGCACATTCCCATATCCAAAGTGCGGCGCACTTTCGGATAAGTGCGGCGCACATTTGCTCTCAGCCTGCATTATAAATAGGAGCCACTTTTACTCATTTGACATATCTCATCTTTCAACTACTGCTCTAATCCGAGTATTCTTAGCTTCTTAGTAGTATTTTCAGTATTATCCACTTTTGGGAAATACTTGTAACGAGAGTATTCTACTCTTCGATTCTTGGAGGAACGATACAATCGTGACACTTGTGCACTCGTTCATTCAGTCAAATCTAAGTATGATTTTCTCTTACTCTTTTCCATTTGTTACTTTGATTACTATGTTAGGCTAAACTATTTATGACTACATGGGTATGTGACTATGATTAGTGATGATGCTATGATATTATCCTTTATAAATTGATTTCAAGCTAATGTTCATTTTACCACCTATTTCTATAAACCATATTTTATCTAGAGTTGATTTGTTACGATGGCTTGGCGTTGAGAAACACAAATCGTTGTAATAAGTTTTTAAATACTTGTCTATGATTTTGAATCTTTGGTTGGAGAGATCCGCTTAGAAACCGTGATAAAATATTAAACTCGTTGGCAACGTGTTTTGAGTTTAGTCGCTCGAATAAACATAAGTCTTGAATCACCCTAAAGTAAATTGTGCAAACGTCATTTTGACGAAAAAGGATTATTACTCTTTACCTACATAAACATATCTCGATCATTATTATCATCATCACGAACTCATACGAACTATCCCATATTAGTCATGTTTGTTACTATTGTTATTCATATCAATCATTTCTTTCTTCAATTATTATATTGATTACCAAAACGAAACTAAGTCTCAGCGAACGATCTTGGCTTACCACTACAAGCTATATTATGAATGAAAGGGTATACTTGCCCATGTTTGTATTCTAGTCCCTTGTTTTGTCTAAACCTTGTAATATAAATTTAAGACTTACGAAACGAACATCATTGCCTTAGAAGTTAGATATGATATAGAGTTAGCCAATGGCAAGTCCATCTCCACTAATACAGTTCTTAAGGATTACATTTTATATTTGCAAAATATCTCGTTTCTTGTCGATCTTTTACCAATTGAACTTGGAAGCTTCGACGTCATTGTTGGCATGTATTGGTTATCTAAATACCATGCGGTGTTACTTTGTCACGAAAAATAAGTTTGCGTTCCATATGGAAGACAAATTTTGACTATCTTTAGAGAAATAAATGACGCGAAAAGTCAAACTCAATTAAATGTCATCTCGTGTACTAAAACCCTAAGAGTACATCGAAGAAGGTCGTCCGATTTTTCTCATCCAAATTACCGACAAGAAAGAAGCCAAACCGAAGGAAAAGAAAATTGAAGATGTGCCGGTTGTTAGAGACATTCCCGATATTTTTCCCGAAGAATTAAATGGATTACCTCCTCTCCGCAAGTAGAATTTCATATCGAGTTAACACCCGGAGCCACACCCGTCACAAGAGAAACCTATCGTTTAGCACCCGCCGAGATGAAAGTACTAACCGATCAATTGAAGGAGCTTACTGACAAGGGATTTATTAGGTCGAGTTCCTCGCCTTGGGGAGCTCAGGTTTTATTTGTAAAGAAGTAAGACGGATCTTTTTCTTATGTACATCGATTACCGCAAATTGAAAAAACTTACCATCAAAAATCGTTATCCTCTAACAAGGATCGATGATTTGTTTGATCAATTTTAAGGTTCGAGCATTTATTCAAAAATTGACCTAAGATCGGGTTATCATCAACTTAGAGTTCAAGAAGAAGATATTTCCAAGACGGCGTTCCAAACACATTGCGGTCATATTGAATTCCAAGTCATTCCTTTCGGTTTGACTAATGCACCCGTGGTTTTCATGGATCTCATGAAGCGCGTATGTAAACCTTACTTGGACAAGTTTGTAATCGTGTTCATCGATGACATCCTTATTTACTCTCGTAACAAGGAAGAACATGATGATTTTTGAATTGTAGAGACAAGAGCATTTATTTGCTTAGTTTTCAAAGTGTGAATTTTGGATTTATACGGTACAATTTCTCGGTTACGTGATTGATAGTAATGGAATTCACGTCGACCCAGCCAAAATTGAAGCGGTTAAGGATTGGGCGACTCCTACTACTCCCACGGAGATTCGACGAGTCCTTGGCCTCGCCGGTTATTATAGAAGATTTATCAAAGGATTTTCGAAGATGGGAAAATCTATGACGACTTTGACTCAAAAGAACAAAAAATTTAAATGGGGAGACGATTAAGAATTATCTTTCCAAACCCTCAAACAAAAACTTTGTGATGCACATATTCTCGCACTAATCGAGGGTAGTGAAGACTTTGAAATCTATTGTAATGCGTCGATTAAAGGCTTAGGCGCGGTTCTTACACAAAGAAAGAAAGTTATTTCTTATGCCTCTCGACATTGAATCCGAATGAAGAAAACTATACCACTCACGATTTGGAATTAGGTGCGGTCATTTTCGCTCTCAAGATTTGGAGACATTACCTCTACGTTACCAACTGTGTTATGTTTATCGACCACAAAAGTTTACGACACATCTTGAATCAAAAAGAGCTTAAAATGAGACAACGACGATGGTTGGAATTGCTTGGTGATTATGATTGTGAAATCCGTTATACACCGGGAGAAGGCAATGTTGTAGCCGAAGCTCTAAGTAGGAAACCCCGCGAAAGAACTCTAAAAGTTCGAGATTTAGTGATGACTATTGGCTTAAACATACTCTTAAAAATCGTAGAAATCAAAACGAGAAGCTATTAAGGCAGAAAACATTGACAAAACGATGTCGGAGGTATGATTAAGAAGAAACTCGTTGCACGTGCCAATGAGACTTTATGACTCGACAATAGAAGTTGGTTACCACGTTATGGGAACGTTAGAAACATAAATATGCACGAGTCACAGAAATCTAAATATTCGATCTATCCCGGATCGGATAAAATGTATCATGACATAAAGATCTTTTATTGGTGGCCGAACATGAAAGCCGGTATAGCTACTTATGTTGGAAATTTCCTAAATTGCGCGAAAGTTAAGGTCGAGCATCAAAAGCCTTCTGGATTACTAGTCCAACCTAGAATCCCAAAATGGAAATGGAAGAGAATCACTATGGACTTTATCTCTAAATTACCGAAGACATCCGCAAGATATGACACTATTTGGGTCATTGTGGATCGCCTTACAAAGTCCGCTCATTTTCTTCCCATGAAAGAAAAAGACCAAATGGATCATTTAGCATGATTATATGTGAAGGAAATCGTTGCTAAGCATGGAGTGTCGATCTCTATAATTTCAGACCGAGACGGACATTTTTGCTCACGATTTTGGCAATCACTCAAAGAAGCGTTGGAAACGCAATTAGATATGAGCACGGCTTACCATCCTCAAACGGAAGTCCAAAGCTAAAGAACCATCCAAACTTTATAAGACATGCTCCGAGCATGTGTGATATATTTTGGAAACATATGGGACCGCCATCTACCACTCTTAGAATTTTCATAGAACAATAGCTACCATACGAGTATTAAAGCAGCATCGTTCGAAGCACTTTATGGTCGAAAGTTTCGTTTACCCGTTTGTTGGGCGGAAGTTGGTGATGCACGACTTACCGACCCGACATTATTTCATGAGACGACGGATAAAATTGTTCAAATCAAGAGTCGTATGCAAGCAGCTCACGATCGTCAAAAGTGTTACACCGACAAGAGACGCAAGCCATTGGTATTTCAAGTTGGAGACCTCGCTATGTTAAAAGTCGCTCCATGGAAAGGCGTCATTCGTTTTGGAAACGAGGAAAGTTAAACCATCGTTACATAGGACCATTCAAAATTTGTCAATGTATCGAAGAAGTTGCTTACGGGTTGGATCTACTTCAAGAACTTAGTCATGTGCATAATGTATTTCACATTTGAAATATGAAGAAATGTCTATCCGATGAGACACTCTTTATATTGTTAGAAGAAATTCAACTGACGACAAGCTTGTACTTGTTGAAGAACCCGTTGAGATTGTGGATCGTGAAATAAAATGACTAAGACAAAGTCATATACCTATTGTGAAAGTGCCTGGAATGCACAAAGAGGACCCAAGTTTACTTGGGAACGTGAAGATCAATTCAAGCTCAAATACCCTCATCTTTTTAATTAGATAAGTTTTATCAATGTATGAGGTTCGGCGTCGAAGCTCAATCTAACGGATGTCAAAGTTAACAAACGTGAATTTTAAATTATTTAATTTACGTGAAACGTGATGGTTCGGGTTAGACTTGTGTGTTATTGATGTTCATGGTTATTTCCGCGTGATTTGTGTACAAACTTAAATTTTATGAATGACCTTCATGTCAATTTCTACTTGAATGATTAATTGTTTACTTATGCTACGTGTTAGGAGTTACTAGTACAGGAGCCGACTCTTATTTAAACCAATGTAATTTAATTTAATGAGTTCGATATACAATTTAGGCTATTCACTCAATATGTTTAAGACACACTTAGAAGTTACCCATTTTCCCCCCAAACCAAATTTGTTAAAACTATTACCACTTGAGATTGACCTAAACATAATGCTCCTATATTACTTTTAAATCCTTATAATACATTTACACAAAAATTAAACCTTACAAACATATACAAGAAAGACTAACACTTCTTTGCTACACTACCCAAAATCAGCCCCCTATATTCCTTGCTACAAAACTCATGCCTAGCTTTCTTCCCACCTGATCACAATTTAAATTTTTGTACTTCACCTCCTCATTAAGGCTTGTACAATATGTCTCCCCTCCCCTCTTCAAACCGACGGACAAAACCCCTTTTGCTCGTGATTTTCAATTTTACAACAAACCTTATTAAGGATAGTCAAACAAAGTACTACATCACTCCTTCCCATAGCTGCCACCACCGAAGCCCTAGGAGGCGTGTTCTTCCCCAAGCATTGTAACTTTCCGTAATGTACTATCTTGGTTGGTATCTAGTTACAAACAAACTACAAACCTTAACTAAAAAAATCTTTACCCTAAATACTCTTGCTTATCTATAAATATCACCCTATTACCACCACTAAAACTCATATCTTGAGTACTAACATATACATTCACCAATAGAAAAACATATCCCCTCCCTTTGAACATTTTGAAGCCGTCGTTTAAGAACAAAGATGGAAGGAAATATTTGGTTGCTACTTGGTTGGTTACAAGTTAAGGAGTCTTGGTTGATATTATAATTTTATTTCGGGTTAAGAAAGAACTAGTTCATATCCATTACCTCATCACTTTAGCTTAGGACTATTGTAAGTCGTTTTAGTTTTGTATATCTTGTCTTGGTTGATAACATACTTGCAATAAACTTTAAACGTCTAAAACTAAGAAACCCCACTAATGGGTCACGGCTAGGGTTTTGCTTAAACACTTGATGACCTAGATGATTGAACGAATTACGCACTCATAAATACCACTCAACTAATTAACGGGTTAAACATTGAAGACCTAAACAATTAAAGGCGACCCCAAAATGTATCAACTAGACAAAGGAATCCTTACATGGGACAAATATGATCTTATGAACAAACGAGTATGGATTTCATGTAGAAAGACATATGACCTTACGCCTAATAACAAATATGAAAATCCTATGATGTGTATAAACATGTTGTATGTTTGTGAATGCATGTAGAGAAAACGAATACGCATTCCTTGAAAAACCATACACAAAGGACTTCGATGTGAATGTTGGACCCTAACCAAATGCATGAATATGATGGTTGTATGATATCTACGTGACCCTAGAGTAATCTTGATATGGTTTGCCATATCATAAACTTATTTTGTGGAAATGTGTGTACGTAGTTTATGATCTTAGGTACACGCGTAGATGTGTGATGTAGTAATTTAGGGTAGGTATATAAATTCCACGGATCACGATTTTGGAAAAACTGAGATTGAATATAAAAACGACGGATTCGTTCTCGAAAGAGGTGGTTATTGGCCAATTAAACGTGTTTGGATTTGTTTATGTTTTTGGAAAAGAGTGGGTGTAAATGTAAAGACGGAACTACAATACGACGAATTTGACTAAGAAGAATTATGTTGGCACGCAAATCGAGACAAAAATAATAATAAAATAATCAAAATTATAAAAAAAATAAGAAAAAGTTGAAAACTAATTTATTTAAACCTAAATTAATCAAAAAAGAAATTAAAATTTATTGAAAAGACCTAAATGGGCCTCAAACAAGCCAAAACCAAAACAGATGGCTTAATGGGCCTAAAATAGGCCCAAAATAAAAACTTGAGAAATTTAAAAACTAAATCACTACTTGGACTTAAAATAACGTTCTAAACACAATTTTATAAAGGTCCAAAAGCTGAATCCCACTAAATAAGCCAGAAATAAGCTATAAGCTAGCTTAACTAGGTTAATAAGCCAAATAAGCAAAAAACAGAAGCTTGTTGCCTACTTTTTGGTAGAACTCAATCTTTTGGACTTATAAGAAGATTGAAAATAGAATTTTTCAAAAAGATCAACTCGAAAAGCAGTTACAAACAAAAAGCTTATTTCACAAAAAGACAAAATAGTCGTTTTTGAGAAATAAGACACTTCAAGACCTGATTCTTTTTGGAAAAGCTTAAGAATAAGTGTTTGGTCAAAAAGTTGATGTGGCAGAAACTCAAAAACAAAGAAAACATGAAGACGTTTGTCTAAGATTGTCAAGAGCAAAACAAGCGTTGACAAGAGCAAATCGGAGGTTGATGGCTCAAGTGTTGTCATGTACAATCTAAGCATTGTCATGTACAAACTAAGCATTGACAGAAACGTAGACAAGAAGCCTTTGGAAGCTTCTATTTAGATATATATGCAGGATATATTCTGTATATAGATATTTAAATAGAAGTTTTATATGTTTATTCATTCTTATCTCTTGTAAACCCTAATCCTTACACTATAAAAGGAACCAAGGGTATTAGGTTTATTCATATCATTCATTCACAATGTAAACCTAAAAGCGTGTGTCGACTAGACGTGGGATTCAATGTATACATGTCTAGTGATTGTTGATTATTAATATAATTAGCAACCCTTTGATTAATTTATGTGTTCTTGTGCCCCAAACACCTTGTTTCCTAACTATTGTTCTCTTCCGCTTTGATTGTTAATCATATGAACAATGGTTATGCCTAGTAGCTAAAAGATTCGAGGAAACCAAGGTTTCCACAATTGGTATCAGAGCCAGGTTGCTCGTGATGCTAGGACCAACAAGGTGTTCGTGTATGGTGAAAAGAAGAAAAATCCGTCTAGAGTTTTTTTGGACGTTTTTGTGTGCGCAGCAGTATTCAGAAGGTCATAACTTTTGATTGAACAGTTGGATCATCACGAAATTTTTTACGTGTGTTCTACATACATATATCTAGACATCCACCGGAGGGATTGTCAAGTTTTATCCCCAAGAAAAAGTTATTAAGCGTTAAAGTCAGCAGTAGGATGAGTGCAGTTTTCTGTGGACAGCCATGTTCAAAACACGTTTTCTCCTTCGTTAACCGTTGGATCTTCGTGATTTTTGAACTGTAGATTCTTGGAACTTGTGTCTAGGATCTCACCGAAGGGATCTTTGATCTAAGCACTCATGAAGAAGTTATTCCAGGTCAAAGTTCACTGCAGTTTATGGTATTCACATGAAATCATGATTTAGGGTTTTTGAAAACCCTAGATCGTTTATATAGCAGTAAAAGGATGTCTATGTGGGATACGTATATTAAATGGAGATCTTGCCTTATAAAGTTTGTGTTCACATGAATTGTGTTCACATGAATTGTGTTCACATGATCATTATATTCACACGGTTGAATTATTATGTGTTCACACGGTCATATGACTTTGTGTTCACATGGTAATTTGATTTGGTGTTCACACGAATGATTTCCATAAGATTTGTTCTCATTGAATGCCACAAAAGACGAGAATATGGATGTCATGTGAGCAAAGGAACACGTGGAAGTTACAGCAAAGGTATTACAGGCTGTTGACTCATGGGCAAAATATTATGGGATATGATTACCCTGATGGTGAATATCACGTGTTATGGTGGCCACGTGATGTGTGGGATTAGAAAGGAGATATATTCTCCCTCACATTTATATTTGGACGTGATATTTATGTCCTATTTATATGGAGCTCATAATACGGTTGAAGTATATTTTCCTAAAAGGAAGTTATTATTTGGTTGCATATGCATGTTGGACGTATACAAAATTCCTAAGTATTAAGAGTTAATCTTTGACTCATCATTCTCTGCTGGAAATAAGGAAACATATAAAGTCATGCTTTGGAGGATGATATACACGTTTGATGATTCTTATGGTTATCTCACGATGTATTATACTAAGATGGAAGAAGTATTATTTATGGCCTTGACAGGTATGGGCTGGTGTTGGATGCTGATGATGTTAGTGGTTACACTTGACGCTGACAAAGAACCAAATACCCGCTGACAGTAGTAGACACTGACGTTTGTTATATAGACGCTGGCAAGAATAAGTCAAACGCTGATAGAAAGCGTTGACATGAGTTGTCCGAGAAAAGTTTTTGTTCAAACGCTGATACGTTTTGTCTAATATTGGGCAATACATATGACAGAGATATTGGACAATGAAGGATTTTAGATAGCAAAAGAATAGCTGCTGTTTGAGAAAATTGGTACGTTTTTAGCACACAAAAAGGAGGAATTTACACACGAAGGTACATGGAATCTCCATTTTTATTTAGAATATCAAGTTGATATTTATTGCTCGGATATTTTTAAAAGGGATTAATGATTTTAATGCGAGTTACAAACTCGAAGGAGCAAGTCAAAGACACATCATATCTTAAGAAAGGTCCTTTTATTATCCTTACCCTTGATGGCTTTACGATTGTGCATTCTTCTCAACCCTCGACCTCAAAACATCCTCGTGTTCTAAGGTCAAAGGGAAGAAGGTGGCGACCATGGATGAGATTACACATTCTTCTTCTTCTCAATTTATTATTTCTCCTTCTACTTCTAAACCCTCTCGTGTATCTCATATCCCATCCACCGTTTAAAAAGAGAGTTTCACCGAATTGACCAAAGTGCACCATGAGGAAACTTGTACCTCGTGTAGGATATTGTAAATCTTGTTTATATTCTAGAGAGAGAAAGAGATAGATAGATGGTGAGAACATACACACTTAGAGAGAGAAAGTGAAAGAAAAACACCTTCAACTATGTGAAAAATAATGTGAACCACACCCTCTCCAACAAAGGAGAGGGTTTATATACCCAAGCCCATGAGATGGGCTTGGGTTTACAATGGGCCGCCGACCTACACATGTTGTAGGCTTGTCTTGGTCTTGTTTGTTTAATATTAAGTTAACTAGACTACGAGCTACTACTTAATCTATTGTTGGAGTGGCCGATCCTTTCTAATACGTAAAACGTATTTTTAATAATATCCCCCGAAGGTAGGTCACTCCAAACAAGGGCATTACCCAAGTTACAATAATAAAATAAACCTAGCATACTATGCTTGTCTTGAGCTCGTAGTCTTCGGCTTTCTTTTCTTTTTCTTTTCTAGTGAATATGTTGATGTGATCTTTGATATCAATCTTGAGCATTAATCTCTTGCCATGATCTTGTGCATCCATCACTTGTGATATCCGCCTCTTCGTGACTTCATGTCCCACATACTTATACCTTCGTAATTCTTGAAAGCTTCAGAGTTCGATACAACGGAAGACTTGATTTTTAGGCTTTCTTGAATTAGATGAAGTATTAAGTGCATAGAGTATAAGCATGCGGGGACGACTTATTCTCGGACACAGCAACGCCACCGTCTTCAAATTTAGTAACTTAAGTAGATACGAACGAAATGGCTTTGAAAATTTCATTCTAATTCGGTAGCATTTTCCCTCCGGTCGGTGAAGACCGTTGGACGATATAAAATATCGTACTTATGGCAGGTAGATTTAATTAAAAATCTCCTTGACAAGATTTCGCGGGTAAACCCGTTCTCTTTACTCGACCGTCCAAAGCTGACTGCGAACATAAAGAGTGAATCCTTTGGATAAAATTATCCGCATGATTGAAGCCGTCAAATCTGATTCCTGGAACAAGTTTGATTCATTAAAGAATCACACCATCGTTGCTTTCCAGTTGTCACGAGCTTGATTCATATAGAATCTTGCAAGTTACATACCAAGTGCTGTTTGATGTTAACACTAGAAGGATTTCCACTCATCACTGTGAAAACTATAGAGTGTCACTCTAAGTGTTTTGGCAAGATCACTAAGATGTTGCGTTGAGGCCTGGAACGTGTTTAAGTTCAATTAAGAATTAAACCACTGTTGCTTTCCAGTTATCACAAGCTTGATTCATAAATAATCGCACAAGTCACTTACCATGAGCTTTTTGATATTTGCTCAAGAAGGATTTCCATCTTCATTGTAAATACTTTCATATTACTCGGATGTTCAGGCAAGATCATGTAGATTTTGCGTAGGACTCTTAAGATCTTTCTTACTTTTCACAGTGTGTGAAGAAGTAAGGAATTATGAAAGTGTGTCCTAATGAGATATTTGATGATCTCAAATGGATCTAGACTCGATCGTGCATTTTGGATTTTAGTGATCGGAGGCTGGAGAAGAGTGCCACCTTTTCAATACCAATTTACTCGGAGTGAATAAATCGATAGATAACATGTTGATCTCCGTGTGATTAAAACAAATATCTTTTGAGAGATATCTGAGTTAGCTGGGATGGGTTGTCAATAGTTAATGAGTTGACTCGGTTTCTTCAATATCGAGCATCATTAAAAATGATCTCAATAGTTAATGAGTTGACCCGGTTTCTGTCTAAGGTTGTAAGGAGGGTTCTTTGTTTTCACCCTGTATCTTTACAATTCTTTTTCATTCTTCAACCCCTTCAATGCTTACCAATACGTTATAACCAACACCTTGTTGTGATTGTTCCAGTGTAACTTAAGTACTTGGTCGGCATTCAGCTACGTTCACAATCTTTCTCCATCTTTCCTAAGGACTATTATTTCTAGCTATGGAATGTCCTTGGGGAGATTCCTCCGGTTTTGAAAGAATCATTGGACTTAACCTATCCTACCATCCTTATGTCACCACAATCTTCATCGTCGTGAAATAAATAGGGTTGTGGGTAAGTATATGTCACCATGAAAATCCATTTTTGATGTGCAAATCCATTTTGCTCCCCCTTAACATATGCCACGATATTCGAAAACATTTTGCACATGTCGGGATGAGCCATCACGTTAAGTCAAACCAATTTTTGATTAATCATGTCTCATATTAAATCACATTTTCTCCCCCATATTAAAAATATTAACCCAACTGATATTTTTAATATCAATTGATTTAATGAAGGTTTAACAAAGTTTTTGGGAAGAAAAATGCAAGTCTATTTTATCTTCATGATACCAATGTGTGAGATATGATACCGATTTGTAAAATAATCACATATTCACCATATAAGAATAAATTGATAAGGTTGGACCTGATTGATGAGAACATCATATGATAAGATCACATGGTTCTTGTCAGCAAATGTTGGTCGCCTCGTCACGTCTGAAGTCATCTCTTAGCACCACATGTACGATTGTTATTGTTGTCTTGACACCAATTTGTGAACTTGGCACTTTTCGCATCAAAGATTTTGAATGCTTGACAATTGCTCCCCCTCAGTTGTTGACCCGTGTTCTATTGAAAGATCTGTAGTCGTTGTTTGAGTAGTCGCATCGTCGAGTATATAGATACCAATTGTAGATTTCTACGATGTAGAGATGATAACTTCATAAAAACAAGATTTCTCTTGTTTTAACAAATAAATGCACTGAAGCGTACATATATCCGTGTTAGATTGTGTTATAAAGTAAACACAATCCCTTACATGGTTATAAAGTAAACCATGCCTGAGAAAATTAATTCCCATTGTAAAGCCAAAGCTTTCATAAGAAATACTTGACTTCAATATGAAAAACGGGTTGCAGTCTGAAATAACTACAAGCCATATAGGCATGTTTTATGAGATATTTACAACTTTTGTACGAACTCTATTTATGGCGTCGTGTCAATATTAATCAACATTTCTAAGGCCGTAAATATTATCATCCTAAAAGACATGCCTTTGAAAAATAAAGTAAAATATTTTTGTATTTTTCTAAAATTTTTCAATTTTTATGGTTTTTATATGGTTTTATATTTTTGTATTTTGCTTTTGTAAATAAAAATATAAACAATATATACAGATGATCACCAAGGATACGGAGAATTGTTTACCACCACTATTCTTTCGCTTAATCTGCCAATTCCTTTAGAGTCTCAGGTGAGAAAGTTCTCAATCCTAGCTTGTCGGCCAAAAATTCAATTCGAGCGCAATCTAAATCCTTCGTGAAAATATCTGCCAATTGATACTTAAACCTGACAAAGTAAAGCTCGATCACTCCATTTTTCACTTGCTCCTTGATAAAATGGTAGCGAATGTCAATATGCTTCGACCGGGAGAACTGAACGTTGTTGCAGCATAGGGCAATTGCACTTTTGTTGTCGCAGTACATCGGAATTTTATTGAAACCTAGACCATAGTTGGTTAATTGCGATCTCATCCAAATGATTTGAGCAAAGCAAACCGGACATAGCTATGTATTTTGCTTCCGTACTTGAAATTGCAGCGCTTTTCTGCCTTTTAGATGCCCAACTGATTAGTCGATCTCCTAGTAGTTGCAAAGTTCCACTCGTGCTACGCCTGGTATCTTGACAACCCGCGTGATCCGCATCTGCATATGCCATTAGTGCAATCGAAGAGTTCTTCGAATACCAAATTCCCCGATTAATGGTTCCTTTAATATACCAAAAGATCCGTTTAACAGTAGCTAAGTGTAACTCAGTAGGCCTAGTTTTATACCGAGCACACATACATATAGCAAATTGAAGATTAGGTCGACTAGCTGTGATATACAGAAGGGTACTGATCATTCCACGATAAAGTGTCGGATCAACGGCAATCCCATGTGGATCTGCATCTAGTATAGTTCGTTCCACCATTGGAGTATCAACGGGGTCGCAAGATTCCATCTTATATTTCTTAAGTGATTCAAGGGCATACTTGGATTGATTGATAAAGATGCCTCTGGGACTCTGAGATATCTGAAGACCTAAGAAAAATGATACCTTGCCCATCATTGACATCTTAAACTTGGAAGACATGAGTGTCCCAAACTCATCCGATAAGGTTTGGGTCGAGGCAGCAAATATAATATCATCAACATATATTTGTACCATAATCATATCTTTACCTCGTTTCTGAATGAACAGTGTGGGATCCACCTTGCCTTTTGCGAAGCCTTGCGTAATGAGGAATTGTGACAATAGATCATACCACGCGCGTGGAGCTTGCTTCAACCCCATAGAGAGTCGTTTTAAGCTTGTACACATGATTAGGATATTTAGAGTTCACAAAACCATCTGGTTGTTGAACATAGACCTCTTCCTTGATTTCACCATTGAGAAATGTCGTCTTCACATCCATCTGATAGATGATCATATTCATGTGGGCTGCATAAGCGAGGAATAGCCTAATAGCTTCCAAATGGGAAACCGGTGCAAAGGATTCCATAAATTCGATGCCCAATAATTGCTTATATCCACGAGCTACTAGTCGAGCTTTGTTTTTCAATATTCCACCTAACTCGTCGAGTTTCACCTTGTAAACCCATTTCAATGTGAGTAACTTCACTTGATCCGGGAATGGGACAAGTTCCCATACATCAAGACGTACAAATTCATTAAGTTCTTCTTGCATAGCTTCTATCCAACAAGATTTGGTAAATGCTTGTACCACGTCTTAGGTTCAACTTCACTGAGAAAAGCATCAAAATGACAAAACATTGCACTTTCTTGTAACTGACTTTGTGTGGATACCGGACGATTAGGGTCACCAATAATAGAATCTATAGGATGATCCTTTGTCCACTTGTTGTCATGTTCACGAATCCGTGGATTGGAGTAGACCGTAGTAGGAGCTTCCTCTGAGGTAGACGATCCGTCTTGATTATGGCCGGGGAATTGGTACACCAAAGAATGGAAGTTCACGCATTTGAGCAAATTCCAAGTCGTGATCATCATCATCCTCTTCATCATCAACAGGCATAACATGGGTAGTTGATTTGGGTGTTGGTTGAGAATTACTCGTTGAAGGTATATCTTGACCAATTGTAGGTGTAGATGTATCTGATGTGCTCCGGTTGCTGGATCTACAACTTCGGTAAACGGAGCTATTACCTCGGGTTCTGGAGTTACAATACTTGGAGGAGTAAAGAATTCATCAAAGAACGGTTGAAAACAACGTATCCCATTCATTCCTAGAAGGTGGTGTAAATGATGATGAAGTAGGGTTGTTTGGGACAAGACCAGAGCTAATGTTACTGGGTCCCATTTCATGGAGTGCGGGTTCAGAGCTGCTTTGCTCAGAAGCCATTGCCATCAGCTCATCAAAATCAACATTCATAGTTTCGAGGATCTTACGAGAATTACGACTGTAGATTTGGTATGCCTTCTTTGTGGGTGCATAACCAATAAAAATACCAATATCAGCCTTTGGTTGAAGCTTTCCCAAATTATCACCATCATTATTTGGATAGCAAAGAGAACCAAATACATGAAGATATGATAAATCTGGTACTTTTCCATGTAGAAGCTCATAAGGTGTTTTAACATGGCGGTTTTCGAATTAGTGACCGGTTTTGGGTGAAAATTGTTGTAGATACTGCTTATGCCCATAAAAATAATGGAGCCTTTGCGTAAATTAACATCGTTCGAGCAGCTTCCATATGTGTGTGATTTCCCCTTTCAACGACACCGTTTAGTTGTGGAGTGCGAGCAACGGATGTTTCATGAGATATGCCAACTTCTTCAAAATAATTACGCAAGATTTGATTCACAAATTCGGTTCCATTATCTGTACGAATGCGTCGGACAGTAGTGTTGAGACGCACTTGAATCATCTTGAGAAATTAGATTATGAATTTAGGTGCCTCATTTTTTGTTGTAAGAAATTTCACCCATGTAAACCGAGAGTAATCATCGACAATGACGAGGATATACTTTTTACCACTAAGACTTTCAACACACATTGGCCCACAAAGATCCATATGCAACAAATAAAGTTTCTCTTGGTTGGTGTCTTCGGTCTTGGGTTTGTATGATTTATTATTGCTTTTCCCCATTGTACACGCGGAACACTAATAACGCTCTAATTATACATGTTTGCGTGTGCGTTATCTGTATATATAT
Organism: Glebionis coronaria; assembly: GCA_025667525.1. Classification (NCBI taxonomy): domain Eukaryota; kingdom Viridiplantae; phylum Streptophyta; class Magnoliopsida; order Asterales; family Asteraceae; genus Glebionis; species Glebionis coronaria. Next base: position 168,834,282 of record CM046875.1, read on the forward strand.
TTTGGTTAATTATGTGAACTATCGATACTTAATAGAGTGTATTTGATGTATAGGTTCCAAGGACGTGTCGTGGAAGCAAATGGAAGAAAACACGAAGATATGAAGCTTAAACGAAGAAATAAAGTCAAGCTTCTGATCTTCCGACACCTGTAACTGTTTTGGCCATATCTTGAGCATACGAACTCCGTTTTAGTTGGTTCAAGCGGTCACGGAAAGAGGAAAGAATTATCTGTAACTATGCCTTTTGGTCCAAAGCTATAAATGACCAAAAGTGCAGCGCACAATCCAAAAAGTGCGGCGTACTTTTCTACAGTACAAAAATATTCTAGACGCGCTAATGTGCGACACACAATCCAAAAAGTGTGGCGCACTTTCCTTCTGCACAGCTCAAAAGTCATATATATGACTCCCATTTACTCATAGTTCAATCATTTAACTCTACCTTGGTCCCCAAGTGTTAGAAAGGCTTTATAAACACCCCAAAAACACAGAGAAACATCCATCTCATATCTACAATCATCCCATATCTATATCATCTAACTCCATTGGAGAAGGAGAGCTTAGGTGAGGATCTTTATATCCAATGATCCAAACACTCTTCTAATCCATGGTGAACCACCACGAATTACTACTGTACCATCATGATTTCCACAACCTTAATCATCATTGGAATATTGGGTTGTTGGACTAGTGATTGTTTTGAATTATGATTGTTGTAATCATTATATTTGATTTGGTACTTTGTAATCAAACCACTCGCATAAATGAATATGGTACATTTCTTTACTGATCAAATTGATATGTTTCTATGTTTATTGATGCTTGTGATTGTGATTATTCATTTGATTATAATAGCTTCGCAGGGTCGAAGTGCGGCGCACAATTAGATTTGTGCGGCACACTTTTTCCCTGGTTCGTGTTTATAAGTATGATCTAAATGCTTTTGTATTAGTTACTATTGTGTAAGACCATTGTTATGTGTTGGATTTATTCATGGCTATGACTAGTACTCATGTGAGTGGATAGATTTCTTGTCATCTAGTAAATGAATCTTGTTATTCGCTTTTGTCGCGATTATTGGAATAAAACACATAACAACTCTTACATAATCTTATATATTACTTTGGTCATTAAAATCAAGCATAAACCATTCTTAATGATTTTGGTATGACATGATCTTTAGAAGGATTCTTGTTATAATGAATAGATGTTGCATGGGCGACTAGTAATCGGCATGTTGTCTTACATTATTTATGTGCTTGTAATTCATCTTAGCTATATATCATTTCTATGTTTCTTAGTGTTAACCAAACGCACCTTTAAATCATCATTTAGAAAAGAATGTCTTTAGAACTTGTGACACTCTAAAGATAATTGTTTTAACTTGTTAACACCAATCCCGTGGATCGACCTGGACTTTACCTTTAGACTATACTATACACGAAAGGGTATACTTGCTCGTGTTGTGTTTTTATTCCCTTGTTTGGTAATCATCTAGTAATATAAATTTAAGACTTGCGAAACACACATCAAGTTTTTGGCGCCGCTGCCGGTGATTGTTTTCGTTACTTGTTAAAACTTTCTGAGATACTTGTTAAAAAAATTAAACCATCACCGTAGAGATTTCTGGTAATCTCAATCTTTCTGTCGTAAAAATGGCAGAAAGTACCCCGCACATTTAGTTTTGTGCGCCGCACTTTTTGGCGAACGAACCAAGTACGCCGCACATGCAGCATTGTGCGCCGCACTTTCTGGAAAAAGATTTCAAAACGTGTGCTGAATGAATTTCAAAAACCCCTCAAACCCTTTCTAATGCGTAAGTTCACTTCTAAGAACATGATGATTAGTTTCTTTGTGCTCATACTTGTTGAATTTTTGCATTTGTATATAATGTACATTAAAAAAACATTTGTTTTTATTTTATCTCTTGTTGATTTTTGATGTTTAAAGACTTTGGTAGTTTGCTTATTTGCTTTTTCTTGCTTTATGAATCATTTGAGTTTCTTGGTAATTACAATAACGAAACTTAAAATATTTATTTAAAAAAACAAAAAGATTTTCCTTCTACGTTATTTTTACTTTCTTTTGAAGTTTTAATTCATGTGTTAGTATAGTTTATATTTCATCTATAGAAAACAAAAAAAAATATAAAACAAATAAAAAATTCAAAATTCAAAAAACCAAAAAAGATGTTTACTTCTTAGTTATGTTATAATAAATAATCTGATTTTTACGCGTAGTGTTTAGTTTTTAAAACCTTTTATAAAAACTATAAAAAGATATTCGAAGATTTGGCAGTAAGTACGCCGCACTTTTGTCTTGTGCGCCGCACTTTGCACCTGCATTCCTAAAAAATAGTTTTGTTTATAAATAAAAACCTGATACGTTTAGTAGTGCTTTGTGAATACTTGTAATTTATTTTTTGCAACTTAGTCCTAATGTACTTGCATCTTTATCATAATAATAATAATGTGTAATATATATAGAAAATGTTTTAAGTGTCTTTGTAATTGCATTGCATGTTGTTTAGTTTGTTTGGTTTTATGTGCTTGCATTTTTATAACAAGTTATATTTTTCATCCATAATAATTGTTTAAAAAAATAAAAAAAATCGTGCAGATGTACGCCGCACATTCCATTTGTGCGCCGTACTTCTGGGCTGAAACAAAAAATATTTTACTTTTCGTATCATTGTCATATAGATTGTTTAATTATCATTTTAGTATCACTCTTGTTTGTTTACATTTATGTGATAGCTTCTTTATGTATGCTTGTTTGCATAATTATCTTAAAAGTTAAAAAAAATACAAAACTATATAATCTTAAAAAGAGTTTGCTTATTTGTTCTACTAGTTCAATTTTGGTGTTCATTAGTGTTTGAATTTTCTTTGTGTGTAAGAATTGCATATATTCTTTTGAATTGTATAAAAGAAATAATAAAAATATATATTCTTAAAAACATTATAAAATGTATAAGAAAAATTCTTATTTCCTTTAGTAATCTAAATAATCTAAGTGTCTATGTGTTTATTTGTGTTTGTTTCTGTTTGTTTTATCTATTATATGTTTATATATGTTTACGTAATAACTAAATTAATAAATACAAATTGTAAAATGTGTTTTCTGTCATAATAAAACCGCCGCACATTTGGTTGTGCGGAGCACTTTTGTAAAATAGACTCGAAGTACGTCGAACTTTGTCGAAGTGCGACGCACTTTCTGGTTTGCAAAAATATTTTTGTTCAAATTTATTCTTTTCGATCATTTAAGTACTATGACATAGATAATATATTAGATCAGTATGTGCATATAACGTTAAAAAGAAGAAAAAAAAACTTGTTTGAGTTATAAAATTTGAAAACCTCAAAAATATTTTATTTTCTTTTCTTTTCGTGATAGATTGTCTTTGTTAGATGTTTTATGTATTTTTGTGTTAGTCTGTTGCATTAACTTTTTATCAATTTTTTGTTACGTGCTTCAGTTTGTATATATTTGCTTATTTTTTTTGTTCAATGAAATTTAAATATAAAAATAGAATTTTGTTAGAAGTTCGTCTCACTTTCCTTAAAGCACGATGTACTTTCTTCATCATTCCACAAAAATATCATTTTTTTTAACCAACGTGTTTGTATGTTTGTCTTATATGCTACATCTTTGTACATTAAATAATAAATATGTGTTTGATAAGTGTTTGTCTTTAAATAAAAAAATATCTAAAAAGATTTTATATCACCTTTATTTGTTATTTCGTAATGTTTTGTGTGTTATTATTAGTAAAATATAAATAAATAAAGTATTCAATTAAAAATATAAAACGAAAAACTTTGCAATTTGATTGGTGTGACGTGCATGTGCCCGTGTATTTCGTACTTGTCAATTGTAACCAAAAAAATATATTCTACAAACTTTGTGGGTGTGTTTCCTGGAAACCCTCACGAGACTATAACTCGTTCACTCGGTACACCAAGGGGTTTAAAGGATTGTTGCATACGCTAAATGCAATTGTGGTGCCTACGGAAGTGTGCTTTAGAATTTTTTTGTTTTTTTGTAGTTTTGTCTATTTTTGTAGATTTAATAAATAGGTGGAGCTTGGATTGCATTTGTGATTCTTATCATTTGGGGATATGACATATTTATTTGGATCGGTGTATAAATTGTTTAAATCACATGCTTGTGATGGCGCTCCATTTTGCGCTAAATTTTCCGAATTCAACCGAAGAACTTATGAGCCCTGGAAAGTCTCGTTTCTCTTATATTTATTTGTTCCGACTTGTCCTACTATTAAGTTATTTTCTAAATTACGCATATTGCTAAACTTAAGTGTGTGGGGGGGGGAAATTATTTGGAAAACGTGACTCGTTATCTAATATAAACTTTTGTTCGCCCTCGGTAATATAAAAGTCAAAATTATTTTTCTTTTTCTTTGCCACATAGGATTAATATATTAGATAAAACTTAGAAAAAATGGTTGGTTGCTAGTTACCCGGAATGAATGGTTGATTTTTGCTAATAGTTGGTTCGCGGTTGGTTATGAGTATTGTGCCATTCCAACAAACATGAAGGTGTACAACTTCATGTTTCGTATTTTTTGTGGTGTACACTTATATCAAGTGTGAGGGAATTGTTAGTTGTGAAGGGCGTGATGTTTGTGAAAAAAAAGAGTGATAGAAAAGAGAAAAAAAAAGAAGAAAGGAGTGAAAAATAAAATAGTGAATGAAAAAAATAGCCAATGAGCTATATGTATATTTATGAAGATGTAGGAAGAAGAAGTATTTTGAGATATTTATTAGCCAATGTGCTAAGACGTGATATATGTATGTTGTACGATACGTGATTGAAAACAAATGTAATAATTCATGGTTTGTGGTACGTATGGTAACTAGCAACATGGGTAATTTTAAACATATAAAAAAATTATTATTTTTCCTTTTATTGCTTGAGGACAAGCAAATCCTGTGTGGGGGATTGTTTGCACTTTTAGCAAAATTATTATCAAAACCCAAAAATATTTGCGATTTCAAAAAAAAATAACATTTTCTTTTCTTTTGGCACTTAGGTAAATTTTATTTCTAACTTTTCTTTTTCTTAGCATTGCTTGAGGGCAAGCAATAGTTTAAGTGTGGGAGAATTTGATAACGCTCTAATTATACATGTTTGCGTGTGCGTTATCTGTATATATTTAGGTTAATTATGTGAACTATCGATACTAATTGAGTGTATTTGATGTATAGGTTCCAAGGACGTGTCGTAGAATCAAATGGAAGAAAACACGAAGATATGAAGCTTAAACGAAGAAATAAAGTCAAGCTTCTGATCTCCCGAAACCTATAACTATTTTGGCCATATCTTGAGCATACGAACTCCGTTTTAGTTGGTTCAAGCGGCTACAGAAAGAGGAAAGAATTATCTACAACTTTACCATTTGGTCCAAAGATATAAATGACCAAAATTGTAGCGCACAATCCAAAAAGTGCGGCGCACTTTTCTGCAGTACAAAAATATTCTAGACGCACAAATGTGCGGCGCACAAATGTGCGGCGCACAATCCAAAAAGTGCGGCGCACTTTCCTTCTGCACAGCTCAAAAGTCATATTTATGACTCTCATTTACTCATAGTCCGATCATTTAACTCTACCTTGGTCCCCCAAGTGTTAGAAAGGCTTTATAAACACCCCAAAAACATAGAGAAACATCAATCTCATATCTACAATCATTCCATATCTATATCATCTAACTCCATTGGAGAAGGAGAGCTTCGGTGAGGATCTTTGGATCCAATGATCCAAACACTCTTCTAATCCATGGTGAACCACCACTCACCACCATGAATTACTACTGTACCATCATGATTTCCAAAACCTAAATCATCATTGCAATATTGGGTTGTTGGACTAGTGATTGTTTTGAATTATGATTGTTGTAATCATAATATTTGATTTGGTACTTTGTAATCAAACCACTCTCATAAATGGATTGGGTACATTTCTTACTGATCACATTGATATGTTTCTATGTTTATTGATGCTTGTGATTGTGATTATTGATTTGATTATAATAGCTTCGAAGGGTCGAAGTGCGGCGTACAATTAGATTTGTGCGGCGCACTTTTTCTATGGTTCGTGTTTATAAGTATGATCTAAATGCTTTTGTATTAGATACTATTGTGTAATACCATTGTTATGTGTTGGGTTTATTCATGATCATGACTAGTACTCATGTGAGTGGATAGATTTCTTGCCATCTAGTAAATGAATCTTGTTATTCGCTTTTGTCGCGATTAGTGGAATAAAACACATAACAACTCTTACATAATCTTATCTATTACTTTGGTCATTGAAATCAAGTATAAACCATTCTTAATGCTTTTGGTATGACATGATCTTTAGAAGGATTCTTGTTATATTTAATAAATGTTGCATGGGAGACTAGTAATCGGCATGCTGTCTTACATTGTTTATGTGCTTGTAATTCACCTTAGCTATATATGATTTCTATGTTTCTTAGTGTTAACCAAACGCACCTTTAAATCATCATTTGGAAAAGTATGTCTTTAGAACTTGTGACACTCTAAAGATAATTGTTTTAACTTGTTAACACCAATCCCATGGATCGACTGGACTTTACCTTTAGACTATACTATACACGAAAGGGTATACTTGCCCGTGTTGTGTTTTTAGTCCCTTGTTTGGTAATCATCTAGTAATATAAGTTTAAGACTTGCGAAACACACATCAAACACAAATGGTCCTTGTGAAATGTAAGTTTAGGAAGACCACGAACAAGTTCGTTTTTCGCCAAATGATTAATAGCGTCAAAGTTAAGATGAGACAACCGTCGATGCCATAACCATGAATTAGTCTTTGATGGTTTGGAGAGAAGACATACGAGAGAAGCGGCCATCATATCTTGTAGAGACAAAGTGTACAAGTTATTCCCTCGGGTACCTTTCAATAAATCAACCCCTTCTAAGTTACGAATGAAGCAGGTATGTTCTCGAAAAGCAACTTCTAGGTTTGCATCACAGAGTTGTCCCACATAAAATAAATTGTGACCGAGACCTTCCACATAATACACTCTTGAAATTATAACATTTCCAATATGATATTCACCGTAACCCATTATCTTTGAAATATGATCATTTCCAAATCTAACCGTACCAAGAAACTTGTTGACGAAAATTCTGAGCTGAGAGCGATCTCCAGTCATATGCTTGGAGCAACCAGAGTCCAAATACCAAAGAACAATTTGGACAACCTGTTTTCAGCAACAATAGTAGACAATGCATTGGAAACTATTGTTGGGAATAAATTATAGCCAGTCTATTTGAGCGCTGACAAGAGTAAAACAAGCGTTGACAGGAGTAAAACAAACGCTGACAACTCAAGCGTTGACAAGACAAAGTCAAGCGTGGATACATTGAAGACAAACACTGATGGAAGGATATACTCTACGTGTTTATTGTATTCTAGATTACTTCTAGTAAAGATAGGAACAACAATGTATTTTCTATATTTATCTTTACCTAGAATAGTTGATACGTAGATTATTGTACAAGGCTTCTTATGTCTATAAAAGAAGACCTTTAGGTTATTGTTCAATATAAGTTTTCGTTCGATAAACACTTTCATTGTAAGCAAGTTTGATATCGTTAATCAAAGTGAAAGTTTGTTTATATCATTGTGTTCTTGTTTAAGTGTTAATTCCGCATAACACTTAGATTGTCATATACATATACAAAGGTTTCTCTAAGTGTATTACTTGATCTAATCTCGTATACATAAAGCTAAATAGATCTAAGTTTAGGATCAACAAGTGGTATCAGAGCTTGTTGAGGAACTTTTGATCTTAAAGAACACAAAAACCCTAATTTCCTCAAAACCCTAAACAACATCATGTCAAATCCAGAAATAACCTCTTCCTCCTAACCTTTGCCAAACATCAAGATTCCCATGCTTGATGCAACCAACTTTGAATTGTGGAAATTCAACTTTGAGCAATATCTGGGGATCTATGACTACACTCTTTGGGAGATCATTGAATATGGAAACATATTCAATAGAGCTGAAAAGGTTGCTGCTGCTATTGCTACAAGAACTGCTGTTGCTGGATGTCCAGAAGCTGATAAGAAAGAAAAACCTGGTGATGGTAGAGCTGTGTCTGCTGAAGACATAGCAAAGAGAAGGGTTGATATGAAAACCGTAAATATTCCGAAAGTCTCTTTGGGACAAGAGAACCAACATAAATACAGAGGTTATGATTCTGCTAAAGACCTTTGGGCAACTCTTGAAGTTGCATATGGTGGCAATGAAGATACTAGGGAAGAGAAGAAGAAACAACTCATGCATGATTATGTTGTTTTCAAAGCTCAACCCAATGAGAAGCTTAGTAGTGTGAGAAGCAGATTGCTTGATACTACAAGCAAATTGTCCTTCATGGGGACACAACTTGGTGATGTTGACATTAATGCTACTTTTCTTAAAAGTCTTGGTGAAGCGTGGAAGATTGAGGCAAGATCTATACTTGCCAACAACACTCACAAAAGTTCTACTTTTGACGATATCTACAACAAACTAAGGCTGTTGGAGAATGAAACCCTTCTGGAGCATGGAAGTAAGTCTACTAATAGTAACATGGCTTTCTTCTCACATAGTGAAGGCCAATTTGATCAGAAGGACTCTTACATGCATCCAGTTACTGGATCATCATGTGTCAACGCTGGAACATGTCTTGTCAACGCCTCCTATTCAGACGCCGACACATACAAAAGTGACTCACCAAGAGTTAAACCTGCTGGTTTGGACCTAGATACTGTATGTGCCTATATTGCTTCTTTGCCCAATGATTCAGTAATTACATATGAGGACCTTGAGCAGATAAGTGATGAGCACTTAGAAGAGATGGATATCAAGTGGAACATGGCTCTTGCTAGTATAAGAGCAAACAGGTGGAATAGAAGGTTTAAGAAGAAGATGACCTTCAATGTAAAGGACACAGCTGGATTTGATAAATCCAAAGTTGAGTGCTACAACTGTCATCGTATGGGGCACTTCATGAGGGAATGCAGATCTCCTAGAAGATCTGATGCTTGTAAACCCTCAAGCCAAATTGTTAAGGCTCAGGACCCTAAGGCCATGGTTGCAGTTCAAGGAAATGATGGTATGGGATGGGATTGGAGCTATTTGGCTAAAGATGTAGAAGAGGATAAAGCTTTGGTTGATGAAATTGAAGAAGAAGAGCATGTTCAATATGCTCTCATGGCACACTCCTCCTCTTCATCAGATAATGAGGTATACGATGATGCTTTTTGTAATAAGGGCTGTAGGTTAAACACTGAGAAACTTAACAAAGAGGTGTTAAGGTTATTAGATGATGTGAGTACTGAGAGATGCAAACTGTCTAACTATCAATTAGCTCTCACTCAAACTGAGAAAACAGTTTCTGAATACAAGAAAATGGAATTTGATTTAAAAGATAAAATAAATATCTTAAAACATGAATTAGATGCTAGTAATGATGTTAGGAACATCATGGAAAGGGTTAATAGTGATCTACAGGCTAACTTAGATGAGGCCATTAAGAATAAAGATAATGTTGGCCTTAAAATTCAGAGATTTGATAAGGCCACACAAACCCTAGGAGAATGTGTGAGTAAACAAAGGGATCCTAAGGACATGACTGGGATTGGGATGAAAGACTACTCTGTGGTTCCACCACCAGCTGGTGACTTCTATGGTGTCCAACAAAAGGACCTATCTTGGACTGGTTTGCCAGATCTCCAAGAGGAGGAATTCATTCCTCCACCAAGAGTTGTCACCCCAGTTGAAGAGTATCAACAAAAGTTGACTGACTTGAATGAATGGAAGAAAGCTAACCCTACCTTATTTGTTAAGGGTGGCTTGTTATGTGAAAATCCGAATGAGTCAACTCCCATTAAGGTTACAAACCCCATCACTGGTAAAGCTGTTGACCTTGGCTCAAACACTGTTAGAAAACCTAGCATTAAGTATGTAGAGATGTATAGGAATACTAGGTCACCTAAGAGCCAAGTTAGCAATGATGGAACATGCTTCTTCTCTTCTAGACCTAGGGTTGTGTCTAGAAAAGCCTGTTACACTTGTGGTAGCTTTTCACATTTAGCATATAAGTGTGTCAACGCTTCCAAAGTCAACATTGTTAGAAAGTCAAACGTTGTCAGACCCAAACCTTGTGTGAAGCAAAGTCCACAAGTTGTTAGACCTGCCCCATTCTTCACTAGAGGGTCTAACACTCATGGACAAAGACCATTTCAAAAGACAAATACTTGGTCTAATAGGCAATGGGTTTCTGTAGCAAACCCTAGGTTTAACGCTGACAAGGGAAATTTCAGCGTTGATAAGACAAAATCCAACGCTGACAGAAACGTGACCAGACCTAAATATTTGCAACCACAGGGTAAGGGGTCTAAAGCTTCTTCAAGCTTAACATGGAGACCAAAGAAAGATCAAAACTCTAATGATAATGGGATTTCAATGACCTGCAACAGATTTAATTACATTTCAAAGGTCATTACAAAACCTATTGGGGTTAACTGGGTATTTCATCCAAAGAGGGATGAAAATGGGGTTGTTATGAGAAATAAGTCTGTTCTTATTGAACAACCAGATGAATCCAAGTCTTCTAAGGCTTGGATTCCCAAAGAAAACTAACTTGTTTTCTTTATGTGCAGGGCATTCAAAGACAGGTCAATGATTATGGATATTGGGATAGTAGATGCTCAAGGCACATGACAGGGAAGGAAGACTATTTGACCAACTTCACTCCCATTAAGGATGGTGATAAGGTTTACTTTGGAGGCGGATATGGCACTATCACAGGAAAAGGAACACTTCTCACCAAGAACTTGCGTTTTGAAAACGTATTTTTGGTAAAGGAACTTGATTACAATCTTTTTAGTGTATCACAAGTTTGTGATAACAAAAATAAAGTTCTGTTTACTGATACTGAATGTTTGGTGTTAAGCAAGGATTATAAGATCCCTGATGAGAAATATATTGACTATAGAACACCTAGGCATAAAGACATATACAATGTGAATCTGAATGGGATTACACTGAATAACAATATGTCTTGTTTTTATGCTAAAGCTTCAGTAGATGAAAGTAATTTATGGCACAGGAGACTAGGGCACATAAATTTAAGAATATAAACAGGCTTGTGAGACTTTGCTTGGTTGATGGTTTGCCTGAAAAGGCCTTCCACAATGACCACTCTTGTGTTGCATGTCTTAAAGGCAAGCAGCACAAGGTCTCATTCAAGTCCAAACAGGTGCACTCTAGTACTAGACCTCTTCACTTGCTTCATATGGACCTCTTTGGTCCAACCAATATAGAAAGTTTGAATGGTAAGTCCTACTGCTTTGTCATCACAGATGACTTTTCTAGGTTTACTTGGACTTTCTTTTTAGCTATGAAGAGTGACACATCTGACACTTTAATTGATTTTATCACTCAGATTGAGAAGAAAACTGGAAATGAAGTTAAAATGCTTAGGAGTGATAATGGTGGTGAATTTAGGAATAAAGTGTTGGATGATTTTTGTGCCACGAAAGGAATTACTAGGCAATTTAGTGTTGCCAGAACCCCACAGCAAAATGGGGTTGCTGAGAGGAAAAATAGAATCCTAATTGAAGCAGCCAGAACCATGTTGGCTGATGCTCATTTTCCTATAGCCTTTTGGGCTGAGGCTGTTAATACAGCTTGCTATGTTCAAAATAGAGCATTAGTCAACAAAATACAGAACAAAACACCTTATGAGTTACGTTGGGGAAGAAAACCTAACATTGGTTTTCTCATACCTTTTGGTTGTCATGTAGTAGTTTTAGATACTAGTGATGCCTTAGGTAAATTTAGTGCAAAAGATGACGAAGGCTACTTCATGGGGTATTCAGTGAAGAGCAAGGGATATCGGGTTTATCTTAAAAAGGAAAAACGTATTCTTGAAAGAATACATGTTAGGTTTTTAGAGAATAAACCTAATGATCCTGAAAGTGGTCCAAATTGGTTGTTTGACTTGGAACCTTTATCTAGAACTTTAAATTATATGCCTGTCACTAATCCAGACATTGTGAAGGTAACTTCAAATGTTGTGGAAGAACAAGTTGTTGATGTTTCAGGTACACAGGTTCATGAAAAGGTTGGATCACAAGTAGAAAAGTCATCTCCTATACTAGAGTATGTCATAATTCCCATATGGACAGATGCTTTTGCTGCTGTTGCTGCTGCTAGAAGAGATAATGGTGGTCCCCAAGTACCACCAAATAACAACATGCATGGTCCTTCAGGCGCTGAAAAAGGAAAATCTAGCGCTGACAAGACCAATTCAGACGTTGATGGCTCAGACGTTGACAACAATAGTTCAAGCGTTGTTAGCCCTTACGCTGACAACCAAGGTTCGGGTGTTGACAACACTTTTGCACATCTTTTCTCTTCTACTTTTGAACAGGGTGAACCTTCCAATTTATATGAAGAGGTTCATCCTCATGTTGATGAAAGAGAGTCTGATGAAGAAGATATTGGCAAATTGGAGAATGAGATTGAAGACACCAGACTGTTTGAAGGAGGAGTTCTCACTTCTACTATGAAGAATCACCCCACTTCTCAAATCATTGGTGATATTATGACTCCTGTTCGGACTAGAAGATCTCATCAAGGTCTTGGTGGTTTCATTGCCAATATTCACAAGAAGGTTGATACCCTTCTTGTGCAAGCATGTTTGTTTGCCTGTTTTCTGTCACAATAGGAACCCAAGAAGATATTTGATGCTCTCAAAGAACCAAGTTGGTTAGAAGCAATGCAGGATGAGCTTCACCAATTTGCAATTCAGGATGTTTGGGAGCTGGTTGATTGTCCCAGATATGTCAGACCTATAGGGACAAGATGGGTTCTAAGAAACAAGAGAGATGAAAGAGGTATTGTGGTCAGAAACAAGGCAAGATTAGTGTCTCAGGGATATACACAAGAGGAGGGGATAGACTATGAGGAGGTCTTTGCACCAGTTAAAAGGATTGAAGCTATTAGGATATTTTTAGCCTATGCATCCTGCATGGGCTTCACTGTGTATCAAATGGATGTCAAGAGTGCCTTCTTCTATGGAACAATTGTTGAGGAGGTATATGTGATGCAGCCTCCTGGTTTTGAGGATCCAGAGAATCCAGACAAGGTGTATAGAGTCAAGAAAGCTATGTATGGATTTCATCAAGCCCCTAGAGCATGGTATGGTACTTTGTCTACTTATTTAGTGGACAATGGATTCAAGAGGGGCACCATAGATCAGACATTATTTACAAAGAAGAAAGGTAAGGATGTGTTGCTTGTTCAGGTCTATGTTGATGAGATTATTTTTTGGTCTACTGATCCAAAGATGAGTGAGGATTTCTCCAAACTTATGATAGACAAATTCAAGATGAGTGCTATGGGGGAGATGAACTTCTTTCTTGGTTTAAAAGTTCAGCAGAAAGAAGATGGTATCTTCATCTCCCAGGCTAAATATGTGGCAGAGATCTTGAAGAAGTTTGGCTTTTCTCCACATGAAAAGAGGGCTACTACTCCTATGGATAGAGAACACCCTTGGGGAAAGATTGGAGATGGAAAAGATGTTGATGTCAGGCACTATAGATCAATGATTGGTTCATTGATGTATCTTACAGCCTCCAGACCTGACATCATGTTTGCTGTGTGTGCTTGTGCACGCCATCAAGTGACTCCCAAAGAATGTCACCTTTATGCTGTCAAGAGGATATTTAGGTACCTAAGATGCTATCCTAGTCTTGGTTTGTGGTACCCAAAGGATTCACCATTGGAGCTGATTGCATATTCAGACAGTGACTATGGAGGTGATAAGTTTGATAGAAAATCCACAACTGGTGGATGTCAGTTTCTTGGGAGCAGGTTGATATCTTGGCAATGCAAGAAACAAACAGTGGTGGCTAATTCTACAACTGAAGCTGAGTATGTGGCTTCAGCTGCTTGTTGTAGACAAGTTTTGTGGATTCAGAACCAGCTGTTGGACTATGGGTATAATTTCATGCATACCAAGATATTTGTTGACAATAAAAGCACTTTATGCATTATTAAGAATCCTGTACATCATTCTAAAACCAAACACATAGAAATTAGACACCATTTTATAAGAGATTGTTTTGAAAAAGGATTAATACAACCAGATAGGGTTGACACAGAAGAGAATGTGTCAGATTCACTAACTAAACCTTTTGATACTGGGAGGTTTCAATACTTGGTAACAAGTATTGGGATGATCAATCTCACATACTATTTGTTTTGGAGTCTTTTGTAAAAGTATGTACAGGATAATGCATTGTTATTGGTCTTTTTGAGGATTTAGACTTTCCACTATATTTTTCTAACACTGACAAAGGTTGCTTGAACGCTGATAAGTTTTTTTGTGACGTTTTCAGCAATATATTTGTTTAATGCTGACAAAGCTTCCCACAACGCTGTCATGTGTTATCGGGGCGTTGTCAGCAACAATGTTAGTTTTGTGGTTTTCAATCTAAATGTGCAGGTGGTGTTAGCAGTATACCATTGGATACAGAGTTGCTTATGGATCATTCGAGAAGCATTTGGACATGTTTTTGTTTATGGATGATGGTTGGAATTTTTATTTTTTTATTCCTATCTTGACATAAATTTTTTATGTTCATATATATTTTCAGCAACATATGTAGCATAGTTTAAGGGGAGGTTTTAGGAACCTTTAGGATGTTTGGGTATCCATATGATACTCTTATCACAATTCTAGATTGTGTCTACAGGTGAGTATGAGTTAGTTTTACTAAATCATGAGGCACTGTAGCATGTAAAGTTGATATACTATGCATGTTGCCAAGACATTTTTGGCCTAGAATTGGTTGTGGTCTGTTGGGAGACTTGGGAATGATTTTGTCATGGGTTTTACCTGGGAGTAACAAGGGATTTTATAAGGTAACTTAGTTGTTAAGAGTTTTGGTTAGCAAGGGACACTAGAGGACTGTTATGTCTATCTTGCATAAGCAAGTGTGCATAACTTGACAGTGCTTGCCGCCCTCTAATAATTATCAACTTTTTGGTTATCTTCTCTAGGATAAATTACTTTGTTATGGTCTTTTTCATTTTTAAACATTTTTATTTTTGGACGCTGACAAGTATTTTTCCAAGCGTTGTTGTGACCAATTTAGACGCTGACATGGCTTTGGCAAACGTTGACAAGAATATAGCCTTTGGGCGTTGATGGGTTATTTTTGACCGTTGACACTCAATGGGACCTACCCAGTTGTTACTTTTTGACATATTTTTAGGCCGTAATTTTGGGAGCTGATAACTTTCATTTAATGCATGAGATAAACTTATTCTTTTTCAATATTTTCATGATTACATTTTGAAAATACTTGCCTATTTTTGGGCCAATAACATGCATTTTCTTCTCCTATATATTTGGCTCCTATTTTTAAACAGGGTACCTATTATTCTTGTCTAACACAATTTTCTCTTATCAACTTCATCTTTATCAATCATTCAAACAGCTTTCAATAATGGCACCAAAATTCAAACCAAGTGATTTGGAACTAGGATTCAGAAGTCAACACAACGTGATCGCGTATCTTGAAGCTAATGATACTCTGTTTCCCCAATACACACAAATGGTGGCGTATTTGAACGCATCTCCTTTTAGGTATGCTCTTTCTCATGCACCACTCATTTGTGTCACACATATTAAACAGTTTTGGAACAACGTAAGTTCCTCAACAGTTAATAGAGTGACTACATTATCTTCTATTGTTCGTGGGCGCACATGGGTCATTACTAAAGCTTTGGTACGCCAAGCTTTGCATCTTGATGATGCTGATGGTATAACCACCCTCCCCATTAGTGAAATAGAACAAGGACTAAGGGCTTTGGGTTATCCTTTTCCTGCTCAAGGAACTTTAAATAAATATCATAAACAGGAGTTTCCCCCAGCCTGGAAGTATACATGTCCTCTTGCAATGTTTGAGTCCCAAGTGTACTGCACACAATGAGATCAATAGATCTATTGCAAGTGCTATTGTATGCATTGCTACTGGGCAAAAGTTTAATTATTCCAAAATGATTTTTGAGGGCATGTGTAAAAATAAAGGGAACAAAATGACTTTAGCTTATCCCAGATTTTTACAAATGGTTTTTGATGTCCAAGGTTACTGCACAAGGGATCATGATGATTTTTATGAGATCCCTGTGCAAAAGAAAGCAATTTTTATGAAGATGAACTCACCCCCACATCGTGACCTACCCCTAACCCCTGCTATGATTGCTGTCATTGAAGCAGCACAACCTCAACCAGACCCCCGACCCCAAATTGACCCAATAACTGAACCATTACCTTCACCACACCATATGCAAATTGACCAAGAACCCTTCAACGCTGACACGTTAAATGTTGGCGTTGATGTGCCTATTTCAAACGTTGACACAAATCCTTCACAGACCCAAACACCCCTTAACCAACCCACATCCACTTAATCCACATCTTCTTCTTCCCCCACACAATATAGGTTACAAAAACGCCAAAGGACTACTGGATTGTTCTCCTCTAGTGGTCCTAGCCATGTAGCAGAGAGAACCACCACCACAAGTGTGGTTGGTGCTATGGACGAGGTTGGGACTATTGGTTATGGCTTAGAAGCTGGCCAAGGCAGTCCTACCATAATTAAGACCTCATCCATGCCCAATGAATCTAACTTGGGAGGTCAAATACCCATTTTAGAAGAGGGCAGATTGGAACCAATGACTCTAATGGAATTGACGGCTGTCTGCATGAGCTTGCAAAAGCAAAATGCAGACTTGGTACAAGTTGTCAGCACACAATGCCTTGAACTCAAGCAATTGAGGGAGAGGATTGTTATCTTGGAAACTGCTAGTGCAAGGAGAGGGATGGAGGAATCTTCCAAAGGGGAGGATGAACAAATAAATGTGAGTGATAAGGGCTCTCATGATGGTCAGTCTTTGGATGTTGCTGAGGCCCTAACAAGTTTGAAGAAACAAACAGGTTTTGATACGTCTCTAGTCTCTCCTACAAACTTAAATTTGTCATTTACAGCCATGTTGGAGGAAATTGCAAAAGGCGCTGAGGCAGGAAATTTGAGCGTTGACAAGGAGAAATTGAACGCTAACATGAGTATCTTGGGCGCTGACAAAGTAGAATTGGGCGTTGACAGACCTGCAAATGAGGTTGATGTATTCCAGTCATCATCCATCATCAAAGAGGTTTCTTCACAGGTATTACCATCTACCTTACCAACATTTGATCCATTAGATAAGGGTAAGGGTATTATGGTAGAAGAAGTTGTTCCAAAGAATGCAGCACAAGTTGAATTTAATATAAGGTTGGCTGCACAAATTGTGGAACAAGAAAGAAAGAAGGTGGGTGAATCACCTTTTGTTGTCACTTCAGAAGAGCAAGAAGGAAGTGATGAAGCTAGTTCAGACTCAAGTGTTATGATCATAGAACAACCAGAAAGACTTGAGTATGGTGATGAGCTGGCCAAGGAGAAATTGAATGAGTTGAAATTGCAGGTTGATTTTGATATGCCAGAGGTGGTTCAGATGTACCATGCTTGGGAAGATAGGTGTATAGAGAATCCACATTTGACCATTTCAGATCAGATATGGGGTTTGGAGATTCTTCTCATAGTACAAAAGGATTGCAAGGTCATTTTGAAACACAAAGCAAGCAATGTTCTCTCAAATTTGAGAAGGGATAGAAAGGAGTTGTACTTCATGCTGCTCAGATGTCATGGAACAGGGTGGACTTATAAGAAATTGACTGGGTTGACATTTGAAGAGTTGGAATGTAGAGCTTATCCCATTTGGGTTAGAGTGTAGGAAGAAAACACTCTAAGACTTCTTTCTGATGAAAGAAAAGAAGAACTTATAGAGGAAATGGAGCTCAAGAAGGCAATGTTTGTTCCCAGACCAGTGAAAAAGGGAGTTCCTCTTGAGTTTCCCAAAGATATGGATCCATTACATCCAAGTGAAGCTGTTATAAGAAAGAGCCTCAAGCTCTCACCATTAGAAGCTTCAGATATGGTACAAGTGTTACCACTTGATTCCAGAAACCCTATTGTGAGCTATGAAGAAGATGAATGTGGGTTTTGGAAGATTGGCAGGTATGGAAAAGAGGTTCACACTTTTACCACCCTTATATCTTTGTTTGCAAGTTTTGACAGAGAAGACTTGGTAGACCTATGGAGGTTATTAGAGGCCAAGTATGAGACTGAAGCACCAATTTCAGTAAATGGAATAAAACTGTGGTCCACATTCAAGAGAATGTGTGGACCAAAAGATGAGGATCCTACTATTTGGAAGGATCTTGAAGATGATCTCAGTAGTCTTCAATGGAGGTTGTATTCAACTGCTGGTGATTATTATTTGAGTTCCACAAAGTTTGCTGAGTATCTACTTGTGGATGGTCAGTATTTCATGTCCAAGGAAGTCTTGGAGAAGATGAAGAACACTCAGCTGGAAATTGATTATTCAAGTGACGTGGCAAAAGACTTGATTAGATTTATTTATTACCAATATGAGAAGGTTTGTAAGATTCCTCCTAGTCCTTAATGTTTATTCAGAAACTTTATCACTAGAGTAGATATCAAGTTTAGGGGAGGATTGTTGGGAATAAATAATAGCCAGTCTATTTGAGCGCTGACAAGAGTAAAACAAGCGTTGACAGGAGTAAAACAAACGCTGACAGCTCAAGCGTTGACAAGACAAAGTCAAGCGTTGATACATTGAAGACAAGCACTGATGGAAGGATATACTCTACGCGTTTATTGTATTCTAGATTACTTCTAGTAAAGATAGGAACAACAATGTATTTTCTATATTTATCTTTACCTAGAATAGTTGATACGTAAATTATTGTACAAGGCTTCTTATGTCTATAAAAGAAGACCTTTAGGTTATTGTTCAATATAAGTTTTCATTCGATAAACACTTTCATTGTAAGCAAGTTGGATATCGTTAATCAAAGTGAAAGTTTGTTTATATCATTGTGTTCTTGTTAAAGTGTTAATTCCGCATAACACTTAGATTGTCATATACATATACAAAGGTTTCTCTAAGTGTATTACTTGATCTAATCTCGTATACATAAAGCTAAATCGATCTAAGTTTGGGATCAACAACTATTGGTTCCGGAGTGTTAGCAGATACAGATATAATATTATCAGAATTTCTAACATTTTTGTTATCCTTAGATTTTTGGTGTTTTCTAATGTGAGTTTTACCAATAACAGGTTTTATTGTTCCAACTTCCTGAGGTTTTGGATTATTAGTGGGCACTACAGTGGGAGTAGACCTATTTAAAGGGCACTTTGTTCCTACAGTAGTGTTGGTGTTCCTAGTTAAAGGACACGCTTGTGTTTTGGTAGCCTTGGTACTCCTAGTTAAAGGGCACGCTTTCTTCGCTTTATTAGGAGTGATCCTAGTTAAAGGGCACGTATTTCCTACTATAGTAAAAGTTCTACCAGTGGGGCACCACATCCAACCAACTTGGGTTACACTTTCCCAGTTGGTTTCCATTCTAAACCATTTTTCCGGGAATTTATCTCATTCACATTATCAATAAGGCAAGAATCATGACGACTAGAAAACATACATTCATTGCAATTCCAACATTTCAAATTAGAATTCACAGTAGGCTTAGAACGCTGCACAATCGCAGAGCCTTTAGGTTTAGCTACATGATTCAATGTATTCAAAACAGAAATAACATTCCTATAGTGGGCTTCTACTTTCTTCTTCACTTGACTACTAGATGGGGGCAAGATCCTATCATTCTTCGTGTTTCTTTTAAGCTTAGATCTTTGAGCCTTAGTAGTGGTGTTTACTCCTGTAGAAGGCAACACGGGAATATTAGAAGTTGGTTTTAATTTTGCCTTATCTTTTGTGACCATTGTTTGAGATGGTTTAGTCCTAGAGCCCTTGTTAAGTGGTGTGACGGCGATGAGGTTCTTTTTTATTGCACTAGAGGACGATGTTGAGACGATGGCTGCGTTATCCAAAACATTATTACCTTTTAGGGTACGAAGTGTTTCCTTTAACTCAGCCAAAGCCAAATTTTTATCATAAATTTGTTCCCTCAAATCAGATATTTTCACTGACTTTTGAATCAATCGTTCAATCAATGATTGATTCTATGTAGTGGTATTAGCACATGCAGGCTTTATTGAATCGAAGAGTTGTGTATTTTTCTATTTTAAGTTATCAACTTTGGACAAAATCTTGGAAACTCGATTATCTAGATCAAGTTTAGAATTCTCAGCGGCCTCAAGTACTTTCACACAGTTAATCTCCTTAGATTTTTCTATGTCTATTGGCAATGATTTAGCAACCTTGTCACTTGGCTGGCGTTGTTTTGATTATAAATTCAATCGAAAATCCTTTTGAAAATTTGGATCATCTATATTAACACCTTCGAATGACGTTTCAAAGATATCTTGAATAAATTATTGCTTACATTCAAGCGAAATACAATGTTTTTGAATCTCATCAAAACGTTTTGAAAGCAAATTATAGGAATCTTTAAGCTTTAAAAATTCAGCGTCAGATTTAAGACAATTACTATCTACCACATTATCCACAGATTCAACATTATGCACAATAGAATCATTATCAACACTATTATTCACACAGACGGAAACAATATCATGCGACATCACTTGCTTCAGAAGCTGTTCATTTTGGCGTGAAATTCGTTCTATTTCAATTAAACCGTTTTGATAAGCATCATCCATTTCATTGAAAACACGTTAAACGTCATCTAATTCCAAAACCAAATATTGATCAATATTGCTAAAACACGCTTTAATATTGTTTACAAACGGAACAATTTCGTCTCGAAACGCAGCTCTAGGGTGCTCAAAATTCCATTCACCTTCCGTTATGGCCAAAGCTGTCATACGTTCCTTAATGACCTTGTCAAAATCGGCAAAGTGTTGGTGCAACTCATTTATGCTATCAGACACCTTACTTACCGGTGGAATTGACTTCGTTAAATCCTTTTTTGACAAGTGTAGCAGACGTACTAGAAAGGTTTTCGTTTGACAAACTTTGGGGCACAAAAGCTGACAATTGAGCTAATTTATTTTGTAATAAAAAACGAGTCTTTTTATCAAATTGATCTTTATTATGCTTAACATAATCAAGCTTATGGAATGTTGAAAGTATTTTAGATCGAGTTTCCTCCGCAAGTGACATTGTCTCCTCAGTATTACGAACATAAGGTGCTTCTTTCGATTCGCCAATTAGACTCACATCATAAAGACAAGGAATATATACCTGAGTTTGTTTTGCATAACCGGGATTAGGTGGTAAATCTTGAAGAGGCTTAAGTTCTAGTTCTGTAAATGATTTAGTTAAAAGATGAACCTTTTCTGTGGAAACGTATTGTTTTAAAAGCTATTGTTCCTTGAATTTAAGAAGTTTGGTAGCATTAATTTCCGATTAAAAACTTTTTAGACTCGAAAGTTTCGAAATTCGTTTTAAGTTTTTGAAAATCATTTGAAACCGACTCCTTTTCTTTTAATTCATTGGAAAGAGTAGCTCTTAATGATTCTATTTCGTTTAAATGTTCTATTCTTTCAAAACAGAATTGGTCAAATTCAGAATAAGTTATTTTCTCTGCTTGAGGGACCATTTCAAAAGTTTTGACATTTTCCTTATACAGCGCAAGCTCAGTGGTTAGATTGGCATTCAAATCTACGGTTTGTAGGAAGGACACATTCATGTTATCAATAATATGTTTAGGCACCATTACCAAATCATGTTGATCATAAGATTTCATACCCGTCATAGCATTTGGTTGAGGTTCACTCAAATGTGTTGGATTGGATACCACATCATTTGAGTTACTACTTCCCGAATGTTGTTCGAGGTTGTCATTTTCATGCTCAACTTGATGTGGATTATCATGAGCAATATTATTTATGGTTGGTACCTCACTGATGACATCAGAACCGTAGTGAGAGAGATTAGCAACGAGAGCAGCTTGGGCTGAGTGAATGTCATCACAATCCGAATCATATGCATCAAGATCATCTACTTGATATGTTGCATTAGAAGTAGAGACGACTGCAATGCCATCATTATCTGTTGCTCCTGGGTCTGCAAGAAATGCTAATTCCTCTGAATCCAAAATCTTTCCTTTAAATTGAGCATCGACCAAATACATCTTTCCTTTAAATGTAGCAAGTCACAACCTCTTGAGGACCAATAGGGCTTCCATTTCCACTAGCTTGAGAATTCACAGCTTGAGCGTTCACGGTCCTTGTAGAGGTTCCATATGAATTTTTCCTTCCCTGAATTGATTGCATCGTCACTTGACCGTCTTGAATAGTGGCTTGTTGTCGAGGATTTGAAGAAGTGCGGAGCTGATTGTTCGTTGGTAGAAAACCTCTAGTTGCAACAAGTTTTGACAAGTAGGTAGTGAGATGGTTTAAGACATCAGTAGGCGTATCATTTGGAGTAAAGACCGGTGCTTGAATTGGTGGAAGTTCATTGGAGTATAAGGCTTGTGCTTGTGGTGCTTCAATTGGAAAATATCCTTGCTGAGGAGTATAGCCCATTTGAGAAGTGACAACTTGTGATGGTGATGCATGATGTGTTGGTTGATGTGGATAAGGCTGTTGAAGAACACTTTGTTGTTGAAATGCCTGTTGTCGCATCATTAGTGGTTGATAAGATGGTTGTTGTGGTTTCTGATAGGTGTGTTGTTGTGGCTGCTGCAAGTATGATGGTTGTTGATAAGTGTAAGCCATGTTTTGTTGGGGAGTCATTTGTTGAGAGGCATACATGGCAAGTGGATCATGAACTTGAGGTGTTGACAACTGAGCCTCGGTCACGTGGCATTCGTGTTGTTGAAGAAAAGCTTGAAGTTGATCCACGTTGGTTTGATGCAAATCCTTAGCCAATTTAACAGCCGCCACGTACTTGCTCCATTCAGAAGGAAGAGTGTTCAAATACTTGGTGTTTAACTGAAACGTAGGAATTGCCAGGCCATAGATGTTGAGCTCATTCATCTATAGAGTGAATCTCAAATAGTAATAATTGAGAGTCTCCCCGGGGAAATAGGCAAACTTATCAAACGTATCATATAGCTTACACTATCGTTCTTATTTAGTTAACGAGGTGCCTTGTATTAGAACACAAATTCTATCCCATAACTCTTTGGCAACTTTATGTTTACTGACGACTTTTTAGACATCTGGAGGAAGGGATTGGAAAATGATGTTTGTAGCTTGTTTATCCCACTTGTCTTGAATCTTAGCATCTCTGGTTAATTCACCCGTTGTGCGAGGACGAGTAACTGCACCTTCCATTACCGTACCATATACCAATGGTCCATTGAGCACCAATGCCCAAATGAGATGTACGTTCTCTTTATTCAACATATAAAATTCTATTCGAGAAGCCCAATCCTCGTACATAGTTTTCACCAACATTGGTGGACGATTATCCGTACCCGATAGGATGGACTTATCCGTAAGTGAAGTAAACTCCATTTTGATAAGTTTAAAGATTTACAAACGTTGATCGAACAATGAGAGAAAGTAAATGTGTTTGTTATCGTGTGTAGAAGTCAAGAAAAATGTTGAAATCCCCTAAAATATGTTCTCGATAAACCAAAAAATTCCAAGACAAAAAAAAACTCACGATTAAAAATTTTCAAATTCACGTTTTTTGAAAATCTCATGATATTTGCAAAGATTTCACAATGTTTGAAAATTCCAAGTCTTCGCAACGTTAGCAAAACCAAATCTTCGCAATGTGTGGCGGTGGGCTCAAACCCTGTGGATTAGTCGGCCAATGAGTCAGAAATCACGGTTACCAAAAAAAAAAAAAAAAAAAAATCTTCGCAATGTGAAAATCCCAAAACTTCGCAATATCAAAGGAATGTTCTGTCGCAATACCAAAGGAATGTTCTGTCGCAATACCAAAGGAATGTTCTGTCGCAATACCAAAGGAATGTTTTGTCGCAATACCAAAGGAATGTTCTGTCGCAATACCAAAGGAATGTTCTGTCGCAATAAGTGTCGCAATACAGAAACCCTAGCACATTGCCATGGTTTTTCAAGCTGAAGTTTCGTAGTAATACAAACAGTATTCCAATTTCTATTTTTCTCGGATAAAACTCACCCAATTCGAGATTTTAAGCCAAAAAATGATCAAAACACCCAAATTTTGTGTTTTTAGCCAAAGTAAATATACCAAATCTCTACCACAACTATGTAGATGATTTTTATCAAGAATAAACCATAAAAAACACAAAAAAAAATCGATCGAATGATTTTGAATCAATATAGACACGAAAATCAAGAACACGAACACATAAACAATACAATCATCCCATGGCTCTTGATACCATTTGTAGGATATTGTAAATCTTGTTTATATTCTAGAGAGAGAAAGAGATAGAGAGATGGTGAGAACACACACACTTAGAGAGAGAAAGTGAAAGGAAAACACCTTCAACTATGTGAAAAACAATGTGAACCACACCCTCTCCGACTAAGGAGAGGGTTTATATACCCAAGCTCATGAGATGGGCTTGGGCTTACAATGGGTCGCCGGCCTCCACATGTTGTAGGCTTGGCTTGGCCTTGTTTGTTTAATATTAAGTTAACTAGACTACGAGCTACTAATTAATCTATTGTTGGAGTGACCGATCCTTTCTAATACGTAAAACGTATTTCCAACACCTCGGTTTTTCTTCATAATCCAAAAAGGCATATGCCTAAGAAACAAGAAGATTCAGGCCGGTTTCTCATTCCTTGTGAATTTCCCAAGATTGAGGAATGCGTAGCACTAGCCGAGCTCAGTGCTAGGATTAATTTCATGCCTCTTTCTACTTGGAAATTGATGAAATTGCCTAATCTTACCCCCACAAATATGCTGATCGAGCTAGCTGATTGCACCCTTGATAAATCAGTTGGTATAGCCGAGGACATCTATGTTAAGATTGGAAATTTCACTTATCTCGTGGATTTCGTTATTTCAGACTATGAGTGTGACCCTAAATGCCCTATCGTCTTAGGTAGACCATTTTTATCGACCGCTCGTGCCCAAATTAACGTTTTCGCTGGGAAATTAACTATAGAATATGGTGAGGATAAGATGGAAATTTTCACGGATAAATCCCATGATCAAATAGACCAAAGCAAAACCGAAGTTTCTCAAAGTAATAATTTTCGAAACAATCTTTCTTTGCAAGAAAACAAGAGGCTAAATGAATGTTTTGAAATAATTAAAAAGAACGGTTTTCGAGATGAATATTTTAATGATAAAGGATACGTTTACTTAATTAAAAAAGGTTTACGTAAATGTATGGATAAATCATTTTGTGATTTATTCAAGGGTTGAAACGACAAACAAATTCCAGAGGGAAATGTTTGCTCCATAACGACAATGACTAATATGGACTCGTCTTCACCACCTTCGAAGGACCATGACCAACACAAGGCTCAAACTTTAATCGTTGAAGTGCCTTCAAATCCTATCCCCAAATCCATTAAGGCTAAAGAAGTCACCAATATCAAGGCAAAATCGCCCATCATCAAAGATCATTTAAAACCTAGGCCCACAACTTACAAGACTATGGTTGTGACTTTTGAGAAATCTTCTCATGAGGGTGCTCACATCGATTCATTCTTTGATCCTGATGGTGATTTTGCGAAGATCGAGCAAATACTTCATAATCCACAAACCATTTTTAAGGATTCTCTAAAATATTCTTCTAATGACTTCGTGTTTGACCCCAAGATTGAGGCACAAATTGAAAGTGAACTTGCTCAAATGCCTCCACTTCCCCAAGAAGTGCGGATGATTTTGTCGATCTTGAGACCGAAATTAAGGAATTGGAACGTCTTCTTCGTGAGGACGAACCTTCTCCTTTGACCACCAATCACATTCTCGAGGAGTTACCAAATAAACACTCCTCTATTGATAATGTTGACAACCACATTATCGAGGATTTATGTGACAATCCGTCAATTTATGATCGATATTTTATTCTCAATATTTATTTGAAAACATTATTTTAATGTTACAATATGAACTCACTTATTTTTGGGAAGAAATTTAGATTTACGTCTTGAAGTAGCATCGACTACGTCTAAACCGGAGGATTCTACGTTACGTGCTTACGTTTGCATACACCATCTTTGGTGACAGTCCGACATTTCAGAAAATAAATTTGTCCGTGAATATTATTTTGAGATTTTAAATTTGTGTTGGTTCATAAACTCACAAATTTATGAGAAGAAATTAGGACTTACGATTTTAATTTAACGTCCTTTACGACTAAACCGGAAACCCTAGGATTACGTATTTACGATTTCGAATTCCGTTTTTGATGAGACAATTTTTATTGGATTCGTTTTGTGACGTTGATTCACAATTTATAAAAACGTTTTTCGTAAAACGACCCGAGGGCACGCAAATCGAGGAAACTAGAATCGAGGAATACCCGTAAATTAGTGGGATGAGACAAGTATACACTTGTCCCACCCCACTATATGGGAAGGCTACACAAGTGACACCACACTTGTGATGTGTCAAGCTTGTAGCAACAAGCTTACACTTGTTGCTTAAGGCTTACAAAGTAAGCTACATTTCCCACTAACCTAACAAAACCACCTCAAACTTCCCATTAGCTTCCATTCTTACATGCAAAAACCACACAACACTCCTCCCTCTCTCTAAAATTCGTCCCATCTCCACCAAGAACACCCTCATTTTATCAATTTTAACCACAAACATTTGTTATAATTAACATATGTTAATCTCCATTCAAAGAGATGAAGATTGGTGCAAGTTTTAACATCTAAGGAGAAGTTTTGTTGGTGTCTTGGGGCTGATTTCTCAAGGAGTTTTCATGAAGAACAAGGGATGATTTTTGAAGGAATCTACAAATACTTGGTGATCCTAGAAGTGGTGTTGATATCTCATAAGATTGGTTACCCAAAACCATGTCTTGTTCATCCAAAAGCTCATCATTTCATCACTTTGGTGGTATAAAGATTGTCCTCCTCATCCTCTTGATATTTTTGATTATGTAATCTTGTATTTCTTTCACTTATGTTTATGTATATGATGATGAATGATGATTAAAAATGTTATGTGGGGATTTGATGTTGATAAACATGATTAAAAAGGTGAAAAACTATAAAGAACAAGGCTAAAATCTTGCTTAAAAGTGATGGCTGTATAAAACAGTAAAGAAACAGGTCATAGACTGATAAAATGATGAAGTAGAATCCATTTACAGTAAGCTATATGTCTTGTACACATGTGAGAGTTGGCCATGCAATGGAATCATTGTAATGAGTGAGATATGATCAAAACAAGTTTAAGGTATAAATCTGAGTTCACTGTTTTGGACGATTTTCAGAAAATATTTAGAAGATGATTCAGCAGTAGCTATAGAAGAGTTAAATGTAGCACATCTCATTTAGTTTATGTGATAAAAATTTGAGCTTCTATCTCCATATAGAACTCAAGATATGGCAGTTTTGGTGAAAGTGAAAATAAAAATCAGATTTTTGGAAATTAAAGAATAATACTATTATATAAGCACTCACATTTTAATGTATAAAATGTAAAATAAAAACCCACTAACTTATAAAACTTATTTATATAAATATATAAAAGGTTAATTAAATGGATAAATTATATAAATGGTGGTGAAATAATGTTTATAAGTAATAAAAAGTTAAAAACTATAAACTTGATTTTTACGACTTTTTCGGCTATCGCCGTAAAATTAACGTTTTTCGCCAAATAAAACTTAGACGACCAAACCCGTCTAATGTAAAGTTTATAAAAGTCATATACTGATATATAAGTATCAAATACAAGTAAAAACCAATAAAAACCCGAACTATAAGAAATACGGACGTTAACGGACTAAATTAACGTTATTGACTAATAATACAACAAAAATGGACTAAAACACTTATAAACTTATTATTGGGCTTAACCCATTTAGGCCCAACTTGTAAAGTGTAGATACTGATAATGTAAGTATAACAAGGATTAATACAAGTTAAGAACTTATAATAAGCTTATAGAACTTAAAACGTGTAAATAAGTAAAACTAGTAAACTAGTATAAAAGTTATCCACATATAACACTAAAATGAGTAAACGAGAATATGTAAACCCACTTGATCATCATATATATATATATAATCATCATATGTATACATAACTAATATTTTTATAAAGTCATTGGACATGAGTCTAAGACGAGTATTATTTGTCTAGGTTTCCGTGATTGAAGCACGTACCGTACGTCCGAATTGCCGATCACCCGCCTTCCCACATCAACGTGAGTTCATAGCCTCGCACTCTTTTAAATGTTTTTATGAAATGTTTTATAAACCCGCGAGGGAGATAACATGTTAGTTTTTATAAAATAGGACACCATTTGTCCCGATTGTTTGTTTATTGATTTTGGACCCGAATGATTGAATGACCCGATTGTATGACCCGATAAATGATTAAAAGACCCGATAGATGAAATTAAATGGATTATTAAAGTTAGATTATGTCACTAAAATTCCCATTAGCATGAATTGTGAACTACCGGGATTTGGTAGACGCTTATGCATTTAATAGTACTATTTGGGGACGATCACCCCAGTTCGCGCCTTGACGGTTGATCCCCGTCGTGCCACATTGATTGGTAAGCGAATTTATGTATGAGAAGATTTCCATAGCGTGACCTTTGTGACGACACGCTACTTTAGATGGGCAAAATTGGTATCGGGTTAGCTACCCGTTGTTGTTTTATTAAGGTAACAATGTCATGCGGCTTATAATAATCCAAAACACCGAAATATTACTAGACGCTCCGAATTACGATGTATTGCCTGACTAGCAATACAGGGTCATACTATTGATATTATGTTTGTGTTTTGGTTTTCATAACCATATTCATATAACGGTTTTTATTTTCATACAACGTTATAAGACGTATTGTATAATTGTTTTTACGACATTGGCTCGTATAATGATTTTTAAGGCAAAAGCCTATATTATGATTTTCGATAAGGAATTGTATAAAATGATTTTGGCTATTTCATGGCCAATCAAAACGATTTGTACAAAATGATTTTCAGTAATACTTTTATACTGATATTATATTGATGGAATTTATTAAACTCTATGAATTCACTCGGCGTTATCGCTAACCTTTTCTTTTAACATGTTTTATCTCAGGTACTTGAAGGTAATTCTCGGGAAGACGACAAGAATTCATGGCCCGCACTTAAACAATATTTTTCCATTCAAATACTTTGTAAAACTTTGTATGAAATAATATGACTTGGGACCGATGTAACTTTGTTGTTTATGAATGGAAATGATTTAATATTAAACGACGCGATTTTTATGTGTTGTCTATGATGTGAGTAATGTGCTATCCCGTAACACCAACTAGTCTTCCGCTGTACTAAGTTGTATAAATTTGGGGGTGTTACAGTTTGGTACCAGAGCTCTCGTTATAGAGAACGAAAGATTTTTAAAACCAAGGTTTTAAATAAAACATTTCAAAAGCTTTTAACTATAAACATTTTTCACAAAATGTCTAAAAATCTTTTGACTATAACGGTGCCGAAGAATTCCCGAGTTACCGACAAGGCCAGACTGAGAAGTGTTATTTTAATATATATAACTTGGATTATATATATATGATGTAATTTTATTACATGATTGTTTGATGATTATTTTGATTTTTATACGAGGTATTTATACGACGTAGATTGTCACAAGGAACCCTAAATCCCCTAGTAAATTAATCGAAGCTATTCTCGTAGGAATTCTAGCTATCCTAGATCTAAACCAAGTTGTGGTTATTTATGATCCCGACAAATGGTTGATATTCGTAGAAATGTAGATATTAGTTGATTGAGATATTGAAAAAGAATTGGCGAGATTAAATCTGATATCAATGACATGACGATCTTTCCTTATAGAGTGGAGTTTGAAAAAACGTTACCACCCAGAAAGATGTCATCTGATTCGTTGTCACCCAATTCTTAAATTGAAATCGAAAGGGTGAATGTTGCACTTGAGGCTGTTATTGGAACCATTACCCAAAAGCCTCATGCCACTAGTACCTTTCCGAGAAATCTGATTGAATGTGTGAGTCATCTCATGCTAGTGACTCATTTGATAATTGTTGTTGTAAGAGCTATAGGATTGGAATTAAGTGTTATTCATAATGAGCTCATATTTCCCTTTTAAGGCCTAAGAATAAAGATTGAAAGTATTGGAGAATGAGGTAGGATATCGAATTGAGTATGAAATTGGTTGAAACTTGAATAAAGTAAAATTTAACTTGTATGGAATATGAGATTCTTAAGAGGAAATCGTTAAGTTTTGTGATTGAATTATAAGGTTTTAATTGATTGATAGTTCGTGTTAAGTGTTGTTCCTAGGCCATTGTCCACTAACGAGGATGCCCAGTGTCCAAGAAATAAATTGAAGAAATCTTCTTCTGAATTGAGACCGATGGATCTTCTGGGACATGTGGAACACCTAATGACTCTTGTAGATTAGTATTCATTGTGGTATCTTTTAAAAATCCCTAACCTAACTGAGACATCAGTTGGTAGGATGAGTTCTGAAAATTGTATGACATAGTGACACATAATGTGTTACGGTACAATTTTGACTTGTTTGTGATTAATGAAAAGACTACCTCTGATTGCTAAATTCTACGTGTATCGATGTTATCTATCCTTTATTGCTTCATCCTAGTGTTCGCATTAGTAATCCAACTATTGAACACGTACTCATCTTGATTTGAGTTACGTTGTGGATTATTCTCTTTGTATTCCTGAGTGCCATCGAAGTCATGAACCTCATGATTATTTGGCTAAAGCTCATTTCCTATCATATCGTAGTTAATTCTTGGTGAACAAGCTTTCATCACTCTTTTGCAGATCACATATTGTTTTTATAAAGTTAAAACGATATCCTTTGAGAAAATTTAATTTTCATCACAAAAAGGATTACTTAAAGTGAGAAGTATAAGTGATTGATATCAAAATGAAGTTGTTTATGAGACGCTTTGGAAAACTTAATTGTTTTCATAACAAAGAAAATCTTTGTAAATTTATTTTGATTCTTATTTAAGAATTAAGCATGAAAATGTTTTTATTATAAACATGATTATAAAATTTTGACGAACCGAGAATTGCATCGTTAATCTTGAAATTGTATATAGTTGCGCGCCTACATACAATTTGGAATGGACTATGCAAGACTGATTAGTAGTCACCATAAAACTAAATGAATAAACACTACATTTTCCTTGAAGATTGTGAAAGATTAAATTTTATGAGATCTGCAAGAAGTGAAAAATAGGGACATAGTGTTAGGGACACCTACATATGTGCCTGTAGCATCTATTCTTCTGAGTTGAATCTACTCATCTGTGGAAATTGTCTTATTTGACAATTGAAAATTCTTTCTTGTCCAATTCTCCCGTAGTGAGATTCTTAGGAAAAGTATCTGATTACCGAGTGTTGATACCCGACTGGATGTATTGACGTTCTTATCATTTCTTTTGATTTGATTTCATTTGAATGACCTGGGTAACGATCCGAGGAGCTTTCGAATGCGTACTCAAATTATGAAAACATGGGATATATTCATACTCGTTAAATGTTTTCGTATGTATCTGATTTGAAATTCTCTCGCATAGATTATGCGTTGACCTTACTCTTTTAATAGTTGTTGTGTCTCCAGATATCCCTAAAATTGTGAAGGATTATGAGTTATTATTAGACTTTTGAGAAGTTCACATCTTATCGACGGCAATAAAACTGGAAAGTTGGTAATGCCAGTAGAATGGATTGATTGATTATGACATGACGACATTGTCTTAATTGGTGGGAAATCGAATAGAATTCCCCTAAATGATAAGATGTTGATTATCAAAAGTGATCTAAATAATTCTTGATGGATGACCATATCCTGTACTAAGACTTAAAATTATACCGCGAATGGTTGTGAATTAGTCATAGATATTATAATCTAGAAGAACCTAATATGAATTTATTAAAAGATGTTTTCGTTATCTGAAACTTTAGTAGGTATTTATTGGTAAATTACCTAAACTTTCACCACTAAGGCAGATTGAAAACTGGTATTGATTATATTCTCGATGTTGCACCTGTGGCTTGTGCACTGTACGTCAGCACCATCTGAATTTAAGGAATTACCGTACAACTGAGAGAGTTGACGGAGAAAGATTTTATTAATACCAAGCCTGTCATCCTGAAGAGCTATGGTGTTATCATTTCTTATATTTATAGATTACTGTGACTGAGTAAATTGACAATTGAAAACGATATCCATAACTCGAAATGGAAGATTTGTTTGATCATTTACAAGGTTCTAGCGTATGTTTTAAAGATTTGATCCACGGCATGGTTATCGTCAACTTCGCATCTGCGAAAAAGATTATGTATTCCAATCACTACATCCAGAACTTGTAATGAACAGTATGAGTTTCACGTGATGTCGTTTGGATTGACTAATACACATGTAGCATTCATAAATTTGGTGAATCACGTGTGTAGGCTGTAATTTGATAAATTCATGCTCGTGATCATTAAGGACTATATGTTTGTTTATAAGAATAAGAATGAGTTAATAATTAATTATAGATGCCCTGAATTGGCCGAACAATTAAAAATTGTACCTTGAATATTTAACATAAGACTTAAGACTTAATTCTTTACATGATTTAACCATGTGATTAATAGATAATGGAATATAAATTGACTCTTCAAAAATTAAGAGCCCTTTTAAGAACTTTGAGTTATACTAAAAAGAAAGTGCAAATATATTTTGACAAATGTTTTAACAAAGGATTTTAAGGGATTATTCCCTTACACACAAACCATTTAACTAAACTTCTGTTTAGGGGTAAATGTTTGTGTATACCTCAAGATAACTTAAGAAGAATTGAGGAAAACATTTAAACCATAACTTGAAATTTGAAACAATAATTTTTGCTTTTCCACTAAGAAAATTTTTGACCAAAGTATAAACAAAGGTTTTTCGAACATTTACGAATCTTAATAAATATTTTCAATAAATCAACAAAAATCTTGTTAATTAAATTCAAATTTATTTTGAACATTTTATATAATTGGTCGAACTAAGAAATTTAAAACTTTTACGTTTACGCTTCATAAAATTAACTAATAATTACTTAATTAGTTGTAATAATTATCAACACTTTAAAACGTCAGATTGAGTAAAACTGATAAAAATGATAGTTGAGACGAAACTGAAACATAAAAGATATGAAGAAAGAATTTTGAATAAATACAGTTATGATATTTATTTCATCAGGAGAAAGTGAACGTAATTACTGACGCATAATATAGAAAGAATATCTGAGTGAATTGTGGACATGATAATTATATCATCATGAGAAGTGAATATAGATACCGACACATTATGTATAAGATAAAGAACCAATTAGGACATGTTCTTTAATAATGAAGGTGCAAAATAAATTGCCGAACGATATAAAAATAAACAGTTTGTAAAAAGGATTATATAAATAATAAAAAGTGGTTCGCGGCTAATGTGAACCATTAGAATTGAGAAGCCGATAGCGTTAAATGTATAAAAGGCCACTTGTGGTTACCTAAATATGGAGATTGTGAGATATAGTATGTTGGAATTTGTAAGTATAAGTATTCTATTTATGTCATTTATGACTAAAAGTATCTTTGTCTGAAGAAGTTGTACTAATGACAATTATGAAGGCAAACATCGCCTCATACATTAGTAAACGTCTAGCTATTGCTAAGGTCATCATCTGAATTTGATTCGATTTGGGTCATCGTCGACAGACTGACCAAATCTGCTAATATCATTTCCGTTAATGATAAATGCAAAAGAGTTATGTAAACATAGTGTGCTTGTATTGAACATCTTTATCAAGATCCTCGCTTCGCATCAAATTTCTAGAGATTTGCTCAGAAGTCATTGTGAACGAATCTTGATGAGAGTACTATGTACCACCCCAAATCGAAGGGACGAGGTAAAGTAACGATACAAAATACTATAAGTGTTGCTTTATGTTTGAACGATTGACCTTTGGTGATAGACTGTAAAATCGTTTTCCTTTGGAGAGATTATCATTGATAATTATCGTATTAGGATTGAGATGTAATCTTGTTAGGATCTAAATATTAGAGCATCTGTAAGCAGGAGTTGAGATAAAGACACCCGACATACACCCATTGTGAGTTGGACATGTCTTTTAGGTTTAAGGTTTCCTATGATGGCAAACCTAACCTTACAAAATACCCGACCCGCGAAATCTGAAATGATTATTGAAATTAGGATTTGATTATTGACTGCCGGTAGTGGGCAAGAGGTTATGTGAATGTGAAATGTAGATCTTGAAGTGCCAAATGGGTAGCGAAGTTATGCCACAATTTTTAATCTTGGAAAAATGGATTCATGATCTGACAAATCATGGGATATAAGTCCCCGTTGTATGGGACCATTGATATGATGTAAAAGATTGGTTTGAAAGGCATATAAGCTGGATCTACCCTAGGACTTCAAAGACTGCGTGAATTATGTTTCGTATATCAAACTTGATGGAATATCTATCAAGTGAAAATCTGATCATTCTTAATAGAGCTTAGATCGGCGAAAAGTTGCATTCATCAAAAACCCGTGAACATCATGGATAGAGAAAGTAAGTCAACATTAAGCCTGATCTTATTCCCGTAGTTATGTTTGATGAAACTCGCGTATTGTAATGAATTGCACTTGTGAGAAAAGACCGGGTGTGGAGGAAATACCCACATGGCTTTAACTCAATAAGAAGCGAGTAGTAAGATGATCTTTGAGGACAAAGATCCTGTTTAGGGGTAAATGCTGTGAGAATCCGTCAATTTATGATCGATATTTTATTCTCAATATTTATTTGAAAACATTATTTTAATGTTACAATATGAACTCACTTATTTTTGGGAAGAAATTTAGATTTACGTCTTGAAGTAGCATCGACTACGTCTAAACCGGAGGATTCTACGTTACGTGCTTACGTTTGCATACACCGTCTTTGGTGACAGTCCGACATTTCAGAAAATAAATTTTTCCGTGAATATTATTTTGAGATTTTAAATTTGTGTTGGTTCATAAACTCACAAATTTATGAGAAGAAATTAGGACTTACGATTTTAATTTAACGTCCTTTACGACTAAACCGGAAACCCTAGGATTACGTATTTATGTTTTCGAACTCCGTTTTTGATGAGACAATTTTTATTGGATTCGTTTTGTGACGTTGATTCACAATTTATAAAAACGTTTTTCGTAAAACGACCTGAGGGCACGCAAATCGAGGAAACTAGAATCGAGGAATACCCGTAAATTAGTGGGATGAGACAAGTATACACTTGTCCCACCCCACTATATGGGAAGGCTACACAAGTGACACCACACTTGTGATGTGTCAAGCTTGTAGCAACAAGCTTACACTTGTTGCTTAAGGCTTACAAAGTAAGCTACATTTCCCACTAACCTAACAAAACCACCTCAAACTTCCCATTAGCTTCCATTCTTAATGCAAAAACCACACAACACTCCTTCCTCTCTCTAAAATTCGTCCCATCTCCACCAAGAACACCCTCATTTGATCAATTTTAACCACAAACATTTGTTATAATTAACATATGTTAATCTCCATTCAAAGAGATGAAGATTGGTGCAAGTTTTAACATCCAAGGAGAAGTTTTGTTGGTGTCTTGGGGCTGATTTCTCAAGGAGTTTTCATGAAGAACAAGGGATGATTTTTGGAGGAATCTACAAATACTTGGTGATCCTAGAAGTGGTGTTGATATCTCATAAGATTGGTTACCCAAAACCATGTCTTGTTCATCCAAAAGCTCATCATTTCATCACTTTGGTGGTATAAAGATTGTCCTCCTCATCCTCTTGATATTTTTGATTATGTAATCTTGTATTTCTTTCACTTATGTATATATATATATGATGATGAATTATGATTAAAAATGTTATGTGGGGATTTGATGTTGATAAACATGATTAAAAAGGTGAAAAACTATAAAGAACAAGGCTAAAATCTTGCTTAAAAGTGATGGATGTATAAAACAGTAAAGAAACAGGTCATGGACTGATAAAATGATGAAGTAGAATCCATTTACAGTAAGCTATATGTCTTGTACACATGTGAGAGTTGGCCATGCATTGGAATCATTGTAATGAGTGAGATATGATCAAAACAAGTTTAAGGTATAAATCTGAGTTCACTGTTTTGGACGATTTTTAGAAAATATTTAGAAGATGATTCAGCAGTAGCTATAGAAGAGTTAACTGTAGAACATCTCATGTAGTTTATGTGATAAAAATTTGAGCTTCTATCTCCATATAGAACTCAAGATATGGCAGTTTTGGTGAAAGTGAAGATAAAAATCAGATTTTTGGAAATTAAAGAATAATACTATTATATAAGCACTCATATTTTAATGTATAAAATGTAAAATAAAAACACACTAACTTATAAAACTTATTTATATAAATATATAAAAGGTTAATTAAATGGATAAATTATATAAATGGTGGTGAAATAATGTTTATAAGTAATAAAAACTATAAACTTGATTTTTACGACTTTTTCGGCTATCGCCGTAAAATTAACGTTTTTCGCCAAATAAAACTTAGACGACCAAACCCGTCTAATGTAAAGTTTATAAAAGTCATATACTGATATATAAGTATCAAATACAAGTAAAAACCAATAAAAACCCGAACTATAAGAAATACGGACGTTAACGGACTAAATTAACGTTATTGACTAATAATACAACAAAAATGGACTAAAACACTTATAAACTTATTATTGGGCTTAACCCATTTAGGCCTAACTTGTAAAGTGTAGATACTGATAATGTAAGTATAACAAGGATTAATACAAGTTAAGAACTTATAATAAGCTTATAGAACTTAAAACGTGTAAATAAGTAAAACTAGTAAACTAGTATAAAAGTTATCGACATATAACACTAAAATGAGTAAACGAGAATATATAAACCCACTTGATCATCATATATATATATATAATCATCATATGTATACATAACTAATATTTTTATAAAGTCATTGGACATGATTCTAAGACGAGTATTATTTGTCTAGGTTTCCGTGATTGAAGCACGTACCGTACGTCCGAGTTGCCGATCACCCGCCTTCCCACATCAACGTGAGTTCATAGCCTCGCACTCTTTTAAATGTTTTTATGAAATGTTTTATAAACCCGCGAGGGAGATAACATGTTAGTTTTTATAAAATAGGACACCATTTGCCCCGATTGTTTGTTTATTGATTTTGGACCCGAATGATTGAATGACCCGATTGTATGACCTGATAAATGATTAAAGGACCCGATAGATGAAATTAAATGGAATATTAAAGTTACGTTATGTCACTAAAAGTCCCATTAGCATGAATTGTGAACTACCGGGATTTGGTAGACGCTTATGCATTTAATAGTACTATTTGGGGACGATCACCCCAGTTCGCGCCTTGACGGTTGATCCCCGTCGTGCCACATTGATTGGTAAGCGAATTTATGTATGAGAAGATTTCCATAGCGTGACCTTTGTGACGACACGCTACTTTAGATGGGCAAAATTGGTATCGGGTTAGCTACCCGTTTTTGTTTTATTAAGGTAACAATGTCATGCGGCTTATAATAATCCAAAACACCGAAATATTACTAGACGCTCCGAATTACGATGTATTGCCTGACTAGCAATACAGGGTCATACTATTGATATTATGTTTGTGTTTTGGTTTTCATAACCATATTCATATAACGGTTTTTATTTTCATACAACGTTATAAGACGTATTGTATAATTGTTTTTACGACATTGGCTCGTATAATGATTTTTAAGGCAAAAGCCTATATTATGATTTTCGATAAGGAATTGTATAAAATGATTTTGGCTATTTCATGGCCTATCAAAACGATTTATACAAAATGATTTTCAGTAATACTTTTATACTGATATTATATTGATGGAATTTATTAAACTCTATGAATTCACTCGGCGTTATCGCTGACCTTTTCTTTTAACATGTTTTATCTCAGGTACTTGAAGGTAATTCTCGGGAAGACGAAAAGAATTCATGGCCCGCACTTAAACAATATTTTTCCATTCAAATACTTTGTAAAACTTTGTATGAAATAATATGACTTGGGACCGATGTAACTTTGTTGTTTATGAATGGAAATGATTTAATATTAAACGACGCGATTTTTATGCGTTGTCTATGATGTGAGTAATGTGCTATCCCGTAACACCAACTAGTCTTCCGCTGTACTAAGTTGTATAAATTTGGGGGTGTTACAATTTACCTTATAAACAATCCTCTCCAAGGAATGATGGTTTTGTGCTTGATCGTTATCTTCTCGAGAGAGTTTCCAAAATTTGCAATGAAGGTTTTGACGAACCTTGGTTCAATGGACCTATATTTGATGAGTAAATCAAAGATATCGACGATATTGTAGATGATGACCTTTTTTGTTGACCCGGAGGGGGAAGTTTTCTTTTGGGATGCACGTTTTGAAAATCTTTACAATCCCCTCCCAGCCATGACTTAAACCTCGCAATCCTTAGTGTGCCTAGCATCTTCTTCGAGACGCCTAATCCGAGTAGTGTGCCTATTGAGTTAGAGACGCCTAAACATTTTAGTGTGTTAAGCCATGTTTTAGAGACGCCTAATGTTTTTGATTTTATAAATGGAAAAACGGGTTTTCATAAGGATAAAAATGTAAAAGAGTTTTTAAAATTAAATCAAATTGATGAGCCTCTTTTAACATCGTCATCACCATGTTCATTAAGTGCTACAAACTCGTCTACTCCTTTTGATGATGTTTTGTGTGGTTCTAGTGTGGGGGAAGCCCCATTTGAGTCCTCCCACTTTTCCACCGAGGACGAGATAGTCGATCTCAGAATTGCTTGTAAAGGAAAATCTTGGTCTTCCACCATGCAATAAATGGAAAATCTTTTCATATGCTTGGTGTGAGTCTACCTCGAGTAGCTTAATCTTTTATCCTACCTAATGTCCCACCATTCTCTTCTTTATCTCTTTTCTTTGCTCCCTATGGGAGATTGCTCAAAGTATTGGTTTTTCGTTTATCATCCGACAACGAAGACGTTATCTTCAACCCTGGTATATGCAACATCTAAGGACAATGTCCTTAATACCGGTTTCATGCACGGACCTTGTTCATCATATAAGACCCGATGTTGTCCTTACCATGATAATCCCTAAATGATCACATTTTTGGGGATTCGAGTCAAGATCTTGACTTGGATATAAAAAACGAGGTGCCTCGTGGGGGAATCTCATGCTTATCCTTGTACATATTATCGCTTTCTAATGTAGTAATATGAGGAGACTTGTGCTCTTCTAACCCTTTATTTCGTGGTTGTTTGTGATTGTGGTTATTAAGAAATCATCATCGTCATTGAAGCATCTCGTGAACATTTTACGTATCACTCGAGCTTCGATTGTTTGCTTTCTAGAACTCGATATCCGATGATATCCTTTTGTGTTCATACGTTTATCTTTTTATCACACTTTATAAACAGCTTTTAGATTATTCGTTATACCGTTTCCATGCTCGAGATTAAGCATTCGACTTTTCGTCTCTAGTATGAGGGTGTTTCACCCTTAGACTCGAAACACTAAGGACAATGTTTAGTTTTAGTATGGGGAGGGGGTATGATAACGCCTCATTTATACATGTTTGTAATGATGCATTTGTCCTTGTTTGTTATGTAAATAAATAAATTATGTAATGAATTGATACTAATAAAAGGTATTGTTTGTATTGTAGCCAAGAAAGAAACCATAAAGGAAAAGAATGAAGAAATAAAGAATAAAGGGGCTAAAGAAGAATTATGCTGAAAAGGAGCATAAGTGCGGCGCACATTTAGCTTTGTGCGGCGTACTTTCAAAGTACCCCGAATGTGGAGAACAACAAGAAGTGCGGTGCACATTTTGGCAAGTGTGGCACACATTTATACCTGATGAAGTGCGGCGCACATTTCACTGCAGTTACACAATTAAGTGAAATTATGCATGGCTATAATGGTGAACCCTTGATATGCTTCCAGGGCTTATAACCTACGAAATTTCAACTATAAAAAGAGCCTTTTGCCAGGCATAATATATATCTCATTCCAAACTTCTCTCCATTGTTTAGAGAAACAATAATCAAGGATTTCTCCAAATCCTTGATCATAGTTACTAGAGTTAATAAACCTTAGTTGGTTTAGGTATTAGTGCTGGAACAAGAAAACTTAGAAGTGTTGCTAGCCATTTTTAATAAGTTCAAATACTTATAAGTCCTTTGGAAGCAATTATTGAATAATCTTGTGGTATAATTCTTATTTCAATTATGTCAATCTTTTACTTTGATTTACATATGTTTGAAATGATCTTATTTACTGTTATTATAGAGTAGTGTGATGTGCACTTGGTTAAGGTTTAATAGCCTTATGATTAGATATTAATATTAGCTTTGCTGGGGCAAAGTGTGGCGCACAATTAAATTTGTGTGGCGCACTTTTTCCCTGGGTTCTTGAATATAAGTGTGGTTTGGATACTCATGTATTATGTGTTACTATGTAATACCATTGTTATATGTTGGATTCATCCATGATCATCGACTAATAATCATGTGAGTGGATGAGTTTCATGTCATCTAATAAATGAATCTTGTTAATCACTTTTGTAACGATTAGGGGATTAAAACATATACCAACTCTTGCATAATCTCATGTACTACCTTAGTTATCGAAATCAAGCATAAACTAATCTTAATGTTTTTGGTATGACAAAGTCTTTAACCGGATTCTTGTCATATCAATTAGATGTTGCATGCACGACTAAGAATCGGTATGTTGTCTTACATTGTTTATGTGCTTATATTTCATCCTTGCTACATATCTATCATATGGTTATGACCTTAGCCAAACGCACCCTTTAATACCAATTGTTAATTATATCTTTAGAACTTGTGACACTCTAGAGGTAATTGTTTTAATATTGTGATAACAACAATCCCGTGGAACGAACTGGACTTTACCATTAAGCTATGCTATACATGAAAGGGTATACTTGCCCGTGTTTATGTTTCTAGTCATTTGTGTTGTAATATCTTGAATAAAAATTAAGACTTGCAAACGAACATCAAGTTTTTGTCGCCGCTGCCGGGGATTGGGGATTGATTAATTAGTTATTTTGAAACATTCTGAAATACTTGGTAAAACAAAAATTATAAATCGCCGTACAGATTTTTGGCAATCTGAAAAAGTTTTTAACGAAAAAGTTAGACAGCGCCAAAAGTGCGCCGCACATTGATACAAATTTGCAAAATGTTTGTAGAAACAATCCCAAAACACCACCAAAACCTTTTACTCTCAACACTTACTGCTGAAAACATGAGAATTGCTTTATGTGTGCTTATGCTTTTTGAGCTTATGTGTTTGTTGATATTGCATTTCAAGAAAAACCAAAAATATTTTCTTTAAAAATTTTATTTTCTCTTTAGTTTACTCTTTCGTAGAATAATTTGCTTTGTTATGTCTTATTTGATGTTTATCATGATTTGTGTTCATTTTTTTGGAATTTTTAACAACTTTAAAATACAAGAAAATGAGAAAACAAGCGGAAATGAAAAAATAGATATTTCTTGCAAAATACTTGGGAACATCTTACAAAATTTGGTCACTATTTCTTATTTTGACTACTTGTTAAGGAAGTATTATGAAAAAAGTCTTATAACGTTGTTTGATTGGTATATAGATCATACAGTCATGAACAAAACTTTTTTTGCAGAAAGTGCGTCGTAGATTCCAAATTGTGCGTCGGTTTTTCTATATCGGGCAAAAGT
Organism: Glebionis coronaria; assembly: GCA_025667525.1. Lineage (NCBI taxonomy): Eukaryota > Viridiplantae > Streptophyta > Magnoliopsida > Asterales > Asteraceae > Glebionis > Glebionis coronaria. Next base: position 168,876,331 of record CM046875.1, read on the forward strand.
GCGCTGCACATCTCAAAAGTGCGTCGCACATCTGGAAAAACAGTACACTGAACTTGCTTATAACACCATTAAAAAGAGATTTTCATCAAAACTAATGAGTTGCCTTAAGACTACAGGATATGAAATGTCAATTGGATTTTATGGTACTAACATACTAATGTTTCTCTTGATGTGTTGTTGTTTTAAGATGGATCCAAACACTAGCTTGGGTAGGCTATGCTTGGGAGAGGATGAGCATATTAGCCTAAATGATAAGATTGAATCGGATGGAGAATGGATAGGACCTGAATATAGGGACACAACCGATAGTGATATTCAAAAGGTCCTAACTTTCTATCGTTCGGAAGACTTGACACCTAGCGAAAAGTACTTAATGCCTTGTCATATGGAAGGAAAATTTGCCTATGATGGACAAGGTGACTTGGAAATGGAAAAGATTTTTGTTAGCAATGAACTTGTAGTGGAGCTTGGCTTAACCTACAAAACGCATCGTAATGGGGACAAAGAAATAGATAAGAAGCTCATTGTTATGATCAAGGACGAATTGTTTTTTGTTGACTTCTTCGTCAATCTGGAAGAAGATGACTGTGAACCATGTGCAATATTTGGGAGATCTTTCCTAAAGCAAGCCAATGCACAAATTGACATCACTTGTGGGATACTCACCTTATGGCCAAAAGTGCATGAAAGCTTGGACTTAGAAGAAATTGACGAGATACTTGATAATCTCGACTTTGAGGAATTAGCACCTATTAAAAATGAGGGAGTTGATACTCCTAGATTTGTTTGTAATAAGGGGAAAGGCAAAAGAAACAAAGGAAAATAGCCCGCTCATGCTTACAAATTGAACTATAATGGTGAAGGACCTTCTCTCACCATTAATAAACCCTTAACTAGAGAAGAACTAACTATGGAAGAATTAAGGGAGGACGTTGAAGAAAGATAATGTTGCTAAACATGAATCGACCAATCATTGAAACATTAAAATATAGTGATAAGTATAAAATGATTGTCGATGGGGTCTTACTTGATAAGTTGAAGATTGAAGATGGATTAACCTCAGAATATGAGGATGTGGCAATCCAAATGCTCCGTGAAAACAAAGTAATGAAAGAAAAAGAAGATCCGGGTTATTTTGTCCTACCTATAAGGTTGGAAGGTAAAACTACATACAATGCTTTGGTTGACACCGGTTCGAATGTTAATATCATGCCACTTGGAATCTTCAAAATGTTAGATGTTGGAAGAGTCAAACCAAGGTTTGATCGAATAAAAATGCTTGATCACTCCTACGCGGAGGGATTTGGGCGTTTGCTTGGAGTTTTATGTCAAATAGGGACAACCATAATACTAGCCAATTTTATGCTTCTCGATATTCCTATTGATCGAGATATTAAACTAGTGGTTGGAAGAAAGTTTTTGCACACCGTTGGTGCAAAGGTAGATGTTGGAAAAGCTATCATGACTAGCTTTGATGGGTTTGTCCATCAAACATATAATGTGCTAAAAGCAAAAGAACATTATGATAGTGATGATGAAGATGATAAATACTACACCACAAAAAGAGATGAAAATGGTATGCCGATTTATGGTCCACATTTACAACCATGGACGGAACCGGAAGAACTATATGATGCTTCACTAAGTGAAAGGAGCTACCATAACCCTTTCTTTGATATTTGTGTGTATAATAAAATTGTGAGGATGCTTAGAGTACTTCCCGTATCACTAATGTACAAAGATTGGCAAGTGGTTACAAGCGAGAATTCGAAAATATTGCTAAAGATGGAGATAGTGAATGGCATGTTGCCATAGTCATTGTTGATCCATGTGGAAAAAGGTACGAAAAAGTGTACGAGACAAAGGACACCAATAGAGAGGTATCGGGACGTTACATGGAGAGTAATATCATGTCACCTCTGAATTTCTGCAACAACTAAGAAGAAAGGAAGAAAAGAGGAGTGCATCATTGGCTCCTAGTTAATTTTATGCATTTTTATCCTTTTGTATGTAGATAATCAAATAAAACGAAATGATGTATAAGAGTCCTAGAAGTTTTAGGATGGTCTTAGAAGTAGGGAATGTTATCCCTAAGTTTTTATTCGAATGAAATTGGAGGTTTTCTTTTAAAATTTTGTGTTTTGTATACTCTAAAATACAATTACAGTAAACCATGTCTGGATGCACAGAATGTGCGCCGCACATTTCAGAAAGTGTGCCGCACTTCTGGGCGGATTTTTTGTATATACCCCGTTTTTTTCATTAGAACTAAAAAAACACACAAAAAACCACCTGACGATTTCTTAATCATCACCAAAAATATTTTCGAGTCTTCACTCTAATTTCACATTCGAGATCATGTCTAGGGTAAGTTTTTATATCTAATTTGTGTTTGTTTTAATTAATTACATTTTAATTTTTGATTAATTTTCAATTAGGGTTCTTAGTAATTGAAGAACGAATTACAATTCAATTAGGAATTAGGAATTGGTAATGTAGGATTAGATTAAGAAATGATTTAGATTATAGTAAGATAAAATTTAAAAAAAGAGGGATTTTGAAAAACCTTTGAGATAAGGCAATGTCGTGGATTAAAGAGAATTGGGAATGGGTTAGTGTACGATTCTAGCCATTATTATTAGTTTGTGACCAATTAGTTTTCGTATTTGGTTAGGTACTAGTGTTACCCCGACATTTGCTGAAAAACCTAGAATGTGCGCCGCACTTTGCAGATTGTGCGCCGCACTTCTAATGAAAATTTCCCAAAAAGTAGGCCGCACATTCCAAATTGTGTGCCGCACTTTTCTTCTGGAAAACAAACAGAATGATCAGAACTTGATCATAGGATCACTGTTGACCCTTAACGCTTATCTAACGTTAATATATGTTTGTATGTGCTGAAAATTTTGCTGACTCCAGGTTCTGGAAATTATGAAACCGTGTCTAGCCGAGGAAAGAAGCGAAGGCCTACCGAATCGACAAGTGCCGCACTCATGGGAAAACCAAATCATCAATTTTTGAACTGGCCTGGATGTACGAGTGATACCTAAACCATCTACAACAATGCTCTCAGTCTTTTAATGCCAAAACAAGTTTTCGCACCTAGCATTGTGGATTTTGGAGTTTTGAACGAGCTTAGTTGTGAAGCTCAAATAAGGGAGATGCTAAGGATAGTAGTGATAGAGGCTGGAGGTAATGAAGTATTGTTTGAATCCGATGCTTGGAATCGTGCTTTTACTTGTAGGGAGAAAATCTATACGGAGCTTATCTCGAGTTTTTCTCTACATTTAATTTTGATGAAGATGCAGAAGGAGATGAGTTGTTGACTAAGAAGATTTTGACTTTTAGACTTTGTGGAATGGGACATTCTTTGACTTTGAAAGAGTTTGCTAAGTACTTGGAGTTGTATAATCGAGAGAAGCAAAGAGCAGAAGGATTTGAGGTTTATTTCCAAGGAGGGGAACTGTTGGAATGATTCACACGACAATATATGATATAGAAATGTAGATGAAGATTAAACCAAAAAAGAAAGATTAGATTAGATGAAGGAAAAGAGAAAACAAAGTTGTGAATTCCTAGTGAGAGAAACACATACGTTTCTCTCTCTCTACAAAACAAATGAAATGGAAAACACGCACACAAATGAGGCTTAGGAGGCCTTTTATACTAAGTACTAAGTGTTTAGGAGGCCTTCCTCATTTGTGTGTTTGGGACTAATTCCCGTTACATAAACACTAATAACTAAGAACTCTCGACACCGTTGAATAGTATTTTTCACGGGCTTCGCAATGGTATATTATATGACCATCACTTTAAATACGGCTAACAATCTCCCCCTAAGGGGTGGTCATGTAATATGTGACTTCACTTCGTTGGTGTTGCAGACTTTGAAGCTCGTTGTCTTGAGAGTTCTTTCATAGTTCCTTTCATGACTTGTGATCTTGGATCTTTGATCTTTGCCAGCTTATGTTCTTGTGTCTTACTCCACATACTCATGTTTTGTGTTGACTTGAAAGCTTTTAAACAATCTCCCTTGACCATCAGAGTAGCGGAAGTCTTTGTCTTTAGATGTTCTTGAGCTTTCTTCAATAATCCTGAATATGTGGCCTTGAATTGCGACTCTTGAGATAACGCCACCGTTTGCATTCCACCAGTTTCCCGTTATACAGTACGAATACTGTACCTGTGATCAGGTAAGTTCAAAGAACTTCCTTGACAGGATTTCCAGCTGTGGTAGCCGTTCTCAATACTTGAATATATTCGAAAGATAATTCAAAGTAAGGAGTGAATCATGCAGTTCCATTCTGCTGATTAAGTCGTCAATTCACTTTCCTGGAACAAGTCTGAATCAATTAAGAATCAAACCATCGTTGCTTTCCAGTTGACACAAGTTTGATTCATATAGAATCGCACAAGTTACCTACCGCAATACTGTTTGATGATGACACTGGAAGGATTTCCATTCGTCACTTTAAATACTGAAAAGTATTACTCTGAATGTTCTGGCAAGATCATAAAGATATTGCGTAGAGACCTGGAACGAGTTTGATTCAATTAAGAATCAAACCACTGTTGCTTTCCAGTTAGCATATGTTTAATTCAAAGTGAATCGTACATATGACCTACCGCAGTGCTGTTTGATGTTAACACTGGAAGGATTTCCATTCGTCACTGTGAATACTAAAGAGTATCACTCTGAATGTTCTAGCAATACCACAAGGATAGAGCGTAGGACTCAGTAAATCATCGCTTGTGTTCTAATGATGAACAACAATTGATGTATGGAATAAGTGTCCTAATGAGATTTTTTTGATGAATCTCGTTGGCTCTAGACTCTATAAGTGCACGTTTATTTGGTGATCGGAGGCTGGAGCAGACTGCCACCTATTCGATATCTACTATCTCGGAGTGAGAAAGTCGATAGAAATGAGTTGAACTCCGTGACACTAAAACAAACTTCTTTTGAGAGAAGCTTGAGTAGGCTGGGATGGGTTGTGCATTGCATCACTGGGTCCATGATGCTTTGTCTTCAATACCAGAAATCATCAACGTGATTCTGATAGTAGATGTATTGACCCGGTTTCTGCCTAAGTTGTATGGAGGGCTTCTTTCTTTACACCCTTTATCCTTACATTTCTTTTTCATTCTTCAACCCCTTCAATGCTTACCAAGACGTCATAACTAGCACCTTGTTGTGATTGTTCCAGTGCTAGCTTAAGTCATTAGTCGGCATTATTCCCGTACACTCAACTACTCCATCTTTCCTAAGGACATCTATTTTCTAAGGATTGTCCCTGGGAAGATCCCTCCGGTTCTGGTTGGATCATAGGACGAATACCTAACCACCTTCTGACACCAATATCGTCGTGAATTAATGTGTTGAAGGTATAGATATCGTAGCCATAAAAGACTTTCTTAATCACCAAAAACGCTCCCCTACATATGTGCATCAAAAAAGGAAAGGTTTTTGCACATATTAGGAAGAGAAAGCACTTACATCAAAGATCTTATCCAAGACAACACATTTTAATCACTATTCTCCCCCTCAAAAATTGCATGAAATTGAATTTTTTGTGAAATTAGTGATGAAACATTGAGAGAATAATGTGTCATGAAACTTTGGAACAAATGTTTATGAAATCATTATACTCCCCCTCTAAAAGAGATTCTATTTAAATAGGGGAGTATATGAGCACATTGTTTTGAAATACTTTGAAAAATTGTGCTCAAAAGTCCGAGAAAAATTGTGTTCATGAGCTTAAAACTTTGAATGTTTTGATATAAGCTCATGACCGAGAAAAATGAATTTCTCGTTGTTGAGGATAAGTCAAAGACTTTCCTTTATTTAGGGACCGGTTATAGTCTGACATGTGACTATAAGCCATTATGAGAAGAAAAATAGAAAAGACATGTTTTGAAAACATTTGAACTCTCATTCGAACTTTATGTACGTACCCGTGTCGTTATTGAACAACATTTCTAAGTACGTCCATATTATCGATGCTGAGAGACATGTCGGAGAAGAATATTTTTGGTATTTTTGAAAGATTTTCTCATTTTTTATTTCGTTTTTATAGGTTTTATATTTTTTGTATTTTGATTTTCTGATAAATATATACAAGATTACTGCGAATGTGCAAGACGTTCAAGTTCATCAGGAGTGAAACTACGCATACCAAGTCGACGAACCAAGAATTCAAATCTGTCTTGAGGAAGAGCTTTGGTGAAGATGTCGGCTAGTTGGTAGTCCGTCTTGACAAAGAACAGTTCGATCGTTCCTTTTTCCACATGCTCCTTAATGAAATGGAATCGGACAGCTATGTGCTTGGTCTTGGAATGTTGGACCGGGTTGCAAGATATGGCTATGGCTGATTGTGAATCACAATAAATAGGGACTTTGTTAAAGTAAAAGCCATAATCCGTGAGTTGTGTTCTCATCCAAAGGACTTGAGCACTACACACGGATAGAGACACATATTCTGCTTCCGCGGTTGACAACGCCGTACAGTCTTGTTTTCTTGATGACCAGCTCACTAGCTTCTCGCCTAATAATTGTGCTCCACCGGAAGTGCTCTTGAATGTATCATGACACCCTGCATGATCGGCATCTGAAAAACCAGTGAGATTAAAACCAGAATCCTTCGTATACAAGAGACCCATGTTAATGGTTCCCCGGAGATAACGAAAGATCCTTTTAACCTCCTTGAGGTTCTTCTCGGTTGGCTGAGCCTGGTAGCGAGCACATAAACAAGTAGCATGCACAATGTCCGGTCTGCTTGAGGTTAAGTACATAAGGGACCCGATCATACTTCGGTATTTTGTAGCATCTACAAATGTCCCTTTCTTATCTAAATCAAGCTTGTGTTTAGTGTCCATTGGAGTACCAATAGGATCACAGTTATCCATACCAAATTTCGTTAGAATCTCAAGCACATACTTGGACTGATTTATGAAAATACCACGGGGGGATTGGTGAACTTGGAGACCAAGAAAGAACGTCATTTCCCCATCATGGACATTTTGAATCGACTTTTCATAAGGTTGGCAAATAATATGGAATATTTTGAGTTAGTAGAACCAAATATAATATCATCTACGTAGACCTGAGCCACCAAGATGTCGTTGCCGTAGTGCTTGATAAACAACGTTGGATCAATGGTTCCTTTGCTGAAGTGATTTTGTAGAAGAAATGATGATAATTCGTCGTACCATGCCCTCGGTGCTTGTTTCAACCCATAAATTGCCTTTTTCAACTTGTAGACATGGCTTGGATGTTCAGTATTAATGAAACCTTCAGGTTGACATACATACACATCTTCTTTTAACGACCCATGCAAGAAAGCCGTCTTCACGTCCATTGGATACACTGTGAATGATTTGTGTGCAGCGTATGCCAAGAAAATCCTAATAGCTTCCATCCGAGCAACCGGGGCAAAGGATTCTGCGAAGTCAATTCCCTCCTTCTGTTTATAACCTCTCACAACTAACCGAGTCTTGTTTCTAATGACCGTTTGCTCCTCATCCATCTTGTTTTTGAATAACCATTTCAGAGTAAGGGGGTCGATATTGTCCAGTCGAGGTACTAACTCCCATACATCAAGCCAGATGAACTGATTGAGTTCTTCTTGCATAGACTCAATCCATGATGCATCGGTCATTGCTTCTTTCACACTTGCTGGTTCCATTGTGCTGACTGATAGTGCATAGATACACATATCACCATCGGTACGCAGCTGATTGCGTGTTGAGACTGGTCGTGTGAGATTGCCAAACACTTGAACCAAAGGATGATTCTTAGTCCATTTGTGTTCATGTGGAAGTGTATGAGAAACTTGATGCGAGCTCGACGGATCCACATATGGTGCTGAAGGCGGAGTAGTGCTTGTGGAAGCCGCAAATGGATTAACAAACTCGTGTTCGTTGAGCATCGCATTGTTTGCATTTTCAGCAACTATTTCATTCTGAAGATGAACATGAGTAGGAATTTGCTGAGAATGTTGTTGAGTTGCGTCAGCAATCGGAGAAGTGGTTGGAATGTTTTGAGTCACTATGGTTGAGGTTGACGTAGATGGTGCAGAAGTAGATGCCGATGGTGTAGATGCAGTCGGAGGTTCTTGAACTACCGTAGCAGGTGCAGCCGGGGCATTTTGAGGAACACCAAATGACGAAGGAACCTCCATATATTCATCATAAATAGGCCTAAATAAAACTTCCAAGTCACGTTCCAAAGGTTGTAATGATGAAATTGCTGACGGTGCAAATTGAAGCTCGAGTCCTGAACTTACGTGTCCAGAAGTCTGACCTTGAAGCTCGGGATGTGAACTTCTATGCTGAGAGGCCATACCCGAGAGTTAGTCAAAGGAAACGTTCATAGTCTCCATTACCTTTCTTGTCCTTCGATTATAAATCCTGTAAGCACAAGCAGTTGAAGAATAACCAATGAAAAAGCCAATATCACCTTTAGGTTCAAGTTTACCGATATCTTCACGATCATTCTTCGGATAACATAATGCACCGAAGACATGTAAAAATGAAATATCCGGTTTTCTTCCATTAATGATCTCATAAGGTGTTTTGTTGAAACGGGTGTGAATAATGGAGCGGTTTTGAGTATAACATGCAGTTGCTATAGCGTCGGCCCAAAGGAATAACGTTGCACTAGAGGAGAGAAGCATCGTTCGAGCAGCTTCAACTAACGTACGATTCCTCCGTTCCACAACTCCATTCTGCTCTGGAGTTCTTACAGCCGAAGTTTGATGAGAAATCCCAACTTCGTCAAAATAAGCTTTCAATTTCTGATTGGTGAATTCTGTACCGTTATCCGTTCTCACAATAATGACAGGGGCTTGCAGTAGTACTGATGTTTTCTTCAAGAAGTTAATAATTACATCAGGGGTTTCATCTTTTGAAGCAAGAAAATGAACCCATGTGTAACGAGAATAGTCATCCACAATGACAAGGAAATACCGCTTTCCATTAATACTTTTGATTCTCATTGGGCCACACAAATCCATATGTAGGAGATGTAACCTATTCGTTGAGTTGGGAACAGGTTTGGGTTTGTGAGGCTTCTTCTTACTTTTACCTTGCTCACATGAAGGACAAAGATGGTATTTTATATATTTGAACTTTGGAAGACCGGTAACGAGATCATCTTTCGCGAGATGGGTGATGGCATCGAAATTGAGATGAGATAACCGTTGATGCCATAACCACGAGTTTGTTGATGTAGCTCGGGCCATGAGGCAAATTGGAGAAGCAGCAGACATTTGAAAAAGATCAATGGTGTAAAGGTTGGTGGTACGATTTCCTTTCAACAGATCAATTCCTTCAAGATCTCTTACAAAACATGTATGACTTCTGAAAGCGACCTCCAAGTCTGAATCACAAAATTGCCCAACCGATAACAAGTTATGTCCCAAGCCATCAACAAAAGAGACTCTGGTGATGATTATATTTCCCCAATGAAGATCACCATAGCCTAGAATTGCCGCAACATGATCATTTCCAAATCGAACAGTTCCCATGAAACGCCATACAAAGTTCTTGAGAAGGCTTCGATTCCCATTCATATGCTTGGAACAGCCCGAGTCCACGCACCAGAGACAAATTTCAACAGCCTGCCAATGATAAGAGAAACGAATATTTTGGCAACCGATGAAATAGGTTCCTGTAGGGTTAGAAGATAATTAAGCCGTATCACATACCGACGTTTCACTGTCAGTATGAGATCTACTAGTGTCGATAATTTTGCCACTACAGTCAAAATTTCTACCAGTAGGCAACCATTTAGAGGTGAGTCTAGGGCTACTAGGCTTAGCAAGACTTTCTGTGGACCCTACATGCGTACTTTTTGGAACATACACCTTAGCCTTAGGAGTGCGTTGTTGTTCACTGACTGACAGCTTGTCAATTCGAGTGTCACCACCATAATTCAACCAATTCATAGTCAAACCACAAGCATCATGACTAAAAGCAAAGAAACATTTATTACATTTAGCACAAATAACTTCATATTTTTCATTCCGAATAGCAAGCTTAAAGTCATTACATTCAGATGAATTAGGTTTCTGATTATGATTAAAAAGCGGTAAATTCCTAGGGTGTTCTTCTACTTCCACATTATTGATCTTGGGGCGACTACTTCTAGAGGCAAAAGGGACCCTATCATTCCTTCTATTTCTCGTAGGCTGTGGCCTTCTGCTCTTAGTGTAGTTGTTTATTCCTGTAGAAGAAGACACGCGTCTATTAGAATTAGCACTTTTTAAACCAATAACTTGTGGTTGAGTTATAGTGATCGGTTTTGTCCTAACGCTTGCTTTACGTTGCTTGCTAGGCACAGAGGGAGAACTAACACGAAACATTCCTGGGGCAATCACAGTAGTTTTCGTTCCAGCAACCTTGGGAAAAGGTGTCACAGCAATACGAGTGGGTCCCGAGGTTGCTGGTTTCTGGATCATCATATCCACAATCGAGCTAGATTCAGAAGTCTTATCTTTTAACAAGGCCTTTAACTTACAGTTCTCACAGATTTTATCAATAAGTTTCTGATAGACAGACATACTTTGTTCAACAACCCGCTTATATGAAACAACAACAGATTCTAAATCTGCAATCTTAGCCTTAAGCTTCTGAACATTACCACCACTAACACTCTCTAACCCTGACAATGCCAAATTCGTTTCTAAAACCCCTCCTAACTGAGCCTGCAACCGTGCGATAGTTTGTTGCATTTCATTGTGAGCTTTTTCATACGAAATCTTGTCATATTTGCATTCGTCACATTTTTTGACAAATTTATTCCAAAGATCGGTGAATTCTTTATCCTTTTTAATGACATAAGATTCCATTTTCTCTTTCATAAGATCACGCTCAGTTTGGAGGTTTTCATCATGCGACATAGAGGTACCTAACTCAACAGGGCTACTATCAATACAATCACGAGCTTTAGAGAGGCGTTCAAGATCGTTTTCCAAAACTTTGATTTTATCAAGAGATTCATCAGCTTCCTTCGTCAATGATTTAAAGTCTTCAACAAAGTTGGCTAATTCTTTTAGAAAAGCGTTTTCCAAATTTCCTAACCGAGCATCAACTTGATTAATAATCGGATTAATATCGTTTTGAAGAATTTTCTGAACCTCAATCTGAACAGGTGATGTAAAATTACCTCCAGTTATTTTTGAATTAACAACACGTTTAAGGATGACAAAGTTATCTTTAAGCTCGTTTAGAAATCGACGAGTGATACTCGGTTTAGGAGGGTCATCAGACAATTCCTCACTTGGTAGCAAAAGCATTTCAGTACTCGTTTTAGACCGAACAAAAATAGTTGGAGGATTAACTTTCGGATAATAAACGGGTATCACTTCTTTATCAAGCTTTTTCATTCTTAAACGAGTCTCTACAGCAAGTTCAGTAGTTTCCTCGGAATCATGCACACTAGGAGGATCATGCTCATCAGACAATAGCACACTACCATTATATAAAGTTTCATTAGTGGCCTGAACTTGCTTAAGGTATCCTGGATTAGGGGGAAGAGGACAACCTAAAGCCATTTTGTATCGAGTGTAATTTATCTCATTCACCTTTGGTGCGAGTATATTTATCGTCTGCATAGTTTGGCCATGTTTTACTAAAAGGTTGTCTAATTCTCTAATCCTATCCTGCGCTTTGCAAAAATCCTCATAAAGCCCATCTTCTCGAATTTTGAAATCATGTTTTAGCTTTTTTCTTTCTTCTTTTAAATCAGAAACAATAGATTTTTCAGTTGAAAGCTGTTTATTAAGAGAAGTGATTTCATCATTCAATTCGCTTATCTTTTTAGCACTACTTAAGTGTAAGTCATTTAATTTCTTAGTGGTGCATTTTTCTTGATAAACCGATGTAGCATGAGCTTGTTCAAGTTCCTTGATTTTAGCATGATGAATCTCAAAACTTTTCTCCCGTTCCTTATATCCCGCAAGCTCAGTGGTCAATTTGGCATTAGTTTCTCTAAACTTATTATTAACCACTGTAGCATGATCTACATCCTTAGCAAGCTTATCAAATAGAGATTTTTAATACGCATGTGTCTCATCAGGAAGGGTTGTAGGCTGAGCAACTTGATCCACACTAAGGTCCACACTAGGCTCATTCGAAATAATATTACTATTATTCGTTTGATCCTCGTGTGTCTCAATGTAGGGCTCAAGCATCTCAGTATACTCTTCCTCCTGATTAGACATATTATATATATCATTATCATCAAGAATTGGATGTACCTCAGAGGGACCGTCTGAATCATAGACGGGAGCTCTGTCATCATGCATTCCTAAGGTTGATGCTTGCTGTAAGTTTGCCATCAAGATGTAGTTGGCATTCACCTCTTCTTCCTCGTCATATTCTGCAGCAGAAACCATAAGATCAAATTCCTCATCTTGAAGTGGAATCCCTGCCTCTTCCTTTTGTGCTATGAGAAGCTGAGTCTGAAGATAAGCAGCATCCCTCTTCTTTTTGGCTGTGCAATCTCTAGCATAATGACCAAATCCCCTGCAGTTGTAGCACTGAACCTGACGATTGTTGTTTCCATTGCCCGTACCAGTAGTCTCAGCCCTTGCAGCCACAATGTTTCCCATCTGGTTACCAACCGCTGGCACAACTATTAACCCATTCTGATTACCTACATTCGAAACACCCGGATTTTGGCCACAGTTTTGACCATACTGATTTCCTGCATTGCCAACGGTCTGCCCAGCATTCTGACCATATTGTTGAAACTGAGTCCCTGTGTTTCCAGCAACTACCAATTGACGATCTTGATTCGCATTCATGAACGGTTGAGCAATCTGCCTATTTCTAGTGTTTGAGGAGATTCTCTGATTGTTGTTGGTGGGTTTAATGGTGAATTTGAATGCCTTTGCAAGTAGGGCAAGACCAGTATTAATAGCATGAGTAGGATCGGTGATGTCATCAAAACATGCAATGGGTTGTTGTAAGTAATTCATAGCAGGAGGATGTTGATATCCATAAGCGGTGAGTTGTTGTTGTTGTTGTTGTGGCAGGAAGTTACTTGATGAGGGTTGATGGTAGGGTACCATGGGATATGACATAGATGATGGAGAGTTTGCCATAAAAGCTAATGGATCTTGTGTCTTGGCACGTCTTTCTGCCCTAACTTCGTTAGCTTCATCTTGATTCATCTTCAAATAGTCATAAACTTGAGTGTAGTCCACGACATGAAGATCCTTGGTTTGATTGACAAGAGTGACATATCGTGACCATTCAGAAGGAAGATTATCAAGAAATTTAATGTTGGCAGCAATTTGTGCAGGTTCATGTTTGTTTCTTCTAAGATGGTTCATGAGGGTTGAAAACCGATGATAATAAGGTTCAATTTGTTCCCCTTCAGTAGACATAAATTTCTCCCATTCACGAAGCAACTTAGTTTCCTTTTCTTGTAAACCGATTTCACTGCCCTTCATCATTTTCTGAATCCTAAGCCACATCTCGTGTGCGGTTTCACAACTATCGACAGCAGCATAAACATCTTCAGGAAGTCCCATAAGAATGACTTGAATTGCTTGATCATCAGCGTCGAGTTGTTTGGATTCAGCTTTAGTTAATTCTTCATCCGTTTGCTCATGACTAGAGTCAGCCACTGGGTTAGCATTCGTAGGGTCCCCTGGCACAATAATTGTTCTTCTAACATACGGACCCTTTTGAATCGAGTTGACAATCAACTTTCCTAGAGGTTTACATTTTGCATCACGAAGGAGACGACTAGCCCATGTAGTGTAGTTCTCCTTGGTAAGCATGGGTGGACGATTCTCAGTACCCGCAGCATAAATATCTTGTTGAGACGTCATCGTAGAAGTCGTGTGAAAAACAGGATCTCAATTCGTAGAAAGCGTGTGATGTTGTAGAAATTCCGAAACTTCCGATTTTTTTCTCAGTCTGACAATAAATTCCTCAGTCCGACAAAAACGGTAAGCTGAAAAATTGTGAATCGCCAAATTTTGAAATTGAGTTCGAGATAGCCAAAAATTAGTAGGGAAAAAATTTGATTTTACTTGACCTAAAAATTTTAACTCTTTTTTTTTTTAATCTTCGTGTAACTATGTTCCGAGACTAGTCTAGATGGTGGCTAAGACTAAAAATTACTTAAACAAAATTTCCATCGGAATGCCCATCGGAATATTCTATCGGAATGAGCTTCTATCGGAATGTCCTACGATCGGAATGTCCTTCCATCGGAATCCTAGATCGCAATGATGACCTGTCGGAATGCTTAGATCGGAATGTTCAGATCGGAATCTTCAGATCGGAATAACTTCAGATCGGAATATGTTCAGATCGGAATAACTTCAGATCGGAATATGTTCAGATCGGAATGTGGCTAAAATCAATTTGGCAGAGTAACGTCTCAAAGTTCCTTAAAAACCGTCGGAATCCCAGATCGCAAAGAACGATCGGAATGTCCAGATCGGAATAAGGTATCGAAATCAGTAGATCGCAAAGTAGAACCTAGAGGTTATTGCGATCTGGCCACACTCCCTTTGTACTTTCCGATGGTGAAACTTGCAAGAATTTCGGAAAGATGAAAAAACAAGAAATTTCTCAACTTTTGATCCAAAAGACTTGTGTTTTAGCCAAAACCAAGATGCCCAAATCACTACTACACGATTTAAAGAAGGTATACGACTTAGAAACACAAACAAACACGAAATTTGTTTGATGTTTTGGCGAAAAACAATCAAAATCACACGAAATGCTCAAATACGAATCCCTTGGCGAATGATACCACTTGTTGGAATGATTCACACGACAATATATGATATAGAAATGTAGATGAAGATTAAACCAAAAAAGAAAGATTAGATTAGATGAAGGAAAAGAGAAAACAAAGTTGTGAATTCCTAGTGAGAGAAACTCATACGTTTCTCTCTCTACAAAACAAATGAAATGGAAAACACACACACAAATGAGGCTTAGGAGGCCTTTTATACTAAGTACTAAGTGTTTAGGAGGCCTTCCTCATTTGTGTGTTTGGGACTAATTCCCGTTACATAAACATTAATAACTAAGAACTCTCGACACCGTTGAATAGTATTTTTCACGGGCTTCGCAACGGTATATTATATGACCATCTCTTTAAATACGGCTAACAGGAACGTGTTCATGGAAACTTTAATGCTAATGAATTTTGGGCATCAATTTGCCCGGATGAGGATCCATTGAGCTTATCTAGGAGCTCGGCCGCTAGAATTTCTAGTCCACTTTTGAGAGTGCTTCAAAAGATGATTGCTTATGCCGTTTGCCAAAGAACCACGAGATATGATAAAATACAAAAGAATGATTTGTGGTTATTGAGCATGTTTAGGAACAAGAACCGTGATCAATACGCTAATGTGGCTTGGGTGATAGCAAAATGGATGAAAAGGAAAGGTCCTGGTAGTCAAGCAGGTAGTATGATTGTGTGTGGACAGTTTGTGACTAGGTTAGCTCGAAGAATGGGGCTTTTAAGTGAGCAAGTTGTGAGTAGTCTTAGTCCACTGATTGTTTATGATACCATTGACCGAATTACCTTGAGAGATTTGATTGGAGCGGGTGATAGGTTGATGAGAGATGACGCGCCTTTTAGAGCACCTCGTGTAGGTATGGCGAGAACTCCTCGTGCATCACTCCAAGATGTTTGTGATAGAATGGGAAGGATGGAGGTTAGGCAAGACCAACTTGGGATTATGATGGAGCGCCAATGCTATAGTATGGATCGATACACTCCAGTTTTTGAGAGGATGGCGGAACAATATCATGTTCCGATGAGTGGACCTTATGGACCACCCGGATATCACCACGAGCCATTCCACTACACCCAACAACCACCACCCTATCCATCCCACTTTTACCCATCTCAAGCTCCAAGGAACGATGAAGCTGAAGAGGATATGTGAAGCCTCGTATGTGACTTTTGTGTTAGTCACATTTGAAACAATTTGAAAACATTTTATTTAGGCTTTGTAATATGCCTTTGTTGGCATTTAGGACACCTTAATACTTTGTGTGTGGATTTTTATTTTTTATGGTATGTGAAATATGTTTGTATATATTATTTGTGTTAATTTACAGAAAATAAGCA
The DNA here is from genome assembly GCA_025667525.1 of Glebionis coronaria. Lineage (NCBI taxonomy): Eukaryota > Viridiplantae > Streptophyta > Magnoliopsida > Asterales > Asteraceae > Glebionis > Glebionis coronaria. The sequence continues at coordinate 168,892,445 of CM046875.1, forward strand.
AGTCAAGGCGAGCTTAGAAGAAGTTTGAAGATCTCGACTTCGCTCACGACTTGGAATAAAAGGGTAGTATTATTCTTATTTTCCCTCTAATTTTAACTTTTTCCTTATGTTTTGTATTAGGGACAATGCTCATAATAAGTATGGGGGTGATTGAGTGAAAATAAGATCGAATAAAAGCTTGTTTTTGAAAAATTAGTTTTCTGAAATTTCTGTACCTAGAAGTACGCCGCACATTCCAAATTGTGCGCCGTACTTTCTGGGCGAATTTTTAAGATTTTGACAGTTTTAATAATAATAAAAAGATTGTCGAAGGATTGATAATTCTTATAATTGTAAAGCTATTTTGACTCGGAAGTGATAACGTTATTTACACAAAACTATATTCATAATTGTGAGGATTGTTTTCGTAAGCATTCTTACATTGTGTGTGCTGATGATTAGTTTAATTCTAGAACTTGTGCTTGGTAATCTTTACGAGACCATAGTGGGATCATACTTGTATGATAAAAGGTATTTTAAATGATAAAGAGGCAAAATAAATAAAAGAGAAAAAATTGAAAGTTTTGCCGATGTTTTAAGATAATTATATTGTTGGAAACCATATTACGAAATGATAGTATATCATAAGTATGGGGGAAGGCATGCTCTCCCAAAAGAAAGATATTTAAAAAAAATTATATATATATATATATATATATATATATATATATATATATATATATATATATATATATATATATATATATATATATATATATATATATATATATATATATATATATATATATATAAGGCAAAAAGAAGCCTAAAAAGTTTCAAGTTATTCGCAAAAGCAACAACATGAAAAAGATGATGTATTATTCTTTAAAACATGCGGTGGTAATAAAAGTTTTTTTTGAAAAAGACCTCTTTTGATATTCTACTTGGTGATTACGCCAAAATTTGGTTTAGTTTAGTTCCTTGCACAAGCCTATGGTAATTTACTTTTCATGATCGTGCTATTGAGCGATAATCTACCAATAATAAGGAGAGTGTGTGAATTAAAAAAATATATCTTCTTCGTGAGGTGTTTTATGGCGTTATCTTTGTTTTTCGATTGTTAGCTTTATCTATTCTCTCGACACTTATCAAAAATATATTTTTTCCTTACTTGAGGACAAGCAAGAAGTTAAGTATGGGGGAATGTGATAACGCCTCATTTATACATGTCTGTAATGATGAATTTGTCCTTGTTTGTTATGTAAATAAATAAATTATGTATTGAATTGATACTAATAAAAGATATTGTTTGTATTGTAGCCAAGAAAGAAACCATAAAGGAAAAGAATGAAGAAATAAAGAATAAAGGGGCTAAAGAAGAATTATGCTAAAAAGGAGCATAAGTGCGACGCACATTTAGCTTTGTGCAGCGTACTTTCAAAGTACCCCGAATGTGGAGAACAACAAGAACTGCGGAGCACAATTTGGCAAGTGTGGCTCACATTTATACCTGATGAAGTGCGACGCACATTTGAACAAGTGCGACGCACATTTCACTGTAGTTACACAATTAAGTGCAATTATGCATGGCTATAATGGTGAACCCTTGATATGCTTCCAGGGCTTCTAACCTACGGAATTTCAACTATTAATAAAGCCTTTTTCCAGGCATAATATATATATATCTCATTCCAAACTTCTCTCCATTGTTCACGATAAACAATAATCAAGGATTTCTCCAAATCCTTGGTCATAGTTACTAGAGTTGATGAACCTTAGTTGGTTTATGGTATTGGTGCTGGAACAAGAAAACTCAGAAGTGTTGCTAGCCATTTGTAATAAGTTCAAATACTTATAAATCCTTTGGAAGCAATTATTGAATAATCTTGTGGTATAATTATTATTTCAATTATGTCAATCTTTTACTTTGATTTACATATGTTTGAAATGATCTTATTTAGTTATTATGAAGTAGTGTGATGTGCACTTGGTTAAGGTTTAATAGCCTTATGATTAGATATTAATATTAGCTTTACTGGGGTAAAGTGTGGCGCACAATTAAGTTTGTGCGGCGCACTTTTTCCCTGGGTTCTTGAATATAAGTGTGGTTTGGATACTCATGTATTATGTGTTATTATGTAAGACCATTGTTATATGTTGGATTCATCCATGATCATTGACTAATAATCATGTGAGTGGATGAGTTTCATGTCATCTAATAAATGAATCTTGTTAATCACTTCTGAAAAAATTAGCGGATTAAAACATATACCAACTCTTGCATAATCTCATGTACTACCTTAGTTATCAAAATCAAGCATAAACTAATCTTTATGCTGTTGGTATGACAAAGTCTTTAACCGGATTCTTGTCATATCAATTAGATGTTGCATGCACGACTAAGAGTCGGTATGTTGTCTTACATTGTTTATGTGCTTATATTTCATCCTTGCTACATATCTATCATATGGTTATGACCTTAGCCAAACTCACACTTTAATACCAATTGTTAAGTATATCTTTAGAACTTGTGACACTCTAGAGGTAATTGTTTTAATATTGTGATAACAACAATCCCGTGGAACGAACTGGACTTTACTATTAAGCTATGCTATACACGAAAGGGTATATTTGCCCGTGTTTATGTTTCTAGTCATTTGTGTGGTAATATATTGAATAAAAATTAAGACTTGCAAACGAACATCAGGGTAAATAGATACTTGCTTTACTAAGACTTCACGCTATCCATTTTTCATCGTTTTGTTGCGAATAAGTGCCAAAAATGGCCAATATTTAAATATTTTCTCGTTTTTCATAAGTGTTTAAGACACGAATGTAGGTTTTCCGTTTGTGAGAATAAGAGTAATTTTGACTTGATCGTGCTTGTTGAACAATTAGCTTCGTTCCTTAACTATATTAGGCTAAGTCTCATTAATTTGAGGACGAGAAATGATATAGTCAATTATAAGTTACTAATGTTCAAAAAAAATTATAAGTTACTATGCTACACGTAGAGTATTCGTATTCTTTCAAAAGCTCATGTATTTTAATTGTTTGTTTATTCTCCCATCGGTTGTATATATTAAATTGTTAATAAATAATGTTTTTGTGGTTTAATCATTATTGTGGTTTTTAACTACTTCTAGTAGTTTCCATGTACTTAAATTGGGAAAACATTTAGGAATCGCCAGCGTCATGGATTTGAAGTATTGGCAAACCAAATAATCGAATCTTACTTGTTAATAAGTCAAATGTTCAATTATGTTGTAAAACCGTGTTTATCGAATCTTACTTGTTGACTTAATTTTTTGACATCGTTATCTATTAAGACAGGTTACTAATTCAATGATCTTGGTTACACTGTTTTCACTCTATTTTTGGACCTTAATCTATATTTACGCATAAGTCATAAATGTATCCCTGTGATCATTAAGACAAAAATAAAATATAAGAGATACCCATTAGGAATAAGGGGGTCTAAGTACGTGATTAAGGCATATGAGTAGTGTTAGCTGATAGGTGTGAAAACACCCATCCTTTTACCACTTAATTACAATAATAACCAGGCCAAAACGTGTATTTTATGTCATAAATGTCGGAATTATGCGTGGTTTGTGTTTTTGTTGTGATTTTAGGATCAAAATGTTAAAAGGGAAGAAAACACGGCTTTCACGGGCTTTTATCGAAGAAAAAGACAAAAGACGAAGTCAAGTGATCAAGAGTACAAAAAGAACGGAAGTCCAAGGTCTATTCTGAAGATTTATCGAAGAAAAAGTCTAAAGACGGAAGTTTAATAAAGCCGAAGAACTCAAGTCTAAATTAATGAAGAAATTACAAGACGAGTTCAAAGTAATCCCGAGACAAAGTTTAAAAAGTCGAAGAATTTGGAAGATTAAGGACTAAACAAGAAAATAAGAAAGAAGTACCCAAGAAGAACCCTCCACCAACCCCACCTTCCACCTTTACCCCTTCAACATCTCAACCTTCACCTTCTGCACCTCCACCACCCAACCCAAGCATTCCTTACCCTTCTCGACTCAACAAGGCTAGAATTTTGACTAAGAATGACGTTCGAGTCTCTAACTTTTTGGAAAAGATTGCCGGAATGACCGTCACCTTTACCCTTGTTGAAGCTCTTGCCCAAATGCCACAATTTGTCAAGATGTTTAAGGAATTGCTTAGTAAGAAGGAGAAGATGGTCGAGTTTGTTAATACTCGCTTGAATGAAAATTGCTCTGCAATCCTTCTTAAAGAACTTCCGGAAAAACTTGGAGATCCCGGTCGTTTTGTGCTACCATGTACTTTTAACCAAACCGACAAATTTTCTGCCTTAGCCGATCTCGGGGCAAGTATAAATTTGATGCCTTTCAGCATTTGGAAAAAGTTATCATTGCCCGACCTTACACCCACCAAGATGACTCTTGAGCTAGCCAATCGAACTCTCGCTTACCCCGTTGGTATTGCCGAAGATGTGTTCATTAAAGTTGGCACACTCACTTTTCCGGTCGACTTCGTCGTTGTTGATTATGAAATGGACCCTCGTATTCCGTTAATACTTGGACGCCCATTTTTGAGAACCAGTAGAGCTTTAATAGATGTGGATAAATGTGAACTCATCTTAGGGGTCGGGGATGATGCACAAGTTTTTGAAATGGGGAAGCTTACAAACAAATCCTATGGAAGAGAATCAGCGAATATGGTTAATGTGCTTGATGATTTTGTCGTCTACAACAATCCTCTATTTGATTCTGGCAATAATAATCCACTGTTCCAAGACAATGTGGATGATTCTCTCCCCAATTCTGATCCTCCCCCAATTTATGATTCTCCACCGATCTTTGATACTTATGATGATGATTCTAGTTCCGATGGAGATGATTATGATGATTTTACTTCCGAGTATCCCGACATGCCCACTTATGATGATTTTGATGAGGCTGATACTCTTTCGAGTGATTCTTCTCATGATGAAGATCCTCCGCCTACAACACTTGATCCTACTTTGGATGACTACTCATTTGAGGAAGACTTTGCTACTTTTCTCAACACATACTTCCCAAATGAGAGTGATGCTCCTCCTTTAGACTTTGATGATTTTGGTTTTCATCCTTCTACGGATTTGAAGAAAATTCTTTCAAAGGATACAACACCGGACGACACCAACATCCGCAGCACGTATGTTTTGACACATCTTTGTCCACCTTCTGAGGACGAGGTTGTGCATTTTCTTAGCGGATGTTCTTCAAATTCTGCTGAGCCTGAGTGCTATTTTCCCCTAAAGGAAAAGGTGTTCGACCCCGGTATCGATATTCTTCAGCCATCTCAGTATCCATCTGATGAAATAAAAGGAAAGATTTTTGGAACTATTGGAGATATGCTTGCACCTCTTCACCCTTGCTACCACCGTGCTCCATCTTTGCTTAAGGGAACCTTGCCTACTCTTCTTTGGCTTGCCTTGTTCGCCTTAAGCTTGTGCTATTTGATGGACGAAAACTATGTCTTTGATCCCGGTGGATGCTCTTCAAGGTTCTTTCCATGTTAATCAAGGTCGAGTCAGGCTCACGACTCGGTGATCAAAAATCAAGCGCTTCTTGGGAGGCAACCCAAGTATCTATCTTTTAGCTATCTTAATCCTAAGTGTAGGGGAGACCCGTTGGTGTTTGTTATTTCCTCTCTTCTCATATTCAGGGATTCGAGCGTTCAATGATCCACTCTTGATGATTTTTGACGACCCGTGATTCCGTGTTTCCGTCTTCCCGGTTCTATCCTAAACTCTTTTCGATTCACTATTTTATATTTTCCAATATTAAAATAGGATTCTCTTTAGTTGTCTCTTCCTTAACGAGATTTAAACAAAGTGCACAATGTCCTAAGTGTAGGGGAGTTTACTCCCACATGCCTAAACATTGAGGACAATGTTTATATCAAGTGTAGGGGGGACTTCTATCGAAGTTAAGTGGCCTTTTCCTTGTATTTGTCCTCATTTTAACCGAAAAATCATTTTTCGACATTTTTCAAAATTTTTGATCTATTTTGGCCTATTAGTTTTACCTTTGTATAGTTATGTTCTTTCTTTACTAGAATAAATTTTAATAAAGTGGTTTTAATTTTCAACGTTGTGAATCTTTTGACTCAACCCGAGTTTACTTATCTAAGTTTACTCTAGCTAGTATCCTTAACGTGTTTAAGTCAAGTTTTGCTAGGCTTTTATATAGGGAGCTATAAAACGCGAAAGTCTTAACTTTCACGGGTTAAGAACAAGAACTTTTCGCAAGTTCCTATATCCTAGATAGTCGTTTATCAAGGGAACTCTAAAATGCGAATTCTAAACTTGAAAAAGTCTAAGAGTTTGCAAGATCCTATATGTAAAACCCGCATGCTTTTACCATGAAAACTACCCTTAAGATCGTACGTACTAGATTAAAACTTTCCTATTATAGCATGATTACGATTTCGTGTTAGGATTTTACGTATTACGTACGTGTTAGAACACGATAAGTATTTTACTACGCATGAGCACGCACCGCAATGATTATTTGGCAATAATTAATCACGAACATGCGATCATGAAATCATGAACGTAATTTAATCACGAGCTAATATTAATTACGTATATATATTTATTACGAACACGAATAAATATATTAAGTCACGATCGATAACTAATTAAAACACGTAAAACACGAACACAATAACACACCAATATTTTAGACACGGAAAAACATTTGGGTTACCCCTTGTGGGCCCCATTACCACGAAATTAGGGAGGGAGGATGGGCTTAGCCCATCAGTTTTTACTAAAAGGAGGTTAAGGAAAATTATACTACTCATTTTTCTTTACAGATAATTTTTACAGAAACCTAAAAAACTCCTCCTCCTCCTTCTTTTTCTCTTTTTGGCTGCCACCTTCAAACACCACAAGGGGGTGTTTGTTGATCTTGGATCTTGGAATTTTAGTTGGTGATCGTGTTTGTTCTTCGTCCTTTTGATCCACGAATTCGGTAAATCCTTTTTAAACCTTTTTTTTATTTGATCTTTTATAAATCAAGAACATGCTATGTTTTTACAAAAACCTAATTAAAATCATGGATCTAACATGAATTGGGGTTTAATAAAATCAAAAGTATTGTTTTAAGGGGTGTTTGTTTTGGCCGCAGCCTACACCGAACCCAAGGGGGGTTTCGGTTTGGCCATCAGACCACCACCGAGACCATATGGTCCTGGTTGGTTGGTGTGGGTCCCACGGCAGCATCAAGACAAGGGGTACCCCGACTTGGTTCGGGGTACGGCGTCGATTTCATGTCCGGTTCATGGTTTTTAGTCTAGATCCAGTTCATGGTGTATGTTTAGTTTTATTTTTTTTTATGATCTTATGTTAAAAATTAAATTAATAAAATGACATGATTTATTTAATAACATGACTTAGGTTATTTTAATTATTAATAATCATGAAATTAATTAACCTAAGTATTTTTTTATATTTTAGACTTATAATTAATTAATTATTTAAAAACCATAAATATAATTAATTAATTAACATGACTTAGGTTATATTATTAATAAATAATAATACATGTTTTAACATAAGTATTTAACTTTATTTAATTAAAAACATGTTATACTTTAATTAAATATTTTAACCTATAGTTTAATTTAATTACATGAAATAATTACTAAACTATACATTATATCATATGACTTAGAAAATAATCATGAATACACTTAGGCTTATATACTTAGCTTATTTAACCAGCTTATTTCTAATTATGGAAACTTACTATTTTTAGAAACTTAATTAAATAAGGCAGCTAATCTATTTATGGAAACCTTCTATTTATAGAAACTTATTTATTTCAGGCAGCTAATCTATTTATGGAAACTTATTTAATTAAGGCAGCTGATCTATTTATGGAAACTTTCTATTTTTAGAAACTTATCTATTTTAAGAAGTAATTCTATTTTTGGAAACTTTCAATTTTAGGAAACTTTCTATTTTTGGAAACTTTCTATTTTTGGAAACTTTCTATTTTTGGAAACTTTCTATTTTTGGAAACTTTCTATTTTTGGAAACTTTCTATTTTTGGAAACTTTCTATTTTAGGAAACCTGCTATTTTTGGAAAGTTACTTATTATTACACAGTAAGTATAATAATACATGAAATACAAGAAATACTTAATCAGATTAAACAGAATATAAGATAAACATAGGTTAAGGCTTTAAACAGTAAAACATGGTAAGAACATATGAAATAAGCTAAGACATGACATAAAATCAGCTACGTATTTAGTAAGCAGATACTTATTCATGTATGTATTTATGTATCACTAGTGATACGGAAGTAGGATTCCTCTCAGTCGTCTTCTTCGTTCACTGGACATAAGGTACGGATTCCCGTCCTTTCAGTATGGACATTCTTTCCTTATTAGGATTCCCCGTATGCAGCCAATTGTTTTCCCGTAGTATCAGTTACGTGTTTGATTGCTTATGTTTAATTAAGAATACCTATAGCCATATACATGCATGACCAGTTTCACCTAGTTATGGAGGTACCATAACCATAACATTAGAGGCACTAATGTTATGACTTCACCACGGTGGAGTGATTGCTCATGGCGTCCCTTCAGCTTTTGGCCATTTATATTATATTTATCATGTGGGGCGTATGGGTGCATCCTAGTTACATGTTTCAGTCAGGATTTCATGGTGAATGTGGTGTGTGCCTTGCATCATTCACAAGGAGCTGATCCCTCCTACCCAAGACTAGTATATTAAATTAGAGGCAGCCCCTCTAATTTGCATGATGAGGTCACCCCTCCAAGTATTCATGCACGGTGGATTTTCATGACCTATATTGGCGAATGGTAAAATATGTTAAACAGTTTTCATAAGATAAACATAAGGCTTTTCAAACTATAAAACCAGTTTTATGAACATGTTCCAGGTTTTCCAGGACTTATACATTTCCGCTGCTATTAAGTCTCTATTATGTTTTAGTCACTTATACTATGTCTATATCCGTGCACTGAGCGTTTTGCTCAGCCGTTACTTTCCTTCCATGTCCCAAAACGGCAGGTACCCTAGGGAAGACTCGAGTATTTGGAGGACGTGCATAGGATGGAAGCTTCTAGAGACTTCTTTTCCTTTTTGCCTTCATATACTTATGCTTGCTTAGTCTTTCATTCATATCTTTTACTTTATTATGTTTTGGGCTTATGTTTGGGAACCGATGTTTGATTCCGGTTATCCCTTTGGTCATGTAATGTTTCAGACATTTATCCTTGTATGCTTTGATGACACGCCATAATTACGCGTGACATTCCATTTATCAAAATGGGGTGTTACAATTATGGTATCAGAGCCAAGGCTTCGACCTGTAGGCTCTAAAACTCGACCTGTGACTAGTGGGTAGTCACCAGGAGCTTCCTAAGCCAACGTTTGTCATTCTACGTATTGACGTTTTCAGTGCATTGTTGTTTTAACCATGATGTTTTCAGCACCTTGAGGTTTTAACCTTGATGTTTTCATCGATATTGTTTTACTAATATGGATGGACAACCGTCATTCATATTTAGTTATGTGTCATTGTTTCATGCATAATGTTCCTCGTGAACTGTGGCTATGTGGACTGAACCCCAGTAGTTCATAATTATTTACATAAAAAAAATTTCTGATAAGTTTTGACAGATGAGTTTCATTTATTTATGTTTCATGTATCATTGTTGCAGGGATTATGACTAAGTAATGGTTGGTACAGGACTGGCCCTATTTAGTCGCATGTGCTTTTATCGAAACTTTTAACTTTGGTACCGACCCATAGGCGTCCCCTCGCCATGTCTTTTGTTTTGGAACCGACCCATAGGCGTTCCCTCGCACATATAAAGGTTTTATAAACTACATTACGCATTCATGCACTGTTTTTCATGCATAAAATTTTTCTCATGATTTAAATTGGCATAAAAAAAATTTCATGTCCCCTCATAAGTTATTATGTTTTTATGTCAAGTATGTTTTCATACTGTCATGGTTAACTTCAGTTTCATGCTGATTATGTTATACACTTCTTCGTGATAGATGGTTTCATGTTTCTTCATGATAATTCCGTCTTCATGTTGATTATGTTTTACGCCTCTTTTGTTATTTACGTTGTCCTGCAAGACATTGTTAGATTTCATTGAATCATGCTTTCATGATAGTCAAGGTTGGTTTTCATTGATCATGCTGTCAGGCAAATCATCGCTGAATTTTGTGTAACCACACTTTAACGTTTCCGTTATAACCAGAATGATGTCTATGCTAATACTGCCAGGTTATCATGATGGTTTTCCTAACCGTTTAACCGGTATACTTTCCTTAAATCATGACAAATGATCGACCCCATACTGATCATTTCATGTGCATTCAACGTGTACTCCATGTACCGTGTTCCATGTGTATTACACGTACCTTAATCCATGTATATTCCACTTGCAATACTTCACGAGTATTCGCTAGTCGATTCTAAATCATCTCACGCGTATGTTCACTCGCTGATATTCTACAAGATTGCCGATGCCGCTCATAGCTTGGAGATGTTACTAAAGGTTGATGTTGCTGACGTTCGGAGACGCTACGAGATGCGGATGCTGTTCACAACCTGGAGATCCTACTAGACGAAGACAAAGGCGTCAGAGCAAAGCAATTGGACGAGAAGATGCTTCACCATTAGACAATTTCCATCAATCATTGTCCCTAATTCTTAGTTACATGTCACACGTCATTCGGCTGTCATTTCAGCCATATGAGTGAAAACTGGTACTAGCCGGCCACTCAGCTGAATAGTTACATGAATCACGGTCATGAGAATGACCGTCATGGAACTGACAAACAGGACGATAGTAACCACTACTATGACAGAAACTATCCTAGAAATCGCAACCAAAACTCTGGCCACGGACGTGATCAGAAATACAAGGATTAGTAGTCCAACCGATCCGCCAATTCTGGCATAATAACCTTATATTGTGGTTATATTTGTTTCACATCTCGAGACACATGTCAAGACATCAGTCAAGACACATGTCTCACGTATACTTTCTGAAGACACATGTCAAGACATCAGTCAAGACACATGTCTCACGTATACCTCCTGAAGACACATGTCAAGACACCAGTCAAGACATATGTCATGCTTATAGTTCCAAGAAACGAGTCAAGACACATGACTCACGTCCAACTATGGAACACTTCTAAGGAATTCAGGGTACCCTCCAAGGGTATATCTATTTTGTTGTGCCATGTATTAATCCGGACACAAGAATTTCAATACCATTATCGGCGCATCAGTGAGAACTGTCACGTTGTCGATGTCACTTTCATTTCTTTCACCATAGTTCATATATTCATGACCATGAAGGACGCCTTTCATATTCCCACGCATATGAAGGTTTTTCCTTCAGTTTAATGATGAGATCCAAGCTGCTAACGCATTTCCTCGGACAGATACGAGATGAATTTTATCCTAATTATGGACTATGAACAGCACACCATGCTACGATTCATAATTATGTACAGTAGTGTTCAGGCCCCTGAATACATTCAGCTTGATTCTCCATCAGGAAAATCTGTACAAATTATCTATGCTTCCCAAGCATGTGCTTTGTTAGCCATGATAGCTAAAATTTTCTAGTGGTCAGTAAGACACGTCTACTAAAGTCCTTTTACGCATAACCAACGGATTATTCCAAAATTGTTCCTTACACTCCAGAAGAACCTTCAAGGAGAAGGACGGAAACATAAAGATTATGTGTCGACTACCGTCGATTTTTTAAACAAATCACCATTCATGACCGTTATTCTCCTCCACGTATTGACAACATGTCCAATCGACCTTATAGTGTTAATCACTTTTCCAAGATCGAACTCATGATCATGCTGCCAACAGTGACGAGTGAAAGAGCAGGACATGTCCATGACTGCTATTCGTGTACGACTCGGTCATGCTAGATTTATGATTTTGAATTAGTCTCATTAATGCTCCAACAGCATTATGGACTTAATAAATTGAGTTTCCTAAACAAATTCATCAGCGTTTTCATTGAGGATAACCTGATTTCCTCTAAGCCTAGAGAAGAAAAGGAAGACCATATCTGCACTATGTTGCAAATTCTATGACAAGAGAAATTCTACCCTGGAAATTTTTTTTCCAATATCAATTCTGTTGATTACAGTGACACACTGAATCACATGGGTTTCTATGGTCAATCTTACCATGACTCAGCTTATGCGTAAAGGAGAGAACCCTACAATACTTTAGGTGTTCTAGAAAATCCTACGCTAAGAGAAGTTTCGATTCATAGACTCAGAGTTTCGCAAACTCCTATGTATCAAGTTCGATGAAGCAAGATACAGTTACGTTCATATCTTCATACCTGTCATACAAACAGGTTAAGATAGGACACCAACAGACTGGGATGTTTTCATCATATGAAATTGTGAATCTAAAAGGGATAAGATCTCCATGGATTTTAGTTACCAGATTTCAGCAAACTCAGAAGAAGCATGATGTTATCTGGGTTATTGTCAACAGTTTGATCAAGTCTACAGAATCCTTACATCCGTACGGATTTCAGAACCAACAGATTGATCGGACATGTTCCAGCCAAGGCTCATCCGATCACTTGGCAATCCCTCAGTTATCGGGTCAGACAAATATTCATAATTGTGCTCCTAATTTACTTCACATCCTTGTTCAAATTTCACGACTTGCTTTCACGCTTGTGTTCATGACACTATTCACGTTCATGATCGTATCTTGGCTTATGATTTTACGTTCATTTTTCTCATCTGGGAAGTGTTGCAAGAACTTGAGAGACCAGACCCAAGTTTAGTACAACTCTCCATCATCAGATAGACGTTTCACGTCATATTCCACGTCTCACCTTGTAGCGTTTGGCATTACCGCCATTATATTCTATGTTCACGATATGTTCCACATGTCATGTTCATTCCACGTTCCTCATATCATGATCAAGATATGTTACACGTATCATGGATCACGATATGTTTACTCATACTACACTCGCCATATCTCCACGTACCACGTTCAAAATTTTTCACGTATCACGTTCAAAATTTTTCACGTACTACGTTTCTTTATGTCTCGCGCATCGTTTCTAATTATCAGTTAAGTCAGATTGTCTTGCATCGTAACGTTTCAGTTACCCTAGCACGTTAACTCTTATTTTTCTCGATCGAATTTAGGGGATCTACCTTCCGTTGATAACCAAGGATTTCTTCGTATTCCAAGTCAAGGTCAGGAGGACCAAGATTTATCGTTAGTGTCAAGATCTTCTGAAGGAACCGTTCCAAGAGGGAGGCCACTTGGAAACGGACAAGTCCATCCGGACTTCTTATCCGTTTTTCTCTTATCAATTAGATATGTCCTTTCAGTCACGTCACGTTCCATGTCCTTTCAAGACATGTCACGTTCCGCGTTCCTTCTACCATGTCACCTGTATGTTCATTAATCTTACATACCCTCTCAGTTTGATGCGGGTATGTTTCTCTTTCAGTTACGTTATCTATAATTCGGGGACGAATTATTCTTTTTAGGGGGGAAGAGTTGTAAAACCCGCATGCTTTTACCATGAATAGTACCCTTAAGATCGTACGTACTAGATTAAAACTTTCCTATTATAGCATGATTACGATTTCGTGTTAGGATTTTACGTATTACGTACGTGTTAGAACGCGATAAGTATTTTACTACGCATGAGCACGCACCGCAATAATTATTTGGCAATAATTAATCACGAACTTGCGATCATGAAATCATGAACGTAATTTAATCACGAGCTAATATTAATTACGTATATATATTTATTACGAACACGAATAAATATATTATGTCACGATCGATAACTAATTAAAACACGTAAAACACGAACACGAGAACACACCAATATTTTAGACATGGAAAAACATTCGGGTTACCCCTTGTGGGCCCCATTACCACGAAATTAGGGAGGGAGGATGGGCTTAGCCCATAAATTTTTACTAAAAGGAGGTTAAGGAAAATTACACTACTCATTTTTCTTTACAGAGAATTTTTACAGAAACCTAAAAAACTCCTCCTCCTCCTTCTTTTTCTCTTTTTGGCCGCCACCTTCAAACACCACAAGGGGGTGTTTGTTGATCTTGGATCTTGGAATTTTAGTTGGTGATCGTGTTTGTTCTTCGTTCTTTTGATCCACGAATTCGGTAAATCCTTTTTAAACCTTTTTCTTTTGATTTGATCTTTTATAAATCAAGAACATGCTATGTTTTTACAAAAACCTAATTAAAATCATGGATCTAATATGAATTGGGGTTTAATAAAATTAAAAGTATTGTTTTAAGGGGTGTTTGTTTTGGCCGCAGCCTACACCGAACCCAAGGAGGGTTTCGGTTTGGCCATCCGACCACCACCGAGACCATATGGTCCCGGTTGGTTGGTGTGGGTCCCACGGCAGCATCAAAACAAGGGGTACCCCGACTTGGTTCGGGGTACGTCGTCGATTTCATGTCTGGTTTATGATTATTAGTCTAGATCCGGTTCATGGTGTATGTTTAGTTTTATTTTTTTTATGATCTTATGTTAAAAATTAAATTAATAAAATGACATGATTAATTTAATAACATGAATTAGGTTATTTTAATTGTTAATAATCATGAAATTAATTAACCTAAGTATTTTTTTATATTTTAGACTTATAATTAATTAATTATTTAAAAACCATGAATATAATTAATTAATTAACATGACTTAGGTTATATTATTAATAAATAATAATACATGTTTTAACCTAAGTATTTAACTTTATTTAATTAAAAACATGTTATACTTTAATTAAATATTTTAACCTATAGTTTAATTTAATTACATAAAATAATTATTAAACTATACATTATATCATATGACTTAGAAAATATTCATGAAAACACTTAGGCTTATATACTTAGCTTATTTAACCAACTTCTTTCTAATTATGGAAACGTTCTATTTTTTGGAACTTAATTAAATAAGGCAGCTAATCTATTTATGGAAACCTTCTATTTTTAGAAACTTATTTATTTCAGGCAGCTAATCTATTTATGGAAACTTATTTAATTAAGGCAGCTGATCTATTTATGGAAACTTTCTATTTTAAGAAACTTATCTATTTTAAGCAGTAATTCTATTTTTCTATTTTTGGAAACATTCTATTTTTGGAAACTTTCTATTTTTGGAAACTTTCTATTTTTGGAAACTTTCTATTTTTGGAAACTTCTATTTTTGGTAACTTTCTATTTTTGGAAACTTTCTATTTTTGGAAACTTTCTATTTTAGGAAACCTGCTATTTTTGGAAAGTTACTTATTATTACACAGTAAGTATAATAATACATGAAATACCAGAAATACTTAATCAGATTAAACAGAATATCAGATAAACACAGGTTAAGGCTTTAAACAGTAAAACATGGTAAGAACATTTGAAATAAGCTAAGATATGACATAAAACCAGCTACGTATTTAGTAAGCAGATACTTATTCATGTATGTATTTATGTAGCACTAGTGATACGGAAGTAGGATTCCTCTCAGTCGTCTTCTTCGTTCACTGGACATAAGGTACGGATTCCCGTCCTTTCAGTATGGACATTCTTTCCTTATTAGGATTCCCCGTATGCAGCCAACTGTTTTCCCGTAGTATCAGTTACGTGTTTGATTGCTTATGTTTAATTAAGAATACCTATAGCCATATACATGCATGACTAGTATCACCTAGTTATGGAGGTACCATAACCATAACATTAGAGGCACTAATGTTATGACTTCACCACGGCGGAGTGATTGCTCGTGGCGTCCCTTCATCTTTTGGCCATTTATATTATATTTATCATGTGGGGCGTATGGGTGCATCCTAGTTACATGTTTCAGTCAGGATTTCATGGTGAATGTGGTGTGTGCCTTGCATCCTTCACAAGGAGCTGATCCCTCATACCCAAGACCAGTATATTAAATTAGAGGCAGCCCCTCTAATTTGCATGATGAGGTCACCCCTCCAAGTATTCATGCACGGTGGATTTTCATGACCTATATTGGCTAATGGTAAAATATGTTAAACAGTTTTCATAAGATAAACATAAGGCTTTTCAAACTATAAAACCAGTTTTATGAACATGTTCCAGGTTTTCCAGGACTTATACATTTCCGCTGCTATTAAGTATCTATTATGTTTTAGTCACTTATACTATGTCTATATCCGTGCACTGAGCGTTTTGCTCAGCCGTTACTTTCCTTTCCATGTCCCAAAATGGCAGGTACCCTAGGGAAGACTCGAGCATTTGGAGGACGTGCATAGGATGGAAGCTGCTAGAGACTTCTTTTTCCTTTTTGCCTTCATATACTTATGCTTGCTTAGTCTTTCATTCATATCTTTTACTTTATTATGTTTTGGGCTTATGTTTGGGAACCGATGTTTGATTCCGGTTATCCCTGTGGTCATGTAATGTTTCAGACATTTATCCTTGTATGCTTTGATGATACGCCATAATTACGCGTGACATTCCATTTATCAAAATGGGGTGTTACACTATAGGCGACTCGAAAACCCAAAACTTTGATTTGATTGGCTAAGCATCCACGAGTCTCATTCCTTGAGATTTTAAATTGTGGAGAAAGAGAGATGATAGAGTCAATTATAAGTTTGGTATTCTATCGTGAATTTATGTAAGTGAATTATAAGCCTATTCTCCCATCGCTTGCTAATAAATTTATCTGCAATAAATAAGGTTGTACGATTAGAAAAGTTACTTAGCTTCTAGCCCAAGATCGTTTAAAAGTTGCTCGGTATGGATTAGAGTTCATAGCCAAGGCATAACTTATTGAAGCGGGATGCGAAGATTGGCGAGTTCGAAAAGGCTCTAACAAGGCATGAGGGCTACATTTTGTTGCTAAAGATCCCAAGTGATGTGAAGAATCATTTATCGAAAATCAATATGAAGGATCGAGACACACGACGAAAAGCAAATACTCCCCTAAAGATCATGGAGAAGTATCCAAAAAGGCCCTAACAAGGTATGAGGATAAATAGATCCAAGTCCTAAAAGGAGGCGGATCGTTGTATATCAAAGTCCAAAGTAAAGATTGGAGAAAAAATGAAGAAGTCGTGGTCTAAATATGAAGAATCTCTCAAAATTTCAAGTGAAGAAATTCCTATTATGAAGAGAAGACCATTATTTCATGAACGTCTCTCAAGATTTGAAGTATGAAGTCGCTGCCAAATATCGGTCCGAGAAAGGTCTCAAATCGTGAAGCGAGTTATGCCAAGATATGAACTTTATGAGGTCCCGAGAAGCAGTTTTAAAAGATTTTGTCCTTTAGCTAACTATTGATTAAATCGTCCCACTTTATTTTCAGCCTTAATAACTATCGAAATAAGTCAACAATGCATCCTCGTGATCATTCAAGACAATAATAAAGTATAAGAGATACACCTAGGAATAAGGGAGTCTAAGTAAATAATTGGCCCACATGAGTTCATGTTAGTTTGCTAACTTATAATAACAATGATCTCATTTTTAAGCTTGGTATGGGGTACGTGAAACTTGAGGATGATAATCATTCATGACATTCCAAAACCCTAAGGTAAGTCTTTTGATTTCTTTACTTGTTTTGTTATTTTCTATCTCTTTAATAAAGGCCAATGTGGATTGATTGTGATGAAAAGTGTAATCTTGCTTTGTAATTAATGCATTGCATGAGGACATTACAATGGTCAAGTGTAGGGGATTTGATAGGTGTGAAAACACCCATCCTTTTACCACTTAATTACAACAATAACAAGGCCAAAACGTGTATTTTATGTCGTAAATGTCGGAATTATGCGTGGTTTGTTTTTTTGTTGTAATTTTAGGATCAAAATGTTAAAAGGGAAGAAAACACGGCTTTCACGGGATTTTATCGAAGAAAAAGACAAAAGACGAAGTCAAGTGATCAAGAGTGCAAAAAGAACGGAAGTCCAAGGCATATTCTGAAGATTTATCGAAGAAAAAGTCTAAATACGGAAGTTTAATAAAGCCGAAGAACTCAAGTCTAAATTAATGAAGAAATTACAAGACGAGTTCAAAGTAATCCCAAGACAAAGTTTAAAAAGTCGAAGAATTTGGAAGATTAAGGACTAAACAAGAAAATAAGAAAGAAAAAGGAGAGAGAAGCTTCCACTAATCACCTCCTCCCGTATAAATAGAGTCATTAGCTTCATTTTTAAGTTGTTAGCTAATTTTGACAAGATTAGTTCTCCACCATTTACATTACTTGCACATTTATTTCATTGTCATTTTCTTAATTGTCTTGCACTTAATTCCTTTAATTCCAAGTAAGTTACTTTTATATTTGTTGAATCTTTATCTTTATTGTTAATCTCTCATCTACCTTTCTTGTGTTGATTTAATCTTATGTTTATTTTCATGTTCTTAAGTTTTTATTAATTTGATTAAGTGGGTTTTGATTATTGTGGTTATTATTGTTAGTTTTATTGATTTGGATTGATTGATTATTGTTTGTTAATCATTAGTGGTTATTTTGGTTTAATCTTTAGGTTGATATTGGTTAGTTTTGATTAGATTCGTACCTATTTGTTCTTCCTTGTTCTTCGCACTGTTTGTTTTCCCAGGTTATTCCGGATCAAGGCAGTTTATTCTGGATGAAGGCTTTGTTGTGATTATTCCGAATAAGTGGATTTTTCCGGACGAAGGTTATATTCCAGATAAACAATTTATTCCGGATGAAGCTATATTCCGGATGAAGCTCTTAGTCTAAATTATTCCGCATCAAGGCCATATTACGAACCAAGCTGTTATTCCGGATCAGCAGGATTTATTCCGGATCAACTTGTTTTTCCGAATGAGAGTAATATTCCGGATGAAACAATTACTCCGGATGAAGCCATTATTCCGGATGAACTAGACATTCCGAACCAAGCCTGATATTCTGGATCAACAGATATTCTGAACGAAGAAATCATTCCGAATCAATTATTCCGGATGAGTATTTATTCCGAATGAGAGATTTGAATTGATTATTCCGAAGGAAGCTTTGTTATTCCGGATGAGTATTTTATTCCGCATGAGGTAATTATTCCGAGTGAAGAAGAATTATTCAGAACGAAGGTGACATTCCGAACGAGTGATTTTTCCGAACGAAGGTTTATTCCGAATGAGTTGTTTTTATTTTAAATTTTAAACTTTATCTTTCCCGCCTTTTACTTGGTCGCACTTTAAGTTTACTTGCCTTAGATTTATTTTAAGTTTGCCTTTAGGATAGTTTTAAGTTTGCGTTATTTACTTTTTGTCACGCTTTAATTTCTCGCAATTTAATTTCAATTAGATTTAGATTTAAATTACCGCCATTTACTTTAAATTTTTGCACTTTCCTTTTACTACAGCGACCAAACATTTGTTTTCACCAAAAGACGATTGAGTCACACTTTAAACAAAAGATCAATTCGATTAGACCGATTTCAACGAACTTAAATTTTCACACTGGCCAAAAAAACCAAGTTATTATTAGCATTACTAGTTTATAATAACAATGATATCATTTCACGCTTAGCATGGAATTAAGTGAAAATCGGGACGACGAAATTATTTCTATGAAGCATTCACGTGTTCTTATTCTTTGACACTAAAAGTCACATTTAAGTGATGAAAACAATACATTATGTCTAAAACGCATCTGTAAGTTAAGTTAAGTTTATTTTTAATAAATGTTGAATAAAATTAATTTCGGAAGTGTTACGATACTTAATTCTAGCATTGTGCGAGGGCGTAATAATGGTTTAGTATGGGGGAATTGATGAGACTCTAATTATACATAGTATCATCCCCAAAATCGGGCTTAAAATACAGAATATATCATAAAAACCATGCAAAATGCCTTTGTTTTGTTCATTGTGTGATTGCAGGCTCGGATATCGTGAAATCACCAAAGATCACAAGAAACAAGTAAAAACGAACACGGGAAACAAAGCCGCACAAAAGAACCGGATCCGAATGTTGAATTTCCAAATATACCCTTGAAGACTTGAAGATGTACAAGATTGGTCCCTCAAGTTTGAAGAAATGACACTTTATAACCTTGTAAATCTCAAAAATACAACAAATGTCCCTAAAGTATGAAGACTTGTCAAGAATGCCCCTTGAAGATTCAAGATATTTGAAATATAGTCTTTTCCAAGTTATATCAAAATATAAGGACTAAAGTTGCTAAATGTGAAACTATGTTACAAAGGAATCAAGGCAGTTTTTATTGAAACAAGTGAAGGGTCTAATGAAATTGTTGCAATTCAAGGGATGAGTTCTGCCAAAACCTAAACCCATATAACCAATTCAACCCGTTTCTTTACCCAGCCCAACCGTTAAACCAACCCAAGCCCAACATCCTAACCATTTAACCGACCAACCCATCCCACTTTTTAAACATTATTTAATACTTACTTGTGGCGCTAAACAACTAAAACATTCCCTAAACGGATCAAACACCAACTGTTTAACCTATTCCCATCTAAAAACCCTAATCCCATTACCCTATTTATCCAAAGGGGAAATTGTTCATCTCATCCAGATAACCAATTGAACACATCACCGACACACCCACATGGATCATTTGTCTTCACCTCCACTCATGTACCCCCACCAAGGCCTCCCCTGCACCAATAAGGTTTTGTTTTGGCTCCAAGAAAAAAAGTTGACAGAAATTGAAGGGCTAATATGAGTTTACTTGCTCTCCAAAACATCATCAAAGGCTGAGATCATCTCTTACAACTAGCATCACAACAAAATCACATGTGAGCATTTGACACAAATTCAAACTCAAAACAAGAAACGGATCATTGAAGCATCTTCCAAAGATTCCAAGGGCAAATTGGTCATCACATTAGCTAGGGTTTTTGAGTCTTTTATGCATTATAGAACAATCATGTAGCTATTATATAAGGCATAGCAGTTTTTCATATTTCCTTGTTCCAAAATCTTTGTAAACCCTTATTATCAAATAGTTAAAGTAATAAAAAGACCTTGCGTAATTTTGAGTTCCATTGTTATTTATTTTCCATTTAAGTTTCAGTCTTTAATCTTATGTACTTTAATTTTCTGTTTAAGAAAATATTTTCTAAAATTTCCTTTTGTTAAATATTTTGGGACCCTGATGAGACTGCAATTATACATAGTCTCATCGTCCAAATTAGGCTTAAAACGCTTAAAATATTATCAAAATACCCAAATATATGCTTGTGTTTGTTCATTCTATGTTTTAGGTATGGATATCGAGAAAAAGACAAAAAGATCACAAGAATCAAAGAAAAACGAACACGGGAAACGAAGCCGCACAAAGAACCGGACCCGAATCGTGAATTTCCAAAATGGTCCTTGAAGTTTTGAAGATTGTCAAAATTGGTCCCTCATCTTTTGAAGACTTGGTATTTATACCCTTGCAAAACTCAAAAAAATGCATTGTGGTCCCTAAAATGTCAAGAATTTACATAATGAGCCCTTGAAGATTGCCCTAATTACATATATGGTCCTTATGGAAAGTTTGCAAAATGAATGTGCCAAATTTGACAACCTTGTCAAATTATTAACAATGGGATGTGTAAACTTGCTGTTGGAAACTATATTTGAACAAAACCTAGAAGGCAGAGGGGCTGTTTTGCCAAAACCAATACCCAAACTCACCATGACCTTGTTTTTAGACCAAGTCAACCCTTAACCCAGTCCAAGTCAAACCCAAGACCCAACCATACCCCTAAAACCGGTTTTATTATTTACCAAAATATTCAAAATATAATTTTTTAACTAAACCGGGTAACTGACACTATTAACATCATCACCCTCTATAATCCCCTCCCCAGCCACTACGAACCCTAAACCCCTAATTCTTAATATCCCAAATTACACCCTAATCACATACACATCATTAATTCTACCCATCCTTAACAAAACCCCACCATCAAAAACACCCCCGTGACCCTTGTCCCCTCACACAACTCACCCCTGCCCCACAATATGAACAAGACTCCAAAAAAATGGCAGATTATGAACGGCTTGATTTAATCACGTGTTGCCCACACGAAATGGATGGCAAGGATCATCTCAGTACAACTCAACAACATCAGCATCTTCACATGAAGACTCTACCAAAAATTCAAAATCAGCATCTTCAAGCATATTCCAAGATTCGACTAAGGCACCATTAGAATTTCATGTAATTAGGGTTAGGGTTCTAGAACAGTCTTCTTCAATTATAAATAGAATAGCAGCTTGTACTTTTCTTTTGGTTCCAATTTTATTTCTCAATTTTGTAATGTGATACAAATTTTGATTAATAAAGATTGAGTTCCATGTTATTTTAACTTGCAGATTTAATTTCAAGTCATTTACTTTTTCAGTTTTGTTCTTAAATTTTCTCAAGACAAAAGAAAATTACCTTTTTTTATCAACTGTTTTACAAACTCAAGGGGTACGGATTGTTATCGTTGGTTTGATATTGTTGTTTCTATTCACATTTGTTGAATCTTAGCAGTGGGAAGCTTGTTCACGGGCGTGCACATAATCTCATACTTCCGAGGGTGTGGAAGTACATCCTTGTCGTAAGTCTACTCTTCCATTTTTTGTTTATTTTTTGGTAAAAAATTTGTCGTGTGATGATATTTGGTTCATGTTTATGAATTGGTGATTTCTGTGTGAAATCTTGTTGCGTGTGAGATATTGATCATTACCATGTTAAAGTTTTCGTTTGTGTCAAAATCTTTGTCAAAAAAGGTTTGAGTCTAGGCCTATTGAGTAGTGTTTGGGAGAGCTAAGTCTAGGGTGGCAACCACCAACCTAGAGTTTGCTAAATTCTGCACATCTTGAATAGGTTTAGGTTAAGTGGATTTTGCAAAAAAAAAGTTGACAGTTTAGTTTGAAATTTTGTTTTGATAGTTTGCTTTAAGAAAACTGGATTTGTGTGGTCTAGTTTAATAAGATTTTGATTTATATTGTTTCCTACATATTCGCCATGTTGAAGCATTTTACAGCCATTGTGTAAGGTTTGTATGTTTTGGTTTTGAGTATGTGCAGGTTTGTTATGCATAAAGGTGACATATATAGTTTGTCTGCATGCTTAGTTAGTAATCGCCCCACTGTCTGATATTTATTGTGTGTTTTGGGTCTGATTTTTAGCGTGATCATCGTGCCTGTTGCCTTTTTGTGCTTAACTGAGCATTCTCTAGTTCATAGTATCGTTGCGTGATTGGTGTTAGTGGTGTATTTGTTGCTGTTTGTATGCTTCATTTAAAGTAAGCTTAGTGGCCTCATATTGCTGTCAAGTTTAGGTGTCTTTTAGATTTGATATTTTAGGATTACTTAGGTTTGGGGTCACCAGGGGGTTAGGATTTAGAGGTTTAAGTATTTGGCAGTTCATCCATAACCCAAGAGTAAAGGTCACCAACAAGCATCATTTAACCACTGTCTGCTATTAAAAGAAATATAAAGGAGTGTATTTCGTCCACTGTTGGTGATAGGGTAGTAGTCTGCTTACTGTTTCAGCATTATGTGGTCCTTCAGTTGTTTTACTAGGCCTATTTGTTTGAGTTATCTTATGTGGTTTGTATGGTGTTTGTACTTCTATCTATAGAACCAACGGCAATCAACAAAAGAGTAAACCACTAAAGATAAGAGGTACACCTGCTTGTGGTTTTGTTCGTAATTGTGCAAACCTTAGAAACCATAGAAACAGAAACATATAGGCCTGCCATTGAGTTTCTATTACTGTGCACGAAATTGCATAGACTTGGGCGTGATTTGTTGTAGTGTTAGTCGAGTCTTGGGTTTGTGTTTAAGTGTTTGTGCATCATAGAAACACAAGTAAAAGAAATATATATATATATATATATATATATATATATATATATATATATATATATATATATATATATATATATATATATATATATATATATATATATATATATATATATATATATATATATATATATATATATTTAGTTTGTTGGTTGTTGCTGATTGAACGAAAAAAAGAGGCAACCAAGTACTTGTTGTGGTGCTTTGGTATTTGAGAGAGTAAAAAAACAGTGAAATGATCATTTTTTTTGTTCAACTGTGCGTACTTAAGCCTCAATATAGGTGTGATTCGTGTTTGTGATTTGTGAAAAGTTGTGCGTAGGACTGTGGATCTAATCTAAGAGTGAACACCAAAAAATATCAGAAAGAGTGTCTTTTTGTTTTATGTGATATGGGTTGCTGCTGATATGTTAATTTGTTGTTTATAAACACACATAGCCAACTGCTATTGTGTGATTTCTGTCCACCCAAATCAACAAAAAGAACTAAAAACTTGGCAGTCAGTGGGTTTGATCCCCTGACCATTCTGCAAAATTAGACGCAACAACCCTTAGCATTTTACCATCTGATATGTTGTTCGCTTTGGTTATTTGTATCTTCTCTTTTTTATTTATTCCCTTTCTTATTTCATATTTGCTAAAAAAGCAAATAAATAATCTGTTAATAAGTTGCAGCAGACTAGGATCGAACACCTGATCAAACAGGGGCAACAGACACAACAATCACCCCTCAAACCAGCTGCTCTACAGCTATGTTTTGTTAGAACACCATTCCTTTCCTTTGTATTTACTGTTTTTGAACGACACAAAAAGAAAAGAAAAAGAAAAAATGGGACCAACAAGGGTCGAACCATGTACATCTTCCCTCCAAACAGACGCAGCAACAACTTTTTCTATCATTTGTTCTCTTGGTTTCTTTTGTTAATTCTTCGTGTTGTTTTTCTTTTATACGCAGTTAAGTATCAGTTTATTTTCTTATAATTTTCCCATCTATTGTTTATTAAGTCGTATTGACTTATTTAGACGTGCACATCTTCTCATTCATTTTACAAAGTCGTTTTTTTCCTTAATTCAAGCACCATAGTCGTTTTTTTAGTGTTCAAGTAGTATAGTAAGTCTTGTTAGTTTTGGTCACGTTTATTTTTAAAATTCTAGCTTTTCTTATTTTTACAAATGTGCTTATTGGATCGTAGGGACTTACTTGTGTCTATTTTTAGGCTTTTAGTTTTTTTTTAGATTTAGAATAGTATAAAGTATTTTCTGTAAATTTTTGGATTTTTAGAGAAATCATTTAATATTTTTAATCGTTTAATTAGTTTAAATTCGTATTTAATTCATAAAAAAAATTATTTAGAAGTCAAAACAAAATGTAATTCTTTGTTCTAATAATTTTTTTTGTCATTTAGGACGTAGGTAAAATAAATTTGATTTTATATAGTTTAAATTTCATAATTTTCTTTTTATTATTTATTTTCTAAGATTATTCTCATTTTAAAATTTAAAAAAGTCACAAAAAATAGAAAAAAGTTTAGAAAAATTTTCAAAAAAATATTTTTAGTTTTTAAATAGTATAAACTAGGTTTGCAAATAATAAAGTTTGAATTTTGTCCTTTTCTTAGTTATTTTATTTTTTTATGATTTTTATTTAACTTTCAAAATTAATATAAAATAATTTAAAAGTTTTCAAATTTTTTGGTTTGCGTATTTTTCTTAGTTAAGATTTTTATAACATTTTAGTGATTTTTAATTATTTTTTAGATGAAAGTTTTCGTTAGGTCGCGTTTTTACGTTCGTACGTATACGCGTTTCCGACCGTTTTTAGCGTAAATCGTCTCCATTTTCCTTTCTTTCTTTCCAAAAACGTAATCACTCGATTAAATACGTCTATATCTTTTGGCTAAACACCATACCTCCTCGAGAACGAACTCGATTATTCGTCTTTACGTTTTTCCTAAAACGTATTGATTAATACTTACCACGACTTAGCGTTTGCTTACTTTTTCCTAAAGGTAAGTAAAACGACTAAAAACCGCAACATCAAAATGGCACCGCTGCCAGGGAGGTGTGTTTAGCCATATTTATTTATCGTGTTTGTTTGAGTGTTTACGTTTTTATCGTAAATACTTCTTTTTATTTTTCTATACTATTAGCCATACAAATAAATAGTTTTAAATAGAACTCTATTAACACAAAATTGTTTTTCGTTTTTTATTATGCATAATATATTGTATTTACGTAGAACAATTAACACACAATAATTATCCAAATACGCGAGAAATCGCACCTCAATAATTGAGCGTTCCGGTCACTATTGTTGTATCGAATTCAAACGAAAGTCAAAGGCAAAATAGATAAATACTCTTAATTGGTTTAATCTCGATAAATACAAACTATAAGGTGGGTATAAGGCGGTTGTATTTCACGACCTAAGGAAAAAAGGCTCTTAAGTGCTTCGCGCCGCCTCGTTTTCTCCGCTCGCTTGTGCGTATTTTGAAAGTGACGATTAATTATGGGTTTTCCACATCAAGTATTATTAATCTATTTTTGTGATTTTTAATTATGGAACCTCGAAACATTTTGGCGTTTCGCCAACGTTTCAAAGTCGACGAGGGTTTTTACTTCACGTAATTACCTTCATTCTTCTTGGATTCATTAATCGAGACCTTTGATTAGTGGATAGTTTTTGTAGATTAATTTCTACGTAATACACCAAAATTCCAAAAAAAGTTTAGAAAAAACCAAAAACACAAAAAGATTCTTCGATTTTTTCCTCTATTTTCATAATTCTCTTCTTTCACCCTCTATAACGTTTAATTCTCGAATCGTCTTTCTCGTTGCATCATGTCGAATGATGGTGGATATTATTCGTGTCCATATTGTGGAGGCCCGCCCGATGGTGCCAGTTGTTTTAATTGTGAGGTTATTGGAGGTCAAGAGAGTTACATCTATAACTCCGCTCCACGTGATCATGGTGACAATTTTCAATCTTACGACCAAGATCACCCATCGTCTTCGTTCTACTCGTCATATGATTCCTCTTTTAATTGTGATCAAAATCAAAATGATGAAATGAATCAAAACACCTTTTGTGACTATATGAGACGAAATAATGAAAACTTAACGATGGTTCAAGAACAAATGACAAACCTTAGGGAAACTTGTAGTGAACTTAAGAAACATTACGAAAAACAATTGGAAACTCAAAAGGAATTTTACTTAAAGGAAATGGCCTCCATGAGAACCGAGTTGGAAAACGAATATGATGCTGCTTCTAAAGAACAAGAACGTTCATTTGACCTAATTGACGAGAGATGGGATAAGCTTGTTGATAAAGTTGTGGAGGCTTACACTAATGAGTGAAATGAACTTCTTTCAACGATTGAGATCTTAGAGAAAAAAGTACCTTCATACGAGTCGAGTTCTTCATCGAACGTCACCAATCCTAATCTCAAAGGAGAGGTTCAAGCCTTATCGACTCCTAAGACTCGTACATCTCGTATTGATCCCTATCTCTCGAATTTTAGAGTCGTGCTACCTTCGTCGTCTTGCAAAAACTTAGAGGAAACGAAAACGTCATCTAATGAAGTTTTGAAAAATGTTTTTGAAAATAAACCAAAAGAAAAACCCGTAGGATACTTAAGAACGTTCAATCTTATACCTTTTAAACCTAATTTGTTGGGAATAAAATATAGCCAGTCTACTTGAGCGCTGACAAGAGTAAAACAAGCGTTGACAAGAAGAAAACAAACGCTGACAGATCAAGCGTTGACAAGACAAAGTCAAGCGTTGATACATTGAAGACAAGCACTGATGGAAGGATATGATCTACGCGTTTATTATGTTCTAGATTACTTCTAGTAAATATAGGAACAACAATGTATTTTCTATATCTACCTTTACCTAAAATAGTTGATACGTAGATTATTGTACAAGGCTTCTTATGTCTATAAAAGAAGACCTTTAGGTTATTGTTATAAGTTTTCATACGTTAAACACTTTCATTGTAAGTAAGTTTGATATCATTAATCAAAGTAAAAGTTTGTTTACATCTTGTGTGTTCTTGTTTAAGTGTTAATTCTGCATAACACTTAGATTGTCATATACATATACAAAGGTTTCTCTAAGTGTATTACTTGATCTAATCTTGTATACATAAAGCTAAATCGATCTAAGTTTGGGATCAACAAGTGGTATCAGAGCTTGTTGAGGAACTTTTGATCTTAAAGAACACAAGAACCCTAAAATTACCAAAACCCTAATTTTCACAAAAACCCTAAAAACATCATGTCAAATCCAGAAGTACCCTCCTCCTCCTCACCTTTACCAAACATCAAGATTCCCATGCTTGATGCAACCAACTTTGAATTGTGGAAATTCAACTTTGAGCAATATCTGGGGGTCTATGACTACACTCTCTGGGAGATTATTGAATATGGAAACACATTCAATAAAGCCCAAAAGATTCTAATGCTATTGCTAGAAGAGCAGCTGTTGTTGTATGTTCAGAAGCAGATAAGAAAGAAAAGCCAGAGGATGGTAGAGTTGTGGCTGCTGAAGACATAACAAAGAAAAGGGTTGATATGAAAACCCTAAATATTCTGAAACTCTCTTTGGGACAAGAGAACCAGCATAAATACAGAGGTTATGAATCTACTAAGGACCTTTGGGCAGCTCTTGAAGTTGCATATGGTGGCAATGAAGATACTAAGGAAGAGAAGAAGAAGCAACTCATGCATGATTATGCTGTCCTCAAGGCTCAACCTAATGAGAAGCTTAACAGTGTGAGAAGCAGATTGCTTGACATTACAAGCAAATTATCCTTCATGGGGACACAACTTGGTGATGTTGACATTAATACCACTTTTCTTAAAAGTCTTGGTGAAGCGTGGAAGATTGAGGCAAGATCTATACTTGCCAACAACACTCACAAAAGTTCTACTTTTGATGATATCTACAACAAACTGAGGCTGTTGGAAGATGAAACTCTTTTGGAGAATGGAAGCAAGTCTACCAACAGTAATATGGCCTTCTTCTCATATAGTGAAGGTCAATTTAATCAGAAGGACTCTTACATGCATCCAGTTACTGGATCCTCATGTGTCAACGCTGGAACATGTCCTGTCAACGCCTCCTATTCAGACGCTGACACATACAAAAGTGACTCACCAAGAGTTAAACCTGTTGGTTTGGATCTGGATACTGTATGTGCTTATATTGCTTCTTTGCCCAATGGTTCAGTGATTACATATGAGGACCTTGAGCAGATAAGTGATGAGCTCTTGCTAGTATAAGAGCAAACAGGTGGAATAGAAGGTTTAAGAAGAAGATGACCTTCAATGCAAAGGACACAGCTGGATTTGATAAATCCAAAGTTGAGTGCTACAACTGTCATCGTATGGGGCACTTCATGAGGGAATGCAGATCTCCAAGAAGATCTGATGCTAGCAAACCCTCAAGTCAAATTGTTAAAGCTCAAGATCCTAAGGCCATGGTTGCAGTACAAGACATTGATGGTATTGGATGGGACTAGAGCTATTTGGATAAGAATGGGGAAGAGGATAAAGCTTTGGTTGCTGAGATAGAAGAAGAAGAGCATGTTCAATATGCTCTCATGGCACACTTCTCCTCTTCATCTGATAATGAGGTATACGATGATGCTTTTTGTAGTAAGGGTTGTAGGTTAAATACTGAGAAACTTAACAAAGAGGTGTTAAGATTATTAGATGATGTGAGTACTGAAAGATGCAAACTGTCTAATTACCAACTAGCTCTCACTCAAACTGAGAAGACAGTTTCTGAATACAAGAAAATGGAATTTGACTTAAAAGATAAAATAAATATCTTAAAACATGAGTTAAATGCTAGCAATGATATTAGGAGCATCATGGAAAGGGTTAATGGTGAGCTATAGGCTAAGTTAGATGAGGCCATTAAGAATAAAGATATTGTTGGCCTTAAAATTCAGAGATTTGATAAGGTCACACAAACCCTAGGAGAATGTGTGAATAAACAAAGGGATCCTAAGGACATGACTAGGATTGGGATGAAAGACTACTCTGTGGTTCCACCACTAGCTGGTGACTTATATGGTGTCCAACAAAAGGACCTATCTTGGACTAGTTTACCAGAACTCCAAGAGGAGGAATTCATTCCTCCACCAAGAGTCATTACCCCAGTTGAAGAGTATCAACAGAAGTTGACTGACTTAAATGAATGGAAGAAAGCGAACCCTAACTTATTTGTTAACGGTGGCTTGTTATGTGGAAGTCCTAATGAGTCAACCCCTATTATGGTTACAAACCCAATCACTGGTAAGGCTGTGACCTTGGCTCAAACACTGTTAGAAAACCTAGTGTCAAGTATGCAGAAATGTATAGGAATACTAGGTCACCTAAAAGCCAAGTTAGTAATGATGGAACAGGCTTCTTCTCTTCTAGACCTAGGGTTGTGTCTAGAAAAGCCTGTTATACTTGTGGTAGCTTTTCACATTTAGCATATAAGTGTGTCAACGCTTCCAAGGTCAACGCTGTTAGAAAGTCAAACGTTGTCAGACCCAAACCTTGTGTGCAACAAAGTCCACAAGCTGTTAGACCTGCCTCATTATTCACTAGAGGGTCTAATACTCATGGACAAAGACCATTTCAAAAGACAAATACTTGGTCTAATAGGCTATGGGTTTCTGTAGCAAACCCTAGGTTCAACGCTGACAAGGGTAATTTCAGCGTTGACAAGACCAAATCCAACGCTGACAGAAACGTGACCAGACCTAAATATTTGCAACCACAGGGTAAGAGGTCTAAAGCTTCTTCAAGCTTGACATGTAGACCTAAGAAAGATCAAAACCCTAATGATAATGGGATTTCAATGACCTGCAACAAATTTAATTACATTTCAAAGGTCATTACAAAACCTATTAGGGTTAACTGGGTATTTCATCCAAAGAGGGATGAACAAGGGGTTTTTATGAGAACTAAGTCTGTTCTTGTTGAACAACCAGATGAATCCAAGTCTGCTAAGGCTTGGGTTCCCAAAGAAAACTAACTTGTTTTCTTTATGTGCAGGGCATTCAAAAACAGGTCAATGATTATGGATATTGGGACAGTGGATGCTCAAGGCACATGACAGGGAAGGAAGATTATCTTACTAACTTCACTCCCATTAAGGATGGTGATAAGGTTTACTTTGGAGGCGGATATGGTACTATCACAGGCAAAGGAACACTTCTCACCAAGAATTTGCGTTTTGAAAACGTATTTTTGGTAAAGGAACTTGATTACAATCTTTTTAGTGTATCACAAGTTTGTGATAACAAAAATAAAGTTTTGTTTACTGATACTGAATGCTTGGTGTTAAGCAAGGATTATAAGATCCTTGATGAGAAATATATTGATTATAGAACACCTAGACATAAAGACATATATAATGTGAATCTGAATGGGATTAGAATGAATAACAATATGTCATGTTTTTATGCTAAAGCTTCAGTAGATGAAAGTAATCTATGGCACAGGAGACTACGGCACATAAACTATAAGAATATAAACAGGCTTGTGAGACTTGGCTTGATTGATGGTTTGCTTGAAAAGGCTTTTCACAATGACCACTCTTGTGTGGCATGTCTTAAAGGCAAGCAGGACAAGGTTTCATTCAAGTCTAAACAGGTGCACTCTAGTACTAGACCACTTCACTTGCTTCATATGGACCTATTTGGTCCAACCAATATAGAAAGTTTGAATGGTAAATCATACTGCTTTGTCATCACAGATGACCTTTCTAGGTTTACTTGGACTTTCTTTTTAGCTATGAAGAGTGATACAGCTGACACTTTAATTGACTTTATCACTCAGATTGAGAAGAAGACTGGTAATGAAGTTAAAATGCTTAGGAGTGATAATGGTGGTGAATTTAGGAATAAAGTGTTAGATGATTTTTGTGCCAGGAAAGGGATTACTAGGCAGTTTAGTGTTGCCAGAACCCCACAGCAAAATGGGGTTGCAGAAAGAAAGAATAGAACCCTAATTGAAGCAGCCAGAACCATGTTGGCTGATGCTCATTTCCCCATTGCCTTTTGGGCTGAGGCTGTTAATACAGCTTGCTATGTTCAAAATAGAGCATTGGTCAACAAGATACAGAACAAAACACCTTATGAGTTACTTTGGGGAAGAAAACCTAATATTGGTTTTCTTAGACCTTTTGGTTGTCATGTAGTTGTTCTTGATACTAGTGATGCCTTAGGTAAATTTAGTGCAAAAGGTGATGAAGGCTATTTCATGGGGTATTCAGTGCAGAGCAAGGGTTATAGGGTTTATCTTAAAAAGGAAAAACGTATACTTGAAAGAGTACATGTTAGGTTTTTAGAGAATAAACCTAGTGATCCTGAAAGTGGTCCAAATTGGTTGTTTGACTTGGAACCTCTATCTAGAACTTTAAATTATATGCATGTTACTAATCCAGACATTGTGAAGGTAACTTCAAATGTTGTGGAAGAAAAAGTTGTTGATGTTTCAGGTACACAGATTAATGAAGAGGTTGGATCACAAGCAGAAAAGTCATCTCCTATACTAGAGTATGTCACAATTCCCATATGGACAGATGCTTTTGCTGATGCTGCTGGAAAGGATAATGGTGGTCCCCAAGTACCACCAGATAACAACATGCATGGTCCTTCAGGCGCTGACAAAGGAAAATCTAGCGCTGACAGGACAAATTTAGACGTTGATGGCTCAAACGTTGACAACAACATTTCAAGCGTTGTTAGCCCTAACGCTGACAACCAAGGTTCAGGCGTTGACAACACTTTTGCGCATCTTTTCTCTTCTACTTTTGAACAGGTTGAACCTTCTAATTTATATGAAGAGGTTCATCCTCATATTGATGAAAGAGAGTCTGAAGAAGAAGATATTGGCAACATGGATAATGAGATTGAAGACACCAGACTTTTTGAAGGAGGAGTTCTCAATTCTACTATGAAGAATCACCCTACTTCTCAAATAATTGGTGATATTATGACTCCTGTTCAGACTAGAAGATCTCATCAAGGTCTTGGTGGATTTATTGCCAATATTCATAAGAAGGTTGATACCCCTCTTGTGCAAGCATGTTTGTTTGCCTGTTTTCTGTCACAACAGGAACCCAAGAAGATATTTGATGCTCTCAAAGAACCAAGTTGGGTGGAAGCAGTGCAGGATGAGCTTCACCAATTTGCAATTCAGGATGTTTGGGAGCTGGTTGATTGTCCCAGATATGTCAGACCTATAGGGACAAGATGGGTTCTAAGAAACAAGAGAGATGAAAGAGGTATTGTGGTTAGAAACAAGGCAAGATTAGTGGCTCAGGGATATACACAAGAGGAGGGGATAGACTATGAGGAGGTCTTTGCACCAGTTGCAAGGATTGAAGCTATAAGGATCTTTCTAGCCTATGCATCCTGCATGGGCTTCACTGTCTATCAAATGGATGTCAAGAGTGCCTTCCTCTATGGAACAATTGTTGAGGAGGTATATGTAATGCAGCCGCCTGGTTTTGAGGATCTAGAGAATCCAGACAAGGTGTATAGAGTCAAGAAGGCTATGTATGGACTTCATCAAGCCCCAAGAGCATGGTATGGTACTTTGTCTACTTATTTGGTGGACAATGGATTCAAAAGGGGCACCATAGATCAGACACTGTTTACAAAGAAGAAAGGTAAGGATGTTCTACTTGTTCAGGTCTATGTTGATGATATCATCTTTGGATCCACAAATCCAAAGATGAGTGAGGATTTCTCCAAGCTTATGACAGAAAAATTTAAGATGAGTGTTATGGGGAGATGAACTTCTTTCTAGGGTTACAAGTTCAGCAGAAATAAGATGGTATCTTCATCTCCCAGGATAAGTATGTGGCAGAGATCTTGAAGAAGTTTGGCTTTTCTCCACATGAAAAGAGGGCTACTACTCCTATGGATAGAGAACACCCTTGGGGTAAGATTGGAGATGGGAAAGATGTTGATGTCAGGCACTATAGATTAATGATTGGATCATTGATGTATCTTACAGCCTCCAGACCTGACATCATGTTTGTTGTGTGTGCTTGTGTACGCCATCAAGTGACTCCTAAAGAATGTCACCTTTATGATGTCAAGAGAATCTTTAGGTACCTAAGATGTTATCCTAGTCTTGGCTTGTGGTACCCAAAAGATTCACCTTTGGAGCTTATTGCATATTCAGACAGTGACTATGGAGGTGATAAGTTTGATAGAAAATCCACAACTGGTGGATGTCAGTTTCTTGGGAGCAGGTTGATATCTTGGCAATGCAAGAAACAAACAGTGGTGGATAATTCTACAACTGAGGCAGAGTATGTGGCTGCAGCTGCTTGTTGTGGACAAGTTTTGTGGATTCAGAACCAGCTGTTGGATTATGGGTATAATTTCATGCATACCAAGATATTTGTTGATAATAACAGCACCTTATGCATTTTTAAGAATCATGTACATCATTCTAAAACTAAACACATAGAAATTAGACACCATTTTATAAGAGATTGTTTTGAAAAGGGTTTAATACAACCAGATAGGGTTGACACAGAAGAAAATGTGTCAGATTTACTAACTAAACGTTATGATGCTGGAAGGTTTCAATACTTGGTAACAAGTATTAGAATGATCAATCTCACATAATATGTGTTTTGGAGTCTTTTTGTAAAAGTATGTATAGGATAATGCATTGTTATTGGTCTTTTTGAGGATTTAGATTTTCCACTATATTTTTCTAACACTAACAAAGGTTGCTTTAACGCTGATAAGTGTTATTGTGACGTTGTCAGAAATATATTTGTATAACGCTGACAAATGTTTCTTTAACGCTGACAAGTGTTATCGGGGCGTTGTCAGCAACAATGTTAGTTTTGTGGTTTTCAATCAAAATGTGCAGGTGGTGTTAGCATTATACCATTGGATACAGAGTTGCTTATGGATCATTGGAGAAGCATTTGGACATGTTTTTATTTATGGATGATGGTTGGAATTTTTAATTCATATCTTGACATAAATTTTTTATGTTCATGCATATTTTTAGCAACATATGTATCACAGTTTAAGGGGAGGTTTTAGGAACCTTTAGGATTTTTGGGTATCCATATGATACTCTTATCACAATTCTAGATTGTGTCCACAGGTGAGTATGAGTTAGTTTTACTAAATCATGAGGCACTATAGCATGCAAAGTTGATATACTATGCATGCTGCCAAAACATTTTTGGCCTAGAATTGGTTGTGGTCTGTTGGGAGACTTGGGAATGATTTTATCATGGGTTTACCTGGGAGGAACAAGGGATTTTATAAGGTAACTTAGTTGTTAAGAGTTTTGGTTAGCAAGGGACACTAGAAGACTGTTATGTCTATCTTGCATAAGCAAGTGTGCATAACTGGACAGTGCTTGCCGCCCTATAATAATTATCAACTTTTTGGTTATCTTCTCTAGGATAAATTACTTTGTTAAGGTCATTTTTCATTTTTATAAATTTTTATTTTTGGACGCTGACAAGTATTTTTCCAAGCGTTGTTGTGACCAATTTAGACGCTGACATGGCTTTGGCAAACGTTGACAAGAATATAGCCGTTGGGCGTTGATAGGTTATTTTTTACCGTTGACACTCAATGGGACCTACCCAGTTGTTACTTTTTGACATATTTTTAGGCCGTAATTTTGGGAGTAGATAACTTTCATTTAATGCATGAGATAAAATTATTTCTTTTCAATATTTTCATGATTGCATTTTGAAAATACTTGCCTATTTTTGGGCCAATCACATGTGATATGTGTGAAAACACACATCTTTTCTACCACTTAATTACAATAATAACCAGACCAAAACGTATATTTTATGTCTTTTATGTCGGAATTATGCGTGGTTTGTGTTTTTGTTGTGATTTAGGACGAAAAGGTGAAGAGTGGAGAAAACACGGGAATTCACGGGCATTTACGGACTTTTATTGAAGAAAAGGATGAAAGACGAAGTCAAGAAGTCACGAGTGCAAAAAGAACGAAAGTCCAAGACCAATTCTGAAGATTTATCGAAGAAAAAGTCAAAAGACGGAAGTTTACTTAAAGACGAGGAACTCAAGTCTTATTTATCGAAGAATTAAAAGACGAGTCCAAGAAATCCCGAGCCAAAAGTCATCACATTCCAAGATTAACAAGAAGATTAAGAAGGAAGGACTTGATGGCGCAATTAAGAAGAAAGGAAGGAGAGGAGGAAGCTTCCTCTAACCTCTCCCCTAATCACCTATAAATACTCTCATTTTCATTTCATTTAGTTTTGTTGGCTAGATTGACAAACTAGTTCTTCCACCTTTATTTTATGCACCTTTAATTACTTGCACATTTAATTACTTGTCTCGCACCTTTAATTACCTTTTAATTTCAAGTAAGTGTCTCTTTTAATTACTTGCACCTTTACTTTATCTTGTTAATCTTCTTCTACCTTTCTTTAATCTTTGATTTACACGTTTTCATCTTGTTAAGTTGTTTAAAGATTTGATTTTTATGCGTTTGATTGTTTTAAATCTCTTATTTTCATAGCTTATTTGATTTATTTTCAAGTTTATATAGTTTTTACAAAAGTTATTTTTATATAAAAGTTGTTTTTCTTAAAGTTCATTAATTTCGTGTCTTAAAAGTTTTTAACTTTCAGTTTCGTAGCTTATTTTTACACGTTTTTACCTTAGGATTTAGTATTGTGCTTATTAGAATCTTAGCTTATTTGTGTAGCTTAATTTATGTACTTTTCCCCGTTTTCCGATCGTGACAATCGGAAAAGGGTTTTAACATTCCGATTGGAGGTGTTTCTTGGTATTCCGATTGGATTAAGGTAGTGGTATTCCGATCGAGTGTAAGTGACAAACATTCCGATTGGTATCTTCATTCCACATTCCGATCGAGGTGCATGTTCAGTATTCCGATTGGACCAGTGACAGTATTCCGATTAGAGTTTTCCGATCAGCATTCCGACCAGGTCCACCATTATTCCGATCTGAGGTGATTGTGCATAAATCGGAATATATTCCGATTGGGGGGTTAATTTTCCATACTTTGTCTTGCTTAATGTTTAGCTTATGTTTTTTATACTTGTCTAATTTTAATTTCCGTCACGCTTTAGTTTTAGTCATTTAATTAATTTACTTTCCCTCACGTTTTTAAATATCGCACCTTTCTTTTGATTAGATTTAGATTTATATACTTGCACCTTTACTTTAACGACACTTACTTTTAAGTCTTGCACATTTAATTTAAAAACAACCAAAAATATTTGTTTTCACCAAAATAAAACTGAGTCACATAGAAAACATAAGTTTTTCAATTCGAAGAGACATACGACAAAGAATCTTTTTAACTGAGTAAAATCGAGTTATTAAATGGCGCCGCTGCCGACTCTTTTCGTAAAGATCAACAGTTTTCTGTGAGAGACTCGTTGCTTTTTGGGATCCGTTCACTTGTGAACGTTATT
Organism: Glebionis coronaria; assembly: GCA_025667525.1. NCBI lineage: Eukaryota > Viridiplantae > Streptophyta > Magnoliopsida > Asterales > Asteraceae > Glebionis > Glebionis coronaria. Next base: position 168,929,810 of record CM046875.1, read on the forward strand.
TTTCTTGCATAAAAAATTCAAAAAAAAAAAAAACCATAAAAATTAAAAATTTCACAAAAGCCTAAAAGATTTTATTTTTATTGTGTATATATATTGTCTTTGTGTTTGGTTTTGTTTTCTTGTGCATTTTCAGGTGTATGCGTACTAGATCTTCTAATTATCAAGAGCCCGAGCCTCAAGAAGATTTAGATATGGCAGGTGTGAACAACAACATGCCACCGCACCTCAATAATAATAATAACAACAATGATCTTCCACAGCCCGATCTTCGGACCATGGAGGAACTTTGTCAACCAACCATGTTTGGACGAGGAGGACCGATTGCGCCGATGCAAATCAACGCTCCTGAGTTTTCGTTGAAGCACCACATGATTCAGCAAGTACAAACAAACCCATTTAGAGGATTGCCTGATGATGATGCCAACAAACACCTCGACAAGTTCATTACAATCACCCAGAGCATGAAGTTGGCTGGTGCCACTATGGATGAGCTTCGCCTACAACTCTTTCCACACACTCTATTACATCATGCCGAGAAATGGTTTGATCGTCTCCCGAAGAATTCTATTCACACTTGGGATGATATGACTCAACGTTTTTTGTCGCGCTACTTTCCACCATCCATGGTCACGAGCCTTCGCAATCAGATCAGCGGTTTCATGCAAGATCCCGATGAATCTCTTTTTGACGCTTGGGAGAGATATAATGTCTTGATCGATCGTTGTCCAAACCACAACATGCTTCCGGTCACCTTGATCGATACTTTCTACAACGGTTTGACTTTTCGAGATCGTGATACGATAAATGCAGCCGCCGGTGGCACATTCATGAAAAGGAGACCCGAGGAGAATAGAGAGTTAATTGAAAACATGACTACTCATCATAAGAACTGGGATTCCTCTGCCTCTTCTAGAAACAACACGAGAGTCAATGTTTCCTCAACCTCAGCAAACCCTGAGATGACCGAACTCACCCGCATGATGGCTGAAATGAGCAAAAGTATTACGCTTCTCGCTTCAAACCAACAACAACAACAAGTTAAAGCGGTTGCTAATCCTTGTGAAACATGTGGCGGTCCTCACTCATACACCGATTGTCCTTCGCAACAAGGAAATCCGGAAAATGTGTATGCAGCTTACGGTAATTATTCACCGGAAAATTACCAAGCTAGACAACAAGGGGATAGAAATCTGCTGATTTACCGATCCAACAATTACCTTTCACCCGGTTTTTCTCCTCAAAACCAAAACCCCGCCAACAACTACACTAGAAGCAACCAAATCCCACCAAGAGCTTCTAATCCTTATCACCCACCCACCCAACAAACCCCACCCATTAATCCCGATGTTGAGGCCATCATGAGAACCCAAGGTGAGCAAATCAAGAATCTGCAGAGCCAAATAATCAATTTGAAAGGAGATATCTTGAAGCAAGGTAATGACATCAGAACCGAGCTTCGAGATAACATTCAATCCTCCTTCAGCAGTCAAACCAATGATTTGAAGAATATGCTTGCTAGTTTCTTGCCCGTCGCTCAACCTTCTTCTTCAAGTTCTCTACCTTCAAACACCGTCACAAATCCGCGAGCTAATGTGAGTGCTATTACTACCCGTAGTGGAGTAACCATCGTAGGACCATCAATCCCACCACCATCATCTACACCTCCTCCACCACCATTTATCCCTACTCCTCCTACACCTAGTATTAGTGCACCATTACCGTCTCCGCCTCGACGTGATGAAGTTCCCACGAATGATCCTTCAACATCTCAACCCTTACCACCTACACCCGCACCTTCACCACCCAAACCCAATATCCCTTATCCCTCTCGTTTAGGCAAGTCCAAAATGCTAACCAAGGAGGACTCCGAAGTGTCACGTTATGTGAAGATGATTTCTCAAATGAACTTCAACATTAGCTTTCTTGAAGCACTCGTCCACATGCCCAAATTTGTTAAAGCGTTTACGGAATTGCTTAACAAGAAGGAGAAGCTGATTGAACTCGCCAACACTCGATTAAACGAAAACTGCTCTGCAGTTATTCTTAAAGAACTTCCGGAAAAGCTTGGAGATCCCGGTCGTTTCGTGTTGCCTTGCGTGTTCAACAAAACTGAAGAATTTACTGCCCTTGCTGATCTCGGGGCTAGTATTAATTTGATGCCTTTGAGTGTTTGGAAAACACTATCATTGCCCGACCTCACTCCAACAAAAATGACTCTTGAACTTGCAAATCGCACTTTCGCTTACCCTGTTGGTATAGCTGAAGACGTGTTCATTAAAGTTGGCGCATTTACTTTCCCGATCGATTTTGTCGTAGTTGATTATGAAATGGAACCTCGTATTCCTTTAATACTTGGTCGGCCATTCTTGAGAACCGGACGAGCTTTAGTGGATGTTGCCGAAGGTGAGTTAATCTTAAGAGTCGGGGATGATGCACAAGTTTTCAAAATGGGGAAGCTTACTAGTACAACTTTTGGAGGCCGAGAATCAGTAAATATGATTAATGTGCTCGATGACTTTACCGTCTACGACAATCCTCTATTCGACTCTTGCATCGATAATCCACTTTTTCATGATGATGTGGATGATTCTCTCCCTACTTTGGAAGCTTCTCCCATTTATGATTCTCCACCGGTCTTTGATGCTTATGATGATGCTGATTCTAGCTCAGACTCGGATGATTTTGATTGTACTTCTGAGTATCCCGATCTGCCCACTTTTGATGATTTTGATGAGGCTGATACTCTCTCGAGCGATTCTTCACATGATGAAGATCCTCCGCCATCACTCGATCCTACTTTGGACGATTATTCATTTGAGGAAGATTTCTCTGAATTTCTCAACACATACTTCCCTCATGAGAGTGATGCTCCTCCTTTGGACTTTGAAGATTATCGCCTTGATCCTACTTTGGATTTGAAAAGCATTTTGTCAAAGGAGACGAAACCAGTCGACACCGAAATCCGTTGCACTTATGATTTGACACCTCTTTGTCCCACTTCTGAGGACGAGGTTGTGCTTCTTTGCGGATATTCTTCACACTCGGCTGAGCCTGAGTGCTATTTTCCCTTGAAGGAAAAGGTGTTCGATCCCGGTATTGAAGTTTTTAAGCCATCTCAGTATCCACCTGATGAAATAAAAGGAAAAATCTTTGGAAATCTTGAAGACATGCTTGCACCACTTCACCCTTGCTTCCACCGTGCTCCATCGCTGCTTAAGGGAACCTTGCCACTTCTCTTTTGGCTTGCTTTGTTCGCCTTAAGCTCTTGCTTATTGATGGATGAAAACTATGTCTTTGATCCTGGTGGATATGTTTCATGCTTTTTCCATTGATGATCAAGGTCGAGTCAGGCTCACGACTCGGTAAACAAAAACCAAGCGCTTCTTAGGAGGCAACCCATGCATCTATCTTTTCGCTTTCTTTATCATAAGTGTAGGGGAGACCCTTTGGTTTGCTTTCCTCTCCTCACTTCTTAATCGGGGATTCGAGCTTCAATGATCCACTCTTGATGATTCTTGACGACCCGTGATTCCGTGTTCTACTTCTTCCCGGTTCTATCCTAAACTCTTTTCGATTCACTATTTTATATTTTCTCAATATTAAAATAGGAATCTCTTTAGTTGTCTTTTCCTTAGCAAGATTTAAACAACGTGCACAATGTCCTAAGTGTAGGGGAGTTTACTCCCACATGCTTAAACATTGAGGACAATGTTTATCTCAAGTGTAGGGGGGACTTCTATCGAAGTTAAGTGGTCTTTTCCCTGTTTTTGTCCTCATTTTAACCGGAAAATCAATTTTTCGACATTTTTCAAAATTTTTGATCTATTTTGGCCTATTAGTTTTTCCCTTTGTATAGTTATTTTTCTTTCCCTATTAGAATAAATGTTTAATAAGTGGTTTTAATTTTCAAACGTTGTGAATCTTTTGACTCAATCCGAGTTTACTCTAGCTAGTATCCTTAACGTGTTTAAGTCAAGTTTTGCTAGGCTTTTATATAGGGAGCTATAAAACGCGAAAGTCTTAACTCTCACGGGTTAAGAACAAGAACTTTTCGCAAGTTCCTATAATTGATCCTAGAGAGTCGTTTATCAAGGGAACTTTAAGACGCGATTTCTAAACTTGAAAAAGTCTAAGAATTTGCAAGATCCTATAGGCGACTCGAAAACCCAAAACTTTGATTTAATAGGCTAAGTATCCACGAGTCTCATTACTTGAGATTTTAAACTGTGGAGAACGAGAGATGATAGAGCCAATTATAAGTTCGGTATTCTTTCGTGAATTTATGTGAGTTAATTATGAGCCTATTCTCCCATCACTTGCTAATAAATCTATCTGCTAATAAATAAGGTTGTACGATTTGAAAAGTTACATAGCTTCTAGCCCCAGATCGTTTAAAAGTTGCTCGGTATGGATTAGAGTTCATAGCCAAGGCATAACTTATTGAAGCGGGACGCGAAGATTGGCGAGTCCGAAAAGGACCTAACAAGGCATGAGGGCTATATTTTGTTGCTAAAGATCCAAAGTGATGTGAAGAATCATTTATCGAAAATCAATATGAAGGATCGAGACACACGACGTAAAGTAAATACTCCCCAAAAGTCATGGAGAAGTGTATCCGAAAAGACCCTAACAAGGTATGAGGATAAATAGATCCAAGTCATAAAAGGAGGCGGATCGTTGTATATCAAAGTCCAAAATAAAGATTGGAGAAAAATGAAGAAGTCGTGGTCCAAGTATGAATCTCTCAAAACTTCAAAGTGAAGAATTCCTATTATAAAGAGAAGACCATTATTTCATGAACGTCTCTCAAGGTTTGAAGTATGAAGTCGCTGCCAAATATCGGTCCGAGAAAGGTCTCAAATCGCGAAGCGAGTTATGCCAAGATATGAACTTTATGAGGTCCCGAGAAGCAGTTTTAAAAGATTTGGTCCTTTAGCTAACTATTGATTAAATCGTTCACTTTATTTTCAGACTAAATAACTATCGAAATAAGTCAAACAATGCATCCTCGTGATCATTCAAGACAACAATAAAATATAAGAGATACCCGTAGGAATAAGGGAGTCTAAGTGAATAATTGGCCCACATGAGTTCGTGTTAGTTTACTAACTTATAATAACAATGATCTCGTTTTTAAGCTTGGTTTGGAGAAAGTGAAAAGTTGAGGATGATGATTATTCATGACATTTTCAAAACCCAAGGTATGCTTTTGATTTCTTTTGAATAATTATAATTTTCTATCTCTTTAATAAAGGCCAACGTAGATTAATTTTGATGAAAAATGTAAACGTGCTTTGTAACTAATGCATTGCATGAGGACATTGCAATGGTCAAGTGTAGGGGATTTGATATGTGTGAAAACACACATCTTTTCTACCACTTAACTACAACAATAACCGGACCAAAACGTATATTTTATGTCTTTTATGTCGGAATTATGCGTGGTTTGTGTTTTTGTTGTGATTTAGGACGAAAAGGTGAAGAGTGGAGAAAACACGGGAATTCACGGGCATTTACGGGCTTATTTGATTTATTTTCAACTTTATATAGTTTTTACAAAAGTTATTTTTATATAAAAGTTGTTTTTCTTAAAGTTCATTAATTTCGTGTCTTAAAAGTTTTTAACTTTCAGTTTCGTAGCTTATTTTTACACGTTTTTACCTTAGGATTTAGTATTGTGCTTATTAGAAACTTAGCTTATTTGTGTAGCTTAATTTATGTACTTTTCCCCGTTTTCCGATCGTGACAATCGGAAAAGGGTTTTAACATTCCGATTGGAGGTGTTTCTTGGTATTCCGATTGGATTAAGGTAGTGGTATTCCGATCGAGTGTAAGTGACAAACATTCCGATTGGTATCTTCATTCCACATTCCGATCGAGGTGCATGTTCAGTATTCCGATTGGACCAGTGACAGTATTCCGATTAGAGTTTTCCGATTAGCATTCCGACCAGGTCCACCATTATTCCGATCTGAGGTGATTGTGCACCAATCGGAATATATTCCGATTGGGGGGTTAATTTTCCATACTTTGTCTTGCTTAATGTTTAGCTTATGTTTTTTATACTTGCCTAATTTTAATTTCCGTCACGCTTTAGTTTTAGTCATTTAATTAATTTACTTTCCGTCACGTTTTTAAATATCGCACCTTTCTTTTGATTAGATTTAGATTTATATACTTGCACCTTTACTTTAACGACATTTACTTTTAAGTCTTGCACATTTAATTTAAAAACAACCAAAAATATTTGTTTTCACCAAAATAAAACTGAGTCACATAGAGAACCTAGATCAATTCGATTAGACCAACACAACGAACTTGAATTTAATTAGGTAAAAACCTTGTATTAACATGCATTTTTCTCACCTATATATTTGGCTCCTATTTTTAAACAGGGTACCTATCATTCTTGTCTAACACAATTTTCTCCTATAACTTCATCTTTATCAATCATTCAAACAGCTTTTAACAATGGCACCAAAATTCAAACCAAGTGATTTGGAATTGGGGTTCAGAAGTCAACACAACATGGTAGCATATCTTGAAGCTGATGATACTTTGTTTCCCCAATATACACAACTGGTGGCGTATCTGAATGCATCCCCAATTAGGCATGCTCTTTCTCATGCTCCACTCATTCCTATCACACATATTAAACAGTTTTCGAACAATGTTAGTTCCTCAACAATTAATAGAGTGACTACATTATCTTCTATTGTTCATGGGAGAACATGGGTGGTTACTGAAGCGTTGGTTCGCCAAGCTTTGCATCTTGATGATGCTGATGGTCTATGTTAGAAATACGTTTTTAACGTATATTAGAAGTATCGGTCACTCCACAATATTATTGAATGTTGTATAGCTCGTAGTTAAATACTTGTTTAATTTGTTAAGTAAAACCGGCCCATGGGCTTGTCATGGGCCGGCCCAAGTCCATTAGTGGCTTGGGTATAAATACCCCTTTCCACCATGGAAAGGGGGTTGGTTGGTTGTTTCACATTTTACAATAATAAAAACATACATTTCTCTCTCACTTTCTCTCACTACTTTCTCTCTCTAAAACCATCAACCCACCTTATTGATTCATAAGATTATCACTATTCTTCAATTGGTATCAAGAGCCATGGGGTGATTTAAGGTAAGGATTTGTGTTGCTTTTTAGTTTTTGAGTGTATTAGTGATTTTTAGGAAAATCAACCTTGAATCTTGTAATTTTTGGTGTTTTTTTTGTTGGGATTAGTAGATAAGTGTTGGGTTTAGCTTATTTTGGTATAAATCACAAAACTTTTTGTGGTTTTTGATCAAAAATCGGGTTTAGATTCGTTTAAAGTCGGCTTGTTCTTGGTCTCGAAGTGTTTTTCCAGGTTATTCCGAATCACAGACTATTCCGAACAAAGCAAAAGATTCCAGATCAAAAGTTATTCCGAATCAAAAGCTTATTCCGGATCAACAACTTATTTCAGATCAACAACTTATTTCGGATCAACAACTTATTCCGGATCAACAACTTATTCCGGATCAACAAGGTATTCCGGATCAACAAGGTATTCCGGATCAACAAGTTATTTCGGATAAACAATTTATTCCGGATCAACAAGTTATTCCGGATAAACAAGTTATTCCGGATCAACAAGTTATTCCGGATCAACAAGTTATTCCGGATCAACAAGATATTCCGGATCAACAAGGTATTCCGGATCAACAAGTTATTCCGGATCAACCAGTTATTCTGAACCAACATTCCGAATCAACAACTATTCCGAATCAAGGTATTTTTTTCTGAACCAAGGTCTTTTACGAGTTTTTTCGACGATTTTTAGAGGATTTAATCTTGGTTTCTCACACAACAACACAACACAACTCACAACCTTACTTCACTGCTCGATCAACCGATAATCTTTGATTCTTTAAAGTGATCAAAATGAATCCGAATTCATTAATACCTCAAATGACATCACTTACGGATAATTCCGTTATTACGGGAACGGATAATCGCCCTCCAATGCTCATTAAAGAAGTCTTTGAAGCATGGCAAGGTCGTATGATGTCATACATTAAGGGAAAACCGACATATGGGAGGCTTATGGTCAAGTCAATTCTAAATGGTCCACTTGATTATGGTACCATCGTTGTTAACAATGTGACTCGACCACGGGAGTTTGAAGAACTTACACCAGCTCAACAACTTATTGCCGATGCAGACGAAAAGGCTCTTCAAACCATTCTCCAAGCTCTTCCACATGACATCTATTGAATGGTAAGTCAATATACGGTTGGAAAGGATTTATGGGAACGTCTAAAGGTTTTGCTACAAGGTACGTCTCTTACTAAACAGGAACGAGAATGTGAGTTGTATGATCTGTTTGATAGGTTCACGTACAGTCCAGGGGAAACGCTTCACGACTACTACTTCAGATTCACTACTCTCATGAATGATTTGAATGTGTACAATCTCGTGATTGCTCCATTCCAGGTTAACACCAACTTTTTGAATACTTTACCTCAAGCTGAATGGGGTGAGTATATTACTGATGTTAAGTTAACTAGGGATTTGCATAAGTGCAATTTGGATCAACTCTATGCTTTTCTCCAGTAGCATGAGAAACACGTGATTATGCACCGTTCACCTCGAGGTATGTACCCTGAATCTTTAGCTTTGATGGCAAATCAACAAAGCTTGTCATATAACAACACTCCTTATATCATGGGACACCAAGCTTATCATCCATCACCGTACATGACTCCAAGCTTCCCCCAATATTCGATTCTACCGCAACCACCCACCTCACATCAGCAACAATATCGGTTTAATGCACCTTTGTCTCATAGAGAACCACAAGCATCACAATATGCTCTACATCCTAACCCATATTCACCAGCAAGCATTGCACCCTATGCTCAGTCATCATACTCGCCATATCAAGAAAATGCAGCATATCCACCAAGCTATTCTGACCATACAAGTACTCCTTCTAGTGCTTATGTCGCTCAACAAGACCAAGCAATGTGTTGTGATAATGATGAGGTTCCCATTCCTAAATTCAAACAAGGAACTGACCCAGCTGAAGTGTTAGCTACCATGTCTGCTTACCTCACAAGGACATTGAGCAAACGAGGATTTAGAGGACCAGCTCCTACTAACAATCAGCTGAGGAACTCATCTAATTCTCAACAACAAACTACCATTGAGAATGGCAGAGTAATGGTTCAACCTATTCAACCTTATCAGGGGAGATCCACTACATCAACCACCAATGCACGCATGGTCAATCCTGCTCCAATGGTCAACACTCCTCTAATGGTTACTGCTCCACGGGCTAATTCCACATGTAAGTTGAGAATGATAACATGCTACAACTGTAAGGAAGAAGGGAACATGTCTAGGGATTGTACAAAACCCAAGAGGTGAAGGGATGGTCAATGGTTTGCAGAGAAGATTTATTTGGTGAACGCTCAGGCACAAGGACAGGAACTTGATGAAGAGGAGCTAGCATTTCTTGCTGATCCAGGGATTACGGAACAAGAAGTTCTCACTACACAGAATGCAGCATACCAAGCAGATGATCTGGATGCTTACGATTCAGACTGTGATGATCTTCAATCTGCTCAGGAAGCTCTTATGGCAACTATCTCTAGCTTTGGGTCAGATAAAATATCTGAGGTACTTACTAATACCACTTATACTAGTATTCAACCACATCAAGTTGGGCAAGAGGGTGCTGATCCGAATGAGTCTTCGGTGGTGAGTCTTTCAAATGAGGAGACAATCAATGATAGCAATATCAATGCAAGTCCCCAGACATTGAGTGAATCACAACCGGGAGTCATTTCGCATACGCATATTCCTGCTCAACAACATTTGGTCATGGTTCTTGCAAAGTTACTTAGTCAAATGAATACTGCACTTTTAGAAACCATAGCTACGAATAAGAATCTGTCGGCTGAGATTGCCTTGTGTAACGAAAAAGTTCAAAATTTGGAATTAGTTCCTTCGTCCAATGTTCTAACAAATCTCGAATATGATCATTTTCGAAACAAACAAATGGGTCATTTGCAAGAAATTGAAACCTTAAGAGCAAATCTTTCCAACGAACTTAAAGAAAAAGAGTTAGTGGTCACTAATTTTCACAAACTTCAAACGAATTTTGAATTACTCGAGTCTAAAAAGAATGAAATGGAAATTAATGCAGCTGAATTAAGAGTTTAGATTATTTGCTTTTAAGACAATACGCTGCCTCTCAACTAGTGCACTTATTTGACGCATCGTTTAGAGAGTTTAACTTATCGCGTCAAAAAGACCTTCCCCCTAACCCACGGTATGCAAGACAAGCTTTTATCCATAATCCAAGACTTTATGATGCAACCAAATTAGGATTGGTCTTAGATCCGATTGTTATTTTCGAGGATCGTGAGAATAAGGCTCTAGTTGATGAGAGTCGGTCATACAACTTTGCAAAATATCCCCAGTGTGATTATTTTAAAATGAGTCAAGATCTTGCAAAAACCGACTTTAGAATTCGCTTCCATATGGATAAAGATCTCATCACAACACCAACCTACATGTTAAATGAAGAAAACCCTAGTACACTTCCTACACTTGTCAAAATGGAAGGACCTAAGGAAATTCCAAAGGATCTTCCACCTATTAGCACTGTATGGATAAACTTGCAAGAGATTAATCAATACTTTGCTAGTTTTGACAAGGTCATCCGGGAATGTACGACTTCAAATGGTCTAAACGCCGGAGAATGGGCTTTCGAACACATGAACGAGGTGTTTAAGAATGAGATCAACCCTTTTGTCGAAAATCTAAAAGGAAGTTTTGCATCTCTTTCGGAAAATCTCGATTTTGAAATTAAAGAAGTTCAAAAAGTGTTTTATGAAATGGACACCGCCTACGAACTACAATTAATTGAAAAGGAAAAGATTTTATCCGAGTATGACCGATTCTTGTCCCAAGTAATTTCGTGTGATGTGCTTACTACTGTAAATGTTAATTATTCGAATGAGCTTACATCCGCTATGAATAACTGTGATGCTGTGAATATATGTGATGATGTGCATGATCTCTCTGTAAATATTGTTGAGACTGTAAATGAGGTAGATAATCATTCTTGTCACGAGTCTAATGCTGAATTTTTAAAGCTTCAAGATTCTTACAATTTACTTACAAACGCTTTAATCAACTTGAACAACATTGTATATCTTTAGAATTAAAACAGCAAACTCAAAATGAGGATCTTTTGATAACAAATGGTTGTGAAAACAGTGTTGAGACGAGTGACAAGATGATTGAGATAGTTAAGGCATTAGAGGAAGAGATTAGGAGATTAAAGAGAGATGTGTCATCGAACGAAACACTAAAATTGGAACTAGAGGCTGCAGAGTCTAAAAACCAGTGCTTAGAAACTAGACTTTCGTCTATTCTAGGGGAGATGGATCGTGCAAGACAGGGACTATCCACTCTTTATGGTTCAATAGAAGAACGCTTAGCTTTTAATGCAGCACAACAACAATCTTATGTTGAACAATTGAACCAAAAGTGTGAGGAAATCTCTGACTTAAATATCCAGCTCATTGACAAAAACATGGTCTTGGTCGAGTTAAAGGAGACACTTCTTTTCACCCGACAAGAAGTTGTTAATAACTTAGCTACAAACTCTGCATCGTCCTCTAGTGCTCCATCAACCAATTCAGTGGTGCTCTATAAGAACCCGCTCCATAAGCAAAATCCGGATACTTAGGATGTTTATATGAGGAATGCAATTAAGCACGTGGATCTTGTTAGGGATATTTTAGATGATTTGTATGCGTTAGATCCCTCAAGCAGTCACTATTATTCAGCTCATGCATATATTAAGCGAGTTAAATATTGCTTAGCATACTTGCAATACATAGGAAAACCAGGTTCTGGACTACTCACTAATCGACCCATTGCTGTAACTCCATTCAATAAGACCCTAGGAGCAAAACCGTCATTGGCACCATCAACTAAGGCACCTTTAAAATCTGTTGCTAATGTTCCCACTTTGCCTTCTACAGGAGTAAAAGAGTCTACTAAGGCTAAAGGATCGCCACTCAAGAAAGATAAGATCAAGCCCTCCACTAGTAGTACCATCAAGAAGAAAGTAGAAGCTCACCCTAGGGATGTTATTTCAGATTTAAATAAAAATAATCATGCTGCTAAGACTAAAAGCTCTGCGCCTCTGCAGAAGCCTAAACCATTTGTGAATTCTAATTTAAAATGTTGGAATTGTAATGAATGCATGTTTTCTCAACGTCATGATTTGTGTCTTATTGATCATGTGGATGAAATGGATGCCATTAGGAATGATCTTGAATGGAAGCCAACTGGGAGAACTCGTTCCCATGTTGGATGGCAATGGCGTCCCACCGGTAGGACCTTTACATTAGATGGAAAAATGTGCCCTTTAACTAGGAATGCATCCATTGAGGTTAGGTCTCAGCGTCCTTTAATTAGGCACACTAGCACTACAGTATGGAAACCGCGCCCTTTAATTAGGACAGCCCCCACTATAGTGCCTATCAGTGAAGAAATACCTCAGGATTTAAGCCAACTTGAATCTACACCACCAACTAGGAAGAAGGCTAGGAAATCTAAGAAACATAAAGTTAGCAAATCTAAGATCATTAAATATGTACCTGCTAATAACAAGGAACATTCAGATTCCGAAACCTATACATTGTCCTCGTCTGGTGATATTTTCAGGTGGTCTAAATCATCCTCTGGTATTTGGACTCCGGTTGCTCAAAGCATATGACCGGAGATCGCTCGATGCTCCGAAATTTCGTCAGCAAGTTTCTTGGAACGGTAAAATTCGGTAATGATCATATTGCAAAGATAATGGGGTATGGTGAATATCAGATTGGAAACGTCACGATTTCAAGGGTATACTATGTAGAAGGTCTTGGTCATAATTTATTTTCAGTAGGACAGTTCTGTGATTCCAACCTAGAGGTTGCTTTTCGACAACACACTTGTTTCATCTACAACTTGGAAGGAAAAGACTTGTTGAAGGGGTCTCGTGGTGCAACTCTTTATACTTTGTCCCTACAAGACATGATGGTCGCCTCTCCAGTATGTCTTCTCTCCAAAGCATCTAAGACCAAGTCATGGTTATGGCATCGCAGATTATCTCATCTCAACTTTGATGCTATTAATCATTTGGCTGAAAACGAATTAGTTCGTGGTATTCCAAAGCTCAAATTTCACAAGAACCATTTATGTTCCGCGTGTTCAAAGGGGAAAAGCACCAAGAAATCATACAAGTCCAAAGTTGAAGACACCAATCAAGAAAAACTTCATCTTTTGCATATGGATCTTTGTGGGCCAATGCGAACCGAAAGTGTGAGTGGTAAGAAATTCATCCTTGTTATTGTGGATGATTTCTCCAGTTTTATATGGGTTAGATTTCTACGTACAAAGGATGAAGCACCGAAGGCTATCATCACTTTTCTGAAATTCATTCAGGTACGTTTTGTTGGAAATATGTTTTACGTATTAAGAAGGATCGGTCACTCCAACGATAGTCCATGTAATAGCTCGTAGTTTAGTTAACTTTCTTTATTTATTAAACAAGTCCAAGCCAAGCCTACAACATGTGTAGGCCGGCCCAAACGTGTAATCCCAAGCCCATTACAAGGCTTGGGTATATAAACCCTCTCCTTTGATGGAGAGGGTGTGTGGTTTCATAATTTTCACATAGTTCTTTTTAGTTTCTCTCTCTAGCTTTGTGTGAAATCCACCATCTCTCTATCTCTTTCTCTCTCTAAAAACATAAGCATAAATTTACATTTCTTCAAATGGTATCAAGAGCTTGGGATGAAATATAGGTTTGTTTTAGTATTGCGTATGTTCTTATAAGCATTTCGTGGCTTTTTGAGTTCATATTGCCGAATCTTCAAAAAAATTTGTGTTTGATCGTGATTTCAAAAAGCATAACGTATTCAGTAGTATTGTAGTGTTTTTGGTGTCTTGATTTTGGTTAAAACACAATCTTTCTTGGATCAAAAGTGCAAAAAGGTATTGTGTTCTTCTTTCCGAAATTCAAGCAAACACTTCCATCGGAAAGTACAAGAAAAAGGGGGCTTCCATCACAATAACCATCACCATCGGAAAGTGTTTGGTTCCACATTGCGATCGTTGGATTTCATTACTTATTCCGATCTGGACTTTCCGATCGTTCTTTGCGATCTGGGATTCTGACGGCTATAAGGAAGTTTTTAAGTCGTTACTCTGCCCAAATTTTATCAGCTTCATTCCGATCTGAATCATTCTGACAGCACATTGCGATCTGAGCATTCCGATAGGACTTTGCGATATGAACATTCCGATAGGACTTTGCGATCTGAACATTCCGATAGGACTTTGCGATCTGAACATTTCGACAGCCTTGCTTTGCGATCTGGACATTCCGATCTGACATTCCGATCTGGCTTTCTGATCTAGACATTCCGACAATCCAAAAATTATTCCATAAAAAAGTGTGTAATTTTGTCTTGGAATTTTTGGTTTATCGAGAACATATTTTAAGGGATTTTAACATTGTTTCTCGACTTCAACACAAAAACACTTAACCTTATTTCATGTTCGATCAACTTTGTAAATCTTAACTTATTGAAATGGAGTACACATCTCTTACGGATAAGTCCATCCTCTCGGGTACGGATAATCGTCCACCAATGTTGGTGAAGACTATGTATGAGGAATGGGCTTCCCGAATGGAACTTTATATGTTGAACAAGGAGAATGGACATCTAATTTGGGCATCGGTGCTCAATGGACCGTTAGATTATGGTACAGTGACGGAAGGTACGACTACTCGTCCTCGCACAACGGGTGAGTTGACTAGAGATATGAAGATTCAAGATAAATGTGATAAGTATGCTACAAACATCATTCTCCAAGCCCTTCCTCCAGATGTCTACAAACTCGTCAGCAAACATAAAGTTGCCAAAGAGTTATGGGATAGAATTCGTGTTCTAATGCAAGGCACCTCGTTAACTAAACAAGAACGAGAGTGTAAGCTTTATGATACTTTTGATAAGTTTGCCTATGTGCCAGGGGAGACTCTCAATGACTACTATCTGAGATTTATCCTATTGTTGAATGAGCTAAATATCTATGGCATGGCAATTCCTACCTTTCAATTGAACACCAAGTATTTGAACACTCTTCCTCCAGAATGGAAAAAATACGTGACGGATGTTAAATTGGCTAAGGACTTGCATAACACCAATGTGGATCAACTTCAAGCTTTTCTTCAACAACACGAATGCCATGTGATCGAGGCTCGGTTGTCTAAACCTCAAGTTCATGATCCACTTGCAATGTATGCTTCTCAACAAAACATGGCTTATACTTATCAACAACCATCATACTTGCAGCAGCCACCACCACACATCTATCAGCAACCACAGCAACCATCTTATCAACCACCAATGATGCCACAGCAAGAATATCAACAAAGTGTTCATCAACAATCTTTTCAACAGCAACCACCATATCAAACATCACCATCACAAGCCAATACTTCTCCATTAGGCTATAGTCCTCAGCAAGGATATTTTCCAATAGAAGCACAACCAGCACAAGCTTTCTACTCTAATGAACTTCCACCAATCCAAGCACCAGTCTTTACTCCAAATGATACGCCAGCTGATGTTCTAAACCATCTCACCGCCTACTTGTCAAAACTGGTTGCAACTAGAGGATTTCCACCAACAAACAATCAGCTCCGCACCTCATCAAATCCTCGACAACAAGCCACTGTTCAAGATGGTCAAGTGACAGTGCAACCTATTCAGGGAAGGCAAAATTCATATGGACCTCCTACAATGACTAGGAACAATCAAGCTGTGAATTCTCAAGCTAGTGGAAATGGGAGTCCTATTGGTCCTAAGAAGGTTGTGACTTGCTACAATTACCGAGGACAAGGTCATATGGCTAGGGAATGCACTCAGCCGAAAAGGAGAAGGGATGATGCATGGTTTCGTGAGAAAATGTATTTGGTTGATGCTCAGTCTAAGGGGAAGATTTTGGATTCAGAGGAGTTAGCATTTCTTGCAGACCCAGGGGCAGCAGATACTGAAGGCATTGCAGTTGTTTCCACTTCTAATGCAGCTTATCAAGCGGATGATCTTGATGCATATGATTCGGATTGTGATGACATTCACTCTGCCCAAGATGCTCTCATTGCTAATCTCTCTCACTACGGTTCTGATGTCATCAGTGAGGTACCAACCACATCTAATAATATTGATGAAAACCAACATCAAGTTGGGCATGAAAATGACAACCTCGAACAGCATTCGGGAACTAGTAACTCAAATAAAGTGGTACCCAATCCAACACATTTGAGTGAACCTCAACCAAATGCTACGACGGGTATGGAATCTTATGCTCAACATGATTTGGTCATGGTGTCTAAACATATTATTGATCAAATGCATATGGCCCTCAGACAATCCGTAGATACCAATTCCACCCTAACTGCTGAGCTTGCGTTGCATAAAGAAAAGGTCAAAACTTTTGAAATGATCCCTCAAGCAGAGAAAATAACATGTTCTGAATTTGACCAATTTCGTTTTGAAAAGATTGAACACTTGAAAGAAATAGAATCATTAAAAGCTAATCTTTCCAATGAATTAAAAGAAAAAGAGTCGGTTGTCAATGATTTTCAGAAACTTAAAATGGATTTCGAAACTCTCGAGTCTAAAAAGGTTGAATCGGAAATTAATGCTACCAAACTTCTTAAATTCAAAGAACAACAGCTTTTAAAACAATACGCTTCCACAGAAAAGGTTCATCTTTTAACTAAATCATTTAAAGAACTCGAACTTAAACGTCTTCAAGATTTACCACCTAATCGCGGTTATGCAAAACAAGCTCAAGAATATATTCCCGGTCTTTATGATATGACCATAATTGGAAAATCGAAAGAAGCACCTTTTGTTCGTAGTACTGAGGAGACACAATCACTTGGGGATGAAACTCATTCTAAAATGCTTTCAAAATTCCATACAATTGATTATGATCAACATAACAAAGATCAATTTTCGAAAAATACACGCATTCGTTTACAAAAGGAATTAGCAGAATTGACAGTTCTTGTGCCCCAAAGTTTGTCAAATGAAAACCTTCCTAGTACGTCTCCTACACTTGTCAAAACGGATCTAACAAAGTTAATTCCACCGGTAAGCAAGGCGTCCGTTAACTTAAATGCGGTTCACCAACACTTAGCCGATTTTGACAAGGTCATTTTGGAACGTACGACAGCTTCGGCCATAACGGAAGGTGAATGGAACTTTGAGCACACTAGAGCTGCGTTCCGAAATGAAATTGTTCCGTTTGTAGACAATGTTAATGCTTGTCTTAGTAATCTTGATCAAGATTTGTTTTTGGAAATAGAAGAATTTAGACGTGTTTTCAATGAAATGGATAATGCTTATGAAACAGTTTACTTGAAATAGAACGGGTTTCACGCCATAATGATCTGCTTCTGAATCAAGTGATGTCTCATGATATAGTTTCTGTCTGTGTGAATACAAGTGTTGATAATGATTCTATTGTGCATAATGTTGAATCTGTGGATACTGTGGTAGATAGTACTTGTCACGAATCTGACGCTGGATTTTTAAAGCTTCAAGATTCATATTCTTCGCTTTCAAAACGATTTGATGAGATTCAAACACATTGTATTTCGCTTGAATGCAAGCAACAATTTATTCAAGAAATCTTTGAAACGTCATTCGAAGGTGTTAATATCGATGATGCAAACTTTGAAAAGAATTTTCGATTGAATTTACAATCAAAACAGCGTCAGCCAAGTGACAAAGTTGCTAAATCTTTGCCGATAGACATAGAGAAATCTAAGGAGCTTAACTGTGTGAACGTACTTGAGGCCGCCGAGAATTTTACACTTGATCTAGATAATCGAGTTTCCAAGATTTTGTCCAAAGTTGATAACTTAAAACAGAAAAATACACGACTCTTTGATTCAGTAAAGCCCGCATGTGCTAATACCACTGCACAGAATCAATCGTTGATTGAATAATTGAATCGAAAGTCGGTGGAAATATCTGATTTGAGGGAACAAATTTGTGATAAAAAACTGGTCTTGGCTGAGTTAAAGGAAACACTTCGTACTCTAAAAGTAAGAATGTCGTGGATAACGCAGCCACTGTCTCAACATCGTCCTCTAGTGCAATCAAAAGGAACCTAATAGCCGTCACACCGCTTAACAAGGGCCCTAGGACTAAACCATCTCAAACTTTGGTCACTAAAGATAAGGCGGAATCAAAACCAGCTTCTAATATTCCCGTGTTGCCTTCTACAGGAGTAAGCACCACTACTAAGGCTCAAAGATCTAAGCTTAAGAGAAACAAGAAGAATGATAGGATCTTGCCCCCATCTAGTAGTCAAGTGAAGAAGAAAGTAGAAGCCCATCCTAGGAATGTTATTTCTGTTTTGAATAAAAAGAATCATGTAGCTAAACCTAAAGGCTCTGCGGTTGTGCAGCGTTCTAAGCCTACTGTGGATTCTAATTTAAAATGTTGGAATTGCAATGAATGTATGTTTTCTAGTCGTCATGATTCTTGCCTTATTGACCATGTGAATGAGATGCATGCTCGGAAAAATGGATTAGAATGGAAACCGACTGGGAAAGTGTTAACCCAAGTTGGTTGGATGTGGCGCCCCACTGGTCTTTCACTATAGTAGGAAATACGTATTTAATATCATTTGTTTGGAATTATGCGTGGTTTTTGTGTTTATTGTGTTTTCAGAGCCAACCGGATGAATATTGAAGAAAACATGGGATTGCACGGGATTTATCGAAGAAAAGGACTCAAGACAGAGTTTATTGTCCAAGAGATGCAAAAGATTTGAAGTCACTGGGCCTATTCGAAGATTTATCGAAGAAAAGGACCAAAGATGGAAGATTTACATAAGTCGAAGAAACTCAAGTCTATTAAACGAAGAAATTAAAAGACGAGTTGAATTTAATCGACGACAAATCCCGAATCAGAATCGAAAACGTCAACTTTTCTGAAAAGACGAGAAGACAAGAAGAACGGGAGAAAGCCCACTCACCAACCAAAGGGAACACCTATATAAAGGGTTCCCCTCACACTTTTCATCTAGTTTTCATTCCCTTCTTTTTCTCTTTTCTTGTTCGTAGTCTTCACCAACACCACTAGGGTGTTTGGTGATTTTGATTATTGTTCTTCCAAATCTTGTAGTTTAATCTTGTCTTTTATTTGTTCAACATTAATCATTAATACAAGTCTTCCTTTATTCTTTTCATTCATCTTGTTCTTCATCATCTTTTTATTTCAAGTTCTTAAGTTCTTATTTGGTTGAGTTTTGATTTTAAAAGTTGTTGAATTTGCGTTTTTATTGTTGGGATTTGTTGCTTATGGTTATTAAATGATTATTGGTTAATTTGGTAAAATCTTTTTGCTTATTTAGCTTGATTTTGGATTAAATTGTTCTTCCCTGTTTTTTCTGAAAGTTACTGTTCTTGAGCGTTCCCCAGGTTCCGAATGAACCAAAAGTTCCGGATGAACTAAAACTTCTGGACGAACCAAAAGTTCCGGATGAACTAAAACTTCTGAATGAGCTTAAAAAGTTCCGAATGAGTTTTCTTTTCAAAAGTTCTGAGTCAGTCTAAAAGTTCCGAACCAGCTTCCGGATCAAAAGTTCCGAGTGAACTTCCGGATCAACAACTTCCGAATCAACTTCGAAGAAAGTTCCGGATCAAATTCCGAGTGAAGGTTCCGAGTGAAGGTTCCGAGTAAACTACCGAGTAAAGGTTCCGAGTAAACTTCCGAACGAAGTTCCGGATCAAGGGTTCTGAACCAAGTTCCGAGTGAACTTCCGAATCAAGGTCAACTTCCGAATCAAATTTCTTTTGAGCATTTTTAAGGGTTACTTTCTGTTTCTTCATTTCATATTTATATTTTAATTGTAATTTTAATTTTAATTCAAGTTTTATTAATTGTTATTAATTTAATTGCTTTTAAATTAAGTTTACATTTTAATGCATTTAAAACTTTTAGTAGATTAGAAAATCACTCCCCTTTTTAGTGACCAAGAACAATCATTCCACTTAGAACCGAGATCAATTCGAGAGGATATCGAGAGAATTTAGAGAACCATCGCAAAAATCTAGTATCAAATGGCGCCGCTGCCGGCTCTTCTCGTTAAGATCAACAGTTTTTTGTGAGAACTTGGATTTTGGGATCCGTTCCCCGTGAACGTTACTTTCTCATAAAAACTTTCAAAAGCACAAAAAATATGAAATTTTCAAAAATCCTAAAAATTAAAAAACATATAAAAACCAAAAATATTTTTGCTTTGTTTTTCCCTTGTTAGTTCTTTTGCAGGTGTATGCGCACTAGATCAACGTCTTATCAAGAGCCCGAGCCTCTCGATAACTTAGACATGGTCGGTGTACAAAACAACAACATACCACCTCAAAACAACAATAATAACAACAACAACCCACCTTTCAACAACATGAATAATAACAACAACAATGAGCCTCTACCGGATAATCGCCCGATGATTGAACTTCTGCAAGCTCATGTAGATGGCAACACTGATCCAATTGTTATACCAGCGATTGCAGCCAACAATTTTGAGCTCAAATCCGGCTTTATCCAGATGGTCTCTGCTCAACCATTCTTGGGGCGTACCATTGATGATCCACATGACCACATTAAGAGATTCTTGCAACTCACCAATACGGTCAAATTCAATGGTGTTCCACAAGAGGTAATCCGGTTACAACTTTTTCCCTTTTCTTTAGAGGGACAAGCCCGGCATTGGCTTGCTAAGGAACCGCCACAGAGTATTCTTTCGTGGACGGATTTGGAAACCAAGTTTATCAATTACTTTTTCCCACCCTCTCGTACTACCGCTTTGCGGAATGAAATCATAAATTTTGAACAAAAGTACGATGAGTCGTTCAGTGAATCTTGGGATCGTTTCAAAGACCTTTTGAGAAAATGCCCACAACATGGTTTTACCAAAGTGCATCAAATTAACACTTTTTATAATGGTTTAAGCATGAATGACCAAGATTCACTAAACAGTGCCTCGGGGGGTAATCTTTTGGCTAAGACTTCCAATGCTGCTTGGGATATCATTGAGAATAAGTCTCGTGTGCAAACCAAGAGTGTTCGGACCAATGTTGCTAGTGCTAGTACTAGTGACAGCGATAAGCGACTTGACAAAATCACCACGCTTCTTGAATCGCTTGCTACCCAAACCGCCAGCAACACCAACAGCATCAACGCTAGAAACGCTAAAGACGCTCAAGTCAATGATGTTAACCAACCATGCGAGATATGCGGGGGTCCTCACTCTTACACCACTTGCACAGCCACCCAAGAGTACCCTTCTGAAAATGTGAATGCAGCTTATGGCACCTATCCTCAAACTGCTTATCAATCTAGACCTCAAGGTGACCGTAATTTACTTAGCTACCGCTCCAACAACTATCTTTCCCCACCCGGTTTTCCTCCTAGCAACCTAAACCAACAACAAACCCTCAATCGCCCTCCTCAACAACAACAACAACCTCGTACACCATACATACCACCTCACAAGCAGCAACAACCACCTCAACGAAACAACCAAGTATACCAGCAACCTGCTTATCAACCACCCGCATACAATGCTCCTTCCAACCAACCCACCGCTTTACACCAAGAAGTGGAAACCTATATGAGGACTAACGATGTGATCGTGGGAAATCTTCAACGGGAAGTGCTCAACCTGAAAGCAGACCTGGTGAAACAAGGGAACGATCTGAGAGCTGACATGAGAAACACGTTGGATAGTCAAACGAATGACTTGAAGAACATGATGGCTAGTTTCTTCCAAGGTAATCAACCCTCTTCTTCGGGTACTCTTCCGAGTAACACCGTTGCGAATCCAAGAGAGGAGATGAAAGCAATCACCACTCGCAGTGGCAAAGGTACCAAGGAACCCAAGCTTCCTATACCTCCACTGGTGATTGTGACTAAGGATAACGAGTCACCTGCTCCTATTCCTCATCCTTCCCCTTCCCCAATTTCTCCACCTCTTACTCCTACCCCTCCTCCACCCAAGGATGTGAGTGATCCTATTCTCCCGAAGCCTTCCTCTTCTTCCAATATACCTTATCCATCTAGGTTGAGGAAAGAGAAGCTCAAAAGCAAGGACGATATTCAGGTTTCAAACTTTCTTAAAATGTTCAAACAACTGAATTTCAATATCTCCTTCGCTGAGGCTCTCGCTCACATGCCTAAGTATGCAAAAATGTTTAAAGATCTTCTGAGTGACAAGGAAAAGCTTCTCGATATTGCCAACACCCAACTTAATGAGAATTGCTCTGCAGTGCTCTTAAGGAAATTGCCAACCAAGCTTGGTGATCCGGGTCGTTTCTTAATCCCTTGCAATTTCCCGGGAGTAGAGAATTGCATGGCCCTAGCCGATCTAGGTGCCAGTATCAATTTAATGCCTCTAAGCGTTTGGAAGCAATTATCTCTCCCTGAGCTAGTCCCTACCAAAATGACTTTGGAATTAGCTAACCGTATGGTTGCTTATCCAGTGGGGATAGCCGAAGACGTCTTTGTAGGAGTCGACAAATTCACTTTTCCTGCTGATTTCGTCGTCGTCGACTACGAGATGGACCCTCGTGTTCCCTTGATCGTGGGTCGTCCATTCCTAAGGACCGGTCGCACTCTCATCGATGTTGAAGACGGTGAGCTTATCATGAGAGTGGGTGACGATAAAATCGTCTTCAACATGGGAAAGTTGTCTAAACAACCTTATTCATACGAGAGTGTTAATTGTATTGACGTTCTGGATGAGGCTTGTGAAGAACACTTTAATGATGCTTGTAAAAATATTCCTACCTCTCCTCCCAATGTTGAAACCGTTTCCTCTATTGATTCATCACTGTCTCTATTTGGAGAAAGTGATTTGTTTTGGAACAATCTTGAAGCCACCATGGGAGATGTGAACTTAGCTAATGATGATTCTCCCACCGATGGGGATGAAGACATGCATTTCTTTGAAAACCTTCTCAACGAAGACAACCTTTCTCCACCATCTCCCACGGTTATTGCTATCGATACTCCGACTTTGAAAACGCCTCCCGTCGAAAATCCTCCGGATTTAGAACGTAAGGAGTTGCCGCCCCACCTCGAGTATGTGTTCCTTGAAGAAGAGAAGAAGTCGCCCGTCATTATCGCGAAGGACTTGAAGGAAGAAGAAAAATCTCGCCTCATCGCCGTGCTTAAAGATCACAAAAAGGCGTTGCTTGGAAAATTTCTGATATTCGTGGAATTGATCCTCACTTCTGCACACACAAAATTCTCATGGAGGACGACTTTAAGCCCACAATTCAAAGCCAACGAAGGGTGAATCCAAAAATCCATGAAGTCATCAAAACAGAGGTTATCAAACTTCTTGATGTGGGTATGATTTACCCTATTTCGGATTCACCATGGGTTAGTCCAGTCCATTGTGTGCCCAAGAAGGGCGGAATAACCGTTGTGCCCAATGCAAACAACGAGTTGATTTCTACCCGTCTCGTTACTGGGTGGAGAGTTTGTATAGACTACCGCAAACTCAATGAAAGGATCATTTCCCTCTACCTTTTATGGACCAAATGCTTGAACGTTTAGCGGGTAATGAATATTACTGCTTTCTTGATGGTTTCTCGGGTTATTTCCAGATACCCATTGATCCCCAAGATCAAAAGAAGACAACATTCACTTGTCCCTATGGCACATTTGCTTACAAAAGAATGCCTTTTGGCTTATGCAATGCCCCCGGGACTTTCCAAAGGTGCATGTTAGCTATCTTCCATGACATGGTTGAACAAACCATGGATGATTTCTCGGTCTTCGGGGATTCCTTCTCTTCTTGCCTTGCCAATTTGGAATGTATGCTTAAGCGGTGCGAAGACACTTGCCTTGTTTTGAATTGGGAAAAATGCCATTTTATGGTAAAAGAAGGCATCGTGCTAGGACACAAAATTTCCAAAGCCGGTCTTGAAGTAGACCGTGCTAAAGTCGATGTTATCGCTAAGTTGCCTCCACCTTCAACCGTGAAGGGTGTGAGAAGTTTTCTGGGTCATGCGGGCTTCTACCGTCGATTCATCAAAGATTTTTCTCAAATCCCTCGCCCGATGACCCACCTCTTGGAAAAAGATACTCCTTTTATCTTTTCCAAAGAGTGTCTTGAAGCCTTCAACTCGCTTAAGGATAAGCTAACTAAGGCACCCGTCTTGGTTACCCCTAATTGGGAGCTTCCCTTTGAGTTGATGTGCGATGCTAGTGACTTTGCTATTGGTGCGGTTCTGGGACAAAGAGTGAACAAACACTTCCAACCGATCCATTACGCTAGCAAGACAATGACTGGGGCTCAATTGCATTACACGACAACCGAAAAAGAGCTTTTAGCTGTTGTCTATGCTTTTGAAAAATTCCGCCCCTATCTTGTCCTTTCTACAACAATCGTTTACACCGATCATTCTGCGCTGAAGTACTTGTTAACTAAGCAAGATTCCAAACCAAGACTTCTTCGCTGGGTTTTGCTACTCCAAGAAACTAAAATCGAAATTCGCGATAAAAAAGGAGCTGAAAACCTAGCCGCGGATCATCTCAGTAGACTTGAGGACCCTTACCAAGGGGATCATCCAAACGAAGAAATCAATGATTCTTTTCCCTTGGAGACCTTAATGTCTATTAATTCGAATTCTGATGAAACCCCGTGGTTTACAGACATTGCAAACTACTTAGCGGGTGGAATTCTCGTTGACGGGTTAACATCCCAGCAAAAGAAAAAGTTTTTCAAAGACATTAAGACTTACTTTTGGGATGACCCGTATCTATTCAAACAATGTGCCGACTTGATTATTCGCCGATGTGTTGATGGACCGGCAGCTTTTGAAATCCTTGATGCTTGCCACAAAGGACCCACCAGTGGTCACTTTGGTCCCAACTACACCGCCAAAAAAGTGTTTGACTCGGGATTTTATTGGCCCTCCATATATCATGATGCTCACAATATGGTTAAACGATGTGATGCTTGCCAAAAACAAGGCAAGATCACACATAAAGACGAGATGCCTCAGAATTTCATTCAAGAATGTGAAATCTTTGATGTTTGGGGTATCGACTTTATGGGGCCATTCCCTTCTTCTAAAGGAAACAAATACATCCTTGTAGCCGTTGACTACGTCTCCAAATGGGTTGAAGCCAAAGCTTTACCCACTAATGACGCAAGGGTGGTTTGTAACTTTTTGAAATCTCTATTCGCTAGATTCGGTGTGCCTCGTTCCATTATTAGTGATCGTGGGACTCATTTTTGCAATGACCTATTTTCTAGAGTCATGGCTAAGTACGGTGTAAATCATCGTCTTTCCACAGCCTACCACCCACAAACTAATGGCCAGGCTGAAATATCCAACCGAGGACTAAAGCGAATTCTTGAAAGGACCGTGGGAGAGCATCGTGCCTCATGGGCTGATAAACTTGATGATGCTTTGTGGGCTTTCCGTACCGCATACAAGACTCCGATTGGTTGTACACCATATCGTCTCGTGTACGGGAAAGCATGCCACCTCCCCATTGAGTTGGAGCACAAGGCTTACTGGGCCTTGAAGTGGGCTAATTTTGATATCACCAAAGCCGGTGACCTATGCAAGATCCAACTCAATGAGCTCAATGAGCTCCGTAATGAGGCTTATGAAAATTCTTTGATCTATAAGGAAAGAACTAAGCTCATTCACGACTCCAAGATCAAAAACCGAGAGTTCCAAGTTGGAGACAAAGTTTTGCTCTTTAACTCTCGGTTGAAAATCTTTTCGGGCAAGCTGAAATCTCGTTGGTCCGGCCCATTCACCATTGCCCAAATTTTTCCATATGGTACTCTCGAGCTCGCTCAACCTAATGGACCTAATTTTAAGGGAATGGCCAGCGAGTGAAGTTGTACTTTGGTGAGGACACCTCTCAGGAGATGATTCCATCCCTCACCACGTTCCTCATGAACTAATTTTGGGTCGAGTCAGGCTCGTGACTCGGTTATCAAAAACAAGCGCTCCTCGGGAGGCAACCCGAGTATCTATCCTGTTCTGATTAACCTCCTAAGTGTAGGGGGACTTCAATACGTGTTTGTATTTGTGTGGTGATGTGATTACAGGGATAAGTGCACTCTTGGAAACTTTGAAGAACCGTGCTCCCGTGTTATCCGAAATCCGGTTCTATCTCTCAACTATCATGATTCAATTTTCTTCATACTCACATTTGAAATTGATCACTTTAGTCGTCTCTTCCTTAACTTGAGTTAACCAACGTGCACAATGTCATAAGTGTAGGGGAGACTTTTCCCACATGCTTAAACATTGAGGACAATGTTTATCTTAAGTGTAGGAGGACTTCTATCGAAGTTTTAAGTGGACTTTTCCATGAAAATGCCTTCATTTAACCGGAAAATCTTATTTTTCAACATTTTTCAAAATTTTTAATTAACTTTGGCCATTTAGTCGTAAATTTTTAAATTTTTATCGTTGCTTTCATATGTATATATCCCGCAATAAAGTTAAAAATATTAATAAAGTGGTGTAGCTAGTTTAGAAATCTTTGACATATTAGGCCCGTTGCGTTTATTTTGACTCAACCCGAATAGACTTATCCAAGTTTATTCTAGCTAGTATCCTTAACCATGTAGACCTTAATTGGTTTATTAGGCTAAGTATCCACGAGTCTCATTACTTGAGATTTTAAATTGTGGAGGACGAGAAATGATAGAGTCAATTATAAGTCGGTATTCTTGCGCAAGCTCACTTGGTGTAATTATTTGCCTATTCTCCCATCACTTGCTAATAATTTATCTGCAATAAGTAAGGTCGTACGATTTGAAAGGTTACTTAGCTTCTAGCCCAAGATCGTTTAAAAGTTGCTCGGTAATGATAAGAGTTCATAGCCAAGGCATAACTTATGAAGGGGGGCGCGAAGATTGGCGAGTCCGAAAAGGCCCTAACAAGGCATGAGGATTCCATTTTATTGCTAAAGATCCAAAGTGATGTGAAAAGCATTATTCCCAAAGTCAATATGAAGGATCAAGACTCACGACGAAAAGCAATCAACTCCCATAAAGATGATGGAGAAGTCTATCCGAAAAGACCCTAACAAGGTATGAGGATAAATCGATCCAAGTCCGAAAAGGAGGCGGATCGTTGTATCTCAAAATCCCAAATAGAGATTGAAGAAATAATCATGAAGTCGTGGTCAACAAAGTTGGAGTATCTCTCAAAAGTCTCCAAGTGAAGAAATTCTATGAAAGATGAGAAGACCATTATCTCAAGCACGTCTCTCAAGATATGATGTATGAAGTACATGCCAAATATCGGCCCGAGAAAGGTCTCAAATCGTGAATCGAGTTATGCCAAGATATGAACTTTTTGATATCCCGAGAAGTAGTTTTAAGAGATTTTGTCCTTTAGCTAACTATTGATCAATCGTCCTACTTTGCTTTCAGCCTAAATAAACTATCGAAATAAGTCCAAAAATGCATCTTCATGATCATTCTAAGACAAAAATAAAATATAAGAGATACACCTAGGAATAAGGGAGTTTAAGCATATAATTAAGCCATGTGTGTAAGTGTTTGATTTACTAACTTATAATAACAATGATCTCATTTTTAAGCTTAGTTTGGGGAACGTGAAACTTGAGGGTGATAAATCTTCGCAGCACCAAAGCCCTAATGTAAGTCCTTGATCTCTTTGCAAGTTATTTCCATGTAGCTATTTTCAAGTGAAAATGGTTTTCTGTCCTTTTGTTTCCTTTAAAGTTTGAATTTCTTTTAGTACTTTAAATTTTTGTTTAGTAGTATTTTAATAAGGCCAAGGTTGATTGATTATGAGAAAAGTGTAAATTTGCTTTATCACTAAGCATTGCATGAGGGCATCGCAATGGTTAAGTGTAGAGGATTTGATAGGTGTGTAAACACCCATCCTTTTACCACTTAATTCTAGCTAAAACGAGACCAAAACGCGTATTTAATATCATTTGTTTGGAATTATGCGTGTTTTTTGTGTTTATTGTGTTTTCAGAGCCAACCGGATGAATATTGAAGAAAACATGGGATTGCACGGGAATTATCGAAGAAAAAGACTCAAGACAGAGTTTATTGTCCAAGAGATGCAAAAGATTTGAAGTCACTGGGCCTATTCGAAGATTTATCGAAGAAAAGGACCAAAGATGGAAGATTTACATAAGTCAAAGAAACTCAAGTCTATTAAACAAAGAAATTAAAAGACGAGTTGAATTTAATCGACGAAAAATCCCGAATCAGAATCGAAAACGTCAACTTTTCTGAAAAGACGAGAAGACAAGAAGAACGGGAGATATCCCACTCACCAACCAAAGGGAACACCTATATAAAGGGTTCCCCTCACACTTTTCTTCCAGTTTTCATTCCCTTCTTTTTCTCTTTTCTTGTTCGTAGTCTTCACCAACACCACTAGGGTGTTTGGTGATTTTGATTATTGTTCTTCCAAATCTTGTAGTTTAATCTTGTCTTTTATTTGTTCAACATTAATCATTAATACAAGTCTTCCTTTAATCTTTTCATTCATCTTGTTCTTCATCATCTTTTTTATTTCAAGTTCTTAAGTTCTTATTTGGTTGAGTTTTGATTTTAAAAGTTGTTGAATTTGCGTTTTTACTGTTGGGATTTGTTGCTTATGGTTATTAAATGATTACTGGTTAATTTGGTAAAATCTTTTTGCTTATTTAGCTTGATTTTGGATTAAATCGTTCTTCCCTGTTTTTTCTGAAAGTTACTGTTCTTGAGCGTTCCCTAGGTTCCGAATGAACCAAAAGTTCCGGATGAACTAAAACTTCCGGATGAACCAAAAGTTCCGGATGAACTAAAACTTCCGAATGAGCTTAAAAAGTTCCGAATGAGTTTTCTTTTCAAAAGTTCCGAGTCAGTCTAAAAGTTCCGAACCAACTTCCAGATCAAAAGTTCCGAGTGAACTTCCGGATCAACAACTTCCGAATCAACTTCCGAAGAAAGTCCCGGATCAACTTCCGAGTGAAGGTTCCGAGTAAACTACCGAGTAAAGGTTCCGAGTAAACTTCCGAACGAAGTTCCGGATCAAGGGTTCCGAACCAAGTTCCGAGTGAACTTCCGAATCAAGGTCAACTTCCGAATCAAATTTCTTTTGAGCATTTTTAAGGGTTACTTTCTGTTTCTTCATTTCATATTTATATTTTAATTGTAATTTTAATTTTAATTCAATTTTTATTAATTTTTATTAATTTAATTGCTTTTAAATTTAAGTTTACATTTTAATGCATTTAAAACTTTTAGTAGATTAGAAAATCACTCCCCTTTTTAGTGACCAAGAACAATCATTCCACTTAGAACCAAGATCAATTCGAGAGGATATCGAGAGAATTTAGAGAACCATCGCAAAAATCTAGTATCAGTGTCCTTTAACTAGGATCACTCCCACTGAAGTGAAGAAAGCGTGCCCTTTAACTAGGAGTACCAAGGCTACCAAAACACAAGCGTGTCCTTTAACTAGGAACACTGACACTACTGTAGGAACCAAGTGCCCTTTAAATAGGTCTACTCCCACTGTAGTGCCCGCGAATAATCCAAAACCTAAGAAAGTTGGAACAGTAAAACATGTTAGTGCTAAAACTCAGATTAGAAAACGCAGGAAATCTAAGGGTCTCAAAAATGTTAGCAATTCTGATAATTCTATATCTGTATCTGCTAACACTCCGGAACCAATAGTTTCCAATGCATTGTCTACTGTTGTTGTTGAAAACAGGTGGTCCAAATTGTTCTATGGTATTTGAACTCTGGTTGCTCCAAGCATATGACCGGAGATCGCTCTCAGCTCAGAAATTTCGTCAGCAAGTTTCTTGGTACGGTTCGATTTGGCAATGATCATATTGCAAAGATAATGGGTTATGGTGAATATCATATTGGGAATGTTATTATTTCAAGAGTGTATTATGTGGAAGGTCTCGGTCACAACTTATTTTCTGTGGGACAATTTTGTGATGCAAACCTAGAAGTTGCTTTTCGAGAGCATACCTGCTTCATTCGTAATTTGGAAGGGGTTGATTTATTGAAAGGTACTCGAGGGAATAATTTGTATACTTTGTCTCTACAAGACATGATGGCCGCTTCTCCCGTATGTCTTCTCTCCAAAGCATCGAAGACTAAGTCATGGTTATGGCATCGACGGTTATCTCATCTTAACTTTGACGCTATTAATCATTTGGCGAAAAACGAACTTGTTCGTGGTCTTCCTAAACTTTCATTTCACAAGGATCATTTGTGTTCCGCGTGCACAATGGGGAAAAGCACTAAGAAATCCTATAAACCCAAGACGGAAGACACCAACCAAGAGAAACTTTATCTATTGCATATGGATCTTTGTGGGCCAATGCGTGTTGAAAGTCTTAGTGGCAAAAAGTACATCCTCGTCATTGTCGATGATTACTCTCGGTTTACATGGGTGAAATTTCTTAAAGCAAAAAATGAGGAACCTAAATTCATCATCGGATTTCTCAAGATTATTCAAGTGCGTCTCAACACTACTGTCCGACGCATTCGTACAGATAATGGAACCGAATTTGTGAATCAAATCTTGCGTGATTATTATGAAGAAGTTGGCATATCTCATGAAACATCCGTTGCTCGCACTCCACAACAAAACAGTGTCGTTGAAAGGCGAAATTGCACACTTATGGAAGCTGCTCGAACGATGTTAATTTACGCAAAGGCTCCATTGTTTTTATGGGCAGAAGCAGTATCTACAGCAATGTACACCCAAAACCGGTCACTAATTCGTAAACGCCATGGTAAAACACCTTATGAGCTTCTCCATGGAAAAGTACCAGATTTATCATATCTTCATGTATTTGGTTCTCTTTTCTATCCAAATAATGATGGTGACAATTTGGGAAAACTTCAACCAAAGGATGATATCGGTATTTTCATTGGTTACGCACCCGCAAAGAAGGCATACCGAATCTACAACCGTAACTCTCGCAAGATCCTCGAAACTATGAATGTTGATTTTGATGAGCTGACAGCAATGGCTTCTGAGCAAAGCAGCTCTGAACCCGCACTTCATGAAATGGGACCCAGTAATATTAGTTTTGGTCTTGTCCCAAACAACCCTACTTCATCATCATTTACACCACCTACTAGGAAGGAATGGGATACGTTGTTTCAACCGTTCTTTGATGAATTCTTTAATCCTCCAACTATTGTTGCTCCAGAACCTGAGGTAATAGCTCCGGTAACCGAAGTTGTCGCTCCAGCAACCGTTGCACAATCAGATACGTCTGCACCTACAATTGGTCAAGATACACCTACAACAAGTAATTCTCAACCAACACTTGTTTCAACTACCCATGTCATGCCTATAGATGATGAAGAGGATGATGATGATCACGATTTGGAATTCGCTCAAATGCGTGAACTTCCATTCTTTGGTGTACCATTCCCGACCCTAATCAAGCCGGGTCGTCCACCTCAGAGGAAGCTCCTTCTGCAGTTTACTCCAATCCACGGATTCGTGAACATGACAGCAAGTGGACAAAGGATCATCCTATAGATTCTATTATTGGTGACCCTAATCGTCCAGTATCCACACGAAGTCAGCTACAAGAAAGTGCAATGTTTTGTCACTTTGATGCTTTTCTCACTGAAGTTGAACCTAAGACATGGAAAGAAGCTTTTACTCAATCATGTTGGATAGAAGCTATGCAAGAAGAACTTAATGAGTTTATACGTCTTGAAGTATGGGAACTCGTCCCATGCCCGGATCAAGTGCAGTTACTCACTTTGAAATGGGTTTACAAGGTGAAACTCGATGAGTTAGGCGGAATATTGAAGAACAAAGCTCGACTAGTAGCTCGTGGATACAAGCAATTATTGGGCATCGACTTTATGGAATCCTTTGCACCTGTTGCCCGTTTGGAAGCTATTAGACTATTCCTCGCTTATGCAGCCCATATGAATATGATCGTCTATCAGATGGATGTGAAGACGGCATTTCTTAATGTTGAAATCAAGGAAGAGGTCTATGTTCAACAGCCTGATGGTTTTGTGAATCCTAATTATCCTAATCATGTGTACAAGCTTAAGAAGGCTCTCTATGGGTTGAAGCAAGCTCCTCGCGCATGGTATGATCTATTGTCACAATTCCTCATTACGCAAGGCTTCGCTAAAGGCAAGGTGGATCCCACGCTGTTCATTCAGAAATGAGGTAAAGATATGATTATGGTACAAATATATGTTGATGATATTATATTTGCAGCCTCGACCCAAACCTTATCGGATGAGTCTGGGACACTCATGTCTTCCAAGTTTAAGATGTCAATGATGGGCAAGGTATCGTTCTTCTTAGGTCTTCAGATATCTCAGAGTCCTAGAGGCATCTTTATCAATCAATCCAAGTATGCCCTTGAATCGCTTAAGAAGTATAAGATGGAATCTTGCGACCCCGTGGATACTCCAATGGTGGAAAAATCTAAGCTTGATGCAGATCCACATGGAGTTGCCGTTGATCTGACACTTTATCGTGGAATGATCGGTACTCTTCTGTATATCACAGCCAGTCGACTTGATCTTCAGTTTGCTATATGTATGTGTGCCAGGTATCAAACTAGGCCTACTGAGTGACACTTAGCTACTGTTAAAAGGATCTTTCGATATCTTAAAGGAACCATTAATCGGGGACTTTGGTATTCGAAGGACTCTTCTATTGCACTAATGGCATATGCAGATGCGAATCACGCGGGTTTTCAAGATACAAAGCGTAGCACGAGTGGAACATTGCAACTACTAGGAGATCGATTAATCAGTTGGGCATCGAAAAGGCAGAAAAGCGCTGCAAATTCAAGTACGGAAGCAGAATACATAGCTATGTCCGGTTGTTGTGCTCAAATTCTTTGGATGAGATCGCAATTAACCGAGTACGGTCTAGGTTTCAACAAGATTCCGATGTACTGCGACAACAAAAGTGCAATTGCCTTATGCTGCAACAATGTTCAATTCTCCCGGTCGAAGCATATTGACATTCGCTACCATTTCATCAAGGAGCAAGTGGAAAATGGAGTAATCGAGCTTTACTTTGTCTGATCTGAGTATCAATTGGCGGATATTTTCACGAAGGCTTTAGATCGCGCTCGAATTGAATTTTTGGCCGACAAGCTAGGAATGAGAACATTCTCGCCTGAGACTCTTAAGGAACTAGCAGATGAAGCGAAAGAATAGTGGTGGTAAAACTATTCTCCGTATCCTTGGTGATCATCTGTATATATTGTTTATATTTTTATACACAAAAGCAAAATACAAAAATATAAAACCATATAAAAACCATAAAAATTGAAAATTTCATAAAAATCCAAAAATATTTTTACTTTATTTTTCAAAGGCATGTCTTTTGGTACGATAATATTTACGGCCTTAGAAATGTTGATTAATATTGACACGGCGCCATAAATAGAGTTCGTACAAAAGTTGTAAATATTTCATAAAACATGCCTAAATGGCTTGTAGTTATTTCTGACTGCAACCCGGTTTTCATATTAAAGTCAAGTATTTCTTATGAAAGCTTTGGCTAACAACGGGAATTAATTTTCTCGGGCAAGGTTTACTTTAAAACCTTGTAAGGGATCAAGTTTACTTTATAACTTGGTCTAACACAAATCTATGTACGTTTCAGTGCATTTATTTGTTAAAACAAGAGAAGTCTTGTTTTTATGAAGCTATCATCTCTACAACCATAGCAATCTACAATTGGTATCTACATCCTCGACGATGCGACTACTCAACCGTCGACTACAGCTCTCTCAGTAGAACACGGGTCAACAATTGAGGGGGAACAATTGTCAAGCATTCAGAATCTTCGATGCCGAACGTGCCTAGTTCACAAGTTGGTGTCAAGACAACAATACCAACCGTACATGTGGTATCAAGAGATGACTTCAGACGTGACGAGGCGACCAACATATGCTGACAAGAACCATTTGATCTTATCATATGCTGTTCTCATCAATCAGGTCCAACCTTGTCAGTTCTTTTTAATATGGTGAATATGTGATCATGTTACAAATTGATATCATATCTCATACATTTGGAATCATGAAGATAAAATGGACTTGCATTTTTCTTCCCAAAACCTTTGTTAAAACTTCATTAAATCAATTGATATTAAAAACATCGATTGGGTTAATATTTTAATAT
The DNA here is from genome assembly GCA_025667525.1 of Glebionis coronaria. Classification (NCBI taxonomy): domain Eukaryota; kingdom Viridiplantae; phylum Streptophyta; class Magnoliopsida; order Asterales; family Asteraceae; genus Glebionis; species Glebionis coronaria. The sequence continues at coordinate 168,964,122 of CM046875.1, forward strand.
GGGGGAGAAAATGTGATTTAATATGGGATATTATCATAAATGGTTTGACTTAATGTGCTGGCTCATCTCTACATATGCGAAATGTTTTCGAATATCGTGGCATATGTTAAGGGGGAGCAAAATGGATTTGCTATAACAAAATGGATTTTCATGGTGACATATACTTACCCAAAACCTATTTATTTCACGACGATGAAGATTGTGGTGACATAAGGATGGTAGGATAGGTTAAGTCCTATGATTCTTCCAGAATCGGAGGAATCTTCCCAAGGACATTCCATAGCTAGAAATAGTAGTCCTTAGGAAACTTGGAGAAAGATTGTGATCGTAGCTGAATGCCGACCAAGTACTTAAGTTGGCACTGGAACAATCACAACAAGGTGCTAGTTATGACGTATTGGTAAGCATTGAAGGGGTTGAAGAATGAAAAAGAATTGTAAAGATAAAGGGTGTAAAGAAAGAAGCCCTCCTTACAGCTTAGGCAGAAACCGGGTCAACACATATGCTATTGAGATCATTTTTAATGATGCTTGATATTGAAGATAAGACATCATGGACCCAGTGACGCAATGCACAACCCATCTCAGCTAACTCAGATATCTCTCAAAAGGTATTTGTTTTAATCACACGGAGACAACACGTTATCTATTGATTTATTCACTCCGAATAAATTGGTATTGAAATGGTGGCACTCCTCTCCAGCCTCCGATCACTAAAATCCAAAGTGCACGATCGAGTCTAGAGCCATTTGAGATCTTCAAATATCTCATTAGGACATACTTTCATATTTCCTTGCTTCTTTACACACTGTGAAAAGTAAGAATGATTTTAAGAGTCCTACGTAAAATCTTCATGATCTTGCCTGAACATCCGAATAATACGAAAGTATTTACAATGAAGATGGAAATCCTTCTTGAGCGAACATCAAAAAACTTATGGTAGGTGACTTGTGCGATTCTTTATGAATCAAACTTGTGATAACTGGAAAGCAACAGTGGTTTAATTCTTAAATGAATTTAAACACGTTCCAAGCCTCTACGCAATATCTTAGTGATCTTGCCAGAACACTCAGAGTGATACCTTAGAGTTCACAGTGATGAGTGGAAATCCTTCTAGTGTTTACCTCAAACAGCACTTGGTAGGTAACTTGCAAGATTCTATACAAATCAAGCTCGTGACAACTGGAAAGCAACGATGGTGCGGTTCTTAATTTAATTTCACTTGTTCCAGGAACATGAATTGACGCCTTCAAATCATGCGGATATTTTTATCCAAATGATTCACTCTTTATGTTCGCAGTCAGCTTTGGACGGTCGAATAAAGAGAACGAGTTTACCCGCGAAATCCTGTCAGGAAGTTACTTAATTGAAACTATCCGTCACGGGTACGATATCTAATATCGTCCAATGGTCTTCACCGACCGGAGGTAAAATGCTACCGAATTAGAATGAAATGTTCAAAGCCATTCCGTTCGTGTCTACTTATTTTGAGGCATTTGAAGACGGTGGCGTTGTGGAATCCAAGAAGAAGTCATCCCCGCATGCTTATACTTTATGCACTTAATATCTCATCTAATTCAAGAAAGCCTAAAAGTTAAGTCTTCCGCTGTATCGAACTCTGAAGCTTTCAAGAATTACGAAGGTATAAGTATGTGGGACATGGTGTCACGAAGAGGCGAAGATCACAAGTGATGGATGCACGAGATCAAGGCAAGAGATTAATGCTCAAGATTGATATCAAAGATCACATCAGCATGTTCACCAGAAAAGAAAAAGAAAAAGAAAGACGAAGACTACGAGCTCAAGACAAGCATAATATGCTAGGTTTATTTCATTATTGTAACTCGGGTAACGCCCTTTTTTGGAGTGACCTCCCTTAGGGGGAGATAGTTGGAAATACGTTTTACGTATTAATAAGGATGGGTCACTCCAACGATAGTCCATGTAATAGCTCGTAGTTTAGTTAACTTTCTTTCTTTATTAAACAAGTCCAAGCCAAGCCTACAACATGTGTAGGCCGGCCCAAACGTGTAAGCCCAAGCCCATTACAAGGCTTGGGTATATAAACCCTCTCCTTTGATGGAGAGGGTGTGTGGTTTCATAATTTTCACATAGTTCTTTTTAGTTTCTCTCTCTAGCTTTGTGTGAAATCCACCATCTCTCTATCTCTTTCTCTCTCTAAAAACATAAGCATAGATTTACATTTCGGTATCTCAAAGGAACACTTCATCGTGGTCTATGGTATCCGAAAGATTCCTCTATTGCTTTAATATCATATGCAGATGCCGATCATGCTGGGTGTCAAGACACGAGGCGTAGCACTTTTGGGTCTGTGCAACTCCTTGGAGACAGATTGATTAGTTGGTCCTCAAAAAGGCAGAAAAGCACTGCAATTTCTAGCATGGAGGCTGAATACATTGCCATGTCCGGTTGTTGTGCTCAAGTCCTTTGGATGAGATCACAACTAACTGACTACGGTCTTGGATTCAACAAAATCCTGATGTATTGTGACAACGAGAGCGCCATTGCCCTTTGCTGCAACTACGTTCAACACTCCCGGGCAAAGCACATCGACATTCGCTACCATTTCATTAAAGAGCAAGTGGAAAACGGAGTGATCGAGCTGTATTTTGTCACCACTGAGTATCAGCTGGCAGATATGTTCACCAAAGCCTTAGATCGAGGACGAATCGAGTTTTTGATCGACAAGCTTGGCATGAAATCCTTCTCTCCAGCGACTCTCAAAGAGTTGGCAGAAGAATCAAAAGAATAGTGGTGGTAAACTATTTCTGCGTATCCTTTGATCGTGATCATGTATATTATCGTATATATATAAACCACAAAAAGAAAATACAAAAATATAAAACCTACAAAAACCATAAAAAAAATAAAACCTACAAAAACCATAAAAAAATAAAACCAAGAAAACCCAAAAATATTTTCGTCTTTTAAATCGGGCATGTCTTTTAGTACGGTAATATTTACGGCTTTAGAAATGTCGATCAATATTGACACGGCGCCATAAATAGAGTCCGTATAAAAGTTGTACATTTTTAAAACATGCCCATTATGGCTTGTAGTTATTTCAGACTGCAACCCGCTTTTCGCATTAAAGTCACGTATTTCCTTGGAAAACGTTGGCTCACAACGGGAATTAATTTTCTCGGGTATGATTTACAAGCCAAATCATACAAAGGGATCAACTTTACTTTATAACTTGGTCTAACACGAGTTAGTGTACGTCTCAGTGCATTAGCTTGTCAAAATAAGAGAAATCTTATTGCCACCACGAATCAATCTTTTCAAGACATTAATTGGAAAATGTTTTCATCAATATTTGACTCTTTAAACAATGACTACAGCTCTTTCAATAGAAAACGGGTCATCGTTTAAGGGGGAGAAAATATTAAATCGTCTTCGTCATCAAAACGGTTTTCAAAAGTTGTTGAGGAAAATTAATTGGTAAATGGTTAATGACTGGAATTGATTTGGTATTCATCTTGTATTCGTTCGTGATTTTTCGTGAATAGTTAAGTTGTGTGATCGCTAAGATAGGTTAAGGTGGTTAAATCTAACGATGGTTAGGGAGTTTAACGATGGTTAGTGACTAGAAACGAAAAGAAAAGGAAAAGAAAAGAAAAACAAAACGTTAAGGGACAATAAATGACAAGACTTTAAAATGAAAGGGTTAAAATTGACAAAGGGTAAAAATTGGAAAATTTTGACCAAGTCAAACCCCCCTCCCCGTCTCCTTCTTTCTTTCTTTCTTTTCTTCTTTCTACTGTTTTCTGTTTTCCGCCATTAACACACATAAAACACACACACAAGTTCATAATCCATCGTTTTTAATCTCTCAATCCGTTCCATTCGATTAACAAGGTACATACGTGTTAGTAATTCATCTAATTCGTCTTTAATTCTACCTAATTAATTTGTTCTAATTCAATTAATCAAATTAGGGTTTCTGCTCTATTTTAGGCATTAATTAATTAGGGTTTTAGGTGGGTTTGGCTCGGATTAGCATTAGAAAGATATGTGTTGCCTTAGAATGCCATAAATTCACTCATGCGTTTAGATTAATCCATCATAGAACGAATTTAGGAGTATTCCGAATGAGCAAGTGTTTGGCAAAAATATTCCGGATAGACTGTTTATTCCGGATAAACTGATTATTCCGGATAGACAAGTTTATTCCGGATAGACCATTTTATTCCGGATAGCCTATTTTATTCCGGATAGACAGTTTATTCCGGATAGACAGATTTTATTCCGGATAGCCCATTTTATTCCGAATAGCCCATTTTATTCTTGATAGACAGTTTATTCCGGATAGACCATTTTATTCCGGATAGACCATTTTATTCCGGATAGCCCATTTTATTCCGGATAGACCATTTTATTCCGGATAGCCCATTTTATTCCGGATAGACAGTTTATTCCGGATAGATGATTATTCCGGATAGACCAGTTTATTCCGGATAGACCATTTTATTCCGGATAGCCCATTTTATTCCGGATAGACAATTTATTCCGGAAAGACAATTTATTCCGGATGAAACAATTATTCTGGATGAAACAATTATTCCGGATGAAGTGTTTATTCCGGATGAAGTGTTTATTCCGGATGAAGTGTTTATTCCGGATGAAGTGTTTATTCAGGATGAAATGTTTATTCCGAATGAAGGTGTTTTTGCTTAATAACTTGTTAAATGTTTGAGTGTTGTAAATGCTTAAGGTTTTATGTCATATGTTTAATGCTTAGGTATAAATTCATAATGATATTTATATCTGTGTGTATCAACCTTTATGTTTTATCTTAAGCAGAAACAATGACTAACCCAACCGTGCAACAAATACAAAACACTAGAGCAGCAGCCATTGAAGAAGCCAAAGCCCTCAAGTTCATTCCATACAACTACCGGTTGAAGGAGGTCTCTAACTCCAATCACAATGGATTCAAGGTAGCTTCAGCCATTCTTGACAATTCTCACTTCAAGAATGCACTAAGGAGTAGTGCTTCGGTGCCCTTCGACTACATGTACGAATTCTGGGCAACCAAAGAGAAGATGTCAAACAAGATCACATTCTTCCTGGAAAACAAGCAACAGACTCTCACCGTGTCAGACTTCCGCAAGATCTTTGGTTTTCGGGAGTCACCCAAAGGTACAACATTCTCAGCGAACCCGACCAAGAACGAGCTCATGGAGTTGTTCTCTGCTATTGGATGCGCGGACTTACGAATAGTGTCCGATTTTACCACAGCCAAAGTGGGTCAACCTTGGAGAGCGATTTTTGGTATTCTCAGCCGATGTCTCACACCCAAAACGACTGGGTATGATGTTGTGCATCCGCCAATCATCAATATGTTCTATGGTATGTTCAAAGGTATTAATATTGATTATGCATCATTGTTGTGGGACGAGTTTAGTTATCAACTCTTCACAAACACGAAGACTAAGGCTAAAGGTTACCAATACCCTAGGTTCATAAAGCTAATCATACATTATTTTATGGAAAATGATGCGTCTATTGATAAGCGTGCAGGTAGCCGTCACCACACAAAGGATGTTGATGATCTGGTGGACCTAAGGCAAGAAACTCACTCCAATGTTTTTATCCCTGGTCCTATTCCCGGTCATCTCCTGACAGATAAGATTATCGCTTCTGCTGATTACAAGAACATGCTAATAGAAATCGAGAATCAACAAGCAAGCATTCAAGCAGGGGAAGACTCGTCGACCACGGTTAAGAGTAAAGGTAAACGCAAGCAAACAGCTTTACCTGAACCCAAATCCAAGAAGAAAAAGACTGTGGCTAAGAAGGGTAAGAGCACGGCTGACGAGCTTGTTCTTCACGATGAAGAAGATGTTGATGACGATCCTACTCTCGAGCTAACTCGCAAGACTGAGAAAAAGTTAATGAAGCAGGCTATTGAAAAGAGTAGGAGAGACACAGGCGGTAGTTGTTTGGGTGTACAGATAGATGTTGAAGAAGATTACGAGGAGCCACATGACATTAGTGAGTTTGGATCACCCGAACGTTACTCCGAATCGAAGGAGACATCCATTGCGGATACAGCAAGTGTTGAGAAGGAGTCCGGTGCTACAACAATCATTGTGACTACACAACCTCTTGTAACTCAACCTCCACCAGTCCAGCGTTTACCAACATGATCGGTGCCAACACCACTACCATTCCCTCCACCTCCACCTACTTCCATCATGAGTACTATAATCACAACCGTGCCTTTTCAACCATCCCAGAGTAGCCCTGCATCATCCTCAGTGGCTGCATTCGTAATGGTAGAAATACTGGATAAACACATGGACAGTCAAAGAAAAGAGATGGCTCAACTTCGAGAAGAGCTATTTCGACGAGTGCAAAGTGAGGAGGCATCCAAGAAAGCCCTAGAAGAAATGCTAGCTAAGTTCACTGCAGAGATGGAGTTTACACGTAAATCTCATGCATAAGAACTTGCTCAGGTCAAAAAGGCTAAAGCTAATAGGAATGAAGCACGATTTACAAGACTTCGAGCCATAAAGGATAAATATAAGGAGCAGAAAGAAACACTTGAAGCTTCTATTGTAGAGAGAGTGAAAGAATCCGTTGATTCTCTTATGCCAAAGCTGCGTGAAGAGATGAGGAAACTTGCGGCTGATAACTTTATGATTAAGTCATCCAACCTTCCGAGTCGGCCTACAAAATTGCATATGACTTAACAGATTTTGAACTAAAGAAGATCCTCAAAGCTCGCATGAAGGAAGTTGGATCTTTTGACAAGTCTAAAATTCAGCGAACACTCTACAAAGCACTCAATGAAGCTATCTTGGAGGATGATCGGTTGTTTAAAACATTTAGAAGTGTGGTACCTTACCACATCTTGGATGAGGAGGAAAAGGAAGGTAGTGAGCAAGAGGAGAGTGATGGTGAAGAAGAGGGTGATGGTGAAGAAGAGGATGATGGTGAAGAAGATGAAGACAAAGGTAGTGATGGTGATGATGGTGATGATGATGATGATGGTGATGGTGGTGATCAAAATGAGGAGAGTGATAAGGGTAGCAATGGGGATGATGATGAGGATGATGATGACAACGAAAACAGGGATAGCGGTAACAATGACCAGCCTGATCAGTCTGATGACGATGAAACGGGGGACAAGGTTGCCAGCAAAAAGAAACCATCCAAGTCTGGTACCAAGTCTCAGAAAGATGTTGCCCGAAAGGAAAAGTCCACATCTACAGAGTCAGGACGAACCAAGTGGCGCCATGATGTGAATGCTGCTACTGCATCATCGATTCACGGTACATCTGTTTCTGTTTCTATACCTGTTACCACTAATCCTGTTAGTTCTTTTGTTGCTCCTGTGATTGCAGAACCAGTAACTGAACCTGAATCTGCACAACACTCGCTTGTTCATGATACCGCCAAAATGCCTTAATCAGAACCAGCAAGTGTTCATGTTTCTACTCCTCTGCAAAAAGAACCAGAATCTAATGTTCCCGAGGTAAGCACACGGGACTGGGCGGATACATTGGAGATTGATGAAACTGCACCGCCACAAGCTTGGATCACGGCATCTGAAAAATATGATCCAATCACAGACGCTGATAGAGATGTTCTATATCTCCGTATCCGTAGTCCGATAGACTTGTGTGCATTTTGGGCTCATGAGTTCAAATCTTCGGTCACTCCGTCTTTGGTGAAGAGAGCGCTAAAGGACAAGAGACTTCACGCCAAAACCAGGTTAAGCCTCATGGAGTACGAGTATTATGCTGACGAGGTCCTGAAAGCTCTCAATACCATTCAAAGGCCAGGCCTTCATGAGTCAGAAAGAGCTCCACCTCCACTTGATCCCTCTCAAGATAATCAAATTGCTCTTGACTTCTTTGTCACCTATGATCTTGAGTATCTCCTCAAGGGATCATCCAAGTACGCGACCTCCCTGACCTTGTTGAAAGCTGCTAATTAGGGGACAATACCTTTTATCGAGGAAAAGGTCAATCGACTCTGGGTTCCAAAGGTAAGCCGTAATTATGACATGTATGATGCTATAGAAGCATCACATTGGGACGAGCGAGTCCGAAGGGCATACAGAGGTTGCTGCTTAGCCAACTCAGGTAGTATTGTCAAATCCGATATTCGCATCTCACGTATTTTGGGACTGAAGATTGAACCCAAGAATGGCTATCATCATGTGACGGAGATTCGTCTAAAAAAGGGAGGATGACAGAGAATACAAGATACAGCAGGGAGATTTTTCTATCATTCGCCTTGAAGATATCAAAGACATGTTGCTTATGATGACCCGTGATCAACTTACCCATCTTACTCGTGAAGAAATCATTGCCTTGAATACAGCACTTCGTATGTTCACACGAAGCGTTGTTATCAAGAAACGAGTTGAAGATCTTCAATTGGGAGTTGAAAGCTACCAAAGGAAGCTTAACATGACCCGTCCAATGAATCAAGTTCTACCTCAACATGTCAAAAGATGTCCCTATACCGGCACGACCGTTCCGATGTACGGGATTTTCTACATGAACAGTCGTGGGATCATGAAGTTTATGAGGGTAGGTGAGCTTCATAAATACAGTGATGGGACTCTCATATACATCAGAGGAAAATTGGAGCATCTTAATTCTGGAGGGACATTACCATAAATGATTGAGGATTGGCATCCGGGTTATCGGAAAATGGCGACATATGTGATCAAGAAGATTGATGAAAAGCTCCGGGAACGTAGATTGATGAGGAGCTTAGAAAGATTTGTTGGTGGTAGACCATATGGAGTGCACTACAAGTTACTGCAACAATCCATCTAATGGGTCCACTCTATATTGGTTTTATTTGTGAATATGTAAATTTTGTGAATATTATGCTTTTACGGCTTGATGTAGTGTTAAGGTATGATAATTTTTCAAGATTTCTCACGAGATTCTAAATCTTTCAAAATATGTCATACTAAAGCACTACAATTAACCCTTTATTAATTTAAGGGGGAGCATTAATATGTTCTATGGCCAAACATTGATTTCATTTTTACCCAAATACCGGTTAATCCATTCAATATCCCAAATATTAATGGTTAACATTTTGGATAAGGGGAGAAAATGGGATTAAGGAGACTTAAACGATACTTGGCTAAAAGATGAAAAAGACTTAACGATAATCCAACTTAATATGTGTAAAGCACGTGTTAAGGGGGAGCGTTTTTTTATGAACAAAACACTTAAGGTACAAAACTCTTGATTTCAATATCACAAGTACCTTAAGTGATTTTCAAGGATTTTTCATGGTGACTATACTTTCCCAAAACACGCTTAATTCACGACGGATGTGGTGACAAAAGGGTGGTAGGAATAGGTATTAGTCCAATGATTCATCAGAGCCGATGGAATCTTCCCAAGGACAATTCCCTAGATAGAATTAGAAGTCCTAGAAAAGATGGAGAATGATTGTGAAGTAGCAGAGTACCGACTAATTACTGATGCTAGCACTGGAACAATCACAACAAGGTGCTAGTGATGATGTATTGGTAAGTACTGAAGGGGTTGAAGAATGAAAAAGAAATGTAAAGATAAAGGGTGTAAAGAAAGAAGCCCTCCTTACAACTTTAGGCAGAAACCGGGTCAATACATATGCTATTGAGATCATTTGTTAATGATTCTCGATATTGAAGAAAGACATCATGGACCCAGTGATGCAATGCACAACCCTTCCCAGCTAACTCAAATATCTCTCAAAAGGTATTTGTTTTAATCACACGGAGATCAACACGTTATCTATTGGTTTATTCACTCCGAATAGACTGATATTGAAAAGGTGGCACTCCTCTCCAGCCATCGCTCACTAAATCAAAACGCACTATCGAGTCTAGAGCCACGAGATCATTAAAAGTCTCATTAGGACACTTTCCACTTATTCCTGGCTTTCTCACACACTGTGAAAAGTAAGAGATCTTTATGAGTCCTACGCAGTATTCTTGTAATATTGCCAGAACATCTGAGTGATACGCAAGTATTACAATGAAGATGGAAATCCTGCTTGAGCCAACATCAAACAAGCTCATGGTAGGTGACACGTGCGGTTCTTTAAGAACCAATCTTGTGAAAAACTGGAAAGAAACAGTAGTTTAATTCTTAATTGAACTTAAACTCGTTCCAGGCCTCTACGAATTATCGTATGATATTGCCAGAACACTTAGAGTGACACTCTTTAGTGTTCACAGTGACGAGTGGAAATCCTTCTAGTGTTAACATCAAACAGCACTTGGTAGGTGACGTGCAAGATTCTTTATGAATCAAGCTCGTGATAACTGGAAAGCAACGATGGTGAAAATCTTAATTGAAATTCACTTGTTCCAGGTTTCATGAATTGACGGCTTCAATCACAAGGATAATTTATCGAAGTGATTCACTCTTTATGTTCGCAGTCAAGCTTAGTGATCGTCGAATAAAGAGAACGGGTTTACCCGCGAAATCCTGTCAGGAAGTTACTTAATTGAAACTACCGTCACAGGTACGATATCTAATATCGTCCAACGGTCTTCACCGACCGGAGGTAAAACGCTACCGATTTAGAATGAAATGTTCTAAGCCATTTCATTCGTGTTCTATTATTTTGCTACGAAGACGGTGGCGTTGCGGTGTACCAGCTAAAGTCGTTCCCACATGCTTATGTTTTTCTGCATCAAAGTTCAGCAAAATTCAAGAAAGTAGAAAATGAAGTCTTCCGCTGTACCAAACTCTGAAGCTTTCAAGAATTCAACAAAAGACATAAGTGTGTGGAACATGGAGTCACGAGGAGGCAAGATTCACAAGAAGGCAAAGATCGCACGTGATTGGTCAAAAGAACAATGCTCTCAAGCCAAAGCCTAAAAGATCAAATCAACATATTCACAACAAAAAGAAAAGAAGAAAAGACTACGAGCTGAAGAACGAAGACTTAGTATAGTATGCTAGGTTTAGAACTGTGTAACGTGGAGTGACCTCCCTTAGGGGGAAATTGTTATAAATATGTTTTTAACGTATATTAGAAGTATCGGTCACTCCACAATATTATTGAATGTTGTATAGCTCGTAGTTAAATACTTGTTTAATTTGTTAAGTAAAACCGGCCCATGGGCTTGTCATGGGCCGGCCCAAGTCTATTAGTGGCTTGGATATAAATACCCCTTTCCACCATGGAAAGGGGGTTGGTTGGTTGTTTCAGATTTTACAATAATAAAAACATACATTTCTCTCTCACTTTCTCTCACTACTTTCTCTCTCTAAAACCATCAACCCACCTTATTGATTCATAAGATTATCACTATTCTTCAGTCTAACCACCCTCCCCATTAATGAAATAGAACAAGGACTAAGGGCTTTGGGTTATCCTTTTCCTGATGAAGGAACTTTAAATAAATATCATAAACAGGAGTTTCCCCCAGCCTGGAAGTACCTAATACATGTCCTCTTGCAATGTTTGAGTCCCAAGTGTACTGCACACAATGAGATCAATAGATCTATTACTAGTGCTATTGTGTGCATTGCTACTGGGCAAAAGTTTAATTATTCCAAAATGATTTTTGAGGGCATGTGTAAAAATAAAGGGAACAAAATGACTTTAGCTTATCCCAGATTTTTACAAATGGTTTTTGAGGTGCAAAATTACTGCACAAGGGATCATGATGATTTTTATGAGATCCCTGTGCAAAAGAAAGCAATTTTTATGAAGATGAACTCACCCCCACATCGTGACCTACCCCTCACCCCTGCTATGGTTGCTGTCATTGAAGCAGCACAACCCCAACCAGACCCCCAACCCCAAATTGACCCAATACCTGAACCTCTACCTTCACCACAACATATGCAAATTGACCAAGAACCCTTCGACGCTGACACGTTAAATGTTGGCATTGATGTGCCTATTTCAAACGTTGACACCAATCCTTCACAGACCCAAACACCCCTTAACCAACCAACATCCACCCAATCCACATCTTCTTCTCCCCCAACACAATATAGGTTACAAAAATGCCAAAGGACTACTAGAGTGTTCTCCTCTAGTGGTCCTAGCCATGTAGCAGAGAGAACCACCACCACAAGTGTGGTTGGTGTTATGGATGAGGCTGGGACTATTGGTTCTGGCTTAGAAGCTGGCCAAGACAGTCCTACCATAATTAAGACCTCATCCATGCTCAATGAATCTAACTTGGGAGGTCAAATACCCATTTTAGAATAGGTCAGATTGGAACCAATGACTTTGATGGAATTGACGGTAGTCTGCATTAGCTTGCAAAAGCAAAATGCAGACTTGGTACAAGTTGTCAGCACACAAGGCCTTGAACTCAAGCAATTGAGGGAGAGGATTGTTATCTTGGAGAATGCTAGCACAAGGAGAGGGATGGAGGAATCTTCCAAAGGGGAGGATGAACAAATAAATGTGAGTGATAAGGGCTCTCATGATGGTCAATCTTTGGATGTTGCTGAGGCCCTAACAAGTTTGAAGAAACAGACAGGTTTTGATACGTCTCTAGTCTCTCCTACAAACTTAAATTTGTCATTTACAGCCATGTTGGAGGAAATTGCAAGAGGCGCTGAGACAGGTAATTTGAGCGTTGACAAGCAGAATTTGAACGCTGACATAAGTATCTTGGGCGCTAACAAAGCAAAATTGGACGTTGACAGACCTGCAAATGAGGTTGATGTATTCCAGTCATCATTCATCATCAAAGAGGTTTCTTCACAGGTATTAACATCTACCTTACCAACAGTTGATCCATTAGATAAGGGTAAGGGTATTATGGTAGAAGAAGTTGTTCCAAAGACTGCAGCACAAATTGAGTTTGATAGAAGGTTGGCTGCACAAATTGTGGAACAAGAAAGAAAGAAGGTGGGTGAATCACCTTTTGTTGTCACTTCAGAAGAGAAAGAAGGAAGTGATGAAGCCAATTCAGACTCAAGTGTTATGATCATAGAACAACCAGAAAGGCTTGAGTATGGTGATCAATTGGCAAAAGAGAAGTTGAATGAGCTGAAATTGCAGGTTGATTTTGATATGCCAGAAGTTGTTCAGATGTACCATGCTTGGGAAGATAGGTGTATGGAGAATCCACATTTGACCATTTCAGATCAGATATGGGGTTTGGAGATTCTTCTCAGAGTACAAAAGGATTGCAAGGTCATTCTGAAACACAAAGCAAGCAATGTTCTCTCAAATTTGAAAAGGGATAGAAGGGAGTTGTACTACATGCAACTCAGATGTCATGGAACAGGATGGACTCATAAGAAATTGATTGGTTTGACGTTTGAAGAGTTGGAGTGCAGAGCTTATCCCATTTGGGTTAGAGTGCAGGAAGAAAACACTCTAAGACTTCTTTCTAATGAAAGAAAAGAAGAACTTGTAGAGGAAATGGAGCTTAAAAAGGCAATGTTTGTTCCCAGACCTGTGAAAAAGGGAGTCCCTCTTGAGTTTCCCTAAGATATGGATCCATTACATCCAAGTGAAGCTGTTATAAGAAAGAGCCTCAAGCTCTCACCATTAGAAGCTTCATATATGGTACAAGTGTTACCACTTGATTCCAGAAACCCTATTATAGGCTATGAAGAAGATGAATGTGGGTTTTGGAAGATTGGCAGGTATGGAAAAGAGGTTCATACTTTTACCACCCTTATATCTTAATTTGCAAGTTTTGATAGAGAAGACTTGGTAGACCTATGGAGGTTGTTAGAATCCAAGTATGAGACTGAAGCACCAACTTCAGTCAATGGAATAAAACTGTGGTCAACATTCAAGAGAATGTGAGGACCAAGAGATGAAGATCCTGCTATTTGGAAGGATCTTGAAGATGACCTCAGTGGTCTTCAATGGAGATTGTATTCAGCTGCTGGTGTTTATTATTTGAGTTCTACAAAGTTTGCTGAGTATCTACTTGTAGATGGCCAGTATTTCATGTCCAAGGAAGTCTTGGAGAAGATGAAGAATACACAGCTGGAAATTGATTATTCAAGTGACGTGGCCAAATATTTGATCAGATTTATTTATTACCAATATGAGAAGGTTTGTAAGATTCCTCCTAGTCCTTAATGTTTATTCAGAAACTTGATTACTAGGGTAGATATCAAGTTTAGGGGAGGATTGTTGGGAATAAAATATAGCCAGTCTACTTGAGCGCTGACAAGAGTAAAACAAGCATTGACAAGAAGAAAACAAACGCTGACAGATCAAGTGTTGACAAGACAAAGTCAAGCGTTGATACATTCAAGACAAGCACTGATGGAAGGATATGATCTACGCGTTTATTATGTTCTAGATTACTTCTAGTAAAGATAGGAACAACAATGTATTTTCTATATTTATCTTTACCTAGAATAGTTGATACGTATATTATTGTACAAGGCTTCTTATGTCTATAAAAGAAGACCTTTAGGTTATTGTTCAATATAAGTTTTCATACGTTAAACACTTTCATTGTAAGCAAGTTTGATATCATTAATCAAAGTTAAAGTTTGTTTACATCTTGTGTGTTCTTGTTTAAGTGTTAATTCCGCATAACACTTAGATTGTCATATACATATACAAAGGTTTCTCTAAGTGTATTACTTGATCTAATCTCGTATACATAAAGCTAAATCGATCTAAGTTTGGGATCAACATAATTTTTCTAATGAGGATGAAATTATTGAGGATTTTCTAAATCAATATACACCAATTTTGAATGAAGAAATTCCATTAAATGATTTTGAAAAAGAAAAATGTGAAAAGGTTTTAAAGGAAATCGTTGACCCCTCGTTTTTACAAGATGAACGAAAATTAATTCCGAAGGGACGTGTTAGTAATTTTGCTAAAATGTTCGAGAACCCACGTTTGATCCCTTCAAAGGACAAAGTTGAAACCGTCAAGGTAAAATCGTCACGAGACGAGCCTTTTACTCCTAATCCCACACCGAGTGAGATTTTGGATTTATCATGTGAGAAGTCCACCGATGGCCTTGCTCACATCGATACGTTTTTTGATGTCGAGGTCGAAACGACAAAGGCAAAATCTTCAATCGAAGAGCCTTCTATTCCTATTTTCACGACGGTTGGAGCTAGCGACTCGACTATCGATAAATTGATTTCCAAACCTCTTCCACGAGGAAGAGAAGAGGTTTTTGATCCCGATGGCGATTATACTTGATGATACGCCTTCGATTTTTGAGTTTGATGAGGACCGTCGCGTTAGCCCGGAGGGGGATATTTTATTAGTTGATTCACGTTTTACAAATTCAAATCCTCCTCCCGCCTTCAAGATAAATGTGAAAATTTTAAGTATGCCTAGAATTGTTTTGGAAACACCAAATATTTTTAATTTGATCAACATGGGTTTTCGTAACAAAGAGTTAAAAATGAAAAAGGGAATGATTTTAAAACTGATTTTAAAGATTTTCTAAAGTTAACTCCGTCATCACCTCGTTTAATTGAACTTGCTACAAACGCGTCTACTTCTTTTGACGGTGTTTTGTGTGGACCTAGTGTGGAAGAAACCCCATTTGTTTCCTCACACTTCTCCACCGAGGACGAGATTTTTGACCCCGGTATCACGTCTAAGATAAATCTCGGTCTTTCACCGAAGTAGTCACTAGAAATCCTTTCTACACTTACGGTGAGAGTTTACCTTGAGTAACTCGATTTGTTTGCCCACCCAATGTCCCATCCTTCTCTTCTCATTCTATTTTCTTGTGTCCCATTGGGACGATGTTACTTGAATTCGTGTTGTTTCGTTTATCATCCGAAAACGAAGATACGATCTTCGATCCCGGTATAAAGGCTTTGCCTTTATTCACGGTTGCTTTTGGGCCTTGATTACATGTAAGTCCCACCAAAAATGACCGAACCAAGATACTCCCTAAATGATCCCATTTATGAGGATTCGAGTCGAGCTTTTGACTCGGTTATCAAAAACAAGGTGCCTTGTGGGGGAGTTCCCATGCTTGTCCATGTACATATTATCGCTTTCTAATGTAGCTTACGTGAGGAGATTTGTGCCCTTCCAACCTTTGTTCCGTGGTTGTTTGTGCATTGTGGTTTTTAGATGATCATGATCTTCACGATTGGAGCCTCTCGTGTTCTTTTTATAGGAGCACTCGATCGTTTGCTTTGAAGAATTTCTCGATATCCACATGATATATCCTTATTTGTTCTAACCTTAGGTTTTTAGCACACTTCATAAACAGCTTTAAATTTAATGGTTACACCCTTTCCATGTTAGATTAAGCATTCGACTACGTCTCTAGTATGGGGGTGCTTTCACCCCTAGACTCGAAACATTGAGGACAATGTTTAGTTTTAGTATGGGGGTGAGTAGATACTTCACCTTGCTCACGTCACCACGCAATCCAATTTTCATCTTTTTGTTATCGTTTTGTTACAAAATAAGGCTAAAAATGGCCAAATTTTAAATTTTTCTTGTTTTTCATAAGTATTTAAGACACGAATGTAGGTTTTCCGATGGAGAGAATAAGAGTAATTTTGACTCGACCGTCCGTGTTGAACACTTAGCTTCGATTCCTTAACTTTTTAGGCTAAGTCTCTTAAATGAGGACGAGAAATGATAGAGTTATTTATAAGTCTCGTAATCTTTCACGATCTCATGTGTAGTAATTATTAGCTTATTCTCCCCACGCTTTTATAATAAATTGTTAATAAATATTGATTTAGCGGTTTAGTCACTATTGTTGGTTTCTAATTTGTGTTAGTAGCTTCCATGTAATTAAATTGGGAAAACATTGAGGATTCGCCAGTGTCACGGTTTTGAAGTATTGGCACCCGAATAATCGATAGCTTCACCTAATAATAAGATTTCAAGTGCTCACCTAAATTAAGAAAAAATTTGAAGCTCACAAGGCCGAAAAATCTATGCCCAAATTAAAAGTGAATCAAGCCTTAATGTTTGAAGCTTTAAAGATCCAAAATTCGCTTTAGCGTGAGGAATACGTCTTTGGCCATAATAAAACCACCGATGATGGAGGATAATAAAAGGCAAGGCAAGACCGAAGTCATAATAAAAGCTCCATGGCGGAGTTGAATAAAAGATGGAGGTAAACCTATGACAATAAGGTCCTTCCGTTAGGGGGCGTATAAAAGTCTTGGTAATAAGTCTCATGTTCAAAACCGTTATAAAACCGTGTTTATCGATCCTTCTTGTTGACTTATTTTTTTGACATCGTTGTCTATAAGGGTGAATTATTAATTTAATGATTTTGGTTACACCGCTAAAACTCTATTTTTAGACTTAATCTCTATTCACGCATAAGTCAATGATGTATCCTCGTGATCATTAAGACAAAAATAAAATAAAAGAGATACCAATTAGGAATAAAGGAGTCTAGGTTCGTAATTAACACTCATGAGATATGATTGTGTTGCTAACTTATAATGACAATGATCTCGTTACACGCTTAGCATGGAATTGGGTGAAAATCGAGGACGATGAAATTATTTCTAACGAAGCATTCACGTGTTCTTATTCTATGAACCTAAACGTCCCATTTTGCGATAAAAATCATACATTATGTCTAAAACGCAAATAGAAGTAATAGTAGTAGTGTAGCTAGTTTATCATTCAATAAAAGTGAATAAAAATGAATTTTGGAGGTGCTCCGATACTTTATTCTAGCATTGCGTGAGGGCACGGCAATGGTTTAGTATGGGGGAGTGATGAGACTACAATTGTACATAGTCTCATCGTCCAAATTGGGCTTAAAACGCTTAAAATATCATCAAAATACCCATATATATGCTTGTGTTTGTTCATTGTATGTTTTAGGTATGGATATCGAGAAAAAGACAAAAAGATCACAATAATCAAAGAAAAACGAACACGGGAAACGAGGCTGCACAAAGAACCGGACCTGAATCGTGAATTTCCAAAATGGTCCTTGAAGTTTTGAAGATTGTCAAAATTGGTCCCTCATCTTTTGAAGACTTGGCATTATATACCCTTGCAAAACTCAAAAAAATGCATTGTGGTCCCTAAAATGTCAAGAATTTACATAATGAGACCTTGAAGATTGCCCTAATTAGATATATGGTCCTTATGGAAAGTTTGCAAAATGAATGTGCCAAATTTGACAACCTTGTCAAATTATTAACAAAGGGATGTGTAAACTTGTTGTTGGAAACGATATTAGAACAAAACCTAGAAGGCAGAGGGGCTGTTTTGCCAAAACCAATACCCAAACTCACCATGACCCGGTTTTTAGCCCAAGTCAACCCTTAACCCGGTCCAAGTCAAACCCAAGACCCGACCATACCCCTAAAACCGGTTTTATTATTTATCAAAATATTCAAAATATAATTTTTTAAGTAAACCAGGTAACTGACACTATTAACATCATCACCCTCTATAATCCTGTAAAACCCGCATGCTTTTACCATGAATAGTACCCTTAGGATCGTACGTACTAGATTAAAACTTTCCTAATATAGCATGATTACGATTACGTGTTAGGAGTTTACGTATTACGTACGTGTTAGAACACGATAAGTATTTGCTACGTACGATCATGTAATAATTATTTGACGATAATTAATCACGAACATGCGATCATGAAATCATGAACGTAATTAAAACACGAACTATTATTAATTACGTATATATATTTATTACGAGCGTAATTAAATATATTAGATCACGGTATTTACGTAACGAAAACATTTAAAACACGAACACAAATAATCACAAACGTATAACTTAACAACGAGACACGGAAAAAGGTACGGGTACCCCAAGTGGGGCCCTACCCGCGGCTACAAGGGCAAATGGGCCAAGCCCATTTGTCAAATTTACTAAAAGGGAAAAAGGGGATTTTCACTACTCATAAAATTTTACAGAAGATTTTTAGAAAAACCTAAAAACCCTCCTCCCTTGTCTCCTTTGTGCCGCCACCCTACAACCACCATAAGAGGTGGTTTGTGATCTTGGATCTTGGAATTTTGCTTGGTGATCGTGTTTGTTCTTCATCCTTTTGATCCACGAATTCGGTAAATTCTTTTTAAATCTTTTCTTTTGATTTAATCTTTTTATAAATCAAGAACATGTTATGTTTTTACAAAGACCTAATAGTTAAACACGGATCTAACATGATTGGTGTTAAAAAAAATCAAAAGGGTGTTTTAAGGGGTGTTTGTTTTTGGTCGCAGGCTGCACCAAACCCGAAGGGGTTTCAGTTTGGCCAAGTCGACCACCACCAAGACCATACGGTCTTGGTTGGTGCGTGTGGGTCCCACGGCAGCAGTAAAACACGGGGTACCCCGAGTTGGTTCGGGGTACGGTGTCGATTTCATGTCCGGTTCATTGTTTTTAGCTTAGATCCGGTTCATGGTGTAGGTTTAGTTTTTTTATGTTTATGATCTTATGTTAATATTAAATTAATAAAATGATATGATTAATTTAATAACATGACTTAGGTTATTTTAATTATAATAAACATGAAATTAATTAACCTAAGTATTTGTATATTTAAGACTTATAATTAATTAATTATTTTAAAACCATGGATATAATTAATTAATTAACATGACTTAGGTTATATTATTAATATATAATAATACATATTTTAACCTAAGTATTTAACTTATTTAATTAAAAACATGTTATACTTTAATTAAATATTTTAACCTATAGTTTAATTTAATTACATGAAATAATTATTAAACTATACATTATATCATATGACTTAGAAAATAATCATGAAAACCTTTAGGCTTATATACTTAGCTTATTTAACCAGCTTATTTCTAATTATGGAAACTTTCTATTTTTAGAAACTTAATTAAATAAGGTAGCTAATCTATTTATGTAAACCTTCTATTTTTAGAAACTTATTTATTTCAGGCAGCTAATCTATTTATGGAAACTTATTTAATTAAGGCAGCTAATCTATTTTTAGAAACTTATCTATTTTAAGCAGTAAATCTATTTTTGGAAACTTTCTATTTTTGGAAACTTTCTATTTTTGGAAACTTTCTATTTTGGAAACTTTCTATTTCTGGAAAATTTCTATTTTTTGAAACTTTCTATTTTTGGAAACTTTCTATTTTTGGAAACTTTCTATTTTTGGAAACTTTCTATTTTTGGAAATTTTCTATTTTAGGAAACTGCTATTTTTGGAAAGTTACTTATTATTACACAGTAAGTATAATAACACATGAAATACCAGAAATACTTAATCAAATTAAACAGAATATAAGATAAAACACAGTTTAAGGCTTTAAAACAGTAAAACATGGTAAGAACACATAAAATAAGCTAAGACATGACGTAAAACCAGCTACGTATTTAGTAAGGATACTTATTCATGTATGTATTTATGTAGCACTAGTGATTCGGAAGTAGGATCCCTCTCAGTTCATCTTCTTCGTTCACTTGACATAAGGTACGGATTCCCGTCCTTTCAGTATGGACATTCTTTCCTTATTAGGATTCCCCGTATGCAGCCAACTGTTTTCCCGTAGTATAAGTTACGTGTTTGTTTGCTTATGTTTAATTAAGTTTACATATAGCCATATACATGCATGACCAGTTTCACCTAGTTATGGAGGTACCATAACCATAACATTAGAGGCACTGATGTTATGACTTCACCACGGCGGAGTGATTGCTCGTGACGTCCCTTCAGCTTTTGGCCATTTATTTATATTTATCATGTGGGGCGTATGGGTGCATCCTAGTTACATGTTTTTATTCAGGATTTCATGGTGAATGTGGTGTGTGCCTTGCATCCTTCACAAGGAGCTGATCCCTCCTACCCAAAAACCAGTATATTAAATTAGAGGCAGCCCCTCTAATTTACATGATGAGGTCACCCCTCCAAGTATTCATGCACGGTGGATTTTCATGACCTATATTGGCTAATGGTAAAATATGACAAACAGTTTTTATAAGATAAACATAAGACTTTCAAACTATTAAACCAGTTTTATCAAGACTTAACCAGGTTACTCGGGAGTTAGTTTTCTTCCGCTGTTATATGTTATATGCTTATCCTATTCATTCTTTATTGTACATCCGTGCACTGAGCGTATTGCTCAGCCGTTTTCCTTTTCTATGTTCCCAAAACGGCAGGTACTCAGGGACGCTCGTAGACACTAAGAGTACGTGCATATGGACTGGAAGCTGTCTAGCCTTCTTTACATTATGCATTTCCTTTCTTCTGATACTTATGCTTTGGACATTGTTTAGTCCTTTCCTTTATTATACTATGTTTGTGTGTGATGAGCTTTACTTTTGGACTACCGATGTTTGATTCCGGTATTTTCCTTTTATGGTCAAGTAATGTTTAGACATTTTTCCTTGTATGCTTTGATGACACGCCATAATTTCTGTGATATTTCCATTTCCAAAATGGGGTGTTACAATTATGGTATCAGAGCCAAGGCTTCGACCTGTAGGCTCTCAAATATGACCTGTGATTAGTGGGTAGTCACTACGGTCTTCCTAGAACTGACAGTTGTTTTCATGCATTCATCATTTTTAAGCATACATATACATGTCATTGTTGCAGGGTTTTTGACTAAGTAATGGTTGGTACATGACTGGCCCTATTTAGTCGCATGTGTTTTATCGAAACTTTTAGATTTGGGACCGACCCATAGGCGTCCCCTCGCTATGTCTTTTGTTTTGGGTGAACTGACCAGAGGCGTTCACTCTCGAGCATACAAAAGTTTTCATAAAACTGCATCATGCATTCATACACAAAATTTTCTTGCATAAAATTTTTCTCATGAAATTTTAGTATAAATTGTTTTTCATGTATATATATATTTTATGTTTTGATCTGTTTAATCATATGTTTTACGTTATACTGTCAGATGGTTCTCACACGCGAACAGGAGCAGCTCAATGCTGCAATTCAGGCTGCCATGCAAGCTTTGCTTCCTCAACTGAGGAATGATATCAGGGCTGAAGTTCAAGCTGCCAACAATCAGCAGCATAATCAGCCACCTCCTCCTCCTCCTCCAGTGACATTAGCAGTATGGCTAGAGAGATTCAACAAGCTCCGCCCTCGAGCTTTTGAGAAGACAGATAGCCCCAGCGATGCTGAAAGATGGTTGGCTCACATCGAGAAGATTTTCAACGCTATGGGCTGTGACCCCGCATACAAGGCGAGGTTGGCATGCTATCGGTTCGAAGGCGATGTACTCAATTGGTGGTTAGCATTGATGCAGTCTGAAGGTGGTGACGAGTGGTTTGCTGGTTTGACTTGGGCTCAGTTCAAAGACAGGGTGATGGAGCAGTTCTTTCCTAAGGCTGAGCAGGACAAGCTCAAGAGAGAGTACCATGGGATTCGACAGAGAGCTGGGGAGAATAGCAACAAGTTTATGCAGCGCTTTCTTCGCTTAGCTGGTTTCCTTGGTGTGGCAGCAGGTACTCCTGAGGAGCAGGCACATCACTTTAGATGGGCTCTTCGCACATCGGTCGCAAACAATCTGGTGTGTGCTACGTTCAACACTGTAGCACAAGTGGCCGATGCAGCACGGAAACTGGAGATGCTGCATGAGAGAGATGAGTTCGGGGAAGCTGAAAGACCCGACAAGAGGTAAACCTTCGTATTCAAGCGGTGATAATATTTTCCATATGTCATTTATTCATCTCTTAAATATATCTTCCTGGCAGAAAACTGGGGACCGGTCTCAGCCGGCTACTCAGCAGCAGCCTCATCAGCCCAAGGGAAACGGTCAGACTAACGATCGTTCTGCTACGGATAGGCGTGGCGGTAATGACAATTACCGTAACAACGTCGGGCACTCCAACAGCAGCAGGTCCTAATATTTACTCATTTCCTTATGATTTCATGTTATAACTCATATTCTGACACTTTAGCAAACTTCTACCAAGAACCATGGAAACGGTAGGGACCAGAACCAGAGAGGTTCGCAGCCTAGTCGTCCAGCTATCACTGGTATTCAATCTTATGATTATCCGCTTTGTCCTTTGTACCCGATTACCATGTCTTATGTAAAATGTTTTATCAGGTTCTCAGCCAGCCAGAGCACCTGCTGGAGGATACACTCATCCTCTTTGCTCTACTTGCCACCGTAGGTACCCAGGACCATGTCGCCGTAATACTGATGCGTGCTTCAAGTGTGGTCTCCCTGGACATATTATGAAGGATTGTCGTAAAGGCGAGATGGAGGGTACATCAGGACATGCTGATACCAAGCCGCCTCCTACAGCCGGGCGTGTCTACACGACATCTCGAGACCAGGCCAACAAGTCTACAGGTACCATCACTGGAATTTTGTATATGTATGGTCAAGCTGCATGTGTACTTTTCGATACGGGTGCTACTCACTCGGTTATTTCTACTGCTTATGCTAAGAACATTAGGATGCCTCCCTTGCCACTAGAAAATAGGCTTACTATTTCCACGCCTTTGAGGGACTCTGTATTAATCAACCATGTATACAAGAGTCTTCCCCTAGAATTTGACGATAAGGTTCGACCTGTTGACGTACTTCCGCTGGACATGAATGACTTCGACATGATTTTGGGCATGGATTGGCTACCAAGCATCATGCTACAATAGACTGCCATTCATATCGAGTTATCTTCGGTGATGTTAATGCACCATAGTACATTCATAATGGGTTCATACCCGGACGGTCTGTACAAGTCATATCCACCCTGCAAGCGCGTGCACTACTGTCACATGGCTGCGAGGGTTATCTAGCTACGGTTCACGACATGGATGCTGAATCCCCATCAATTCAGGATCAACCTGTAGTGTCGGAATTCCAAGATGTGTTTCCAGCAGAACTTCCGGGCATACCACCTGCACGAGAAGTGGAATTCAGTATCGAGCTGGTTCCAGGAGCTGAACCAATCTCCAAGGCTCCTTATCGCATGGCTCCCATAGAGCTGAAGGAGCTGAAGGATCAACTGCAAGAACTTCTTGAACGAGGTTTCATTCGACCGAGCGCATCTCCATGGGGCGCACCGGTCTTGTTTGTTAAGAAGAAGGACGGCAGTATGCGTCTTTGCATAGACTATCGCGAGCTCAACAAGATTACCATTCGGAATAGATATCCACTGCCACGCATTGACGATCTGTTTGACCAACTCCAAGGGGCCAAACACTTCTCCAAGATTAATCTTAGGTCAGACTATCATCAGTTACGGGTCAAGGAGCAGGACATCGCTAAGACTGCCTTTCATACCCGTTATGGCCACTACGAGTTTGTAGTTATGCCATTTGGCCTGACAAATGCTCCAGCAGTGTTCATGGATTTGATGAACAGAATCTTCCATGAATTTCTGGACAAGTTCGTCATTGTCTTCATCGATGACATCCTGATTTTCTCAAAGTCAAAGGAGGAACACGAAGACCATCTTCGAACAGTGCTACAGATTCTTCGCCAGAAGCAGCTGTATGCTAAATTCTCCAACTGTGAGTTCTGGTTAGACAAGGTGGCATTCTTAGGTCACATTATATCAGCAGAAGGAATCACTATGGATCCAGCGAAGGTTGAGGCCATTACTAAGTGGCCAAGACCGACATCAGCGACAGAAGTCCGCAATTTCTTAGGTTTAGCTGGCTACTACCGTAGGTTCGTGGAGAACTTTTCCCGCCTAGCACTACCATTGACCAAACTGATGCGGAAAGGGGAGAAATTCATCTGGACTGAAGATCGAGAGAAGAGCTTGAAGACCTGAAGCAGAAGCTAGTATCTGCACCTATTCTTACTCTACCATCTGGTACGGGTGGATTTCAAATCAACAGTGATGCATCGAGGAAGGGACTTGGCTGTGTTCTCATGCAACATGGGAAAGTGATCGCGTACGTTTCACGGCAGCTTAAGCCTTATGAAGAAAATTACCCCACGCACGACCTGGAACTTGCTGTAGTCGTTTTTGCATTGAAGATATGGAGGCACTACTTATATGGAGAATCATGTGACATTTTCACGGACCACAAGAGTTTGAAGTATATCTTCACTCAGCGTGAATTGAACATGAGGCAGAGGAGATGGTTAGAGCTGTTGAAGGATTATGACATTAATCTACAATATCATCCCGGAAAGGCAAATGTAGTAGCAGATGCTCTTAGCAGGAAGTCCGGAATGATCAACGGCATTAAAATTGAGGAGGAAATCATCAGAGACTTGGAGCGACTAGACATCGAGATCATGGTACGTGAACAGCACGGTTACTGGGCTAATCTTAGAGTAGAACCCGAGTTGCTATCTAAGATCAAGGAAGCTCAGAAGGATGACAGAGAAATCTGGGCGATAGTACAGAATTTGGAGAAGCAGACAAAATTCAGAGTAGATGCAGATGGTGAGACTTTGTGTTCCTGATGACCAAGAACTCCGGGAAGCTTTGTTAGCTGAAGCTCATAGCTCCCCATTCTCTATACATCCTGGTTCGACTAAGATGTACCATGACATCAAGCAGTACTTTTGGTGGAGTGGTATGAAACAGGATGTGGCCACTTACGTCTCCAAATGTCTTACCTGCCAGCAGGTTAAGATCGAGCATCAGCAATCTGGCGGTCTCCTTCAACCGTTAGATATCCCAGAGTGGAAGTGGGACAAAATCACCATGGATTTTGTTACCGGTCTTCCGCCTACCAAAAGGAAGCACGATGCAATTTGGGTTATCGTTGATCGACTTATCAAATCAGCTCATTTCTTACCGATCAGCAAGGAAGATCCGGTAAGTAAACTCGCAGATACGTACAGACGAGAGATCATGAGACTCCACGGTGCACCATCCAGAATCGTCTCAGACAGAGATCCTCGATTCACTTCGCGCTTTTGGAAAAGTCTGCAGAAAGCTTGGGGTACACAACTTAAGCTTAGCACGGCTTTTCATCCTCAAATGGACGGACAGTCGGAGCGAACCATCCAGACATTGGAAGATATGTTGAGGTCATGTGCGTTGGAATGGACGGGTGATTGGGACGAATACATCTGTTTGGTGGAGTTTGCATATAACAACAGTTGGCACGCAAGTATCAAGTGTGCTCCATTTGAGATGTTGTATGGCAGAAAGTGTCGCGCCCCAATCTGCTGGGATCAGGTTGGCGAGCGAACACTTGAAGGACCGGAAATCATAGAGATGACCAATGAGAAGATCGCAGTAGCTAAGCAGAAAATTTAGGAGGCACGGTCACGTCAGAAGAGTTACACCGATAAGCATCGTAGGGATATACACTTTAATGTAGGAGATCACGTCTTCCTTAAGGTTTCGTCGGCACGTGGTGTTAGACACTTCGGGATATAAGGGAAGCTCAGTCCTCGTTTCATCGGACCGTTTGATATCATGGAACGAGTCGGTGAAGTATCTTACCGATTGGCGTTACCTCCACAACTTTCGCATGTGCACAATGTGTTTCATGTGTCCTTACTCAAAGGGTACCAGTATCATCCCCTTCACATTGTTCAGTATCTACTGGAACAGATACGTGAAGATCTCACTTTTATAGAAGAACCCGAACGAGTTCTTGACAGACAAGAACGAGTCATGAGAAAGAAGACGATTCCATTCGTCAAAATTCTATGGAGGGATCATACCGAGCGGGAAGCCACTTGGGAAACGGAGGAGTCTATCCGGGCTTCTTACCCTCATTTCATATTTTGAATTCGGGTATGTTCTTCTTTTCCAGTTTACTTTATCTATAATTCGGGGACGAATTATTCTTTTTAGGGGGGAAGAGTTGTAAAACCCGCATGCTTTTACCATGAATAGTACCCTTAGGATCGTACGTACTAGATTAAAACTTTCCTAATATAGCATGATTACGATTACGTGTTAGGAGTTTACGTATTACGTACGTGTTAGAACACGATAAGTATTTGCTACGTACGATCATGTAATAATTATTTGACGATAATTAATCACGAACATGCGATCATGAAATCATGAACGTAATTAAAACACGAACTATTATTAATTACGTATATATATTTATTACGAGCGTAATTAAATATATTAGATCACGATATTTACGTAACGAGAACATTTAAAACACGAACACAAATAATCACAAACGTTTAACTTAACAACGAGACACGGAAAAAGGTACGGATACCCCAAGTAGGGCCCCTACCCGCGGCTACAAGGGCAAATGGGCCAAGCCCATTTGTCAAATTTACTAAAAGGGAAAAAGGGGATTTTCACTACTCATAAAATTTTACAGAAGATTTTTAGAAAAACCTAAAAACCCTCCTCCCTTTTCTCCTTTGTGCCGCCACCCTACAACCACCATAAGAGGTGGTTTGTGATCTTGGATCTTGGAATTTTGCTTGGTGATCGTGTTTGTTCTTCATCCTTTTGATCCACGAATTCGGTAAATTCTTTTAAAAGCTTTTCTTTTGATTAAATCTTTTTATAAATCAAGAACATGTTATGTTTTTACAAAGACCTAATAATTAAACATGGATCTAACATGATTTGGTGTTAAATAAAATCAAAAGGGTGTTTTAAGGGGTGTTTGTTTTTGGCCGCAGGCTGCACCGAACCCGAAGGGGTTTCGGTTTGGCCAAGCCGACCACCACCAAGACCATACGGTCTTGGTTGGTGTGTGTGGGTCCCACGGCAGCAGTAAAACATAGGGTACCCCGAGTTGGTTCGGGGTACGGTGTCGATTTCATGTCCGGTTCATTGTTTTTAGCTTAGATCCGGTTCATGGTGTATGTTTAGTTTTTTATGTTTATGATCTTATGTTAATATTAAATTAATAAAATGATATGATTAATTTAATAACATGACTTAGGTTATTTTAATTATAATAAACATGAAATTAATTAACCTAAGTATTTGTATATTTAAGACTTATAATTAATTAATTATTTTAAAACCATGGATATAATTAATTAATTAACATGACTTAGGTTATATTATTAATATATAATAATACATATTTTAACCTAAGTATTTAACTTATTTAATTAAAAACATGTTATACTTTAATTAAATATTTTAACCTATAGTTTAATTTAATTACATGAAATAATTATTAAACTATACATTATATCATAGGACTTAGAAAATAATCATGAAAACCTTTAGGCTTATATACTTAGCTTATTTAACCAGCTTATTTCTAATTATGAAAACTTTCTATTTTTAGAAACTTAATTAAATAAGGCAGCTAATCTATTTATGGAAACCTTCTATTTTTAGAAACTTATTTATTTCATGCAGCTAATCTATTTATAGAAACTTATTTAATTAAGGCAGCTAATCTATTCATGGAAACTTTCTATTTTTAGAAACTTATCTAGTTTAAGCAGTAAATCTGTTTTTGTAAACTTTCTATTTTTGGAAACTTTCTATTTTTGAAAACTTTCTCTTTTTTGAAACTTTCTGTTTTTGGAAACTTTCTATTTTTGGAAACTTTCTATTCTTGGAAACTTTCTATTTTAGGAAACTACTGTTTTTGGTAAGTTACTTATTATTACACAGTAAGTATAATAACACATGAAATACAAGAAATACTTAATCAGATTAAACAGAACATAAGATAAAACACAGTTTAAGGCTTTAAAACAGTAAAACCTAGTAAGAACACATAAAATAAGCTAACACATGACGTAAAACCAGCTACGTATTTAGTAAGCAGATACTTATTCATGTATGTATTTATGTAGCACTAGTGATTCGGAAGTAGGATTCCTCTCAGTTCATCTTCTTCGTTCACTGGACATAAGGTACGGATTCCCGTCCTTTCAGTATGGACATTCTTTCCTTATTAGGATTCCCCGTATGCAGCCAACTGTTTTCCCGTAGTATAAGTTACGTGTTTGTTTGCTTATGTTTAATTAAGTTTACCTATAGCCATATACATGCATGACCAGTTTCACCTAGTTATGGAGGTACCATAACCATAACATTAGAGGCACTGATGTTATGACTTCACCACGGCGGAGTGATTGCTCGTGCCGTCCCTTCAGCTTTTGGCCATTTTTTTATATTTATCATGTGGGGCGTATGGGTGCATCCTAGTTACATGTTTTTATTCAGGATTTCATGGTGAATGTGGTGTGTGCCTTGCATCCTTCACAAGGAGCTGATCCCTCCTACCCAAAAACCAGTATATTAAATTCGAGGCAGCCCCTCTAATTTGCATGATGAGGTCACCCCTCCAAGTATTCATGCACGGTGGATTTTCATGACGTATATTGGCTAATGGTAAAATATGACAAACAGTTTTTATAAGATAAACATAAGAATTTCAAACTATTAAACCAGTTTTATCAAGACTTAACCAGGTTACTCGGGACTTAGTTTTCTTCCGCTGTTATATGTTATATGCTTATCCTATTCATGCTTTATTGTACATCCGTGCACTAAGCGTATTGCTCAACCGTTTTCCTTTTCTATGTTCCCAAAACGGCAGGTACTCAGGGACGCTCGTAGACACTAAGAGTACGTGCATATGGACTGGAAGCTGTCTAGCCTTCTTTACATTATGCATTTCCTTTCTTCTGATACTTATGCTTTGGACATTGTTTAGTCCTTTCCTTTATTATACTATGTTTGTGTGTGATGAGCTTTACTTTTGGACTACGGATGTTTGATTCCGGTATTTTCCTTTTATGGTCAAGTAATGTTTAGACATTTTTCCTTGTATGCTTTGATGACACGCCATAATTTCTGTGATATTTCCATTTCCAAAATGGGGTGTTACAAATCCCCTCCCCAGCCACTACGAACCCTAAACCCCCAATTCTTAATATCCCAAATTACACCCTAAGCACATACACATCATTAATCTACCCATCCTTAACAAAACCCCGCCACCAAAAACACCCCCGTGACCCTTGTCCCCTCACACAACTCACCACTGCCCCACAATATGAACAAGACTCCAAAAAAATGGCAGATTATGAACGGCTTGATTTAATCACGTGTTGCCCACATGAAATGGATGGCAAAGATCATCTCAGTACAACTCAACAACATCAGCATCTTCACATGAAGACTCTACCAAAAATTCAAAATCAGCATCTTCAAGCAAATTCCAAGATTCGACCAGGGCACCATTGGAATTTCATGTAATTAGGGTTAGGATTCTAGAACAGTCTTCTTCAATTATAAATAGAATAGCAGCTTGTACTTTTCTTTTGGTTCCAATTTTATTTCTTAATTTTGTAATGTGATACAAATTTTGACTAATAAAGATTGAGTTCCATGTTATTTTAACTTGCAGATTTAATTTCAAGTCATTTACTTTTTAAGTTTTGTTCTTAAATTTTCTCAAGACAAAAGAAAATTACTTTTTTTTTATTAACTGTTTTACAAACTCAAGGGGTACGGATTGTTATCGTTGGTTTGATATTGTTGTTTCTATTCACATTTGTTGAATCTTAGCAGTGGGAAGCTTGTGCACGGGCGTGCACATAAGCTCATACTTCCGAGGGTGTGGAATTACATCCTTGCCGTAAGTCTACTCTTCCATTTTTTGTTTATTTTTTGGTAAAAAAATTGTCGTGTGATGATATTTGGTTCATGTTTATGAATTGGTGATTTCTGTGTGAAATCTTGTTGCGTGTGAGATATTGATCATTACCATGTTAAAGTTTTCATTTGTGTCAAAATCTTTGTCAAAAAAAGGTTTGAGTCTAGGCCTATTGAGTAGTGTTTGGGAGAGCTAAGTCTAGGGTGGCAACCACCAACCTAGAGTTTGCTAAATTCTGCACATCTTGAATAGGTTTAGATTAAGTGGATTTTGCAAAAAAAAATTGACATTTTAGTTTGAAATTTTGTTTTGATAGTTTGCTTTAAGAAAACTGGATTTGTGTGGTCTAGTTTATTAAGATTTTAATTTTGTACTGTTTCCTGCATATTCGCCATGTTGAAGCGTTTTACAGCCATTGTGTAAGGTTTGTATGTTTTGGTTTTGAGTATGTGCAGGTTTGCTATACATAAAGGTGACATATATAGTTTGTCTGCATGCTTAGTTAGTAATCGCCCCACTGTCTGATATTTATTGTGTGTTTTGGGTCTGCTTTTTAGCGTGATCATCGTGCATGTTGCCTTGTTGTGCTTAACTGAGCATTCTCTAGTTCATAGTATCGTTGAGTGATTGGTGTTAGTGGTGTATTTGTTGTTGTTTGTAAGCTGCATTTAAAGTAAGCTTAGTGGCCTCATATTGTTGTCAAGTTTAGGTGTCTTTTAGATTTGATATTTTAGGATTATTTAGGTTTGGGGTCACCGGGGGGGTCAGGATTTAGAGGTTTAAGTATTTGGCAGTTCATCCATAACCCAAGAGTAAAGCTCACTAACAAGCATCATTTAACCACTGTCTGCTATTAAAAGAAATATAAAGGAGTGTATTTCGTCCACTGTTGGTGATAGGGGTAGTAGTTTGCTTACTATTTCAGCATTCTGTGGTCCTTCAGTTGTTTTACTAGGCCTATTTGTTTGAGTTCTCTTCTGTGGTTTGTATGGTGTTTGTACTTTTCTCCATAGAACCAACGGCAATCAACAAAAGAGTAAACCACTAAAGATAAGAGGTACACCTGCTTGTGTTTTTGTTCGTAATTGTGCAAACCTAGAAACCATAGAAAAAGAAACATATAGGCCTGCCATTGAGTTTCTATTACTGTGCACGAATATGCATAGACTTGGGCGTGATTTGTTGTAGTGTTAGTCGAGTCTTAGGTTTGTGTTTAAGTGTATGTGCATCATAGAAACACAAGTAAAAGAAAAAAAAAATATATATATATATATATATATATATATATATATATATATATATATATTCAGTTTGTTGGTTGTTGCTGATCGAACGAAAAAAAAGAGGCAACCAAGTACTTGTTGTGGTGCTTTGGTATTTGAGAGAGTAAAAAACAGTGAAGTGGTCATTTTTTTTGTTCAACTGTGCGTACTTAAGCCTCAATATAGGCGTGATTCGTGTTTGTGATTTGTGAAAAGTTGTGCGTAGGACTGTGGATCTAATCTAAGAGTGAACACCAAAAAATATCAGAAAGAGTGTCTATTTGTTTTATGTGATATGGGTTGCTGCTGATATGTTAATTTGTTGGTTATAAACACACATAGCAAACTGCTATTGTGTGATTTCTGTCCAACCAAAATCAACAAAAAGAACTAAAACTTGGCAGTCAGTGGGTTTGATCCCCTGACGATTCTGCAAAATTAGACACAACAACCCTTAACATTTTACCATCTGATATGTTGTTCGCTTTGGTTATTAGTATCTTCTGTTTTTTATTTATTCCCATTCTTATATCGTATTTTCCAAATAAAGCAAATAAATAATCTGTTAATAAGTTGCAGCAGACTAGGATCGAACACCTGATCAAACAGGGGCAACAGACACAACAATCACCCCTCAAACCAGCTGCTCTACAGCTATGTTTTGTTAGAACACCATTCCTTTCCTTTGTATTTACTGTTTTTGAACACCTGACACAAAAAGAAAAGAAAAAGAAAAAAAGGGGACCAACAAGGGTCGAACCCTGTACATCTTCCCTCCAAACAGACGCAGCAACAACTTTTTCTACCATTTGTTCTCTTGGTTTCTTTTGTTAATTCTTCGTGTTGTTTTTCTTTTATATGCAGTTAAGTATCAGTTTATTTTCTTATAATTTTCCCATCTATTGTTTATTAAGTCGTATTGACTTATTTAGACGTGCACATCTTCTCATTCATTTTACAAAGTCGTTTTTTCCTTATTTCAAGCACCATAGTCGTTTTTTTAGTGTTCAAGTAGTATAGTAAGTCTTGTTAGTTTTGGTCACGTTTATTTTTAAAATTCTAGCTTTTCTTATTTTTACAAATGTGCTTATTGGATCGTAGGGACTTATTTGTGTCTATTTTTAGGCTTTTTGTTTTTTTTTTAGATTTAGAATAGTATAAAGTATTTTCTCTAAATTTTTGGATTTTTAGAGAAATCATTTAATATTTTTAATCATTTAATTAGTTTAAATTCGTATTTAATTCATAAAAAAATTATTTAGAAGTCAAAAAAAATGTAATTCTTTTTTCTAAAATTTTCTTTTATCATTTAGGACGTAGGTAAAATAAATTTTATTTTATATAATTTAAATTTCATAATTTTCTTTTTATTATTTATTTTCTAAGATTATTCTCATTTTAAAATTTAAAAAAGTCACAAAAAATAGAAAAAAGTTTAGAAAAATTTTCAAAAAAGTATTTTTAGTTTTTAAATAGTATAAACTAGGTTTGTAAATAATAAAGTTTGAATTTTGTCCTTTTCTTAGTTATTTTATTTTTTTAAGATTTTTATTTAGCTTTAAAAATTAATATAAAATAATTTAAAAGTTTTCAAATTTTTTGGTTTGCGTATTTTTCTTAGTTAGGATTTTTATAACATTTTAGTGATTTTTAATTATTTTTTAGGTGAAATTTTTCGTTAGGTCGCGTTTTTACGTTCGTACGTATACGCGTTTCAGACCGTTTTTAGCGTAAATCGTCTCCATTTTCCTTTCTTTCTTTCTTTCCAAAAACGTAATCACTCGATTAAATACGTCTATATCTTTTGGCTAAACACCATACCTCCTCGAGAACGAACTCGATTATTCGTCTTTACGTTTTTCCTAAAACGTATCGATTAATACTTACCACGACTTAGCGTTTGCTTACTTTTTCCTAAAGGTAAGTAAAACGACTAAAAACCACAACATCAGACCCAATAAGCTATAAGCTATCCAATTGCTTATTCTAACAAAATAATTAAGTGGAGTTAGGTTATAGCTTATTGTTCATTTATTTGCACAATTTTAATTTTCTGTCTCTTCAAAATATTTTTCAAAGACATTTGTGAAATATTTTAAGAACCAATTAGTAATAAGGTAACCTATAAACTTTTCTAACAAACTTGCTTATAGGTGAAGCTTATTGCTCATTGTTACTTTCTCAATTTATTCATTACCTTTGCAAAATTTTCTTTCCAAGTTATTTTTATAGAATTTCAATTTTAAGTTATTCACTTACTATAATATAAACTCTCGAAAAGCCAACTTAAAATTGAGCTTTTGAGGAGCTTATTGTGCTTAAATTTCCTTACTTTATGGTGTGTTCAACAGTTGAAGTAGAAATCAGCAAGACTGTTGTACTCTTGGTGATAGGATTGTTGTAGTCCTCATCAAACATCCAAACAGCTTCTCCATAAGCTCTCTCTCTCTCTCTGTCTTGATCAGAAAAGCTTATAAATTTTGCATCAATGGTGACTACTTGATCTGAACAAGATCAAGTTAGGTATCATTTTGAACTCAAGTTCATTTTCTGCTTAAGTGTGATTCTTGGGTGATTTTGTTGCTTGTTTGTTAGTTAGGTTATTTATAAGTTTCTTGTTGCTTATTTTAGTTTGCCTAGTTGATAAATCTTTGTTAAGTTTAATCTGTTGGATAGTTAAGGGATGTTTGGTACTATTTGCATAGTTCAAAAGTGACAACAGGACTAAGTGTTTTTGGTCTCTACACTCTACATTGTCCTAGATTAGTCATTTAATGCCTTTTAAATAGGTGGTTTAGTGTAAGATTTAGATTTTACATGTTTTGATATAATTTGCTATTTTATCTGATTTCTAAGTTTGTGACTTGTCTGTCATTTGATATAGAGTAGGTTTAGTGTGTTGATATCTGGTATGTTGATGCATGTTATGTGTTCATATGGTATCAAGAAGTGATTTACTTTTGTGCAATATTTGCATTTTTGCCTGCTAAACACATCAAATCAGTTCATTTACTCATTTTTGAGTTTCTAATTTTGTAGCTTTGAATATTGCTAGATTAGGTTATCCTTTAAGTCTGTTTGTAGTTGATTATGAATTTAGACTACTTGATAAGCTCTAGTGATAAACCAAAGTTCATGATTTTGCACCTAGACTATAGCAAGGTAGGTTTGTTGCCACTATTAGTGTTCTGCTTACCATTGTTAGTTTTAATTTTAGTTTTATTTGCATATCAGTATAACTGCCTTGATTGGTGATTGTGTATGCTTATTTGGTGTGTTCTGGTTGCTTTTTGTGTTGTCTTATCATCCAAAAATCTGAACTCAGCTTTTTGGAATAATCTGTCCACAAATACAAGCAATAAGGCCAACTACCTATACAAATTATTGGTTTTTGACCTCAAAATCCATCAAACAAGTCCTCATTTCACTTTTTCAGAGCTTAGCCTAATCACATTTGTCCTTTTCCATATATTTTTACCAAGTTTGACTTTTTGGTCAAACTTGGCTAATTTTGTACATTTTGCTTATTTTCATTAATCTAGCTTATTTTAATGTGCACAACTTTTCTTTTGTACTCAATCTTGTTTTCCCTAGCTCTTTATTAGTTTCCTAAAGTTTTAGGTTAATTGGTTTAGATTTTATTAGGTTTTCAACTTATTTTTAATTTAAAAAAGTGCTTATTAAGCTTTTTAAGGTTTTCTACTTAGCTTATTGGTGTTTTTACTTTTTATTAATCTTAGTTAGCTTATTTAAAAGCTTTTGCAAAAAGAATTAGTCTTTGAAGTGGCCTAAATCCCTAAAACGACTATTTTGTCTTTTAGTGGATTTGGCTTTTTGATTAAAACAACTTATTCACTTGATCTTTTTGGAAAATTCTTCTTGCAATCTTCTTATATGTCCAAATGAGTGAGGTCTGCCAAAAATTAGGATATAAGCTTATGTTTTGAGCTTATTGGGCTTATTAGGCCCATTAAGATAACTTATGTCTTATTTTCTGGCCTTTTGAGTAGGATTCAGCTTTTGGACCTTTGGAGAAGTATGTTTAGAATTTGATTTTACATCGGAAAGGGCTTTTTCAGCTTATTTTGCAAATATTTTTCTTATTGGGCCTTAATAAGCCCATTAGTGGAATTTTTTGCTTATTGGTTTTTTTTGGGCCCATTAAGGGTTTTCAACATTTTTGTTTTTATTTTTGATTTATTTAAGTAATTTTAAACTAGTCTGCGAGTTTTTAGAATTTTTTAGAATTTTTGAATATTTTATTATTTTCGTCTCGATTTGCGTGGAAACGTAATTTGTCATAGTGTAATCCGTTTTAGTGTAACTTGTCTTTTATTTTAAATCTTTATCATTCCAAAAACTTTAACTTATCCAAATAACGAATATTGGCCCATTCTAATCACTCCTCGAAGAACGAATTCAATTGTCGATTTACGTATACATTTCCTTACGTTTACGTCAATTATTACTTACCAAAATTTCAATTATTGTAAAATACTACATCAGCTGTGGTATGGGTTTGGTTATGGGCTCGGGTGAAAAACCGAGTATAATGGGTTTGGTTGTTGGCAGTTTGGATCATCCATCTTTGAAGAATAGCATTTCAGTCTCTCTCATTCATTAACCTTCATTAGGTATTATTAGTATTCATTTGCACTTTCAAACTTGGTAGATTTGGCCCTTGTGTTTTGCAAAACCATAGATAAGGTCTTGTTTTACAATTCTTGATTTCTTCAAGGTCTGATCTTGTACACTCATGAAATTTTAGAGACCTCTTTAGACTTTTTAGTATCTTAGGGGTATAAAGAGACATTCTTCAAAACTTAAGGGACCAAAATTGTAAATTATTCAATCTTCAAGGGTCTTTTTGGAAATTTTGGGTCTGGTTCTTTTGTACAACTTCATAACCGTGTTCATTTTTGCTTGATTTTATGATTTCCATGTAATTCTTGATATTCGTGCATGCAAACACACAATTAAATAATACAAGGGTATTTGACACGTTTTTAATGATATTTTATCCGTTTTAAACCCGTTTTAAGTTATGAAAACATGTATAATATGAGTCTCATCAATGTTCTATCTATATGATTGTTATTATGTGTAAACACTTATAGTTCAAGAACAAAGATTACGTATGTTTGTTATATGCATGCAAATCTAGGAACGATCAAATGCATCATGTATATGCTTAGAGGTTAACGAGGGTGCATGCTTTAAGCCATGACTTTCATACGTGATGTTATGAATGATGATTAGTAATAAATCATATTAAGGAACAAGCACATAAAAGTAGGACGTGTGGTATGGTGTGTTTACAAACCAACGCCTAGACTAGGAACTCATATGAAATTTCTTGCGTATGCATGTGAACCAAAAGTCTAGGATGTATGTTTTCGTGTATGTATGTGTTATGAGAAATAAGCATTTGAATACTAGCTAGACTCAAAAACCTTTGTGGTAAAAGAAACTATAATGAAGATATGTTGAGTGTCGTGTATGTGCGCTTGTTGTACAAACCAACCGAGACTAAAAACTATAGCATGCCACAACCCAAGACCCTTAAAGATACTATGTATATGTAAACGTTTGAGTTGCTAACAGTGGGTATGTACGCTACTAACAGTGGCTACGGGCTGCCCTTAGTGGCAAGGGAAAACCAAGCCACCCCGAGCCACATGACCCCTTTACCCCGACACGGGTAACACACTTTAGACCCATTTTTACTCGACCCAGAGACCACGCCTAGATAAACTAAAAATACCCCATAAAACTTGACGTGGCCTAGTTTATCGTAGAGTTTTCCGTTTGTCCTGAAGTGTAGTAACGAAACCATAAGATTACTTCAAAGATACTAGTTTACCACCATAATACTTGAATCATAAAATGCTTACTAAATGGTGTCTGAGTACCCTATTTCATGTCTATATTTAACCAACCAAATAACCATATCCTGTTAAATTGAAAATACCACGTTAAAGTTGGCATGGCCTTGTTTACAATGCAACTTACCGTTTGTCCTAAGGCTTAATAACGAACCCACAATTTAATTTCAAAAATGCTAGATCGAAACTTAAATATATTGAACTTTACTTGCTTATTTTTATATGTTGAGTGCACTCCTGGATCCTATCTCCTTCTTTTGTTCTGGTTCCCGTGCGTGTAGGAGCCTACCATCTCAGCTAGAGAAAAGTCGACAGACATCTTTGTAACCTAATAGCCCCAAAAAGGATGGTCTTTTCTGAGAAGAAAAGCATATCTACCTTGAGGATCTTCTGGAAAGTCGCCAACGGAAAGAGCACGATGTGATGTAAGCTAAGCTGTTCACCTTGTAGACAGAGGAGATATAGAAAGTGTGAAGAAAAAGGGGATGTTTTGTTAATAGGAACAAGAACGTGTTTATAGCCGTAGCGATATAAACAAGAATACTCATCCGAGCCGCAGGAACGTGTACATAAGGAATACGAGAATTTCTTAATTCCTCTTCCAACTCGTCCCAGAATGGGCGTTATGGCAAAGAACAAGAAGAAAACAAAAGGGGAAATTTGTCCAATAGTCACAAATGGTGCCTCCACAGGTTGACATCCGATCCAACCTAGTAGTAAGCGATCCGCCAAAAGCAACCAAAATATTCCTTATCAAGCTACTTTCCTTTAGTAGATCTGTCATCCCCCTCATTATAGTCCTCCTAGAATCAATAGCATTTCGTCAGTTTTCTCTTTCGCTTTCAATAAAGAAGTGAGAAAGTTCGACCATTGCTAAATTATTTGCCATACTTAGAGACTTAGTTAAAAAGTGATATTTACCAAATATCAAAGATATTGCGGCCTAGTTTGTATATTGACAGCCCGTTTATTTTCGGACTAATATTTAACGAGATATTCAAGCCCAAAGTTGGCCCCATGACTAAAGTTGATGAACATGAAAAATGTATAAAACGTTTGATAAATCCGGTGCAAGTATAAATTATCAACTAAGTGCCTTGTAAATTAATATTTGTGTATTTATCCTAAGTACGGATATTTTACTTAGGTTACGAGTAGATCGTTTGCGCATCGATTTGCGTGCCTTGATTTCCCGTGCTATCTCTATTGTTTATATTTGCTATTTCATCGATGTGAGTTTCATAGCCCCACTTTTAATTATTCTAACTATTTTGGGGTGAGAAAATTGCTTGTTTTTACGGATGAACATAAGTGCCTTAAAACTCAATACGGTTGCCTACTTGATGTCTAAGTCCCGTTATCCCATGTTGCCTTTTAGCTCACTATCATTAACCGTTAATTACTTAGTGTAAGCACGAATGTTATGAATAGATCTATCGGGATTAACCTCCCTATCTAGTTTTGGTTGTGTGGGCAAATTAGGTACATGTACATTTGATTCCTTACAAATGCTTCAGGATAGGCGTTTGCTTAGGCTCTTATTATATCTTGATGGTTAGGTTAACGCTTCGGTGTCATGAGCTTAGACGTAGGTTATTAAAATGTTTACTTTTGATTATAATCTTGTATTTGTTATAAGATTATATGTCGGTTTCCTGATAAAAATCTTATGGTTCATCACACTATTTAAACTTAAACCTATGAACTCACCAACCTTTGTGTTGACGCTTTAACAATGTTTTTTCTCAGGTATCAAGACAGAGGAGTGATGTAGTAACCTGATATTGAAAATCAACATTTAGACTGAGATCTAATTTTATTTCCAATAGTCGGATCAATATCTATTACTCGACTTTCATTTGTCATATTTGTTCGATAAATAATATTAAATTCTTGAATAACCGACAAGGTAAGGCTTTAACGTATCATATACGTGTCATTTATTATTTTTCGAGAAAGTCTATGTCCGCCATCGACCGTGAACATTTTCATTATGACATAGAAATATTTTCTATTGTCGTCGTTTTAATTTCTCGTTTTACGAGCATTCTTCGTAATTGACGCTAAACCTTTAGACGTCGTTCGTTTATATAAAGTGTTAATATATTTTATTAACATATTTTAGATAATAAGCCACATTTATTTATCGAAATATTAATCTTATCTGAATGTCGAAGTTTTTATTTTATATTGAGAGTTTATTTTTTGTGTTTCACGCGTATCTTTTAAATCGCGTAATTTTAAATATACCGGGCTTTAATAATACCCGTTTTTACAAATTTTTAGACAAAGTTTATATATTAAACCTACCCCGCTATCTAAATTAGGCGACTATAATAAGACACTTACGTGTCCCATTTTGTTGTGTTAAACTTTTTATTATGACATGTATAGTCTAATCTAGGATTGATATGATCCTAAAATGTTTCATTTTCACAATTTTAGCAATCTCAAAAATGGAAGAGCATTTCACATAGCCTCTTGTTTCTAATGTATCCACATCAACACTATAGTATCATTTCTTAAATTTGATAGTATGGTCATTAAAAATACCATGAAGGTCATAGTTACTAGCCTTGATTTTTGGCTTAACTTCATTTCATAACAAGTTGGTTAAGAAGGCTTCAAAAGATTTCAAGGGCTGAGGTTCCTATTTATTTAAGGGTTGAGGTTGAGATGATTTTTCATGTAATTTATCATGATCAAATCATATTTTGGTGGTATGTATGATGGGTGAAAGCAAGAGTTGTTGACATCTAGTTATTGATAAGTTGCCATCTTTCTTATTTGTAAGATTCTTATTTTTTTATCATTTTGTTATTATTTTGTATAAATATTTATATATCATTTATCTAATGATAATGAGATTATAATAGTTGATTAGGGGTTAATGAACATAGTATGTGAATTTTTGACACCATATATGCAAGCTAGACAAACTTTGGTTAAGTTGTAATATCTAGAAATTCGAACAATAGATAAACGTGCTATATTGCCAAACTCAGCAGGTTTTAAACTTTGGATAATAGTAAACGATGATAGGCCTTCGTTTTGTGGCGATTTGGCCGGGTTACTCGTCTCGTAACGATACCCGATGAATTAGATATGACCGAAATGATAAAAATTATAACATCTGAACATGCTGAATAAACGGACTGATTACTCTTACATGAATTCAGAATCATTGAAAAATGTAAAACTATGGGCTGTAGATAAATTTATGAATAACTAGAATCAATTGGATAGTCCACCAGTTCCTTACGGTTTGGAAATGGCGGCCGAAACGGTGAGAACGAGATTGGCAGACATAAACAGCCAACTCTCCTAAGTGATAAAATGGGTAAATGAGCTACGATAAATATAAATTGGGGGTAATTGGACTTATAATAATTAAACTACATAAGTTAAGAATAAATTTGATAAAAAGAACTCATCAAGATTATTTACAGTTTAGGAGAAACGATATAATCTACGAGGCATATCGGTAAATTATAGAATTCACCATATTGAATTAACGTAAAACGTGTCCATTTTTATATAACACGAGGTGGTAGGACCCACTAATCAGAAATTATAGATCCTTTATATAATTATAGTTAGAGAACCCGAGATTCGACCAACATGAAATATTAAGTCGACGTCATTTTGGGACGTTTTAGAACCCGTAAACCATATAAAGTGGACTTGGGCCACGAAAGCCCAACTTACACTTGTAATTGCTATTGGGAAATTATTGGGCCTGAAATTAATAACCAAATTGGAGTCTAATACTCATTTTGAAATGGCCTTAAGTTATCTAAAAGTGTAATGGGCCACTAATGGGCCTTAATGAGCTTAATGACCATAATAGGACAATACATGGTAAATTGTTATCAAAAGTTTTATAAAACTTATGCAATGTCTAAACTTACTAAAGAGAACTATTTACATATATGTATGGCTTACGTATAGACTCGAGCCTAAGACGCGTCTCGTCATTATGGGTCTCGTTCGGTCATATGTCGACCGTTGGGCTAATCATTCTTGATCAATGAGCGATTGATATCTCATGAAGTCGTGTATCGACTATTGGATGTTTGTTCCTCGATAAACGTTGAAAGCTATATCAGGTGAGTTCATAGCCTCGCTTTTACTGCTTTATATGTGTTTATAAACCTGCGAGGGGGAATACATGCTCTTGGTAAATAAGCATACGTGTTGTATCCTTTTGAAAGTATACATGATTGTGAATAAACATTCGTTGTTGGAATATATGCTTTGAACGAATACAAGTTGTTGTTAATAAACGTAAAGACATTTGATTGAATGCTTTTGGAAAATGAACACAAGCGTTGATTGTATAGGTAATGAGCCACTATTAGTAAGGCTAAGTTGCTTATTGCCAGTGAAAAGTCCCTATAAATCGTGAACCGTTAACTACCTATGATGGGTAGGCGCTCGTACAGACGAATGGATCCATTGGGAATGATGACTCCCACCCAGGCAGGTCGCACCTGTGAGTTGGAGGCTCAGCTGGGTTTGTTGTACGTGAGGTATGGGATATTTGGCAAGATACATGACTAGGACAAATTTATTGATTAAGGCATCGGTGTCATGATCTTAGCATAATAGTGTGGAATATTGATATTGTATGTGTTACAATATCGACCAGTGGATGAGATTCTTGTGTTCAAAAGCTTTATGGTTTATTTAAAAAACCATTATTGTTTATTAAAAACCTATGAATTCACTCCACCGTTGTGTTGACATGTTAGCATGTATTCTTAGGTGTGTAGGTTTAAGAGCAGCTGGAGCATGGAGCCACGCAGGATAAAGTAAAGGCAAAACGAACAATTTCCATTCGATACATTTGATAAATCATTATTTTTATTAAAGTTTGATATAGTTGTTGGGACCTCTTTTTATTGAACTCTGATTTTTTCGAATGGTTTATTTTATAAAACGTCTCTTTTGAGGTCGTTTTCTATGACTATGTGTGATGTGCTATGAAGTAACACCCAATGCTGATATTCCGCTGCCTTGTGAAATTAGGGGGGTTACAGATTGGTATCAGAGCACATGTTGTATAGAATTGGGTCGTTTTTAAAACCCAGACTATAACAGCTATTTCATAAAATTGTTTGGTTGCCTTAAAAAGAATCTGTGCGCTCATGGCTCCTAGAACCAATGCTTGGTTTTAATTGTGTGATCCTATGTGTATGTAAGAATGATAATATGCATTTGTATTTACATAGTATGGTATTTAAAGGCATGCACGTGAAGCAATGGTCCTTGTGTGATTATCGTACATTTTATAATGCGATTTTGTAAAGAATTTGGCATCACCGTCAATCACCGATCCCGATAATTAAATTATT
Organism: Glebionis coronaria; assembly: GCA_025667525.1. Lineage (NCBI taxonomy): Eukaryota > Viridiplantae > Streptophyta > Magnoliopsida > Asterales > Asteraceae > Glebionis > Glebionis coronaria. Next base: position 169,007,058 of record CM046875.1, read on the forward strand.
TTATGAAACTCGTTTGATATTTTAGATATGTATATATCATTTCATAATCTATCGTATATCGATTAATTTAAGCTCGAATTATTATTATCTCATCGTGATGTGCCATTTTAGAATATCTCCTTTCGAAACGTAATTCATTATTATGTTATTCGTATTTCTGTTAGTCCTTATGATTTTGAAGAATCATTTATCCGATGAGACATCTTCTATGTAATATAACGCTTAATTTGACTGTGTATGATTATGTGTTATTTGCGAAAAGGAGGATGCCAATGTTGGACCTAAAATATATATATACCCAAATAACTATATATAATTTGGGTACAAACAAAGATATGCTCATAGTAGTCATCTAGTTGAGTGACTTAAGACCTTGTATTTAAATGGAATGGGACATTTAAATATAGAGATTTTAAATCGCCCAACTATGTGTCGTTTAAAGTTCTCTTATTAAAATGGATTGGGACATTTGAATAAGAAAGTTTTAAACTACTGGACCTTAAATTGTCGATGATTTCTTTATTCAGATGGAATAGGACGTTTGAATACAGAAATCATAGAGTAAGATTGACACCCTGTACTTTTCTTGGCATTTGATTTTGTTATGATATCGTGTTTTGTGACGGTATTACCTGGGTAGGATGATTTATAATCGTCTTGTTGAAATAAATTGGGACGCCTTTTTATTTGAACAAGAAAGTTATAAATTCCCAAACCATGGATTGGGACGCCTTTGGATGTAAACAAATATTTATAAATGAGTGGGCTCAAGTGTGCCCGACTTTGGATTGGGACGCCTTTGGATGTAAACAAATATTTATAAATGAGTGGGCTCAAGTGTGCCCGACTTTGTTTGTGATAATCTTGTATACGGACGTATTTCTTCGACTCGTGTTTCGTTGGTATGTATCGTTCATTACCTTCGTCATTATGGTATTATTGATTATCGTCTATGTACGAGTAATTCTTTAGTCTTCTCTTGAGTTATGATTTGTCTTTATGGACCATTTCTAATATGTCCGACTATCACGAGCTTTATATGTTAATTGTTAAGAACCATTACCCGTTCTGAGAATAGACGATTTGTCTAATCGACAACAGGATTTAAGTGTGTACTTGTGGATTGACTGAGGATTAGGTTATCACCGAAAACTCATCGTGAATGAAATGATTTTGTAATTTTTCTTATCGGGGGTTCGTCGATGAGTTTTTCTTGATGAGCACCCTTTAATATCTTTTGGGTATGTATCCGTTTGTGAGCACCGTGTAATATCTGTTCGGTATGGATCCGTTTGTGAGCACCCTGTAATATCTTTTGGATATGGATCTGTTTCTGAGCACCGTTTAATATCATTTGGGTATGGATCCGTGTGTGAGCAACCTTCGATAATAAAAATATTTCTGGATATGCATCCATGGCTATCAGGCCCGTGAGCATCCTTTAACTTGCAAAGTTTCCTTTGACTGGACTTATCCGTAAATCTTGTCAAATAATCTTATTAATCATGGCTTGGCTATTTAGAAAGCATTAGTTAACTCGATTGAACTTATTGATGGATTGGCTATTTTGCAAGCATGCCGTAATGTTATTATATGTGCCTAGTGAAGGCTTTTGTTTTTTATTTGGATCGTAATTCTTTCGAAAGAGTAATGTATACTCCGAAGGATTTTCGTATCGATGAATTTACTTTTGACGAAATAGGTTTGCATGTTCGAGATCATGCAATTGCGTGATTTTGTACGACTAGCAATAATTATCTCGTTTTGAATTTTTTATAAACTGTTCGATGGAGTTATGCGCGATCCATACGATTTTATTTTACGACATAATTGTTTTTTTATGAAACCCGTGGACGATATGTGTTTCGCTTTGATCGATTTGATCACCGATAGTTTTGAGTTGATTGTCACATTGGAGATTATCCAAATGTGCCACTTCTTTCGAATCATCACTTGCCATGTGAAGTTTTCGAGTGTATATCGACCGTGCCAAGTTCGATAATATAGTAGTAATGTACCTTGAAGCACTTTTAAAAATTGACAACTTGTTAATTTTTCGCTTCTAATGGCTTCTCTTTTGAGTTATGTATTCATTATTCTTTATAAGAATTGAAGGTTCATTCAAGTCGTTCACTTGTGTCTGTTATGTATACGCGTTGCTTTGACTCTTGTTCATTCAACCTTCGTTAGAAACCTCGGAGATGACTTTTATATTCCTTACCAATTAAGCGTTGGGACTATTGAGACGAATTAAGCGTCGGGACGTCGCTTCCTAAAGGGGTAGACACTGTAGTAACCTGATATTTAAAATCAACATTTAGACTGAGATCTAATTTTATTTCTAATAGTCGGATCAATATCTATTACTCGACTTTCATTTGTCATATTTGTTCGACAAATAATATTAAATTCTTGACTAACCGATAAGGTAAGGCTTTAACGTATCATATACGTGTCATTTATTATTTATCGAGAAAGTCTATGTCCGCCATCGACCGTGAACATTTTCATTATGACATAGAAATATTTTCAATTGTCGTCGTTTTAATTTCTCGTTTTACGAGCATTCTTCGTAATTGACGCTAAACCTTTAGACGGCGTTCGTTTATATAAAGTGTTAATATATTTTATTAACATATTTTAAATAATAAGTCACATTTATTTATTAAAATATTAATCTTCTCTGAATGTCGAAGTTTTTATTTTATATTGAGAGTTTATTTTTCTTTTTTCACGCGTATCTTTAAATCGCGTAATTTTAAATATACCGGGCTTTAATAATACCCGTTTTTACAAATTTTTAGACAAAGTTTATATTTAAACCTACCCCGCTATCTAAATTAGGCGACTATCATAAGACACTTACGTGTCCCATTTTGTTGTGTTAAACTTTTTAATATGACACGTATAGTCTTATCTAGGATTGATATGATCCTAAAATGTTTCATTTTCACAATTTTAGCAATGTCAAAAATGGAAGAGCACTTCACACTGCCTCTTGTTTCTAACGTATCCACATCAACACTTTAGTATCATTTCTTAAATTTGATAGTATGGTCATTTAAAATACCATGAAGGCCACAGTTACTAGCCTTGATTTTTGGCTTAACTTCATTTCATAACAAGTTGGTTAAGAAGGCTTCAAAAGGTTTCAAGGTCTGAGGTTCCTATGGGTTGAGGTTGAGATGATTTTTCATGTAATTTATCATGATCAAATCATATTTTGGTGGTATATATGACGGGTGAAAGCAAGAGTTGTTCACATCTAATTATTGATAAGTTGCCATCTTTCTTATTTGTAAGATTCTTATTTTTTTTTTCATTTTGTTATTATTTTGTATAAATATTCATATATCATTTATCTAATGATAATGAGATTATAATAGTTGATTAGGGGTTAATGGACATTGTATGTGAATTTTTGACACCAAATATGCAAGCTAGACAAACTTTGGTTCTGTTGTAATATCTAGAAATTCGAACAATGTCTAAACGTGCTATATTGCCAAACTCAGCAGGTTTTAAACTTTGGATAATAGTACACGATGATAGGCCTTCGTTTTGTGGCGATTTGGCCGGGTTACTCGTCTCGTGACGATACCCGATGAATTATATATGGCCGAAATGATAAAAAGTATAAAATCTGAACATGCTGAATAAACGGACTGATTACTCTTACACGAATTCAGAATCATTGAAAAATGTAAAACTATGGGTTGTAGATAAATTTATGAAGAACTAGAATCAATTGGATAGTCCTCCAGTTCCTTACGGTTTGGAAATGGCGGCCGAAACGGTGAGAACGAGATTGGCATACATAAACAGCCAACTCTCCTAAGTGATAAAATGGGTAAATGAGCTACGATAAGTATAAATTAGGGGTAATTGGACTTATAATAATTAAACTACATAAGTTAAGAATAAATTTGATAAAAATAACTCATCAAGATTATTTACAGTTTAGGAGAAACGATCTAATCTACGAGGCATATCGGTAAATTATAGAATTCACCATATTTAATTAACGTAAAACGTGTCCATTTTTATATAACACGGGGTGGTAGGACCCACTAATCGGAAATTATAGATCTTTTATATAATTATAGTTAGAGAACCCGAGATTCGACCAACATGAAATATTAAGTCGACATCATTTTGGGACGTTTTAGAACCCGTAAACCATATAAAATGGACTTGGGCCACGAAAGCCCAAATTACACTTGTAATTGCTATTGGGCAATTATTGGGCCTGAGATTAATAACCAAATTGGAGTCTAATACTCAATTTGAAATGGCCTTAAGTTATATAAAAGTGTAATGGGCCACTAATGGGCCTTAATGAGCTTAATGACCATAATGGAACAATACATGGTAAATTGTTATCAAAAGTTTTATAAAACTTATGCAATGTCCAAAATTACTAAAGAGAACTATTTACATATATGTATGGCTTACGTATAGACTCGATCCTAAGACGCGTCTCGTCATTATAGGTCTCGTTCGGTCATATGTCGACCGTTGGGCTAAGCATTCTTGATCAATGAGCGATTGATATCTCATGAAGTTGTGTATCGCCTATTGGATGTTTGTTCCTCGATAAACGTTGAAAGCTATATCAGGTGAGTTCATAGCCTCGCTTTTACTGCTTTATATGTGTTTATAAACATGCGAGGGAGAATAAATGCTCTTGTTAAATAAGCATACGTGTTGTATCCTTTTGAAAGGATACATGATTGTGAATAAACATTCGTTGTTGGAATATATGCTTTGAACGAATATAAGCTGTTGTTAATAAACGTAAAGACGTTTGATTGAATGCTTTTGGAAAATGAACACAAGCGTTGATTGTATAGGTAATGAGCCACTATTAGTAAGGCTAAGTTGCTTATTGCCAGTGAAAAGTCCCTATAAATCGTGAACCGTTAACTACCTATGATGGGTAGGCGCTCGTACAGACGAATGGATCCATTGGGAATGATGACCCCCACCCAGGCAGGTCGCACCTGTGAGTTGGAGGCTCAGCTGGGTGTGTTGTACGTGAGGTATGGGGTATTTGGCAAGATACCTGACTAGGGAAAATTTATTGATTAAGCCAATAGTGTCATGAGCTTAGCGTAATTGTTGATGCAAAAGTTGGGTGATCCTTGCTAGACCCGAATTAGGCTTAATTCGGGTTGGCTGGGTTCCGGCTCCTGCACCAAGTGAACTGTATGGTTGGGATCCTGCACACTAAACAACGCGCGTTAGGCTTACCGTGGGAATGTTTCCCACGATTAGACTCCGGCGTGAGAGTAAGTAATCGGTTAGGGTTTATAGGAGTTGAGTGAGTTGAGAGTATAGAACGTAATACCTTTGTGGAACCCTTTGGGGGTTCCTTTTATAGGCAGTGAAACCCTAATAGGCTGTCACTGATACTTCGGCCCCAAGGAAAGGATAAGCACCAGAATTAGATTGATTGTTATCTTCTAACTATGGTGAGTGAATATCCTCTTCATTGGGGCAAATCCTAATCATAGACATAATATGATTTTGTCTAACCCTGTACCGGCCATGCCGGGCCGTGGGCCGCACACGTGTGTGCGGTTACTGTTCATCCAAGCCCATAAGCTTAAATGACATTATTCCCACCCATCTGTGATGGGCCGGATACGGGTAGTACCCGTGGGTCGGGTTCCTGACCCGGCTGGGGACTATACGTCATCATGTCCCCCCAGTCTAGTTGTTACAGCCGTAGGCGTAACCTCTAGACTATCAAGATGCTTTCCGGACATACCAAGAAAGACCTAGGGAATGATAAATATTAAAGATTTTGCATTGGCCACACGTGGCTGCCTGTCTAGGAATGTCATTCCAATAGAACCTCAGCCGCATGTAACGGCCGAGACAAATTAAATGTAGCATTGAATATTGTCTTACGTAAGACCGCATATCCCGACACAAGAATAAATGCATTAATGGTAGTCAACTGGTCAGCCACACTTCTGAAAAAAGTGCACCATTAATGCCCACCATTGAGCCACGTAAAACTGCTAAGAAGTGACCCGTGGGTCCCTTCTGACGTTTCAGAAGTGTCAGAAATCCTATCCGTTGGATAGGCGTAGTGGCCTACACGTGTCAAACATCCATGTTACCTCGGAAATCGAGGCAACCCTATATAAGAGTTGGTGTGTGTGTTTGTTACACACACAGTTCATACTCTTTTCCGCCATTGTTATTTCCAAGCTCCATCCTCCACACTTTTGCCTTCTATTCCACGGATTTCCTCCGCCGCAGGTTAGATCATCACGCCTTACAAACCCTTTTTATAAAACATGGTAAAGGACAACCCTCTTATCACGGATGTCCTGAACGTGATGTCTGCAGAAAAATACATAGACTTTTTGTCGAAGTATTACATTCTCGAAAGCGTACACCCCACCTATCCAGGTGAAGGTGAGGTAATTATGGATGCACCAAAGGGAAAGATAGGCGTGTACACGCGCCTATTTGACTCGGCCAACTACCTGTATCCCCCTGTCTAAATTCCTGGTAGATCTGCTTTTATACTATGATTTCCACATAACCCAGCTCCACTGTATAGGGGCGTGTAAAATCAATCAATTTGAAATTACATGCCATACATGCGACGTAACTCCAACCATGAACCTCTTTAGGGCGTTTTACTCCCCCCAACTAGTGAATGGGTGGTTATCATTTAAAAAACGATCCGGGAATGCCCCCATGACGTATAGAAAGCCCTTAGACTCCCTTAAGAACTGGTACGACCATTACTTTTTGTGGATGAAAAAGTATTCCCTACTCCCTTCGTCCTTAGAACCAGGGTACCCAAATATTCTCCGCCCAAATCCAATGACTATAGCAGCAGAGACCTAAAAATACTAGATACCCACCGCACAGAATTCCATAAGGGGTTGCCGGAACATTTTCTGTGCTTAGTAGGATTAAGTCGTCGTTATTATGGGAGGGAGAACTTATATCCGTGCTTTCTGACGGAGCGTGGACAGGGTAGGTTTACTTTATACTTTGTAAATGCGATAAAAGTCATTCGTATTGTAGGACCTTACTGACCCGTGTATTTATAAATGTCCCCAGAAATGAACCTACACGGATTATTGCGCCAGGGCGATCCCATGAAGGTGCCTGAAGGATTCTGCCCATTGAAGGAGAATGAAATCCCTCTTCTCGATGCGACCGCAGACCGTACCATTCCACTCGAAGAAACTTCCGAGCAAAGATCAGATGAAGAGGAGCCTATCATTGAGAAATCCCCTTTGGATTTCCAGAATGAAGATGGTGGAGAGCTGCTGTTGGAGGGCGCCGCGACGCACCAGGAAGATGAAAGTGATTTCCTCAACCTTGAGGATGAAGACAACACTCCAGCCTCTGGGTCCGCCAAGCCCACATCCAGAAAGAGAAAGACCACCAGGAGGGTGGCAAAGACTATAGGGGAGGAGGAGGGGGCCTCGAATGCTCCCCCGAAGAAGCTAAGGAAAGACCATCCGCAGTACCAAGAGGGAAGTGGTACTGCGACGGCTCAGGCCAACCCCACACCGCATATGGATGATCAAGTCTGGCGAGCTACCCCCGTGAGTGTCGTAGCTCCTACCGCCCCAGAACCTGCGACTGGTACCACGTAAGCACCCCTCGTCTTTCAGTCTGTCTTTTTTGCTTGTGAAATATAGAATGCCTAAACACAAGTTGCATATGTCAATAACAGGGCAGATCCATCGACTGTAGCTCAAGAGGAAGAGGTGGAGAGGAATCCTTCCCCCACAACATCAATCAGACCCCCATCCCCTGCTGCGACACACGCCGAGGAGCCACTCCCTGAAGGACCAGAAAATAGCCTGCGCCTAGCCTGGAATCTCTCTAGTTTAACAAGGTTGGAGGCGGAGTCTGAGTGTTCGGAATTTATCGAGCATATTACCCCTCCAGCCCTTGCACAAGACTTAGACGAGTTGGATCATGAATCCTTGCTGGAGCAGTTTGATGTGTCGTCCGCCCATCAAGTGATGGTGGGTGTCGCTCTAAGACGCCGTCTGATCAAGGCCCTGGCGAATGTGAAGCGGGCAAACAAAAGGATAGCTCATCGAGAAGCCATGGTTGTGAAGAATGAGAAAGCCATTGCTTCATTGCAAACGGCGTTGGGTACGGCCGAGGCTACAGTAAAGGAGCAAGCCCATCATGCCAACAACCGAGAAAAATGCATTGTCGAGCTCGAGGCCCTCGTAGCCGCATCTAACGAGAAGGTATGCTTTCAACAAGAATATTATATATATATTTTATCCTTTTTTTTGCGACCCAAGAAAAACATATTATCCTTGTGGTAACTCTAAGTTCCATATGCAGGTGTCCGCGGCCGAAGCCTCTACCAAAGTTGTAACCGTACAAGCATTCAACATCGCACAGGAGCGTGATGCGCTGAAGGATGAGCTAGCACAAGTGCGGGCCAATTTGGACGAGCAAGCCGCAACAGCTGAGGAGGAGCTAAGCAAAATGGCCACAGATTGTGCTGAAAGGATGTGTCCGCCTTTGCTATCTGCCATAGCTGGGCGCAGGTGGATGATTGGACAAGGAATGCGCCTTGCCGTAAGCAGGGTTATGGAAGCTCCGTACCTGCTACAAGCCTTCGTCGGGGTCGTGTCGGATGGGATTGACCGTGGTAGGCATGAGGGCTTGGTCCAGGCTGCGGAACTGATAGGGAAGAACGAAGATATTACCCAGCACCCCTACCATAACCCCTCAGCTGTGGACAAGATGACCGCGTCAATGGATGCACTCGCTGAAATCCAACACCCCCTTTTGGACGAGCTTGAGGCGCTTAAGGATGCTCCGAACGAGATGGTAATGTCCAAGCTCACTGCGGATCCCATCCAACTGACCTTGCCTACTTACGACTCCGTGTCGAAAGTAATGAAAGGTGAAAAACTGCTTGATGAGGCGTTGGATGCGACTGCGACCAAGGCGCAGGATGGAAAGGACGCTCGCGGGGAGGCCCTCCGTGCTTTGATCGAAGAAGGGAAGAAGGACATAGGGGAATTCCTACCTCCGTTGTAATTTATCTTGTAAACATTTGTAGCTTTTATTCGTCCGTGCATGTACACGGTTAAGACTGATGTGTGAAATAACTGTCTTTTGTATGTAAGTCCGTGATAACCACGGCCATTTTGTTATGATTTGGAAACTTATGTATTTTTATTTTGTTAAATATCGATTACCGATACTGGATGATAATAACTGGATTTTTACTAGTTGAAAGTTCGTTTCTCGGAATCTTCTCGAATTGATTTCCGGTTAAGTGCGAGAGATAAGTTGTTCTTGGTGAATCAAATAAAAGAGTTGTCGTTGTCTAAAACTAATTAAAAATAAAGACTTGGAACAATTAAAAATATAGTAAGGAAACAATAATGAAAGATTAAAACTTTACGGGAAATAAATGACGAGAAATTAAAGGCAATGAAAGTAAATGACGCAAATTAAAACTTAAAATAAACGGAAAGCAAGTAGAAATGCAAATAACGAAAAAGGCGGGAAAAATAAAACTTAAAACTAAAAACTGAAAAAACTATTCAGAAAAATCAAACATTCCGAATAGGGACTCCTATTCGGAATATTCCGAATAAGGACTCCTATTCGGAATAATCAATCTTTCCGAATAGGGACTCCTATTCGGAATAATCAAACATTCCGAATAGGGACTCCTATTCGGAATAATGAGACTTTCCGAGTAGGGAAGTCCTATTCCGCATAGGAAGTTGAGAAGACAGTCTATTCGGAATATTCATAAACAGTGCTCTATTCGGAATAATCTGGGCAAGAACAGTACGCAGAGCAGAAGAAGAACAGTAGGGACGAATTTGATCAAATCTCACCAAAACAAACCAAAAGATTAAACCAAAACAACCAATAAGCATCAACTAACAATAATCAATCAAAACAAATCATCAAAACTAACTAACTAAGCCAAATCAATCAAAACCCACTTGATTGAAAATAAGAAAACTCAAGAACATGAACACAAAGATTAAGAACAAATTAAGCAAGAAAGGAAGAAGGAGATTAACAATAAAGTAAAGATTAACAACAATTAAATGGAAACTTACTTGGAATTAAAAGAAAATTAAAGGTGCATTACATGGAGATTAAGATGCATAAAAGTAAAGAACAAGAAAATGAAGAGTGGGGAAGAGAGGCTTGTCAGGCCTGCAACAACTTGAAAAATGAAAACACTAAAACTATTTATATGGAGATTAGGGAGGAGCTTAGGAAGTTTCCTCCCTCTTTCTTCTTTTCCTTAATTGCACACTTAAGTCCTTGATCTTCTTAATCTTTAGTTAATCTTCTTAATACTTGGACTTTGTCTTGGGATTTCTTCAAACTCGTCTTGTAACCTTCAATAAATTAGACTTGAGTTCTTCGGCTTTTTAGTAAACTTCCGTCTTTTGACTTTTCCTTCGATAAATCTTCAGAATTGGTCTTGGACTTCCGTTCTTTTTCCACTCTTGATCTTTCGACTTCGTCTTTCGTCTTTTTCTTCGATAAAAGCCCGTGAAAGCCGTGTTTTCTCCACTTTTCACCTTTTCGTCCTAAATCACAACAAAAACCCACAAACCACACATAATTCCGCCATTTATGACATAAAATATACGTTTAGGTCCTGTTTTAATGTAATTAAGTGGTAGAAAAGATGGGTGTTTTCACACCTATCAAATCCCCTACACTTAACCATTGCAATGTCCTCATGCTATGCTTAGCAGTAAAGCAAGGTTTACACTTTCCATCATAATCAACCTACCTTGGCCTTTATTAAACAACTAAGGAAAATTTAAAAGATAGGAAATAACAAAATGCAACAAGGAAGAAACTTGTAAAGAAATCTAAGACTTACATTAGGGCTTTTATGTCGTGAATGTTTATCACCCTCAAGTTTCACGTTCCCCATGCCAAACTTAAAAACAAGATCATTGTTAGTACAAGTTAGCATAACAAACATTTACTCATGTGGTTCAATTAATCACTTAAACTCCCTTCTTCCTACGAGTATCTCTTATATTTTATGATGTCTTGAATGATCACGAGGATGCATTGTTGACTTATTTCGATAATTTATTTAAGCTGAAAGCAAAGTAAGACGATTTGATCAATAGTTAGCTAAAGGACAAAATCTCTTAAAACTGCTTCTCGGGATATCAAAAAGTTCATATCTTGGCATAACTTTGTTCACGATTTGAGACCTTTCTCGGGCCGATATTTGGCATGTACTTCATACTTCATATCTTGAGAGACGTGCTTGAGATAATGGTCTTCTCATTGTTCATAGAGTTTCTTCGCTTGGAGACTTTTGAGAGGTACTCCAACTTTGTTGACCACGACTTCATGATTATTTCTTCAATCTCTATTAGGGATTTTGAGATACAACGATCCGCCTCCTTTTCGGACTTGGATCTATTTATCCTCATACCTTGTTAGGGTCTTTTCGGATAGACTTCTCCATGATCTTTATGGGAGTTGATTGCTTTTCGTCGTGAGTCTTGATCCTTCATATTGACTTTGGGAATAATGCTTTTCACATCACTTGGGATCTTCAGCAATAAAATTGAATCCTCATGCCTTGTTAGGGCCTTTTCGGACTCGCCAATCTTCGCGCCCCACTTTATAAGTTATGCCTTGGCTATGAACTCTTATCATTACCGAGCAACTTTTAAACGATCTTGGGCTAGAAGCTAAGTAACTTTTCAAATCGTACGACCTTACTTTTTGCAGATAATTTATTAGCAAGTGATGGGAGAAAAAGATCATAATTAACTCACATAAGTTAATGAGAGAATACCTAATCTTGTAACCAACTCTATCATTTCTTGTCCTCCACAATTTAAAATCTCAAGTAATGAGACTCGTGGATGCTTAGCCTAATAAACCAATTAAGGTCTACATGGTTAAGGATACTAGCTAGAGTGAACTTGGATAAGTAAACTCGGGTTGAGTCAAAATATTCACAACGGGCCTAATATATCTAAGATATCTGAACTTGCTAAAACCATTTTGTTAAAATAAGAGAAAAATAGCAAAAATAATGGGAACTACAACTAGGCCAAAATAGATTAAAAATTTTGAAAAATGTCGAAAAATTGATTTTCCAGTTAAAATGAGGACAAATACAAGGAAAAGGCCACTTAACTTCGATAGAAGTCCCCCCTACACTTAATATAAACATTGTCCTCAATGTTTAAGCATGTGGGAGTAAACTCCCCTACACTTAGGACATTGTGCACTTTGTTTAAATCTCGTTAAGGGAAAGACAACTAAAGAGATTCCTATTTTAATATTGAGAAATATAAAATAGTGAATCGAAAAGAGTTTAGGATAGAACCAGGAAGAAGGGAACACGGAATCACGGTTCGTCAAAAGTCATCAAGAGTGTGTCTTTGAAGCTCTAATCTCTACATATGATAAGAAAGAGAACAAGAAACACCAACGGGGCTCCCCCTACACTTATGGTGAAATAAGATAGATAATTGGGTTGCCTCCCAAAAAGCGCTTGTTTTTGTTGACCGAGTCACGAGCCTGACTCGTCCCCGAATTAAATGGTCCATGAGGAAGCCTCGAATGTGATACCGGGATCAAAGACCTTGTCCTCGTTCCCGGAGGACATTAATAAAGGAGAGGCGGGGGGATAAGTCTTGAATGGGAGAAAGGTTCGTTCAACATACGAAAAGTATGTGAAATCAAGATCTACGGGAGGTGGGTTGGGTAAAGTAAGCACATTGTCCTCCCCCAAAGACAATAGATGCTGAGCAAGCGGCAAAGCCGTGAGGGTATCAATTATAGAATTGTCATTGTCACCTCCCGGGTCAAAACACTCATCCTCATTTCCCGGTATGAACCGAGGAGAGTAAAAATGATACATCACCCGCTTGGGTGTGTACGTGGTAGGATGAGGTGGCAATATAATTTGAGAAGTATGAGAACAATTACCTTCCACCTGCGTCTCTTTTTCAGTAGATTCACGTCTTTTCACCTCTGGGATAGAAGGAGGTATGGCTAACAAAGTATAATCATTAATAGCAAGAGAAGCAGCGCTATCAATGTCCTCAATCCCTTTGTCAAAGAGCGGATTCACCTCACTAGATATGTAGGCGTCATCAAAATAAAATAAAGGGTTCGAATAAATCTTGAAAGTTTCATGCAGAACGTCTTCATCGGATAGTGACTCGTCGTCACTAGAAGTAAAATCATCATCTTGATCGAAAATAGGATTAGAGAAAGCCAAAGAATCATCTCCCAAAGTGTTGGTGGAAGGAACATCATCATTAAGAGCGACCTCATCCGTAAGCTCCTCAAAAGTTAGCACATCACAAACCTCATGAAAGAATTTATCAAGACCGAAATCACTAATCTCACTCGAAGTATCACAATCCTTAGAGGCGTTGGGGAAATTGAGAGGAGGGATGACAATAGCACTAGGACATTGAGCAGTAAGATCATTCCAAGAAATAGTAGGCTCATCGTCATCATCATCGTAATAGTATTGATGCACAAGAGGAGGGGTATAATCACTAAGATTAGATACTTGCTCTTGTTGCAGTCGCTTTTCCTCGTCCCTAAGTTCTTTAAGCAAAACAACGGCTTCTTGAAGTTGCAAAACAATGGAGTGTGTTTCTTCATTCAAGGTAGTGAGTTGTGGGTCAAGATTAATTTGTTGAGAGGATTGATGATTGAGGGTGTGATGTGGGGGCTCAAAGTGTTGAAAACCTGAATTATAGTAAGGTTGTGGCTCATAGTTGTTCATCGGTTGAGAAGAATTAGAAACCGGGTTTGGTGCATAATAATCCATAGGTGAAGAAAACTGAGGACACGGATTTTGCTCATAATAATTCATTGGTTGACAAAAATAGGTATCGTGAGGACCCCCACAGTTGTTGCAAACCGGGTATGGAGAAAAATCAAGTGCGTCTTGTGGATAGCTATTATCATTGTCATAATTGTACCCCGGTTCTTGCCCGTGACCATACGGGTATCGAACCGGGCACGAAATATGCCAATGAGAATCGCTTCCACAATAGATGCACGGGGGAACAGAAGGTGGGTTCAAAAAGAGGGAATTAGTCGAGTTGCACAAGGGACAAAATCCGAATTGTGTGTAGTCGATATCATTTTTGCACCGCTCACATGTACACCATTGACAAGAGTTGTTCCCAGATAATTGTTTCCCACACCGGACGTAATGGACATAAAAATCCATAAAGAAAGATAGATAAGCAAGAAGAATATTTTTGGTGCAAAACTTTGAAAAAGAAATGCTTTTTATGATTTTTCAAATGTTTATGGATTTTTGAAAATTTTTGACAAGAAAAATAACGTTCACAAGTGAACGGATCCCAAAATCCAACGCGTCACTCACAAAAAACCTTTGATCTTCACGAAAAGAGCCGGCAGCGGCGCCATTTTAATAACTGGATTTTTACTAGTTGAAAGTTCGTTTCTCGGAATCTTCTCGAATTGATTTCCGGTTAAGTGCGAGAGATAAGTTGTTCTTGGTGAATCAAATAAAAGAGTTGTCGTTGTCTAAAACTAATTAAAAATAAAGACTTGGAACAATTAAAAATAAAGTAAGGAAACAATAATGAAAGATTAAAACTTTACGGGAAATAAATGACGAGAAATTAAAGGCAATGAAAGTAAATGACGCAAATTAAAACTTAAAATAAACGGAAAGCAAGTAAAAGTGCAAATAACGAAAAAGGCGGGAAAAATAAAACTTAAAACTAAAAACTGAAAAAACTATTCAGAAAAATCAAACATTCCGAATAGGGACTCCTATTCGGAATATTCCGAATAAGGACTCCTATTCGGAATAATCAATCTTTCCGAATAGGGACTCCTATTCGGAATAATCAAACATTCCGAATAGGGACTCCTATTCGGAATAATGAGACTTTCCGAGTAGGGAAGTCCTATTCGAAATATTCCGCATAGGAAGTTGAGAAGACAGTCTATTCGGAATATTCATAAACAGTGCTCTATTCGGAATAATCTGGGCAAGAACAGTACGCAGAGCAGAAGAAGAACAGTAGGGACGAATTTGATCAAATCTCACCAAAACAAACCAAAAGATTAAACCAAAACAACCAATAAGCATCAACTAACAATAATCAATCAAAACAAATCATCAAAACTAACTAACAAAGCTAAATCAATCAAAACCCACTTGATTGAAAATAAGAAAACTCAAGAACATGAACACAAAGATTAAGAACAAATTAAGCAAGAAAGGAAGAAGGAGATTAACAATAAAGTAAAGATTAACAACAATTAAATGGAAACTTACTTGGAATTAAAAGAAAATTAAAGGTGCATTACATGGAGATTAAGATGCATAAAAGTAAAGAACAACAAAATGAAGAGTGGGGAAGAGAGGCTTGTCAGGCCTCCAACAACTTGAAAAATGAAAACACTAAAACTATTTATAGGGAGATTAGGGAGGAGCTTAGGAAGTTTCCTCCCTCTTTCTTCTTTTCCTTAATTGCACACTTAAGTCCTTGATCTTCTTAATCTTTAGTTAATCTTCTTAATACTTGGACTTTGTCTTGGGATTTCTTCAAACTCGTCTTGTAACCTTCAATAAATTAGACTTGAGTTCTTCGGCTTTTTAGTAAACTTCCGTCTTTTGACTTTTCCTTCGATAAATCTTCAGAATTGATCTTGGACTTCCGTTCTTTTTCCACTCTTGATCTTTCGACTTCATCTTTCGTCTTTTTCTTCGATAAAAGCCCGTGAAAGCCGTGTTTTATCCACTTTTCACCTTTTCGTCCTAAATCACAACAAAACACAAACCACACATAATTCCGCCATTTATGACATAAAATATACGTTTAGGTCCTGTTTTAATGTAATTAAGTGGTAGAAAAGATGGGTGTTTTCACACCTATCACATGACATGTCACGTCTTACACAAAAGAGAAAATACATTCAAGCCTATAATTTACTAGACATGCGACGTGCGTCTTTACTATGCAAAGTACTGCGTGAGTACAGCATACGAAAACTTACCACAACGTCTTGTGAGTAAGGTGTCTAGTAAGGATACATGATCCGCGCCGCTGGGGTTGCATCCCTCTTACGCGACAAGTTGAATTAGTAGGTTCACTTAGTCCTCTTACCCCTCCTGGAGGCGTATAGTACATGTACGGTGATTTGAATAAATGCATATGAATGACACATGGCATATTATAATAATAACTAAAATTCACATGACTAACAAAATCCTAAGAAATAATTTGCACAAAACAAGCCGTGGAGCTAGCTAGGCACCACGGCATTTTATTAGAACGTTTACATTTTTTGTTTGAACAAGAATGGGAAGTCTTAAAACAAAAAAGAACCTAGAAAAAACATAAGAAACAAAACAGATAGATTACATGGATCTTCATTAAAGCCAGTGTAGCAAAGTATCCATGCGGAAGCCGTAGCTTTCAAAGATAGCACCTTTTGAGATTGGATATGTTCCATTTGCGTTCTAGATCGCGGCCATCCATGTCACGTAACTTGTACGCGCCTCGTCCTAAGGCTTCCATGACCTCGTACGGTCCTTCCCATTTAGGGCCCAGCTTCCCTATATTCTCCGCTCGACTTGCTTCGTTAGCACGATAGACATAATCTCCCGGTCGAAAAGAAACACCTTTAACCTTGGCGTCATAATAAGCCTTCATTTTAGCCTTGGACTTAGCCTCATTGATGGCTGCTATCTCCCTTTTCTCTGCCAATAAATCCAGGTTGATTCGTAGTTGCTCGTCGTTCGTGACGACATTAACCTCCGCCGTGCGGATGGTAGGCATTCCTATTTCTGCTGGTATAACAGCTTCAGTGCCGTAGGCCAATGCAAATGGAGTGTCCCCATTGGCTGTTTTGATCATAGTCCTATGCGCCCAAAGAACATGTGGTAGCTCATCCACCCATTTGGCACTTCGTTCCTCCAGGCGTGCCTTGATGTCGTTTCCCAAGCTTCTATTTGCTCGTTCCACAAGGCCATTTGTCTACGGGTGCTTAACAGACGCGAAGCGCCGTTTGATATTCAATGATGCGTACCAGTCCTTGAATGGATTATCCGTGAACTGTTTACCGTTGTCCGAGATGATTTCTCCTGGTAAGCCAAAACGGCACACAATATTCTCCCAAACAAACTTTTTAACTTGTTTGCCTGTGATGGATTTGACTGTCTTGGCCTCTATTCATCGTGTAAAGTAGTCCATTGCGACAATCAAGAACTTAACTCCCCCCGCAGCTACTCGAAATGGTCCTGCGATGTCAATTCCCCACTTATAGAATGGCCATGGGGATGTAATAGGTGTAAGCTCCTGCTGCGGATGTCGCGGCACTGGTCTATGCACTTGGCAATCACTACACTTGCGAATCATGTCGCGTGCGTCCCTATGCATGGTAGGCCAATAATATCCTGTACGTAGGGCTCGAGCTACCACGGATCGTGGACCTGCGTGCATGCCGCATAACCCTTCATGTATCTCACTGATTACATAAGTGGCCTGACGTGGTCCAACACACCGCAACCACGGCTGTAAGAAAGAGCGCTTATAGAGGATACCTTCTCGAAGTTCGAAGTGCTGCGACTTCCTTCTGATCCGTCGTGCCGCTTTTTCATCGTCCGGAAGGGTTTCACTAGTCAAATAGTTGACGATCGGGGTCATCCATGTAGGTCCATCCTCCTCAACTATAGTAGCGACCTCCCCTTCTGTTATAGACTTTTCCTTGAGTATTTCCACCAAGACTTGCTTGGACAAGTGGGCGAAGCTTGTGGATGCTATCTTGCTAAGAGCGTCCGCCTTCTTGTTCTCACCTCTTGGTACTTGCTTGATAGAAAACTTGCTGAAAGCCGCGATGAGTGACTTGACTTTCTCCAAGTATCGGACCATGTTATCCTCCTTAGCCACATATCCACCTAGAATGTGGTTCGCGACAAGTCGTGAGTCCACGTAGGCCTCAAGGTTGCGGACACCCATTCTAGCGGCGATTTTTAAACCCACAATTAATGCTTCATATTCTGCATCGTTGTTGGTGGCTGTGAACTCAAAGCGGAGGGCGTACGTAAACTCCATTCCTTCCGGATTTGTGAGGATGAGACCAGCTCCTGACCCATCCGTACACGAAGATCCGTCCGTAAATAACACACATGGTTCTGCTGGAGTCTCGCCTTGTTTTACGATTGGTCCTTCCTCATCCGGCTTCTCTATCAAGAAATCTGCCAAGATTTGGCCTTTAACAGCCGTCCTTGGCCTATAAGATATATTATGCTCCCCCAATAGAATGCTCCATTTTTGTAGCCTTCCTGCCACATCCGGTCTAGAGATGACTTGTTTTATTAGTTGGTCAGTAATGACTACAATTGGGTGCGCCTGAAAGTATCGGCGCAACCGTTTTGTAGCAAACACTAGTGCCAAAATCAATTTTTCTATAGAGGAGTAATTCAACTCTGGCCCTTGTAATGTTCTACTTATGAAGTAGACCGGAGTTTGTACCGTATCCCTATCCGTCATGAGTACCGCACTTATTACTCCATGTGTGGCTGAGAGATACATAATGAGCTCCTCCTTTGGCCGGGGAGCTACTAGTATAGGGAGAGATGCAAGGTGTTGCTTGAGTTGACCAAAGGCTTTCTCGGCTTCCTTTGTCCACCGGAAGTCTCCCTTCCTAATGCACTTCTTGAGTGTTTTAAATAGGGGTAGTGACTTCTCTGCGGACTTTGATAAGAACCTATTTAGCCCGGCCAGTTTCCCATTTAAGGATTGCACCTCTTTCCGTGTCTGAGGGGATGGTAGCTGTATTAATGCGTCCGTTTTCTCTGGGCAAGGTTTGATGCCATTTGGATCAATCATATATCCAAGGAACATTCCCTCCGTTGCCCCAAACGTGCATTTCTTTTGATTTAGCTTCATATTAATCCTCCTCAGTGTGTCGAATGTCTCTTGGACATCCCGGAGAAGTGCATCCTCCGTATGACTTTTTATGACCAAGTCATCCACATAGACTTCCAGGTTGCGGCCTATCTGTGAGTCAAAGGCTTTGTCCACAAGCCGCTGGTATGTGGCACCGGCGTTCTTTAGTCCGAACGGCATTTTCGTATAACAATATACGCCTTGACTAGTATGGAGCGTCGTCTTCTCTGCGTCCTCCTCCGCCATCTGGATCTGGTGGTATCCCTTATATGCGTCTAGGAAGCACTTAAAGGGATATCCACATAGAGATTCCACCTTCCAGTCAATCTCCGGTAACGGGTAACAATCCTGTGGACAGGCTTTGCTCAGATCCGTGAAATCCACACACATGCGCCAGCTTCCGTCATGTTTTTTGACCATGACTGGATTGGATAACCACTCGTGGTAGTATACCTCGCGCATGATACCCGCGTCCACTAGCTTCCGTACTTCATCCAGTATCACTCGGCTGCGTTCAGGTGCCTGGCCGCGCTTCTTTTGCTTGACGGGTTGATACCCCTTGCGGATCTGGAGCTTATGTTCTGCTATCGCGCGTGGTACGCCTGTCATGTGCTTTGGCTCCCATGCGAAGATGTCTAAATTTGCTTTTAAGAGAGAGCACATGGCCCTCTTGCCGCTATCCGAGAGCGTTCCTCTTATGGATACCTCATGTTCCAGATAATCAGGATGGATTGCCACCCTCCAATTTGGAGGTGGTGATCCATCCTTGGGTGGAACGGGCGGAATCGGTGTTGTCACGGTATGACACTCGGATGCTGGTACGATTGTGTTGTAAATGGTGACGATTCCTCCTTCTACAGGGAACTTGATCATTCCGTGTGCCGTGGAAGGTACCGCACGTATGGCCAGAATACCTGGTCTGCCTATGATCCCATTGTATGGAGAATGTGAGCGTATCACCATAAAGTTCATCCACGCAGTAGTGGAGTGTTCCTCATTCCCAATGGTTACAAGCAGACGCAGTTGCCCTATCGGCCAGATGGTGTCTCCACTAAAACCAATGAGCGGCGCCGTGGCCGGTACCAATTGGCTTCTTATTTCTGGTCGTAACTGCACAAAACAGTGTTCGTACAGTACTTCTGCTGATGACCCTCCATCCACATACATGCGACGAACATTGTGTGTTCCAATGCTTATCTCAATAGTGAGAGGCGCATCAATCACATCGCTTGCTGTGATGGGAGGGAATGAGATTTCCCTGCCGCGTGAAAATTTTTGACCAATTTTCTGCCTCGTGCGGCGTTGTCTGGATTGGATCATGTATATGGTCGAAGGTTTGTCCTTTTGGGGATCCTTCTTGTCATACTTCTTGTTGTCTTTTCCATCCTTCCAATCCTTAACCAAATGCTTGAGTTTACCTGGTTTGATCAGTGACTCAGTATGCTTCTTGAGCTGGATACACTCCTCCGTGCCATGGCCCTTGTCGTTATGGAACTCGCAGAAACGATTTCCTTGGCGACGGTCCAGCGGAGTCGTCATTGGGGGAGGCCTCAGAAAATTTGCCCCTTCTGTCAGCAAGATCTCCCGGTAGGACATCTTTAGAGGGGTAAACTTATCGTCCGGCCGTCCTCCTTTGTTTTGGCTCTTGTAATCTGAGCTCCTACTATTGTTCTGGTTGCTTTGACCGCCCGACTGTCTCCTGGACTGGTCGTTCGATCGGTAGCCGTTTCCTTTTGAAGGGTAGGCCGCGGCAACCGTTGTTTCTCCCTCTATGAAGTTTCTGACCCTTTCCATGAGGTCATCATACCTCTCCGGACGCTTGTCATTGAGACGCCTGATTAATTCCCTGTCTGTTATGGCATGCATGCAGTCGGAAATTTTCAGGAGTTCCGGCATTGTTTTTGTGCGTGTGCACTCGTCGTTGAAGCGTTCAGTGAAGGCTTCTGTAGACTCCCCCGGCCGTTGCTTGACAGTTTCCAATGAGACCGGATCCCTATTATACTTCTTATGCTGAGTATAATTATTCTTGAACGCAGTGCGTAGTTCAGTGAAGCTATCAATACTTCGCGGAGGGAGTTGTGACAATCCGTCAATTTATGGTTGATATTTTATTCTCATATATTATTTAAAAACATTATTTTAAATGTTATAATATGAACTCACTTATTTTTGGGAAGAAATTTGGATTTACGTCTTGAAGTAGCATCGACTACGTCTAAACCGGAGGATTCTACGTTACGTGCTTACGTTTACATACACCGTCTTTGGTGACAGTCCAACATTTCAGAAAATAAATTTATCCGTGAATATTATTTTGGAGTTTTAAATTTGTGTTGGTTCATAAACTCACAAATTTACGAAAAGAGATTAGGACTTACGATTTTATTTTAACGTCCTTTACGACTAAACCGGAAACCTTAGGATTACGTATTTACGTTTTCGAACTCTGTTTTTGATGAGACAATTTTTATTGGATTCGTTTTGTGCCGTTGATTCATAATTTATAAAAACGTTTTTCGTAAAACGAACCGAGGGCACGCAAATCAAGGAAACTAGAATCGAGGGATACCCGTAAATTAGTGGGATGAGACAAGATAAATCTTGCCCCACCCCACTCAATATGGGCGGCCAAAGTAAGCCACAACACCAATTTGGTGGCAAGTTTTAAGAAGTGACTTAACACTTGTCCAATTTAGCTTACACATTAAGCCACTTTCCACTAACTAGCCAAAACCACCATCACAAACCATTTCCTCACATTTACACTCATGCAAACAACACAAATCCTCTCATTCCTCTCTTGTTTATGCCGTCTCATATCCAACCAAGAACACCCCATCCATACAAATTTTAACCACAAGCATATGTTATAATTAACATATGTTAATCTCCATTCAAAGAGATGAAGATTGGTGCAAGTTTTAACATCCAAGGAGGAGTTTTCATGGTGTCTTAGGGCTGATTTTCCCCAAGGAGTTCATGAAGCATGGTGGTCTTGAAGATGGTCTTGGCTATGCACAAGTTTCTCCATCAAAATCCATGTCTAAATCATAACCTACATCAACATGGTGGTATAAAGATTGTCCTCCTCATCTTCTTGTTATTTTTGATTATGTAATCTTGTATTTCTTTTACTTATTTATATGTATATGATGATGAATGATGATTAAAAATATTGTGTGGGGATTTGGTGTTGATAAACATGCTTAAAAAGATGAAAGACTATAAGAAACAAGGCTAAAATCTTGTTTAAATTTGTTGGATGTATAAAACAGTAAAGAAACATGTCATGAACTGATAAAATGATGAAGTATAATTAATATACAGTAAGCTATGGGTCTTGTACACATGTGAGAGTTGGCCATGCAATGGAATCATTGTAATGAGTAAGATATGATCAAAACAAGTTTAAGAAACAAATCTGAGTTCACTGTTTTGGACGATTTTTAAAAAATACTTAGAGGATGATTCAATAGTAGCTATAGAAGCGTTAAATGGATCAAATATCATGTAGTTTATGTGATAAAAAATTGAGCTTCTATCTCCATATATAACTCTAGATATGGAAGTTTTGGTGAAGATGAAAATAAAAATCAGATTTTGGAAATTAAAGTACAATACTATTATATAAGCACTCAAAATTTAATAGTATAAAATATAAATTAAAACCCACTAACTTATATAATACATTTATATAAATTATTACAATGGTAAATAAGTGGACATTTTATAAAAATGGTAACTTGTTAAGTTTTATAAGTTATAAAACTATAAACATGATTTTTACGACTTTTTCGGCTATTACCGTAAAATTAACGTTTTTGTTAAATAAAACTTAGACGGTTGGACCCGTCTAATGTAAACTTTATAAAACTTATATACTGATATATAAACATGTATAACAAGTAAAAATGGATAAAACCCGAACTATAGGACATACGGACATTAACGAGCTAAGTTAACGTTATTGGACTAATAATACAACAAAATGGACTAAGACACATATGAACTTATTATTGGGCTTAACCCATTTGGGCCCAACATATAAAGTATAGCTACTGATAATATAAGTATGAAAAGGATTAATAAGAGTTAAAGAACTTATAATAAGTATATTGGACTTAAAACACGTAAATAGGTAAAACTATTAAACTAGTATAAACGTTACCGACACATAACACTAAAATGAGTAAATGAGAATATATATACCCACTTGATCATCATATATATATAATCATCATATGTATACATAATTATTATTTTTATAAATTCATTGGACATGAGTCTAAGACGAGTATTATTTGTCTAGGTTTCCATGATTGAAGCACGTACCGTACGTCCGAATTGCCGATAACCCGCCTTCCCACATCAACGTGAGTTCATAGCCTCGCACTCTTTTAAATGTTTTTATAAATGTTTTATAAACCCGCGAGGGAGATAACATGTTAGTTTTTATAAAATAGGATACCATTTGTCCCGATTGCTTGTTTATTGATTTGGACCCGAATGATTTTATGACCCGATTGTATGACCCGATAAATGATTAAAGGACCCGATAGATGAAACTAAATGGATTATTAAAGTTAGGTTATGTCACTAAAAGTCCCATTAGCATGAATTGTGAACTACCGAGATTTGGTAGACGCTTATGCATATAATAGTACTATTTGGGGACGATCACCCCAGTTCGCGCCTTGACGGTTGATCCCCGTCGTGCCACATTGATTGGTAAGCGAATTTATGTATGAGAAGATTTCCATAGTGTGACCTTTGTGACGACACGCTACTTTAGATGGGTAAATTGAGTATCGGGTTAGCTACCCGTTGTTGGTTTAGTAAGGTAACAATGTCATGCGGCTTATAATAATCCAAACTAACGAAATACTAATAGACGCACCGAATTACGATGTATTGCCTGACTAGCAATACAGGGTCATACTATTGATATTATGTTCGTGTTTTGGTTTTCATAACCATATTCATATAACGGTTTTTATTTGAATTATACAACGTTATAAAACGTATTGTATGATGCTTTTACGACATTGGCTCGTATAACGGTTTTTAAGGAAAATGCCTATATTATGATTTTCGATAAGGATTTGTATAAAATGACTTTGGCTATTTTATGGCCTATTAAAATGATTTGTACAAATGATTTTCAGTAATAATTTTATACTGATATTATATTGATGGATTTTATTAAACTCTATGAATTCACTCGGCGTTATCGCTGACCTTTTCTTTTAACATCTTTTGTCTCAGGTACTTGAAGGTAATTCTCGGGAAGACGACAAGAATTCATGGCCTGCACTTAAACTATATTTTCCATTCAAATGCTTTGTAAAATCTGTATTAAATACAATGACTTGGGACCTATGTAACTTTGATATTATGAATGGAAATGCTTTTATTATTAAACGGCGCGATTTTTATGCGTTGTCTATGATGTGAGTAATGTGCTATCCCGTAACACTAACTAGTCTTCCGCTGTATTGAGTTGTATAAATTTGGGGGTGTTATAGTTTGGTACCAGAGCTCTCGTTATAGAGAACGAAAGATTTTTAAAACCAAGGTTTTGAATAAATCATTTCAAAATCTTTTAACTATAAACATTTTTCTAAAAATGTCTAAAAATCTTTTGACTATAACGGTGCCGAAGAATTCCCGAGTTACCAACAAGGCCAGACTGAGAAGTGTTATTTTAATATATATATAACTTGGATTATATATATATATGATGTAATTTTATTACATGATTGTTGATGATTATTTTGATATTTATACTAGGTATTTATATGACGTAGATTGTCACAATGTACCCTAAATCCCCTAGTAAATTAATCGAAGCTATTCTCGTAGGAAATTCTAGCTATCCTAGATCAAAACCAAGTTGTGGATACTTATGATCCCAACAAATGGTTGATATTCGTAGAAATGTAGATATTAGTTGATTGTGATCTTGAAAAAGAATTGGTGAGATTAAATCTGATATCGATGTCATGACGATCTTTCCTTATAGAGTGGAGTTTGACAAAACATTACCACCTAGAAAGATGTCATCTGACTCGTTGTCATCCAATTCTTAAATTGAAATCGAAAGGGTGAATGTTGCACTTGAGGCTGTTATTGGAATCATTACCCAAAATCCTCATGTCACTAGTACCTTTCTGAGAAGTCTGATTGAATGTATGGGTCATCTCATACTAGTGACTCATTTGAAAAGTGTTGTTGTAAGAGCTATAGGATTGGAATTAAGTGTTAATCACATCGAGCTTTTATTGCCCTTTTATGGTTTATAAATAAGATTGAAAGTATTGGAATATGAGGTAGGATATCGCATTGAGTATAAAATTGGTTAAAAACTTGAATAAAGTAAAATTTAACCTGTATGGAATATGAGATTGTTAATATAAGTCGTTAAGTTATTTGATTGAATTATGAGGTTTTAAATGATTGTTGATTCGTGTTAAGGGTTGTTCCTAGGCCATTTTT
The DNA here is from genome assembly GCA_025667525.1 of Glebionis coronaria. Classification (NCBI taxonomy): domain Eukaryota; kingdom Viridiplantae; phylum Streptophyta; class Magnoliopsida; order Asterales; family Asteraceae; genus Glebionis; species Glebionis coronaria. Next base: position 169,032,500 of record CM046875.1, read on the forward strand.
CCACTAACGAGGATGCCCAGTGTCCAAGAAATGAATTGAAGAAATCTTCTTCTGAAATTAAGACCGATGGATCTTCTGGGACATGTGGAACACCTAATGACTCTTGTAGATTAGTATTCATTGTGGTATCTTTTAAAAATAATCCCTAACTTAACTGTGACATCAGTTGGTAGGATGAGTTCTGAGAATTGTGAGACATAGTGACACGTAATGTGTTACGGTACAATTTTGACTTGTTTGTGATTAATGAAAAGACTACCTCTGATTGCTAAATTCTACATGTATCGATATTATCTATCCTTTATTGCTTCATCCTAATGTTCGCATTATTGATGCAACCATTGAGCAAGTACTCATCTTGATTTGAGTTACGTCGTGAATTATTCTCTTTTTGAGTGCCATCGAGGTCATGAACCTCATGATTATTTGGCTAAAGCTAATTTCCTATCATATTGTAGTTAGTTCCTGGTGAACAACTCTTCATCACTCTTTTGCAGATCACTCATTCTCTTTATAAGATAAAACAGTATGCCTTGAAAAAAATTGAATTTTCATCACTATAAGGATTATTCAAAGTGAGATTCATAAGTGATTGTCAAACACTTTGGAAAACCTAATTGTTTTCATAACAAAGAAAATCTTTGTAAATTTATTCTTGATTCTTATTTAAGAATTAAGCATGAAAATGTTTTATTATAAACATGATGATAAAATTTTGACGAACTGAGTATTGCATCGTTAATCTTGAAATTGTATATAGTTGCGCGCCTACATACAATTTGAAATGGACCATGCAAGACTGATTAGTAGTCACCATAAAACTAATGAATAAACACTACATTTTCTTTGAAGATTGTGAAAGATAAAATTTTATGAGATCTGCAAGAAGTGAAAAATAGGGACATAGTGTTAGGGACACCTACATATGTGCCTGTAGCATCTATTCTTCTGAGTTGAATTTACTCATCTATAGAAATTGTCTTATTTGACAATTCACAATTCTTTCTTGTCCAATTCTCCCGTAGTGAGATTCTTAGGAAAAGTATCTGATTACCGAGTGTTGATACCCGACTGGATGTATTGACATTCTTATCATTTCTTATGATTTGATTTCATTTGAACGACCTGGGTAACGATCCGAGGAGCTTTCGAATGCGTACTCAAATTATGAAAACATGGGATATATTCATATTCGTTAAATGTTTTCGTCTGTATCTGAATTGAAATTCTCTCGCGTAGATTATGCGTTGACCTTACTCTTTTAATGGTAGTTGTGTCTCCATATATCCTTGAATTTGTGAAGGATTATGAGTTATTATTAGTCTTTTGAGAAGTTCACATCTTATCGACAGCAATGAAACTAGAAAGTTGATAGTACCAGTAGAATGGATTGATTGATTATGACATGACGACATTGTCTTAATCGATGGGAACTCGAGTAGAAATCCCCTAAAAGATAAGATGTTGATTATCAAAAGTGATCTAAATAATCCTTGATGAATGACCATATCTTGTATTTAGACTTGAAATTATACCATGAATGGTTGTGAATTAGTCATAGATATTATAATCTAGAAAGAACCTAATATGAATGTATTAAAAGATGTTTCCGTTATCTGAAACTTTAGGAAGTATTTATTGATGAATTACCTAGACTTTCGCCATTAAGGCAAATTGAAATTGGTATTGATCATATTTCCGGTGCTGCACCTGTGGCTTGTGCACTATACGTCAGCACCATCTAAATTAAAGGAATTACCGTACAACTGAGAGAGTTGTCGGAGAAAGATTTTATTATACCAAGCCTGTCATCATGAAGAGCTATGGTGTTATCATTCCTTATATTTATAGATTACTGTGAACTGAGTAAATTGACAGTCGAAAACGATATCCATAACTCGAAATGGAAGATTTTGTTCGATCATTTACAAGGTTCTAGCGTATGTTTTAAAGATTTGATCCACGGCATGGTTATTATCAACTTCGCGTCCGCGAAAAGGATTATCTATTCCAATCACTACATCCGGTACTTGTAATAAACATTATGAGTTTCACGTGATGTCGTTTGAATTGACTAATGCACATGTAGTATTCATAAATTTGGTGAATCACGTGTGTAGGCTGTGTAGAAATTGATAACCTATGAATCTATGAAGTGGGTTGATGTTTTCTAGTGAGAGAAACTAGAGAGAGAAAGTGAGAGAAATATATGGAAGATTTTATTACTATGAAATGTGAAATGGAACAACAACCAACCCCTTTCCTTAGTGGAAAGTGGTATTTATAGTACCAAGCTAAACATGGGCTTGGGCCGGTCCATGACAAGCCCATGGACCGGTTCTTACTTAAGTTAATAAGTAACTAACAACTATTATCTAACTACGAGCTATTACAACATGAATATTATTGTGGAGTGACCGATACTTCTAATATACGTAAAAACGTATTTCTAACAATCTCCCCCTAAGGGAGGTCACTCCACGTTACAAAGTTCTAAACCTAGCATACTATACTAAGTCTTCGTTCTTTAGCTCGTAGTCTTTTCTTCTTTTCTTTCTTTTGTTGTGAATATGTTGATTTGATCTTTTTGGCTTTGACTTGAGAGCATTGTTCTTTGGCCTTTCACGTGCGATCTTTGCCTTTCTTGTGAACTTTGCCTCCTCGTGACTTCATGTTCCACATACTTATGTCTTTTTGTTGAATTCTCGAAAGCTTCAGAGTTTGGTACAGCGGAAGACTTCATCTTGAACTTTCTTGAATGTTTGCTGAACTTTGTTGCAAAAGACATAAGCATGTGGGAACGACTTTTACAGGTACACCGCAACACCACCGTCTTCACTGGTACACAGCAACGTCACCGTCTTCAACAGGTACACAGCAACGCCATCGTCTTTAACAGGTACACAGCAACGACACGAATAAAATGGCTTTGAACATTTTATTCTAATTCGGTAGCATTTTACCTCCGGTCGGTGAAGACCGTTGGACGATATTAGATATCGTACCCGTGACGGATAGTTTCAATTAAGTAACTTCCTGACAGGATTTCGCGGGTAAACCCGTTCTCTTTATTCGACCGTCCAAAGCTGACTGCGAACATAAAGAGTGAATCACTTGGATAAATTATCCTTGTGATTAAAAGCCGTCAATTCATGAAACCTGGAACAAGTGAATTTCAATTAAGATTTTCACCATCGTTGCTTTCCAGTTGTCACGAGCTCAATTCATAAAGAATCTTGCGCGTTACCTACCAAGTGCTGTTTGATGTTGACACTAGAAGGATTTCCACTCGTCACTGTGGTCAATAAAGAGTCACTCTGAGTGTTCTGGAAAGATCATATGATAATGCGAAGAGGCCTGGAACGAGTTTAAGTTCAATTAAGAATTAAACCATTGTTACCTTCCAGTTTTTCACAAGATTGGTTCTAAAAGAACCGCACGTGTAACCTACCATGAGCTTGTTTGATGTTGGCTCAAGCAGGATTTCCATCTTCATTGTAATACTTGCGTATTACTCGGATGTTCTGGCAATATTACAGGAATACTGCGTAGGACTCATGAAAATCTCTTACTTTTCACAGTGTGTGAGAAAGCAAGGAATAAATGGAAAGTGTCCTAATGAGACTTTTGATGATCTCTTGGCTCTAGACTCGATTGTGCGTTTTGATTTAGTGAGCGATGGCTGGAGAGGAGTGCCACCTTTTCAATACCAGTCTATTCGGAGTGAATAAACCAGTAGATAACGTGTTGATCTCCGTGTGATTAAAACAAATACCTTTTGAGAGATATTTGAGTTAGCTGGGGAAGGGTTGTGCATTGCATCACTGGGTCCATGATGTCTTTCTTCAATACCGAGAATCATTAGCAAAAATGACCTCAATAGCATATGTATTGACCCGGTTTCTGCCTAAAGTTGTAAGGAGGGCTTCTTTCTTTACACCCTTTATCTTTACATTTCTTTTTCATTCTTCAACCCCTTCAATGCTTACCAATACGTCATCACTAGCACCTTGTTGTGATTGTTCCAGTGCTAGCTTAAGTACTTGGTCGGCATTCAGCTACGTTCACATTCTTTCTCCATCTTTCCTAGGACTTCTAATTCTATCTATGGAATTGCCCTTGGGAAGATTCCATCGGTTCTGATGAATCATAGGACTAAACCTATTCCTACCACCCTTTTGTCACCACATCCGTCGTGAATTAAGCGTGTTTTGGGAAGGAATTACCACCATGAAAAATCATTGAAAATCACATAAGGTACTTGTGATATTGAAATCAAAAGTTTTGTACCTTAGGTGTTTTATTCATCAAAAACGCTCCCCCTTAACACGTGCTTAACACATATTAAGTTGGATAATCTTTAAGTCTTTTTCATCTTTTAGCCAAGTATCACTTACGTCTCCTTAATCCCATTTTCTCCCCTTATCCAAAATGTTAACCATTAATATTTTGGATATTGAATGGATTAACCGGTCTTTGGGTAAAAATGAAATCGATGTTTGGCCATAGAACAAATGATTGCTCCCCCTTAAGTTAATAAGGGGTAGTTGTAGTGCTTTAGTATGATATATTTTGAAAGATTTAGAATCTCGTGAGAAATTCTTGAAAAATTATCATACCTTAACACTACAACAAGCCTTTAAAGCACATTATTCACAAATTTACATATTCACAAATAATACCAATATAGAGTGACCTGAAATGTACAACCCATTAGATGGATCGTTGCAGTGTCCTGTAGTGCACTCCATATGGTCTACCACCCACGAATCTTTCCAAGCTCCTCATCAACCTACGTTCACGGAGCTTTTGATCGATCTTTTTGATCACGTACTTCGCCATCTGCCGGTAACCTTGATGCCAATCCTCTGTCATTTCTGGCAAAGTCTTACCCGAGTTCAGATGCTCCAACTTTCCTCTGACTTGTATAAGAGTTCCATCACTATACTTGTGGAGCTCCCCCACCCTCATAAACTTCATCAAACCTCGACTGTTCAAGTAGAAAATGTCGTAATTCGGGACAGAAATACCGGTATAGGGACATCTTGCTACATGTTGAGGTAACACTTGGTTCACAGGACGGGTTAAATTGAGCTTCCTCTGATAGCTTTCGACTCCCAACTGAAGATCTTCAACTCGTGACTTGATGACAATGCTTCGTGTGAACATACGAAGTGCTGTATTCAATGCAATTAGGTCCTCACGAGGAATATGTGTCAGTTGATCTCTGGTCATCAGAAGCAGCATATCTTCGATATCCTCAAGGCGAATGATGGAAAAATCTCCCTGCTGGATTCTGTATTCCCTGTCATCCTCCCTTTTCAAGCGAATCTCCGTCACATGATAATAGCCATTCTTGGCTTCTGTTTTTAACCCTAAAATGCTGGAGATGCGGATATCGGATCTAACTGAGCTTCCAGAATTGACTAGGCAGCAACCCCTGTACGCCCTTCTGACTCGTTCGTCCCAATGAGATGCACCTATGACAGCATACATATCATAATTACGATTTATCTTAGGGACCCAGAGTCGGTTTACCTTTTCCTCGATGAAGGGTATTGTCCCCCAGTTAGCAGCTTTCAGCAATGTCAGGGATGTTGCGTACTTCGATGACCCCTTCAGTAGATATACCAGATCATTGGTGACAAAGAAGTCAAGAGCAATCTGATTATCTTGATCCATTGGAGGTGGAGCTCGTTCTGACTCATGAAGACCTGGCCGTTGAACGGTATTCAGAGCCTTCAGGATCTCCTCGGCATAGTATTCGAACTCCATTTGGGTCAACCGGGTTTTGGCGCGAAGTCTTGTATCCTTCAGTACTTTCTTCACCAAAGATGGAGTAACCGAAGTCTTATACTCATGAGCAAGAAATGCACATAAGTCAATCGGACTTCGGATACGAAGATACAAGACCTCTTTGTCGGCGTCGGTGATCGGATCATACTGCGCCGCTACCGTGATCCAAGCCTGTGGTGGAGCAGTCTCGTCGATTTCCAACGTGTCCTCCCAGTTCCTTGTGCTTGGTTCAGGTATAGTAGATTGTGGGTTTTGTTGCAGAGGAGTGGAGATGTTAACATCTGCTTGTTCAGATTCAGGCATTTCAGCAGTGTCATGGACGGGTGAGTGTTGTGCAGCTTCTGGTTCGGTTACTGATTATGCAATCACAGGGGTAACAACACAAGAACTAACGGGGTTAGTGGTAACAGGTATTGATGCATGGATAAATGTACCAGGAATAGATGACCCTGTAGTGGCATTCACGTCATGGCGCCACTTCGATCGTCTTGATTCCGTGGATGTAGACTTCTCCTTTGGTGCTGCATCTTTCTTTGACTTGGTGCCAGACTTAACCACTTTCTTTGAGCTGGCGCCCTTATCCCCTTTCTCACGCTGTTCACCTTTATCAGCATTGCTCCCCTTAACACTCTCCTGGTGACCATCACCACCATCGTTACCATCATTATCATCATCATCTGCATCCTCATCATCACCATCCTCATCCTCATCCTCATCATCATCATCATCATCCTCATCATCATCATCATTCTCATCCTCATCATCCTCCTCGTTCTTATCTTCTTCTTCTTCTTCTTCTTCCTCCTCTCCACCAGTACCCTCGTCTTCCTCACTCTCTTCCCGTTCTTCTTCAGGGAGAATGTGGTAGGGTACCACACTTCCAAACGTCTTGAACAACCTATCATCCTCCATGATAGCGTCATTCAGGGATCTGAAGAGAGCCCGTTGTTTCCTCGATTTATCAAACGATCCAAGTTCCTTCATTCGAGCCTTAAGGATCTTCTTCAGTTCAAAATCCGTCAAGTCATATGCGATCTTGTAGGCGGCTTCTGAAGGATTGGATGACTTGATCATCAAGTTGTCAGCAGCAAGCGTCTTCAAGTCATCACGCAGTTTAGGCATTAAGGATTCAATGCAGTCTTTCACTCTCTGCTCAATCGTAGCTTCAAGAGCTTCTTTTTGCTCTTTAAAGTCATCCTTAATAGCTTTAAGTCTTGCAATTCGTGCTTTATGCCTAGCAGCTTCATCCCTTTTAACCTGAGCAAGTTCTTCTGCGTGAGCTTTACGTGTAACTTCCATGTCAGCAGCGAACTTGGCAATCAACTCTTCTTGAGCCTTCTTAGATGCTTCTTCACTTTGAGCTCGTCTTTGTAACTCTTGGCGAAGTTCATCCATTTCGCTCTTTTGTTTATCCATGTGTTTATCCAACATCTCGGCCATCACTATTGCTGCCATTGCAGATGTTGCAGAGCTGCTCTGGGTTGAGGGAATAGGCTCAGTTGTGACTGCGGTGCTAAGGATGGGCTTTGGTGGTGGTGGAGGAAGTGGTGTAGAAACCTGTTTGGTTGGTAAGGGTTGAGTTGGTGGAGGTTGAGTTGTTAAAGGTTGAGTAGGTGGAGGAGGTGGTGTAGAAACAGGGATTGATGGCTCCTTCGAAGTGGAATAATGTTCAGGTGACCCAAACTCATCAACATCATCAGGTTCCATGTATTCATCCTCAACGTCTACTCTTACACCTGAACCACTACCGCCAGTATCTTTTCTGCTCCTTTTAATGGCTGTTTTCATCATTTGTTTCTCAGTTTTCTCAAGATCAGGATCAGCAATATTTTCTTCGTCACGCAAACGCATCTCATCAGCCTTACCCTTTCCTTTCTTACCCTCTGTCTTCTTCTTCTTGGTTTTGGGCTCAGGTAAATCTGCTTGCTTCCTTTTACCTTTGCTTTTAACCGTGGTAGATGAGTCTTCACCTGCTAGAAGGCTTGCTCGTTGTTTCTCAATTTCCGTGAGCAAATTCTTGTAATCATCAGATTCAATGATCTCATCGGTCAGAAGATGACTGGGAATGGGACCAGGAATAACCGTATTCGAATGAGTCTCCTGCCTTAAGTCTACCAAATCATCATCATCTATCATGTGGTGACGACTACCTGCAAGCTTGTTAATGGATGCATCGTTTTCCATAAAGTAATGGATGATCAACTTAATAAACCTAGGGTACTGGTAAGTTTTGATTTTACCCTTTGTGTTAGTGAAGAGTTGAAAAGTAAACTCCTCCCATAGCAGTGATGCATAATCAATACCCATACCTTTGAACATACCATAAAACATCTTGATGATTGGTGGACGAACAGCATCATACCCAGTTGTTTTGGGTGTCAAGCATCGGCTAAGAATCCCAAAAATAGCTTTCCATGGTTGGCCGACTTTGGCGGTAGTAAACTCAGATGAGGTTCGTATGTCAAGACATCCAATAGCGGTGAACATCTCCATCATCTGGTCCTTGGTTGGGTTGGGTGAGTATGATGGTAGACCTTTGAGTATCGGTCGAAAGCCAAAGATCTTCCTGAAGTCTGACACAGTAAGCGTCTGCTGCTTGTTATCCAAGGAAAAAGTGATCTTGTTCGACGTCCTCTCTTTGGTAGCCTAGAACTCGTAAAGGTAGTCATAGGGCACCGAAGCACTTCTCCTTAGTGCATACTTGAAGTGAGATTTATCAAGCATGGCTGTAGCTACCTTAAAGCCATTATGGGTAGAGTGAGATACCTCCTTCAGACGGTAGTTGTTTGGAACAAACTTTAGAGTCTTGGCTTCGGCAATGGCGGCGGCTCTGTTGTCTTGTAGTTGTTGTACGGTAGGGTTAGTCATCGTCTCTGCTTAAGATAAAACACAAAGGTTGATACAAACAAGTATGAATATCATTATGACTTCAAACCTAAGCATTGTACATATGACATAATCCCTTAAGCTTTGAAATCATTCAAACATCTTCTATTCGGAATAATTAGCCTATGTGGAATAAAATCCTTATTCTGAATAAAGGTCTATTCGGAACATTTGGCTATGAGGAATAACAGCTCTATTCGGAACATTAGGCTATGCGGAATAAAAGCTCTATTCGGAACATTTGGGCTATGCGGAAAAAATTCCTCCATTCGGAACATTTGGGCTATGCGGAAAAAATTCCTCCATTCGGAACATTTCCTATTCGGAACATTTCCTATTCGGAACATTTCCTATTCGGAACATTTCCTATTCGGAACATTTCCTATTCGGAACATTTCCTATTCGGAACATTTCCTATTCGGAACATTTCCTATTCGGAACATTTCCTATTCGGAACATTTTCTTATGCGGAACTTTTGCCCTATGCGGAACTTTTTGCCCTGTGCGGAACATTTTGCCCTATGCGGAAAATTTACCCTATGCGGAACTTTTTGCCCTATGCGGAACATTTTGCCCTATGCGGAAAATTTACCCTATGCGGAACTTTTGCCCTATGCGGAACTTTTGCCCTATGCGGAACTTTTTGCCCTATGCGGAACTTTTTGCCCTATGCGGAACATTTTGCCCTATGCGGAAAATTTACCCTATGCGGAACTTTTGACATATTCGGAAAAAATGTTCTATTCGGAAAGTTTTCAATCAGTTACGATTTTCTAATTGGGCATGCAATCGAGTGATTCAAGTGTTCTAATGGACAAATCTGTGCAATTAAACCTATTCCGAGTCATCCCCAGGCAAAACCCCCAATTAATTAACCCTAATTAAACATTAATTTGATTCGTTTTGATTTTCCAATTAAACAGTTAATTAACTTGATGTTCATGAAAAATTAAGCCGATGTAATACCTTTTGTGAAGATCGGATCTAGAAGATGTTGATTTGTTCGTGTTTGTGAGATTTCCGTGAGTGTGTGTTTGTTAGATTAACAATGGCGGCAATGAGGTTAGGGAACAGTGAAGGAAGGGAAAAGAAACGGGGGGAATGAATTTGACTAAGTCAAATTTTTCACAAGTTTGACATAATGTCAACTTTTACCCCCTCAATTTTTCTCTTTTCAACAAACAAAAAATTCTTTTGTGTTTCCAAGTTGATTCTTGTCATTTTGACCCTATCTTAAGTTCGTTGCCCTAGCCTGAGTAATTAACCTATCTTAACACAAGCACAAAACTATTCAAGACACATTTATAAGCAACAACAAGATAATTCCAAAGCAATCCAACCATTTACCATTAAGTACTGTGAGTTTCCTTGAAAACTTTTGAAGATCTTTTTGAAAGATGATGAAGCATTTTCTCCCCCTTAAACGATGACCCGTTTTCTATTTAAAGAGCTGTAGTCATTGTTTAACGAGGCACATGATGATGAAAAACATTTCCCAATTGATATCTTGAAAAAGTTTGATTCGTGGTGTCAATAAGATTTCTCTTATTTTAACAAATTAATGCACTGAGACGTACACAAATTCGTGTTAGACCAAGTTGTAAAGTAAACTTGATCCCTTTGCGTGATTTGGCTTGTAAATCACGCCCGAGAAAATTAATTCCCGTTCTGAGCCAACGTTTTCCAAGGAAATACGTGACTTTAATATGAAAACCGGGTTGCAGTCAGAAATAACTACAAGCCATTATGGGCATGTTTTAAAAATGTACAACTTTTATACGGACTCTATTTATGGCACCGTGTCAATATTGATCGACATTTCTAAGGCCGTAAATATTACCGTACTAAAAGACATGCCCGATTTAAACGAAAAATATTTTTGGTTTTTCTTGATTTTATAATTTTTATGGTTTTTCTTTGGTTTTATATTTTTTATGGTTTTTCTAGGTTTTATATTTTTGTATTTTTCTTTTGTGGTTTATATATTTACGATAATATACATGATCACAACCAAAGGATACTCTGAATAGTTTACCACGACTATTCAGCTGATTCTTCTGCCAACTCTTTGAGAGTCGCTGGAGTGAATGATTTCATACCAAGCTTGTCGATCAAAAACTCGATTCGTCCTCGATCTAAGGCTTTGGTGAACATATCCGCCAGCTGATACTCAGTAGTGACAAAATACAGCTCGATCACTCCGTTCTCCACCTGCTCCTTAATGAAATGGTAGCGAATGTCTATGTGCTTGGCCCGGGAGTGTTGAACATAGTTGCAGCAAAGGGCAATGGCGCTCTTATTGTCATAATACATCGGGATTTTGTTAAATCCAAGACCGTAGTCAGTTAATTGTGATCTCATCCAAAGGACTTGAGCACAACAACCGGACATGGCGATGTATTCAGCCTCCGTGCTTGATATTGCAGCGCTTTTCTGCCTTTTTGAAGACCAACTGATCAATCTATCTCCTAGGAGTTGCACAGATCCAGAAGTGCTACGCCTCGTATCTTGACATCCAGCATGATCGGCATCTGCGTATGATATTAAAGCAATCGAGGAATCTTTCGGATACCATAGACCACGATGAAGTGTTCCTTTTAGATACCGAAAGATCCTTTTAACTACATGTAAGTGCTTTTCGGTAGGCCGAGCCTGATACCGGGCACACATGCATACAGCAAATTGCAAATCAGGCCTGCTAGCAGTCAGATAGAGAAGGGTGCCGATCATTCCACGGTAAAGTTTCGGATCGACAATAATCCCATCCCTATCTTCATCTAACTTGGATTTCTCCACCATTGGAGTGTCGACGGGGTCACAATTCTCAAAGTTATATTTCTTAAGAGATTCTAGAGCATATTTGGATTGATTAATAAAGATGCCTCTGGGATTCTGAGAAATCTGTAATCCTAAGAAAAATGAAATTTTTCCCATCATCGACATCTGAAAGCGTGTGGACATTATCTTCTCAAATTGTTTAGACAATTCTATGTTAGTGGCAGCAAAAATTATATCATCAACATAAATTTGTACCAGAAGCATGTCGTTGCCGTCCTTGAGAGTGAATAGAGTGGGGTCCACTTTGCCTTTGGAGAAGCCTTCCGACATGAGATATGTTGACAGGAGATCATACCACGCGCGTGGAGCTTGTTTCAACCCATAGAGAGCCTTCTTAAGCTTGTACACATGGTTAGGAGACTCCGTACTCACGAACCCATCCGGTTGACTAACATAAACCTCTTCCCTTAGTTCACCGTTCAAAAATGCCGTCTTCACATCCATTTGATAGACGATCATGTTCATATGAGCAGCAAACGCAAGGAATAGTCTAATCGCCTCCAATCTAGCCACAGGAGCAAAAGATTCCTCAAAGTCTATACCCAAGGCTTGTTTATATCCTCTAGCGACCAATCTAGCCTTATTCTTCAATACCGCACCCATCTCATCAAGTTTAACCTTATAAACCCATAACAAAGTAAGGATGTTAACCTTGTCAGGGCGAGGAACCAATTCCCATACTTCTAGTCGTTTGAATTCATTGAGTTCCTCCTGCATAGCTTCAATCCAAGATGATTGGGTCATAGCCTGCTGCCAATTTTTGGGTTCAACTTCAGAGAGAAATGCATCAAAGTAGCAATATAGTGCACTCTCTTGTAATTGATGGCGTGTAGAGACTGGTCGATCTAGATCTCCAATAACATTCCTAATTGGGTGATCTTTTGTCCATTTAGTGCTATGGTTTTCAATCCTAGGGGGTCTGGAGTGAACAATAGATGGAGCTTCTTCTGAGGTAGACGCGGCTGAAGTGTCTTCAGGGATCGCTACACCAAAGAAAGGAAGCTCTTGCAAGTGAGCATATTCCAAGTCGTGATCAGTAGTATCCTCTTCTACATCATTAGGCACAAGTAGGGGTGATGATTCAGGTGTAGTTTGAGAATCACTTGGTGAAGGTGCATCTGGTTCAATGTGAATTGTAGATGCATTAGATAAAGGTTCATTAACTTGAGCAACCACTTCAGGTATTGGAGCAATTACTACAGGTACTGGAACTTCATCAGTCGGGGGATCGAAGAATTCATCAAACAACGGTTGAAACAGTTTATCCCACTCGGGCCTTGATGGTGGTAAAAATGATGTAGAAGTAGGATTGTTGGGAACTAATCCAGAACTTATAGCCCCGGGTCCCATCTCATGAAGCGCGGGTTCAGAGCTGTGTTGCTCAGAAGCCATCGCTGTCAGCTCGTCGAAATCAGCGTCCATAGTCTCTACAATCTTGCCAAGACGACGGTTATAGATTCGGTATGCTCTTTTGGACGGTGAGTAACCAATGAAAATACCTATGTCGGCTTTTGGTTGAAGCTTACCCAAGTTCTCACTATTGATGTTTGGATAACACAGAGCACCAAACACATGGAAAAATGAAACATCGGGTTTGCGGTCATGTAGAAGCTCATAAGGTGTTTTTCCATGGCGTTTCCGAATGATAGAACGGTTTTGGGTGAAACATGCAGTAGAAATAGCCTCTGCCCACAAGAACAATGGAGCGTTCGCATAAATAAGCATGGTCCTAGCAGCTTCCATAAGTGTGCGATTTCGTCTTTCAACGACACCGTTTTGTTGTGGAGTGTGTGCGGCGGATGTTTCATGTGATATACCAACTCCTTCATAATAATCACGAAGAGTCGGGTTGACGAACTCTGTACCATTGTCTGTACGAATACGGCAGACAGTGGTATTCAAACGTACCTGAATGAACTTCAGAAAAGTGATGATAGCCTTCGGTGCTTCATCCTTTGTACGTAGAAATCTAACCCATGTAAACCTGGAAAAATCATCCACAATGACGAGAATGAATTTCTTACCGCTCACACTTTCAGTTCTCATCGGTCCACAAAGATCCATATGCAAAAGATGAAGTTTTTCTTGATTAGTGTCTTCAGCTTTGGGTTTGTAAGATTTCTTGGTGCTTTTCCCTCTTGAACACGCAGAACATAAATGGTCCTTGTGAAATTTAAGCTTTGGAAGACCACGAACTAACTCGTTTTTAGCCAGATGATTAATAGCATCAAAATTAAGATGAGATAATCTGCGATGCCATAACCATGACTTGGTCTTAGAAGCTTTAGAGAGAAGACATACTGGAGAAGCGGCCATCATGTCTTGTAAGGACAAAGTGTAAAGATTTGCACCACGAGATCCCTTCAACAAATCTTTTCCTTCCAAGTTGCGGATGAAACAAGTGTGTTGTCGAAAAGCAACCTCAAGGTTGGAATCACAAAACTGTCCTACTGAGAATAAGTTATGACCAAGACCTTCAACATAGTATACCCTAGAAATCGTCACGTTTCCAATCTGATATTCACCATACCCCATAATCTTTGCTATATGATCATTCCCAAATTTAACCGTACCAAGAAACTTGCTGACGAAATTTCGGAGCATCGAGCGATTTCCGGTCATATGTTTTGAACAACCGGAGTCCAAATACCACAGGATGATTTGGACCACCTGAAAATATCACCACACAAAGACAATGTAGAGGTATCGGAATCTGAGTGTTCCTTGTTATTAGCAGGTACAGATTTAATAATCTTAGATTTGCTAACTCTAGGTTTCTTAGATTTCCTAGCCTTCTTCTTCTTAATTGGTGGTGTAGATTCTAATTGGCTCAAATCCTGAGGTATTTCTACACTGATAGGCACTATAGTGGGGGCAGACCTAATTAAAGGGCGCTGTTTCCATACTTGAGTGCGAGTGTTCCTAACTAAAGGACGCTCAGACCTAACCTCAATGGATGCATTCCTAGTTAAAGGACACATTTTACCATCTAGTGTAAAGGTCCTACCAGTGGGACGCCATTGCCAGCCAACTTGGGCACGAGTTCTACCCGTTGGCTTCCATTCAAGACCATTCTTAATAGCATTCATTTCATTAACGTGATCAATCAGACACAAATCATGACGCTGGGAAAACATACATTCATTACAATTCCAACAATTTAAATCAGAATTCACGAATGGTTTAGGCTGCTGCACAGGCGCAGAGCTTTTAGTCTTAACATGATTCATTTTATTTAAAACTGAACTAGCATTCCTATTGTGGACTTCTACTTTCTTCTTTGTGGCACTACTAGTGGAGGGCTTGATCTTAGCTTTCTTGAGTGGCGATCCTTTAGCCTTAGTAGTCTCTTTTAATCCTGTAGAAGGCAAATTGGGAACATTAGCAGCAGATTTTAAAGGTGTCTTACTTGATTGTGCCAATGACGGTTTCGCTCCTGGAGTCTTATTAAATGGAGTGACAGCAATGGGCCTATTATTAAGTAGTGCAGAACCTGGTGTACCTATGTATTGCAAATAAGCCAAGCAATATTGAACTCGCTTAACATATTCATGAGCCGAATAATAGTCGCTACTTGAGGGATCTAAGGAATAAAGATCGTCTAAAATATCCCTAAGAAGATCGACATGCTTAATGGCATTCCTCATATAATCATCGTATACAACCGGGTTTCTCTTATGAAGCGGATTCTTATAAAGCACTACTGATTTGGTTGTTGGAGCACTAGTGGACGGTGCAGAGTCGGTAGCTAAGTTATCAACAACTTCTTGTCGGGTGAGAAGAAGTGTCTCCTTTAACTCAGCCAAAACCATATTTTTGTCTATGAGCAGGATGTTCAAGTCAGAGATTTCTTCGCACTTTTGGTTCAGTTGTTCAACATAATATTGTTGCTGTGCCGCATTAAAAGCGAAGCGTTCTTCTAGTGAACCATAAAGAGCGGATAGTCCCTGCCTTGTCCGATCCATCTCCCCTAGAACAGTTGATAGTCTAATTTCTAAGACCTGGTTTTTAGACTCTGCAGCCTCTAGTTCCATTCTTAATGTTTCCTTTGATGATATCTCTCTCTTCAATCTCATTATTTCTTCCTCTAATGTCTTAACAATTGCAATCATCTTGTCACTATTCTCAACGCCGTTTTCACAAACATTTGATATCAAAAGATTTTCATTTTGATTTTGTTGTTTTAATTCTAAAGATATACAATGTTGTTCTAGTTGATTAAAGCGTTGGGAAAGTAAATTGTAAGAATCTTGTAGCTTTAAAAACTCAGCGTTAGATTCGTGACAAGAATGATTTTCTACCTCATTTACAGTATCAGCAACATTTACAGAAAGATTACAAACATCATCACAAATATCCTCACAAATATTCACAACATCACAATTGATCACAGCAGATGTAAGCTCATGCGAATAATTAACATTTACAGTACTAAGCACATCACACGAGATTACTTCAGACAAGAATCGGTCATATTCGGTTAAAATCTTTTCCTTTTCAATTAGTTGCAGTTCGTAAGCGGTGTCCATTTCATAAAACACTTTTTGAACTTCCCCAATTTCAAACTGAAGATTTTCCTTAAGAGATGCAAAACTTCCTTTTAGACTTTCGACAAACGGATTGATCTTAGATTTAAACACCTCGTTCATGTGTTCGAAAGCCCATTCTCCGGCATTTAAGCCATTTGAAGTCGTACATTCCAAAATGACCTTGTCAAAGTTAGTAAAGTATCGGTTAATCTCTTTCAAGTTTAACCATACGGTGCTAACCGGTGGAAGATTCTTTGGAATTTCCTTAGGATCTTCCATGTTGACAAGTGTAGGAAATGTACTAGGACTTTCTTCCTCTATCATGTAGGTTGGTGCTGTAATGAGATCTTTATCCATATGGAAGCGAACTCTAAAATCAGTTTTAGCAAGCTCCTTATTCATTTTAAAATAATCACAATCGGGATATTTTGCTGAATTGTATGACCGATCCTCATCAACTTGATCCTTACTTGTTTGATCATTGGGAAAAACAATCGGGTCTAAAGCCAATCCTAATTGAGTTGCATTATAAAGTCTAGGACTATGTCTTAAAGCTTGTTTTGCATACTGTGGATTAGGGGGAAGGCCTTTTAGACGTGATAAGTTAAATTCTCTAAATGAAGCATCAAATAAGTGAACTAGTTGTGAAGCAGCGTATTGTCTTAACAGCAAGTAATCTAGACTTCTAATCTTATTAGTGGCATTAATCTCCATTTCAGTCTTCTTAGATTCGAGTAACTCAAAATCAGTTTGAAGTTTTTGAAAATTAGTGACCACTAACTCCTTTTCTTTAAGTTCATTAGACAGATTTGCTCTTAAGTTTTCGATCTCTTGCAAGTGACCCATTTGTTTGTTTCTAAAATGATCATATTCGAGATTTGTGAGAACACTAGACGAAGGCACTAATTCCAAAGTTTGTACTTTCTCATTGCTTAAGGCAAGCTCATCAGACAAATTCTTATTCTTAGCTATGGTTTCTAAGAGTGCAGCATTCATTTGGCTAAGTAGTGTAGCAGGAACCATGACCAAATCTTGTTGAGCAGGAGTAGGCGTATGCGAATTGGGTCCTGGTTGTGATTCACTCAAAGTCTGGGAACTCACATTGATATTGCTATCATTGTTTGTCTCCTCGTTTGAAGGACTCACCACCGAAGATTCATTCGAATCAGCACTCTCTTGCCCAACTTGATGTGGTTGAATACTAGCATCAGTGGCATTATCGGTGTTATTAATAAGTACCTCAGATCTCTTATCTGGCCCTAAGCTGGAGAAAGTTGCCATGAAAGCAGCCTTTGTAGTTTGAAAGTCATCACAGTCGGAATCATACGCATCAAGATCATCGGCTTGGTAAGCTGCATTCTGCGTGGTGACAACGTCTTGTTCAGCAATCCCTGGGTCAGCAAGAAATGCAAGCTCCTCTTCATCAAGTTCCCTTCCTTGCGCCTGAGCATTTACCAGATAGATCTTTTCTGCAAACCACTGTCCATCCCTTCTCCTCTTGGGTTTCTTACAATCCCTGGACATATGACCCTCTTCCTTGCAGTTGTAGCATGTAATCATTCTCAACTTGCCCGTATTAGCCCGTGGAGGGTTGTTGACCATTGGAGCAGGAGTAGGATTGGCGGTGCGAACATTGGTTGATGTGGAAGTTCTCCCCTGATATGGTTGAATTGGCTGAACCATTACCCTGCCATTCTCAATTGTAGCTTGTTGGCGAGAATTGGATGAATTCCTCAACTGATTGTTGGTAGGAGCTGATCCTCTGAATCCTCGTTTGCTTAAAGTTCTGGTGAGATAAGCAGACATAGTAGTTAGCACTTCAACTGGGTCAGCTCCTTGTTGGAATACAGGAACTGGGACTTCCTCATCATCACAATAAAGTGCTTGATCTGGATAAGCTGCATAATCAGTAGAAGGAATACTCATTTGATCAGGGTAGCTTGTCGGATATGCTGCATAAGGTGCAACATTTGCTGGATGAAGTTGTGAAGCATACTGTGGTGAGGGTGTGTTGAACCGATATTGTTGCTGATGTGAGGTGGGAGGTTGTGGCAAAATCGAGTATTGTGGAAAAGTTGGTGTTATGTAAGGTGATGGATGATAGGCTTGATGTCCCAATATATAAGGTGTGTTGTTGTGTGACAAGCTTGGTTGATTCGCCATCAAAGCTAAAGAATCTGGGTACATACCGCGAGGAGAACGGTGCATAATCACATGCTTCTCATGTTGCTGAAGAAAAGCATAGATTTGATCTAAGTTGCACTTATGCAGATCCCGGGTTAACTTCACATCGGTAATATACTCACCCCATTCAGCTTGAGGTAAAGTATTCAAGAACTTGGTGTTAACCTGGAATGGAGCAATTACCAGATTGTATACATTCAGATCATTCATTAGAGTAGTGAATCTGAAGTAGTAATCGTGTAGTGTTTCCCCTGGGCTGTATGTAAATCTATCAAACAAATCATACAGCTGACACTCCCTTTCTTGTTTGGTGAGAGACGTGCCTTGTAGCAACACCTTTAACCGTTCCCATAAATCTTTTGCCACTGTATACTGACTTACCATCCTATAAATATCATGGGGAAGAGCTTGAAGAATTGTTTGAAGAGCTTTTTCATCTGCATCTGCAACAAGTTGTTGAGCTGGAGTGAGTTCTTCAAATTCTCGTGGTCTAGTCACGTTGTCAACCGTAATGGTACCATAGTCGAGTGGACCATTCAAAATCGATTTGACCATAAGCCTTCCGTATGTCGGTTTCCCCTTTAGATATTGCATCATTCGACCTTGCCATGCCTCAAACACCTCTTTAATAAGCATCGGTGGACGACTATCAGTCCCCGTTATGATCGAGATATCCGTAAGAGATGTCATCTGAGGCATTAATGAACTTGGATTCATTGTGATCACTTAACAGACTCAAAGATTATCGGTTGATCGAGCAGTGAAGAAAGGTTGAGAATTTGTGTTGTGTTGGTTAAACTCAAGATTAAATCCACTAAAGATCGTCGAAAAAACTCAAATACCCCTTGAACTTGCTTATACTGAATAACCCAAACTCAGAACAAACCCTTATTCGGAATAATGCCTATTCGGAATAATCCTATGCTGAAAATACCCTATTCGGAATAAACTCTATGCAGAATAACCCTTATGCGGAAAAACCCCTATTCGGAATGTTTTCTTCAATTCGGAATATTTTGGCAATTTGGCCTATTCGGAAAAACTGGTCTATTCGGAATGATGGCAATTCGGAATATTTCCTAATTCTGGCTATTTGGAAAATTGGTGTCTATTCGGAAAAATTGGCTATTCGGAAAATTGGTGTCTATTCGGAAAAATTGGCTATTCGGAAAGTTTGTTGCTATTCGGAAAAAATCTTCTATTCGGAAAAAATGTGGCTATTCGGAAAGTTTCTTCTAAACGGAAAGTCTATTCGGAAAAACCCTTCTATTCGGAATACTATCCTATTCGGAACTTCTATTCGGAATAAACTTTCTATTCGGAAAACCTTCCTATTCGGAACTTCTATTCGGAATAAACCGTCTATTCGGAAAACCTTCCTATTCGGAAAATCCTATTCGGAATAATCTGGTGAAATGTTTCCGAGACTTCTAAAACAGCTTAAAACCCCGATTTTTGATCCAAAACCACAAAAAGTTTTATGATTTTTACCAAAATAAGCTAAACCCAATCCTTATCAATCAATCCCAATAACAAAAACACCAAAAATAACAAGATTCAAGATTGATTTTTCCTAAAGATCACTAATAGATTCAAAAACTAAAAAAGCAACACAATCCTTACCTTAAATCACCCCATAGCTCTGATACCAAATGTAGAAATTGATAACCTATGAATCTATGAAGTGGGTTGATGTTTTCTAGTGAGAGAAACTAGAGAGAGAAAGTGAGAGAAATATATGGAAGATTTTATTACTATGAAATGTGAAATGGAACAACAACCAACCCCTTTCCTTAGTGGAAAGGGGTATTTATAGTACCAAGCTAAACATGGGCTTGGGCCGGTCCATGACAAGCCCATGGACCGGTTCTTACTTAAGTTAATAAGTAACTAACAACTATTATCTAACTACGAGCTATTACAACATGAATATTATTGTGGAGTGACCGATACTTCTAATATACGTAAAAACGTATTTCTAACAGGCTGTAATTTGATAAATTCATGCTCGTGATCATTAAGGACCATTTTTTTGTTTATAAGTATAAGAATGAAGCTAATAATTAATTATAGATTGCCCTGAATTGGCCGAACAATTAAAAATTGTATCTTGAGTATTTAACATGTGATTTAAGACTTAAACCTTTACATTATTTGACTATGTGATTGATAGATAATGAAATATATTGACCCTTCAAAATTTAGAAGTCATTTAAGACTTTGAGTTATACTAAAAAAAAAGAAAGTGCAAATATATTTTGACAAATGTTTTAACAAAGGATTTTAAGGGATTAATCCCTTATACACAAACCATTTAACTAAACTTCTGTTTAGGGGTAAATGATTGTGTATACCTCAAGATAACTTAAGAAGGATTGAGTAAAACCATTTATACCATAACCTGAAAACTTAAAACGACAATTTTTGCTTTTCAACTAAGAAAACTCTGACCAAAGTATAAACAAAGGTTTTTCGAACATTTACGAATCTTATTAAATATTTTCGATAAATCAACAAAAATCGTGTTAATTAAATTCAAATTTATTTTGAACATTTTATAATTGGTCGAACTAAGAAATTTAAAACTTTTACGTTTACGCTTCATAAAAATTAACTAATAATTATTTAATTAATTGTAATAATTATCGACGCTTTAGACGACGGATTGAGTAAAATGGATAAAAATGATAGTTGAGAAGAAACTAAAACTTAGAAAATGTGAAGAAAAGTGAATGTAATTATTGACACATTATATAGAAAGGATAAAGAACCAATTAGGATGTATTTCTTAATAATGAAGATGCAAAATAAATTGTCGAACGATATTAAAATAAACAATGTTTGTAAAAAGGATAATATAAATAGTGAAAGGTTTCACGGCTAATGTGAACAATTAGAATTGAGAAGCCGATAGCGTTAAATGTTTTAAAGACCACATGTGATTGTCTAAATATGAAGATTGTGAGATATAGTTATGTTAGAATTTGTAAGTATAAGTATTCTATTCCTGTCATTTCTGATTTAATGTATCATTATCAGAAGCAATTGTATTAATGGCAAATTATGAAGGCAGACAACGCCTCATACATTAGTAAACGTTTAGCTATTGCAAAGGTCATCATCTGAATTTGATTAGATTTGGGTCATCGTCGACAGACTGACCAAATCTGCTAATATCATTCCCGTTAATGATAAATGCAAAAGAGTTATGTAAACATAGTGTGCCTGTATCGAACATCTTTATCAAGATCCTCGCTTCGCATCGAATTTCTAGAGATTTGCTCAGAAATCATTGAGAACGAATCTTGATGAGAGTACTGTGTACCACCCCAATCGAAGGGACGAGGTAAAGTAACGATGCAAATTAATATAAGTGATGCTTTATGTTTGAACGATTGACCTTTGGTGATAGACTGTAAAATCGTTTCCCTTTGGAAGGATTACCATTGATAATCATCGTATTAGGATTGAGATAGAATCTTGTTAGGATCTAGATATTAGAGCATCTGTAAGCAGTAGTTGAGATAAAGACACCCGACATACACCCATTGTGAGTTGGACATGTCTTTTAGGTTTAAGGTTTTCTATGATGGTGAACCTAACCTTACAAAATACCCGACCCGCGAGATCTGAAATGATTGTTGAAATTAGGATCTGATTATTGACTGCCGGTAGTGGGCAAGAGGTTATGTGAATATGAAATGTAGATCTTGAAGTGCCAAATGGGTAGCGAAGTTATGCCACAATTTTTAACCTTGGAAAAATGAATTCATGATCTGACAAATCATGGGATATAAGTCCCCGTTGTATGGGACCATTGAGATGATGTAAAAGTTGGGATTGAAAGGCATATAAGCTGGATCTACCCTAGGACTTCAAGAACGGCGTGAATTATGTTTCGTAAATCGAACTTGATGGAATATCTATCAAGTGAAAATCTGATTGTTCTTAGTAAAGCTTAGATCGGCGAAAAGTTGCATTCATCAAAAACCCGTGAACATCATGGATAGAGAAAGTAAGTCAACATTAAGCCTGATCTTATTCCCGTAGTTATGTTTGATGAAACTCGCTGGTTGTAATGGATTACACTTGTGAGAAAAGACCGAATGTGGAGGAAATACCCACATGGCTCTAACTCTATAAGAAGCGAGTAGTAAGATAAGACGATCTTTGAGGACAAAGATCCTGTTTAGGGGTAAATGTTGTGACAATCCATCAATTTATGGTTGATATTTTATTCTCAAATATTATTTAAAAACATTATTTTAAATGTTATAATATGAACTCACTTATTTTTGGGAAGAAATTTGGATTTACGTCTTGAAGTAGCATCGACTACGTCTAAACCGGAGGATTCTACGTTACGTGCTTACGTTTACATACACCGTCTTTGGTGACAGTCCGACATTTCAGAAAATAAATTTATCCGTGAATATTATTTTGGAGTTTTAAATTTGTGTTGGTTCATAAACTCACAAATTTACGAAAAGAGATTAGGACTTACGATTTTATTTTAAGGTCCTTTACGACTAAACCGGAAACCTTAGGATTACGTATTTACGTTTTCGAACTCCGTTTTTGATGAGACAATTTTTATTGGATTCGTTTTGTGCCGTTGATTCATAATTTATAAAAACATTTTTCGTAAAACGAACCGAGGGCACGCAAACCGAAGAAACTAGAATCGAGGGATACCTGTAAATTAGTGAGATGAGACAAGATAAATCTTGCCCCACCCCACTAAATATGGGCGGCCAAAGTAAGCCACAACACCAATTTGGTGGCAAGTTTTAAGAAGTGACTTAACACTTGTCCAATTTAGCTTACACATTAAGCCACTTTCCACTAACTAGCCAAAACCACCATCACAAACCATTTCCTCACATTTACACTCATGCAAACAAAACAAATCCTCTCATTCCTTCCTTGTTTATGCCGTCCCATATCCAACAAAGAACACCCCATCCATACAAATTATAACCACAAGCATATGTTAATATCCATTCAAAGAGATGAAGATTGGTGCAAGTTTTAACATCCAAGGAGGAGTTTTCATGGTGTCTTAGGGCTGATTTTCCCTAAGGAGTTCATGAAGCATGGTGGTCTTGAAGATGGTCTTGGCTATGCACAAGTTTCTTCATCAAAATCCATGTCTAAATCATAACCTACATCAACATGGTGGTATAAAGATTGTCCTCCTCATCTTCTTGTTATTTGTAATCTTGTATTTCTTTTACTTATGTATATGTATATGATGATGAATGATGATTAAAAATATAGTGTGGGGATTTGGTGTTGATAAACATGCTTAAAAAGATGAAAGACTATAAGAAACAAGGCTAAAATCTTGTTTAAATTTGTTGGCTGTATAAAACAGTAAAGAAACATGTCATGAACTGATAAAATGATGAAGTAGAATTAATATACAGTAAGCTATGGGTCTTGTACACATGTGAGAGTTGGCCATGCAATGGAATCATTGTAATGAGTAAGATATAATCAAAACAAGTTTAAGATACAAATCTGAGTTCACTGTTTTGGACAATTTTTAGAAAATACTTAGAAGATGATTCAACAGTAGCTATACGAGAGTTAAATGGAGCACATATCATGTAGTTTATGTGATAAAAATTTGAGCTTCTATCGCCATATAGAACTCTAGATATGGCAGTTTTGGTGAAGATGAAAATAAAAATCAGATTTTGGAAAAATTAAAGTACAATACTATTATATAAGCACTCAAAATTTAATAGTATAAAATATAAATTAAAATCCACTAACTTATATAATACATTTATATAAATATGTACAATGGTAAATAAGTGGACATTTTATAAAAATGGTAACTTGTTAAGTTTTATAAGTTATAAAACTATAAACATGATTTTTACGACTTTTTCGACTATTACCGTAAAATTAACGTTTTTGTTAAATAAAACTTAGACGGTTGGACCCGTCTAATGTAAACTTTATAAAACTTATATACTGATATATAAACATGTATAACAATTAAAAACCGATAAAACCCAAACTATAGGACATACGGACATTAACGAGCTAAGTTAACGTTATTGGACTAATAATACAACAAAATAGACTAAGACACATATGAACTTATTATTGGGCTTAACCCATTTGGGCCCAACATATAAAGTATAACTACTGATAATATAAGTATGAAAAGGATTAATAAGAGTTAAAGAACTTATAATAAGTATATTGGACTTAAAACACGTAAATAGGTAAAACTAGTAAACTAGTATAAACGTTACCGACACATAACACTAAAATGAGTAAATGAGAATATATAAACCCACTTGATCATCATATATATATAATCATCATATGTATACATAATTGTTATTTTTATAAAGTCATTGGACATGAGTCTAAGACGAGTATTATTTGTCTAGGTTTCCGTGATTGAAGCACGTACCGTACGTCCGAATTGCCGATAACCCGCGTTCCCACATCAACGTGAGTTCATAGCCTCGCACTCTTTTAAATGTTTTTATAAATGTTTTATAAACCCGCGAGGGAGATAACATGTTAGTTTTTATAAAATAGGACACCATTTGTCCCGATTGCTTGTTTATTGATTTGGACCCGAATGATTGTATGACCCGATTGTATGACCCGATAAATGATTAAAGTGTTGGAGTATGCTCGTGTCATAATAAATAATTATATGGCTAGACACATGTGAGCCTATGAGGTCACACACATATACACAGATGTACCACTTAAATAAATCGTATGTATTGTATTTACGGTTTTAATATAACCTACGTAACTTGGTTATTATACATAAAATCATTAATTTGAAAAGCCCATTTTATTGGTCCAACTTGAACCGCTTTTTAATGACAAATTTATGTCACACGTTTTGTTTTCAAAACAAATTGATACACATTGATTTTGTCTTATCAATGCATTAAAAGACTTGATATGCGTTTGTATATTCTGATGGATATATACACACAAAGTGACGGCACACTTTGGTGTGATTTTGAAAAATGGTTTTCAATTTATAAATGATTTTAATCTTGTTTTACGTACTAAGAAACTAATTTACGTAACACGGGTTATATAGACTAGCATCTATTTGGTATACAAGGAAGTGTAGTGTGGATACATTATAGTGGTGATCTACTTTGATCACTTGGTTTCTTGGATAGATCGTGTGGTGATTGTCTCCGATTGATCTTACCGAATCACGCTACAAAGGTATACTTTTATCTTCCCTTTTTATTGATTAATCATATGACTCTATGGATCCGTTCATAGGTGCTTGTTCCGCTGCGTTTGATTATTTATAATATGTTATTAATTATATTCAGCACCTATAGTGGTATCACGAGCCATCATAGATGTCATATGATTATCAGGTATGCGTAAAAATGGCTAAATATGAGTGTTTTTGCGGGATTTGTTAAACCAATATTAAAACAGCCCCTATGGCATTATTTTCGTGGCATTATAGAATTTTAGGAGGTCTTATAATCTGTTTTTAATGATCTCATAGTCACGGTTTACGCATACTTAAATGGGTTTATTACGGGTACGTGTAAAATGACCTAAAACGCGTTTTTTGGAACGATCCTTGAATCGGGTTTTAAACAGCCCTAATGACCATGTTTACTGTAAATATATGATAATTACAAGGTTTATAAAATGTGGTTTTAAGGTCCTAAGGTCATTGGTTACACGCACCAATCGGGGGTTTAATTAATTGTTTATTATTCTTTCGATTTCGTTGGCTAACAAGTGTTTGTTGCTGTTTAATTTTATTTCCATGGAAAATACATGCATGTTTAGCCATGGACTTAGCCAACACCTTGTTATATTCATAATCTTATGGTATTATTATGTTTCGTATGCAAAGCCGATGAAAACCTAGACCAATTGTGACATGTTGTGTGTTGATTTGCATTTAATTTCAGTTTTGGGGATTTGCCATTGTTTCGGCTTCATTAATATGTTTTTGATGTTGGTTATAGCCATTGTTTGGGCACTTTACAGTAGGTTAATGATAGGTTAAATTTTGTTAGTCATAAATCATTTGTAACCGATGCTTGGATGGGAATGGCTAAAGAATTAAAGACATATTGTGAAATTCGGAGCTGCTGAGTGACCTGCACTAAAACGTGATTTCCCGGAGTTCTATAAGGAGATAGAAGCCTAAATTTGGTGTGCTGATTCACAACTCATGGGCCTTAAAAAGTCTCAACTGGACCTCAGGCTAGGGAAGACTCCTTCTATGGGTTTTGGGCCCTAGAAGTCGACTGAATTTTTTAGGTAGATTTGGGCCTCATGTTCATTTTGGGTTCTACTTGCTCTTGATGGTCTTGGAGCAAGTGGGAGCCCACTTTGTGGTTATGTTGACTTACCCTTAGTTGACTTCTTGGTCCTCGCGATGGCTCACGAGATCAAGCATAGGTTTTTCATCGGTTTGAGGCTTTGCATACTTGTGGTTGTGTGGTTGCTTGTTTGCTTGATATCTTGATATTACTTGCAAATGTTTTTATAAAAACTTGAAACCAATCACAAACCATTTATAAAACTAAATCCTTGATTTAGTTTAAAGTTTAAATATGATTTAAAACTAAAATCTTGTTTTTCATAATAACTCTTAATGTGTTATGAATGTTATGACTTATGTATTGTCTTATCTAATATTAAATCCATTTAGGTTTTATATTAGTATTTAAACATGGACAACTTGACACGCATAAATTAAAACAAGATTAGACTTAAGTTAAGAAATGTTTTTAACTTGTGCTACGATGGATGAATGCATGCTTCCTCGTACACACTTTTTGATTTGTAAATCAAACTTTTATACCCGTCTAAAATTTAAGTCATGCCGTCCAATCGTTTGAGATCACTTGCAATTACTTTTTGCATCTTGTGAGACGGATGCAAATTGTAACCCAAGGTGATTATTATCTATGCGTGAGACCTAGACTTATTCTCGCATGTTCTCAAATTGGATGACTTAATCGGTTAAGTGGTGAGACCTTGACCGAGGCAAGGATGGGACTAAACATGCCAGTTTAACATTTTGTGAATTGTTCACTTATGTGATGAGTCCCATAAGGATCTAAGAATTGCACATGGTTTGCAATTGATGAACGTCATCTACCTATTGAATCTATCATTGCTAGCAGATCAACTGATGTGATGGTAGAACCTCAATGAGGATCTTAGCCTTTTCGTAAAATTAATTGATTTTATATAAACTTGGGTAGTTAATTTTTAAAGGATTAATTATTGAAAGTACTAAAATGTTGAACTTTGTTTATTTTGTAGATGGCAACGAATCAATCCATTAACAATCAAATCAGATCAATTCTCGATAAGGAGAAATTGAGTGGTACAAACTTCCTTGACTGGTTTCGAAATCTGAGGATTGTCCTCAGATCAGAAGGAAAGTTGCACCACTTGGAAGAGGCCTTACCTGAAGCACCTCCTGCTACTGCCACCGCTGCTGTTCGCAATGCCCATACTAAAAGGGTTGCTGAACAACAAGAAGTGGCTGGCTTAATGTTATGTAGTATGGTCCCTGAAATCCAAAAACATTTGGAAGACTTTACTGCATATGACATGATTGAGGAACTCAAGACGATGTTCCAACAACAAGCAGAACAAGAACTCTTTGAAACGGTCAAAGCGTTCCATAACTGCAAGCAGGAGGAGGGCCAATCTGTCAGCACTTATGTGTTGAGAATGAAAGGCTACCTTGATCAGATGGACCGACTTGGCTACCCTATGCCACAAGTCTTAGGAGTGAACTTGATACTCACTTCACTTTCCAAAGACTATGATCAGTTTGTTCAGAACTATCATATGCATGGCATGGGGAAGACTATACCTGAACTGCATGCCATGCTGAAGCTTGCAGAGAAGGGTATGCCCAAGAAATCTCCCTCTGTTCTTGCAATCAAGAAAGGTCATATCCAAAAACCGAAGCCACAAGCTAAAGGAGGCAAGGGTAAGAAGTTTAAGGGAAAAGCCACTATGGTTCATGACCCTAAACGCAAGTTCCCCCCACCTGGCAAAAAGGAGCATCCTGCTAAGGATGTAGAGTGTCATCACTGTCATGAGATTGGACACTGGAGAAGGAATTGTCCTTACTACCTGGCAGAAGTGGACAAAAAGAAGAACAAAGCCGGCACGTCCGGCACATCAGGTATCTTCATGATAGAACTCTACTCATTCCCTAAAACTAATACCTGGATATATGACACTGGTTGTGGTACTCACATTTGTAATACTATTCAGGGGCTTAGAGGGATCAGAAAGTTAAATAAAGGCGCTTTGGACTTGCACGTGGGCAATGGCAACCGTGCAGCTGTCGAAGCCATAGGGAGCTATGATCTTATCCTTCCTAGTGGAATGATTCTTGTACTAGACAATTGTCATTTTTCACCCTCTATTACTAGAGGAATTATTTCTCTTTCGCGTTTATGGGATAATGGTTTTTCACATAAATTTACTGATTATGGTACTATTCAAGTTTCCAAGGATAATGTATTTTATTTTAATGCTATTCCTCATGATGGAATTTTTGAAATTGATATGCATAATCATGTATCAAATGAGGGTTCTATTTATACTTGTAGCAAAAAGAAGTCCAAGCACAACTTGGATTCTACTTTTCTATGGCATTTCCGACTTGGCCATATAAACAAGAAACGCATTGCGAAGCTGCAACATGATGGGCTTTTAAAGTCAACTGATGATGAATCATTTGATATATGTGTATCTTGTATATCTGGCAAGATGGCAAGAAAGCCTTTTACTCATGCAAGTGAAAGAGCTGATGATCTTCTTGGACTCATACATAGTGATGTATGTGGTCCATTTAGAACCACGTCTAGAGAAGGAGCTAACTACTACGTTACATTTACTGGCGACTTCAGTAGATATGGTTATGTTTACTTGATTAAACATAAACATGAAGTTTTTGAAACGTTCAAAACCTTCCAAAACGAGGTAGAAAATCAACTTGGGAAGACAATCAAAGCACTTCGATCTGATTGAGGAGGCGAGTATTTAAGCCTTGAGTTTTTAGATCATCTTAAGAGTCGTGGGATTGTCTCACAACTTACTCCTCCCTATACACCACAACATAATGGGGTGTCAGAGAGGAGAAATCGAACC
This sequence comes from Glebionis coronaria, assembly GCA_025667525.1. NCBI lineage: Eukaryota > Viridiplantae > Streptophyta > Magnoliopsida > Asterales > Asteraceae > Glebionis > Glebionis coronaria. The sequence goes on from CM046875.1 coordinate 169,061,899, forward strand.
TTGCTTGACATGGTTCGATCAATGATGAGTCCAACCACTTTGCAAATGTCCTTTTGGGGCTACGCTCTAGAGTCTGTTGCACGCATACTCAATATGGTTCCAACTAAGAAGGTTGATAAGACTCCATATGAAATATGGCACGGGAAAGTCCCGAACTTGTCTTATTTGAAAGTCTGGGGTTGTGAGGCTCTCGTTAAACGAGAAACACCAAACAAACTTGAGCCCAGATCTATCAAGTGTATCTTTGTAGGATACCCAAAGGAAACAATGGGTTACTACTTCTACTACCCACTCGAGAACAAAATATTTGTTGCTCGGTATGCTGAGTTTCTTGAGAGTAGTCTCATATCACAAGAAGCAAGTGGGAGCACCATAGACTTTGATGAAATTCAAAGTCAAGATGCACAACCTTCTGAGAAAACTAGTGAACATCACCAAGAGGTTGAACATGAAAATGTCGAATCTCAAAGTGATGTTATTCCCATTCGTAGATCCGCAAGGATATCTCACGCACCTGACCGATATGGTTTCTATATCGATGCTGAGGAACATGAGTTAGGGGATCATGATGAACCCGTTAACTATAAAGCTGCATTGTCGGATCCTGAATCTGATAAGTGGCTTGAAGCTATGAATGCGAAAATGCAATCCATGAGGGATAACGAAGTTTGGATCTTAGTTGACCTCCCTCCCAACTGTAAGACTGTTGCGAGTAAAGGGCTCTTCAAGAAGAAGACCGATATGGATGGCATTGTACACACCTTTAAAGCTCGTCTTGTAGCAAAAGGTTTCACTCAAACCTACGGGGTTGACTATGAAGAAACCTTCTCGTCTGTTGCAGATATTAAAGCTATTAGGATTCTTATAGCCATAGCAGCGTTCTATGACTACGAGATTTGGCAAATGGATGTCAAGACCGCCTTCTTGAATGGCCATCTGAACGAAGACGTTTATATGGTGCAACCTGAAGGGTTCGTGAATCCTAAACATCCCAGACGTGTATGTAAGCTTCAAAGATCCATTTATGGGTTAAAGCAAGCATCTAGGACCTGGAACAAGAGATTTGATGAGGAGATCAAAAAGTTTGGTTTCACTCAAAATCCTGATGAGCAATGTGTATATAAAAGAGCTAGTGGAAGTATCGTCGTTTTCCTAGTCTTATATGTCGATGACATATTACTCATGGGAAACAATATTCCAATGCTACAAGATGTAAAATCCTGGCTTGGAAAGTGTTTTGCCATGAAAGACTTGGGTGAGGCGGCGTTCATTCTAGGAATCAAGATCTATAGAGATAGATCAAGGCGATTAATCGGTTTGAGTCAAAGTGCATACATGACAAAATCTTAAAGCGGTTTAGGATGGATGCCTCCAAACGTGGGAGTCTTCCAATGCAATCCAATGTAGAATTGAGTAAGACTCAAGGTCCCTCTACACCTAATGACGTGAAGCGAATGAAAGGAGTACCTTATGCTTCGGCTGTAGGATCCATCATGTATGCTGTGAGGTGCACTAGACCTGATGTAACGTTCTCTCAGAACCTTACAAGTAGATACCAACAGAATCCAGGTGAATGTCACTGGACTGCTGTGAAGAACATATTAAAGTATCTTCGAAATACTAAAGATATGTTTCTTGTTTATGGAGGTGATTCAACAACTGAGCTTGGTGTTACTTGCTACACTGATGCTAGTTGGGAGACAGATCGGGATGATCTTCGATCACAGACCGGATATGTCTTCGTGATGAACGGAGGCGATGTTGATTGGAAGAGTTCTAAACAAAGCACTACTGCGATGTCTTCTACAGAAGCTGAATACATAGCTGCTTCTGAAGCTGCAATGGAAGCAATTTGGATACGTAAATTCATTTCTGGGCTTGGCGTTGTTCCCAGTAATGATAGACCTATGGAAATGTACTGCGATAATACGGGTGCAATTACTATAGCCGATGAACCTGGAGTTCAAAAGGGTGCCAAACATTTTTGGAGAAAATATCACTACATTCGAGAAGTAATTCAAGAAGGTGATATTCGTATTCTTAAAATTCACACAGATAACAACTTAGCTGATCCGTTTACTAAACCAATGTCTTGTACCAAACATGTTGAGCATGCTAGGAACATTGGACTTAGACCAGCTGGTAGTTTCATGTAGATTTGTGTATTTTAGTATTTGAATAATTGGGATGTAAAACAGTTCTTATTTGTAATGAATTGATATATGAGGTATGATTGTTTTCAATTTATATCAACTGTGTCCTATATTTGCATGTTTAATCCAAGAGTAATCTTATTATTCTAAATTATCCATTGTCGGTTGACAATATGGGAGTATTGTCGAGTTAAGACAAATGTGAGTTGGTCATATTCATTTGGAATGAATATTAATTGATGATGCCGCCAAACTCATATGTGTTCATTGGATGAACATTGGATTGACCTAACCAACGAGAATTCACTACATGGATCAGCGTCAATAGTGAATCTCGCAAGTGGTTGAATCTCTCATCCTTTCACTTGAGATGCAAGTAGGTTTTGTATGTGTGGAATGTCAATCCTTGATGTGGTTCAACGTTGTCCTGAACAAGGCTGCCATAAAGGCCGTTTTCAGGTGCGATATGAAATACATGAACGACACGTGCAGTCAAAAAGAGAATTTGTTCCTCCACATGTATTGGAGTTAGATACTAATGGGCCCCTCGATGAATTGTATAGATGTATGTGTGGCCACACCCAAATGTAATTAAGATGATACTTGATTAATTTGGAAATCTAGTTCAATATCAATATCGAGAAACAGAATAGTTAAACTTAGAATGACTATGATCCATGTCTAAAGTCTAACATAGTATCTGAAACAAAAGGATGTCTGATTTCTAAACCATTTAAATAAGATGTTTAAGAAACAACCATCATATGTTTCTAGGGGTATTGGCGTGTTGCTAGACGCTAACCATTACTTGTATAATTACTTGATTATTATGACGTGCGCACGTGGGAGCTGTTGGAGTATGCTCGTGTCATAATAAATAATTATATGGCTAGACACATGTGAGCCTATGAGGTCACACACATATACACAGATGTACCACTTAAATAAATCGTATGTATTGTATTTACGGTTTTAATATAACCTACGTAACTTGGTTATTATACATAAAATCATTAATTTGAAAAGCCCATTTTATTGGTCCAACTTGAACCGCTTTTTAATGACAAATTTATGTCACACGTTTTGTTTTCAAAACAAATTGATACACATTGATTTTGTCTTATCAATGCATTAAAAGACTTGATATGCATTTGTATATTCTGATGGATATATACACACAAAGTGACGGCACACTTTGGTGTGATTTTGAAAAATGGTTTTCAATTTATAAATGATTTTAATCTTGTTTTACGTACTAAGAAACTAATTTATGTAACACGGGTTATATAGACTAGCATCTATTTGGTATACAAGGAAGTGTAGTGTGGATACATCATAGAGGTGATCTACTTTGATCACTTGGTTTCTTGGATAGATCGTGTGGTGATTGTCTCCGATTGATCTTACCGAATCACGCTACAAAGGTATACTTTTATCTTCCCTTTTTATTGATTAATCATATGACTCTATGGATCCGTTCATAGGTGCTTGTTCCGCTGCGTTTGATTATTTATAATATGTTATTAATTATATTCAGCACCTATATAAAGGACCCGATAGATGAAATTGAATGGATTATTAAAGTTAGGTTATGTCACTAAAAGTCCCATTAGCATGAATTGTGAACTACCGGGATTTGGTAGACGCTTATGCATATAATAGTACTATTTGGGGACGATCACCCCAGTTCGCGCCTTGACGGTTGATCCCCGTCGTGCCACATTGATTGGTAAGCGAATTTATGTATGAGAAGATTTCCATAGCGTGACCTTTGTGACGACACGCTACTTTAGATGGGAAAATTGAGTATCGGGTTAGCTACCCGTTGTTGGTTTAGTAAGGTAACAATGTCATGCGGCTTATAATAATCCAAACTAACGAAATACTAATAGACGCACCGAATTACGATGTATTGCCTGACTAGCAATAGAGGGTCATACTATTGATATTATGTTCGTGTTTTGGTTTTCATAACCATATTCATATAACGGTTTTTATTTGAATTATACAACGTTATAAAACGTATTGTATGATGATTTTACGACATTGGCTCGTATAACGGTTTTTAAGGCAAATGCCTATATTATGATGTTCGATAAGGATTTGTATAAAATGACTTTGGCTATTTTATGGCCTATTAAAATGATTTGTACAAATGATTTTTAGTAATAATTTTATACTGATATTATATTGATGGATTTTATTAAACTCTATGAATTTACTCGGCGTTATCGCTGACCTTTTCTTTTAACATGTTTTGTCTCAGGTACTTGAAGGTAATTCTCGGGAAGACGACAAGAATTCATGGCCCGCACTTAAACTATATTTTCCATTCAAATGCTTTGTAAAACCTGTATTAAATACAATGACTTGGGACCTATGTAACTTTGATATTATGAATGGAAATGCTTTTATTATTAAACGACGCGATTTTTATGTGTTGTCTATGATGTGAGTAATGTGCTATCCCGTAACACCAACTAGTCTTCCGTTGTATTGAGTTGTATAAATTTGGGGGTGTTACAGGAGTCCCTCAAACTAGTCACGAGCATTGTCGATCAATGTTGAATTGAACATTTGGCACCATATAGGCATGGGCCATCGCTTGATTTTAGCCTGCGTATCAAATATTTTGAGGTGATCATCTGGATCACCAGTTCCATCATAAGTCTTGACACACGCCGGCATGCGACGTTTTGTGTCCTCGGAGTAAATCCGTATGCGGAGAGTAAAAGGATCTTCCCTGGGATCCGCCCATGGACGGGTGAGCCTAGGGTCTTCCCACGGGTCACACCACGGACGGGAAAGATCCTCCGCTTCTGCCTCTCGATAATAGAGGCCACCATAATACTCATCATTGTTTGGTGGTGGTGGAGGGGTACGCCTAGGTCGGCGACGCTTGGGCGGATGGTCATCCGAGTCCTCTCCTGATGGATCTAGAGAAGGAGGTGGTGCCCCATCTCTTGGGTGAGGACTGCTCTTTTGAGAAGAGCCAGGAGCCTTCTTCCCAGTGTTCATCCTATCCCACACACTTGTGCGGCGAGTGGTTCTGGTCAGTTCCAGATCTGGTCGTTCGGGTGAACCGTCGGACTTCTCTCCCTCTTCCCGAGACTGCGTTAGTTCCTGCATGAGGCGATATCCTATGCGCTCAAACACATTCCTAGGTTGGGGAGTTTCCTCGAAGAGGCTCCGCTCCTGAGGCCGGGTCTTCCTTTTCCTCTGATTTTGGGAAGAGGTGCTTGGTCCGGCATTGCCAAAGTTGAGTCTAGATTGGAGGTTCCTTCCTAGATTCAACCTTGATGCAATTCCTGGGATGATCCTATCAAAGTTCTGCGTGAGAACTCGAGTGAGATCTTCCTCGCTGAGTGGTTGGACTTCTACTTCTTCCTCTATCGACGGTCTACGCGGCTCCTTGTTAGGGGGATTGGGCGCACTCCCTGGGTCAGGGTTTTCCAGGGTTGAAGTAGGTGGAGGAGTCATGGAGATCGTGCTCGTCACTCCCATAGACTGAAAACCACTGCGGTTGTTTTGTCCGCACGTTGGACGGCTAGGGGATTGATTGGGGATGAGTATCCCTTCCCCTTGGGACTTCCGATTTCCAGGATTTATGTTCCTGGGATTAGCTTGCGGATGCCCCTTCGTCATTGAGAGTTCAAGATGAGATTTTGCTCTAGCTTAGTGTAATGGTCCCACGGATGGCGCCAACTTGTTGATGCAAAAGTTGGGTGATCCTTGCTAGACCCGAATTAGGCTTAATTCGGGTTGGCTGGGTTCCGGCTCCTGCACCAAGTGAACTGTATGGTTGGGATCCTGCACACTAAACAACGCGCGTTAGGCTTACCGTGGGAATGTTTCCCACGATTAGACTCCGGCGTGAGAGTAAGTAATCGGTTAGGGTTTATAGGAGTTGAGTGAGTTGAGAGTATAGAACGTAATACCTTTGTGGAACCCTTGGGGGTTCCTTTTATAGGTAGTGAAACCCTAATGGGCTGTCACTGATACTTCGGCCCCAAGGAAAGGATAAGCACCAGAATTAGATTGATTGTTATCTTCTAACTATGGTGAGTGAATATCCTCTTCATTGGGGCAAATCCTAATCATAGACAAAATATGATTCTGTCTAACCCTGTACCGGCCATGCCGGGCCGTGGGCCGCACACGTGTGTGCGGTTACTGTTCATCCAAGCCCATAAGCTTAAATGACATTATTCCCACCCATCTGTGATGGGCCGGATACGGGTAGTACCCGTGGGCTGGGTTCCTGACCCGGCTGGGGACTATACGTCATCAGTAATAGTGTGGAATATTGATATTGTATGTGTTACAATATAGCCAGTAGATGAGATTCTTGTGTTCAAAAGCTTTATGGTTTATTTAAAAACCCATTATTGTTTATTAAAAACCTATGAATTCACTCAACCGTTGTGTTGACATGTTAGCATGTATTCTCAGGTGTGTAGGTTTAAGAGCAGCTGGAGCATAGAGCCACGCAGGATAAAGTAAAGGCAAAACGAACAATTTCTATTCGATACATTTGACAAATCATTATTTTTATTAAAGTTTGGTATAGTTGTTGGGAACTCTTTTTATTGAACTCTGATTTTGTCGAATGGTTTATTTTATAAAACGTCTCTTTTGAGGTCGTTTTCTATGACTATGTGTGATGTGCTATGAAGTAACACCCAATGCTGATATTCAGCTGCCTTGTGAAATTGGGGGTGTTACAAGTGACGTGGTTATGATTGGGATATTTTAATAAAATGGTCGTGACGAAGTTTTGGGAACTTGGAACAATGTTGATGTCTTTTGAAATAATGTTGAATTATGATCTTGTGTAATATGCTTCCGAACAAGTTTTTATCGTTTAATGAAATTAAAACGACTTTTAAATAGTCATTCTTTGTATCTATATCTTGTGATAGTCATGTCCATCGCACCCCATTGTGTTTCCTTACTCCGATAATTTGGGGGTGTGACATTTCTCACATTACTAAAAACCTTTTTCTACACTTACGTGATTTTTTTTTTGGTAACCGTGATTTCGACACATTGGTTGTAACACCCTATTTTGATAAATGGAATATCACAGGATAATTATGGCATATCATCAAAGCATACAAGGTAAATGTCTAAAACATTAAATGACCACAAAAGAATCCGGAAACAAACATCGGATCCACATAAGCTCCACACACGAAATGCATAAGTATAGAATGTAAGGAAATGACTAAACAATGTCCAGCAAAGCCAAAGTATGTAAATGCATTAAAGAATGAAAGAAAGTCGGCGCCTCATTCCATGCACTTACTCTTGGATTCCTAGCTTTTCTCTTTAGTACCTGCCGTATTGGGACATGGAAAGAGAAATACGGTTGAGCAATACGCTCAGTGTGCAGATATATATACATAGAATGTAAAGCATAAACATAAGTAAGTAATGAATGAAATTAATAGCAGCGAAATAAATGTATGTCCTAGAAAACCTGGTTTAAGTTCATAAAACTAGTTTATATTTCTGAAAAGACTTATGTTTAGTTTATCTTGAAAATCTGTATTTTAAATATGCCGAGAGCCCATATAGGTCATGTTATATGCACGTACATGAATACTTGGAGGGGTGACCTCATCATGCACTTAGAGGGGCTGCCTCTAATTAATATATAAAATGAGTGGAGGGATCAGCTCCTGTAACGGATGCAAGGCACACACCAAAGTTACCATGAAATCATACATAACATAGGCCAGAATACTGTAAAGGGACGCTGCGAGCAATCACTCTTCCGTATAAGAGTCATAACACCAGTGCCTCTAATGCTACGGTTATGGAACCCCCATAATTAGGTGAAACTGACATGCATGTATATAGCTCAGGCAATCTAAAATAATCATACATATACTGATGTGTTTAAGATACTTAAACTACCGGGGAAAATAGATGGCTGCAAACGAGGAATCCTAATAAAGGAAGAAAGATGTCCTTACTGAAGGATGAAATATCCGTACCTTATGTCTAGTAAATGAAGACGAAAATGAACGTAGCGATCACTCCGACTTCACAATAGCTACATAATGAAGGGACATGAATAAGAGTCGATCTTACTTATACATACTTGTTATTTGGTTTACTTGACGTGTTCATACTTATTATACTTGTTCTTGTCTTGTCTTATTATTTCATATTTTAATCATGTATTTCTTATAGTTCCATGTGTTTTAGATTCACGTGTTTCATGTTTTAAGTGTTATTATATTTGTTATAACATAATGAGCAACTTTCTAAAATAGTTGGTTTCTATATATAGTAACTTTCCAAAAATAGCAGGTTTCCATATATAGTAACTTTCCAAAAGTTTCCTTAAATAGTAAGTTTATAAAAATAGAAAGTTTCCATAATTAGTAAGTTTTCAAAAAGATAAAGTTTATATATTTAGCATATTTATATAAATAGTGTCTTACCATATTTAATGTATTACCATAAATAGGATGTTAACATATTTAGTATATTTCCATAAATATCATATTACAATATTTATCATGTTGCCATAAATAACATAATTCCATAATTAACTATATGCTTAATTTATATCATGTATTATCATATTACAAAGTTTAATAATTAATAAATACTTAGCTTATTATTAACTAATAATATCATGTCATGTTATTATAAGTTTAATATTAATTAATAATATTACATGTTCCATGTTAGTAAACTTTACCTTAAAAAGATATTAGTTAATTTAACCTAAGTTTTAATTAAGTAAATTTATGTTCATGAATAATTAAATATAATTATTATAACCTAAATTTATTTAAATAAAATGTACATACATATTTTATCATGGTTTTATTTAAATAAATATAACCTAAGTTTTAATTAAACCAAAATTAATTAATAACTGAATTAATTAATACATAATATAACTTATTTTCATAATTGGTTTAATTTACGTGTTTCTGAAAAATGTAAATTCCCGAGCCCCGTCCCGAGACCCGGTAACCGAGCACCACAGCCCGAGGGTTGTGGCCTCGCTGTCGTGACCAACCAAGCCACAACAACTCACCGAGAGCCTACGGCTCTCGGCTCGCTGCTGCGCCGAACCAAACAGCCCCCATTCGCAGCTAGGGTTCCCCCTGCCTGCATCAAGTACCCACTGAGCCCCCCAAAGTGGGTCTCGATTCCTACCGCTAGGCTAAGACACCCGCTGTGGGTCTTGGTCCTTGCGGCTGCCAACATACCACCACCACCACCAGCCCAGAGCTTGCGACTGGTGGTTCAAAACCAACGCCGACCCCCGTTGAGGGGTTGCGGCTCAAGGACGCCAACACCACCGAGACCCTAGAGGTCTCGGTTTACGTACGATCGAAACAAACAAACACCCCCACCTTTGTTTTTTATTTAAATCTTGATAAACCTTGATTTTACATGTTTTCTTGATTGGTTTTTAATGATCTAACATAATAAATAAAAACAAAGAAAAAAAGCATTTGAGATACCAAATGCTTGGATTTAATAAAGATGAACACGAACACACTACCGTATCAACAAAGGTCAAAACCGAATTCTTCTTGGTGTTCTAAGGGTGCCGCGACAAGAGAGAGAGGCAAGGAGAGAGCTAGGGTTTTATTTTCTGTAAAAGTGTTTATGAAACCTCCTGTAGATTTTATTAAACTGTAATTAGTTAATTGGAGATGGGCCAAGGCCCGTTTCTCCTTTCCTTTCTTTTTAAACCGACGCAACAAACACCCCTTATACTATTGGTGTTTGTTTTTCTTGTTTAATATTTATCGTGTATATTCGTATTTAATTATCGTGCTTTCGTTACTTTAACGTTTTCTTAATATCGTACGTACATACTTATCGTATATTAATATTCGTGTTTACGTACATAATACTTATGATAATTAATTAATATATATAGTATTCGTATTAAATATTTGTGATGCATGTCGTATATTAATTAATTCAAAAGTTTAAATTTAATGGTAACTTCGCGCATTTAATGATCCTAGGATTATTAAAGCGGGTTTTACATTGGCCGACTAATCCACGGGGTTTGAGCCCACCACCACACAACTTACGTGATTTTGTATAAACTTACAAACATAAAAATGGTACATGTACACTCTTTTAAATTTGATCCCAAAAGTCAAACATAAGCTTAATCATGACTTTATGTAGAATGTTGATTAAAATATTTGGTATTAATGGCTAAACAAAAGTCAGCACGGCCGGACCTAATTCTATAAGGGACCAACCCAATTCAATTGGGTCCGTAGGGTCCGTAAGCCATCTCCAAGCTTAAACTTTACCCCCTCTTCTCCATAATCTCTCTATATCTCTGATTATCTTCTCTAACTAATATATTTTCATTCTTATTCTTGTCTCTTGTTATATAGATCTTATTCTCTTTGAAGATCATAAACAAGAAACCTTTATCCAAGCTTTGATAATTTATATCTTACTTGTGTGATTGTATTAAAAGTTACTTATACATTCACCATTGAAGTGTGGTTAGTATTTTAGTCCCCAAGATACGTAGTGTGAAGGGAGTTGTTGTACCCGTATGAAAGAACACGACATACTAGCTTATGTGTCGGTAAATATTGTAAGTGACGTGTAATGGTTTCTCCACAGTTTGAAAGAGATTTGTTGACTAGTGAAAGTCGAAATCTAGAGATTGATACTCGAGGAGTGGAAGTAGGGGCAAGATAAGTGAAATCTTGCTAAGTCGAACCATGTCACACCCCACCATGGCGGAACACGGGGCGTTAACTATGTATATCATCACAACAAATGGTGTCTCTAAAGAGAAAACTAAATGCAATAAAAATGTCATTCAAGGCGACTAATACATGGTTTTTCCCCGTATGAAAGTTTCGTTGAATCCGATCTTTTCGAATTGATTACTAGTTAAAAGTGCGACTCAGTCGTTCTTGGTGGAAAATAAAATGGTTTAACTATCTATTCTACTTGAAAGGTAAATGCGAAACGTAATTAAAATAAGCTAAAAGCAAATCTAGAAAAACTCTCACTTTTTCTCTCTAAAAATTAGAAAAACACTTGGTAAAAACAGAGATTTCGGGAAGCGTGCAATTTTTTGGAAATTAAAACTTTGTAAACTAAAGTTAAATAAAACAAAAACTAAAGTTAGATCGTAATACGATCTAACCCAGATCGTAGTGGTGGATCGCACTCAAGAATGAGGGATCGCATTATTGGATCGTACTTGGTGATCGCACCAAGTGATCGTAGCCTACGATCGTAACAGTCGATCGTAGCTCAGATCGTGTTCAAGCGATCGCACTCAATGCGATGGAAGGTAGAAACGTGGCCCAGATCATACTTATAGATCGCAACCACATATCGCACTCACGATCGCAACAAGTGGATCGTAGTCTGATCGTGGTCTATGATCGTGACAATGGATCGCACCCAACAATCCTAACCACGATCGCATTATGGGATCGCAGCCAGTGATCGTGATGTGGATCGTACTTGGTGATCGAAGTAAAGGATCGCAAGTAGAAACCCTAGGGGTTTATGCGATCACACTTACTCGATCGGATTGGGTAAATAGCTGTTACGATGGGATTCAAAAACAGAATAAGCAAAAATGAATAAGCACAAATAAGCATGATGAATTAGCACTTATTTAAATCTCAACCAAATGAAAACAAGCATAAATTTAAAAACTTTTAAAACACGAAATAAGCAAACTTTATGAATCAAACTTTAAAAAGACAAAACTTTTTAAGAAAACTAAAAAGTAAATAAGCTAAACACAAAATAAGCCAATAAGCATGATAAGCTCAAAGCTTAATCCGTATAAAACTTAGATAGAAACCAAAAGATAAACTTTTTAATCAATCAAACATCAAGATTAAACAAAAATCAAGAATGATTTTCGGATCAAATAAGTAAAAATCAAGAAAGGTAGAAAGAGATTGAATATGAAAAACTTAACATGAACTTATAGATTAATGATTCCAAAATACAAGATCAAATCAAAGCTTAAACATGAAAAGAAAGAAAAGATGAAGTTCTAGTAAGAGAAAGTTAAACACTTTCTCTCTCTAAAAATAAAACTAAAGAAAGAAAAATAAACTAGCTAACTTAACTAACTAACACCCTCCTAATGTGTCATTAGGAGGGTATATATAGGAAGTGAGGAGTGCATGTGTGCTTCCTTCTTTCTTTCTTTTCGTCTCGACTCGATTTAAATTCTTTGTCTTTCTCGACGTCGTCTCGGGATTTGTAGATATAAATTGAACTTGTCTTACAATATTCTTCTTCTATTAGACTTGAGTTCTTCGACTTCATTAAACATCCGTCTTTAGACTTTTTCTTCGATAAATCTTCATAATAGGCCTTGGACTTCCGTTCTTTTTACACTCTTGATCTTTTGACTTCGTCTTTTCTCGTTTTCTACAATAAAAGTCCGTGATAGCCCGTGTTTTCTTCCTTTTTCACATTTTTATCCTGAAACACAATAAAAACACAAACCACGCATAATTCCGACTTTTACGACATAAAATACACGTTTTGGTCTTGTTATTATTGGAAATAAGTGGTAAAGGATAAGTGTTTTCACACTTATTAAATCCCCTACACTTGACCATTGCAATGCCCTCATGCAATGCATTAATTTCAAAGCACGGTTTACATTTTTCATCATAAATAACCTACCTTGGCCTTTATTAAATACTAAACCTTAAGGAAAATATTAAAAAGAAAGAAATATGTACAAAACAAGTAAAGAGATCAAAGACTTACATTGGGGTTTTGGCTGTCATGAATGTTCATCATCCTCAAGTTTCACGTTCCCCATACCAAGCTTAAAAACGAGATCATTGTTATTGTAAGTTAGCAAACTAACACGAACTCATGTGGCCCAATTATTTAATTAGACACCCTTATTCCTAGGTGTATCTCTTATATTTTAGTTTTGTCTTGAATGATCACGAGGATGCATTGTTTGACTTATTTCGATAGTTATTTAGGCTGAAAATAAAGTGGGACGATTTAATCAATAGTTAGCTAAAGGACAAAATCTTTTAAAACTGCTTCTCGGGATCTTTTAAAGTTCATATATTGGCATAACTCGCTTCACGGTTTGAGACCTTTCTCGGACTGATATTTGGCAGCGACTTCATACTTCAAATCTTTGAGAGACGTTCTTGAAATTATGGTCTTCTCTTCATAATAGGAATTTCTTCACTTGAACTTTTTGAGAGATTCTTTAACTTTGGACCACGACTTCTTCATTCTTCTCCAATATTTATTTTGGATTTTGATATACAACGATCCGTCTCCTTTTTGGACTTGGATCTATTTATCCTCATACCTTGCTAGGGTCTTTTCGGATAGACTTCTCCATGATCTTTAGGGGAGTATATGCTTTTCATCGTGTGTCTCGATCCTTCATATTGATTTTTGATAAATGATTCTTCACATCACTTTTGGATCTTTAGCAACAAAATGTAGCCCTCGTGTCTTGTTAGGACCTTTTCGGACTCGCCAATTTTCGCATCCCGCTTCAATAAGTTATGCCTTGGCTATGAACTCTAATTAATACCGAGCAACTTTTAAACGATCTTGTGCTAGAAGCTAAGTAACTTTTCAAATCGTACAACCTTATTTATTGCAGTTAAATTCATTAGCAAACGATAGGAGAAAAATCTTATAATTAACTCACATAAATTCACGAAAGAATACCAAACTTATAATTGACTCTATCATCTCTCGTTCTCCACAATTTAAAATCTCAATGAATGAGACTCGTGGATGCATAGCCAATTAATCAAAGTTTTGGGTTTTCGAGTCATCTATAGGATCTTGCAAACTCTTAGACTTTTTCAAGTTTAGAATTCGCATTTTAAAGTTCCCTTGATAAACGACTCTCTAGGATCAATTATAGGAACTTGCGAAAAGTTCTTGTTCTTAACCCGTAAGAGTTAAGACTTTCGCGTTTTAAAGTTCCCTATATAAAAGCCTAGCAAAACTTGACTTAAACACGTTAAGGATACTAGCGAGAGTAAACTTAGATAAGTAAACTCGGGTTGAGTCAAAATATTCACGACTTTGAAAAATTTAAAACCACTTTATTGAAAATTTATTTTTAGCAAGGAAAGTAAATAATGATAGCAAAGGAAAATACTACTATACAACTAGGCCAAATTAGATTAAAATTTTTGAAAAATGTCGAAAATTAAATTTTCCGGTTAAAATGAGGACAAATTCATGGAAAATACCACTTAATTCGATAGAAGTCCCCCCTACACTTGATATAAACATTGTCCTCAATGTTTAAGCATGTGGGAGTAAACTCCCCTACACTTAGGACATTGTACACGTTGTTTAAATCTTGCTAAGGAAAGGACAACTATAGTGATTTCAATGTGAACATATAAGATATGAAATACTGAATCACGACAGTTTAGGATAGAACTGGGAAGACGGGTACACGGGATCACGGTTCGTCAAAAGTCATCGAGAATGGATCTTTGAAGCTTTAATCCCTGCACATTGTAAGAAACAAGACAACAAACACATACGGGGCTCCCCCTACACTTATTATGAAAACGGTAAAGGATAGATCAACGGGTTGCCTCCCGAGAAGCGCTTGTTTTTGTTAACCGAGTCACGAGCCTGACTAGACCCAGAACTAATTCAAGGGAAACGTGGTGAGGGATAGAATCATCTCATGAGAGATGTCCTCACCAAAGTACAGCTTCACACGCTGGCCATTCACTTTGAAATTAGGCCCATTTCGCTGAGAAAGCTCAATGGTGCCATATGGGAAGACTTTGGCGACGGTGAATGGACCAGACCAACGGCTCTTCAGCTTGCACGAGAAGATCTTCAACCGAGAGTTAAAGAGTAAAACTTGATCACCAACGTGAAACTCTCGGTTCTTAATCCTTGCATCATGGATGAGCTTGGTTTTCTCCTTGTAGATCAATGAGTTCTCATAAGCTTCATTCCTCAGTTCATTTAGCTCGTTGAGTTGAATCTTCCGAAGATCACCGGCTTTGTTGATGTCAAAATTGTCCCACTTCAAGGCCCAGTACGCCTTATGTTCCAGCTCAATAGGGAGGTGGCATGCCTTCCCGTACACAAGACGATATGGAGTGCAACCAATCGGAGTCTTATATGCGGTATGGAAAGCCCACAAAGCATCGTCTAACTTATCGGCCCACGAGGCACGATGCTCTCCCACAGTACGCTCAAGAATTCGCTTCAATCTACGGTTAGATATCTCGGCTTGACCATTTGTTTGAAGATGATAAGCGGTGGAAAGAAGGTGATTGACACCATACTTGGCCATGACTCGTGCAAATTGATCATTGCAAAAATGAGTCCCGCGGTCACTGATGATAGCACGAGGAACACCGAATCGAGCAAAAAGTTGTTTCAAAAAGTTCACAACCACCCTCGCATCGTTCGTAGGGAGAGCCTTAGCTTTAACCCATTTAGAAACGTAGTCAACGGCTACGAGGATGTACTTGTTCCCTTTGGATGATGAAAATGGCCCCATAAAGTCGATGCCCCATACATCAAAGATTTCACATTCTTGTATGAAATTTTGAGGCATCTCATCTTTATGTGTGATTTTGCCTTGTCTTTGGCAAGCATCACAACGTTTAACCATTTCATGAGCGTCATGATAAATGGTGGGCCAATAAAATCCAGAGTCGAAAACTTTCTTCGCGGTGTAATTGGGACCAAAGTGACCACCGGTGGGTCCTTTATGGCAAGCTTCAAGGATTAGTAAAGTTGCCGTCCCATCAACATATCGACGAATGACAAGATCCGCACATTGTTTGAAAAGGTAAGGGTCGTCCCAAAAATAGTGTTCAATGTCTTTAAAGAACTTTTTCTTTTGTTGGGACGTTAACCCTTCCTTGAGAATACCACCCGCTAAGTAGTTTGCAATGTCCGCAAACCACGGGGTGTCATCAAGATTGGAATTGATAGATATTAAGGCCTCAAGGGGAAAAGAGTCATTGATCTCTTGATTCGGATGATCCCCTTGATAAGGATCCTCAAGTCTACTTAGATGATCCGCAGCTAGGTTTTCGGCTCCCTTTTTGTCACGAATTTCAATTTTAAATTCTTGAAGGAGCAAAACCCAACGAAGAAGTCTTGGCTTAGAATCTTGCTTAGTCAACAAGTACATCAATGCGGAATGGTCGGTATAGACAATGGTGGTGGAAAGAACAAGATAGGGGCGGAACTTCTCAAAAGCATACACTAAAGCTAAAAGCTCTTTTTCGGTAGTGGTATAATGCAATTGAGCCCCCGTCATTGTCTTGCTAGCGTAATGGATTGGTTGGAAGTGTTTGTTCACTCTTTGGCCCAAAACCGCTCAAATAGCAAAGTCGCTAGCATCACACATCAATTCAAAAGGTAGCTCCCAATTAGGGGTAACCAAGACCGGTGCCTTAGTTAGCTTGTCCTTAAGAAGATTGAAGGATTCAATACACTCTTTAGAAAAGATAAAGGGAGTATCTTTTTCCAAGAGGTGGGTCATCGGGCGAGCGATTTTAGAAAAATCTTGAATGAATCGACGATAGAAGCCCGCATGACCAAGGAAACTTCTCACACCCTTCACGGTTGAAGGTGGAGGTAATTTGGCTATGACATCAACTTTAGCACGGTCCACTTCAAGTCCGGCTTTTGAGATTTTATGTCCAAGCACAATGCATTCTTTTACCATGAAATGGCATTTTTCCCAATTAAGAACGAGACGAGTGTCTTCACACCGTTTGAGCATATGTTCTAAATTGGCAAGGCAAGTAGAGAAAGAATCACCATAGACCGAGAAACCATCCATGAAGACTTTCATAGTTTCTTTAACCATGTCATGGAAGATAGCCATCATACACCTTTGGAAAGTCCCAAGAGCATTGCATAAGCCGAAAGACATTCGTTTGTAAGAAAATGTTCCATAAGGAAAAGTGAATGTGGTTTTTTCTTGGTCTTTGGATCGATGGGAATTTGAAAATACCCGGAGAAGCCGTCTAAGAAGCAATAATAGTCATTACCCGCTAGACGTTCAAGCATTTGGTCCATAAAAGGAAGAGGAAAATGATCCTTTCTCGTAGCATCATTGAGTTTGCGATAGTCTATACAAACTCTCCACCCTGTAACGAGACGAGTAGGAATCAACTCATTGTTTTCATTGGGCACAACGGTAATTCTGCCTTTCTAAGGCACACAATGGACCGGACTAACCTATGGTGAATCCGAGATAGGGTAGATCATTCCCGCATCAAGAAGTTTGATAACCTCTTTTTTGATAACGTCATGGATCTTGGGATTCACCCTTCTTTGGTTTTGAATAGTGGGTTTAAAATCGTCCTCCATGAGAATTTTATGTGTGCAAAAGTGAGGATCAATTCCACGAATATCGGAGATTTTCCAAGCAATCGCTTTCTTATGATTCTTCAGCACGTCGATAATTCGAGATTTTTCGTCTTCTTTCAAATCCTTTGCGATGATGACGGGTAACTTCTTATTTTCTTCAAGGAAAACGTACTCGAGATGAGACGGTAGGTCCTTAAGTTCTAAATCCGGAGGATTTTCGATGGACAGCGCAGTCAAATTTGGATCATCGATAGAAATTTCCTTAGGAGATGGTGGAGAAATATGGTCCTCATTGAGAAGTTTCTCAGTGGTACGAATGTCTTCATCCCAATTGGAGGGAGAATCATCATATTGTAAGTCCACATCTCCCAAAGTTGCTTCAAATTCTTTCAAAAGGAAATCACTTTCTCCAAATGGAGTTAGTGATGGAGCAATAGAGGCAAAGGTCTCAACGATGGGTAGAGAAGAAGAACCACTTTGACAAGCGTCTTTGAAATGTTCTTCATAATCCTCATCAAGAACGTCAATGAAATTAACGCTCTCGGTTTCAGAAGGCTGCTTAGAAAGTTGACCCATGTTGAAGACGATTTTACCGTCACCCACTCTCATGATTAATTTGCCCGCGGCTACATCAATGAGAGTGCGACCGGTCCTCAAGAATGGACGTCCAACGATTAATGGAACACGAGGCTCCATCTCGTAGTCAACGACAACAAAATCCGTCGGAAAGGTGAATTTGTCGACACCGACGAAGACATCTTCGGCTATCCCCACCGGATAAGCAACCATACGGTTAGCTAATTCCAATGTCATTCGTGTGGGGACTAGCTCGGGTAGAGACAATTGTTTCCAAACGCTTAGAGGCATTAATTTGATACTAGCACCTAGATCGGCTAGGGCCATACAATTCTCTACCCCGGCGAAGTTGTAAGGAATGAGAAAACGACCCGGATCACCAAGTTTGGTGGGTAATTTCCTTAAGAGCATTGCAGAGAAATTCTCATTAAGTTGGGTCTGAGCGATATCAAGAAGTTTCTCCTTATCACTGAGAAGATCTTTAAACATTTTAGCATATTTCGGCATGTGAGCGAGAGCCTCAACAAAGGAGATGTTGAAATTCAGTTGTTTAAACATTTTAAGAAAGTTAGAAACCTGAATATCATCCTTGTTCTTCAACTTCTCTTTCCTCAACCTTGAGGGATAAGGTATATTGGGTTGATATGAAGGCTTTGAAATGGAATTCGCATTCACATCCTTGGGTGGTGGAGTGGTGGAAGTAGAAGGTGGAGGAATTGGAGAAGGGGACTCGTTTTCCTTTGTCACAATCACCGGTGTAGGTGTAGGAATCTCGGGTTCCTTTAAACCTTTGCCACTTCGGGTGGTGATTGCTTTCATCTCCCCTCTTGGATTAGCAACGGTGTTACTAGGAAGAGAACCCGAACAAGAGGCTTGATTACTTGGGAAAAAACTAGCCATCATATCCCTTAAGTTATTCGTTTGACTGCTCATAGAGTTTCTCATATCGGCTCGAAGATCATTCCTTTGTTTCGCCATGTCATTCCTTAGCTCGGATCGAATATCGTTCCCTTGTTTTGCCATGTCACCCTTCAAGTTAATGAATTGGCTTTGAAGATTCGTCACCATCTCTCTATTGGTTCTTATATAAGCTTCGAGGTCTTGGTTCAATGTCGTGGGTTGATTGAGAGGCGGGGCTTGGTAAGCTTGATTATTTCCTTGAGGTGGATATGGGTTTCTTTGGGATTGATATTGATTGGTAACTCGAGGTTGGCTTTGATTGTTGCGGTTGAAATTTTTTTGGTTTTGGTTTTGAGGAGAAAAACCGGGTGGAGATATGAAGTTTTTGGAACGATAACTTAGCAAGTTTCGGTCTCCTTGAGGACGTGCTTGATAGCCTCCCGTAGAAAAGTTACCGTTAGCGGCATACACATTTTCCGAATTGTCAAGAGTTGAAGGAGAATCGGTGTATGAATGAGAACCCCGCAAATCTCACAAGAAGTTGCTACAGCTTTAGCTTGTTGAAATTGGTTTGTAGCCCTGGTTAAGAAGTTTTTGTTCATCTCAGCTACTTGGCGAGTAAGTTCGGTTATCTCTGAGTTGGATGATGTAGAAGAAACATTGGCCCTCTGGTTATTCCTTGAAGATGCAGATGAATCCCAATTTTTGTGGTGAGTGGTCATGTTCTCTATAAGCTCTCTACACTCCTCAGGTCATCTCTTCATGAATGTACCACCGGCGGCAGCATTAATCGTATCATGATCACGAAAAGTTAAACCATTATAGAAAGTATCAATCAAACTAACGGGAAGCATGTTATGGTTTGGACAACGGTCGATCAAGACATTATATCGTTCCCAAGCATCAAAAAGCGACTCATCGGGTTCTTGAGTGAATCCACTGATTTGGTTGCGAAGACTAGTGACCATGTGTAACACCCCAAAATGTGATATGCGGAAGCGGTGAAGCTCGGGGGCTGTTACGTCATTGTATCATAGTTCAAGGTACAAAAGAACGACTCTAAATGAGACGTTTTATAAAAATACCTCGTTGAATTTAAATAAAAGCATCAAAGTACAAAAGGTCTCAGTTTCAAAAGATAGCGTAGCGGAATATAAAAGTTTTAAACATCAACGAGATAACAATTCAAAAGCATAAGTAAATAAATGCCTGAAGATATCCAAGAAATGCATGCGGACTCCAAGTACTTCACACAACAGATACAAATCATCATCAATTACCTGAGATAAATGCTAAATTGGGTCAACATAAAGTTGGTGAGAATATAGGTTTCAAGAAAAAAAATTCATAGTAATTCGATTTCAGATTTCATTTCATGTACACATGCAACTATAGGTTGTATAGTGTCAAGTGTAGGATAAATTGGGTGTTCACAATATTTATGATAGCTAAGCTCGTGACATCGAAACTAGTGATCCAGTGCATACAATAGATTGCATACATAAATTTTGCCCCAATGGAGTACCTAGCCAAGATAACTCCGTTCATACAAATGGTACACACTCGTCCGGCGTCAGAATGCCCGAGTGGAGGTTGTCAACCCTCAATAGATCTATCCGTAACATAAGAGCTTACTCCAGCAGAGTAACTAACGATTCACGATAGTGGGAACTATGGCTAAAGCAACTTAAGCTATCTCATAAATAGTGTTCACAAAGCGTTCACAGAAATCAAGTTTTACTTGCGTCCAGAAGCAAGCATCAAAGCATTTATCACATCCCAAAACATTAAACATACAAAAACAGTTTAATAGGGATCTATAAACTCACCTCAAGCAACGATTCAAACCGCACAAGTATGATCAAATAGTAGCGAACAACTCTAGCAACAACCTAAATATAATACTAGAGTTTAGGCGCTAGAAAATAAGTCACAATAGTTCGTCACGTACGTTACTCATCAATCATGTATATTATTTGTAGTTAAAATCGTGACTTGCAAATGTTATATCGTAATAAACATTATAGTATGTATATACTTAGGCAAAATTATTTATTTTTGACTCGACGAAATTTCGACAGCCTTTCGGCGTAAATTTTAATTTACCAAAATTTATCTTAATAAATTTTCCAACACGATTTTTAACGAAAATTCGGCAGCCTTTCGGCGTCACATAAAAATTTGCCATTTTTAGTAAGTACTCAAATCTCGTCCTAAAACCCCTATTTTCAAGACTTTCTCAATCGCCAATATTTCAACAAGTCATTTTCCGCAATAGTATCAATTTCCACTTCCAACGTTCAAACTTTTAACGGTACACCAAGTATTCACATTTCGCGCTAATACCCCTTTACAAAACAAGTCCAACATTTATACACAACTTTTAGTAACCATTTCGACACTTAAAACAACTCCGTTTGACTCGAAAACGTCGTTTCGACCACTTTAAAAATGTAGACAGCAAACACATTATAGTGTTTTTCACAAAAATTAAGTTTTCCGACAACGAAATTTAAAGACCATATCTTACTCATTTTAGCTCCGTTTTTAGCCCATAATATATCGAAACGAAGGTATTAACTTATGTTTTCATAATATCGTAGTAAACTAGTGTCAAAACAATTTTTACCACCCTCTACGCCTCTTATAAAAATCGGACAGATTGTATGTTTTTCGTAAAAACTCGTTTTCGACCATTTTCAAGCGTAACCACTAGTAGTAACACTACTAGTTCCCTCTAATTATTCATAAACGCCATCAAAATCAAAGATTTAACTTCAAGTTCACAAATCTAAAAATATACATTTTTATATTTTTACAAGTCTTTTAATTAAACCATTTTTATGCATGGATCTAATAGATCCACACAAAATTTTCATAGATCTAAAATATTTCATGACCAAAAATAGTTTTTATCATTTTATTTCAAGAAAATAGTTGATGAGTAACATGCATGCATAGATCTACAAAGATTATACATGAAAAATGAAAAGATGAAAAAGGTTTAAGAAGTAACATTGAGTAACGACTTTACGTAATCACAACAACCCGATCTACGCTCTAACCCACTAATAATCAACAAGAACTCTACTTCTATAACTTCAACCAAAAACTACTCAAATCAACAAACCAAGAAAAACCATTCTTCTTTATGCTTGTACAAACTCTATGATGTATTTATTTTGTGTTAATTCTTCTTAAAATGGAGCTTTAAGAAAATCAACAATGGTGGAAAATGGAGTGTGTTTTGTGCCGTGTGTTTTGAGAGAGAAAGAGAGTGTGTGTGTTTTTTTTTAGTGAAGTGAAAGAGTGAATAAGTGTGAGATGATATTAAGGTTAATGAGGTAATAAGTTAAAAGATGTAAGGGTTTGTAAGTTAAGCTTAAAAGGGTAAGGAGTAGAAACTTGGTGCATCATGCATGTGTGTGATGTTTGGCCGGTTATGGGGGGTCTCACATGGGGTAAATTATTCAAAAATTTTACTATGGTAACTAGTTAGAAGGTTTAAGATAAAAAGGTTAGTTAGTTTTAGGTAAATGTCGAAAAGTATATAGTTAAGTTTAAAATTACGTAAAACTTAAAAATTTGACGAAATATACTAAATTTACGATTCTTCGACGAAAACTGATATTTTATAATTTATAAAGTATTTTATGCACGCTAACGACGGTTAAACGTAAAAACGACGTAAAATACGAAAACGTGATACGTTAATTAAATATCCACAGTAAATACGATTTATTACTATAAATTGCAAAAATACTAAAATACAGGCATATAAACATATACAGAAATATTTAAACACGCTGCTCATGAAAATACGATCACGCTGTTAAAAACTAAACAGTTAAGCACATAATTCACAGATAACGAATAATCTCACGGATTATCGTCAATTCATTGACCGTCTCAGCACTTTGGTCAGGTTCACAAAAAATGTTCAGAATAATGACTGAGCATAGTGTCAGGTTATTACTCGTCATTAAATAGTTTTTCAGAAACGCGGGATAACTTCCCGGTTCCAAACCAGTTAAATCACATAGTTGACTAAATAAAATTTCAAAGGGTAAAATAGTCATTTTACAAAGTAGGGAAAATTACCAGGTGTTACATCATCCCCTTGATAGAGAAGCTTTGTCCTCAAAGCTTAGGAGTGTCACGGTTTCTGGAGTTGTCAAAGAGTTGCGGATATTTCTTGCGAAATTGATCCTCACGCTCCCAAGTGAATTTAGGTCCACGTTTAGAATTCCACCTCACCTTGATTATCGGAATACGACTTTGCTTTAATCGTTTGACCTCACGGTCCATGATTTCAACAGGTTCTTCGATAAATTGCATCTTGTCGTCGATTCAGAGTTCCTCCAATGGTATAACGAGTGTCTCATCAGAAAGGCACTTCTTCAAGTTCGACACATGAAAAGTGATGTGCACGCGGCTCAACGCTTGCGGTAATTCGAGACGATAGGCTACGGTTCCAACCTTTGCCAGAATTTTGAAAGGTCCAATATAACGGGGGTTCAGCTTTCCTCGCTTGCCAAAACGTACCACACCTTTCCAAGGCGATACTTTTAGCATCACTTTGTCTCCTACTTGAAATTCGAGAGGCTTACGTCGAACGTCGGCGTAACTCTTTTGACGATCACGGGCTGCTTGAATTCGGCTCTTGATTTGAACAATCTTCTCAGTTGTTTCACGAATGAGTTCAGGGCCAGTGAGTTGACTATCGCCAACCTCACTCCAACGCACAGGCGAGCGACATTTACGACCATACAACGCTTCAAACGGTGCAGCCTTAATACTGGTATGATAACTATTGTTGTAAGAGAAATCCACTAGAGGCAAATGTCTGTCCCATTGCTTCCCAAAGTCAAGCACACAAGCACGCAACATGTCCTCCAGCGTTTGAATAGTTCTCTCACTCTGTCCGTCAGTCTGCGGGTGATAAGCAGTACTCATGTCCAATTGCGTACCCAACGCTTTCTGAAGTGATTTCCATAATTCTGAAGTAAATCTACCATCTCTATCAGAAATTATCAAGATCGGTATCCCATGTTTTGCGACTACTTCCTTCAGATAAAGTCTCGTAAGCTTATCCATTGAATCATCTTCCTTCACAGCCAAAAAGTGTGCAGATTTCGTAAATCGATCCACGATTACCCAAATTATGTCGTATCCGTTGGTTGTTTTAGGTAGCTTAGTTATGAAATCCATGGTTATATTTTCCCATTTCCACATAGGAATTATAGGTTAAACCAACAATCCAGATGGTTTCTGGTGTTATGTTTTCACTCTAGCACAAGTCAGACACTTCCCTACATAAGTAGCGATTTCAGCTTTCATATTTGGCCACCAATATAGCTTCTTCATATCCTGATACATTTTGTCAGATCCTGGGTGAATCGAATACTTAGATTTATGCGACTCGTGCATAATCACGTCCCTTAGTCCTCCAAACTATGGTAACCAACTTCTACCATTCAGACATAGCGTTCCATTAGTGCTAGTCTCCAATTTCTTTGTAACCATTCCTCCTAATTTCTCAGCCTCGACATGTTCAGGCTTAAGGGCTTCGGTTTGTGCTTCACGAATTCGCACAGGTAAGTTCGGATTGATAACCATAGCTAACAATCTAACTCTACGTGTCATCAGTTGTTCCTTTCTACTTAGCGCATCCGCCACTACATTGGCCTTCCTAGGGTGGTAGCGGATTTCACAGTCATAATCGCTGAGCAACCTGATCCATCGACGTTGTCTCATGTTCAGTTCCTTCTGGTCAAGAATATGTTGTAAACTCTTGTGATCGGTATAGACGACACACTTGGTTCCATACAAGTAGTGTCTCCACAATTTCAAGGCAAATACTACCGCTCCTAGCTCCAAGTCGTGTGTAGTGTAGTTTTTATCATGTGTTTTCAATTGTCGTGACGCGTAGGCGATAACTTTCTTCCTTTGCATCAACACAGCTCCCAATCCTTTTGCTGATGCATCACAGTAGACCACAAAGTCTTCTGATCCTTCTGGTAACGATAGAATAGGCGCACTACACAACATTTGTTTCAACTTCTGGAATGCTAATTCCTCCTTATCTCCCCATTCATATTTCACCTTCTTTTGAGTCAACTTCGTCAATGGTTTCGCGATCTTCGAGAATCCCTCGATGAATCTTCGGTAATATCCGGCGAGTCCTAAGAATTGGCGAATTTCAGTCGGTGTCGTAGGAGCAGTCCACTCCCTAATTGACTCAATCTTGGCAGGATCAACATGAATCCCCTTGCTATCAATAACGTGACCTAGAAATTGTACTCTTGGCAACCAAAAATCGCACTTCGAGAACTTAGCGTACAATTCCTCCTTCTTAAGCAATTCCAATATTATCTTAAGAGGTTCCTCATGTTCTTTCTCATTCCTTGAGTAAATCAGTATGTCATCGATGAACACAATGACAAACTTGTCCAAATACGGTTTACACACCCGGTTCATGAGGTCCATAAACACAGCAGGTGCGTTTGTCAAACCGAATGACATCACTTGGAACTCATAGTGTCCATACCTAGTTCTAAAAGCAGTCTTGGCAACATCTTCCTCACGGACTCTCAATTGGTGATAACCAGACCTAAGGTCAATCTTCGAGTAAACGCTCGATCCTTGCAACTGATCAAACAGGTCATCGATCCTAGGTAACGGGTAACGGTTCTTGATGGTAAGTTTGTTCAACTCACGATAGTCGATACACATCCGAAAACTCCCATCCTTCTTCTTTACAAATAAGACTGGATCTCCCCAGGGTGAAGAACTCGGTCTTATGAATCCTTTATCAGTCAACTCTTGTAGTTGCGTCGCTAGTTCTTGCAATTCCGACGGTGCTAAACGGTAAGGCGCTCGAGCAACAGGTGCAGCTCCCGGTATTAAATCGATCTGGAATTCAACTTGTCTAGCCGGCGGTAATCCAGGCAAATCTTCAGGAAAGACTTCCGGAAAATCCCGTACGATAGGTACATCTTCTAACCGTTTTTCTTCCGTCTGCTTTTCAGTAACACAGGCTAAATACGTGGCAACCTTCCGACAACAACTTCTGAGCCTTGACACACGAGATAATGTTCAGTCGTGACTTCCCTTTTCCGTTACTTGTATCCCCTTGTACCTCCAAAACTTCATCACCAAATGGTAACCGAACGATCTTCTCGTCGCATACAATCGTAGCACGATATCTCGACAACCAATCCATTCCGACAATCACGTCAAAACTCCCTAACTCAACAGGCATAAGGTCTATTACGAAAGGATGACCTAGAAGATTTAAAGGGCATCTACGAAGTATAGTGTCGGCTTTTATCAACTTCTCATTGGCTAACTCAATAGTGTACTTAGTGTCTAAGGGCGAAGGGGTCACATCAAGTAAAACACTAAAAGCAGTCGACATAAAACTCCTATCGGCTCCAGTATCAAATAAAATAGAAGCATAACGACCATTGAGAAGAAACGTACCCGTCACGACGTCGGGGTTTTGTTGCGCTTCTCCTCCTCCTATCACATAGACCCTTCCACGAGCTTCCCCAGCTTTAGCAATCTTTCCTTGGTCCTTGTTCTTTTTCTTTGGGCACTCATTGTTGTAGTGTCCCTTTTGCTGACATTCGAAGCAAGTGACGTTGGCTTTCGTATTTGTTGGTGACTTACAATCTCTAGCAATGTGTCCAGTTTTCTTGCAGTTGTGACATTGTACATTGCATTGTCCATTATGGTGACTCTTGCATCGATTACACAAAGGTAACGTCCCATTATATACTCCCTTTTCCCCAGTACCAGCAGTGTACGCTTTCACGGTGTCTTGCCTCTTATTAGGATAGTTCCCATGGTTGTTCCTTTGGTTATTCCCCCATTTTCTCTTGTTATCCGCGGCATTCCCAGCATTTGCTCGAACAACTTGGTCCATCAGACTGTGAGCCATCCTTATAGCATCACTAACTTTTGTCGGTCCAGACGATGTCACGTTCCCTTGAACTCTACCAGGTAAACCCCAAATATAGCGCTCAACCTTCTTTTCTTCATCCGGAACAATTCCAGGACATAGCAAACACAACTCTTGGAACCTCCTTGTGTACGTCCCAATGTCATTGTTCTTCACAGTCAGGTTCCACAATTCAATTTCCATTTTCTAAATCTCATTACGAGGACAGTACTCCTTAGTCAACAACTTCTTAAGTTCCTCCCAACTCATTCCATACGCCTCCTCGGCTCCAACCGTCTACACATGGGTGTTCCACCATGTCAACGCTCCAGCATCTAAAGTGCAAGTAGAATAAGTCACTTGGTTTTCAACAGCACATCCACTGACACGGAACACAGATTCCATCTTTTCAACCCAACGAGCTAATCCGACAGCTCCTTCAGTACCATTAAAATTCAAAGGGTCACAGCTCCTAAAGTCCTTGTAAGTACACGGCTTAGGCGGTCGATTGTCAACATTGTTCGGTGGTGCTTCGTTCACGTTGTTATTAGCTTGAATGTTTGCCAGTGCAGTAGTCACTCGTTGCGTAATCAGTGCTTCCAATTGTGCGTCAGTCATTCCGTTACGTGTGTTCACCATTGTTTCTCTGCGTTAAGACAACAATGCAAATAAGGGTCAAGCACGAATATACACGTTATATATTTCTTATGCTAAAATAGAATGCAGAATTTAACAGTACAACAACATAAAAAGGATAGTCATTGGTCAAAGTCATAAAGTTAAATTCCCATTCATAATCAAAATATCAAGTACATAGTCATAGAATAAGAGTTTCGATTAAATACCAAAAATCAAAACAAAACAACAAATAACACCGAAAATGGTGATTGGAATAAAATCAGACTATAGATGTAATTGAAATGATACGTGATAGTATGCGATGACATATCCTACAACAACCATTCACGCGTTAGAGCAGTTGTATGGTATGCATGAAATAATCATGTATAGAAATTAAAGTATGCAAATCAGTGAAATGCATATGTATATAATACATATTACGTATTACATAATATATATTATATATTACTCATAGTGTTATCCTACGTAATACATTATGTAGTACACATATGTATACATAGTAACAAGTAGCCACATCGGTTATAGTCTAGACCTAAGATGCAAACCTAGTTCTCTATAACCAAGGCTCTGATACCAAATCTGTAACACCCCAAAATGTGATATGCGGAAGCGGTGAAGCTCGGGGGCTGTTACGTCATTGTATCATAGTTCAAGGTACAAAAGAACGACTCTAAATGAGACGTTTTATAAAAATACCTCGTTGAATTTAAATAAAAGCATCAAAGTACAAAAGGTCTCAGTTTCAAAAGATAGTGTAGCGGAATATAAAAGTTTTAAACATCAACGAGATAACAATTCAAAAGCATAAGTAAATAAATGCCTGAAGATATCCAAGAAATGCATGCGGACTCCAAGTACTTCACACAACAGATACAAATCATCATCAATTACCTGAGATAAATGCTAAATTGGGTCAACATAAAGTTGGTGAGAATATAGGTTTCAAGAAAAAAAAATTCATAGTAATTCGATTTCAGATTTCATTTCATGTACACATGCAACTATAGGAGGTATAGTGCCAAGTGTAGGATAAATTGGGTGTTCATAATATTTATGATAGCTAAGCTCGTGACATCGAAACTAGTGATCCAGTGCATACAATAGATTGCATACATAAATTTTGCCCCAATGGAGTACCTAGCCAAGATAACTCCGTTCATACAAATGGTACACACTCGTCCGGCGTCAGAATGCCCGAGTGGAGGTTGTCAACCCTCAATAGATCTATCCGTAACATAAAGCTTACTCCAGCAGAGTAACTAACGATTCACGATAGTGGGGACTATGGCTAAAGCAACTTAAGCTATCTCATAAATAGTGTTCACAAAGCGTTCACAGAAATCAAGTTTTACTTGCGTCCAGAAGCAAGCATCAAAGCATTTATCACATCCCAAAACATTAAACATACAAAAACAGTTTAATAGGGATCTATAAACTCACCTCAAGCAACGATTCAAACCGCACAAGTATGATCAAATAGTAGCGAGCAACTCTAGCAACAACCTAAATATAATACTATAGTTTAGGCGCTAGCAAATAAGTCACAATAGTTCGTCACGTACGTTACTCATCAATCATGTATATTATTTTGTAGTTAAAATTGTGACATGCAAATGTTATATCGTTATAAACATTATAGTATGTATATACTTAGGCAAAAATATTTATTTTTGACTCGACGAAATTTCGACAGCCTTTCGGCGTAAATTTTAATTTACCAAAATTTATCTTAATAAATTTTCCAACACGATTTCTAACGAAAATTCGGCAGCCTTTCGGCGTCACATAAAAATTTACCATTTTTAGTAAGTACTCAAATCTCGTCCTAAAACCCCTATTTTCAACACTTTCTCAATCGCCAATATTTCTATAAGTCATTTTCCGCAATAGTATCAATTTCCACTTCCAACGTTCAAACTTTTAACGGCACACCAAGTATTCACATTTCGCGCTAATACCCCTTTACAAAACAAGTCCAACATTTATACACAACTTTTAGTAACCATTTCGACACTTAAAACAACTCCGTTTGACTCGAAAACGTCGTTTCGACCACTTTAAAAATCTAGACAGCAAACACATTATAGTGTTTTTCACAAAAATTAAGTTTTCCGACAACGAAATTTAAACGACCATATCTTACTCATTTTAGCTCCGTTTTTAGCCCATAATATATCGAAACGAAGGTATTAACTTATATTTTCATAATATCGTAGTAAACTAGTGTCAAAACAATTTTTACCACCCTCTACGCCTCTTATAAAAATCGGACAGATTGTATGTTTTTCGTAAAAACTCGTTTTCGACCATTTTCAAGCGTAACCACTAGTAGTAACACTACTAGTTCCCTCCAATTATTCATAAACACCATCAAAATCAAAGATTTAACTTCAAGTTCACAAATCTAAAAATATACATTTTTATATTTTTACAAGTCTTTTAATTAAACCATTTTTATGCATGGATCTAATAGATCCACACAAAATTTTCATAGATCTAAAATATTTCATGACCAAAAATAGTTTTTATCATTTTATTTCAAGAAAATAGTTGATGAGTAACATGCATGCATAGATCTACAAAGATTATGCATGAAAAATGAAAAGATGAAAAAGGTTTAAGAAGTAACCTTGAGTAACGACTCTACGTAATCACAACAACCCGATCTACGCTCTAACCCACTAATAATCAACAAGAACTCTACTTCTATAACTTCAACCAAAAACTACTCAAATCAACAAACCAAGAAAAACCAATCTTCTTTATGCTTGTACAAACTATAGGATGTATTTATTTTGTGTTAATTCTTCTTAAAATGGAGCTTTAAGAAAATCAACAATGGTGGAAAATGGAGTGTGTTTTGTGCCGTGTGTTTTGAGAGAGAAAGAGAGTGTGTGTTTTTTTTTTAGTGAAGTGAAAGAGTGAATAAGTGTGAGGTGATATTAAGGTTAATGAGGTAATAAGTTAAAAGATGTAAGGGTTTGTAAGTTAAGCTTAAAAGGGTAAGGAGTAGAAACTTGGTGCATCATGCATGTGTGTGATGTTTGGCCGGTTATGGGGGGTCCCACATGGGGTAAATTATTCAAAAAATTTACTATGGTAACTAGTTAGAAGGTTTAAGATAAAAAGGTTAGTTAGTTTTAGGTAAATGTCGAAAAGTATATAGTTAAGTTTAAAATTACGTAAAACTTAAAATTTGACGAAATATATTAAATTTACGATTCTTCGACGAAACTGATATTTTATAACTTATAAAGTATTTTATGCACGCTAACGACGGTTAAACGTAAAAACGACGTAAAATACGAAAACGCGATACGTTAATTAAATACGCACAGTAAATACGATTTATTACTATAAAGAGCAAAAATACTAAAATACAGGCATATAAACATATACAGAAATATTTAAACACGCTGCTCATGAAAATACGATCACGCTGTTAAAAACTAAACAGTTAAGCACATAATTCACAGATAACGAATAATCTCACGGATTATCGTCAATTCATTGACCGTCTCAGCACTTTGGTCATGTTCACAAAAAATGTTCAGAATAATGACTGAGCAAAGTGTCAGGTCATTACTCGTCATTAAACAGTTTTTCAGAAAACGCGGGATAACTTCCCGGTTCCAACACAGTTAAATCACATAGTTGACTAAATAAAAAGTCAAAGGGTAAAATAGTCATTTTATAAAGTAGGGAAAATTACCAGGTGTTACACCATGGATGGTGGAAAGTAGCGCGACAAAAAATTTTGAGTCATGTCATTCCATGTTTGAAATGAGTTTTTGGGAAGACGATCAAACCATTTTTCGGCATGGTGGGATAAAGTGTGTGGAAAGAGGTGAAGGCGAAGAAAATCCATGGAAGCACCGGGTAGTTTCATGCTTTGAGTGACGGTAATGAACTTGTCGAGATGTTTGTTGGCATCATCATCCGGTAATCCGCGAAACGGGCAAGCGTTTTGAACTTGCTGGATCATGTGATGCTTCAACGAAAATTCAGGAGCCGTGATTTGCATCGGCGCAATCGGTCCTCCGCGTCCGTTCATGGTGGGTTGACAAAGCTCCTCTATTGTGCGTAAGTCGGGTGGGGGAACATTGTTTTTGTTGTTATTGTTATTCAAATTGAGGTGGGGTGGGTTGTTATTATTGTTATGCACACCGGCCATATCTATGTCTCTAAGAGTCTCGGGCTAAGGATAAGACGTAGATCGAGTACGCATACACTAAAAGGAAAGAAAATATTTTAGATTTTTTTTATCTTTTTATTGTTTTTGGTATTTTTGAAAATTTTATATTTTTTAGGATTTTTGAAAAAAAAATTGTGCTTGAAAATAACGTTCCTAAAAGAACGGATCCCAAAATCCAATTTTTCGCACTAAAAACCGTTAATATTTACGAAAAGAGCCGGCAGCGGCGCCATTTAATACATGGTTTTTCCCCGTATGAAAGTTTCGTTGAATCCGATCTTTTCGAATTGATTACTAGTTAAAAGTGCGACTCAGTCGTTCTTGGTGGAAAATAAAATGGTTTGATTATCTATTCTACTTGAAAGGTAAATGTGAAACGTAATTAAAATAAGCTAAAAGCAAATCTAGAAAAACTGTCACTTTTTCTCTCTAAAAATTAGAAAAACACTTGGTAAAAACAGAGATTTCGGGAAGCGTGCAATTTTTTGGAAATTAAAACTTTGTAAACTAAAGTTAAATAAAACAAAAACTAAAGTTAGATCGTAATACGATCTAACCCAGATCGCAGTGGTGGATCGCACTCAAGAATGAGGGATCGTACTTGGTGATCGCACCAAGTGATCGTAGCCTACGATCGTAACAGTCGATCGTAGCCAAGATTATGGTCAAGCGATCGCACTCAATGCGATGGAAGGTAGAAACGTGGCCCAAATCGTACTCACAGATCGCAACCACAGATCTCACTCACGATCACAACAAGTGGATCGTAGTCTGATCGTGACAATGGATCGCACCCAACAATCCTAAACACGATCGCACTATGGGATCGCAGCCAGTGATCGTGATGTGGATCGTACTTGGTGATCGAAGTAAAGGATCGCAAGTAGAAACCCTAGGGGTTTATGCGATCACACTTACTCGATCGGATTGGGTAAATAGTTGTTACGATGGGATTCAAAAACAGAATAAGCAAAAATGAATAAGCACAAATAAGCAAGATGAATAAGCACTTATTTAAATTTCAACCAAATGAAAACAAGCATAAATTTAAAAACTTTTAAAACACGAAATAAGCAAAATTTATGAATCAAACTTTAAAAAGACCAAACTTTTTAAGAAAACTAAAAAGTAAATAAGCTAAACACAAAATAAGCCAATAAGCATGATAAGCTCAAAGCTTAATCCGTATAAAACTTAGATAGAAACCAAAAGATAAACTTTTTAATCAATCAAACAACAAGATTAAACAAAAATCAAGAATGATTTTCGGATCAAATAAGTAAAAATCAAGAAAGGTAGAAAGAGATTGAATATAAAAAACTTAACTTCAACTTATAGATTAATGATTCCAAGATACAAGATCAAATCAAAGCTTAAACATAAAAAGAAAGAAAAGATGAAGTTCTAGTGAGATAAAGTTAAACACTTTCTCTCTCTAAAAATAAAACTAAAGAAAGAAAAATAAACTAACACCCTCCTAATGTGTCATTAGGAGGGTATATATAGGAAGTGGGGAGTGCATATGTGCTTCCTTCTTTCTTTCTTTTCGTCTCGACACGATTTAAATTCTTTTTCTTTCTCGACGTCGTCTCGGGATTTGTCGATATAAATTGAACTTGTCTTATAATTTTCTTCTTCTATTAGACTTGAGTTCTTCGACTTCATTAAACTTCCGTCTTTAGACTTTTTCTTCGATAAATCTTCAGAATAGGCCTTGGACTTCCGTTCTTTTTACACTCTTGATCTTTTGACTTCGTCTTTTCTCGTTTTCTATGATAAAAGTCCGTGATAGCCGGTGTTTTCTTCCTTTTTCACATTATTATCCTAAAACACAATAAAAACACAAACCACGCATAATTCCGACTTTTACGACATAAAATACATGTTTTGGTCTTGTTATTATTGGAAATAAGTGGTAAAGGATAAGTGTTTTCACACTTATTAGCGACACAAAGTCATGACAATATCTCATACAATGCAGGGGTCTAGGTAAGTAGGTAACAATTCCTACCTCTTACCCAAGACAAAGAAACAAATAGCCAATTAAAAATATACGTGTCATACAATGCATTTATTTAATCAACCAAAAAGGAAATCTAAGAGGAATGGGGTTCCTCCATATTCAGTCCTAAGCAACTCCAATCCTAGCCACTTCTATTCTCTAACTTCACCACATTCTCACCTGAAAGAGACACTAAAACACGTCAACATAAAGTTGGTGAGAGTCGTAGGTTTAGACTCCAACCTCAAATCAGTTATAATATAAGCTGTGAATAACCACCAACAATAAAAATATATGGACAGTGTGTTACAAATATGCATTAACAACTAACAATTCAAGATTAATTATACCAAACTAATTCCAAGGCTCCAAGCCTTTCCAAACATCATGCTCCTATAGGCGTCCATACACCTATGAACCAATCCCAAGGCCCCGCCTTGTCAACATCCCCTTGGTACCAAGTCAAGTCACAAAACAATCATGAATCAATTAGCAGTTAATCACATAAATACACACAAGTCCATCACCAATCATAAAACATTCACAACAACAATTTACAAAACCATAACGAGTGTCTCTTCCATCCCATATGGAAGTCAAAATCATTAAAAGATATGGGACTATGAAACTCACCTGATCAAGCTTCTCCAAATATCCACGCTCTAGAGAAAATCTAAACACACAAACATATATACAATCAAGACATGAACCACATACCAAAATGGCTCATCAATCTATGATAGATATCTAACATTCTCCTACAACTTAATCTCATTTATGTGTTATAAGCATCCCATTACACCCCTCTATAAGCCCTTAACTTAGTTAAGTTCATAACCCGTCCCTTTAACATTTTACCCAAAACAGTCCCGATTTTCATACTCCGTATTATGAGCCAAACACCCACCAACCCTAACCAACATTCTTTTCCATGAAAATCCCATAAACTTATATGTGTTAGCTAAAATCTCAGCCCTTGCCCCAACATCAAAGAAAATTTTAAGTCCCCGATATACAACTTATACTTTCGCTTATCCAGATTTTACTGATTTTAAACACATGAAAAGTTTTTTATGATCAGAGGGTCTTCCACTATCCCAAATGATTAGCCCTCTTTCAGATATCTTAAATAACATATAAACTAACTCTCATGTTCGTGTGAAAGTTCAGTTGTACTCCTAAGTACTCTAACCATCTTAAAACATTAAATTAAACTGGACTGATTTCAAAACTGTTTTGATCTCTGACTGTTGTAACCTGTTTTTGACCCACTTACCGACCTCTAATTTAATTCTAGTTTCTTGAATTTTAAAGCCAATTCAATTACCTTTTCAAGGATATAAGATTCGAAAATTAAAAGTTTGTATAACTCTAGATATGATCAAAATATTAGCCCTAAAATTCTGCCTAGTTTTTAGTTACGAATTTAATTAAACTAACCTAATTAATTACCCAACAATTAATTAATTACAAGCCCTAATTATTATAATCATTGTATATCATTAATATACTGATTTTAATAATAAACCCTAACCTAAATCCATCATATAATGATTAAGAGTGAATTGAAAACAATTAAATTGAAAAGAGATTGAAGGTTTTTACCTTAAGAATAATGGAAGAAACAAAAAAATTATGAAGAACCCTAAAACACAAAACAACACGTCGAACCTTTGATCTCCAGGGATTATGTTTGTTTTTTTATCTTAGTTAACATTTTATATAGTTAAAATACTAATCCTAACCCAAGTAAAATTGCCATATATAATTTCCCTACTTATTCTCTTTTTCTTTTCCTTTTTTTTCACTTAACCGACCTATACCCCTTTAATTTTGTTTTTTATTTTTATTATTAATAATTTTATTAATAATATTATCTTAATTTTCCTTAATTTATTTCAGCTCCTAAAGCCTCCAAAACCTCAAAACCGTAAAACTAGTCAAATTTACGCGTATACCGTAAAAGACGTAATATATATATTTTTATAAAAACTCTTGAAATATGAAATAAATTAATTAACTAAGTCCTAAATGACTTAAAACCATCCCGAAAAATACTCTCGCGACTAATTATCTCATCTGAGACCTCTAAATGCTAACCCTTAAATCGTAAAAATACGATTTTCTATAATACATATACGTATACGTAAAACCACTAATAACCCATCTTATTTCATAGTCACTACTATGTGAGCTCATGAACATGAAAACATCACACATCGTTTCACTCACAAGGTACCCCGTACCCGAAAACGATGTCCAAACCACATTCTATTCACACCAAATAACACATAAACACATAAAGACAGATAATTTCACGAAATATGCCCAAAATAAAACTAAGTGACGAACGTCAAAACCGTGGTTGTCACATCACTCCCTCCTAAAAGAAATCTCGTCCCGAGATTTACTCCTTAGGATCAGTTTCACCATTAGCAAATAACTGAGGATACTTGTTCCTCATGAAGTCATCCCTTTCCCAAGTGAACTCTGGTCCACGTTTCAAATTCCCTCTAACTTTAACCAACGGTATCTTACTTCTCTTTAGAGCCTTAACTTCACGATCCATATCTATTCTAATATCATTTAACGGTACCTACAAGTCTATCCTTGCTAAAAATTTCCTCAAATTCGACACATGAAATACATCATGCACACTGCTCAACTCTTCCGGTAATCTCAACCTATAAGCCACTGGTCCAATCCTTTCAAGGATTTCAAATGGACCCACGAATCTAAGTGCTAACTTCCCTTTCTTCCCTAACCGAATTACTCCTTACCATGTTTAAACATGTAGCATAACTTTGTCTCCAACCTTAAATTTCAACGGTTTACGCCTCTTGTGAGCATAGCTCTTTTGTTGGTCTCTTGCCGTTTTCAACTTCTTCTTGAGTATTGTTATCACATCTGTAGTTTCCTGAACCAATTCCAGTCCAACAAACTAACTACTTCCAATCTGAGCCCATAACAACGGTGATCTACATTTTCTCCTATAGATTAACTCTAGCATTTCTACTATGCTTTCTATCACCAGACCTAACAGTCCATAATCTCTACAAATTTTATATCATCCAAAGTTTCTACCAATCTTATCACATCTAATGGCGTATGCAGGATTGCATAGCCGAAAACTCCTCATAATAACCACATGAAACATGTCATAATCACCACCACATCTTCGCTTATCCATACCCGGCACAAAGCAAACTAACCATCGTTCATACTAACAGGTGTTACACCTTTCTCTAGGTGAAACTTTCCATTGCTTATGATTACTAACCTTTAACTCTAACGGTTTTCCTTCCAATATCAATCTACCATCTTGACAATCTCTTGCTTCCTCAAGCCATTCTTCCTCACTACTACTTTTCGCTTTCCCCTCCATAATCTTAAGTCCATACCATCTTCCATTCTCAAATCCAGCCTACCCAAAATAGGCGACCTTCTTTCTTTCCATACACTTCCTTAATGAAGCATATGGCACACCCAATGATAACTCTCTTCGTAGATGAACTCTTCTTATCAAAGTGAATATTCCAACCATCTCTAAAACGCACACACATACTCTAGACGTCTACTCTAACTATCTCAATAGTACTTTCTTACTAACCATTTTGTAGAAACTAGAAGGGGGGGGGGGTTGAATAGTTTCTTATATTTACTTGTTAAAATGTGGTTTCCAAAAATCCTTTTTCAAAAACTTAGGTAATAACTGACTTTTGGTAGGTTAATAAAAAGGTTTTTGCTTGCAAGATCTCTCTTTGCGTTGCTCGTACCCAATTGATATATATCGTTGTTTCGTTCTCGGTATCTTCTCGAATCGATCACGGTCAAAAGTGGAATCGTTGTAATTGGTGGCTAAAAAGGGGGAGCTTTGGTCTAAATCTACTAAAATGTAAGAACTAGAAGTATTTAAATTAAACTAAAAATTATAACTGAGAATAAGTACCTCAACACTGTATGGAAAACTCAACTCTGGATCCCTATGCGGAATATACTGCTCCATTCGGAAAGTTATGACTATGCGGAATAATTAATGCCATGCGGAACAAAGCTCTTATGCGGAATATTTTCACCTATGCGGAATGATTTGGAAAAAAGGTCTATGCGGAATAATACTGCTATGCGGAAAACAAATCCTATTCGGAAAAATTGCCTTACTCGGAATAATTTGCTTTATGCGGAATAAATGGAAAATGCCCTATGCGGAATAATTTGGGAGAAGCCCTATGCGGAAAGTTAAAGCTATTCGGAATAATTAGACTATTCAGAATATGGAAAATATTCCGAATAGAGGAAATGGAAGTCAGCTTATGCGGAATATTTTTTTAACAGAACACTATTCGGAATATTTTGAAAAGAAGACCTTACTCGGAATAATTAGATATTCCGAATAGACAAGAAAATTAGCCACTACTCGGAATATTTGAAATATTCCGAATAGACACAACCCCAGATTCCCTATTCGGAATCTGGGCGAGATCAGAAACTAAGCGAGGAACAGGGGAATTTTAAAGAACACGAATTCAACACCAAAAATCACCAAGTTTTTGATCAAAACTCAAACCAATTTTACCACTAATCCTTTACTCATAGAAAGCTTGAATCCAAAACAACAAAATCACAAAACCCACTTACTTTTAACAATCAAACCGTACGAATAAAACTTAAGAACTAAGAGTCAAAAAGATATGAAGAACAAGATGATGGAAAGATTAAAAGATGATTTGTATTAATGAATTAAGATTCAACAAAAAAGAAAAGATTATACTTACACGAATGGAAGAAATTGAACAAGATGAAAACCACTCCTTAAGGGAGATGGCTCCTAAAAACTAGGAAGAAAAATAACTGAAAAACTAGAAGAAGAGAGAGGCCGGATGTGTGAATGGGAGGAGTATTTATAGGCTTCTCCCTTGGTTGGTGAGTGGGCTTTCTTCCCTTCTTTTTGTCTTCTCGTCTTTTCAGAAAAGTTGACGTTTTCGATTCTGATTCGGGATTTGTCGTCGATTAAATTCAACTCGTCTTTTAATTTCTTCGTTAAATAGACTTGAGTTTCTTCGACATGTGTAAATCTTCCGTCTTTGGTCCTTTTCTTCGATAAATCTTCAAATAGGCCCATTGACTTCAAATCTTTTGCATCTCTTGGACAATAGACTCTGTCTTCGGTCTTTTTCCTTGATAAAACCCGTGCAATCCCATGTTTTCTCCAATATTTATCCGGTTGGCTCTGAAAACATAACAAACACACAAACCACGCATAATTCCAAACAAATGACATTAAATACGCGTTTTGGTCTTGTTTTAGCAAGAAATAAGTGGTAAAAGGATGAGTGTTTTCACACCTATCAAATCCCCTACACTTAACCATTGCCATGCCCTCATGCAATGCTTAGTGATAAAGCAACTCTACACTTTTCTCATAATTAATTAACCTTGGCCTTATTCAAATACTACTAAACAAAAATTAAAGCACTAAGAGAAATTAAAACTTTTAAAGTAAACAAAAGGATAGAACATAGCTATGTGGAAATAACTTGTAAAGAGATCGAGGACTTACATTAGGGCTTTGGTGCTGCGAAGATTTATCACCCTCAAGTTTCACGTTCCCCAAACTAAGCTTAAAAACGAGATCATTGTTATTATAAGTTAGCAATTCAAACACTTACACACATGGCTTAATTAAATGCTTAAACTCCCTTATTCCTATGTGTATCTCTTATATTTTATTTTTGTCTTAGAATGATCATGAAGATGCATTTTTGGACTTATTTCGATAGTTTATTTAGGCTGAAAGCAAAGTAGGACGATTTGATCAATAGTTAGCTAAAGGACAAAATCTCTTAAAACTGCTTCTCGGGATATCAGAAAGTTCATATCTTGGCATAACTCGGTTCACGATTTGAGACCTTTCTCGGGCCGATATTTGGCATGTACTTCATACTTCATATCTTCGAGAGACGTTCTTGAGATAATGGTCTTCTCATCATAATAGAGTTTCTTCACTTGGAGACTTTTGAGGGGTACTCCAACTTTGTTGACCACGACTTCATGATTATTTCTTCAATCTCTAATTGGGATTTTGAGATACAACGATCCGCCTCCTTTTCGGACTTGGATCTATTTATCCTCATACCTTGTTAGGGTCTTTTCGGATAGACTTCTCCATGATCTTTATGGGAGTTGATTGCTTTTCGTCGTGAGTCTTGATCCTTCATATTGATTTTGGGAATAATGCTTTTCACATCACTTTTGGATCTTCAGCAATAAAATTTTATCCTCATGCCTTGTTAGGGCCTTTTCGGACTCGCCAATCTTCGCGCCCCGCTTCATAAGTTATGCCTTGGCTATGAACTCTCGTCATTACCGAGCAACTTTTAAACGATCTTGGGCTAGAAGCTAAGTAATTTTTCAAATCGTACGACCTTACTTATTGCAGATAAGTTATTAGCAAGTGATGGGAGAATAGGCAAATAATTACACCAAGTGAGCTTGCGCAAGAATACCGACTTATAATTGACTCTATCATTTCTCGTCCTCCACAGTTTAAAATCTCAAATAATGAGACTCGTGGACACTTAGCCTAATAAACCAATTAAGGTCTACCTGGTTAAGGATACTAGCTAGAATAAACTTGGATAAGTCTATTCGGGTTGAGTCAAAATGTTCACAACGGGCCTAATATATCTAAGATATCTAAACTTGCTAAAACTATTTTATTAATTTTTCTGAATTTATTGCGGAATATACACATATGAAAGCAAAATAAAAATTTTAAAAATTACGACAAAATGGCCAAAGTTGATTAAAAATTTGAAAAATGTTGAAAAAGATGATTTTCTGGTTAAATGAGGGTATTTTAATGGAAAAGCCCACTTAAAACTTCGATAGAAGTCCCCCCTACACTTAAGATAAACATTGTCCTCAATGTTTAAGCATGTGGGAAAAGGCTCCCCTACACTTATGACATTGTGCACGTTGGTTAAATCAAGCTAAGGAGGGGACGACTAAAGTGATCAATTTCAAATGTGAATATGAAGATAATTGGATCACGATAGTGGAGAGATAGAACCAGTATTGTGGATAACATGGGAGCACGGTTCTTCAAAGATTCCAAGAGTGCAATAATCCCTGTAATCACATCACCATCCAAAAACAAACAACCTATATAGCTCCCCTACACTTATGATGAAAAACGGGAAAGGGGGATAGATACTCGGGCTGCCTCCCGAGGAGCGCTTGTTTTTGTTTACCGAGTCGCGAGCCTGGCTCGGTCCCGAACTAATTCAAGGGAAACGTAGTGAGGGATGGAATCATCTCCTGAGAGATGTCCTCACCAACGTACAACTTCAAACGCTGGCCATTCACCTTGAAGTTGGGCCCATTTGGCTGAGAAAGCTCAATGGTACCATAGGGAAAGACATTGGCGATGGTGAATGGACCAGACCAGCGGCTCTTCAACTTGCCTGAGAAGATCTTCAACCGAGAGTTAAAGAGTAAGACTTGATCACCAACGTTGAACTCTCGGTTCTTGATTTTAGCATTGTGGATAATCTTGGTCTTCTCCTTGTAAATCAATGAGTTCTCGTAAGCTTGATTCCTCAATTCTTGTAGCTCGTTGAGTTGAATCTTCCGAAAATCACCGGCTTTGTTGATGTCGAAGTTAGCCCACTTCAAGGCCCAGTATGCCTTATGTTCCAGCTCGATGGGGAGATGGCAGGCTTTCCCATACACAAGACGATAAGGTGTACAACCAATCAGCGTCTTATAGGCGGTACGGAAAGCCCACAGAGCATCATCAAGTTTATCGGCCCACGAGGCACGATGCTCTCCCACAGTACGTTCCAAAATTCTCTTCAATCCACGGTTGGATATCTCGGCTTGACCGTTGGTTTGAGGATGATAAGCGGTGGAAAGACGGTGATTGACACCATACTTAGCCATGACTCTTGCAAATTGATCGTTGCAAAAATGAGTCCCGCGGTCACTGATAATAGCACGAGGAACACCGAAACGAGCAAACAGTTGTTTCAAGAAATTACAAACCACCCTCGCGTCGTTAGTGGGTAAAGCTTTTGCTTCAACCCATTTAGAAACGTAGTCGACAGCGACAAGGATGTATTTGTTGCCTTTAGAAGACGGGAATGGCCCCATAAAGTCGATGCCCCATACATCAAAGATTTCACACTCTTGTATGAAATTTTGAGGCATCTCATCTTTATGTGTGATCTTGCCTTGTTTTTGGCAAGCATCACAATGTTTAACCATCTCGTGAGCATCACGATAAATGGTGGGCCAATAGAATCCCGAGTCAAACACTTTTTTGGCGGTGTAGTTGGGACCAAAGTGACCACCGGTGGGTCCTTTGTGGCAAGCCTGGAGAATGTCCAAAGTGGCTGGTCCGTCAACACATCGGCGAATAATAAAGTCAGCGCATTGTTTGAATAGAAAAGGGTCATCCCAAAAGTAAGTCTTAACATCGTTCAAGAACTTCTTCTTTTGTTGGGATGTTAACCCTTGGATGAGAACACCACCCGCTAAGTAGTTTGCAATATCGGCAAACCACGGGGTGCCATCAAGATTGGGATTTATAGACATTAAGGTTTCAAGGGGAAAAAAGTCATTGATCTCTTTGTTCGGATGGTCCCCTTGATATGGAGCCTCAAGTCTGCTCAGATGATCCGCGGCCAGGTTTTCAGCACCCTTCTTGTCACAAATTTCAATGTTGAATTCTTGAAGGAGTAAAACCCAGCGGAGAAGTCTTGGCTTAGAATCATTCTTAGTCATCAAGTACTTCAACGCAGAATGGTCCGTATATACGATGGTGGTGGATAAAACAAGATAGGGGCGGAATTTTTCAAAAGCATAGACAACAGCTAAAAGCTCTTTTTCGGTTGTCGTATAATGCAATTGAGCCCCCGTCATTGTTTTGCTAGCATAGTGGATTGGTTGGAAGTGTTTATTCACTCTTTGGCCCAAAACCGCACCAATAGCAAAGTCGCTAGCATCGCACATCAATTCAAAAGGCAGCTCCCAATTAGGGGTAACCAAGACCGGTGCCTTAGTTAGCTTGTCCT
Organism: Glebionis coronaria; assembly: GCA_025667525.1. Classification (NCBI taxonomy): domain Eukaryota; kingdom Viridiplantae; phylum Streptophyta; class Magnoliopsida; order Asterales; family Asteraceae; genus Glebionis; species Glebionis coronaria. The sequence goes on from CM046875.1 coordinate 169,104,761, forward strand.
TAAGAAGATTGAAGGCTGCGAGACACTCTTTAGAAAAGATAAAAGGAGTATCTTTTTCCAAGAGGTGGGTCATCGGGCGAGCGATTTTAGAGAAATCTTGAATAAATCGACGATAGAAACCCGCATGACCCAGAAAACTTCTCACACCCTTCACGGTTGAAGGTGGAGGTAATTTGGCTATGACATCTACTTTAGCACGGTCGACTTCAAGACCGGCTTTAGAGATTTTGTGTCCTAGCACAATGGCTTCTTTTACCATAAAATGGCATTTTTCCCAATTCAGAACAAGGCGAGTGTCTTCGCACCGCTTAAGCATACGTTCCAAATTGGCAAGGCAAGAAGAGAAGGAATCCCCGAAGACCGAGAAATCATCCATGAAGACTTCCATGGTTTGCTCAACCATGTCATGGAATATAGCCAACATGCACCTTTGGAAAGTCCCGGGGGCATTGCATAAGCCAAAAGGCATCCTTTTGTAAGCAAATGTGCCATAGGGACAAGTGAATGTTGTCTTCTCTTGATCTTGGGGATCGATGGGTATTTGAAAATAACCCGAGAAACCATCCAGAAAGCAGTAATATTCATTACCCGCTAGACGTTCAAGCATTTGGTCCATAAAAGGTAGAGGGAAATGATCCTTTCTCGTGGCATCATTGAGTTTGCGGTAGTCTATACAAACTCTCCACCCAGTAACGAGACGGGTAGGAATTAACTCGTTGTTTGCATTGGGCACAACGGTAATTTCGCCTTTCTTAGGCACACAATGGACTGGACTAACCCATGGTGAATCCGAAATAGGGTAAATCATACCCGCATCAAGAAGTTTAATAACCTCTTTTTTGATGACATCATGGATTTTAGGATTCACCCTTCTTTGGCTTTGAATAGTTGGCTTAAAGTCGTCCTCCATGAGAATTTTATGTGTGCAGAAATGAGGATTGATTCCACGGATGTCGGAGATTTTCCAAGCGACAGCTCTTTTATGCTTCTTCAACACAGCGACAAGTCGGGCTTTTTCGTCTTCTTTCAGATCCTTTGCGATGATGACCGGTAACTTCTCGTCGTCTTCTAGGAAAACGTATTCAAGATGAGGCGGTAGGTCCTTAAGCTCGAGAGTAGGAGGATCCTCAGTAGATGGTGAAACGAACGATGGATCATCATTAGTCACTTCTTTAGGAGTAGGAGGAGACAATGGGTCCTCATTGAGAAGTCTCTCAATAGTACGAATATCTTCATCCCAATTGGTGGACGAATTATCATACTTAATGTCGAGAGGACCCAAGCTAGCTTCGAACTCATCCAAGTCACTTTCTCCAAAAGGAGTCAATGTCGGAGCAATTGAGGCAACGGTCTCAACATTGGGTAGAGAAGGGAGAGTACTTTTGCAAGCATCATGAAAATGTTCTTCACAAGCCTCATCGAGAACATCAATAGCATTAACACTCTCATATGAATAAGGTTGCTGAGAAATCTTACCCATGTTGAAGACAATTTGATCGTCACCAACTCTCATGATTAATTCGCCTACGGCTACATCAATGAGAGTGCGACCAGTCCTCAGGAATGGACGTCCAACAATTAATGGAACACGAGGGTCCATCTCGTAGTCAACGACGACAAAATCCGCCGGGAAGGTGAATTTATCAACGCCAACAAAGACATCTTCGGCTATCCCCACTGGATAAGCAACTGTACGGTTGGCTAATTCCAAAGTCATTTTAGTGGGGACAAGCTCGGGGAGAGATAATTGCTTCCAAACACTTAAAGGCATTAAGTTTATACTGGCACCTAGATCGGCTAAGGCCATGCAATTCTCTACTCTCGGGAAGTTGCAAGGAATCAAGAAGCGACCCGGATCACCAAGTTTGGTGGGTAATTTCCTTAAGAGCACTGCGGAGCAGTTTTCATTAAGTTGGGTCTGAGCAATGTCAAGAAGCTTTTCTTTATCACTTAGAAGATCTTTAAACATCTTAGCGTATTTGGGCATGTGAGCGAGAGCCTCGGCAAAGGAGATGTTAAAATTCAATTGTTTAAACATTTTTAGAAAGTTTGAAACCTGAATATCATCCTTGCTCTTTTGCTTCTCTTTCCTCAACCTTGAAGGATAAGGTATATTGGATGTAGAAGAAGGCTTTAAGGGAATAGGATCACTCACAACCACGGGTGGTGGGGAAATGGGGATAGAAGGTGAAGGAGGTGAGGAAAGTTGCTCGGTTTCCTTGTTCACAATCATGGGTGGAGGTGTAGGAAGCTCGGGTTCCATATAACCTTTTCCACTACGAGTGGTGATTGCTTTCATCTCCCCTCTTGGATTTGCAACGGTATTACTCGGGAGAGTACCCGAAGAAGAGGGTTGATTACCTTGGATGAGCGAACCAATCATATCACAAAGGTGAACAGCTTGATTGTTAAAAGAGTTTTGCATGTTGGCATTAATAGCATCGCTGTGTTTGGCCATATCATTCCGTAGCTCGGCTCGAATATCGCTCCCTTGTTTCACCATGTCATTCTTCAAGTTGACAAACTGACTCTGAAGATTCGTCACCATCTCACGATTAGTCTTCATGAACGACTCGACGTCGGAGTTCACTGCCATCGGTTGATTGAGAGGTGGAGCTTGGTAAGCTTGAGAATTTCCTTGAGTTGGGTAGGTATTTCTTTGGGATGGATATTGGTTTTGAGCACGAGGTTGGGATTGGTTGTTTCGGTTATAGCTTTGTTGTTGGTTTTGGTCTGCAGGAGGGAAACCGGGAGGAGCAAGATAATTGTTGGAACGATAACTTAGCAAGCTACGGTCTCCTTGAGGACGAGCTTGATAGCCTCCCGTGGGATATGTACCGTATGCCGCGTTAACGTTCTCAGAATAATTGCCTTGAGTAGAAGGACAATCATTATAAGAATGAGGACCACCACATGTGTCACAAGAAATAGCAACGGCTTTAGCTTGTTGAAAGTGGTTTGTGGCTATGGTCATGAAATTCTTGTTCATTTCAGCGAGTTGTCGAGAAATTTCAGTCATCTCAGGATTGGAAGTAGTAGAAGAAACATTGACTCTCGAGTTAGATCTTGAGGATGCGGATGAATCCCAATTCTTGTGGTGAGTAGTCATGTTTTCAATCAACTCTCGATACTCCTCTGGTCTCCTTTTCATAAAAGTACCACCGGCGGCGGCATTGATCGTGTCACGATCGCGAAAGGTGAGACCATTGTAGAAGGTGTCAATGAGAGTGACGGGGAGCATATTGTGATTAGGACAGCGGTCGATTAAATCATTGTATCGTTCCCAAGCATCGAAAAGCGATTCATCATTCTCTTGCATAAATCCACTGATTTGGTTACGGAGGTTAGTGACCATGGATGGTGGGAAGTAGCGCGATAAAAAACGTTGAGTCATGTCGTTCCACGTATGAATAGAATTCTTAGGAAGACGGTCAAACCATTTTTCGGCATGGTGAGAAAGCGAGTGAGGAAAGAGTTGGAGGCGAAGGTCATCCATAGAAACACCAGGGGATTTCATGCTTTGGGTAATGGTTATGAATTTGTCGAGGTGTTTGTTGGCATCATCATCCGGAATTCCGCGAAATGGATTCGTTTGTACTTGCTGGATCATGTGATGCTTCAATGAAAACTCCTGAGCCGTGACATGCATTGGTGCAATCGGGCCTCCACGTCCGTTCATTGTGGGTTGACATAGCTCCTCCATGGTTCGTAAATCAGGTAGAAGGACATTGTTGTTGTTGTTGTTGTTGTTGTTCAAATTGTGTTGAGGTGGGTGATTATTGTTGTTATTAACACTGGCCATGTCTAATTGTTCGAGAGTCTCGGGCTCTGAATAAGACGTGGATCGAGTACGCATACACTAAAAAGAAAATGCAAGAGAAAATATTTTTGGTTTTTATAGGTTTTTTAATGTTTTTGTATTTTTGAAAATTTTATATTTTTATGGATTTTTGAAAATTTTTGTGCTTGAAAATAACGTTCCCGAAAGAACGGATCCCAAAATCCAATTTTTTCACAAGAAACCGTTGATCCTTACGAAAAGAGCCGGCAGCGGCGCCATTTTAATAACTGACTTTTGGTTGGTTAATAAAAAGGTTTTTGCTTGCAAGATCTCTCTTTGCGTTGCTCGTACCCAATTGATATATATCGTTGTTTCGTTCTCGGTATCTTCTCGAATCGATCACGGTCAAAAGTGGAATCGTTGTAATTGGTGGCTAAAAAGGGGGAGCTTTGGTCTAAATCTACTAAAATGTAAGAACTAGAAGTATTTAAATTAAACTAAAAATTATAACTGAGAATAAGTACCTCAACACTGTATGGAAAACTCAACTCTGGATCCCTATGCGGAATATACTGCTCCATTCGGAAAGTTATGACTATGCGGAATAATTAATGCCATGCGGAACAAAGCTCTTATGCGGAATATTTTCACCTATGCGGAATGATTTGGAAAAAAGGTCTATGCGGAATAATACTGCTATGCGGAAAACAAATCCTATTCGGAAAAATTGCCTTACTCGGAATAATTTGCTTTATGCGGAATAAATGGAAAATGCCCTATGCGGAATAATTTGGGAGAAGCCCTATGCGGAAAGTTAAAGCTATTCGGAATAATTAGACTATTCGGAATATGGAAAATATTCCGAATAGAGGAAATGGAAGTCAGCTTATGCGGAATATTTTTTTAACAGAACACTATTCGGAATATTTTGAAAAGAAGACCTTACTCGGAATAATTAGATATTCCGAATAGACAAGAAAATTAGCCACTACTCGGAATATTTGAAATATTCCGAATAGACACAACCCCAGATTCCCTATTCGGAATCTGGGCGAGATCAGAAACTAAGCGAGGAACAGGGGAATTTTAAAGAACACGAATTCAACACCAAAAATCACCAAGTTTTTGATCAAAACTCAAACCAATTTTACCACTAATCCTTTACTCATAGAAAGCTTGAATCCAAAACAACAAAATCACAAAACCCACTTACTTTTGACAATCAAACCGTACGAATAAAACTTAAGAACTAAGAGTCAAAAAGATATGAAGAACAAGATGATGGAAAGATTAAAAGATGATTTGTATTAATGAATTAAGATTCAACAAAAAAGAAAAGATTATACTTACACGAATGGAAGAAATTGAACAAGATGAAAACCACTCCTTAAGGGAGATGGCTCCTAAAAACTAGGAAGAAAAATAACTGAAAAACTAGAAGAAGAGAGAGGCCGGATGTGTGAATGGGAGGAGTATTTATAGGCTTCTCCCTTGGTTGGTGAGTGGGCTTTCTTCCCTTCTTTTTGTCTTCTCGTCTTTTCAGAAAAATTGACGTTTTCGATTCTGATTCGGGATTTGTCGTCGATTAAATTCAACTCGTCTTTTAATTTCTTCGTTAAATAGACTTGAGTTTCTTCGACATGTGTAAATCTTCCGTCTTTGGTCCTTTTCTTCGATAAATCTTCAAATAGGCCCATTGACTTCAAATCTTTTGCATCTCTTGGACAATAGACTTTGTCTTCGGTCTTTTTCCTTGATAAAACCCGTGCAATCCCATGTTTTCTCCAATATTTATCCGGTTGGCTCTGAAAACATAACAAACACACAAACCACGCATAATTCCAAACAAATGACATTAAATACGCGTTTTGGTCTTGTTTTAGCAAGAAATAAGTGGTAAAAGGATGGGTGTTTTCACACCTATCAAATCCCCTACACTTAACCATTGCCATGCCCTCATGCAATGCTTAGTGATAAAGCAACTCTACACTTTTATCATAATTAATTAACCTTGGCCTTATTCAAATACTACTAAACAAAAATTAAAGCACTAAGAGAAATTAAAACTTTTAAAGTAAACAAAAGGATAGAACATAGCTATGTGGAAATAACATGTAAAGAGATCGAGGACTTACATTAGGGCTTTGGTGCTGCGAAGATTTATCACCCTCAAGTTTCACGTTCCCCAAACTAAGCTTAAAAACGAGATCATTGTTATTATAAGTTAGCAATTCAAACACTTACACACATGGCTTAATTAAATGCTTAAACTCCCTTATTCCTATGTGTATCTCTTATATTTTATTTTTGTCTTAGAATGATCATGAAGATGCATTTTTGGACTTATTTCGATAGTTTATTTAGGCTGAAAGCAAAGTAGGACGATTTGATCAATAGTTAGCTAAAGGACAAAATCTCTTAAAACTGCTTCTCGGGATATCAGAAAGTTCATATCTTGGCATAACTCGGTTCACGATTTGAGACCTTTCTCGGGCCGATATTTGGCATGTACTTCATACTTCATATCTTCGAGAGACGTTCTTGAGATAATGGTCTTCTCATCATAATAGAGTTTCTTCACTTGGAGACTTTTGAGGGGTACTCCAACTTTGTTGACCACGACTTCATGATTATTTCTTCAATCTCTAATTGGGATTTTGAGATACAACGATCCGCCTCCTTTTCGGACTTGGATCTATTTATCCTCATACCTTGTTAGGGTCTTTTCGGATAGACTTCTCCATGATCTTTATGGGAGTTGATTGCTTTTCGTCGTGAGTCTTGATCCTTCATATTGATTTTGGGAATAATGCTTTTCACATCACTTTTGGATCTTCAGCAATAAAATTTTATCCTCATGCCTTGTTAGGGCCTTTTCGGAGTCGCCAATCTTCACGCCCCGCTTCATAAGTTATGCCTTGGCTATGAACTCTCGTCATTACCGAGCAACTTTTAAACGATCTTGGGCTAGAAGCTAAGTAATTTTTCAAATCGTACGACCTTACTTATTGCAGATAAGTTATTAGCAAGTGATGGGAGAATAGGCAAATAATTACACCAAGTGAGCTTGCGCAAGAATACCGACTTATAATTGACTCTATCATTTCTCGTCCTCCACAGTTTAAAATCTCAAATAATGAGACTCGTGGACACTTAGCCTAATAAACCAATTAAGGTCTACCTGGTTAAGGATACTAGCTAGAATAAACTTGGATAAGTCTATTCGGGTTGAGTCAAAATGTTCACAACGGGCCTAATATATCTAAGATATCTAAACTTGCTAAAACTATTTTATTAATTTTTCTGAATTTATTGCGGAATATACACATATGAAAGCAAAATAAAAATTTTAAAAATTACGACAAAATGGCCAAAGTTGATTAAAAATTTGAAAAATGTTGAAAAAGATGATTTTCTGGTTAAATGAGGGTATTTTAATGGAAAAGCCCACTTAAAACTTCGATAGAAGTCCCCCCTACACTTAAGATAAACATTGTCCTCAATGTTTAAGCATGTGGGAAAAGGCTCCCCTACACTTATGACATTGTGCACGTTGGTTAAATCAAGCTAAGGAGGGGACGACTAAAGTGATCAATTTCAAATGTGAATATGAAGATAATTGGATCACGATAGTGGAGAGATAGAACCAGTATTGTGGATAACATGGGAGCACGGTTCTTCAAAGATTCCAAGAGTGCAATAATCCCTGTAATCACATCACCATCCAAAAACAAGCAACCTATATAGCTCCCCTACACTTATGATGAAAAACGGGAAAGGGGGATAGATACTCGGGCTGCCTCCCGAGGAGCGCTTGTTTTTGTTTACCGAGTCGCGAGCCAGACTCGGTCCCGAACTAATTCAAGGGAAACGTAGTGAGGGATGGAATCATCTCCTGAGAGATGTCCTCACCAACGTACAACTTCAAACGCTGGCCATTCACCTTGAAGTTGGGCCCATTTGGCTGAGAAAGCTCAATGGTACCATAGGGAAAGACATTGGCGATGGTGAATGGACCAGACCAGCGGCTCTTCAACTTGCCTGAGAAGATCTTCAACCGAGAGTTAAAGAGTAAGACTTGATCACCAACGTTGAACTCTCGGTTCTTGATTTTAGCATCGTGGATAATCTTGGTCTTCTCCTTGTAAATCAATGAGTTCTCGTAAGCTTGATTCCTCAATTCTTGTAGCTCGTTGAGTTGAATCTTCCGAAAATCACCGGCTTTATTGATGTCGAAGTTAGCCCACTTCAAGGCCCAGTATGCCTTATGTTCCAGCTCGATGGGGAGATGGCAGGCTTTCCCGTACACAAGACGATAAGGTGTACAACCAATCGACGTCTTATAGGCGGTACGGAAAGCCCACAGAGCATCATCAAGTTTATCGGCCCACGAGGCACGATGCTCTCCCACAGTACGTTCCAAAATTCTCATCAATCCACGGTTGGATATCTCGGCTTGACCGTTGGTTTGAGGATGATAAGCGGTGGAAAGACGGTGATTGACACCATACTTAGCCATACTTATTTTTCTAGTCTAACTTATCATAGGTATATGCTTAAAAGCAAAGATAGACAAAGAAAACATATGCAAACTTACCAAATAGAGATTTGACCAAAATACATGGATTAAAAAAAATCGATGTAGGAGGTGTGTAAGACAAGACCTTAAGTCATGACACAATGATCCTCCGTGAATATATCTTGTTCTTGCTATGTTTGAGAGAATCATACCTATGAATTATGTAAGCTCTAGATTAATAGCGAGAATCTATGAAAAATCGTTTTTAGATTGAATTAACAATGTCAAACGAATTTCTCAACCATTTTCGAAAGAGACTTTGTGAATTTTGAAAAGGAGAGGAGAAGATTTTTCAAAAGGAGTTTGAAAGACACAAAGACTCAAAGTGATAAACTATAAAAAGAAGGAAATCAAGGAAGATGTTCCATTAATCCTAGACCTAGACGTAGGTAATTAAAAGGTTCCCTCTTAAGTGGCTTAGTGAAGATGTCGGCTAAGTTGTCCTCGGAGGGCACCTTTTCAATAGTAATGTTCCCCTTTTGAACATTATCCCTAAGGAAATGGTGTCTAATTTCTATGTGTTTGGTTCGCGAATGTTGCACGGGATTCTTGCTTAGGTCTATAGCGCCTTTATTATCGCACGTGATGGGAACATCATCAAGAGAAATCCCGTAATCAACAAGCGCTTGCTTCATCCATAGAGCTTGTTGGCATGCTTTTCCGGCACTCACATACTCGGCTTCCGTGGTGGATATCGCAAGAGCGGTTTGTTTCTTGGAGAACCAAGAAGTTAAACAACAACCCATGAAGGTACAAACTCCACTAGTGCTTTTCCGGTCCACATAGTCTCCCGCATGATCCGAGTCCGCGTAGACAATGGTTTCTACGCCGGTCCCTTTAGGATACCATAATCCTAAATGTATAGTACCTTTAATGTATCGGAAGATACGCTTCACCGCTTCAAGGTGAGAGGTTTTGGGAGCCTCTTAGAAGCGAGCACAAAGGCAAACACTAAACATGATATCCGGTCGACTTGCCGTTAGGTACAACAAACTACCAATCATACCTCTATATTTAGTGTTGTCTACCGACTCACAATCATCATCTACGGTGAGTTTAGTATCCGAGGCCATAGGGGTCTTCATTGGTCTAGATTCTTCTAATCCAAATTTCTTTAGCATTTCTTTAGCGTACTTAGATTGACTAAAGAAAATACCATCGTCAATTTGTTTAATTTGGAGTCCTAAAAAGAAGTTAAGTTCTCCCATCATACTCATTTCAAACTCATCATGCATGATTTTGGCAAAGTCATCACACAATTCTTGACAAGTTGAGCCAAATATAACGTCATCAACATATATTTGTACGATTATGAGGTGAGGACCTTTCTTCTTTGTAAAGAGTGTATTGTCTACCATTCCCATGGTATACTCATGTTTAACAAGAAACGCTTTAAGTCTATCATACCAAGCTTTGGGTGCTTGTTTGAGTCCATAAAGTGCTTTCTTAAGCTTGTAAACATGGTCCAGTTTCTCAAAATCAATGAAGCCGGGAGGTTGAGCCACATATACCTCCTCATTGATCAAACCGTTAAGAAGTGCACTCTTTACATCCATTTGTTGAAGCTTAAAATCTAAGGCACAAGCATAGGCTAAAAGGATTCTAATTGATTCTAATCTAGCTACTGGTGCATATGTCTCGTCATAATCAATCCCTTCTTGTTGATTATAGCCTTGTGCTACAATTCTAGCTTTGTTACGAGACACAACACCATTTTCATCTAACTTATTCCTATATACCCATTTGGTTCCTATAATGGTAGAACTTCTAGGTGGAGGAACAAGTTCCCAAACATCATTGGCAACGAATTGGTTCAATTCTTCTTGCATCGCAATGACCCAACTCTCGTCCGACAAAGCTTCTTTAACATTCTTTGGTTCAATCAAGGAGACGAAACAAAAGAAGTTGCTTTGGTTTTGAACTTGAGATCTTAGGGTCCTTTGATTTAAGTCACCAATGACATTATTGAGAGTATGATCCCTAGACTCCTTAATGTTTACTTCCTTTTCAACACTAAGGTCTTCAACTCCTATTTTTCTAACCTCTTTGGCTTTAACTACTTCTACTTCATCCAAGTCATCATCAACCAATGGTGGTGTCTTGGGCGAAGGAGGGGTTTCATCAAAGGTTACTTTGAGGATTCTTCAATAACCCCCGTGGTTCTATTTAGGACTATGTAGGCTTTACTAGTTTGGGAATAACCTAAAAGGATACCTTCGTAAGACTTTGGGTCAAACTTGGTAAGGTAGTCTTTGGTGTTGAGGATAAAGCACTTGCTTCCAAACACCCTAAAGTATTCTAATGAGGGTTTCTTACCTTTAAGAATCTCATAGGGGGTCTTTCCTAGGAAAGGTCGAATAAGAATTCGGTTGAGAATATAAGTCGATGTGTCCACGGCATTGCACCAAAACTTTTGAGGCAAAGATTGCTCGTTTAACATCGTCTTACTCATCTCTTGGAGAGTCCTATTCTTCCTTTCAACTACCCCATTTGATTGTGGAGTGCGAGGAGCCGAGAAGTTATGGGTAATACCATGAGCTTCACAAAAGGCACCAAATTGTACTTCATTATCAAATTCCCTACCATGATCCGTCCTAATAGAAACAATTGAACATCCTAGTTGATTTTGAATTCTTCGACTAAAGATTTCGAAGTGATCGAAAGCTTCATTCTTAGATGCCAAAAATCTAGTCCAAGTGAATCTAGAATAGTCATCAACTATAACTAGGGTATAAAGGTTACCTCCATAACTCCGTATGGCGGAAGGTCCAAAAAGATCCATATGTAGGAGCTCTAAGCACCGAGAGGTCGAAACCAAATTCTTGGCTTTGTGACTTGAGTGAACTTGCTTTCCAACTTTGCAAGCATCACAAAAGTGACTATCAAACTTAATCTTGGGGAGGTGTCTTACCAACTCCTTAGAGACTAAAGATTGAATTAAATGCATATTAGCGTGACCTAATCTCCTATGCCAAAGAGTAGAACTATCATCTATAGTCGCAAGACATATGTTGTCTTTTAACTTCTTATTAACCTTCATGACATAAAGCCCATGCTTTCTAACACCTTTTCCAATGACTTTTCCATCTTTTACGATTTCACTGTCATGTTCCGAAAAGATGAGCTTACACTTATTATCACAAATTTGACCTATACTTCAAAGGTTAAATCCTAAGTTATCTACGTGCTCAACATTTTCAATGGTCATGGAGTCAAGAGAAACCGTACCTTTGCCAATGATATTACCACGTAGACTACTAGCGAATGTGACGTTACCTCCATCATATGCTTTGTAATGCGAGAACAAACTTCGATTACCCGTCATGTGTTTAGAACATCCACTATCCTTAATCCACTCATCGGGCTCCAAATCAATTCCCAAGCATATCTAGGTAACAACACACAAGATCAAATATTTGGTCCCCAATATCTCATGGGTCCAAAATTGTTAGTTCCAAACATCCCTTGCATTTGGTTGGGATGCATGAATGAAGAAGGGGTTCCCCATGGAGAACAAAATGGAGGAGGGTAGTAATTCATGTAACCATTTTGTTGTTCATTATTTCTCCTAGGTGTATTTGATCTAGGTTTAGAGTTATGATTATTCCTTCTAGGTGTTGGAGTTTTACTTCTAGATCGTGAATTGTTTTGATTATCTCTTCTAGGCGTTGTCGTTCTACTTCTAGGCTTAGACTCATTCCGTACTCTAGGTGGAGTAGAGGATAGTCTAGCTAAACTTCTATTTCCCATAAGAGGTTTACTTAATGGCTTGTAGAACTTACCAATAGCATTGTCGTCAAGTATGGGTAATTTTACCTTATTAACAGTAAGATGCTTTAGTTTTTCATCTAACTTAGACTTTTCAGAGAGTTCAGGATTTTCACCAAAATCATCCTCTGTCCGCGGTACCTTATCTATGGCGGCGGTTCCATAGTGATAAGGAACCGCGCCATACAATTTGGAACCGCGTGCAGTGGGCGTTTTTTGTGAAAACCTGACTTGTTTTGGTTCACTAGTTGAGGCTTCATTTGAGTTAAAACCTAGACCAAGTCTTTCCTTAGAATGAACTTGTTTGTTTAACATATCATCAAGAGCACTAGTTCCTTTCATGAACTTTTCCAATTTAATGGAGGTGCTCTTGAGATCTTCATTCTCTAATCTAAGTTTCTCACAACTTAAGCAACTTAAATCAACTTCTTTATTTTTCTCAAGTTTAGCCAATTTCTCCCTAAGTTCATTGATCTCATTTTCAAGCTTAGTTTTGGTTGTTTTTAAGGTTTTATTCTTTTCTATGAATTTAAGACTAAGTTTGTGTAAACTATCATATTTGCCTTCAAATTCAATATCATCACAAGTGGAACTATCATTGCTATAATATTCGGTTTTGGAATGTACCTCTTTAGAAGTGTGAGCCATTAGACATTTCTCCTCTTTGGGGTTGTCATCATCATCTTCACCGCTATCGCTTCAAGCGCCACTAACGAACGCCGTGTGGTTCTTATCACGAGCGGGCTTTGGACAATCACCAATGAAGTGATTTGGATCACCACATCTAAAGCAATTCCTATCACCTTTTTCGTTCTTGACAACCCGATTCTTTGACAATGGTTTCTTGTCATAGTTGGGTTGCCTAACGTGTTGACCTCGTCTCTTGAAGAACTTCTTGAAATCTCTAACTGCCAATGCATACTCCTCGTCATCGCTTTCCGAGGAACTATCATGGTCACTTTGTGCCTTCTTGGCTTTAAGTGCAAGAGATTTCCTTTCACTCTTGGTTTTCACTAATTCCGAGTCCTTCAAAATTATTATCTCATGAACCTTCAAGTTTCCTATGAGTTCATCGAGTGATAAAGTTGAGAGATCTTTCGACTCTTCAATCGCCGTGACTTTTGCTCTCCACTTTGGATGTAAGGCCCTTAGAAACTTCCTAACATTGTTCTTGCTAGAAAAACCTTCATCAAGTGCTTTTAGACTAGTAATAATGGTGTTAAACCTAGCAAATGCACTATCAATAGTTTCATCTTCTAAGATGACAAATTATTCATATTGTTGGACAAGAAGATCGATTTTGCTTTCTTTGACTTGGCTATTACCTTGGTGGGTTACTAAAAGAGTGTTCCAAATATCTTTAGCGGTTTCACACATAAAAATTCTTTCATACTCTTTCTTAGGCAAAGCATTATAAATCACCATTTTAGCCTCATTATTTTTTGAAAGTTTCTTTTTAGTATCGTCATTAGCTTTGTCAAAAGTGACCAATTCTTTTGTTTTAGAAACTTCATTAAATTGAAAGGGTAAAAAATCACCATTGGTAATAACATGCCAAAGATCTAAATCTTTTGATTTCACATAAGTTTCAAATCTATTTTTCCAATAAATAAAACTATCGGTTTCAAAAAGTGGTGGTCTTTGCATAGATTGCCCTTCTAGGTATTTGTTGGAATCCATAGATCGATTCAAGTTTTAAAATACAATAGACTTTAAAAATTCTTGAGCAACCCGCTCTGATACCAATTGTAGAAACTAGAAGGGGGGGGGGGGGTTGAATAGTTTCTTATATTTACTTGTTAAAATGTGGTTTCCAAAAATCCTTTTTCAAAAACTTAGGCTTGAGGAAATATGTGAAATCTTCTTATGCACAATATGAACAATGATAGTGTAACTAAACTAATACTAACAAAAATATATCCACAAAGAATAAAGAATGATAATGTAACTAATCTAATACTAACACATGTATACGCATAAAGAATAAAGAATGTAAAGAGTTAAGGGTAAAGAAAGATCAAACTGAACACCAAGGATTTATAGTGGTTCGGCAACGAAGCTCACTCCTCGTTCCTACTCCACTCCTCGAGTACTCCTTACTCGAGAGTTCACTACACAACAAGCTCCTTATGGTGGAGAAAACCGTACACGCCGCTTAACCAATTTCCGACTCTAAGCTAAAAGTCGAGCCCTAATCGTAGCTAGGACCAATCTACACAACTATACTTAGTACATATACAACTTCCAAATAGACACAACTACTTGGATCTTCACAACTATGACACAACTACAAATGTATAAAATTAGATCTTCAATGGATCTTTGGTGGTGGACTCAACACTTCACAAGGATAGTGTTCTTCTCTTTGCACTTGGAGAGGAAGGGATGGAAGAACAAGATTCACTTCTTAAACAAGTAATAATCAAACAAATGATCAAAGATTTGAGTGATTAAAGAAGGGGTTTGAATCTGGAAATAAATGTGCAAAAGAGGTGAGATGAAAAGTTGAGAATGGTCCACTATTTATAGGACAAAGGAGCCAACAGCTAGTTCTGCCCACGGTACCTTATCTTAGCCCGCGGTACCTTATCGATAAGGTACCGCCTAGGTGCTAAGGTACCGCCGGACTAGACTCCGCTCCTTTTTGTCCTTTAGTGGTGGAGGTCTTATCTGGATATAAAAAATATCCTGAAAGGATATTCTTAACCAAATAAGAATATGTCATTTTCAAATTTCAAATAATTAATTTAATAAAACATTTTCTTAAAAAGAAAGTTTAATAAAAAATTGTCACACTTAATAAAAAGTGAGTTTTAAGAAAAGATTAAATCACTTGATCACTTGATTAAGGTTAGTACTTGTTTATCCATACCTTAAGTGAAAATGGGTAAAATGAAAAATACTTGAACTCACTAATTCGTTTTTCGTTGTTTTCGTAAATGCTTGTTTTTACATATTGTCGTAATCAAAACAAGGCGAGACCGAAAAATGCAAGTAACGTTTTTAGGCATTTATTGCATTAACACATTTGTCTATCAATGGTATGCCACAACTAAATCTACACACGTTCCTCCTTACGTCTACACTTGCCATAATTCTTCACCAAACATTCCATACCTATTAAAATTACTTTACACAAGATTTTCATATTCCATAACATCACGTCCGTATGCAACCTTTCCAACTTCTCAACCACATGACTTCTCATTCTGCTGGAAGATGGGATGAATTAGTCAGTCTATCGACTATCACCCAATTCTCTTTGTACCTACTTCTCCACCCCAATATATATCTCCTCTACGGTCAACGTTCTTGCACCGTCTTTCCAAGGCACTCCTATCTATTTAGAAAGTATAACCTATTTCCCTCTTCTCCATTAGATAGTCCAAGCCACACCACGTAGATGTGGACGATTTCTCTGCTTTAGACAACTCAACGCAGGCAACCAACATCTTTCATCTAACATATCTTAACACGTCATCCCTATAGCTCAAGTTTATCTTAGCTTCACATCCTTTCTCTTATTCCATGTCTCATTAACATTGCTTGCCCTTCCCAGGTGGTACTTGGCCTTGCAAGTTTCTTCACCACTTAAAGCCATCCATCGCCTATGCCTAATGTCCAATCAAGAGGATTGAATGTGTGTTGGAGACATTCATTACCCGTATAGATCATTCTCTACGTCTCGTACACCAAATGACTCTAGCATTCTAGGAAATTATACCAACCCAACTCCACTATCTAGACTTATGTAGTTCTTCCAAACCTTCAAATCCTGCAACGTATAAGTAATCACCTTTCTTCGCAGTCCTCGCACGCATCCTAATCCTTGCTCCACGTATCGTCTTGCTATACGAATTCGTCCAGTCCTTCCGATAACGTTAAGATCAACTAACAACCCATGCTAGTTCTTTAGCCTCCAAAACGCCTCCTTATCTTGCTTCGCTTCATCCTTGTGGTTTCAACTAGAAGACATCATCTCTAACTACCTACCCCAACAAACAGTTTCCTAAAACTCATACTTGAAAATCACACGTATAATTCCCTTTTCTAAACAACTCCAAAACCAACACATAATTCGCCTCACTCTCTTTCTTAGACTTTGTGTAGATCAAGATGTCGGCGATACTTACGATGGAAACTTGTTTATATACGGTCATGCACACTCAGTTCATTGACTTCATGAAGACCGTTAGTGCTTTGGCGAAGCCAAATGCATAACCGTAAGCCTAAAACGTGCATACAACATCCTTAACCATTTCGACTACGTCATCCTTGTGCCCTCTCTTGGCGGACATACAAACAAATTTCTACCTCGTTCTACTCGTAAAATTCTACACACGTTCTAACAGAACAATACTTTCTATCATCAAACCATTCTAACACTTTCCACATCCCATTTACCACTAGGAAAACTCAGCCTTTACCTTGCATCCTTTGCAATTATTCTAACAACTCATGCCTTTAAAATCATCCCAACAACAATTGCCATAGAAGGCACTAACTACCACTCATCTCATATGACTACATCAATGCTCTCAATCAGTACGAACCCAAAACTACATCTAAAGTCCACCAGATACGATCAACGAATCAAAACTACGGACTACTAACGACATTTCACGTGCACGAGTTAAAACAAACCAAAACCACAAGACTCAATAAGAAAACTCAAACCCAAAACATATATCAATTCAAAATGACTCATGACAACGAAAAATGATCCAAGAAACACCCAATGGCAACCAAAACATATTACGCCCACAACATATTATTTAAACCTAACACAAAAGAGACTTTTCCAAAAGAATATTTTTCTTTACCTCCCCACATCTATCTGACTCAAAAAATCTATAAACAACCCTCTAGACGATCTCAAGACTTAACTCAAAGACTAGGTACCTCGAACACCCCAAATCCTATGTTTAAAAACTACTATTCAAAACTCAACCTTGAACCCGACACTTGTACAAAAATTTCGACCAAGATACTAACCTCTCATAACTATACATTCTGAATATTTGAAAAGTACGTTCCGAGTTGGGATGGCAAAAAAAAACCCGAGCCCGACGGGGAAACCCGAAACCCGAAATATTTGAGGCGGGTCGGGGCACGATTATCGGGTTATGGGGCGGGTTTAGGGCTTAAACGGGGATTTTTAATCGGGTCTGGGGCGGAAGCGGGTAATAACATCCCCGACCCGCCCCACCTGATTAATATATAGACATATACAAATATATATATGTATGAAGTATTTTGTTACTCTTTACGTAGTAAAAAAGTATATCTCCAACATTGTTAGTTTTTTATGAATGTAAAATTGCAAAAAACTTACTTAAATGTCATTTTTTAAGTTGTAACTTTATTTTTTGTAGTTTATCATAAGTATGATACTATCGTTGAAAACTTAATAAGCCTTGTTTGTAATTGATATTAATATGTTTAAAATTTTGAAGTTATTGTTAATGTTCTAAAAATAATACTAATAAATGTAAAATGGTGCGACATTGGTCGAGAATTGCACCCAAAGACAATACCCCGATAAGATCCCCGATTAGTACGAGTCGGGTTTGTACGAGCATCTCGCCCCGACGGGGCGCCCCGATTAAATCTCCGACGGGGATCGGGGCGGGTTTGGGGATAACTATAGTAATCGGGTTTGGGGATAGGAATGCTCGCCGCGCCCCAAACCCGCCCCGTTGCCATCCCTAGTTCCGAGTACATAATTTTCGGCTTTTGAATCACCCAAAAAGCTTTAAAAACGAATAAGTTACGACCAAAACATTTTATACTAGTTGTGTTAAAACTAAAGAATCATCTTAGTGATTAATATAATCCTTTTAAATAAAATAAATAATTGTATGTGAAATTTTCATGAACTCAATTTAACCTTGAATAAATAATTATAAATGACGTAAATCGGTTAAACTCATTTATATGAACTATTTAAGTAGAAAGAAATTTTATTTTGCTTTATTTTAAGGAGAGTCTTTTAGAATTTTGAAATAAATACGTGTTGAATATATATCAAAGATTTTATGTTACCTCTTGTTTCAAACACGACTCCAACACTTTACCCTTATTTTATCGAATACAACCAACTATCTTAACTCCATAGTAGATGTCAAAATCTTTTTCAATATACCGTCTAGAATAAATATAAAACTCAACACAAAATGTATCATTATCCCAAAAGAAATATCAAGCTATTTTAATAGCCTTAACAACCAAAATACCATTTTAAAACGGAAACGTGAAATAGGAACTTGAAGAATACGCTACAACGAAGGTTGAATATCTAAAAGACGCGAGCTAGCAAACCCTCCTAAGGATACAATTGATAATTGTAAGGGATCATACATATATAGGCATATTAGGATACATATACTTAAATCCGTCCAACATCCACTTTACAAGCATGTATTAACCATGTTTCATGCAATCATACTTGGGAACACATTGAAGTTGTGGTACTTGTATAACTATGTTGGCCACCATACTTATACAATTACCCTTTCCCCAATGCACTCCCTCCTATGACGACACTTATAAGAATCAATACAACATATAACACATAATCCACCAACTCACATAATCATACAATCACATAAAATGAGGTTCAAAACTCCATCTATCAAAATAACATAGTCAAACTCTTGGAATACATAAATCCATAGTCTAGCTAAAATAGCTTAGACAAAATCCAAAACAAAAACATAATCAGTTACAAGTCATGTCTCCCATAAGAGTGGTAACAGCATAACATCCTTCCTATCCACCTATTCCTAGTAACTCGAACCACCACATGATTCTTAGGGAACATGACTTAAACATCAAAAGAACATACTATACATTAGATGCACGAAAATAACGCCAAAGACGGAAACTACTATTAACCACATTATGTACTATAATGTACTATTAATACAACATATAATAATGACTAGCGTAGACGATTAAGGTTCGATCCGCACTAGTCAAATTCCGAAAAGAAAATAACATGCGACTAAGTATGAACGATTATAGTTCAATCCGTACTAGTCAAAACCCGACATGAAACATAATAAACACGAATCCAAAATATCCCGAAACATATATTTATATTAGTCGAATCTATGCACACATATTCCTATGACGCCTATATGCAGGGACCCTTAAGCTATAGACTAGGCTACTAGACGAGATAACCTAATTCTATATAACCATTGTCTCTTGATACCATTCTGTCACACCCTACCATGATGGAACACGGGGCGTTAACTATGTATAGCATCACAACAAACTGTGTCTCTATAGAGAAAACTAAATGCAATAAAAATGTCATTCAAGGCGACACAAAGTCATGACAATATCTCATACAATACAGGGGTCTAGGTAAGTAGGTAACAATTTCTACCTCTTACCCAAGACAAAGAAACAAATAGCCAATCAAACATATAGGTGTCATACTATGCACTTATTTAATCAACCAAAAAGGAAATCTAAGAGGAATGGGGTTCCTCCATATGCAGTCCTAGGCAACTCCAATCCTAGCCACTTCTATTCTCTAACTTCACCACATTCTCACCTGAAAGAGACACTAAAACACGTCAACATAAAGTTGGTAAGAGTCATAGGTTTAGACTCCAACCTCAAATCAATTATAATATAAGCTGTGAATAACCACCAACAATAAAAATATATGGACAATGTGTTACAAATATGTATTAACAACTAAAAATTCAAGATTAATCACACCAAACAAATTCCAAGGCTCCAAGCCTTTCCAAACACCATGGTCCCAGAGGCGCCCATACACCTATGAACCAATCCCAAGGCCCCGCCTTGTCAACATCCCCTTGGTACCAAGTCAAATCACAAAACAATCATGAATCAATTAGCAGTTAATCACATAAGTACACACAAGTCCATCACCAATCATAAAACATTCACAACAACAATTTACAAAACCATAACGAGTATCTCTTCCATCCCATCTGGAAGTCAAAATCATTAAAAGATATGGGACTATGAAACTCACCTGATCAAGCTTCTCCAAATATCCACGCTCTAGAGAAAATTTAAACACACAAACATATACAATCAAGACATGAACTACATACCAAAATAGATCATCAATCTATGATGGATATCTAACATTCTCCTACAACTTAATCTTATTTGTGTTCTATAAGCATCCCATTACACCCCTCTATAAGCCCTTAACTTAAGTTCATAACCCGTCCCGTTAACATTTTACCCAAAACAGTCCCGATTTTCATACTCCGTATTATGAGCCAAAAGCCCACCAACCCTAACCCACATTCCTTTCCATGAAAATCCCATAAACTTATATGTGTTAGCTAAAATCTCAGCCCTTGCCCCAACATCAAAGCAAATTTTAAGTCTCCGATATACAACTTATACTTTCGCTTATCCAGATTTTACCGATTTTAAACATATGAAAAGTTTGTTATGATCAGAGGGTCTTCCACTATCCCAATTGATTAGCCCTATTTTAGATATCTTATATAACATATAAACTAACTCTCATGTTCGTTTGAAAGTCCAATTGTACTCCTAAGTACCATAACCACCTTAAAACATTAAACTAAACCAGACTGATTTCAAAACTGTTTTGACCTCCGACTGTTGTAACCTGTTTTTGACCCACTTACCGACCTCCAATTTAATTCTAGTTTCTTGCATTTGAAAGCCAATTCAATTACCTTTTCCGGGATATAAGATTCGAAAATTAAAAGTTTGTAGAACTCTAGATATGATCAAAACATTAGCCCTAAAATTCTGCCCAGTTTTTAATTACGAATTTAATTAAATTAACCTAATTAATTACCCAACAATTAATTAATTACAAGCCCTAATTATTATAATCATTACATATCATTAATATACTGATTTTAATAATAAACCCTAACCTAAATCCATCATATAATGATTAAGAGTGAATTGAAAACAATTAAATTGAAAAGAGATTGAAGGTTTTTACCTTAAGAATAATGGAAGACACAAAAAAATTATGAAGAACCCTAAAACGCAAAACAACACGTCGACCCTTTGATCTCCCGGGATTATGTTTGTTTTTTTATCTTAGTTAACATTTTATATAGTTAAAATACTAATCCTAACCCAAGTAAAATTGCCATATATAATTTCCCTACTTTTTCTCTTTTTCTTTTCCTTTTTTCCACTTAACCGACCTATACCTCTTTAATTTCGTTTTTTTTCTTTTTATTATTAATAATTGTATTAATAATATTACCTTAATTTTCCTTAATTTATTTCAGCTCCTAAAGCCTCCAAAACCCCAAAACCCCAAAACCGTAAAACTAGTCAAATTTATGTGTATACCGTAAAAGACGTAATATATACAGTTTTATAAAAACTCTTGATGTTAGAAATACGTTTTAACGTATATTAGAAGTATCGGTCACTCCACAATATGATTTATGTTGTAATAGCTCGTAGTTAGTAATTAGTTATCATTTGCTTATTAACTTAAGTAAGAACCGGTCCATGGGCTTGTCATGGACCGGCCCAAGTCCACTTATGACTTGGAACTATAAATACCCCTTTCCACTAAGGAAAGGGGTTGGTTGTTATCATTTCTTAATTTCCACTTAATAAAATTCACATAGTTTCTCTCACTTTCTCTCTCTAACTTTCTCTCTCTAGAAATTAACAAACCCCTTCATAGATTCATTGATTATCAATATTCTACATTTGGTATCAAGAGCTATGGGGTGATTTAAGGTGGTGATTTGTGTGGTTTTTTAGTTTTTGATTGTATTAGTGTTCTTTAAGAAAAATCATCTTGATTCTTGGTGTTTTTTGATGTTTTTGTGATTGGGATTAGTGGATAAGTATTAGTTGTTACTTATTTTAGTCGAAAGCACAAAACTTTTTGGGTTATTTGGTCAAAATCTGGGCTTAATCGTAAGTTTTACTGTTCTACTGTTCATCGGACAAAGTTTCTGTTCATTCAGCAAAAGTTCCGGATCAAGAAGTTCCGGATCAAGAAGTTCCGGATCAAGAAGTTCCGAGTCAAGGAGTTCCGAATCAAGAAACTTCCGAACCAAGAAGTTCCGAGTCAAGGAGTTCCGAATCAAGAAACTTCCGAACCAAGAAGTTCCGAGTCAAGGAGTTCCGAATCAAGAAACTTCCGAACCAAGAAGTTCCGGATCAAGAAACTTCCGAACCAAGAACTTCCGAGTCAAGAAGTTCCGGATCAAGCCAAAGTTCCGAACCAAGAACTTCCGAGTCAAGAAGTTCCGGATCAAGCCAAAGTTCCGAACCAAGAACTTCCGAGTCAAGAAGTTCCGGATCAACCCAAAAGTTCCGAATCAAGGTAATCTTCCGAATCAACACAAAGTTCCGAATCAAGGTAATCTTCCGAATCAAACTTCCGAATCAACAAAAAGTTCCGAATCAAGGGTGATTTTGCTTGTTTTTTCGACGATTTTTTAGAGGATTTAATCTTGGTTTCATACAACAAAAACACAACACAATTCACAAGCTTTACTTCACTGCTCGATCAACCGATAATCTCTGTTTCTTTGAAGAAAAACAAAATGAATCCAAATTCAGTAATGCCTCAAATGACATCTCTTACGGATATATCAATCATAACGGGAACTGATAGCCGTCCACCGATGCTCATTAAAGAGGTGTTTGAGGCATGGCAAGGTCGAATGATGCAATATCTAAAGGGGAAACCGACATACGGAAGACTTATGGTCAAATCGATTTTGAATGGTCCACTCGACTATGGTACCATTACGGTTGATAACGTGACTAGACCACGAGAATTTGAAGAACTTACTCCAGCTCAACAACTTGTTGCAGATGCAGATGAAAAAGCTCTTCAAACAATTCTCCAAGCTCTTCCCCATGACATCTATAGGATGGTGAGTCAGTATACGGTGGCAAAGGATCTATGGGAACGTCTTAAGGTGTTGCTACAAGGCACGTCTCTCACCAAACAAGAAAGGGAGTGTCAGCTGTATGATTTGTTTGATAGATTCACCTACAACCCAGGGGAAACGCTCCACGATTATTACTTCAGATTCACCACACTTATGAATGATCTGAATGTATACAATCTTGTGATCGCACCATTCCAGGTTAACACCAAATTCTTGAATACTCTACCTCAAGCTGAATGGGGTGAGTACATTACTGATGTGAAGTTAACCCGGGATTTGCATAAGTGCAACTTAGATCAAATCTATGCCTTCCTTCAGCAGCATGAGAAGCATGTGATTATGCACCGTTCTCCTCGTGGTATGCACCCAGATTCTTTAGCATTGATGGCGAATCAACCAAGCTTGTCTCACAACAACACACCCTATATCTTGGGACATCAAGCTTATCATCAATCACCTTACATGACACCAGCCTTTCCCCAATACTCGATTCTACCACAACCACCCACCTCACATCAGCAACAATATCGGTTCAATGCACCCTCACCACAGTATGCTTCACAACCTCATCCAGCAAATGTTGCACATTATGTTCAGCCATCATATTCTTCTTATCAAGAGAATGCAGCATATCCAACAAGCTACCCTGATCAAATGAGTCTTCCTTATACTGATTATGCAGCTCATCCAGATCAAGCACTATATTGTGATGATGAGGAAGTCCCAGTTCCTGTATTCCAACAAGGAGCTGACCCAGTTGAAGTGCTAACTACTATGTCTGCTTACCTCACAAGAACTTTAAGCAAACGAGGATTCAGAGGATCAGCTCCTACCAACAATCAGTTGAGGAATTCATCCAATTCTCGCCAACAAGCTACAATTGAGAATGGCAGAGTAATGGTTCAGCCAATTCAGCCATATCAGGGGAGAACTTCCACATCAACCAATGTTCGCACCGCCAATCCTGCTCCTGCTCCAATGGTCAACAACCCTCCACGGGCTAATACAGGCAAGTTGAGAATGATTACATGCTACAACTGCAAGGAAGAGGGTCATATGTCCAGGGATTGTAAGAAACCCAAGAGGAGAAGGGATGGACAGTGGTTTGCAGAAAAGATCTATCTGGTAAATGCTCAGGCGCAAGGAAGGGAACTTGATGAAGAGGAGCTTGCATTTCTTGCTGACCCAGGGATTGCTGAACAAGACGTTGTCACTACGCAGAATGCAGCTTACCAAGCCGATGATCTTGATGCGTATGATTCCGATTGTGATGACTTTCAGACTGCAAAGGCTGCTTTCATGGCAACTTTCTCCAGCTTAGGGCCAGATAAGAAATCTGAGGTACTTATTAATAACACTGATAATGCCACTGATGCTAGTATTCAACCACATCAAGTTGGGCAAGAGAGTGCTAATTCGAATGAATCTTCGGTGGTGAGTCTTTCAAACGAGGAGACAAACAATGATAGCAATATCAATGTGAGTCCCCAGACTTTGAGTGAATCACAACCGGGAACCAGTTCGCATATGCCTACTCCTGCTCAACAAGATTTGGTCATGGTTCCTGCTACACTACTTAGCCAAATGAATGCTGCACTCTTAGAAACCTTAGCTAAGAATAAGAATTTGTCTGAAGAGCTTGCTTTAAGCAATGAGAAAGTACAAACCTTGGAACTAGTGCCTTCGTCTAGTGTTCTCACAAATCTCGAATATGATCACTTTAGAAACAAACAAATGGGTCACTTGCAAGAAATCGAAAACTTAAGAGCAAATTTGTCTAGTGAACTTAGAGAAAAGGAGTTAGTGGTCACTAATTTTCAAAAACTTCAAACTGATTTTGAATTACTCGAATCTAAGAAGACTGAAATGGAGATTAATGCTACTAATAAGATTAGAAGTCTAGACTACTTGCTGTTAAGACAATACGCTGCTTCACAACTAGTTCACTTATTTGATGCTTCATTTAAAGAGTTTAACTTATCACGTCTAAAAGGCCTTCCCCCTAATCCACGATATGCAAAACAAGCTTTAAGACATAGTCCTAGACTTTATAATGCAACTCAATTAGGATTGGCTTTAGACCCGATTGTTTTTCCCAATGATAGAACAAGTAAGGCTCTAGTTGATGAGGATCGGTCATACAATTCTGCAAAATATCCCGAATGTGATTATTTTAAAATGAATAAGGAGCTTGCTAAAACTGATTTTAGAGTTCGCTTCCATATGGATAAAGATCTCATCACAGCACCGACCTACATGTTAGAGGAAGAACGCCCTAGTACATTTCCTACACTTGTCAACATGGAAGATCCTAAGGAAATTCCAAAGAATCTTCCACCGGTTAGCACTGTATGGTTAAACTTGAAAGAGATTAACCGATACTTTACTACCTTTGACAAGGTCATTTTGGAATGTACGACTTCAAATGGCTTAAACGCCGGAGAATGGGCTTTCGAACACATGAACGAGGTGTTTAAAACTAAGATCAATCCGTTTGTCGAAAGTCTAAAAGGAAGTTTTGCATCTCTTAAGGAAAATCTTCAGTTTGAAATTGGGGAAGTTCAAAAAGTGTTTTATGAAATGGACACCGCTTACGAACTGCAACTAATTGAAAAGGAAAAGATTTTAACCGAATATGACCGATTCTTGTCCGAAGTAATCTCGTGTGATGTGCTTACTATTGTAAATGTTAAATATTCGAATGAGCTTACATCCGCTATGATGAATTGTGATGCTGTGAATATTGGTGAGGATATTTGTGATGATGTTTGTGATATTTCTGTAAATGTTGCTGAAACTGTAAATGAGGTAGATAATCATTCTTGTCACGAATCTAACGCTGAGTTTTTAAAGCTACAAGATTCTTATAATTTACTTTCTCAACGCTTTAATCAACTAGAACAACATTGTATATCTTTAGAACTAAAACAACAAGCTCAAAATGAAAATCTTTTGATATCAAATGTTTGTGAAAACGGTGTTGAGACAAGTGACAAGATGATTGCAATTGTTAAGACATTAGAGGAAGAAATCATGAGATTGAAGAGAGAGATATCATCAAAGGAAACATTAAGAATGGAACTAGAGGCCGCAGAGTCTAAAAACCAAGTCTTAGAAATTAGACTATCAACTGTTCTAGGGGAGATGGATCGGACAAGGCAGGGACTATCCACTCTTTATGGTTCACTAGAAGATCGATTCGCTTTTAATGCGACACAGCAACAATATTATGTTGAACAACTGAACCAAAAGTGCGAAGAAATCTCTGACTTGAACATCCTGCTCATAGACAAAAATATGGTTTTGGCTGAGTTAAAGGAGACACTTCTTCTCACCCGACAAGAAGTTGTTGATAACTTAGCTACCGACTCTGCACCGTCCACTAGTGCTCCAACAACCAAGAAAGTAGTGCCTTATAAGAATCCGCTTCATAAGAGAAACCCGGCTGTATACGATGATTATATGAGGAATGCCATTAAGCATGTCGATCTTCTTAGGGATATTTTAGACGATCTTTATGCCTTAGATCCCTCAAGTAGCGACTATTATTCGGCTAATGAATATGTTAAGCGAGTTCAATATTGCTTGGCCTATTTGCAATACATAGGTACACCAGGTTCTGCACTACTTAACAATAGGCCCATTGCTGTCACTCCATTTAATAAGACTCCAGGAGCGAAACCATCATTGGCACAATCAAGTAAGACACCTTTAAAATCTGCTGCTAATGTTCCCAATTTGCCTTCTACAGGATTAAAAGCAACCACTAAGGCTAAAGGATCGTCACACAAGAAAGATAAGATCAAGCCCGCCACTAGTGGTGCTACAAAGAAGAAAGTAGAAGTCCACACTAGGAATGCTAGTTCAGTTTTAAATAAAACGAATCATGTTAAGACTAAAAGCTCTGCGCCTGTGCAGCAGCCTAAACCATTCGTGAATTCTGATTTAAATTGCTGGAATTGTAATGAATGTATGTTTTCACAGCGTCATGATTTGTGTCTGATTGATCACGTTAATGAAATGAATGCAATTAAGAATGGTCTTGACTGGAAGCCAACGGGTAGAACTCGTGCCCAAGTTGGCTGGCAATGGCGTCCCACTGGTAGGACTTTTACTCTCGATGGTAAAATGTGCCCTTTAACTAGGAATGCATCCATTGAGGTTAGGTCTGAGCGTCCTTTAGTTAGGAACACTCGCACTCAAGTAAGGAAACAGCGCCCTTTAATTAGGTCAGCCCCCACTTCAGTGCCTATCAGTGTAGAAATACCTCAGGATTTGAGCCAATTAGAATCTACACCACTAATTAAGAAGAAAAAGGCTAGGAAATCTAAGAAACCTAGAGTTAGCAAATCTAAGATTATTAAATCTGTACCTGCTAATAACAAGGAACACTCAGATTCCGATACCTCTACATTGTCTTTGTGTGGTGATATTTTCAGGTGGTCCAAATCATCCTGTGGTATTTGGACTCCGGTTGTTCAAAACATATGACCGGAAATCGCTCGATGCTCCGAAATTTCGTCAGCAAGTTTCTTGGTACGGTTAAATTTGGGAATGATCATATAGCAAAGATTATGGGGTATGGTGAATATCAGATTGGAAATGTGACGATTTCTAGGGTATACTATGTTGAAGGTCTTGGTCATAACTTATTCTCAGTAGGACAGTTTTGTGATTCCAACCTTGAGGTTGCTTTTCGACAACATACTTGTTTCATCCGCAACTTGGAAGGAAAAGATTTGTTGAAGGGATCTCGTGGTGCAAATCTTTACACTTTGTCCTTACAAGACATGATGGCCGCTTCTCCAGTATGTCTTCTCTCTAAAGCTTCTAAGACCAAGTCATGGTTATGGCATCGCAGATTATCTCATCTTAATTTTGATGCTATTAATCATCTGGCTAAAAACGAGTTAGTTCGTGGTCTTCCCAAGCTTAAATTTCACAAGGATCATTTATGTTCCGCGTGTTCAAGGGGGAAAAGCACCAAGAAATCTTACAAACCCAAAGCTGAAGACACTAATCAAGAAAAACTTCATCTTTTGCATATGGATCTTTGTGGACCGATGAGAACTGAAAGTGTGAGTGGTAAGAAATTCATTCTCGTCATTGTGGATGATTTCTCAAGGTTTACATGGGTTAGATTTCTACGTACAAAGGATGAAGCTCCGAAGGCTATCATCACTTTTCTGAAGTTCATTCAGGTACGTTTGAATACCACTGTCCGCCGTATCCGTACAGACAATGGTACAGAGTTCGTCAACCAGACTCTTCGTGATTATTATGAAGGTGTTGGTATATCACATGAAACATCCGCTGCACGCACTCCACAACAAAACGGTGTCGTTGAAAGACGAAATCGCACACTTATGGAAGCTGCTAGGACCATGCTTATTTATGCGAACGCTCCATTGTTCTTGTGGGCAGAGGCTATTTCTACTGCATGTTTTACCCAAAACCGTTCTATCATTCGGAAACGCCATGGAAAAACACCTTATGAGCTTCTACATGACCGCAAACCCGATGTTTCATTTTTCCATGTGTTTGGTGCTCTGTGTTATCCAAACATCAATAGTGAGAACTTGGGTAAGCTTCAACCAAAAGCCGACATAGGTATTTTCATTGGTTACTCACCGTCCAAAAGAGCATACCGAATCTATAACCGTCGTCTTGGCAAGATTGTAGAAACTATGGACGCTGATTTCGACGAGCTGACAGCGATGGCTTCTGAGCAACACAGCTCTGAACCCGCGCTTCATGAGATGGGACCCGGTGCAAGAAGTTCCGGATTAGTTCCCAACAATCCTACTTCTACATCATTTTTACCACCATCTAGGCCCGAGTGGGATAAACTGTTTCAACCGTTGTTTGATGAATTCTTCGATCCCCCGACTGATGAAGTTCTAGCACCTGCAGTAATTGCTCCAATACCTGAAGTGGTTGCTCAAGTTAATGAACCTTTATCTAATGCATCTACAATTCACAATGAACCGGATGCACCTTCACCAAGTGATTCTCAAACTTCACCTGAATCATCACCCCTACTTGTGCCTAATGATGTGGAAGAGGATTCTACTGATCACGACCTGGAATATGCTCACTTGCAAGAGCTTCCTTTCTTTGGTGTAGCGATACCTGAAAACCCTTCAGCCGCATCTACCTCAGAAGAAGCTCCATCTATTGTTCACTCCAGACCACCTAGGATTGAAAAACATAGCACTAAATGGACAAAAGATCACCCAATTAGGAATGTTATTGGAGATCTAGATCGACCAGTCTCTACTCGCCATCAATTACAAGAGAGTGCACTTTATTGCTACTTTGATGCATTTCTCTCTGAAGTTGAACCCAAAAATTGGCAGCAGGCTATGACCCAATCATCTTGGATTGAAGCTATGCAGGAGGAACTCAATGAATTCAAACGACTTGAAGTATGGGAATTGGTTCCTCGCCCTGACAAGGTTAACATCCTTACTTTGTTATGGGTTTATAAGGTTAAACTTGATGAGATGGGTTCGGTATTAAAGAATAAAGCAAGATTGGTCGCTAGAGGATATAAACAAGCCTTGGGTATAGACTTTGAGGAATCTTTTGCTCCTGTGGCTAGATTGGAGGCGATTAGACTATTCCTTGCATTTGCTGCTCATATGAACATGATCGTCTATCAAATGGATGTAAAGACGGCATTTTTGAACGGTGAACTAAGGGAAGAGGTTTATGTTAGCCAACCGGATGGGTTCGTGAGTACGGAGTCTCCTAACCATGTGTACAAGCTTAAGAAGGCTCTCTATGGGTTGAAACAAGCTCCACGCGCGTGGTATGATCTCCTATCAACATATCTCATGTCGGAAGGTTTCTCCAAAGGCAAAGTGGACCCCACTCTATTCACTCTCAAGGACGGCAACGACATGCTTCTGGTACAAATTTATGTTGATGATATAATTTTTGCTGCCACTAACATAGACTTGTCTAAACAATTTGAGAAGATAATGTCCACACGCTTTCAGATGTCGATGATGGGAAAAATATCATTTTTCTTAGGATTACAGATTTCTCAGAATCCCAGAGGCATCTTTATAAATCAATCCAAATATGCTCTAGAATCACTTAAGAAATATAATTTTGAGAATTGTGACCCCGTAGACACTCCAATGGTTGAGAAAACCAAGTTAGATGAAGATAGGGATGGGATTATTGTCGATCCGAAACTTTACCGTGGAATGATCGGCACCCTTCTCTATCTGACTGCTAGCAGGCCTGATTTGCAATTTGCTGTATGCATGTGTGCCCGGTATCAGGCTCGGCCTACCGAAAAGCACTTACATGTAGTTAAAAGGATCTTTCGGTATCTAAAAGGAACACTTCATCGTGGTCTATGGTATCCGAAAGATTCCTCGATTGCTTTAATATCATACGCAGATGCCGATCATGCTGGATGTCAAGATACGAGGCGTAGCACTTCTGGATCTGTGCAACTCCTTGGAGATAGATTGATCAGTTGGTCTTCAAAAAGGCAGAAAAGCGCTGCAATATCAAGCACGGAGGCTGAATACATCGCCATGTCCGGTTGTTGTGCTCAAGTCCTTTGGATGAGATCACAATTAACTGACTACGGTCTTGGATTTAACAAAATCCCGATGTATTGTGACAACAAGAGCGCCATTGCCCTTTGCTGCAACTATGTTCAACACTCCCGGGCCAAGCACATAGACATTCGCTACCATTTCATCAAGGAGCAGGTGGAGAACGGAGTGATCGAGCTGTATTTTGTCACTACTGAGTACCAGCTGGCGGATATGTTCACCAAAGCCTTAGATCGAGGACGAATCGAGTTTTTGATCGACAAGCTTGGCATGAAATCATTCACTCCAGCGACTCTCAAAGAGTTGGCAGAAGAATCAGCTGAATAGTCGTGGTAAACTATTCAGAGTATCCTTTGGTTGTGATCATGTATATTATCGTAAATATATAAACCACAAAAAGAAAATACAAAAATATAAAACCAAGAAAAACCATAAAAAATATAAAACCAAGAAAAACCATAAAAAATATAAAACCAAGAAAAACCATAAAAAATATAAAACCAACCATAAAAAATATAAAATCCAGAAAAACCAAAAATATTTTTTGTTTTAAAACGGGCATGTCTTTTAGTACGGTAATATTTACGGCCTTAGAAATGTCGATCAATATTGACACGGTGCCATAAATAGAGTCCGTATAAAAGTTGTACATTTTTAAAACATGCCCATTATGGCTTGTAGTTATTTCAGACTGCAACCCGGTTTTCATATTAAAGTCACGTATTTCCTTGGAAAACGTTGACTCAGAACGGGAATTAATTTTCTCGGGCGTGATTTACAAGCCAAATCATGCAAAGGGATCAAGTTTACTTTATAACTTGGTCTGACACGAATTTGTGTACGTCTCAGTGCATTAATTTGTTAAAATAAGAGAAATCTTATTGACACCACGAATCAAAATTTTTCAAGAGATAAATTGGAAATGCTTTCATCACTATTTGACTCTTTAAACAATGACTACAGCTCTTTAAATAGAAAACGGGTCATTGTTTAAGGGGGAGAAAATAGTAAAATCATCTTTGTCATTAAAATTGATTTTCAAAAGTGATTGTGAAAATTAAGGGCTTCATGGTAATTGAGTGGTTTTGCTTTAGAAAATGACTTGTCTTCGTTCTAAGTGATAGGCATGGCTTTTAGATTGTGAGGATATGCTAATAGATGCGTTTGCTAAAGTTGTGTGTTCGTTTAAACAAGGTTTAAGTGAATTGGAAAAATTAGAAACAAAAAGGAAAAGTTAAGTAAATGTAGGGACTAAAAGTGTGTTTTATTGAAACTTGGCAAAATTGGTTTTGACCTAAGTCAAATATCACACCCCCCCCCCCCCCCCCCCCGCCCCCAAATTTTTCTAATCACTGTTTATCCAACACTTTTGCCGCCATTGTTGCATAACCTCACACACACGATCTAAACAATCAAATATCTTGCTTAATCTTTCTAGTTACTGTTCATCTGCTAAATTAAGGTATATACATCAACATGATTAACTTTTAATCCATAGTTCTTATCATATTATTCTGATTAACATGCTCAATTCATCAGTTTAATCAGATTTAGGGTTTTGCCTTAATTAGGGTTAATTGATAAAGGATTTATGGTGGGTTTTGTTAAGAATAGATTAAATGATGTTTATATTGCCTTAGTTTGCCTTAGAAACTCACAAACGCGCTAGATTATTCATCATAAGCTTCGTTTGAAAAGTTCCGAATGAACACTGGATAAAACTTCCGAATGAAGGATTTCTTCTGAAAAACTTCCGAATGAGGAAGTTCCGAATGAAGAACTTCCGAATGAGGAAGTTCCGAATGAAGAACTTCCGAATGAAGGAAGTTCCGAATGAAGAACTTCCGAATGAAGGAAGTTCCGAATGAAGAACTTCCGAATGAAGGAAGTTCCGAATGAAGGAATGTTCCGGATGAAGGAAGTTCCGAATGAATAACTTCCGGATGAAGGAAGTTCCGAATGAAGAACTTCCGGATGAAGGAAGTTCCGAATGAAGAACTTCCGAATGAAGGAAGTTCCGAATGAAGAACTTCCGGATGAAGGAAGTTCCGAATGAAGAACTTCCGGATGAAAAAAGTTCCGAATGAAGAACTTCCGGATGAAGAAGTTCCGAATGAGCAGAAGTTCCGAATGAGGAAGTTCCGGATGAATATGTTCCGAATAAGGAAAAGTTCCGGATGAGTTGTTTGATTGTTATTGTTTGCATGCTATCTATGTACTTGTTGTTTTATCTTATGAAATGTGTTATGCTTAGAAGTAGAATGATATATATCTATCTGTTTTTGTGCATCAACCTTTCATGTCTTATCTTAAGCAGATAAAATGACTAATCCAACAGTACAAGCTATCCAAGAATCTAGGGAAGCCGATATTGCTAAAGCCCGAACCCTTAAGTTTATACCCAACAACTATAGGCTGAAGCAAGTTTCTAAATCCACTCACCATGGTTTTAAGGTCGCCATAGCCATTCTTGATAACTCCCATTTCAAGAACGCCCTTAGGAGTACAGCCTCGGTGCCTTATGAGTATATGTTTGAATTTTGGGCAACCAAGGATTTCACTTCGAACAAGATCACCTTCACCATAGACAACAAGCAGCAGACACTCACCGTTTCAGACTTCCGTAAGATGCTTGGTATACGGGATACACCCAAGGGCATGTCTTTC
The DNA here is from genome assembly GCA_025667525.1 of Glebionis coronaria. NCBI lineage: Eukaryota > Viridiplantae > Streptophyta > Magnoliopsida > Asterales > Asteraceae > Glebionis > Glebionis coronaria. The sequence continues at coordinate 169,138,058 of CM046875.1, forward strand.
TCAAGGGATCCTACTAAAGATGAACTCGCGGAGTTATTTGACGCACTTGGATGTCCGGAAATACGAGTTGCATCTGAGTTTACCACTGCTAAGGTAGGACAACCCTGGAGAGCTTTGATGGGTATTCTCAGTAAATGCCTTACACCAAAAACAAGCGGACATGATGCTTTGAGAAGTCCGATAATGAACCTCTTCTATGGCATGTACAAAGCTGCGAATTCAGATTATGCTTTGTTGATATGGGAAGAATTCACCTTTCAACTCTTCCACAACAAGAAGCTAAAGACAAACTTCTTTCCTTATCCTCGATTTATTAAGCTTATCATAAATTATTTTATGAAGCTTGATGCTACTATTGATAGGCGAGCAGGAGGTCGCTATCACACTGAAGAAGCTGATGATACTGTAGATCTGAGGCATGAAGGACCGTCTACTGGTGTGATTCCGGGTCCTGTTCCTGATTACCTTCTGTCAGACAAAATCAAAGGTTCTGCAGATTACAAGCTACTGCAGCTTGAAATCGAAAGGCTGAAAGCAAACCTTCAAACTGGAGAAGACTCATCCACAACTGTTAAGAGTAAAGGTAAACGCAAACAACCAGCTGCGTTACCTGAACCCGAACCAAAGAAGAAGAAGTCAGAGGGTAAGAAGGGAAAGGGTAAGGATTTGATGCGTCTACGTGATGAAGCAGATATTGTTGATCCTACTCTTGGTAAAACCGAGCAACAACTGATGAAGATTGCTATTCAAAGGAGTAGGAAAGATACAGGAGGTAGTGGTTCAAGGGCAAGGGTAGATATTGAGGATGAGTACGTCGAACCGGATGATGTTGATGAGTTTGGGTCACCTGAAAACTACTCTACTTCGAAGGAGCCATCAATTCCTATTTCAACGAGTGTGGAAAAGGAACCTGTTGCTTCTACAATCATGGTGACAACTCAACCTTTGGCAACTCTTCCACCACCAATCCAACCCTTAACAACCCGACCAACCCGACCGGCTTCCACACCATTTCTTCCACCACCCATAATCCCTACCCTTAGTACAGCAGTTACAACCGAGCCTATTCCATCAACATCTGCAACATCTGCAACATCTGCAATGGCAGCAATAGTATTGGGCGAGATGTTGGATAAACATACGGATGCTCACAAGAGAGAAATGAATGAACTCCGCCAAGAGTTAAATAGAAGAGCTCAAAGTGAAGAAGCATCAAGGAAAGCTCAAGAAGAGTTGATTGCCAAGTTCGTTGCAGACTTGGAAGCTACACGAAAGGCTCATGCAGAGGAAATTGCTCAGGTTAAGCAGGCTGAGGCTAATAAACATGCTGCACGCATTACCAGACTTCAAGCAATGAGGGATAAATATAAGGAACAGAAAGAAGCACTCGAAGTATCTGTGAAAGAAAGAGTGCAAGAATCCGTTGAATCCTTAATGCCTAAGCTTCGTGACGAGTTGAAGACACTTGCTGCTGACAACTTGATGGTCAAATCATCCAACCCTTCCGAAGCCGCCTATAAGATTGCTTATGACCTGACGGATTTTGAATTGAAGAAGATCCTTAAGGCTCGAATGGTGGAACTTGGGTCGCATGATAAATCGAGGATTCAACGGGCTCTATTTAAATCCCTGAATGATGCTATCATGGAGGATGATAGATTATTCAAAATGTTTGGAAGTGTGGTACCATATCACATCTTACCTGAGGAAGAAAGGGAAGAGAGTGAAGAAGAGGGTACGGGTGAAGAAGAAGAAGAAGAAGAAGAAGAAGGTGAAAAGGAGAAAGACGATGACGAAGGTGGTGATGATGATGAGGGTGGTGATGATGATGAGGATGATGACGATGATGAGGATGATGAGGATGATGATGGCGATGATGGTGGTGATGAGAATCAGGAGAGTGCAAGGGGTAGTAACGGGGACGACAATCAGGATGATGATGGGGGTGAACAACCAAAGGGGGACAAGGTTACCAGCTCCAAGAAGACTGCTACAAAGACTGGAACCAAGTCCACAAAAGATGCAGCACCGAAGGACAAATCGACATCCTCGGAATCAAGACGAACTAAGTGGCGCCACGATGTGAATGCCACTACAGCGTCTTCGGCTCCTGGTATCTCTATCGCTGTGTCTGTACCTATTACAACTAACCCCATTAGTTCTGCTGTTGTTCCTCCTGTGATTGCAGAATCAGTGACAGAACCCGAAGCTGCACAACACTCTCCAGTTCAAGACACTGCTGAAATGCCTGAAACTGAACCAACTGATGTTCGCACTTCAACTCCTCAACAACAAGCTCAAAAATCTACGGTTCCTGAACCAAGCATAAGAGTTTGGGAAGACACGTTGGAGATAGACGAGTCTGCACCACCACAAGCTTGGATCACGGCAGCAGCTCAATATGATCCGATCACAGATGCTGACAAAGATGTGCTTTATCTGCGTATCCGAAGTCCGATTGACTTATGTGCATTTCTTGCTCATGAGTATAAGACTTCGGTTACTCCATCCTTGGTCAAGAAAGCGATGAAAGATAAGAGACTGCGTGCCAAAACCCGATTACCCCGAATGGAGCTCGAGTACTATGCCGATGAGATCATAAAGGCTTTGAAAACCGCTCAACGGCCAGGACTTCATGGATCAGAAAGAGCTCCACCTCCAATGGATCCTGCTCAAGATAATCAGATTGCTCTTGACTTCTTCGTCACCAACGATCTTGAGTATCTACTGAAGGGATCATCAAAGTATGCAACATCCCTGACTTTGCTGAAAGCTGCCAACTGGGGGACAATACCCTTCATCGAGGAAAAGGTAAATCGACTCTGGGTCCCAAAAATGAATCGTAATTATGATATGTATGCTGTCATAGGTGCATCTCATTGGGACGAACGAGTTCGAAGGGCGTACAGGGGTTGCTGCATGGTCAAGTCTGGAAGCAATGTTAGATCCGATATCCGCATCTCCAGCATCTTAGGAATGAAAACTGAAGCCAAGAACGGCTACTATCATGTGACGGAGATTCGCTTGAAAAGGGAGGATGACAGGGAATACAAAATCCAGCAAGGAGATTTTTCCATCATTCGCCTTGAGGATATTGAAGATATGCTGCTTCTAATGACCCGAGATCAACTTACTCACATTCCTCGTGAAGATCTGATTGCTTTGAATACAGCACTTCGTATGTTCACACGAAGCGTTGTCATCAAGTCACGAGTTGAGGATCTTCAGTTGGGAGTCGAAAGCTATCAGAGGAGGCTCAATTTAACTCGCCCTGTGAATCAAGTGCTACCTCAACATGTAGAAAGATGTCCCTACACCGGCATTTCTGTCCCGAATTCTGGAATTTTCTACTTGAACAGTCGAGGTTTGATGAAGTTTATGAGGGTGGGGGAGCTCCACAAGTATAGCGATGGCACTCTTATACAAGTCAGAGATAAGTTGGAGCATCTGAACTCGGGAGGGACTTTGCCAGAGATGACGGAGGATTGGCATCCGGGTTACCGGCAGATGGCAAAGTATGTGATCAAAAAGATCGATCAAAAGCTCCGGGAACGTAGATTGATGAGGAGCTTGGAAAGATTCGTGGGTGGAAGACCGTATTTAGTGCACCACAAGCTACTGCAACGATCCATCTGATGGGTCGTACATCTCAGGTCACTTTATATTGGTTTTCAATTGTGAATATGTAAATTTGTGAATAATGTGCTTGAATGGCTTGGTGTAGTGTTAAGGTATGATAATTTTTCAAGAATTTCTCACGAGATTCTAAATCTTTCAAAATATATCATACTAAAGCACTACAACTATCCCTTATTAACTTAAGGGGGAGCAATAACTTGTTCTATGGCCAAACTTTGATTTCATTTTTACCCAAAGACCGGTTAATCCATTCAATATCCCAAATATTAATGGTTAACATTTTGGATAAGGGGAGAAAATGGGATTAAGGAGACGTAAGTGTTACTTGGCTAAAATGAAAAAGACTTAATGATAATCCAACTTAATATGTGTTAAGCACGTGTTAAGGGGGAGCGTTTTTGATGATCAAAACACCTAAGGTACAAAACTTTTGATTTTAATATCACAAGTACCTTAGGTGATTTTCAATGATGTTTTCATGGTGGCAATTCCTTCCCAAAACACGCTTAATTCACGACGGATGTGGTGACAAAAGGGTGGTAGGAATAGGTTTAGTCCAATGATTCATCAGAGCCGATGGAATCTTCCCAAGGACAATTCCCTAGTTAGAATTAGAAGTCCTAGGAAAGATGGAGAAAGAATGTGAACGTAGCTGAATGCCGACCAAGTACTTAAGCTAGCACTGGAACAATCACAACAAGGTGCTAGTGATGACGTATTGGTAAGCATTGAAGGGGTTGAAGAATGAAAAAGAAATGTAAAGATAAAGGGTGTAAAGAAAGAAGCCCTCCTTACAACTTTAGGCAGAAACCGGGTCAATACATATGCTATTGAGGTCATTTTTGTTAATGATTCTCGGTATTGAAGAAAGACATCATGGACCCAGTGATGCAATGCACAACCCTTCCCCAGCTAACTCAAATATCTCTCAAAAGGTATTTGTTTTAATCACACGGAGATCAACACGTTATCTATTGGTTTATTCACTTCGAATAAACTGGTATTGAAAAGGTGGCACTCCTCTCCAGCCATCGCTCACTAAATCAAAACGCACAATCGAGTCTAGAGCCAAGAGATCATCAAAAGTCTCATTAGGACACTTTCCATTTATTCCTTGCTTTCTCACACACTGTGAAAAGTAAGAGATTTTCATGAGTCCTACGCAATATTCTTGTAATATTGCCAGAACATCCGAGTAATACGTAAGTATTACAATGAAGATGGAAATCCTGCTTGAGCCAACATCAAACAAGCTCATGGTAGGTTACACGTGCGGTTCTTTTAGAACCAATCTTGTGAAAAACTGGAAGGTAACAGTGGTTTAATTCTTAATTGAACTTAAACTCGTTCCAGGCCTCTTCGCATTATCATATGATCTTGCCAGAACACTCAGAGTGACTCTTTATTGACCACAGTGACGAGTGGAAATCCTTCTAGTGTCAACATCAAACAGCACTTGGTAGGTAACGTGCAAGATTCTTTATGAATCGAGCTCGTGACAACTGGAAAGCAACGATGGTGAAAATCTTAATTGAAATTCACTTGTTCCAGGTTTCATGAATTGACGGCTTTTAATCACAAGGATAATTTATCCAAGTGATTCACTCTTTATGTTCGCAGTCAGCTTTGGACGGTCGAATAAAGAGAACGGGTTTACCCGCGAAATCCTGTCAGGAAGTTACTTAATTGAAACTATCCGCCACGGGTACGATATCTAATATCGTCCAACGGTCTTCACCGACCGGAGGTAAAATGCTACCGAATTAGAATAAAATGTTCAAAGCCATTTTATTCGTGTCGTTGCTGTGTACCTGCTAAAGACGGTGGCGTTGCTGTGTACCTGTTGAAGACGGTGGCGTTGCTGAGTACCAGTAAAGACGGTGGTGTTGCGGTGTACCTGAAAAAGTCGTTCCCACATGCTTATGTCTTTTGCAACAAAAATTCAAGAAAGTACAAGATGAAGTCTTCCGCTGTACCAAACTCTGAAGCTTTCGAGAATTCAACAAAAAGACATAAGTGTGTGGAACATGAAGTCACGAGGAAGCAAAGTTCACAAGAAAGGCAAAGATCGCACGTGAAAGGCCAAAGAACAATGCTCTCAAGTCAAAGCCAAAAAGATCAAATCAACATATTCACAACAAAAGAAAGAAAAAGAAGAAAAGACTACGAGCTAAAGAACGAAGACTTAGTATAGTATGCTAGGTTTAGAACTTTGTAACGTGGAGTGACCTCCCTTAGGGGGAGATTGTTAGAAATACGTTTTAACGTATATTAGAAGTATCGGTCACTCCACAATATGATTTATGTTGTAATAGCTCGTAGTTAGTAATTAGTTATCATTTGCTTATTAACTTAAGTAAGAACCGGTCCATGGGCTTGTCATGGACCGGCCCAAGTCCACTTATGACTTGGAACTATAAATACCCCTTTCCACTAAGGAAAGGGGTTGGTTGTTATCATTTCTTAATTTCCACTTAATAAAATTCACATAGTTTCTCTCACTTTCTCTCTCTAACTTTCTCTCTCTAGAAATTAACAAACCCCTTCATAGATTCATTGATTATCAATATTCTACACTTGAAATATGAAATAAACTAATTAACGAAGTCATAAATGACTTAAAACCATCCCTAAAAATACTCTCGCGACTAATTACCTCATCCGAGACCTCTAAATGCTAAACCTTAAATCGTAAAAATACGATTTTCTATAATACATATATGTATACGTAAAACCACTAAATAACCCATCTTATTTCATAGTCACTACTATGTGAGCTCATGAACATGAAAACATCACACATCGTTTCACTCACAAGGTACCCCGTACCCGAAAACGATGTCCAAACCACATTCTATTCACACTAAATAACACATAAACACATAAAGACACATAATTTCACGAAATATGCCCAAAATAAAACTAAGTGACGAACCTCAAAACCGTGGTTGTCACAAACCACTATAAATCACTTGTGTTGTGTGGTTTGATTATATTCCTCCTTGTCTCTATTACTTGCATTAGTCTACTTTATTAACACTCGATCTATCTATCCTTAGTAATTACTACTAAAGTTTCAAATAAGTAAAACTAATTGGTAACACTATTCAGCCCCCTTCTAGTTTCACTAATTGAAAAACCCATATCATCATAGATCGTTTTTAAAGGTTATCTTTATTTTATTTAAAAAAAAAAACGAAAGTTCAGAGTTTGAATACCTTCCTTCTTTCAGTTTTAATCAAGATTAAAAATGAAATTACATCTACCCGTGTCATTTTCCAAATCAAGTATTTGATCTCAAACTCAACAAGACTTGAAACTAAGTGAAAAAAAATCTCAAACTTATGTCTTTTTTTTTTCGTGTTATATAACAATCAATATCAAGACAATTAAAGATCATAACCACGATGTAGAAAAAGAACATCATCGATACTTTAAGGGTTAACCTTTGTTAATATTTGAATTTATGGAAAGAAGATAAACTAATGAGTTTTGTTCCACATTTGTTTCGATTTATGCACCACAAATGACATACAATTAAAATCCTACACGAGACCTTAATTAAAAAGATCTCGAAGACATGATCTTGGATGATTCATGGTTAGAATGAAGCCAATAAGGTTCTGGGCTCAGATTTAAAAAGCATATAAGAGCTTCATTTGTGTTCAATGTGTTTTTGGATTGAGAAGGTATACGAGATTAGATGATATGTGGTGTAGATGCATAGAATTTGTTGGAATGGAGATGTGTGTTACGTATTTGTGACTTGGGAGAACGATGAAGATGAGTGGCGTCTAAGGTTAGGGTTAGGCTATGTTAAGTTGTGAGAAAAATTTGGCTCAGTAGGATTTTGTATCCTAACTAAGTATAATAGATTGACTTTTGTAAGAACGGTTGGGCTGTTTGTTTCTTTAGATGAGTGGATACATAGTAGTGTGTATTTAAAAAATTGATGCAGTTTTTTCTTTATTTATATCTTAAGTACATGATATCTTATTAAAACTAGTATACACATATACTTATTTTATTCATCATGTTGTATGGTTAATATGTATTTTGGATTTAAATATTCAAGAATCAGATGATATATATTCCAAAACAAACATATCTAAAGATATAAATAAAAAAACTACTCCAGTAATTTTTTTTTATTTTAAGGAAGTTAAGAAACCTAAGCCTGTTTTACCAGATGTTTCAAATATTTGTTTTCATTTGGACTATTACGGCATTGGTTCAGTTTATTATAAGAAGACCCTTTAAACACATTATATACTCTCATTTAATCCAATTCTATTTGTAAAATTTCAAAATATGAAAAGAAATTGCGAAGGAAATGAGTGGTCTAATCAAATCAGTTTCATTAGGTTCGACATTTATGCATCACACGAGTATAAAATTATGCAATACGTGATATAAGTTTTGAAAAAAAGGATAAAAGCCCAAACCACCTCTAAATTCCTCACTGGTTTACAACAACAACTCGAGCTAACTGTAATAACCAAATAACAATTAAACACAACCAAAATTATTATACATTGTCTTATTTTGATAACCCTTGTTTACAAATACTAAACACTCTAACTCAATTGTACATTACGTCTAAACATTAACGTAAAAAATAATTACTACGTAGTAACATTTAACAAAAAAACGCATCAAAACTAAACAAAATTATAAAACAACGAAAAAAATTAAGATAAACATTTAACGATAACCATAGGCATTCAACCTTTAGTCAATGTTTTGAAACTCGGTTTTCAAATCGACCCGGTCGAGTCACTGAGTCCGGGTCAACTCGGGTCGACCCGATTTTCTAAAAAAAATATTTTTTTCATACTTTTAATAATTAACAAATATTATATATAAAAACCATTAAAACTTCCATATATTGAAAATATAAATTGTTTATCAACCAAATATATGTAAAAATAAAATTTCGACGCAAATATATAAAATTTACATATATTTTTTTAAAAAACTTAAAAAAATAAAATCCGATCGGATTTTCAGAACTTGGTTGACCCGGGTCACCCTAAATCTAATGAGTCTAGCCGACTTTTACAAATATAAAATCCAAGTCAATGTGACACATTTTTCGATTAAAACCGAGTCTACCCGATTGACCCGACGGGAGAACATTGCCTTTCGTTTGTGCATGATAAAAAGGTTAAAAACCCCATATTTGGAAAGAAGAAATTTGAGAATTTATTATTAACCCACATACACATTCACCATCTACACCGCCATCAAACATATTATATATTCATTCGTTCATTCATTTAACAGAAAAAAAAGAAAAGAAACCCAAATTGGACCAAACGTAGACGCACAGTTGAATCTTTCATAAATCCCCCACAAACACACACAAACACCTCTCTATCAATTTTATTTATTTTTATTATTATATCTAATTATCAAATTTAATCAAATCAAATCAAATCAAATCATCACCGATTAATTATTAATATCGTAAGTTATTTATTTCTTTTTATTTTTCAGTTAGTTAGGGTTTCTGTTATATATTTATAATAATTATTATTAGGTTTAATTTGAAGAAGCTAATAATGTTGTTTTTTATATATTTGTTAGGTAGGAAGGAAGATGATATGATGATGAATCAAGGAGCATCAGTTACTAATACAGTTACTACACTCGATAACAGTAATAATAATCTTTCACTCGAGGTAAAATTTTCACCTTTTTACTTTCCTATATTGTGTCCATTATATATTGTGTTGATTTGCGTTAGTTGATTATTAAGATATATGTCATATTGAGGGGGTGCTTGTTTCGCCTTATATCTGGGCTTATGAGCTTATTAGATTTCAGCTTATATTCCACCAGTGCCAGTTTTTAGTTTTATTTTCAGACTACAGGGCTTATATAAGTTTATCCCGTAATAGTTAGCTAATTGGTGGGTCTGATTTGATAAGATTGAGTTGATTTTAATTGATTAGAATTGTAAAGCTTATACTAGTTTATTGAGTATTAGTGTTTTGGTTTGCGTCCTACTAGTATTAAAATAAGGGATGAAAGAAGCTGTGCTGAGTTTTCTTTGTTTGTTAGGGTCGATGCGTATTGGTTTTTGAGTTAATAAGTATAGGTCTAGTGCTGGAAACTAATGAATGGCTAAGGAGTCACGTAATAGCTACCCATATAGTCTGTCAGGAATTCAGGATGCGTATATGATTCAGTGTTCCGTTACTTTCTAAGTTGATAGGTTTAGCGTGCTGAAAAGAAATTGATGTTTTAGCACTCCCATAATACCTACCAATAGAGGGGGTAAAAGAGGAGAGAGTTATAGATGGAAGGGCACCCTGGGTGATGTAGATTACAGTAAAGAGAAGCTAAAAATAGTTATATCATCTGCCTAAAGGACTTTTATGGGCCAAATTGTAAATTTCTGAAAAAGTTATATTATTTCCGTGCAATGGCAACAGTCTTGGTGTAATGATAAGCTACATCAATCCTTAAATGGTCTCGTAGTTATGACTGTTGATATTCATTACATATATTCAGCACTTATCATAATTAATTGCTTTTCTTTTTTGTCTCTTGACAGTTCTGTATGTAACCTTGCTCCTGCAAGGTTGAATTGTTTGCTTACAAGTTAGCTTTCTTAATTGATTTTTTGTTTAGTGTCATTTTCAAAGTTTTTAAATAATACCGTTTTTGATCCGCTCTATATTTTTGCAGCATCAAGCTGTTGATCCGAGCCATGCACAAGCACCATCGTATTATGCACCACCTCCCGGATCTGAATCTACATCCTATTATGCCCACTCAAGAAGTGTTCAAGATGGTTCAACTGTAGCATCTGCCGTTACTGCTTCGAGCTCTGGAGCAGCTAGTGTAGAGTACTCGAACTATGCCACATACCCAAATAATGACCCATATGGATATGGAAGCGCAGCATATTCGAGTTACTATAGTAGCTATCAGCAGCAACCAAATCAAACATACACTCAGCAGCAGCCGAATCCCTCTTACACTCAGCAGCAGCCGAATCCCTCTTACACTCAGCAGCAACCGAATCCCGCTTACACTCAGCAGCAGCCGAATCAATCATATACTCAGCAGCAGCCTAGTCAATCATACGCTCAGCAGCAACCTAGTCAAACATACGTTCAACCAGCAGGAGCCTATCAAAGTACAGGTGCTCCTCATCAGCCTATTTCTTCATTTCAGAATACAGGGTCCTATGCTGGGCCTGCCAGTTATACAACCACTTATTACAATCCTGGTGATTATCAGACATCCGGTGGTTATCCAACTGCAAGTTACAATAGTCAGACGAACACGTGGAATCAAGGAAGCTATGCAAGTTATCAATATCCGAACTACACTGCAGAATCCAATGGTGCTTATAATGCTCAAAGTGCCCCTGCACCATCTGTACAATATCAACAAGATTATAAACAATGGACAGATTATTATAGTCAGACAGAAGTCACTTGTGCTCCTGGTACAGAAAACGTAGCATCTACCAGTGCATCCAATGTGGTGTCTCCTCTTCCTGCCGCTCCTAGTGGGTATTCTGCTTTAACCAGTCAGCAACAGGTGGCAACTACTGTCCCGTCATCTTGGAGGCCAGAATCTAACTTATCTGAGTTATCCTCAGTGCAGGTTTGGGGATTGCTTTTTCTGTGTTTTATTGCATACTTATACTTGCATATGAATCTACTACCAGTTGCAAAGTATGCCGTTGAGCATACTTTTCTGTGTTTTATCAACCGTGATTGCATTGCTGCAAAATATAGCATAAGATCTAGAATGTGTTTCAAGAGAATCTTTAACCCAAAAGATTATACATAGTGTTTCCCGAGGGTTATGTATATAAATAGGGGCTAGTCTAACAGATACACCGTAGAACATTCTAAATCTACTATGTATTTTACTAAAAATGTAATAAAAACCATACTGTTATTGATATATTTATCCTTGATCATATTTTTTTGCCATGTTAGAATGTAACTCACACTTTTAGTTTGTTTTATAAGGTTCACGTTTATTAGCTGAATAAACATTCATTAGTCTGTGCCTTATTAGAACGGATCTTTTTTTAAACTTCTGCATTTCCCCAATTTGTGCTTCTTTTGCACTGCTATATACCCTGCATTAGAATCTTGTTTGACAACCACTTCAACATCCGTACAATCAAACTTGACTCTAAGATCTTCGAAATCAAGTTTCTATACCAGTTCTATTGCTATTTTAATGGATCACACATGTTTTACGCTTTCCATAGAGATCATTTAAAATAGATTTTTCATGTTCCCTTTACCGGTTTACCCACTTCATGTTAATTTTTTTAGTGAGTTGATTAGTCCTTTATGGTTAATAAACATTCCAGATATATCTTTAGGCTTTAGCGATAGAATGCATACATAAAAAAAACTGCGTAAGTTGTCTTTGAAGGAGCAGACATTTGGTAATAGAACAACAGTCACGGAGAGTGCAATGCATACAATTTGAAAAAAAAAGGCTATGCTACTCTCTTATTCTTTCAGCATCATATTATTGATGGAAATTATATATCTAAAGACGAAGAAAGGAATTGAGACCATAATGGACCAGGCTTGGTGCATCAGGGTCATTGTCTCTTCAGGAGCAAAATGAAAAATATTTGACGTGTACCTCTTTATTAGGGGAAATATTGCCTAGATAATGCTTAAATTGTAGTAGTATTAATTAATTCACTACTAAAGGAAAACTAAGTTTGGTCACTTGGGATAAGATTGGAAGGGTAGTCACAGATAGAATCACAACCAAATGTTAATACATGTAAAATTTCAAGACGAAGCATACAATTATTTAAGCAAGTTGAGTCTTCTGTGTATTTGCTAAGAGGGACACATCAGAATTTTGTACGATAACTTACTGTATTAATAAACCATTTGACCTCCTGATGCTAGTGTTGGCTTACAGATATTTTTCTTTGGGTGTACGTAACAACTACTTAGTAACATAGAAGCTAACCATAAGGGCGCAAACCATCTTTAAGCGCTGTTACTATTTTATTGTCCGGTTGTAGAAATTTGACATCCTTGTGTGATTCTTAAGAGTTAGGTTGCTTCTGAGATACATATTGGTCGAATCATTGTAATCAAGGAGCAAGGTTTCGTTTATAACAGCTTGAATCACCAATTCATGATTTGGTAAAGCTGTAACGACAGATGACGAACATTTGACTGTTGGAGTCTTGTGAATAAGACACATACTTTCTTAAAAAATATTTCATATACTTCTGTTAGAGGGTGATTCAATTTTTGCCTAATCTTCCTTTTCCCCTTTTGCTATATTAATTCTAGAAGCCTATATATACGGCAAAAACTTCTGTTTTAGTTATTTTGGTACTGATATATGCTATTTTTGTACATGTTATGACTTACGACTATTGATCTTCCAGTTATGATCCAACCTAAGTTTTGACGTCTAACACCTTTCTGACATATGACCACAAACAGTTTTCTTACTTTGCTGTCAATTTTTGAAATGCTCTCCATCAATGTGGGCTGAATTATTTTGTGATTTTGTTCTCAGCCTAGTGCAGCAACTAACAATGTGCATGAAGGATATTGGAAACAAGGGGCTCAAGGTTACCGAAGTTACCATGCTAGTTCCTTGCAATCAAACTTTCAGAAGCCTTTGGATTCTAATCCTGTTTCTGCAAGCTTTCAATCTCAACAACAGCCTGAAATTACTCAACAACCAAATCTACAATATTCAGCTTCTTATCAGGCGTCCCAAACCTATCAACCATCTCTACCATCAGCACCTCAAACTGCTACCCCCTATGATTCAGGTAGGGCTAGCAACGTGCAGATTCCAACAAATCCTAGAATCTCATCCAATTTACCTGTTGGTTTGCCGAAAAACAACAATGCTACAACTGGGGTGACAAAGCCAGCTTATATCGGCGTCTCACTTCCAAAGCCTAATGATAATGTGTCATCATCGGCTGCTGCTGCGGATTCTTCATTAAAGGTGAGACTAGATCTGTACTTAAAGAAGTTACTTTTGATATTATTTATATGTATTGACAATTAAGACATTTGTCGCTTGTCTCTTGGTAAAAGCCTAAAAGGCTGGTTATTTCCTATACCTCAGAAGAGGCATGTGATAAAATACATATCAAGTTCTGGTTAAGCATAAAATGTCTAGCTCTTCCATACTTAAGCTTGGTCTGTAATGTATTAAAAGGTTTCTTTACTTCCTAAACCATCTTATGTCTGTCTCCGGCGTTACTATGCTACATCCAATCTTTGTTTGTGTTGCAATCAAGCTTGCACATAGGTAGATTAGGTTGCTAATTGTTTTTTAGTTCTCATGAGATCCCGACAGTTCAGGTGGTAAGAAAAAGTGGTAATTTCTGCGTCAGAAGTATGTTTTTATGCTCCACTTCACATTTTAATGAGAATATATTAACCTTTAATTTGCCGTACTTATAATGGTCAACATGCATCCTTGTTAGTTATGAAAGTGGAACAGGGTTGTTGGTTTGCATCTTTCTACTAATTTCCCATTTGTTTCACTTAGACTCATTGATTTTGGCTTCCCTTTGCTACGCTATTTTTTGTTATGTGCATGTGTGTTAAAGAGTGTATTTTTTTGAGCTCTTACAGTTCCACAGCTATTGTTCTTGTTATGTCAATAATCATTTTAGTCCAGCTTTCCCTAATTATGGTGGTCTCGTATTATTTTTATCTCCTAGATTTGAACTTTCTTAGATCGTCCCTTCTTTTATCTAATCCTGGAATGAACTTCATACTTCACTTTTACGGTTTTACACTTTTACCTATGGGATGGGTCGTTGTGATTAGCACAAGCTGTGTCACCAGAAAAGTAGGTGTTTGATTTTGGAGTGGGTAAATAGATGGTGCATGACATGATGGATCAACAATACCTCTGTACTCATATTAACAACACATCTGTTTAAGCATAGAACAAATACTCGAAACTAGGCTATGTACTTGAAACTGAAATTTGTGTTGCTTGCAGCCTGGTACTCTTCCTAAATCACTGCGTGGATATGTAGAAAGGGCTTTGTCTCGTTGCAAGGATGATAAACAGATGGCAGCTTGTCAAGATGTTCTAAAGGAGGTATGCCCTGCTAATGCATGGATAATGTTGTTTGGTTTAATTTGCAAGTCAAGACAACAAATGCATAGAAATGTTATAAGGGGGTGAATTAGGAATTTGGTCATGTAAAAAATGAATTTGGTCACGACTGATATGTTACATCATGTATTTGTGTGTTAATTGTGCCTATCAGGGTTGGTCCTGATATGTTAAGAGTGCACAAATGCACATGCTTCCAAGGTTCCCTTTAAAGTTTAAACACATTAAAACCAAAATATATCAAGATCTTATGGTTTTTGCTCTAATCAAGCAGGTCAGGGAACTTGGCCCATGCTCGATATATTTATTGCTCAACATGTTAAGGATTTTCAAAAGAGCTTATGTTATTGGAAGTTATAGTTCATTAAGTGCGTGAATAGGAGTCTGTGAATGGATGGAGGAGCGAAATGCTGTCTTTTGTTTTTATGAAAGTTAAACATTAAGTTTTGCTGACTAATGATGATTTGTCTGAATTAAATTTGGTAGTATTATGTTGTGTCTTTTTACTTCTGTTCATCTTTCTGTTGTTTAGTCAGGCTTATCATACTCCGTATATGATATTGTTGTTATTGCTGGTACTTACAAATGATTTTTGTAGGTTATTACCAAGGCAAGTATTGATGGTACCCTAGCTACACGGGACTGGGATACAGAGCCTCTTTTTGCGCTTCCTAACACTGATATCATTAATAATGAGTATGTTGATTTCTGTGTGGATAAATAGATGCATAGTAATCGATTTTCATATGTTCTGTCACCTGGTTTATCTGTTGCAGCTTTTTTACCATTGCTGTATAAATGGTCTTAGTTGATGTGAATATTTGTAAAAAGTAAAAATCTTGTTTTCTGATCAGTTCACAAAACCTATATATTGTTGCAGTACTTCAACCAGTTCAACACCTTCATCGTCGCTATTGAAGAGCAGAAGTCCAACCAGGCGTACCAAAAGTCGGTGGGAGCCTTTACCAGAAGAAAAACCAGTTGAACGTCCATCGTTTACTACTCCCGCTAGTGTAAAATACAGCAGACCCATTAACACCAACGAAAGAGATAAGGTTTGTTTTTCATATTTTTTTGCGGGGTAACCATGCTTTCTGACCTTTTGGTCATTTATTTATGGGGTTTTTCTTAATATATCTAAGTAGCATTACATAAAGCATCAGTACCCCCTACCAAATACCAAGCCTAACTCAAAAGCAAGGTTTTGAGAGTAAAGGACCAACAAACATCGACCATATATTTAACTTATTTGAGGCTAAAATGGATCTATATACGAAAGCCCTTTGAAGATGGCCCCATAAGCATATGTGATAAGGGGGTCAAAATTGCAGCTTCTATTTATGTACAGACATGATTAATATGGTTCCTTAGCTTTTACTCAAATTTACAAGTGACATTATATTTGTATTTGTATTTCTGCAGTTTTCTACAGGAAAACCAAAGAGCGAGGAGAATAAATTTAGCAACCTAAAATATTATTTATCAAATCAGAAAGAAACGAATAAATCAATCCTTAGGCCAGCTAAGAGGCAACATGTTGGGGATGGTCGAATTGGATCAAGTAACGGTGACTCATCTAGCGACAGTGATAAAGAACAAAGCCTGACTGCATATTATGCTGGTGCAATTACACTTGCAGATTCACCTGAGGAAACAAAGAGACGTGAAAGTCGTTCAAAGCGTTTTGAAAAGAATCATGGAAACCGAGTTACATATAATATTACAAAATCCAAAAATTCTGGTACTGGAAACTTGTACACTAGAAGGGCTTCTGCATCTATGTTGGCAAATAGCAACAGTTCTGATGATGTTACTGCCAGCAGGGCAGTTGAGGATATTGACTGGGATTCTCTTACTGTTAAAGGCACTTGCCAAGAAATTGAGAAACGTTACTTGCGCCTTACTTCTGCTCCAGATCCAGCCACCGTAAGTTTTCTGCTACTTTCTGTTGAGACCTTAAGAGTTTCAGTTGAATTGAAGTTATGCTAATGGGTTGTTAGTTCTTTTTGAAACTTTTTATGTTAATCAAAATCAGATAATTAATGTTAGTAGATAGAGTAGAGCTTCTGGAATTTTGTCAGCTATAGGTATACCTTGTATAATTTTTTTGTTGGTAAATTAAACAAATACTTCAATATTTGTCTTTCTTCATTATACTAATAAAAAGAAATTTGGGGGGCATCTACAGTTGGGTTACAGGAGAGGGTAAAATACGTACATATAGTTTCTCCTTGAGTAAGTAGTTTTGTTGCAGATGACATGAAACTGATAATATGACCTTAAAGCCGCATTGATCTCCCTTAAAGCCGCATTGATCAATTTCATATTGCACATTATAATGGCCTCTAAATAAGTAAGTAGCTGTTTAGCACATGCATCATAAATTTTATTTTACCATCTCTTTAGGTAAGACCAGAAGAAGTGTTGGAGAAAGCTTTGGTTATGGTTCAAAATTCTCAAAAGAACTACCTCTATAAATGTGACCAGCTCAAATCTATTCGGCAAGATCTTACGGTACAAAGGATACGCAATGAGTTGACCGCCAAGGTATACATTATGTTTTTCCTATAATCATCAAGTTATCTTGCCTCAAAGGCTTACTGACGTCGTCTGTTAGTTAACAAACAAATTTTACCCATTGTGATTTACGAATCCATCTCTTGTTCATGTTTATTATTCAGGTCTATGAAACTCACGCACGATTAGCAATAGAAGTGGGCGACTTGTCCGAGTATAACCAGGTTTGTCTCCAGTGTAGTAGGAATTACTTCAGTTATGTTGCTTTGATCATCCATCATGAACCTTAAAAACTTAATTCTGTTTGTTTATTACTGCGTCAGTCTTAAGTTTGTAAGGGATGTTCGAGCCATAAAATTGGACATCCAGAGTTCCCATTTTCTATATTAAGCCAATTTGGTCTATACCCGTTATAAGCAATCACTATTCACTTCAATTCTTGTCATGTAAATTTTGCCTAGTGGTATCCTTTAATCCATATCTTAAGGTGCTCGGTTGAGGGTTCAAGTGTCAAGTCCCCATCTGGGACAAAAGTCTAGAGCAGGTGGGTGGCTGAGTTGCCATTCAAAATTGGATAGTCATAGGGAAAGAAGTCTGTTATAGTGTTCCCACAAAAATAAGAATGTGTCGACGACTAAGTAGTTGGCTAATGTATTTTAATAACTTAGTCACAAGTTGATAATTAGATAGTTTAGCTGAAGTGATGCATGCCAAATTGGTCGAAAGTATTTAAATGTACCAACTCTTAAATGTTTTTTTTATAACATAACCAAGGTACTTATTAGTTATTATTTGTAATGTAAAATGATAGACAGTCTTCTGTGGGTCAACTCAGCCTGCACTAATAAAGGACCTGTGTAACTCGAACATGATTTGGCTCATGATTTGAGTAGTTACCTGAAACACACCCAGATTACAGCATCTAATTTAACGTGTTTGGGCTTTTACTTTGAACTTTATTGCTGATACATATAAATGCATTTTGCAGTGCCAGTCACAGTTACAGACCCTTTATGCTGAAGGAATCAAGGGAAGCCATATGGAGTTTTCTGCTTACAATTTACTTTGTGTTATCTTGCACTCTAATAACAACAGAGATCTCCTGTCGGCAATGTCGAGGTTTGTAACATTATATGAGAATATTCATTCATTTATACATCAGCTTAAGATATACAGTATATATGTATTTTGTTAAAAAAAAAGATATATCAGCCTAGGACATATTTTTGTTCGAAAAAATATACACATATATATTTATTTCATCAACTGGATTAGCTTTTAAAAGTGAACTTCTATTCCATATTTAGATTATCAGTCGAAACACGGAAAGATGCAGCAGTAAAACATGCTCTTGCAGTTCGTGCTGCTGTCTCCTCTGGGAACTACGTACTGTTCTTCAGATTATACAAGAACGCACCTAACCTGAATACGTGTCTAATGGGTAAGTTCCATTTTCTCAATAGGGAAAATTGCATATTAAGGAGTGTACTTTCTGTCAGATTTCTGTTTTCGGGTATGTACTTTCCAGTCAACATAAAGGCCCGTCTTATAATTTCATAATTACATAGGTAACCTATTAGTTGTTAAACGATTTATTTAACCTGGTAACCAGGTTATAAACTTCTAGCTTACGCCCGTAAACATCTGATTTAAATCATGTTTCCTGAAAGTGGAATATATCCATAGTCCATACTCCTATTACATGCATTTAGTTATTAATAAGGTGAATGGATACGTATTCCATAAGTGATGGTTATGTGCTGGGTTGTATTTCTGCAGATCTTTATGTTGAGAAGATGCGATATGCAGCTGTAAAATCTATGACACGTTCATATCGTCCAACACTCCCAGTCTCTTATGTTGCTCAGATCCTTGGTTTCCAATCACCTGAACCATCGGATGATAAAGATATAGGAGGATTAGAGGAGTGCACAGAATGGTTAAAGGCTCATGGTTGTGTTACCACAGACAGTTCTGGAGAGATGATGCTTGATGCCAAGGTATGCTTCTAAAGTTTAAACATTGATATTCCAATTTAATGTGGTTACATTTATTTAGTTATTTCAAGGCAATGTTCGATATAAGAAACCAAGCAAATAGTTCTGTTCATTTTTAGTAAAGTAATATGTAAAAGTTTTTACCAAAAAAAAAGTAATATGTAAAAGTATATAGATCTGGCACAAAACCCATCTCAGATGCTGGTCTTTGAAGATCCAGATGTGATATCTACAATCTTAATATAGTCGGGTGCGGGTATTTACATAGATTAAACGTAGCACCTGCACAACCCAACGACAAGTTTCACATCAAACAAATACTCAATACTTAACCAAATGTGATCTAGTTTCCGTAACTGAATATATCATTTTTGTTTTGTGCAGGCTTCCATGGCTACTTTGTTTATGCCAGAACCTGACGATGCAGTGTCCCATGGAGATGCTAGTCTTGCTGTTAACGATTTTTTGACCCGTTCGTTATCATAAGAACGCATAAACTTGTACGAAAAGTAGGTGAGCTATTTCCTGGGATCCTGGAAAACTGGCCTGGAAATTATACATGGCATAGTTACCATAGTGGGATCAAAAGTGTATGTTCGTGGAGTTTAATAGGAAAAGGTCACTAAGTTGATCTGATATGTTGTTTTGATTAGAGTCGGGTCGTCATTCTTTTTTATAGAGGCACAAATTTGTATGGAAGATTGTGGATGACGTTTTTGTGCTAATTTTGTTTCTCCACTAGTAATGGAGTATCCACTAGTAATGGAGTATGATATTACTAGATTCTACTTAAAATAACATTAAGGGCAGGGCAGTTATAAAATCTATTTTCATTTAAGAAGTTTTTTTGAAATATGTGTAGTGATGTTTGTAGTCAAAATGGGATTTTTTTTTTTGCCTTTTTGTAGTTAAATTTTTACATTTGGTAATCTATATTAATACTGAAACGAGAAACATAATCGTTATCTTATGAAATGATGCATGATCTGTACTCGTAATTAACATCGTATCATAAAGAAAAATTGATGCAATGACTTGTAGCTAAATATCGTAATGGCTGATCTGATGTATTTCTAGGAGTGTTGCTAGATTATTCATTAATGTTAATATCAAGCGAGAGCTGTTGAAAAGTGCGTAAGTCATATGTATATCTATATCTTTTCAAAAAAGAATAATATGAATATTTACATGAGTTGGAGCATGTGACTCTAGTCACATACTTATACACTTACATAACTATTTATTAAAATATGTGGTAAAATATATTTATTATATGAGGTAGAGGAAAGTGTAAAAATCATCCTTATTCTTTATCGAAAAATCGAATTACATTCTTCGTTAGTTTTTCGGACAACAGCCATCCCTCCGTTAAAGCGCATGACACAATACATCTCTCATGGACTAACGTTGCAAATGTTTTCTCGTTAAGAATTAACAAGGTTTAAAGAGATGACATCTTTGTCTTTTTGCTTTTCCAGGGATGTTGTGAACCTTATCATAACTTATTTCGAAAAAAAAAAAATATTTTCGAAAAAAAATGTTTTATTTTCGAAAAAAAGTTTTATTTAAAAAAAAAAAATTCATTTTCGAAAAATAAGTTTAATTTTAAAAAAAATAAATTATTTTCGACAAAAATAGTTTTATTTTCGGAAAAAAATTACTTCCGAAAAAGAGTTTGATTTTTTTTCGAAAAAAGATTAAATTGTTTTTTCAAAATTCTTTGTTTCGAAACAAGTTATTTAAAAAAAGTTTAACTTTTGTTTTCGAAACAAACTTTTTAAAAAAATTAAACTTTTTTTTCGAAAAAAATGTTTTTATTTTTCATAAAAGATAAAACCTTTCTTTTTCAAAAATAATTTTTTTTGGAGACAAGTTATTTCGAAAATAAAACATTTTTTTGGAAATACAACTTTTTTTTTTGAAAATAAAAGTTTTTTCTTCGAAAATAAAACTATTTTCTTTCTAAAATTAAACTTTTTTTCTGAAAATAATTTTTTTTTTCGAAAATAATTTTCTTTTTGAAAATAAATTTTCTTTTCGAAATTTTTTTTTTTTTAAATATTTTTTTTTCAAAACAAGTTATATTAAGGTTCACCATACATCCCTGGAAAAAGAAAAAAACAATGAAACCCTCTTTTTAAACATTGTTAATTCTTAACGAAAAAAATATTTGCATCGTTAGTCCATGAGGGATGTATTGTCTCCCGCGCACTAACGGAGGGATGGCTGTTGTCCAAAAAACTAACGAAGGATGTAATTCGATTTTTCGACATAGCATAGGGATGATTTTTGCAATTCCCTCTATGAGGTATGGTTATATTAGATATCTTGTATGTTTTGGATATAATGGGACTAATCATCACCTTATATCTAATTTTGATCAAAGGCTCAGATTAATACTTAATTAAAAAGGGGCGGAAGAGCATTTTCGTCATTTTACCTCTCCTACCTAACACCTTCCACTCCCACCATATCCCATATCTAATAGATCGATGTTTTTTTTCTTCTCTCTAAAACACACACAAAACAAACACACATCTTCAGATTTTAATCTATCATCACAAACATCAAATCCATCGATCATTACCTTTGTAAATCAATAATCTCCTTCGTAAATAAGGTAAAGTTCATTCGATCTGTTTTTATCCATCTTTTTTAGCTTATTCGATGTGAATAAGCTTATAATTCATCTTTATTATTTTATAGCTTATTTGAGAAATTACATGAATTTAATGTGTCGGGTGATGAGGTAACTTATTAGATGATTAATGTGAATAAGCTTATAAATTATCATAATATTTATTATGGTGAATTATAAGCTAACTTATTAGCTTAATTTCATGAATTATAAGGTTTTATGGCTTAATCTCGCTGAACATATTTATCATATATGATACCTCCAAACATCATATATGATAAATATATCATATATGATATACAGAGCTATCATATATGATAATTTGATAATGTGCTTGAAATTAAATACAAGCAAGTATGTGATCTCTTAGTTGGTAATTAAAAGTTAGTTGTCTAATATATTATCACATTTGATAATCTGGTTCAAATGCATCTTTTGTAATACATCATATTTGATAATCTGGTTGAAATTTAGCTTCTTAAGATATCATATTTGATAATCTGTTTGAAACTAAGACCAAGTCTTTTTATTTGGGTACAAAAAGTTGTTTTTAAAGAATCTTGAAAAACTCAATCATATCAATGCCAAACAAGTGAAAAAAAGAGAAAGAGTCGTGAGGCCAAAGTGAGCTACAAAAAGACAATGTCAAGAAGTGCAACATGAAATTCCCGGCTAAAAGAACAAACAACAGCATGTGCATGAGATGACAAAAGACGAGTGTCAATGTTGCAACCAAAGTGTTGATGCATAAGATCCACTGTTTTAGTCATTTGACTTGTTTGTATTTTAGTAATTTGTGTATGATGTTGTAATACTTTAACTATGTAATGCTACTAAATCATTGAGCTTTTTGTTGAATTTGAAAATAGTGAAACATCCGCATATGTAACTTTTGGATAATATGCTTATTTTTTGATGTTTTTATCATTTGAAGCATAGTTTTTTTTACCTTTTTCATTAGTATCATATATGATAGTGAAATATCATATATGATAATCTATGTAACTCGTAAGTTCTGCCATATATGATAAATGTATTATCATATATGATACTGAAAAAAGATTGATAGATTATCATTTTTGAAACATCATATATGATGTGTACAACATATCAAATATGATACATCGTGTAAAAAATATAAACTACAAATATCATATATGATAAATCAATGAAATATTATGTGATAAAATAACTAAAACATATGTCATGTATACATGCAGCAAGTACATGACACATCATATCTGATGTGTACAATATATCACATATGATACATTAAGTAAAAAATGTTAACTACAAATATCATATATGTTAAATCAGCTAAACATACATGGTTTCTAAAAAACATAAATTACAAAACTTATTCAATAAAAATAATCAGCTGCTTCTTCATCCCTACATGTTGTTAACCGCACCTCCACACATACGCGTGCACGTCCTCTTGCTTTTGCTGCTACCCAGACAATTGCAGCATCCCTTCGTTGTTTTGTTAGCACAATATGCAATTATAAAGGAAGGAGAGAAATTAGGCACCATGTTATCAGCAACTGAATCATATATGATATAAGGAAGGTTTGAAGAGCTTAAAGAGATTTTCTACAAACTTAGTTACAAAGTCTGATTTTTTGTGATTTGTTAAATACATCATATATGATACTTCATATATCATATATGATAAATCTATCATATATCACATATTATATAACTATCATACATGATAAATGAGGTATCATATATGATACATCAAACTTACATCTTACATCATCAACTTAATTAAAATACCTAATAATTCACACTAACATAAGCTTATTCATACCTCGTATACTTATAAAACCTGATAATTCACCAAAATAAACTAATAAGCTAGCTTATTTATAACTCTTCTATAATTTCTAAGCTTATTCACATAAATCTCCTCTAATTTATACACTTATTCACATAGCTCTCATATCCTCTAATTCACAAGCTTATTCACTTGAAATAGCTTATTCACAATAATCTAATTATTCATATAAATCAACTAATAAGCTAGCTTATAATTAAGAACAATAAATTCAGATAGTTCATTCAAAATAAGCTAGCTAAAAGCTTATATATTTGAATGATGATAAATTAATAAGCTTATTTAAATGAAATAAGCTAAAATAAGAATAGATGTAATTAATCTAACATGGTGATGGATCAATCGATTTGTGGTGATCAATTCGTGATGATCGCTTTGTAATGCATTCATGATGGATTCGTGATGGTGGATTCATGATAGGTTTTATGGATTCATGATGATGGATTTGTAGAGAGAGAAACTAGATCCGGGGTAGAGAGAGAAAGGATGAGACGGTGTGTGTTTATTATGAGAAGGGAGTAAAAAAAGGCTTATATAGTAAATGGTGAAATGACTGAAATACCCATGCAGTGTAAAATGGGGATTTAATCCCAACCATTATATGAAAGGGAGATGAAGGGTAGGGATGAGTCCCTCATATCTTAGATAATTTTAGTATTCACATGAACTTAAATCTTATTTTATATATATATATATATATATACACTAGTGTCGTAACCCGCCCAACGGGCGGGGTCGTTTTTGTTGTTGTTTCGGAATGTTTATGGTTTGTTCGTTTTTAGTTTACTGAATTTGTAATTTAACCTTTAGTATATTTCAGTTATATTTTACGTTTAAGTAACGTTAAATTTATGTAAAAAAATAGATATTCTTAAAAAAAATTTAATTCGATCAAAATTTTAAAAAAATCCAATAGTTTTAAAATTTTTAAATGTTTGAAAAATATAATTTGTTACCTAAATATTTTTTAAAAGTACGTTCGTATATTAGTTATACCTGTTGGCAGTAGGATCCCTTTTTGTTAAAAGAAAACTAATTTTTCATACTCTTATGCCTTTGCCCACCCAACAAGCGTGTTTTGTCCCATTTTAATCTTTGTTCGTACAAATATTGTTTTTTTTTTAAATTTTGTTGGGCGGTTTTTACATTCATTTTCTTTTCCATATTGTAAACAAAATCAATGTGAGACATCCTTGCGATTTAATTTGCTTGGGACAGAAGTATTTATCATCTCAAAACGCCATGTATATCTTTTTACTGAAGTAAGATTGAACGAAACTTTGTGCTTTAGATGTATTTTACCTCTCATTTCTGTTTAAAAGGATGCAATTCCATTGTGTCGCAATTGAAGTTTTGTGATCAAAATAAAGTAACGGAACCAACTTTTTGTTTCAGGTATACAATATAACATATAAGAATGAGACTAAATGATTAAAAGATAAATGGTAACGACTATCCGAAATTATAATAAGAAACTATATAAAAGATTGTCGCCATAGCCATAAACTTGTATTACTGTATTGATATTTTATGCTTCTTCTTATTATAAGTTTGAACAATATTATGACAAATATCTCACAATAATTTTTGTATGTAGACTGAAGTTAGCTTATTACATAAAAAGTGAGAAATAAAAAGTATCTTCGAAATAAATATATGCATCGAAATCTGCCTGAATTTTTTCATTGCGTGAATGGCTTGCAAAAATCCAAAAGGTGTTATTTTATTCATTAAGATATTTTGAATTTCAATCTAACTATCACATCTTACTAGTAAAAGGTGGGTAAAAAGTCCGAGCCTGAGTAAAATAGAGTTGTTTGTTTATTTTAAATTGAGAAATGCTAATTTATACAAACAAACTCCCACATAATGAGGTGGACCAATGATATGCTATTATGTTTCTTCTTTCTTATTTTGATAGTCTATACATTAATTGCCACATACGTATTTAGATTTCTTTTTGTATAATTTATGTGGATATAGCATTCCTCTTTTAAATTATCTGAAAGATTTCAGTTATCCGTTTTTAAAATACAAATATTGCTTGCATTATTTGTGTCGTGATTCAGTACGTAGCAAATTATTTAACACCAAATAATTTTATAAAATGCATAGGAAAGTATTACATTTGTAGTTATCCGATTATAGACATTAGAATATTTGAAAAATAATTTTAATCACATCTACTTTCTCTAACTGTTTTTTTCATATAGAGTGAGAACAGTGTAATATACATACTCCGATCCTATTAAATAACAAATTGAGTAAATATGTTTAAAGTACCAACAACGTCCAACACCTTTATTTTTTACTGACACATTTATGTGTTTTGCTACTTTCTTTCACGGCTTCACATATTCTCTTTTCTCCCTTCTTTATCTTCTTCTTCGTAACAAAACCTGCTATATTTTTCCAAATTACGCCCACAAAAATAAAAATAAAACTCATTTAAAAATAGAAGACAACGTAGCAACCCATACCAAGTTAAAGTGGCGAAGGAGTTGCAAGAGTAAGGACATGTACAGATCTGCTCATCGCCTCTGAAAGTACCAGACAAAATATATCGTACTACCTCTGACTTTTAATGAAAAAACAAACAGTCGGGTTGTCTGATCACTGCGTCTGAACGGTCAGAGGTCACACATGGTTCAAACATTTTATGCAAAAACAAACACAGCCTAATTCTCCATCATTTGACATGTTTACGTCATTCCTTTTACATCATCATCGCCTTTAAGTCTTTCACATCGTCCCCTTCTACCATCAGTTTCATATCACATGTAATTAGATTCTTTTCATAAAATATGAACCGCATATAAGTAGGCGTTTTGGATTGCTTACCATTTTAGATTTTATTCTTCAAGCAACGGTTTTTCTTGTTTGCTCTCAGAAATTATCTTCTGAGTAGCCGAAGCTTCAGGTACAGCCCGCTTCATTGCATCTAACCCTGAACTTTTAAACGACCCTGTGCCAAAATTATGCTTCATGTCACTATTGTCCCGAACACAAAACTCATTTCTTAAATTGGATGTCGAGATCTTATCTGAAATTCACTTTTGGTATTATGAAATTGTAGTGTTATGAGTGATTGGAAAGTATGACATGCGGCCATCATGACATTAATATCATGATGCTAAAGCCAGTAAGCCACCTACAAAACAGTTTCAAATTTCAAAATTAGTCAATTAATTATCTTTATGAGCAAGAACGTGTACCACCAGTGATCAACTGCTCTTTACCTTAGCTATGTCCTTCGAGATAAGCCAAAGCTCATAATGCTGGTTTGGGAACTTTTCTACTTACTTTTTGCGCCAAGTTGGTTGATTTTGAAACGGTCCTTGCTATGCCGACCAATAGAGAAGGCAAGTTATTGCTAAAGTTACCAACTATGATTAAAGTTTACTTAAGAGATGAGGCTGCAACTGTCGTAAGTCTACTGAAAATTTTCATTAGTTGTACCTTCAGCCACTTTCCAAACCTTTTATAAAAAAATACCAATACATTACCATAAGTTATGTATGTTCGTCAATACGTGTTTTTTTCTAAAACATGGCATATAAAGTCACCACCTCTTTAAGTTCAGTGCCTCGGTACATCAATGTTTCAGTTCGAGTTCAGGATCTATAGTTGCATTCTGCCGCAAGTTACTTTTTGTTGCAAGTGGCAGATTATATTACAGTTCAAGTGGCATCTAAGTCCCTTTTTTAGCGTTCCGTAATCTAATGCCGCGATCAGATACTACCACCAGACGCCAACACATCAAAGTCATAAGGGCACCAATCTAAAGCCTTGACCGTAGGTGCATGGTGTGTGGACCGATGTACTGGTTCCCACTTAAGAGTGGCGATTCTCGTCATGAGCTTCAAAAAGTTGACTGTGTTAAGACCAGAAGGCCTAAACTTTGTCATCTTTTTTTTAAACATGTCAAGGATTTCTCCCTTTTAATGGTACCTAAGACAGTAATCAAGCCATGCAAGTCAAAGTCCAGGTAATATAGATAAACTAACCAGGTTCTTATTTTTGTTGTACATCCTTATTATACGATATCAAATACTTGTTGTACATCCTTATAGTACTATCTCAAATGCTTAATTCTACTGAAAGGTACCAAGTTAGTCGTAGTTGATATACACAACAGTCACTACAGGCTGCGATGGGTTAATCCGTGACACCGTTCGGTCTCATTCAAGCTTTTGTAAAAATTTCGCAACTGAAGTTGAGTTTCGTTAATAGCTTTTTGAGTCTGTCATAGAGTGGTACCTATAATATGACACTGATGCAACTTCAAACACGGGAAAACAATAATGTTTAATGCTAAGTATATGCCTAGTAGAATATGCAGGAGTTGTGGGTTGGAGCAATGAGGTTAATTTTCAGATCTGTGGGTTCAGGCAAGAAGGTTTAAGCAATATCTAAGACTTCTTTGTCCAACATTCCAATAACTACACAACTACAATTGAAAACAATCTCGTTTCCATGTCAGTTGCCTTCACCGACTGTCCAGAACAACAAAACCACCTAAAAACAATACTGATTGTTTCTTTCTGAAGCACAACGTTGAGTGGTCTAACTAATCTCAGAATTAAAACAAATTAAACAATGATAGGTTTGTCATAGAATCTTTTTAAGTCCAAAGGACATTTATATGTATCAATAAACGACAAGTTCATATTTGCCTCTTTGGGGATCATACTCTTACTGGGTGCGTTCCTGGTTTGTGGGGTCACACCAAAGGTGCGAAGAAAAAATGGTTTGTCAAGTCGAGCAGTTTGAATAAAATGTGCAAACATGAGTCTTTTTGTGTGGGCTAAAACGGGTTGGAGCAGTTTGAACAACAAAAAGCAAAATTACAACGATACACCAGGAGCATACAGTTTTGCTAATATTATGGTGAATGAAATCAGTTTGCTATAACCCGAACACCCCTTAAACTTTGTTGCAGCAGTAGGTTGACCTAAACATCTACTCCCATTAACTGCTGCATCAGCCATAACCAAACACCCCGTGAAGCTAGACTGTTGCAGCAGCTTGACACCATGACCCATAACCCTGTTGCAGCAATTATTGAATACTCTCATTAACAGCGGTTAAACTACAATAAATGATATTCAAATATACCTTTTTTGTTGTGTACATCTCTTCACGCCAAACCCATTCAAGTGTCTTGTGCAGATTACCCGTGATGGCTTGTGGAACAAAGTAAATATGAGGTTATATATCAGATGGATCAGCAAGCGTGTTATCCGGAACACCCACCACCTGTCAAATGCAATCCTGTTAGATTATGTTTAGGTTATGTTTCATTATATGTTAATTCCCTTTCTCAGATTTATAATAAAACTATTTATACCTTGACGGATAATAGAGCAAATTGATTCAATTTTTGTAGGTGGAGACACACACATTGTCGTCCAGAATGATCAACACTATTAAAATAGAGCAAGCCATATTAGCAGTAGGTGATCGGATATTGTATGATGAATAAAGCCATCAGTGTAAATACATGTATGGATAGACAAGAATCTTACACACCAATGATAGATCTGAGATTATATCAGATGGATCAGCAAGCATGACTAAATTCTAACAACATGAAACTTAAACATTCTCAAAATCAAGAACATAATAGAGTGGTAAATGTAGCTTTATTTTGAGTTAGAGTCGTAGTTTTATCAAATAATATATAACGAATAGTGAGCCCTCTCTAATCTATCTCCTTTAATTAAAACACCATTACTGGTTCCAACCCCAGTTGCAACCATGAAAATAGTTGGGGTGGCTAGACTAACCGCACAAGGACAATCAACAACTGAAATTGAAAACATAAGTGTGAAATTAAAGTAGTCTTTAGTCCACAAATAGACTTGTAATTTGCCTTCTATGTGTTTAGTTAGTAGTTGGGAATACTTTAAGTACGAGCTACGTATAAGTTGGTTTATGGTGAAGACAAATAAAGACATCTTTATAAATTCTGGCATATTTAGTTTAACACCAAAAAGTTTCAAAATAAGCCAAAAAAGAGCTTAAGAAACATAGGCCCAAAACCAACTAAGCCATAAGCCGACTATATAAACTGAAACAAACACCCCCTAAATTATGAAATTACGAATATTTCCAAAACACTCTAAAATGTGGTTACTTGATTATTTAAAGTATTGCAATACCAGAAAACCTTCTATTTTTCTACCTCCAAGACCATGTTTATAGTTTGAATATCATTAGGCACCTCCAAAAAGGAAATTAGAGCTTTTATCTATCTCTCGTCGCGAATAGTATAGATTAGCATTACATTATCATTTACAAGTTTCTCCACTTTGGATTTCATAAGGACTCGGTATAGGCTGTTATGACTTATGAGGCAATTCTGGTCTATGTTTGCCATTGATTTTTAATAGTTCAAACCCCAGCCAATGCCATTTAAAATATCACTTCAGCACCGATGAATTTAAGACTAAGTTACAGATAAACCAATACCTAGCAGTTAGAACAACTCACTGATTTTGCAATGCCACATCCAACATGTTTGGAGCTTACGTAACTTGATATTTCAAATTCATAACTTGTTTGTTTTCGCTCCTTGGCAGCTCAAACCCACTCTTCTGTTTTCATTCACTCTTCTTTAGTGAAAAATGCTTTGCACAATTGATCTCAAGTTCTGTCCCAGCATACGTTGAATATACAACAGACGCACAAGTATGTAATAAAAAAATGTAGGCAGTTTTTAACTCTTATCGAAGTGGTTAGATATCTTGTACAGTTTGTAGCAAAAGTTTTCGGGGAAAAATTTAGAGTAGTTTCTCTGGGTTTTTTTACTGTCTCGCTTTTCGTTGCAAATTTTGTGTTACTTTTTAACCTTTTTCAGAAACTGAAGAAAATGATCTGAACTGAGTTGTTAATTGTGCTTTCTTTCACCTGTTCAGCTTTAGTTTAGGAAAGGCTAAATAAAATGTGCATATATACCTCGATTGAAGGCATTCTCACTGATATATGAAAGTCCTTGCCATCGTGCACCGCTTCTATAATAGTAATACAGAGAGAGCTCTTAACATTTTGGCTCGTTCTGCCATCAAGCACTAATATAGTATCATACAACAGACTATTTGCATCGTACGATCTGGTCCAGTTATCCAAATGCGTAGAGCCTTTAGTGACCATACTTCTAGAATTCCCATTTACCGTTATTTGCGATAACCAAAGCATAAACATGTGAATTTAACGTTGCAAATATAAGATGACATAACGGTGAGAGAAATTGGCATACCCAATGGACAGACTTGACGAGTATTGAGCCATCTACAGATACAGTGAAACTTAAACGAAGTTCATACAGAGAACCAATAAGAAAAAGTGTGAGCTGGAAGTAAGATGCATTGCAATGATGCTATTGATTACACTTACCGAGGGAAATCCAATATCAGTGCTTAAACGTGAATGTGGTCTTGTCCTTCTGCATAAGCACGTCTTGTTTGTTGTTCCTGCTAGACGAACACTAACCTAGAAAGCCGAGACAGAAGAAGATGGATCTTCATTCCAAGAAGCCGCCACCTAACTTTTGAAAAATGGTTATAAAAAATACAATAGGAATAAGAGTGCTTTAGTCATCAACTTGAAGTAAAGTTTCTAAACAACTTTTGAGTGTATACTATGTGGATGAACATCAGACTGAATATTGTCAGCTACTTTGGACTTCCTCATCTCACGTACCCTCTAAGAAAAAAGAAACAAAAAAATTAATTGAATGAGGTGGCGTGGATGTTGTGTTGAAAATTAAGGCTAATATGCAGGAAATCAGGGTGTTTCAGCCTAAATATCAGTTGTAAATATGCGAGAAAATTGATATATTTTCTATATTACACACAAATACATTATCAGTAGTACCCACCTTACTAATAGTCGAGTGTCGTGAACCAGAAACCATGCAAAGAAACATCAGTGGTTTCTAAATCTTCGTCGGATCCCACACCGTCTTATTTGTAGCTACCATCTTGCTGACATGTTCTGCAACATCAAATTTTTTCTCAGCTTACCTTCAATAGTTAATATGCCCATTTTACCTCATCAATATAAAAACCGAGTGTTGGGAATAAATTAAGGCCAGATCACTTGAGCGCTGACAAGAACAACTCAAGCGTTGACAAGAACAAAGTGAGCGCTGACAGCTCAAGCGTTGACAAGTTAAAGTCAAGCGTTGATAGATTGAAGACAAGCACTGATGGAAGATATAAGCTACACGTTTATTATATTCTAGAATACTTCTAGTAAGGATAGAAACGACAATGTATTTTCTATGTTTATCTTTACCTAGAATAGTTGATACGTAGCTTATTGTAGAAGGCTTCTTAGTCTATAAAAGAAGGCCTTTAGGTTAATGTTTAGTATCAAGTTTTACATAAGTTTTCATTCGTAAACATCTTTCATTGTAAGCAAGCTCGACATTCATAATCAAAGTGAAAGTTTTGTTTACATCTTGTGTTCTTGTTTAAGTATTAAATTCCGCATAATACTTAGATTCACAAAGCATATAACAAAGGTTTCTCTACGTGTTATACTTGATCTAATCTCGTATACACAAAGCTAATCGATCTAAGTTTGGGATCAACAAGTGGTATCAGAGCATGTTGAGGAACTTTTGATCTTTGAAGAACACCAGAACGATACACGAACACCAAAACCCTAATTTTCTCAAAACCCTAAAAACATCATGTCTGAAGCAATAACCTCCTCCTCTTCACCATTACCAAACATCAAGATTCCCATGCTTGATGCAACCAACTTTGACTTATGGAAGTTCAACTTTGAACAATATCTGGGGATCTTTGATTACACACTCTGGGAAATTATTGAATATGGAAACTCATTCAATAAGGCTCAAAAGATTCAGGATGCCATTAATGCAAGATCAGCTGTTGAGGGATGTCCTGATGAAGATAAGAAAGAAAAACCTGGAGATGGTAGAGCTGTAGGTGCTGAAGATATTGCAAAGAAAAGGGTTGACATGAAAGCCCTAAATATTCTGAAAGTCTCTTTGGGACAAGAAAATCAGCACAAATATAGAGGCTATGAATCTGCTAAGGATCTTTGGGAAGCAGTTGAAGTTGCATATGGTGGTAATGCAGACACTAAGGAAGAAAAGAAAAAGCAACTTCTGCATGATTATGCTGTCTTCAAAGCTCAGCCCAATGAGAAACTGAGTAGTGTGAGAAGCAGATTGCTTGACATCACAAGCAAGTTGTCCTTCATGGGGACACAAGTTGGTGATGTTGACACCAATGCTACCTTTCTGAAAAGTCTTGGTGAGGCATGGAAGATTGAGGCAAGATCTATTCTTGCCAATAATACTTACAAGAGCTCCTCGTTTGATGACATCTACAACAAACTAAGACTGTTGGAAGATGAAACTCTTTCAGCACGTGGAAGCAAAGCTAGCACCAGCAACATGTCCTTCTTCTCTCATAGTGAAGGTCAATTCAATCAGAAGGACTCTTTTATGCATCCAGTTACTGGATCATCATTTGTCAGCGCTGGAACAAGTCCTGTCAACGTCTCCTTCTCAGACGCTGACACATTCATGAATGACTCCCCAAGAGTTAAACCTGCTGGTTTGGATTTGGATACTGTGTGTGCTTACATTGCTTCTTTGCCCAATGGTTCAGTGATTACATATGAGGACCTTGAGCAGATAAGTGATGAACACTTGGAAGAGATGGACATCAAGTGGAACATGGCTCTTGCTAGTATAAGAGCAAATAGGTGGAATAGAAGGTTCAAGAAGAAGATGACCTTCAATGCTAAAGACACTGCTGGATTTGATAAATCCAAAGTTGAGTGCTACAACTGTCATCGCATGGGGCACTTCATGAGGGAATGCAGATCTCCTAGAAGATCTGATGCTGGTAAACCCTCAAGTCAGGTTGTTAAAGCTCAAGACTCCAAAGCCATGGTTGCAGTTCAAGGAATTGATGGTACTGGATGGGATTGGAGCTATCTGGCTAAGGATGCTGAAGAGGACAAAGCTTTGATTGCTGATATTGAAGAAGAAGAGCATGTTGAATATGCTCTCATGGCACACTCCTCCTCTTCATCTGATAATGAGGTATATGATGATGCTTTTTGTAGCAAAGGTTGTAGGTTAAACACTGATAGACTTAACAAAGAGGTGTTAAAACTAAAAGATGATATGAGCACTGAAAGGTGTAAATTGTCCAATTACCAACTAGCTCTTACTGAAACTGAGAAAACCGTTTCTGAATACAAGAAAATGGAATTTGATTTAAAAGATAAGATAAATATCTTAAAACATGAGCTAGAGAGTAGTATGGATATTAGAAATATCATGACAAAAGTCAATAGAGACCTACAGGCTAAGTTAGATGAGGCCATTAAGAATAAAGATAATGTTGACCTCAAGATTCAAAGATTTGATAGAGCCACCCAAGCCCTAGGAGACTGTGTAGCTAAACAAAGGGATCCTA
Source organism: Glebionis coronaria (assembly GCA_025667525.1). Lineage (NCBI taxonomy): Eukaryota > Viridiplantae > Streptophyta > Magnoliopsida > Asterales > Asteraceae > Glebionis > Glebionis coronaria. The sequence continues at coordinate 169,172,282 of CM046875.1, forward strand.
AGGACATGACTGGGATTGGGATGAATGATTACTCTCTGGTTCCACCACCAGCTGGTGACTTCTATGGTGTCCTTAGAAAGGATTTGTCTTGGACTGGTATACCAGAATGCCAAGAAGAGGAATTCTCTCCTCCACCAAGAGTTGTCACCCCAGTAGAAGAGTATCAACAAAAACTGACTGACCTAAATGAGTGGAAGAAAGCTAACCCTACTTTATTTGTTAAGGGAGGTTTGCTATGTGAAAGTCCCAATGAATCACCACCCATTAAGGTTACTCACCCAGTTACTGGTAAAGCTGTTGACCTAGGCTCAAACACTGTTAGAAGACCTACCATTAAATATGCAGAGATGTATAGAAATAATAGGTCACCCAAGAGCCAAGTTAACAATCATGGAACAGGTTTCTTCGCTTCTAGACCTAAGAGTGTGTCTAAGAAAGCCTGTTATACTTGTGGTAGCTTTTCACATTTGGCATACAAGTGTGTCAACGCTCCCAAAGCCAGCGCTGATAGGAACAATTTCAGCGCTGATAGAAAGAAAGTCAACGTTGTTAGGAAGTCAAACGTTGTCAGACCCAGACCTTGTGTGCAGCAAAGTCCACAAGTGATTAGACCTGCCCCATTCTTCTCTAGAAGGTCTAACACTCATGGACAAAGACCTTTTCAAAAGACAAACACCTGGTCAAATAGGCAATGGGTTCCTGTAGCAAACCCTAGGTTCAACGCTGACAAGGGTAATTTCAGCGTTGACAGGACAAAATCCAACGCTGACAGAAACGTGACCAGACCTAAGTATTTGCAGCCACAAGGTAAGGGGTCAAAAGCTTCTTCAAGCTTAACATGGAGACCCAAGAAAGATTAAAACATTAATAATAATGGAATTTCAATGACTTGCAATAGGTTTAATTACATTTCAAAGGTCATTACAAAACCAATTGGGGTTAACTGGGTTTTTCATCCTAAAAGGGATGATAATGGGGTTGTTGTGAGAACTAAGTCTGTTCTTATTGAACAACCAGTTGAATCCAAGTCTTCTGAGACTTGGGTTCCCAAAGAAAACTAATTTGTTTTCTTTATGTGCAGGGCATTCAGAGACAGATCAATGATTATGGATATTGGGATAGTGGATGCTCAAGGCACATGACAGGAAAGGAAGACTATCTAACAAACTTCACTCCTATTCAAGATGGTGATAAGGTATACTTTGGAGGGGGCTACGGCACCATCACAGGCAAAGGAACCCTTCTCACCAATAATCTATGTTTTGAGAATGTCTTCCTGGTAAAAGAACTGGATTATAATCTGTTTAGTGTATCACAAGTGTGTGATAACAAAAATAAGGTTCTTTTCACTGATACTGAGTGTTTGGTGTTAAGCAAGGATTTTAAGATCCCTGATGAGAAGTACATTGAGTATAGAACACCTAGGCATAAGGACATATATAATGTGAATTTAAATGGGATTAAAGTGAATGCAAATATGTCTTGTTTTTATGCTAAGGCCTCAGTAGATGAAAGTAATTTGTGGCACAGGAGACTAGGGCACATAAATTTTAAAAATATAAATAGACTTGTGAGGCTTGGTTAGTTGATGGTTTGCCTGAGAAGGCCTTCCACAATGACCACTCTTGTGTTGCATGTCTTAAAGGCAAGCAGCACAAGGTCTCATTCAAGTCCAAGCAGGTGCATACTAGTTCCAGACCTCTTCATATGCTTCACATGGACCTCTTTGGTCCAACTAATATAGAAAGTTTGAATGGCAAGTCATATTGTTTTGTTGTCACTGATGACTTTTCTAGGTTTACTTGGACATTCTTTCTAGCTATGAAGAGTGACACAACTGATGTTCTTATTGAATTTATCACTCAAATTGAGAAAAGGTCTGGCAATGAGGTTAAGATGCTTAGGAGTGATAATGGTGGAGAATTTAGGAACAAGAAGCTTGATGATTTTTGTGCCAGGAAGGGAATTACTAGGCAATTCAGTATTGCTAGGACCCCACAACAAAATGGGGTTGCTGAAAGGAAAAATAGAACCCTAATTGAAGCAGCCAGAACTATGTTGGCTGATGCTCACTTTCCCATAACCTTTTGGGCTGAGGCTGTTAATACAGCATGCTATGTGCAAAATAGAGCATTGGTTAACAAAATTTAGAACAAGACACCTTATGAGCTACTTTGGGGAAGAAAACCTAATATTGGTTTTCTCAGACCTTTTGGATGTCATGTAGTAGTCTTAGACACTAGTGATGCCTTAGGGAAATTTAGTGCAAAAGGTGATGAAGGTTACTTCATGGGGTATTCAGTGCAGAGCAAGGGTTATAGGGTTTATCTTAAGGAGGACAAACGTATTGTTGAGAGAGTACATGTTAGGTTCTTAGAGAATAAACCTAGTGATCCTGAAAGTGGTCTTAATTGGTTGTTTGATTTGGAACCCTTATCTAGAACTTTAAATTATATGCCTGTCACTAATCCAGACATTGTGAAGGTAACTTCAAATGTTGTGGAGGAACAAGTTGTTAATGTTTCAGGTACACAGGTTGATGAGAGGGTTGGATCACAAGCAGAAAAGGCATCTCCTACATTTGAATATGTCACAATTCCCATTTGGACAGATGCTTTTGCTGCTGCTGCTGCTGCTGGACAAGGTAATGGTGGTCTCCAAATACCACCAGATACAAACATGCATGGTTCTTCAGGCGCTGACAAAGGAAAATCTAGCACTGACAAGACCAATTCAGACGTTGATGGCTCAGACGTTGACAACAACAGTTCAAGTGTTGTTAGCCCAAGCGCTGACAAACAAGGTTCAGAAGTTGACAACACCTTTGCACATCTTTTCTCTTCCACTTTTGAACAAGGAGGACCTTCCAGGATTTATGAAGAGATTCCTGTTGATCAAAGAGAGTCTGATGAAGAAGACATTGGCAATATGGAGCATGAGGTTGAGGACACCAGACTTTTTGAAGGAGGGGTTCTCACCTCCACAATGAAGAATCACCCCCCATCTCAAATCATTGGTGATGTTATGACTCTAGTTCAGACAAGAAGATCCCATCAAGGTCTTGGTGGATTTATTGCCAATATACACAAGAAGGTTGATACCCCTCTTGTGCAAGCATGTTTGTTTGCATGTTTTCTGTCACAAGAAGAACCCAAGAAGATATTTGATGCTCTCAAAGAACCAAGTTGGGTGGAAGCAATGCAGGATGAGCTTCACCAATTTGCAATTCAGGATGTTTGGGAACTGGTTGATTGTCCTAGATATGTCAGACCTATAGGGACAAGATGGGTTCTCAGGAACAAAAGAGATGAAAGAGGTATTGTGGTCAGAAACAAGGCAAGGTTAGTGGCTCAAGGTTATACACAAGAGGAGGGGATAGACTATGAGGAAGTCTTTGCACCAGTTGCAAGGATTGAAGCTATTAGGATTTTTCTAGCCTATGCATCTTGCATGGGCTTCACAGTCTATCAAATGGATGTGAAGAGTGCATTATTGTATGGCACCATTGTTGAGGAAGTTTATGTCATGCAACCTCCTGGTTTTGAGGATCCAGAGCATCCAGATAAAGTGTATAGAGTCAAAAAGGCTATGTATGGCCTTCATCAAGCCCCTAGAGCATGGTATGGTACTTTGTCTACATATTTGGTGGACAATGGATTCAAAAGGGGTACCATAGATCAGACACTATTTACAAAGAAGAAAGGCAAAGATGTGTTGCTTGTGCAGGTCTATGTTGATGATATCATTTTTGGGTCTACTGATCCAAAGATGAGTGAGGATTTCTCCAAGCTTATGACAGACAAATTCAAGATGAGTGCTATGGGGGAGATGAACTTCTTTCTTGGTTTACAAGTTCAGCAGAAAGAAGATGGTATCTTCATCTCCCAGGACAAATATGTTGCTGAAATCTTGAAGAAGTTTGGCTTTTCTCCACATGAAAAGAGGGCTTCCACTCTTATGGATAGAGAACACCCTTGGGGAAAGATTGGAGATGGGAAAGATGTTGATGTCAGGCATTATAGATCCATGATTGGATCCTTGATGTATCTTACTGCTTCCAGACCTGATATCATGTTTGCTGTATGTGCTTGTGCACGTCATCAAGTGACTCCCAAAGAATGTCACCTTTATGCTGTGAAGAGGATCTTTAGGTACCTAAGATGTTTCCCTAATCTTGGTTTGTGGTACCCAAAGGATTCACCATTGGAGCTGATTGCATATTCAGATAGTGATTATGGAGGTGATAAGTTTGATAGGAAATCCACAACTGGTGGATGTCAGTTTCTTGGGAGCAGATTAATATCTTGGCAATGCAAGAAACAAACAGTGGTGGCTAATTCTACAACTGAAGCAGAGTATGTGGCTGCAGCAGCATGTTGTGGGCAAGTGTTGTGGATTCAGAACCAGCTGCTGGATTATGGGTATAATTTCATGCATACTAAGATATTTGTTGACAATAATAGTACTTTATGCATCATTAAGAATCATGTGCATCATTCTAAAACTAAACACATAGAAATTAGACACCATTTTATAAGAGATTGCTTTGAGAAAGGTTTAATACAACCAGATAGGGTTGACACTGAGGAAAATGTGTCAGATTTATTAACTAAACCTTTTGATACTGGAAGATTTTAATACTTGGTAACAAGTATTGGAATGGTTAATCTCACTTAATATGTGTTTTGGATTCTTTTTGTAAAAGTATGTACTGGATGATGCATTATTATTATTGGTCTTATTGATAATTTAGATTTTCCACTATATTTTTCTAACACTGACAAAGGTTGTTTGAACACTGATAAGTGTTTTTGCAACGTTGTTAGCAATATAATTGTCTAACGCTGACAAAGCTTCCTTCAACGCTGTTGTGTGTTATCGGGGCGTTGTCAGCAACAATGTTAGTTTTGTGGTTTTTAATCTATATGTGCAGATGGTGTTAGCAGTATACCATTGGATACAGAGTTGCTTATGGATCAAAGGAGAAGCATTTGGACAAATTTTTATTTATGGATGATGGTTGGAATGTTTCATTCCTATCTTGACATAAATTTTTTATGTTCATGCATGATTTTAGCAAACTTTTTGTATCATAGTTTAAGGGGAGGTTTTAGGAACCTTTAGGATTTTTGGGTATCCATATGATACTCTTATCACAATTCTAGATTGTGTCCACAGGTGAGTATGGGTTAGTTTTACTAAACCATGAGGCACTGTAGCATGCATAGTATATCAACTTTGCATGCTGCCAAGACATTTTTGGCCTAGAATTGGTTGTGGTCTGTTGGGAGACTTGGGAATGATTTTGATATGGGATTTACCTCGGAGTAACAAGGATTTTATAAGGTAACTTGGTTGTTAAGACTTTTGGTTAGCAAGGGACACTAGAGGACTGTTATGTCTATCTTGCTTATGCAAGTGTGCATAACTGGACAGTGCTTGCCGCCCTATAATAATTATCAGCTTTTGGTTACCTTCTCTAGGATAAATTACTTGTTAAGGTCATTTTTCACTTTTTAAAACAATTTTATCTTTGGACGTTGACAAGAAATTTCCAAGCGTTGTTGTGACCAAATTGGACGCTGACATGGCTTTAGGCGAACGTTGACAAGATTATAGCCGTTGGGCGTTGATAGGTTATATTTGACCGTTGACACTCAATGGGACCTACCCAGTTGTTACTTTTTGACATATTTTCAAGCCGTAATTTTAGGAGTTGTTACTTTCATTAAATGCATGAGATAACTTATAACTTTTTCAATATTTTCATGATTAGTTTTTGAAAATCTTTGCCTATTTTTGGGCCAATCACATGCATTCTTTATCTCCTATAAATTTGGCTCCTATTTTTAAACAGGGTATCTATAATTCTTGTCTAACACTTTTCTCTTATCAACCTTCATCTTCTACACTTCAAATTAACAGCTTTCATCAATGGCACCAAGATTTAACTCAGCAGAATTGGATTTGGGGTTCAAGTCTCAACACAACATGATTGCTTATCTTGTTGCTGATAATGATTTGTTTCCTCAATACACACAAATGGTGGCGTATTTGAACGCATCCCCATTAAGGTATGCTCTTTCTCATGCACCACTCATTCCAGTCACACACATTAAGCAGTTTTGGAACACTGTTAGTTCCTCAACAGTTAATGGAGTGACCACATTAACTTCTATTGTTCATGGGAGGTCTTGGGTGGTTACTGAGGCCTTGGTACGCCAGGCCTTGCATCTTGATGATGCTGATGGTGTAACCATTCTTCCCATAACTGAAATAGAACAAGGGCTTAGGGCTTTGGGATATCCAATTCCTGATGAAGGTACTCTTAATAAGTACCATAAGCAGGAATTTCCCCCAGCCTGGAAGTACCTCATTCACATTCTCCTTCAATGTTTGAGTCCCAAATGTACTGCACACAATGAGATCAATAGATCCATTGCAACTGCTATTGTGTGCATTGCAACAGGGCAAAAATATAACTATTCTAAAATGATTTTTGAAGGGATGTGTAAAAACAAGGGGACAAAAATGACTTTAGCTTATCCCCGTTTTCTGCAAATGATTTTTGATGATCAAAGATATTGTTCAAGGGATCACAATGATTTTTATAAAATCCCTGAACAAAAGAAAGCTATTTTTACAAAGATGAACTCACCACCTCATAGAGACTTACCTTTAACCCCAGCCATGCTTGCTGTTATTGCAGCAGCACAACCCCAACCAGACCCTCAACCTTAAATTGACCCTCACCCACAACTTGAACCTATTCCTGAACCTTTACCCTCACCTGAACAAATGCAAATAGACCAAGAACCCTTTGACGCTGACACATCAAATGTTGGCATTGATGTGCCTATTTCCAACGCTGACACTCAACCATCACAATCCCAAACACCCCTTAACCAACCCACATCTACCCATTCTTCCACACCATCTTCCACACCACCTGAATATAGGTTGATCAAACGCCAAAGGACTACTGGAGTGTTCTCCTCTGGTGGTCCTAGCCATGAAGCAGAGAGAACCACCACCACAAGTGTGGCTGGTGACCTGGATGAGGCTGGGACTATTGGTTCTGGCTTAGAAGCTGGCCAAGACAGTCCCACCATACTTAAGTCCTCATCCATGCCCAATGAACCTGACTTGGGAGGTCAAATCCCCATTTCAGAAGAGGGCAGACTGGAACCAATGACTATTTTGGAATTGACGGCAGTCTGCATTAGCTTGCAAAAGCAAAATGTAGACTTAGTACAAATTGTCAGCTCACAAGGCCTTGAACTCAAGGAATTGAGGGAGAGGATTGTTGTTTTGGAGAGTGATCATGCTAGGAGGGGTATGGAGGAGTCTTCCAAAGGGGAGGAAGATCAAAGAAATCTGAGTGATAAGAGCAGTCAAGATGGTCGATCAATGGATGTTGCTGAAGCTCTTACTACTTTGAAGGAACAAACAGGTTTTGATACGTCCTTAATCTCTCCAACCAATCTAAATTTATCATTTACAGCTATGTTGAGAGAGGTTACACAAGGCGCTGAGGGAAAATATTTGAGCGTTGACAAGACAAATTTGGACGCTGATAGAAGTATTTTGGGCGCTGATAGAGGAAATTTGGGCGTTGACAGATCTGCATTTGGAGGTGATGTATTCCAGTCATCATCTATCATCAAGGATGTTCCTACTCAGGTATTACCATCTACCTTACCAACCATTGCACCATCAGATAAGGGTAAGGGTAAATTGGTAGAAGAAATTGTTCCAAAGAATGTAGCCCAAGTTGAATTTGATAGAAGATTGGCTGAGCAAATGATGGAACAAGGTGAAAAGGAAAAGTCACCATTTGTTGTGACTTCTGAAGAAGAAAGTGATGGAGCTAGCTCAGACTCAAGTGTGATGATTATTGAACCAGAAAGGCTTGAGTATGGTGATGAGCTTTCTAGGGAAAAGTTGAGAGATTTAAAGTTGCAGATTGACTTTGACATGCCAGAGGTGGTTCAGATGTACAATTCTTGGGAAGAAAGCTGCATGGATAATCCAGACTTGACCATTTCAGATCAAATATGGGGTTTGGAGCTTCTTCTTAGAGTTCAGAAGGATTGTAAGGTGATTTTGAAGCACAAGGCAAGCAACATTCTCTCTGAGTTGAAAAGGGATAGAAGGAAGCTCTACTTTATGTTGCTCAGATGACATGGAGTTGGATGGACACATCAGAAGTTAAAGGCTTTGACATTTGATGAGTTGGAACATAGGGCTTATCCTATTTGGGTGAAAGTGCAGGAAGAAAACACTTTCAGACTTCTTTCAGATGAAAGAAAGGAGCAACTTGCAGAAGAGATGGAAATCAAGAAAGCTATGATAGTTCCCAGGACAGTGAAGAAGGGATTTACACTTGAGTTTCCAAAAGATATGAATCAACTATATCCAAGTGAAGCAGTTATTAGAAAGAGCCTCAAGCTCTCCCCATTAGAAGCTTCAGATATGGTGCAGGTGTTACCACTAGATTCCAGGAATCCAATTGTGAGTTATGATGAGGATGAATGTGGATTCTGGAAGATTGGAAGATATGGCAAGGAGGTACACACTTTTACCACTCTCATATCTTTATTTGCAAGTTGTGATAGAGAAGACTTGGTGGACCTTTGGAGGTTGCTGGAGACCAAGTATGAGGCTGAAGCACCAACTTCAGCTAATGGAATAAAACTTTGGACCACATTCAAAAGAATGTGTGGGACAAATGAGGAAGATCCTGAAATATGGAAGGATCTTGAAGATGACCTCAGTGGTCTTCAATGGAGGTTATATTCAGCTGCTGGTGTATATCATTTGAGTTCTACAAAGTTTGCTGAGTATCTACTTGTAGATGCTCAGTATTTCATATCCAAGGCTGTTTTGGAAAAGATGAAGGACACTAAGTTGGAGATAGATTATACAAGTGACGTGGCAAAGAATTTGATCAGATTTGTTTATTACCAGTATGATAAGGTTTGTCAGACTCCTCCAAGTTCTTAATGATTATTCAGAAACTTGATCATAAGAGTGGATATCAAGTTTAGGGGAGGATTGTTGGGAATAAATTAAGGCCAGATCACTTGAGCGCTGACAAGAACAACTCAAGCGTTGACAAGAACAAAGTGAGCGCTGACAGCTCAAGCGTTGACAAGTTAAAGTCAAGCGTTGATAGATTGAAGACAAGCACTGATGGAAGATATAAGCTACACGTTTATTATATTCTAGAATACTTCTAGTAAGGATAGAAACGACAATGTATTTTCTATGTTTATCTTTACCTAGAATAGTTGATACGTAGCTTATTGTACAAGGCTTCTTAGTCTATAAAAGAAGGCCTTTAGGTTAATGTTTAGTATCAAGTTTTACATAAGTTTTCATTCGTAAACATCTTTCATTGTAAGCAAGCTCGACATTCATAATCAAAGTGAAAGTTTTGTTTACATCTTGTGTTCTTGTTTAAGTATTAAATTCCGCATAATACTTAGATTCACAAAGCATATAACAAAGGTTTCTCTACGTTTTATACTTGATCTAATCTCGTATACACAAAGCTAATCGATCTAAGTTTGGGATCAACACCGAGCATTGTTAAATCACTGAGGTTTAAATCACTAAGGTTTAAGGCTATTTACAATCAGCTATACATTCAACCATATGAATAAATTTGCAATACTTTTGATCCCACATCCGGATGTACCTCATCAGCAGCCGTAACCTGTGGTGATATTGACTCAAGTAATCTCTTTACATTCTGCAACATATATTGTAAATATATCAAAAAAAAATTCACAAATAAATGCGGATCTAATTTTTCATGCTGATTCTAACTTTTTTGTACAAAGTATTAACAGAAGCTATAATTCCACAAGAGTGGAATTAAACCTAGATCGTGAAATCAAAAATTCAATGATCAAATATTTGGAAGTTAAAATAAAAAGGATTACCTTGTTGGTCTTCATGGGTTAGATTTAGGTCTTAATGTGGCTCAATTTTTTGTCCCGGTATACACTTGCATCAACTTTCACCACAACCTTATAAGCATTAAAGTAAGTAGCTGCAAAATATTCATAAAGCCCAATAATAGTATCAAAAAGCAGAGATGAAGACACTTGTTTGACAACCAATCATACATGTTGTGTGAAGAAAAGGATGTCAGACAGTTAACACATAACCATGGTTCAAGATTTATTAACTTATCTCATTTAACTTGGCAGATCTGTTGATATTAGAAAAACACCAAGAGCTTTGAACACCAAACAGAGATCAAACAAAGACCAACAGAGATCAAAGAAACGTTATTAGGGTTTTTGCTTATACTAACTGAGATGAGAAGTGTGTCAAAAAACTAATTAACAAAAGTGTATGTTCGTGTTAAAAAAAGTGTATCATTAGGGTTTGAGAAAAGAGAGATACTCATTAACCTGAAAAAACAAAGATTGGGATTTGTGTAATTTCATTCATATTAAAAAAAATTAACTTCTAAATTAAGATAAATGATTTTATGATGTGTATATTAATTTGGTTTTGAATATAAAAATACAAATAATGGTTTGGCATAGTTGGTAAAACTGGTTGGATATGAAGGAGAGGTCACATGTTCGAATCCATCTATGGACATTTTTTTAAACCTATCTGAATTTTAGATATTATTAAAAAAATAAAAAAATTTATATTGTTTAAAACATATAAAAAACGGAGCAAAAAACCGGAAATAAATTAAAGCACTTGAACCGGACCGGTCAAAACCTTCAAAACGCGAAATTCAAACACAGTTCTGGTAATTGCGTTTCAAAAAACTGTGATTCAAAAGCCGAATTTTGTGGAATTTGGAGATTTTCTAGGAAATTCTGAAATATTATTGGCTAAAAGATGTGACTGAGATATGACTGGATTAAAAAATGTGGTTTCAAATCATAATTATACCTATATATAATATAAACATATATATATATATATATATATATATATATATATATATATATATATATATATATATATATATATATATATATATATATATATATATATATATATATATATATATATATATATATATATATATATATATATAGATTTGCGTTCAAGTGTGTCACACTAATAACTCGCTTTTTGTTGGTTAATAAAAGGTTATTGCTTGCAAGATCTCTCTTTGCGTTGCTCGTACCCAATGGATATATCGTTGTTTCGTTCTCGGTATCTTCTCGAATCGATCACGGTCAAAAGTGGAATAGTTGTAATTGGTGACTAAAAGGGGGAGCTTTGGTCTAAATCTACTAAAATGATAAAGGCAAGTAATGATAAAACTAAACTAAAAGCTTTAAATGAAACAGTAATACCTCATGAAGAATAGAACTAGAATTCTTTTATTCGGAAAGTTGGCCTTACTCGGAATAATTGGAAAACATCCTATTCAGAATACTCTGGAAAAGCCTTATTCGGAATATTTTTGTTCTATGCGGAAAGTTATGATCATGCGGAAAGTAGAGCTATTCGGAATAAACCCCTATTCGGAAAACTTTCTTACTCGGAATAAATTTTGAAAACCCTATTCGGAAAATATCTCTATTCGGAAAGTGGGGCTATTCGGAACATATTTCTTATGCGGAATAATCAGCCTATTCGGAATATTTTTGGAAAAAGCTCTATTCGGAAAAACTCGGAAAGAACCCTTACTCGGAATATTGGAAATATTTCGAATAACACAAAATTCAACCCTTACTCGGAATGTTGAAATGTTCCGAATGGACAAGAAATGAAACCCTTACTCGGAATATTGGAAATATTCCGAATAACACAAAATTCAAACCTTTATTCGGCAAGTTGGAAAGTTCCGAATAACACAAAATTTAAAGCCCTATTCGGAATAATGGAAGTTTCCGAATAGACAACACCCCAGATTCCCTATTCGGAATCTGGGCGAGATCAGGAACTGGACGAAGAACAGATAGACACGAATGATACCAAAACCCACACAACCAAGCACAAACGTTTCACCAAATTAACCACGAATCATCTACTAATTACAAGGATCAAATCCCAATCATAAAAACATCAATTCAACAACTTTTTAGAATCAAACTAGAACCAAATAGAACTTAAGAACTTGTAAGAAAAAGATGAAGAAGAACAAGATGAATCAAAAGATTAAAGGAAGGATTGTATTAATGATTTAAGATTCAAAACAACAAAGATTAACTTACAAGATTGGAAGATAAATCAAACAAAGATTAAAACCACTCCTTAAGGGAGATGGTTCCTAAAAACTAGGAAGAAGAAAATAACTGGAAAAAGAAGAAGAGTGTGTAACGAATGTGTGAGTGGGAGGAGTATTTATAGGCTTCTCCCTTGGTTGGTGAGTGGGCTTTCTTCCCTTCTTTTTGTCTTCTCGTCTTTTCAGAAAAGTTGACGTTTTCGATTCTGATTCGGGATTTGTCGTCGATTAAATTCAACTCGTCTTTTAATTTCTTCGTTAAATAGACTTGAGTTTCTTCGACATGTGTAAATCTTCCGTCTTTGGTCCTTTTCTTCGATAAATCTTCAAATAGGCCCATTGACTTCAAATCTTTTGCATCTCTTGGACAATAGACTTCGTCTTCAGTCTTTTTCCTTGATAAAACCCGTGCAATCCCATGTTTTCTTCAATATTTATCCGGTTGGCTCTGAAAACATAACAAACACACAAACCACGCATAATTCCAAACAAATGACCTTAAATACGCGTTTTGGTCTTGTTTTAGCAAGAAATAAGTGGTAGAAAAGATGGGTGTTTACACACCTATCAAATCCCCTACACTTAACCATTGCCATGCCCTCATGCAATGCTTAGTGATAAAGCAACGTTACACTTTTCTCATAATTAATTAACCTTGGCCTTATTCAAATAAAAATTAAAGCACTAAAAGAAATTTAAAGCAAACAAAAGGATAGAACATAACTATGTGGAAATAACTTGTAAAGAGATCGAGGACTTACATTAGGGCTTTTGGTGCTGCGAAGATTTATCACCCTCAAGTTTCACGTTCCCCAAACTAAGCTTAAAAACGAGATCATTGTTATTATAAGTTAGCAATTCAAACATTTACACACATGGCTTAAATAAATGCTTAGACTCCCTTATTCCTAGGTGTATCTCTTATATTTTATTTTTGTCTTAGAATGATCATGAAGATGCATTTTTGGACTTATTTTGATAGTTCATTTAGGCTGAAAGCAAAGTAGGACGATTTGATCAATAGTTAGCTAAAGGACAAAATCTCTTAAAACTGCTTCTCGGGATATCAGAAAGTTCATATCTTGGCATAACTTGGTTCACGATTTGAGACCTTTCTCGGGCCGATATTTGGCATGTACTTCATACTTCATATCTTCGAGAGACGTTCTTGAGATAATGGTCTTCTCATCATAATAGAGTTTCTTCACTTTGGAGACTTTTGAGGAGTACTCCACTTTGTTGACCACGACTTCATGATTATTTCTTCAATCTCTAATTGGGATTTTGAGATACAACGATCCGCCTCCTTTTCGGACTTGGATCTATTTATCCTCATACCTTGTTAGGGTCTTTTCGGATAGACTTCTCCATCATCTTTGTGGGAGTTGATTGCTTTTCGTCGTGAGTCTTGATCCTTCATATTGATTTTGGAGATAATGCTTTTCACATCACTTTTGGGATCTTCAGCAATAAAATTGAATCCTCATGCCTTGTTAGGGCCTTTTCGGACTCGCCAATCTTCGCGCCCCGCTTCATAAGTTATGCCTTGGCTATGAACTCTCGTCATTACCGAGCAACTTTTAAACGATCTTGGGCTAGAAGCTAAGTAACCTTTCAAATCGTACGACCTTACTTATTGCAGATAAATTATTAGCAAGTGATGGGAGAATAGGCAAATAATTACACCAAGTGAGCTTGTATAAGAATACCGACTTATAATTGACTCTATCATTTCTCGTCCTCCACAATTTAAAATCTCAAGTAATGAGATTCGTGGACACTTAGCCTAAATAAACCAATTAAGGTCTACATGGTTAAGGATACTAGCTAGAATAAACTAGAATAAGTCTATTCGGGTTGAGTCAAAATAAACGCAACGGGCCTAATATGTTCAAGATTTCAAAACTAGCTACATCACTTTATTAATATTTTTGACTTTATTGCGGGATATATACATATGAAAGCAACGATAAAAATTTAAAATTTACGACAAAATGGCCAAAGTTGATTAAAAATTTGAAAAATGTTGAAAAGTATGATTTTCCGGTTAAATGAAGGCATTTTCATGTAAAAGTCCACTTAAAACTTCGATAGAAGTCTCCCCTACACTTAAGATAAACATTGTCCTCAATGTTTAAGCATGTGGGAAGGGTCTCCCCTACACTTATGACATTGTGCACGTTGGTTAAATCAAGCTAAGGAGGAGACGACTGAAGTGATCAACTTCAAATGTGAGTATGAAGAAAATTGAATCACGATAGTTGAGAGATAGAACCAGATTTCGGATAACATGGGATCACGGTTCTTCAAAGATTCCAAGAGTGCAATAATCCCTGTAATCACATCACCATCCAAAAACAAGCAACCTATATAGCTCCCCCTACACTTATGATGAAAAACGGGAAAGGGGGATAGATACTCGGGTTGCCTCCCGAGGAGCGCTTGTTTTTGTTTACCGAGTCGCGAGCCTGACTCGGTCCCGAACTAATTCAAGGGAAACGTGGTGAGGGATGGAATCATCTCCTTAGAGATGTCCTCACCAACGTACAACTTCAAACGCTGGCCATTCACCTTGAAGTTAGGCCCATTTGGCTGAGAAAGCTCAATGGTGCCATAGGGAAAGACATTGGCGATGGTGAATGGACCAGACCAGCGGCTCTTCAACTTGCCTGAGAAGATCTTCAACCGAGAGTTAAAGAGCAAGACTTGATCACCAACGTTGAACTCTCGGTTCTTGATTTTAGCATCGTGGATAATCTTGGTCTTCTCCTTGTAAATCAATGAGTTCTCGTAAGCTTGATTCCTCAATTCTTGAAGCTCGTTGAGTTGAATCTTCCGAAAATCACCGGCTTTGTTGATGTCGAAGTTAGCCCACTTCAAGGCCCAGTATGCCTTATGTTCTAGCTCGATGGGGAGGTGGCAGGCTTTCCCGTACACGAGACGATAAGGTGTACAACCAATCGGCGTCTTATAGGCGGTACGGAAAGCCCACAGAGCATCATCAAGTTTATCGGCCCACGAGGCACGATGCTCTCCCACAGTACGTTCCAAAATTCTCTTCAATCCACGGTTGGATATCTCGGCTTGACCGTTGGTTTGAGGGTGATAGGCGGTGGAAAGACGGTGATTGACACCGTACTTAGCCATGACTCTTGCAAATTGCTCGTTGCAAAAATGAGTCCCGCGGTCACTGATAATAGCACGAGGAACACCGAAACGAGCAAACAATTGTTTCAAGAAATTACAAACCACCCTCGCGTCGTTAGTGGGTAAAGCTTTTGCTTCAACCCATTTAGAAACGTAGTCGACAGCGACAAGGATGTATTTGTTGCCTTTAGAAGACGGGAATGGCCCCATAAAGTCGATGCCCCAGACATCAAAGATTTCACATTCTTGTATGAAATTTTGAGGCATCTCATCTTTATGTGTGATCTTGCCTTGTTTTTGGCAAGCATCACAATGTTTAACCATCTCGTGAGCATCACGATAAATGGTGGGCCAATAGAATCCCGAGTCAAACACTTTTTTGGCGGTGAAGTTGGGACCAAAGTGACCACCGGTGGGTCCTTTGTGGCACGCTTGGAGAATATCAAAAGCTGCCGGTCCGTCAACACACCGACGAATAATCAGGTCAGCGCATTGTTTGAATAGAAAAGGGTCCTCCCAGAAGTAAGTCTTAACATCGTTCAAGAACTTCTTCTTTTGTTGGGATGTTAACCCTTGGATGAGAACACCACCCGCTAAGTAGTTTGCAATATCGGCAAACCACGGGGTGCCATCAAGATTGGGATTGATCGACATTAAGGTTTCAAGGGGAAAAGAGTCATTGATCTCTTTGTTCGGATGGTCCCCTTGATATGGATCCTCAAGTCGGCTCAGATGATCCGCGGCCAGGTTTTCAGCACCCTTCTTATCACGAATTTCAATGTTGAATTCTTGAAGGAGTAAAACCCAGCGGAGAAGTCTTGGTTTAGAATCATTCTTAGTCATCAAGTACTTCAACGCGGAATGGTCCGTGTATACGATGGTGGTGGATAAAACAAGATAGGGGCGAAATTTCTCAAAAGCATAGACAACAGCTAAAAGCTCTTTTTCGGTTGTCGTATAATGCAATTGAGCCCCCGTCATTGTTTTGCTAGCGTAGTGGATTGGTTGGAAGTGTTTATTCACTCGTTGGCCCAAAACCGCACCAATAGCAAAGTCGCTAGCGTCGCACATCAATTCAAAAGGCAGCTCCCAATTAGGGGTAACCAAGACCGGTGCCTTAGTCAGCTTATCCTTGAGAAGATTGAATGCTTCGAGACACTCTTTAGAAAAGATAAAAGGAGTATCTTTTTCCAAGAGGTGGGTCATCGGGCGAGCGATTTTAGAGAAATCTTGAATAAATCGTCGATAGAAGCCCGCATGACCCAAAAAGCTTCTCACACCCTTCACGGTTGAAGGTGGAGGTAATTTGGCTATGACATCTACTTTAGCACGGTCGACTTCAAGACCGGCTTTAGAGATTTTGTGTCCTAGCACAATGCCTTCTTTTACCATAAAATGGCATTTTTCCCAATTTAGAACAAGGCGAGTGTCTTCGCACCGCTTAAGCATGCGTTCCAAATTGGCAAGGCAAGCAGAGAAGGAATCCCCGAAGACCGAGAAATCATCCATGAAGACTTCCATGGTTTGCTCGACCATGTCATGGAATATAGCCAACATGCACCTTTGGAAAGTCCCGGGGGCATTGCATAAGCCAAAAGGCATTCTTTTATAAGCAAAGGTGCCATAGGGACAAGTGAATGTTGTCTTCTCTTGATCTTGGGGATCGATGGGTATTTGAAAATAACCCGAAAAACCATCCAGAAAGCAGTAATATTCATTACCTGCTAGACGTTCAAGCATTTGGTCCATAAAAGGTAGAGGAAAATGATCCTTCCTCGTGGCATCATTGAGTTTGCGGTAGTCTATACAAACTCTCCACCCAGTAACGAGGCGGGTAGGAATCAACTCGTTGTTTGCATTGGGCACAACGGTGATTCCGCCTTTCTTAGGCACACAATGGACTGGACTAACCCATGGGGAATCCGAAATAGGGTAAATCATACCCGCATCAAGAAGTTTGATAACCTCTTTTTTGATGACGTCATGGATTTTAGGATTCACCCTTCTTTGGCTTTGAATAGTGGGCTTAAAGTCGTCCTCCATGAGAATTTTATGTGTGCAAAAGTGAGGATCAATTCCGCGGATGTCGGAGATTTTCCAAGCGATAGCGCGTTTATGCTTCTTCAATACTGCAACAAGGCGGGCTTTTTCGTCTTCTTTCAGATCCTTTGCGATGATAACCGGTAACTTCTCGTCGTCTTCTAGGAAAACGTACTCAAGATGAGGCGGTAGGTCCTTAAGCTCGAGAGTAGGAGGAGACAATGGGTCCTCATTGAGAAGTCTCTCAATAGTACGAATATCTTCATCCCAATTGGTGGACGAATTATCATACTTAATATTGAGAGGACCCAGGCTAGCTTCGAACTCATCTAAGTCACTTTCTCCAAAAGGAGTAAATGCTGGAGCAATTGAGGCAACGGTCTCAACAATGGGTAGAGAAGAGAGAGTACTTTTGCAAGCATCATAAAAATGTTCTTCACAAGCCTCATCGAGAACGTCAATAGCATTAACAGTCTCATAGGAATAAGGTTGTTGAGAAATCTTACCCATGTTGAAGACAATTTGATCGTCACCAACTCTCATGATTAATTCGCCTGCGGCTACATCAATGAGAGTGCGACCGGTCCTCAAGAATGGACGTCCAACGATTAATGGAACACGAGGGTCCATCTCGTAGTCAACGACGACAAAATCAGCCGGGAAGGTGAATTTATCAACGCCAACAAAGACATCTTCGGCTATCCCCACTGGATAAGCAACCGTTCGGTTGGCTAATTCCAAAGTCATTCGTGTGGGGACTAGCTCGGGGAGAGATAATTGCTTCCAAACACTTAAAGGCATTAAGTTTATACTGGCACCTAGATCGGCTAGGGCCATGCAATTCTCTACTCCCGGGAAGTTGCAAGGAATCAAGAAGCGACCCGGATCACCAAGTTTGGTGGGCAATTTCCTTAAGAGCACTGCGGAGCAGTTCTCATTAAGTTCGGTCTGAGCAATGTCAAGAAGCTTTTCTTTATCACTTAGAAGATCTTTAAACATCTTAGCATATTTGGGCATGTGAGCGAGAGCCTCGGCAAAGGAGATGTTAAAATTCAATTGTTTAAACATTTTTAGGAAGTTTGAAACTTGAATATCATCCTTGCTCTTTTGCTTCTCTTTCCTCAACCTTGTAGGATAAGGTATATTGGATGAAGAAGAAGGCTTTAAGGGGATAGGATCACTCACAACCACGGGTGGTGGGGAAATGGGGATAGAAGGTGAAGAAGGTGGAGAAAGTTGCTCTTTTTCCTTGTTCACAATCACGGGTGGAGGTGTAGGAAGCTCGGGTTCCATATAACCTTTTCCACTACGAGTGGTGATTGCTTTCATCTCCCCTCTTGGATTTGCAACGGTATTACTCGGAAGAGTACCCGAAGAAGAGGGTTGATTACCTTGGATGAGCGAACCAATCATATCACGAAGGTGAAGAGCTTGATTATTGAAAGAGTTTTGCATGTTGGTATTAATAGCATCGCTATGTTTGGCCATATCATTCCTTAGCTCGGCTCGAATATCACTTCCTTGTTTCACCATGTCATTCTTCAAGTTGACAAATTGACTCTGAAGATTCGTCACCATCTCACGATTGGTCTTCATGAATGACTCGACGTCGGGATTCACTGCCATCGGTTGATTGAGAGGTGGAACTTGGTAAGCTTGAGAATTTCCTTGAGTTTGGTAGGTATTTCTTTGGGACGGATATTGGTTTTGAGCACGAGGTTGGGATTGGTTGTTTCGGTTATAGTTTTGTTGTTGGGTTTGGTTTGCAGGAGGGAAACCGGGAGGTGCAAGATAATTGTTGGAACGATAACTTAGCAAGCTACGGTCTCCTTGAGGGCGAGCTTGATAGCCTCCCGTGGGATATGTACCGTATGCTGCGTTAACGTTTTCAGAATAATTGCCTTGAGTGGAAGGACAATCATTATAAGAATGAGGACCACCACATGTGTCACAAGAAATAGCAACGGCTTTAGCTTGTTGAAAGTGGTTTGTGGCCATGGTCATGAAATTTTTGTTCATTTCAGCAAGTTGTCGAGAAATTTCAGACATTTCAGGATTGGAGGTAGTAGAAGAAACATTGACTCTCGAGTTAGATCTTGAGGATGCGGATGAATCCCAATTCTTGTGGTGAGTAGTCATGTTTTCAATCAACTCTCGACACTCCTCTGGTCTCCTTTTCATAAAAGTACCACCGGCGGCGGCATTGATCGTGTCACGATCACGAAAGGTGAGACCATTATAGAAGGTGTCAATAAGAGTGACGGGGAGCATATTGTGATTAGGACAGCGGTCGATCAAATCATTATAACGTTCCCAAGCATCGAAAAGCTATTCATCATTCTCTTGCATAAATCCACTGATTTGGTTACGAAGGCTAGTGACCATGGATGGGGGAAAGTAGCGCGATAAAAAGCGTTGAGTCATGTCGTTCCATGTATGAATAGAATTCTTAGGAAGACGGTCAAACCATTTTTCGGCATGGTGAGAAAGCGAGTGAGGAAAGAGTTGGAGGCGAAGGTCATCCATAGAAACACCGGGAGATTTCATGCTTTGGGTAATAGTGATGAATTTGTCGAGGTGTTTGTTGGCATCATCATCCGGAATTCCGCGAAATGGATTCGTTTGTACTTGCTGGATCATGTGATGTTTCAACGAAAACTCCTGAGCCGTGACATGCATCGGTGCAATCGGGCCTCCACGTCCGTTCATTGTGGGTTGGCATAGCTCCTCCATGGTTCGTAAGTCAGGTGGATTATTCATATTTGGGTGGGGTGGGTTATTATTATTGTTGTTTTTGGGGGGGTGGAATATTATTGTTGTTGTTGTGTACACCTGCCATGTCTAATTGTTCGAGAGTCTCGGGCTCTGAATAAGACGTGGATCGAGTACGCATACACTAAAAAGAAAATGCAAGAGAAAATATTTTTGGTTTTTATAGGTTTTATATTGTTTTTGTGTTTTTGGAAATTTTATATTTTTATGGATTTTTGAAAAATTTTTTGTGCTTGAAAATAACGTTCCCGAAAGAACGGATCCCAAAATCCAATTTTTCTCACAAGAAACCGTTGATCATTACGAAAAGAGCCGGCAGCGGCGCCATTTTAATAACTGACTTTTGGTTGGTTAATAAAAGGTTATTGCTTGCAAGATCTCTCTTTGCGTTGCTCGTACCCAATGGATATATCGTTGTTTCTTCTCGGTATCTTCTCGAATCGATCACGGTCAAAAGTGGAATAGTTGTAATTGGTGACTAAAAGGGGGAGCTTTGGTCTAAATCTACTAAAATGATAAAGGCAAGTAATGATAAAACTAAACTAAAAGCTTTAAATGAAACAGTAATACCTCATGAAGAATAGAACTAGAATTCTTTTATTCGGAAAGTTGGCCTTACTCGGAATAATTGGAAAACATCCTATTCAGAATACTCTGGAAAAGCCTTATTCGGAATATTTTTGTTCTATGCGGAAAGTTATGATCATGCGGAAAGTAGAGCTATTCGGAATAAACCCCTATTCGGAAAACTTTCTTACTCGGAATAAATTTTGAAAACCCTATTCGGAAAATATCTCTATTCGGAAAGTGGGGCTATTCGGAACATATTTCTTATGCGGAATAATCAGCCTATTCGGAATATTTTTGGAAAAAGCTCTATTCGGAAAAACTCGGAAAGAACCCTTACTCGGAATATTGGAAATATTTCGAATAACACAAAATTCAACCCTTACTCGGAATGTTGAAATGTTCCGAATGGACAAGAAATGAAACCCTTACTCGGAATATTGGAAATATTCCGAATAACACAAAATTCAAACCTTTATTCGGCAAGTTGGAAAGTTCCGAATAACACAAAATTTAAAGCCCTATTCGGAATAATGGAAGTTTCCGAATAGACAACACCCCAGATTCCCTATTCGGAATCTGGGCGAGATCAGGAACTGGACGAAGAACAGATAGACACGAATGATACCAAAACCCACACAACCAAGCACAAACGTTTCACCAAATTAACCACGAATCATCTACTAATTACAAGGATCAAATCCCAATCATAAAAACATCAATTCAACAACTTTTTAGAATCAAACTAGAACCAAATAGAACTTAAGAACTTGTAAGAAAAAGATGAAGAAGAACAAGATGAATCAAAAGATTAAAGGAAGGATTGTATTAATGATTTAAGATTCAAAACAACAAAGATTAACTTACAAGATTGGAAGATAAATCAAACAAAGATTAAAACCACTCCTTAAGGGAGATGGTTCCTAAAAACTAGGAAGAAGAAAATAACTGGAAAAAGAAGAAGAGTGTGTAACGAATGTGTGAGTGGGAGGAGTATTTATAGGCTTCTCCCTTGGTTGGTGAGTGGGCTTTCTTCCCTTCTTTTTGTCTTCTCGTCTTTTCAGAAAAGTTGACGTTTTCGATTCTGATTCGGGATTTGTCGTCGATTAAATTCAACTCGTCTTTTAATTTCTTCGTTAAATAGACTTGAGTTTCTTCGACATGTGTAAATCTTCCGTCTTTGGTCCTTTTCTTCGATAAATCTTCAAATAGGCCCATTGACTTCAAATCTTTTGCATCTCTTGGACAATAGACTTCGTCTTCAGTCTTTTTCCTTGATAAAACCCGTGCAATCCCATGTTTTCTTCAATATTTATCCGGTTGGCTCTGAAAACATAACAAACACACAAACCACGCATAATTCCAAACAAATGACCTTAAATACGCGTTTTGGTCTTGTTTTAGCAAGAAATAAGTGGTAGAAAATATGGGTGTTTACACACCTATCAAATCCCCTACACTTAACCATTGCCATGCCCTCATGCAATGCTTAGTGATAAAGCAACGTTACACTTTTCTCATAATTAATTAACCTTGGCCTTATTCAAATAAAAATTAAAGCACTAAAAGAAATTTAAAGCAAACAAAAGGATAGAACATAACTATGTGGAAATAACTTGTAAAGAGATCGAGGACTTACATTAGGGCTTTTGGTGCTGCGAAGATTTATCACCCTCAAGTTTCACGTTCCCCAAACTAAGCTTAAAAACGAGATCATTGTTATTATAAGTTAGCAATTCAAACATTTACACACATGGCTTAAATAAATGCTTAGACTCCCTTATTCCTAGGTGTATCTCTTATATTTTATTTTTGTCTTAGAATGATCATGAAGATGCATTTTTGGACTTATTTTGATAGTTCATTTAGGCTGAAAGCAAAGTAGGACGATTTGACCAATAGTTAGCTAAAGGACAAAATCTCTTAAAACTGCTTCTCGGGATATCAGAAAGTTCATATCTTGGCATAACTTGGTTCACGATTTGAGACCTTTCTCGGGCCGATATTTGGCATGTACTTCATACTTCATATCTTCGAGAGACGTTCTTGAGATAATGGTCTTCTCATCATAATAGAGTTTCTTCACTTTGGAGACTTTTGAGGAGTACTCCACTTTGTTGACCACGACTTCATGATTATTTCTTCAATCTCTAATTGGGATTTTGAGATACAACGATCCGCCTCCTTTTCGGACTTGGATCTATTTATCCTCATACCTTGTTAGGGTCTTTTCGGATAGACTTCTCCATCATCTTTGTGGGAGTTGATTGCTTTTCGTCGTGAGTCTTGATCCTTCATATTGATTTTGGAGATAATGCTTTTCACATCACTTTTGGGATCTTCAGCAATAAAATTGAATCCTCATGCCTTGTTAGGGCCTTTTCGGACTCGCCAATCTTCGCGCCCCGCTTCATAAGTTATGCCTTGGCTATGAACTCTCGTCATTACCGAGCAACTTTTAAACGATCTTGGGCTAGAAGCTAAGTAACCTTTCAAATCGTACGACCTTACTTATTGCAGATAAATTATTAGCAAGTGATGGGAGAATAGGCAAATAATTACACCAAGTGAGCTTGTATAAGAATACCGACTTATAATTGACTCTATCATTTCTCGTCCTCCACAATTTAAAATCTCAAGTAATGAGATTCGTGGACACTTAGCCTAAATAAACCAATTAAGGTCTACA
Source organism: Glebionis coronaria (assembly GCA_025667525.1). Classification (NCBI taxonomy): domain Eukaryota; kingdom Viridiplantae; phylum Streptophyta; class Magnoliopsida; order Asterales; family Asteraceae; genus Glebionis; species Glebionis coronaria. The sequence goes on from CM046875.1 coordinate 169,195,714, forward strand.
TGGTTAAGGATACTAGCTAGAATAAACTAGAATAAGTCTATTCGGGTTGAGTCAAAATAAACGCAACGGGCCTAATATGTTCAAGATTTCAAAACTAGCTACATCACTTTATTAATATTTTTGACTTTATTGCGGGATATATACATATGAAAGCAACGATAAAAATTTAAAATTTACGACAAAATGGCCAAAGTTGATTAAAAATTTGAAAAATGTTGAAAAGTATGATTTTCCGGTTAAATGAAGGCATTTTCATGTAAAAGTCCACTTAAAACTTCGATAGAAGTCTCCCCTACACTTAAGATAAACATTGTCCTCAATGTTTAAGCATGTGGGAAGGGTCTCCCCTACACTTATGACATTGTGCACGTTGGTTAAATCAAGCTAAGGAGGAGACGACTGAAGTGATCAACTTCAAATGTGAGTATGAAGAAAATTGAATCACGATAGTTGAGAGATAGAACCAGATTTCGGATAACATGGGATCACGGTTCTTCAAAGATTCCAAGAGTGCAATAATCCCTGTAATCACATCACCATCCAAAAACAAGCAACCTATATAGCTCCCCCTACACTTATGATGAAAAACGGGAAAGGGGGATAGATACTCGGGTTGCCTCCCGAGGAGCGCTTGTTTTTGTTTACCGAGTCGCGAGCCTGACTCGGTCCCGAACTAATTCAAGGGAAACGTGGTGAGGGATGGAATCATCTCCTTAGAGATGTCCTCACCAACGTACAACTTCAAACGCTGGCCATTCACCTTGAAGTTAGGCCCATTTGGCTGAGAAAGCTCAATGGTGCCATAGGGAAAGACATTGGCGATGGTGAATGGACCAGACCAGCGGCTCTTCAACTTGCCTGAGAAGATCTTCAACCGAGAGTTAAAGAGCAAGACTTGATCACCAACGTTGAACTCTCGGTTCTTGATTTTAGCATCGTGGATAATCTTGGTCTTCTCCTTGTAAATCAATGAGTTCTCGTAAGCTTGATTCCTCAATTCTTGAAGCTCGTTGAGTTGAATCTTCCGAAAATCACCGGCTTTGTTGATGTCGAAGTTAGCCCACTTCAAGGCCCAGTATGCCTTATGTTCTAGCTCGATGGGGAGGTGGCAGGCTTTCCCGTACACGAGACGATAAGGTGTACAACCAATCGGCGTCTTATAGGCGGTACGGAAAGCCCACAGAGCATCATCAAGTTTATCGGCCCACGAGGCACGATGCTCTCCCACAGTACGTTCCAAAATTCTCTTCAATCCACGGTTGGATATCTCGGCTTGACCGTTGGTTTGAGGGTGATAGGCGGTGGAAAGACGGTGATTGACACCGTACTTAGCCATGACTCTTGCAAATTGCTCGTTGCAAAAATGAGTCCCGCGGTCACTGATAATAGCACGAGGAACACCGAAACGAGCAAACAATTGTTTCAAGAAATTACAAACCACCCTCGCGTCGTTAGTGGGTAAAGCTTTTGCTTCAACCCATTTAGAAACGTAGTCGACAGCGACAAGGATGTATTTGTTGCCTTTAGAAGACGGGAATGGCCCCATAAAGTCGATGCCCCAGACATCAAAGATTTCACATTCTTGTATGAAATTTTGAGGCATCTCATCTTTATGTGTGATCTTGCCTTGTTTTTGGCAAGCATCACAATGTTTAACCATCTCGTGAGCATCACGATAAATGGTGGGCCAATAGAATCCCGAGTCAAACACTTTTTTGGCGGTGAAGTTGGGACCAAAGTGACCACCGGTGGGTCCTTTGTGGCACGCTTGGAGAATATCAAAAGCTGCCGGTCCGTCAACACACCGACGAATAATCAGGTCAGCGCATTGTTTGAATAGAAAAGGGTCCTCCCAGAAGTAAGTCTTAACATCGTTCAAGAACTTCTTCTTTTGTTGGGATGTTAACCCTTGGATGAGAACACCACCCGCTAAGTAGTTTGCAATATCGGCAAACCACGGGGTGCCATCAAGATTGGGATTGATCGACATTAAGGTTTCAAGGGGAAAAGAGTCATTGATCTCTTTGTTCGGATGGTCCCCTTGATATGGATCCTCAAGTCGGCTCAGATGATCCGCGGCCAGGTTTTCAGCACCCTTCTTATCACGAATTTCAATGTTGAATTCTTGAAGGAGTAAAACCCAGCGGAGAAGTCTTGGTTTAGAATCATTCTTAGTCATCAAGTACTTCAACGCGGAATGGTCCGTGTATACGATGGTGGTGGATAAAACAAGATAGGGGCGAAATTTCTCAAAAGCATAGACAACAGCTAAAAGCTCTTTTTCGGTTGTCGTATAATGCAATTGAGCCCCCGTCATTGTTTTGCTAGCGTAGTGGATTGGTTGGAAGTGTTTATTCACTCGTTGGCCCAAAACCGCACCAATAGCAAAGTCGCTAGCGTCGCACATCAATTCAAAAGGCAGCTCCCAATTAGGGGTAACCAAGACCGGTGCCTTAGTCAGCTTATCCTTGAGAAGATTGAATGCTTCGAGACACTCTTTAGAAAAGATAAAAGGAGTATCTTTTTCCAAGAGGTGGGTCATCGGGCGAGCGATTTTAGAGAAATCTTGAATAAATCGTCGATAGAAGCCCGCATGACCCAAAAAGCTTCTCACACCCTTCACGGTTGAAGGTGGAGGTAATTTGGCTATGACATCTACTTTAGCACGGTCGACTTCAAGACCGGCTTTAGAGATTTTGTGTCCTAGCACAATGCCTTCTTTTACCATAAAATGGCATTTTTCCCAATTTAGAACAAGGCGAGTGTCTTCGCACCGCTTAAGCATGCGTTCCAAATTGGCAAGGCAAGCAGAGAAGGAATCCCCAAAGACCGAGAAATCATCCATGAAGACTTCCATGGTTTGCTCGACCATGTCATGGAATATAGCCAACATGCACCTTTGGAAAGTCCCGGGGGCATTGCATAAGCCAAAAGGCATTCTTTTATAAGCAAAGGTGCCATAGGGACAAGTGAATGTTGTCTTCTCTTGATCTTGGGGATCGATGGGTATTTGAAAATAACCCGAAAAACCATCCAGAAAGCAGTAATATTCATTACCTGCTAGACGTTCAAGCATTTGGTCCATAAAAGGTAGAGGAAAATGATCCTTCCTCGTGGCATCATTGAGTTTGCGGTAGTCTATACAAACTCTCCACCCAGTAACGAGGCGGGTAGGAATCAACTCGTTGTTTGCATTGGGCACAACGGTGATTCCGCCTTTCTTAGGCACACAATGGACTGGACTAACCCATGGGGAATCCGAAATAGGGTAAATCATACCCGCATCAAGAAGTTTGATAACCTCTTTTTTGATGACGTCATGGATTTTAGGATTCACCCTTCTTTGGCTTTGAATAGTGGGCTTAAAGTCGTCCTCCATGAGAATTTTATGTGTGCAAAAGTGAGGATCAATTCCGCGGATGTCGGAGATTTTCCAAGCGATAGCGCGTTTATGCTTCTTCAATACTGCAACAAGGCGGGCTTTTTCGTCTTCTTTCAGATCCTTTGCGATGATAACCGGTAACTTCTCGTCGTCTTCTAGGAAAACATACTCAAGATGAGGCGGTAGGTCCTTAAGCTCGAGAGTAGGAGGAGACAATGGGTCCTCATTGAGAAGTCTCTCAATAGTACGAATATCTTCATCCCAATTGGTGGACGAATTATCATACTTAATATTGAGAGGACCCAGGCTAGCTTCGAACTCATCTAAGTCACTTTCTCCAAAAGGAGTAAATGCTGGAGCAATTGAGGCAACGGTCTCAACAATGGGTAGAGAAGAGAGAGTACTTTTGCAAGCATCATAAAAATGTTCTTCACAAGCCTCATCGAGAACGTCAATAGCATTAACAGTCTCATAGGAATAAGGTTGTTGAGAAATCTTACCCATGTTGAAGACAATTTGATCGTCACCAACTCTCATGATTAATTCGCCTGCGGCTACATCAATGAGAGTGCGACCGGTCCTCAAGAATGGACGTCCAACGATTAATGGAACACGAGGGTCCATCTCGTAGTCAACGACGACAAAATCAGCCGGGAAGGTGAATTTATCAACGCCAACAAAGACATCTTCGGCTATCCCCACTGGATAAGCAACCGTTCGGTTGGCTAATTCCAAAGTCATTCGTGTGGGGACTAGCTCGGGGAGAGATAATTGCTTCCAAACACTTAAAGGCATTAAGTTTATACTGGCACCTAGATCGGCTAGGGCCATGCAATTCTCTACTCCCGGGAAGTTGCAAGGAATCAAGAAGCGACCCGGATCACCAAGTTTGGTGGGCAATTTCCTTAAGAGCACTGCGGAGCAGTTCTCATTAAGTTGGGTCTGAGCAATGTCAAGAAGCTTTTCTTTATCACTTAGAAGATCTTTAAACATCTTAGCATATTTGGGCATGTGAGCGAGAGCCTCGGCAAAGGAGATGTTAAAATTCAATTGTTTAAACATTTTTAGGAAGTTTGAAACTTGAATATCATCCTTGCTCTTTTGCTTCTCTTTCCTCAACCTTGTAGGATAAGGTATATTGGATGAAGAAGAAGGCTTTAAGGGGATAGGATCACTCACAACCACGGGTGGTGGGGAAATGGGGATAGAAGGTGAAGAAGGTGGAGAAAGTTGCTCTTTTTCCTTGTTCACAATCACGGGTGGAGGTGTAGGAAGCTCGGGTTCCATATAACCTTTTCCACTACGAGTGGTGATTGCTTTCATCTCCCCTCTTGGATTTGCAACGGTATTACTCGGAAGAGTACCCGAAGAAGAGGGTTGATTACCTTGGATGAGCGAACCAATCATATCACGAAGGTGAAGAGCTTGATTATTGAAAGAGTTTTGCATGTTGGTATTAATAGCATCGCTATGTTTGGCCATATCATTCCTTAGCTCGGCTCGAATATCACTTCCTTGTTTCACCATGTCATTCTTCAAGTTGACAAATTGACTCTGAAGATTCGTCACCATCTCACGATTGGTCTTCATGAATGACTCGACGTCGGGATTCACTGCCATCGGTTGATTGAGAGGTGGAACTTGGTAAGCTTGAGAATTTCCTTGAGTTTGGTAGGTATTTCTTTGGGACGGATATTGGTTTTGAGCACGAGGTTGGGATTGGTTGTTTCGGTTATAGTTTTGTTGTTGGGTTTGGTTTGCAGGAGGGAAACCGGGAGGTGCAAGATAATTGTTGGAACGATAACTTAGCAAGCTACGGTCTCCTTGAGGGCGAGCTTGATAGCCTCCCGTGGGATATGTACCGTATGCTGCGTTAACGTTTTCAGAATAATTGCCTTGAGTGGAAGGACAATCATTATAAGAATGAGGACCACCACATGTGTCACAAGAAATAGCAACGGCTTTAGCTTGTTGAAAGTGGTTTGTGGCCATGGTCATGAAATTTTTGTTCATTTCAGCAAGTTGTCGAGAAATTTCAGACATTTCAGGATTGGAGGTAGTAGAAGAAACATTGACTCTCGAGTTAGATCTTGAGGATGCGGATGAATCCCAATTCTTGTGGTGAGTAGTCATGTTTTCAATCAACTCTCGACACTCCTCTGGTCTCCTTTTCATAAAAGTACCACCGGTGGCGGCATTGATCGTGTCACGATCACGAAAGGTGAGACCATTATAGAAGGTGTCAATAAGAGTGACGGGGAGCATATTGTGATTAGGACAGCGGTCGATCAAATCATTATAACGTTCCCAAGCATCGAAAAGCTATTCATCATTCTCTTGCATAAATCCACTGATTTGGTTACGAAGGCTAGTGACCATGGATGGGGGAAAGTAGCGCGATAAAAAGCGTTGAGTCATGTCGTTCCATGTATGAATAGAATTCTTAGGAAGACGGTCAAACCATTTTTCGGCATGGTGAGAAAGCGAGTGAGGAAAGAGTTGGAGGCGAAGGTCATCCATAGAAACACCGGGAGATTTCATGCTTTGGGTAATAGTGATGAATTTGTCGAGGTGTTTGTTGGCATCATCATCCGGAATTCCGCGAAATGGATTCGTTTGTACTTGCTGGATCATGTGATGTTTCAACGAAAACTCCTGAGCCGTGACATGCATCGGTGCAATCGGGCCTCCACGTCCGTTCATTGTGGGTTGGCATAGCTCCTCCATGGTTCGTAAGTCAGGTGGATTATTCATATTTGGGTGGGGTGGGTTATTATTATTGTTGTTTTTGGGGGGGTGGAATATTATTGTTGTTGTTGTGTACACCTGCCATGTCTAATTGTTCGAGAGTCTCGGGCTCTGAATAAGACGTGGATCGAGTACGCATACACTAAAAAGAAAATGCAAGAGAAAATATTTTTGGTTTTTATAGGTTTTATATTGTTTTTGTGTTTTTGGAAATTTTATATTTTTATGGATTTTTGAAAAATTTTTTGTGCTTGAAAATAACGTTCCCGAAAGAACGGATCCCAAAATCCAATTTTTCTCACAAGAAACCGTTGATCATTACGAAAAGAGCCGGCAGCGGCGCCATTTTAATAACTGACTTTTGGTTGGTTAATAAAAGGTTATTGCTTGCAAGATCTCTCTTTGCGTTGCTCGTACCCAATGGATATATCGTTGTTTCGTTCTCGGTATCTTCTCGAATCGATCACGGTCAAAAGTGGAATAGTTGTAATTGGTGACTAAAAGGGGGAGCTTTGGTCTAAATCTACTAAAATGATAAAGGCAAGTAATGATAAAACTAAACTAAAAGCTTTAAATGAAACAGTAATACCTCATGAAGAATAGAACTAGAATTCTTTTATTCGGAAAGTTGGCCTTACTCGGAATAATTGGAAAACATCCTATTCAGAATACTCTGGAAAAGCCTTATTCGGAATATTTTTGTTCTATGCGGAAAGTTATGATCATGCGGAAAGTAGAGCTATTCGGAATAAACCCCTATTCGGAAAACTTTCTTACTCGGAATAAATTTTGAAAACCCTATTCGGAAAATATCTCTATTCGGAAAGTGGGGCTATTCGGAACATATTTCTTATGCGGAATAATCAGCCTATTCGGAATATTTTTGGAAAAAGCTCTATTCGGAAAAACTCGGAAAGAACCCTTACTCGGAATATTGGAAATATTTCGAATAACACAAAATTCAACCCTTACTCGGAATGTTGAAATGTTCCGAATGGACAAGAAATGAAACCCTTACTCGGAATATTGGAAATATTCCGAATAACACAAAATTCAAACCTTTATTCGGCAAGTTGGAAAGTTCCGAATAACACAAAATTTAAAGCCCTATTCGGAATAATGGAAGTTTCCGAATAGACAACACCCCAGATTCCCTATTCGGAATCTGGGCGAGATCAGGAACTGGACGAAGAACAGATAGACACGAATGATACCAAAACCCACACAACCAAGCACAAACGTTTCACCAAATTAACCACGAATCATCTACTAATTACAAGGATCAAATCCCAATCATAAAAACATCAATTCAACAACTTTTTAGAATCAAACTAGAACCAAATAGAACTTAAGAACTTGTAAGAAAAAGATGAAGAAGAACAAGATGAATCAAAAGATTAAAGGAAGGATTGTATTAATGATTTAAGATTCAAAACAACAAAGATTAACTTACAAGATTGGAAGATAAATCAAACAAAGATTAAAACCACTCCTTAAGGGAGATGGTTCCTAAAAACTAGGAAGAAGAAAATAACTGGAAAAAGAAGAAGAGTGTGTAACGAATGTGTGAGTGGGAGGAGTATTTATAGGCTTCTCCCTTGGTTGGTGAGTGGGCTTTCTTCCCTTCTTTTTGTCTTCTCGTCTTTTCAGAAAAGTTGACGTTTTCGATTCTGATTCGGGATTTGTCGTCGATTAAATTCAACTCGTCTTTTAATTTCTTCGTTAAATAGACTTGAGTTTCTTCGACATGTGTAAATCTTCCGTCTTTGGTCCTTTTCTTCGATAAATCTTCAAATAGGCCCATTGACTTCAAATCTTTTGCATCTCTTGGACAATAGACTTCGTCTTCAGTCTTTTTCCTTGATAAAACCCGTGCAATCCCATGTTTTCTTCAATATTTATCCGGTTGGCTCTGAAAACATAACAAACACACAAACCACGCATAATTCCAAACAAATGACCTTAAATACGCGTTTTGGTCTTGTTTTAGCAAGAAATAAGTGGTAGAAAAGATGGGTGTTTACACACCTATCACACACCTTAAAATAAGTTATAATAGGTACCAATAACAAAGTGACAAGTGTACTTTTTTTAAAAAAATACTGTAATTAATTTCAATATCCAAAAATAAAAATCTCAATGTTAAACAATTTAAAAGGGTAAATTGGGTATTTAATTGTTCCTTATAAATGACTAGTCGTCACTCTTTCTCCATCCCCAACCCAAAGTCCCCCATATCTAGAAAAAAACATCAAATCAAAATATCAAGAACCACCAAAGACACATTATCAGTCCATTTCTCTCAATTCATATAAAAAACCCAACTCCTTTATTGATAATCCAATCAACAAACATGCTCATCTTTTTCTCTTATTGTTTATTTAATTTCGTCAAAATATCCGAAACCCACTAGAGATACATTTCGTTAACCGACTAAAAATCAAGATTTATTATGACCCAATCCAGGTAACCATTTGGGTTATGATCGAATACAGTGGCAACGACCTCGGTCTCCGACGACCACCGGAACGACTTCATTTTTCAACCGTACGTCACATGCTAATCATTTGGGTTTCTTCATCATATTTAATCTTTATACAAAAGTATTAATGTATGAGTTGATGATATATTTTAAGATCTGATTTCTTGTGGTTTGTAGATTTTTTTTTTGAATTTGTGTATGTAGTTGAGATTCACAAAAAAATCATGTATCAGTGGGTTGGTGTGTTTAATACTTTAATTTTTATAGTGTATCACTTTGTTTGTGTCATTTGTTTCAGGCCATCACCAACGGAGGTTAAGCTCACGTAATTAATATGGAAAATTAAGGTAGTTTGGTAGTTTTGGGTGCCATTTTCAGTCGTTTTGAGGGTGTTTGTAAAGGTGTTCAATCATTTTTAGTGATACATGTATTAAGGATCGATGGATTTCCTGTTAAATGCCTTCATCTAGCGGTAGGTTTCCATGTGTATCAAGAATCGTAGCGCTGGTTTCTATCAGCTGTCTCGGTTAGATCAAAGATCAAACGATACCATGCAGTTGATGCCGGAATATGTAAAGATTAAAAACGATTTTTTTTCTTTTAAATATCCGGCGTGTATGAAACCCACCAAAATCTGCCATTAATATTAATTGAAGATTTGTAGTTTTGTACCAGTTAACTATTTTTAATATTTGTACCATTTGACTATTTTGAATAGATATAGAATAGATATTTTCTAATTTACGAGATGATATATTCGTACAAATTTTGTTTACACTAGCAGTAAGTATTAATGTACCAGTTGATCAAGTTAATTGCTAAAGTACCCGTTAATCAAAGTAAGGTACATGTGGTCCATTTTCCGAAATGATGAACTGTATATCAATGTTTATATTGTGAAAAAGTAGCTTGTGCATTACGTACTTGTTTTTTAGAGTATGTAGCATTAAATTATCATGCATATGGCAATGTTATCAAATTATCATTTTGTATCACGTATAAAATAAATAATTTAAATTTACAAATTTCAGCTTTTAATGGTAATTTGCAAAAAATAATTGTGCGCATGACAGAATACTACTACTAAAATAAGAAGATGTCTTGCTTTCATACAGAAAATTTGAAGCAATTAACAGAATTTTAAATACGTATAAATTGATACACAATGCCCTTTGTTTTTAGTTTTATTACAAAAAAGCCACTCATTAAATTAAATTTGATCTTAATTCATTAAGCATGATCTAATGGTCTTCAAGTGTGCCTACCGTATCCTACTTTAAGGGTGTTTACCACGATAACGCTTCCCTATATATATATATATATATATATATTGAATTTACTGACGTTGGATATCTAACGGTAGTTAGTTAAAGAGTTAAAAGGTTTAACGGTTTAACTAACGGGATTACTTTATACTTAAAAGTAATTAACGTAAATACCCAATTAAGCTTATAGTAAGTCGTAAAGTCACCCAAGGGTAAAAATACCCTTGTTCGATCGGATCTAAGGAGTAAAAAGGAAAAGAAGGCTTTAGAAACCCGTATAACAACTTTGGAAACAAGTAACCTCCTTAAGTTTTTACTCAATATAAAGATGGTTATTGCTCACAAGTTTTTACTAGTTCTAAACCCTAAATATCACAAGAAATTCGGTTCTTTGTGGCTCTCCTAACCGGATTACATTAACCCTGAAGTTCGGGTTCTTTGGTTGAACTTTGTCTTCAATGTGTTGGTAAGATCTGACAAGTGAGAGTCATCGTATAACTGTAGTGTAGATACACGTAGACTGAGTTTATTTTAGCTCTTAAAGCTTTTGGTGATTGGGTGTTAGATGTATGGTTTGGCTCACGAATAGGTGGTTCTTGGTTATTGATTGATCGGTACCTTGATTGAATTCAAGAATGTATGTTCATCCTTTTATTTTATATTAATTATGTGTGTATGTGTAATCCCTACTTCGCTGCATTTTATGGTACTAATATGAATACTTATAAGTAATAGGTCATAAATTCCAACAGTATATACCTTCATTGCACGCATAACACGAAAAGAAAAAAAATTATTGTCACCTCCTTCAAACGCTTGGGTAACCGTGTTGTTTCTTACAACATTAGTACTCGTCGCGTTTGGTATCACTCGTTTTTTTACATCATGCCAAACATGTGGTCACCTCACTAGATGTTCTTGGTTAACCGAGTGATAATCAGTTTCTGCGAGAATAAAAAGTACCAACATCAGGCAGCAGACACATATATGAGACTCGATAGGATGCTTTGAACCTGGTTATATTTAGATCTATCAAATCCATTGCAAAAAGCACCATCTTCTTCACCTGGCATATAGACACAAAGAGTAAATGTGCCACTTGGTTTACAACAAATCAGTCCACATTTGAAACATCTGAGAAACCTAATAGGATTTTAAATTGCCTATATATCTTATTGTAAATATCATTGCAGCTAAACAACTAGACTTATGTCATGGCTACAAAATGTAGGAATGGTTTATGCCTTTCAGATCTTGACCTATACGAGTGTCCTGCCTATGTGTTGGTCCTTTGTAATTAGTACTATACTTAAGTATACTAAGTATAGTCCTAATCCATGGTTAAGTAATGCAATAAACTTAATACAAGTAAGTAAATAACACAAAGGTTTTCAACGTTTAACTCTTAGCTTTATTAAAGAATTATACCCTATTGTATACGAAGCTACAATAGGGATTGAATAGACAATGTGTGGTTTTGTGATCTCCTCACTAACAAGCTAGTCCAATCCTAACGATTGCTAAGCTTGACGATTCTATCAATAGGAGTTTAGAACTCAAGTGTGTGATCGTGTTTGGAGGAGAGAAAACTTGTTTGTGAATGTCTAAAGCATTTAGTGCACAAACTTATTTTCTCTCCTTTACAAGCATCCTATTTATAGAAGGAAAGTGGGTAGAAGACAATAATTTCCCATGTGTAATTCTTGTCTTATTGGTACAATGTAGTATCTTGTCTTAACCTATTCTAAGTAGTAAGACGTAAGTCCTTTACACACGTCAGTACCCCATCTATCCCAAAAGAGTAAGTCACGCTAATTGTGTGATGTACTTCATCTTGTCACAATTCAACTTATCCCGCCTTTTATTCAGTCTTGGAGAATGCTTGTTTTCTTTAGGGAGATCGTATGGGGTTCAGTGAGTCTATTGCCACAACTCACTGAACCCATCACATTCTTCTTCGTTATAGAAGACATTTATTGAGCTTCGCCTCTCTGAATGCTTGAGTCTTCCTTTTAGACTCAGTCTAGGAACTCGAAGGCAACTCACTGAGTGACTGTTCACTCAGTGACCTTGTTATGTTCAAGGTTAATAATTCACTTAGGCTGATTGTTATTCAAATCCTTCAGGGAGGTCATTAGGTACTGAATTGACCTAACAATCTCCCCCTATTTGGATATAAAATTTGCCTAAGTGAAATTATTATAAGTGAGCAAAGAGGCTTCTTCTTATTACAAACTATTCTACTTGATGAAAAGACTTAATATAACAAAGTACTTCACTTTCTTTTTGGTAAAACCCAAAGTCTTAAATGGCTCTAATCTTTGAAGAGTCAATATAGATTCCATTATCTATTAATCACACGGTCAAATCATGTAAAGGATTAAATCTTTCATCACATGTTAAATACTCAAGGTACAGGTTTTCATTGCTCGGACAACTCCGGGCAGTTTATAAATGTTTATTAACTCCTTCCTATTCTTAGAAACAAACAGATCGTCCTTAATGATCACAAGCATGGATTTATCAAATTACAGCCTACACACGTGACTCACAAAATTTATGAATGCTACATGTGCATTGGTCAATCCAAACGACATAACATGAAACTCATAACGTTCATTACGAGTTCTGAATGTAGTGATTGGAATAGATAATATTTTTCGTGGATGCGAAATTGATGATAACCATGCCGTGGATCAAATCTTTAAAACATACGCTAGAACCTTGTAAATAGTCGAACAAATCTATCATCTTGGGTATTGGATATATATTTTTATCATCAATTTACCTAGTTCACGGTAATCCAACAAATATAAGGAATGATAACACCATAGCTCTTCATGATGACGAGCTTGGTAGAATAAAAGCTTTCTCCGACAACTCTCTTAGTTGTACGGTAATTCTTTTAAGTCAGATGGTGCTGACGTACAATGCACATGCCATAGGTGCAACACCGGGAATATAATCAATACCAAATTCAACTTGCTTTAATGGCAAAAGTCTAGGTAATTCACCAGCAAATACCTCCTAAAGTTTCAAATAATATGAACATCTTTTAATACATCCACCTTAGGTTCCTCCTAGATTACAAGGTCTATGACTAGTTCACAACCATTCACGATATAATTTCAAGTCTAAATGCAGGATATGGTCATCCATTAAGAATTATTTAGATCACTTTTGATAATTAACATCTTATCTTTTAGTGAATTTCTACTTGGGTTCCCATCAATTTAGACAATGTCGCCATGTCATAATCAATCAATCCATTCTAATGGTATGATGAGACTGCTTTTATACATAGTCTCATCGTCCAAATCGGGCTTAAAATGCATGAAATTTCATCAAAATACCCAAATATATGCTTGTGTTTGTTGCTTGTGTATTTTAGGTACGGATATTGAGAAATTGACAAAAGATCACAAGAATCAGTAAAAAATGAACACTGGAAACGAAGCCGCACGATGTACCAAGCCCTAATGAAGAATTTTCCAAAGAAAGTCCTTGAAGATTTGAAGATGAAGAAGGGTCCTCCAATATGGAAGAATTGACACTTTATACCCTTGTATCTTCATAATTACAAGTTTGGTCCCTAAAGTTTGTCAAAATTACAAAAAGGACCCTTAACTTTGAAGAATTGGCAAATTTAGTCCCTCAACAAAACTAAATTGTCAATATTGGTCCTCCAAGAAGTCAAAAATCAAGTCAAACCTTGAAGAATGGAGAAAATGCCAAAATCAGTCCTTCAAATATCATCAATGTGCAAGTTTAGTCCTTGAAACAAGTTTAAAAACTTGTTGTGCCAAAAGTGTCAAACTGCCAAAATTAATTATCAAAGGAATTGAAGTTTATGCTGATTTTTACAAAGTGAAGGAAAGTGAAACCTTTGGGGGCCAAAGCTGTCAAACACACCAACTTTTCCCAGCCAATCAAATAGCCACATCACCCACTCCACCCACTCACAATCCACCACCTCATCAACCCCATCCCAGTCACACCCCACTCACGATTTATTTATTAAATCAAGTCAACCCCAGTCAAACCCTTATTTTTCCCACCCAAACACTTAATTTAAAATCCATTAACCCCAAACCGGATTAAACTCACCCTAATCCACCCTTAAACCCTAATAATCCCCAGGATGAACTTTGATTAAAACAAAGGGTTAATGGTTAATATTCTCCAGATCTTTGATTAACCCTTTTGTCATCACTTCCCACACCAAAAACATGAACCTAGACCATCCCATGTGAGTGTAGGACCACCCCTGCACCCGTCCCTTTCCCTCAAAACCCTAAAACCGACAATATGAACGTTTAGATTACACTCCTTGGCCCCCAAGCTCAAACAAGCGTCTAAGATCAATCCTACATAGCTGGACATCACAACAAGATCACATGTTACCTTCTTTGACCAGATTCCAGTCAAAACACAAGGGCATTTTTGGATTTTCAAACCATTAGGGTTTTAGCTTGTATTTTTTATTCAAGAGTACCTAGAATGTTCTATCTAGGCCTATATAAGAAGGATGCGACTTGTGCATGCCTCTTGTTCCTTGTTTTTCTCCTTTTTTCACAACTTTGTAAATCCAGTTTTTAATGAATGAAAAATGGTTTAAGGATTGTTGATGAGAAGCAAATAACCCATTTATTTTTATTGTCTGAAGTTTGGTTAAGTTTATTTGTTGATTTACTTGTTTCAAAGGTTTCAGTTTTCCTGAATTTTCAAACTTTTCAGTGAAGGAAAAGTCTGTTTTAAACATTACTGCTTTCTTTTTAAAAGCTTTAAGCTATAGGTTAACTTGTCAATAAGTTAACCCTATAGCTTAAACTCTTGTACCAGTTACCTTTTGCTCTTGGTTTTTAGTTTTTGGCAGGTTCAAAACAAGGTCTTATACCATCATCATTTTCATTTCAACCACAAAGAATAGTCTGCACAGACCCGAGTCTGTTTGGAGGTGACATACAGTCACTGTTGGGCCTGGATGTAGGCCCAACAAGGTACTCCCTTGCTTCCTATTTTAGTTTTCTTATATTACTGAGTTTATGTGACTTTGCATGATTTTTGTGAAATTGCTTATTTGATTGTTTCATCTGCTTGTTTAGGATTTTAATTGTCTTTTATGCATGTTTAGATAGCAAGTAATGAGTTTGGTTAAGATTTGGTTTTATTTGCTTTGTAATTTTCATTTTTAGTAAAATTAAGGGGTGTTTGGATCAGGGTTTAAGTAGGGGTTAACAACATTAATCTTGCTTTAATACTTGTTCAGCTCACTTCTTTGGTAACTATTAGGTGATATGGTTGCTTTGTTTTTAGTTTGGTAGAAGGAAAAACAAGTTGCATGCTATTAAAATTGAGAAAATAGCCTAAATCAGTAAAGCTAAATTTTTGACTGATTTTGTGAGAATTTGTGCCTTGAATCTTGAAGTCTGTTAGATCTTAGGTTCTAGAAGGGTTTGTGATCTTTTGTATGCTATTTGGTTAGTTTGTGTGCATGCTTTTAGCATTTGAAATCCAATTGTGTGCAATTTGAACCAGCAAATACCATCAGACCTACACCATAGTTAATCAGTAACATTTTTTGAAATTTTGTGCTTGATTTGTGTGATTACTTGCTTGTTTTTGTGTTTGTATTGACTCCCTACACTCCAACTGAGTGTAGGGGTGCCCATTTGTCCATCAAAACCAACACAAATCCAAAGGACAAGTCCTCTTGTCATATCTGCACATGTGAAGATACACCTTTTGTTCATCAGAAACACATTTGAAATCTGCGCACGTTTTTGGTTTCTAGCAGCTTGATTCTAGTTGTTTGTTGATTAAACTTGTGTTTTAGAGTAATTAGAGTTACTGTGTTTGTGTTTAAAGTTAAAAAAAGAAAAAAAAGAAAAAGTTTTCCAAAAAGCTCCTTGGCCTGGACTCGAACACGGGACCCCTCGTTGGAGGACTATACGTGTTAACCAGTGATCCAAGTGCTTTTCTATGCACAACTAGCATTCCATCATTTATTTAAGGAGTATCTATTTTTAGCTTAATAAACTAGGCAGCTTATTTATAAGCTGTTTCCAGCTTATTTTCTTAGGGATTTTGCAAGTTAGTATTTTTCCTTTGTTTTTATTTAGTTTTAGGACTTTTTAGTTCAAAAAGTTTATTTTTCCGTTATTTAATTAATTTTCTAGGATTATTTTTAGTTTAAATTTTGAAAAGTAATTTAAAAATAGAAAAAGGTAATTTAAAAATCTAAAAAAATAGTTTTTAGGTTTTGATTTATATTTTTGAGGTTTACAGCTATTTAAGTTTTCAAAAAGTCTAATTTTTGATTTTATTGGATTTTAGGGTTTTTAGCTAACTTTAAAATTTAATATAAAATTATTAAATAGGTTTTAGAAACTTTTGATTTCATTTCTGTCTTAGTTACAATATTTTAGATTTTTGGTAATTTTTTAGAATTTTTTTATGAACTTTGAATTTTTTTTAATATTTTAATATTATTTTATTATTAAAAATTGAAAGTTTGATTTTTTAAGTTTTTACATTTTTCCTATATTGTAGTCACTTAATTAGGAGTTTTGTCACTTTCCAAATATTTTTAGGACTTTTCAATTAATTTCTAGAATTAATTTAAGTTTTAAGTGATTTTAATAGTTTTTAAGTGTTTAAAAATAGTTTAATTTGGTTTTAAAATTTTAAAAAATATTTTTTAGCTTAATTAGGACATTTTTGAGGTTTACAAACTTTAAGATCTTGTTTAGGGCTTTTTAATAATTAATTGTGATTTTTAGGGCTTTAATTAGCATTAAAAAGTCATTATCTAATTAATTAAAAGGTTTTAACAAGTCTGGATTTTTTTAAACTCTTAGAATATTATTGTGGATTTTTAGTAATTTTTAGGAATTTTTACGATAAAATTTTAATTTTTGCACTATTTACGGTTTTACGTGATCGCCTTTTTCGTCGTAGTTTAATCCGTCTTCGTAACCGTCTTTCTCTTCTAATCTCATTTCTTTCTTTCTTTCTCAATCATATAATCACAAATCATTAATCAATTCTTAACACAACGCACTTGCCTCCTCGAGAACGAACTCACTTAGGGTCATTTACACACGGTTTTTCTAAATCGTCGTGCCCACTTGCCCTATTTTGTCATCCTTTTCCTAAAGGGTAGTAAAACTCTACAATCATTTTGGCGCCGCTGCCGGGGAGGCGTGTTGTGTTTTGGTTGAAAAATTGTTGTTTTTATATATAGCCATAATTAGTATTTGTATTAGTAGCACTCTACTAATACGTATTATCGGTTTTTCGTTTTTTGTGAATACTATTACTATATTGTATACGTAGAACAATAAATTTACAAGTACTCCAAATACGTGAGAAATCACAACCTTGACTTGGGAGGTCATTACCCAATCATTGTATTCGAATCTCAAACCAAAGAAAAAAGGCAAAAATAGATAAATACTTTCGTGAAGCTCGATTTTGAGAAATACAAACTATAAGGTGGGTATAAGGCGGTTGTATTTCACGACCTAAAGGAAAAAGGCTCTTAAGTGCTTCGCGCCGCCTCGTTTCCTCCGCTTGCTTGTGCGTATTTTGATTTTGAAAGCTAATCGAGGGTTTTGCCGCCCAAAGTATTACTAAGTATCATATATATTTTCTTGGTTTTATTGATTAAACCCTCTTGAACGATTTGGTGTTCCACCATCGTTCTAAAGTCATCGAAGGCGTTCACTTCACGTGATCGTTTTCATTCCTTGAGGCTTCTTTAATCGAGAGATTTGATTAAGGAGGAGATTTGTAGATTTGTGTCTACCTAATACATTCCAAAAATCCAAAAAAAGTAAAAACAATCAAAAACCACAAAAAATTGAAAAAGTAAAAACACCAAAAAGAATCTTCTTTGCTCACCTTCTCGTTGTACGTGACGTTTATGCAAACTCGCTCTAAAGCAAGACGTGCTCGTAAACGAAGAAACAAATCTATCACTCCTTCTAGTGAGGAGTCTCCTATTGACGAACCCATTGTAGTGAAAGAAGCACCCATGGCTAATCGAACTATGATGGAGTTGCTTCAAGCACCCACCGAGGGTTATGGAGAAGCGATTGTAATTCCCGCTATCCTTGCGGAGAATTTTGAGGTTAAGACGGGTTTGTTGTCCATGATTCAAAACAACAAGTTTCGAGGTGACGAAAAGGACAACCCTCATAACCACATTCGCCAATTTAATCGTCTCACCGCCACTTGCAAGTTTAAAGACGTCTCTAACGACTCGATTAAGATGATGCTTTTTCCGTATTCCTTAGCGGGGCCCGCAAAAATTTGGTTAGAGAAAGAGCCACCCAATTCTATATTGACGTGGAAGGATCTCGTTTCAAAATTCGTGAACCAATTTTTTCCGCCCTCTAAGACTACGCACTTGAAAAACGAGATTTCAAAGTTTTCACAAGAGTATAATGAGAGTTTTTCGACGGCTTGGAATAGGTTTAAGGAAATGTTGCACGAATGTCCTCATCATGGTTTTTCCGACTTGCATCAAATTGACACGTTTTACAATGGCTTGAACGATCATGAGCGTGATTATCTTAATGCCGCCGCGGGTGGTAATTTTTTGTGTAAGACGGTCGAGGAAGCATTGTTAATCATTGAGAATAGGTCGAAGGTCTATAGTCCTCGTAGCACGTCGAGTGTTCGTAAGGCTTCGTCTTCGCCTTCGCCTTCATTGTCACACACCGTTGATGCTTGCCAAATCGAGGCTAATTTGGAGAACAAGATTTTTGATAAGCTTAAGGGATTGTTAATTGAGTTTAAAGTTGGTGAACAACCCACTCCCGCTATGGCTAAAGCGGTTGAGGTTTCTTGTATGTATTGTGGTGGAGCTCACGATTATTCCGAGTGCATTACCAACGGTGGTAACACTTCGAGTGCCTTCGCGGCCGCGGGAACTTATAACCAAAACGGTCAAGTTCCTCGCACTAATCAATTGACTCCACCGGGTTTTCCACCAAATCAAAATGCTAACAATTATCGAAACAATCAAGTTGGTTACCAAAGCGATCAAAGGAACAATTACAAGGGTAATAACAACTATGGGAATCAAGGAAGTAGTAGCCAATTGCAAAATCAAAACCAAAACCGTAATTTTCAAAACACAAGTAAAGGTCTTCAAAATGTTTACACTAAAGAACTTCCAATGGACTTTTTGAATTACGCTACGGCAAATGATAAGATTTTGGAAAACATTCAAGAGCAATTGGCTAGTCAAGCTAGGGACACGACTAAAAACACCAAGGAGTTAGCTAATTTTGTGAAGGAAAATCTTAACATGAGAAATGAGTTGAGAAATGATTTTGCTAATCAAATTAGAGGTCAAAACAATAAAATTGAACAAAGTCATGCTAGGCTTGAACAAAGAATTGACCAAAAAGCCGCTAGTCAAGATCTTAAGTTTAATAGTCAAGATGCTAAGCTTAATGCTATTTTAGAAGCCGTCATGGGGAACAAAGCCTCTACTTCGAGTGGTCTTCCTAGCAACACCGTATCAAACCCTAAGGGAGAGATGAAAGTGATTACCACACGAAGTGGTAAGGCACTTAAAGAACCGACTCCTCAACCAATTACTCCAACGGTGGAGGAAATTGAGGAAGAACCCGAGGTGGTGGTCAAAAGGAGCATATCTCAAGCCCACAAAGTACCGCTCATGCCACACCTACGGTCGACCCTTTACCAACATTGGAACCCGAGATTCCAAAGGCTATGCCTATGCCCCAACCCACACCACCCTTGCCTTACCCATCGAGACTTAGGAAGGAGAAACGACAAGAGCGCGACAACTACCAATTTGAGCTTTTTATGAAAATGTTTCGTGAGTTGCACCTTAATGTGAGTGTCGCCGATGCTTTGTTCATGATGCCTCGATTTGCCGCTAACTTTAAGAGTATGTTGAACAACAAGGAGAAATTGCACCAATTGTCTAGTTGTTCGTCGGTTTATCTTAATCGCATACCTCAAAAAGTCGGTGATCCCGGTAAATTTTTGATCCCTTGTGCAATCCAAGATATGGAAGAATGCTATACCTTGGCCGATCTTGGTGCTAGCATTAATTTGATGCCACTTGCAATCTTCAAGTCGCTCAACCTTCCTAATCTTACTCCTTCACTAATGTCTATCGAGTTGGCTGACCATTCCACGATTCGTGCATGTGGTTTGGCGGAAGACGTTTTTGTGAAAGTGGGGAAGTTCTACTATCCCGTAGACTTTATCGTTGTCGATATCCCCACGGATCCTCAAGTTCCTCTTATTTTAGGTCGTTCGTTTTTAGATACGTCTATGGCTTTAATTGATGTGCATGCTAGAAAGATCACCTTACGTTTCAACGACGAGGAACTTGTTATAAACGCAACTCAAAATTCTCAACTTTCTCATGTTTATTCCGTTGCTATCATAAACCTCGTCGATATGATCGACGTGGTTTGCGAGGAATTTTCACAAGAAGTTTTAGGGTTTGGTGATGAAGAAACTAGTGGCAATCCCACTATGTTAGATCCAATTCTTGATAATTCGACACCAACCTTCACTCCTTTTGAAGGTGGTGGTTTTACGTTGGAAGAATGCAATGTTCCACGTAGTTGTGACGAAGACCTCGACAACGATGAGGACTTCTCGATTATCAAGGATTTTCTTAACGATTTCCCATTTCCTCCACCCGAGGAGGTTATGAGTATCGAGCCCAAATCTTCACTTGAGGAACCACCTATCCTCAAGTTGAAAGATTTACCTCCTCACCTCGAATATGTCTATTTGGAGGAGGGCGACAAGTTGCCGGTTATTATTGCGAAGGAACTTTCGAATGATGAAAAAACCGCACTTATCGATGTTCTAAAGGACCACAAAGGGGCGATTGCGTGGAAGTTATCCGACATTAAGGGAATCGATCCCAAGTTTTGTACCAACAAAATTTTAATGGAGGAGGATTTCAAGCCCACAATCCAAAGTCAAAGGAGGGTGAATCCCAAAATTCACGACGTCATCAAAAAGGAGGTCCTTAAACTCCTTGACGCGGGAATGATTTACCCTATTTTCGATAGCTCTTGGGTGAGTCCTATTCATTGTGTCCCTAAAAAGGGAGGGATGACCGTTGTGCCAAACGATGCCAACGAGTTGATTCCCACTAGACTCGTGACCGGATGGAGAGTGTGCATTGACTATCGAAAGTTGAATGAAGCCACTCGAAAAGGCAATTTTCCCTTGCCCTTCATGGACCAAATGTTGGAGCGTCTTGCGGGAAACGATTTCTATTGCTTTTTAGATGGTTTTTCCGGTTACTTCCAAATTCCCATCGATCCTCGTGATCAAGAAAAAACTACGTTCACGTGTCCATATGGAACGTTTGCCTATCGTAGAATGCCATTCGGACTTTGTAATGCACCGGGAACCTTTCAAAGGTGCATGATGGCTATTTTTCATGATATGATCGAGAAGACGATGGAAGTCTTCATGGATGACTTTTCCGTGTTTGGTAATTCGTTCACTTCGTGTTTTTCGAACCTTGAGAGAATGTTAAAACGTTGTGAGGAAACCAACCTTGTGCTCAATTGGGAAAAATGTCATTTTATGGTTAAGAGTGGAATCGTCTTAGGGCACAAGGTCTCGAAAGCGGGGATTGAGGTAGATCAAGCTAAGGTAGACGTCATCGCCAAATTACCTCATCCCAAAACCGTCAAGGGAGTTAGGAGTTTCCTAGGCCACGCGGGCTTTTATCGTCGATTCATCAAGGATTTTTCAAAGATTTCTCGACCCATTACACATCTTCTTGAAAAAGAGGCACGTTTTGTCTTTGACGAAGATTATGTACGAGCCTTCGAAATCCTTAAGAGGAAACTTACCGAAGCTCCCATTCTTGTTGCTCCCAATTGGAACCTCCCCTTTGAGCTCATGTGTGATGCTAGTGATTACGCTATTGGGGCCGTTTTGGGGCAACGTCATGATAAGCACTTCTTGCATATTCACTATGCTAGCAAGACGATGACCGAGGCTCAACTAAAATACACTACAACGGAAAAGGAGTTCCTTGCCGTGGTGTATGCATTTGAGAAGTTCCGACCTTACCTCGTCTTGACGAAATGCATAGTGTATACGGACCATTCGGCTATTAAGTATCTTATGGCAAAGCAAGATGCTAAGCCGAGATTACTTCGTTGGATTCTCCTCCTTCAAGAATTTGATCACACCATTGTTGACAAAAAAGGAGCCGAGAATCTAGCGGCCGATCATCTTTCTCGTTTGGAAGATCCTCACCAAAGTGTTTACGAGCCCAAGGAAATCACCGAAACATTTCCGCTCGAGACACTTGGTGTAGTGAATTCTAAGCTTGATTCTTCTACCCCATGGTTTGCGGATTTTGCAAATTACCATGCGGGTAACTTCATCATTAAGGGTATGACGACTCAAGAAAAACGAAAATTCTTTCGTGACGTCAAGTTCTACTTTTGGAACGACCCTTACTTATTTCGAACTTGTGCGGATCAAATCATCCGACGTTGTGTATTTGGCACCGAAGCTTCTAACATCCTTAGAGCTTGCCATGAGGGACCCACGGGTGGTCACCACGGTGCTAATCTCATGGCTAATAAGGTGTTTGATGCCGGCTTCTTTTGGCCTACTATTTACCGAGATGCACAAGATCTTGTGAAGTCTTGTGATGCATGCCAACGACAAGGAAAAGCCTCACAAAAAGATGAAATGCCACAAAATATCATCCAAGTGTGTGAGATCTTTGACGTTTGGGGTATAGACTTTATGGGGTCGTTCCCATCATCTCGTGGTAATAAGTACATTCTCGTTGCGGTTGACTACCTTTCTAAGTGGGTGGAAGCTAAGGCTTTGCCCACCAATGATGCTCGTGTGGTAGTTAAGTTCTTGAAAAGCTTGTTTTCTCGGTTTGGAACCCCTCGTGCTATCATAAGCGATCGTGGAACCCATTTTTGTAATGACCAATTTGAAAGGGTCCTAAAGAAATATGGGGTTACACATCGGCTTTCTACGGCTTATCACCCACAAACGAGTGGGAAAGTCGAGGTTTCAAACCGAGCGTTGAAAAGGATTTTGGAGAGATCCGTTGGGGAAAACCGACAAACTTGGTCGGATAAGTTGGACGATGCTTTATGGGCCTTTAGGACCGCTCATAAGACACCCATTGGGTGCACTCCCTTTAAGCTTGTGTATGGAAAGAATTGTCATTTGCCTATCGAGTTAGAACACAAGGCTTATTGGGCCCTAAAGCATTGTAATGATGATATGGAGACCGCGGGAAAACACCGGAAAATGCAATTAAATGAATTGGATGAATTGAGAGACATTGCTTATGAAAATTCATTGATTTACAAAGAAAAGACTAAAAAGTTGCATGATTCTAAAATTAAAAACCGGGTTTTTAACATTGGGGATCAAGTTTTGCTTTTTAATTCAAGATTGAAAATCTTTTCCGGTAAATTGAAATCCCGTTGGTCCGGTCCATTCACCGTGACTCAAGTGTTTCCGTATGGGACCATCGAGCTAGCTCAAGATGATGGTCCTAACTTCAAGGTGAATGGACATAGGTTGAAGCACTACTTTGGCGGGGAAGTTCCATCCTTGAACTACCACGACCAAGTCACCTTCCCCAATGATAATTAGTATTGAGGGGATCGAGTCGAGCTCATGACTCGGTAATAAAAAACGAGGTGCCTCGTGGGGGAGTCCCATGCTTATCCTATGTACATATTATCGCTTTCTAATGTAGCTTACGTGTGGGGATTTGTGCCCTTCCAACCTTTGTTCCGTGGTTGTTTGTGCATTGTGGTTTTTAGATCATGATCTTCACGATTGGAGCCTCTCGTGTTCGTTTTATGGGAGCACTCGATCGTTTGCTTTGGAGACATTTCTCAATATCCAAATGATATATCCTTTTGATGTTCTAACCTTAGGTTTTTAGCACACTTCATAAACGGCTATTAATTTATTGGTTACACCCTTTCCATGCTAGATTAGGCATTCGACTACGTCTCTAGTATGGGGGTGTTTGCACCCCTAGACTCGAAACATTGAGGATAATGTTTAACTTTAGTATGGGGGGGTGAATAGATACTTGCCTTGCCAAACCTTCACGCTTTCCAAAGTTTATCTTTTTGTTGCAAAATAAGGCTAAAAATGGCCAAATTTTAAATTTTTTCTCATATTTTATAAGTGTTTGAAGACACGAATGTAGGTTTTCCGATGGCGAGAATAAGAGTAATTTTTGACTCGGCCGTGCGTGTTGAGCACTTAGCTTTGGTTCCTTAACTACACATTAGGCTAAGTCTCTTAAATGAGGACGAGAAATGATAGGGTTAATTATAAGTTACTATGCTAAACGTAGAGTACTCGTATTCTTTCAAAAACTCATGTGTTCTCGTTATTTGCTTATTCTCCCTTCGCATGTAAATATTTTTTGCTTAATAATTATTGACTTAGCGGTTTAGTTAGGATTGTTGGGTTTCTAGTCTTTTCTAGTAGCTTCCGTGTAATTAAATTGGGAAGACATTAAGGTATCGCCAGCGTCACGGTTTTGAAGTATTGGCACCCTAATAATCAAAAGCTTCACCCAATAATAAGATTTCAAGTGCTCACCTAAATCTAGCAAACAATTTGAAGCCCCACAAGGCCGAAAAATCTATGCAAAATTGAAAGTGAATCAAGCCTTAATCTTCGAAGCTTTAAAGATCCAAAATTCGCTTTAGCGTGAGGATATACGTCTTTGGCTAATAAAACCACCGACGAGACGGATAATAAAAGGCAAGGCAAGACCGAAGTCATAATAAAAGCTTCATGGCGAAGTTGAATAAAAGATGGAGGTAAACCAAAGATAATAAGGCCCTTCCGTTAGGGGGCGTATAAAAGTCTTGGTAATAAGTCTCATGTTCAAAACCGTTATAAAATCGTGTTTATCGATTCTTCTTGTCAACTTAATTTTTTAACATCGTTGTCTATTAGGAGGGGTTATTGATTTGATGGTCTTAGTTACACCGTTAGGACTCTATTTTTAGACCTAAATCTCTATTATCGCATAAGTCAACAATGTATCCTCGTGAAACATTCAAGACAAAATAAAATATGCGAGATACAACTTAGGAATAATGGGAGGATAAGTACGTGATTAGGGCATATGAGTAGTGTTAGCATTACTAACTTATAATGACAATGATCTCGTTGCACGCTTGGCATGGAATTAGGGTGAAAATCGAGGACGATGAAATTATTTCTAACGAAGCATTCACATGTTCTTATTCTATGAACCTAAACGTCCCATTTTGCGATGAAAATCATACATTATGTCTAAAACACAAGTAGTTGTAATAGTGGTAGTGTAGCTAGTTTATCATTCCAATTAAGTGAAAAAATGAATTTTGGAAGTGCTATGATACTTAATTCTAGCATTGCGTGAGGGCACGGCAATGGTTTAGTATGGGGGAGTGATGAGACTGCTTTTATACATAGTCTCATCGTCCAAATCGGGCTTAAAATGCATTAAATATCATCAAAATACCCAAATATATGCTTGTGTTTGTTGCTTGTGTATTTTAGGTACAGATATTGAGAAAATGACAAAAGATCACAAGAATCAGTAAAAAACGAACACGGGAAACGAAGCCGCACGATGTACCAAGCCCTAATGAAGAATTTTCCAAAGAAAGTCCTTGAAGATTTGAAGAATTATGAAGAAGGGTCCTCCAATATGGAAGAATTGACACTTTATACCCTTGTATCTTCATAATTACAAGTTTGGTCCCTAAAGTTTGTCAAAATTACAAAAAGGACCCTTAACTTTGAAGAATTGGCAAATTTAGTCCCTCAACAAAACTAAATTGTCAATATTGGTCCTCCAAGAAGTCAACAATCAAGTCAAACCTTGAAGAATGGAGAAAATGCCAAAATCAGTCCTTCAAATATCATCAATGTGCAAGTTTAGTCCTTGAAACAAGTTTAAAAACTTGTTGTGCCAAAAGTGTCAAACTGCCAAAACTAATTATCAAAGGAATTGAAGTTTATGCTGATTTTTACGAAGTGAAGGAAAGTGAAACCTTTGGGGCCAAAGCTGTCAAACACACCAACTTTTCCCAGCCAATCAAATAGCCACATCACCCACTCCACCCACTCACAATCCACCACCTCATCAACCCCATCCCAGTCACACCCCACTCACGATTTATTTATTAAATCAAGTCAACCCCAGTCAAACCTTTATTTTTCCCACCCAAACACTTAATTTAAAATCCATTAACCCCAAACCGGATTAAAGTCACCCTAATCCACCCTTAAACCCTAATAATCCCCAGGATGAACTTTGATTAAAACAAAGGGTTAATGGTTAATATTCTCCAGATCTTTGATTAACCCTTTTGTCATCACTTCCCACACCAAAAACATGAACCTAGACCATCCCATGTGAGTGTAGGACCACCCCTGCACCCGTCCCTTTCCCTCAAAACCCTAAAACCGACAAGATGAACGTTTGGATTACACTCCTTGGCCCCCAAGCTCAAACAAGCGTCTAAGATCAATCCTACATAGCTGGACATCACAACAAGATCACATGTTACCTTCTTTGACCAGATTCCAGTCAAAACACAAGGGCATTTTTGGATTTTCAAACCATTAGGGTTTTAGCTTGTATTTTTTATTCAAGAGTACCTAGAATGTTCTATCTAGGCCTATATAAGAAGGATGCGACTTGTGCATGCCTCTTGTTCCTTGTTTTTCTCCTTTTTTCACAACTTTGTAAATCCAGTTTTTAATGAATGAAAAATGGTTTAAGGATTGTTGATGAGAAGCAAAGAACCCATTTATTTTTATTGTCTGAAGTTTGGTTAAGTTTATTTGTTGATTTACTTGTTTCAAAGGTTTCAGTTTTCCTGAATTTTCAAACTTTTCAGTGAAGGAAAAGTCTGTTTTAAACATTACTGCTTTCTTTTTAAAAGCTTTAAGCTATAGGTTAACTTGTCAGTAAGTTAACCCTATAGCTTAAACTCTTGTACCAGTTACCTTTTGCTCTTGGTTTTCAGTTTTTGGCAGGTTCAAAACAAGGTCTTATACCATCATCATTTTCATTTCAACCACAAAGAATAGTCTGCACAGACCCGAGTCTGTTTGGAGGTGACATACAGTCACTGTTGGGCCTGGATGTAGGCCCAACAAGGTACTCCCTTGCTTCCTATTTCAGTTTTCTTATATTACTGAGTTTATGTGACTTTGCATGATTTTTGTGAAATTGCTTATTTGATTGTTTCATCTGCTTGTTTAGGATTTTAATTGTCTTTTATGCATGTTTAGATAGCAAGTAATCAGTTTGGTTAAGATTTGGTTTGATTTGCTTTGTAATTTTCATTTTTAGTAAAATTAAGGGGTGTTTGGATCAGGGTTTAAGTAGGGGTTAACAACATTAATCTTGCTTTAATACTTGTTCAGCTCACTTCTTTGGTAACTATTAGGTGATATTGTTGCTTTGTTTTTAGTTTGGTAGAAGGAAAAACAAGTTGCATGCTATTAAAATTGAGAAAATAACCTAAATCAGTAAAGCTAAATTTTTGACTGATTTTGTGAGAATTTGTGCCTTGAATCTTGAAGTCTGTTAGATCTTAGGTTCTAGAAGGGTTTGTGATCTTTTGTATGCTACTTGGTTAGTTTGTGTGCATGCTTTTAGCATTTGAAATCCAATTGTGTGCAATTTGAACCAGCAAATACCATCAGACCTACACCATAGTTAATCAGTAACATTTTTTGAAATTTTGTGCTTGATTTGTGTGATTACTTGCTTGTTTTTGTGTTTGTATTGACTCCCTACACTCCAACTGAGTGTAGGGGTGCCCATTTGTCCATCAAAACCAACACAAATCCAAAGGACAAGTCCTCTTGTCATATCTACACATGTGAAGATACACCTTTTGTTCATCAGAAACACATTTGAAATCTGCGCACGTTTTTGGTTTCTAGCAGCTTGATTCTAGTTGTTTGTTGATTAAACTTGTGTTTTAGAGTAATTAGAGTTACTGTGTTTGTGTTTAAAGTTAAAAAAAGAAAAAAAAGAAAAAGTTTTCCAAAAAGCTCCTTGGCCTGGACTCGAACACGGGACCCCTCGTTGGAGGACTATACGTGTTAACCAGTGATCCAAGTACTTTTCTATGCACAACTAGCATTCCATCATTTATTTAAGGAGTATCTGTTTTTAGCTTAATAAACTAGGCAGCTTATTTATAAGCTGTTTCCAGCTTATTTTCTTAGGGATTTTGCAAGTTAGTATTTTTCCTTTGTTTTTATTTAGTTTTAGGACTTTTCAGTTCAAAAAGTTTATTTTCCCTTATTTAATTAATTTTCTAGGATTATTTTTAGTTTAAATTTTGAAAAGTAATTTAAAAATAGAAAAAGGTAATTTAAAAATCTGAAAAAAATAGTTTTTAGGTTTTGATTTATATTTTTGAGGTTTACAGCTATTTAAGTTTTCAAAAAGTCTAATTTTTGATTTTATTGGATTTTAGGGTTTTTAGCTAACTTTAAAATTTAATATAAAATTATTAAATAGGTTTTAGAAATTTTTGATTTCATTTCTGTCTTAGTTACAATATTTTAGATTTTTGGTAATTTTTTAGAATTTTTTTATGAACTTTGAATTTTTTTTAATATTTTAATATTATTTTATTATTAAAAATTGAAAGTTTGATTTTTTAAGTTTTTACATTTTTCCTATATTGTAGTCACTTAATTAGGAGTTTTTTCACTTTCCAAATATTTTTAGGACTTTTCAATTAATTTCTAGAATATTAATTTAAGTTTTAAGTGATTTTAATAGTTTTTAAGTGTTTAAAAATAGTTTAATTTGGTTTTAAAATTTTTAAAAATACTTTTTAGCTTAATTAGGACATTTTTGAGGTTTACAAACTTTAAGATCTTGTTTAGGGCTTTTTAATAATTAATTGTGATTTTTAGGGCTTTAATTAGCATTAAAAAGTCATTATCTAATTAATTAAAAGGTTTTAACAAGCTTGGATTTTTTGTAAACTCTTAGAATATTATTGTGGATTTTTAGTAATTTTTAGGAATTTTTAGGATAAAATTTTAATTTTTGCACTATTTACGGTTTTACGTGATCGCCTTTTTCGTCGTAGTTTAATCCGTCTTCGTAACCGTCTTTCTCTTCTAATCTCATTTCTTTCTTTCTTTCTCAATCATATAATCACAAATCATTAATCAATTCTTAACACAACGCACTTGCCTCCTCGAGAACGAACTCACTTAGGGTCATTTACACACGGTTTTCCTAAATCGTCGTGCCCACTTGCCCTATTTTGTCATCCTTTTCCTAAAGGGTAGTAAAACTCTACAATCATGGTACTACCAACTTTCCAGTTTCATTACCATTGATAAGATGTGAACTTCTCAAAATACTAATATTAACTAGTAATCCTTCACAAATTCAGGGATATATGTAGACACAACTACCATTAAAAGAGTAAGGTCAACGCATAATTTACGCGAGAGAATTTCAAATAGGATACAAAAGAAAACACTAACGAATATGAATGTATCCCATATTTTCATGATTTGAGTACGCATTCGAAAGCTCCTCGGATCGTTACCCAGGTCATTCAAATGAAATCTAATCAAAAGAAATGATAGGAACGTCGATACATCCAGTCGGGTATCAACACTCGGTAATCAAATACTTTTTCAAAGAATGTCACCACGGGAGAATAGGACAAGAAAGGGTTGTCAATTGTCAAATAAGACAATATCCAACGATGAGTAAATTCGAGTCAGAAGAATAAATGGTACGGGCACATATGTAGGTGTCTCTAACAATATGTCCCTATTTTTGCACTTCTTGCAGATCTCATAAAGTTTAATTTTTCACAACTTCAAAGAAAATGTAGTGTTTATTAATACTTTCATGGTGACTACTAATCAGCCTTGCATGGTCCCTTCCAAACTGAATGTAGGAGCGAAACTATATACAATTTCAAGATTAACGATGCAATACTCAGTTCGTCAAAACTTTGTCATCATGTTTAAAATAAAAATATTTTCATGCTTAATTTTAAAACAAGAATCAAAATGAATTTACAGAGATGTTCTTTGTTGTGAAAACAATTAAGTTTTCTAAGGTGTCTCATAAACAACTTTATTTCAATAACGATTACTTATAAATCTCACTTTGAATAATCCTTATAGTGATGAAAAGTAAATTTTCTCAAGGGATACTGTTTTAACTTATGAAAACAATGAGTGATCTGCAAAAGAGTGATGAAAAGTTGTTCACCAAGAACTAACTACAATATAATAGGAAATGAGCTTAGCCAATTAATCATGAGGTTCATGACCTCGATGTCACTCTAAAAGAATAATCCACAACGTAACTCAAATTGAGACGAGTACTTGTTCAATGGTTAAATCACTAATGCGAACATTAGGATGAAGCAATAAAAGATAGATAACATCGATACATGTAGGATTTAGCAATCAAAGGTAGTCTTTTCATTAATCACAAACAAGTCAAAATTGTACCGTAACACATTACGTGTCACTATGTCATACAATACCAGGAACTCATCCTACCAACTGATGTCTCAGTTAAGTTAGGGATTTTTAAGAGATACCACAATGAATACTAATCTATAAGAGTCATTAGGTGTTCCACCTGTCCCGAAAGATCCATCGGTCCTAATTCAGAAGAAGATTTCTTCAATTTATTTCTTGGACACTCGGCATCCTAGTTAGTGGACAATGGCCTAGGAACAACCCTTAACACAAACCAACAATCAATTAAAACCTTATAATTCAATCACAGGACTCAACAAATTCCTCTTAACAATTTCGTATTCCATACGAGTTAAATTTTTACTTCATTCAAGTTTTAACCAACTTATACTCAATGTGATATCCTACCTCATTCTCCAATACTTTCAACCTTATTCTTAGACCTTAAAAGGGCAATAAAAGCTCAATATGATCAACACTTAATTTCCAATCCTATAGTTCTTTCATCAATAGTTATCAAATGAGTCACTAGTATAAAATGACTCACACATTCAATTAGACTTCTCGGAAAGATACTAGTGGCATGAGGCTTTTGGGTAATGGTTCCAATGACAACCTCAAGTGCAACATTCACCTTTCGATTTCAATTTAAGAATTGGGTGACACTGTTAACATCATAAGATTCAAGCTAACAAGAGGTGATCCAGAGGTCGGGGATGATAAAAGAAGTATTTAGACATTTTTAGAGAGAGAAAGATAAAGCTTGAAATAAGTGTGTGTATTTAGAGAGAGAAGTGAAATACACAATAAGAAGAATCCTCACCCCTCCATGGAAGTATGGAGGGGTATATATAGGCTAGACATGGAGTGACTTTGCCAACTTAGCAAAAGTAGTCCCTCCATGTTTTGCCCATATGAAACTAATGTAATTCCATAAATGGCGCTCACATTTTAGGGCTAACAATCTTCCCCCAATGTGGAGACATACAGAATTATTTACAATGTTCCTAACAAGTAAAAATACAACAAAATAAAATCTTCCAAGGCGCTTCCAATGCTGAGGATGTCTTTTAATTCTTCTTGTCTTCATAACTTGTACCTCAGCTTGAATCCTCTTTGTCTTTGCTTGTTGTGGAACAATTGTAATATGCATGATTTGGATTAACTTCCCCCCAATTCATGCAGCATGTATTTAAAAAAATTTCTTCATAGACTTCTTTTACGAAGTTTCTGAATCAGCTTCCCCCCAAACCAATATCTGTATCTTAAGCAGATTCTGACACTTTGATGTAGTTTGAACAATCTTCTAGCTCATCGGTTTAAGTGCACAGCGGAAATTTGTAGAAGAACCACACCAAATAACATTGCTTTTATACTGTTTCATGTCGTTTATGTTTTGGTGATAATCCGTTTGGGGTAACATGAAGGAAATCAGCAACAATTCTTCTCACGCCTGCAGAATACTTCATAAAAATCATATAAAGTAAGTAGATACCATTCCATGTACACTACTTCCCATTGGAAGTTGATCCGATTACTTCAAAGTACACGATCTTCTCCCATGATGATTTCGAACTCTAAGCATCATTATCGTGGACGTCCATATACTCGAGAAGTTCTTAGTCTTAAGCAAATGTCTTGAAAAGTTTTGAAAGTCATTGAGAAACTTTGAAATATTTTTGCTTAGACTATGAAGTACCATTGTCGTTGTGAGGCTCATAAATATCCCGTGAGAATTGATTGCTAATTCCATCTCTCTCTGTCTAACTTACAAACCTCGAATTTATTCGGCTATTTGTTGTGACCACATATGAAGTAAACCCGATGTTCCAAACTTGAAACTGAAGTACAATCCCCCAAATTTGTTACTTAAGCTTGCACTTATGTCGATTGAAGAACGGTGCAGAAACAAGTCTCTTATACCTCTTGAAATTATCCACACGAGCAACTGCGTGTGACACCCAAAAATGATAGTAATCCATGTCGTCGACCATCCACCCCTTGACAGTGGAAACTAGATAATTCAAGTCTCAATCATGAATTTTATCACCCAAGCAAGTCATCAATCGATAGACTAGGTTTGAAGAAAAGGGGTAGAAAAATAGAAGGAAGGCTCGATGGTGAAATAAGTAGACGCCTTCATGAAATCCCACTTCAACTTCAAATAAAGAATACCAAATCCTCTTCGTGATCACTTGTCTTTGTAGAATCAAAACTAGCCTTGTCGTTAAAGTGAATCTTATATCGGATCATTTTAGCGTTAAGTGTGTTTGTTTGCTTTGGTGTTGTGTGTTGTGAATGTCGTTAACTAGAACAAATTATGTAATGAAATGTCATTAAAGAACAAAATTTGTCTAGATAACTTGTCGTTTAAGCCCCAACGTCAGTCATATGCCCCACTGATGCGCGGATCGACCTCCGCGGTGAGGTCATCGAAATTTTTTCGAAAATATTAGGTTTAAAACCTAAAATCTTCTTTGTCGTTTAAGCACTTTCGATCGAAACATAGAGAATACCCGACATCAAAATGAATGTCATCGTAGCCCGATAAATAAACCTGGTCCAAACTCTATATCTCGTCCAACCACCATATAACTGAATCCAAAATATTCGGCCTAGTAATAAACAACCAGCTCAACTTCATTGGTTATATATGGCGAGTCTAAGTAAGTCCAATAAGGCTCGACCATAAAGTATTATGACACAAAACCATTGTATCAGCCCATCAATTTTTTTTAGTCTGTCCAAAGTCTATACCCCATTTAAGACATTGAAAAAAATACGGAGAAAGTGAAGTCCAAATAAAGTACCCGAACCAGTAACTTTACCCTAGGATATATAGTACCCCACCCGCCCTAATTTTTCTCATAATCTAACCCAAATCACTTATTCAACCGCCTCCATCTTTCCATCTCACCTAACCGTCATCAACTTCATCTAATTAAAACCAAAAGTAGATCATGATCGACACCAAACAAATCAAATCCAATGATTTCCATCACAATCGAATAACCACTATGCCCAATCAATTCGACCATGCCTATCTATGCTTGTGACAGGAAGTGCTTCAAGATCAAAAGTGGTCTCAGGTAGGTTGATTTATATGCATGTCGTCCTTTTGTGTTTAATTGACCGAAACAAGAAAATAGGATAACATAATTGTTATAACTCTTTCTTAATTTTTTCGAATATGAACAAAAAGACTTCATCTTATTACAGATCGATGATGAACAGGTCTCAAATCATTAAGATCTTTGATTCTTTAATGAATGATTGAGATCTAATCTGAGATCATATTGTATTGTTTAGAGTCGAGTCTAGATGGGTTTAAGAGACGAAGGGTTAAGATAGAGATTTGTTGTTGATGGGAGTTAAAAGGCTGTGTCGAAAATTGTTTTAGGTTGAGGGTGTAGTTGGTCGAGAGGGTTTGAGGCTATTTATGGAGGTCTGAGTTTTGTGGGTCGAGGCTTGGTGTCGAGTGGAGTTTTTGTGTCGAGTCAAGATGAACTTACAGTTTTGAGTCTGTGAGTCGAATATTAAACGAGGATGTATTGTTGAGTCAAAACTGTTGTGGAATCTTTTTGTGGTCAGTCAAGTGTCTTATCCGGAATAAATCTTTCTCACCTTATCCGGAATAAACCTTAGTGTTATCCGGAATACAGCTGCTTCTTCTAATCCGGATTAATTCGATGTCTTATCCAGAATAAAACTACTTATCCAGAATAATCTTCTGTTCTGTTGCTTATCCGGAATAATTTTCAATGTGTTATCCGGAATAAGGCTTCTCCTTCTTATCCGGAATAAGCTTTCTAAATACTATTCAGAATAAGCCTTCTTAATCTTATCCGGAATAAGCTTCCGTGTTCTTATCCGGAATAAGGCTTCTTGTTCTTATCTGGAATATAGCCATCAGAATAGGCATTTGACCAACATTTTGTAGATACCGAAAAAATAGACCTGACCCATTTGTTGTTGTCCTTTTCCCCAAAAATATGGATCAGATCTGGGTTTTTAAGAACTATTCATCTTCATCTTTAACCAAAAACCCAGAAACATCATAAGATTCAAGCTAACAAGAGGTGATCCAGAGGTCGGGGAGGATAAAAGAAGTATTTAGACATTTTTAGAGAGAGAAAGATAAAGCTTGAAATAAGTGTGTGTATTTAGAGAGAGAAGTGAAATACACAATAAGAAGAATCCTCACCCCTCCATGGAAGTATGGAGGGGTATATATAGGCTAGACATGGAGTGACTTTGCCAACTTAGCAAAAGTAGTCCCTCCATGTTTTGCCCATATGAAACTAATGTAATTCCGTAAATGGCGCTCACATTTTAGGGCTAACAGACACCGAATCAGATGACACCTTTCCAGGTGGTAACGTTTTGTCAAACTCCACTCTATAAGGAAAGATCGTCATAACATTGATATCAGTTTTAATCTTGCCAATTCTTCTTCAATATCACAATCAACCAATATCTACATTTCTACGAATATCAACCATTTTGTTGGGATCATAAATATCCACAAATTGGTTTAGATCTGGAATAGCTAGATTTCCTACAGGAATAGCTTAGATTAATTTACTAGGGGATTTAGGGTTCCTTGTGACAATCTACGTCGTATAAATACCTCGTATAAATATTAAAATAATCATCAAATAATCATGTAATCAAATTACATCATATATATATATATATATATATAATCCAAGTTATATATATATATATATATATATATATATATATATATATATATATATATATATATATATATATATATATATATATATATATATATATATATATATATATATATATATATATATATATATATATATATATATATATATATATATATATATTAAAATAACAGTTCTCAGTCTGGCCTTGTCGGTAACTTGGGAATTCTTCGGCACCGTTATAGTCAAAAGATTTTTAGACAGTTTGAAAAAAATGTTTATTGTTAAAATATTTTGAAATGTTTTATTCAAAACCTTGGTTTTAAAAATCTTTCGTTCTCTATAACGAGAGCTCTGGTACCAAACTGTAACACCCCCAAATTTACACAATTCAATACAGCGGAAGAGTCGTTGGTGTTACGGGATAGCACATTACTCACATCATAGACAACTCTTAAAAACCGCTTCGTTTAATAATAAAGCATTTCCATTCATAAATATCAAATTACATAGGTCCCAAGTCATAGTATTTCATACAATTTTTACAAAGCATTTGAATGGAAATTATTATTTAAGTGCGGGCCGTGAATTCTTGTCGTCTTCCCAAGAATTACCTTTAAGTACCTGAGATAAAACATGTTAAAAGAAAAGGTCAGCGAAAACGCCGAGTGAATTCATAGAGTTTAATAAAACCATTAATATATCATCGGTATATAATTATTACCGAAAATCATTTTGTACAAATCTTTGTAATAGGCCATAAAATAGCCAGAGTCATTTTATACAAATCCTTATCAAAAATCATAATATAGGCTTTTGCCTTCAAAATCATTATACGAACCATTGTCGTAAAAATATCATACAATACGTTTTATAACGTTGTATAGAGTTAAATAAAAACCGTTATATGAATACGGTTATGTAAAACAAAAACACGAACATAATATCAATAATAAGACCCCGTATTGCTAGTCAGGCAATATGTCGTAATTCAGTGCGTATAGCAGTATTTCGTTATTTGGATTATTATAAGCCGCATGACATTGTTACCTTACTACAACAAACAACGGGTAGCTAACCCGAAACTCAATTCGCCCATCTAAGTTAGCGTGTCGTCACAAAAATCACGTTATGGAAATCTTCTCATACATAAATTCGCTTACCAATCAATGTGGTACGACGGGGATCAACCGTCAAGGAGCGAACTGGGGTGATCATACCCAAATAGTACTATTATATGCATAAGCGTCTACCAAATATCGGTAGTTCACGATTCATGCTAATGGGACTTTTAGTGACATAACCTAACTTTAATAATCCATTTTATTTCATACATCGGGTCATATAATCATTCATCAGGTCATACAATCATTCGGGTCCAAATCAATAAACAAACAATCGGGACAAATGGTGTCCTATTTTATCAAAACTAACATGTTATCTCCCTCGCGGGTTTATGAAACATTTCATGAAAACATTTAAAAGAGTGCGAGGCTATGAACTCACATTGATTGGGAAAGGCGGTTGTCGGCGATTTGGATGTACGGTACGTGCTTCAATCACGGAAACCTAGACAAATAATACTCGTCTTAGACTCTTGTCCAATGACTTTATAAAAATCATAACTATGTATACATATGATGATTTTATAAATATGATGATGATCAAGTGGGATTGTACATCTTTACTCATTCATTATAGTGTTATGTGTTGGTAACATTTTTATACTAGTTTCACTAGTTTATCTTGTTTACATGTTTAGGCCCAATAAGCCCATTATAAGTCCATTACCTTATATTAGTCCATTTTACACTTTTAATATCAGTCTTATACTTACATGTTAGGCCCAAGTGGGTTAAGCCCAATAAATAAGTTCATAAGTGTTTAGCCAAATTAGTTGGATTAATAGTCCAATAAGGCTAATTTTGCCCGTTAATGTCCGTATATTATAAAGCTCGGGTTTTGTCGGTTTTTTCTTGTATTATGTACTTATATATCAGTATATGAGTTATAAAAAGTTTACATTAGACGGGTCCGACCGTCTAAGTTTTAATTGACGAAAACGTTAATTTTACGGTTTTAGCCGAAAAGACGTAAAATCATGTTTATAGTTTTATAACTTATAAAACTTATCAAATTACCATTTTTATAAAATGTCCCATTTATTTATTATTGTACATACTTATATAAATGTAATATATAAGTTAGTGGGTTTTAATTTACATTATATACTATATTTATTTGAGTGCTATTATAATACTATTATACTTTAATTTCACAAAATCTGATTTTTAGTTTTACTTTCACCATTTTTATCATATTTTGAGTTCTACAAGGAGATAGAAGCTCATTTTTGGATGACATAAACTTCATACTATGTGTTACAAATAACTTAGTTTTAGCTACTGCTCAATCCAAGTCTAAGTATCCCTAACAGTCCTCACAAAACAGACTATTCAGATTGATACATCAATTTTGTTTTGATCATATCTCACTCATTATAATGATTTCATTGCATGGCCAACTCTCACATGTGTACAAGACTTAATACTTACTGTATATTGATTCCACTATGCCATTTTATCAGTTTATCATATGGTTTCTTACTGTGTTTATACATCCAACTATTTTAAGCATGATTTAACCATTTTACATGTGGTTTTCCATCTTTTTACCCATATTTATCAACACCAAATCCCCACATAATATTTTTAATCATCATTCATCATCATATACATATACAAAATAAAGAAAATACAAGATTATATAATCAAAATAACAAGAGGATAGGAAGAAACAATCTCTATACCACCATTAGTGATGAAAAGATGAGTTTTTTATGAACAAGGCTTGGATTTTGATGGCAAAACTTGTGATAAACCCATATCATCTTCAAGCCCACCAATATTTATAAAATCCTTGTGGGAAATCAGCCCTATGACACCAAGAAATCTCCTCTTTGGATGTTAGAATCACATCCAATCTTCAAGGCTTCAAAGGTTCTTCATCATATGTGTAGATAACACATGGTTTGTGGTTAAAATTGATCAAATGAGGGTGTTTAGTGGTGGTGGACGGCAACATAGAGAGAAAAAGGAGAGAGTGAGTTGTTTTTCATGTTTAACTATGAGTTGCTTGTTTTAGTGTTTAGTTGTTTTAATGTGTTGGTGGTTTGGTAAGGCTTCTTGGACAAGTGTCCACAACTTTGTAAATACTTGACAACAAGAGTATTGTGTTGTACACTCTTGACCGTCCCATATAGTGGGTGATGAGATGGCATTTATACATGATCTCATCGTTCTTTTCGGGCTTTAAATGCATAAAAATGTCATAAAATACCATATATATGCTTGTGTTTGTTTACTTGTGTGTTTTAGGTATGGATATCGTGAAAAAGACAAAAGATCACAAGAATCAAGGAAAAACGGACACGAGAAACGAAGCCGTACAATGAACCGGGCCCTAATCATGGAATTTTCATCAAATACCCTTGAAGACTTGAAGACAAAACAAGATTGATCATCATTTATTGAAGAAATGACACTTAAAACCCTTGTATATTAATAATTACAAGATTGGTCCCTTAAGTTTGTCAAAATTGCAAAAAGGTCCTTCAACTTTGAAGAAATGGCAAAAGTAGTCCCTCAACAATTCAAAATTGTCAATTATGGTCCCTCATAAAGTGGAAGACTCATTGAAGACCTTGGAAGATCAACAATGTTCAAAAACAGCCCTTGAAATATTCAAAAATGCCAAAAATTACCCTTGATAACCTTTTTATTAAGTTTGTGCCAAAAATGACAAAACTTGGAAGTTGACACAAGCTTAATAGGGCGCTGACAAGTTTTTAAAGTAAAAAGACAAAAGAAAGGAAAAGAAAGGGCCAATGTTGTGCATTTTCAAACATTTAAACCAAATATTGCGCCAAACAAGCACTGTACCCCCAAAATCGGATTAAACATCTTACTGTTTATCTTTTTACCAACCCAGAACTTACCCTCACTTAACTTGGGTAAAAACTCAATTAAAACCTCACACGTTTAATTCCCACACTCACAAACCCTTCCCACTCCTAAAAACCTGCATCCCACGCATGTGCACCAAACCCCCAATTCCCCAATCCACCAATCACATCATTCCTTAGCCCCCAAGCATCATGACGTGTCCCAAATCAACGTCCAAGGTTATTAGCTTACTCTCAAAGCAAATATGAACGGCCATGATCAAGAAAGGACAAAATGCACTCAAAACCGTTCAAGGGCACATTTGGGATTTTCTATGTATTAGGGTTTATGTTTTTATGCTTCTAGGATGTTCTATAGGCTCTATAAAAGGAGACCCAAGCTGTGGTGATCCCTTTGTTCCAGTTTTTCTCATTAAACCTTGTAATCCCTTTTATTTGAAATAAAAAGTTGTGTTTTTGTTTTTATACAATATAATTCCTTTTTTATTTACTTAAAGTTGGTGTTTGTTTATGAGAAAAGCTGAGTTCCATGTTTGATTTGGTTAAAAGTTTTTGAGGTTTCAAAATATTTTCAAAGTTTGAGATTTTGAGAGATTTTGGTAAAATCTGCTCAAAAGGTTTTTGTGTTAGGAGTTCATGTTTATTGGTGATTTAAGTATAATAGAAACGTTTTTAAGAAGTTTGGTAAGTTTTGGTAAAGTTTTAGAAAGAAAAGAAAAGGATCAGAAAAAGAATATTGTAAGCTTGAATTGTGTTTTCTTTGTTTTGTGATTGCAACAGGTTGAAGGCTTGTTGATTCAGTTCAGCACCAGCCCGAGCTGGTTTGGAGGAGGGTTATACACCCTCTAGGGCTTTGGATGTAAAGCCCTAAGGTATAAACCTTGTTCCTTGTTCAAATTTCAGAAAAGTGAAGTTGAATGTGATCTTGCTTGATCAGTGCTTTTATGTGTTTAATCTGCTTGATTGGTGTTCTTAAGTGTTGATTTGAATGTTATGAAGCTTTGATAACAATTTGGTTAGGTTTCATAGTGTTTTTGTGTGTTAAAAAACGTTTTAAAGATTTTTAAGTGGTGTTTGGCAATACGTTTAAGCAGGGGAAGATCCTT
This sequence comes from Glebionis coronaria, assembly GCA_025667525.1. Taxonomy (NCBI): domain Eukaryota; kingdom Viridiplantae; phylum Streptophyta; class Magnoliopsida; order Asterales; family Asteraceae; genus Glebionis; species Glebionis coronaria. The sequence continues at coordinate 169,235,878 of CM046875.1, forward strand.
GATTAATGGTTTAAAAACGTGTTAAAGGTTTAAAAAAGGATTGTGCTAGGTTATTAGCTAGTTATTAATTAGTTTGGAATAGATTTGGAAGCAAGTGAGTGAGTTTTAAAGGATAAGTGAAGTCAAAAATCTGCATGCTTATTCTGCCAGTTTTTGATGATATTTTGTGTGCTTGATCTTTGAATATCTGTGAGTGAATGTATGATTTAAGGTTTGAGACTGCTTTAATACCATCTTGTGAGTGTGTGTGCTAAGTTTTGTGGTTTGAGGTTCATTAGTTAGCAAGCTAGAAGCATTTAAGCTCCCAGACCTGCCTGCTATACATCAGAAACATGCTATAGGCTTGTGTGCTACTGTTTTGATCATTGGGTGTGCTTGAGTGTTTGCTGTTGATTGTCCTGACTTCTTGTGATCAAAGGATCACAAGAGTGCCCCACTTGTTCCAAAATAACCATCAAGCAAGCACTTGCCAAGCTCCTCTTGGCTCAAAAAGTGCATAAGTGTGCACATCACACTTGTTCATCAGTTTCAAGCCCCAACTGGGCACGTTTTTGTTAATTATTTGGCTTAATCAGTGTAAAAAAAAGGAAGATTGGATCAAGTTTCCAAGTCATTAAAGGTCTGGTTTGGTTTGGAAAAGTTTAAAAAGCAAAAAAATAAAAAAGAGTAAAAAGAAGGGTTTCACGCCTCGAACCCGTGACCTGCCGTTCAACACACCAACAACATAACCATCCTGCCCTTGGGTCTTTTACTGACCAAGGTTGGATTGGTTATTTATTTAACCAGTTTTTCATTTGTGTTAGTTTTAAAAAGCCGTAGCTTAAATCCTCAATTCCAGCTTATTTATAAGCTACTTTTTGTTCTTTTCAATTTTCCTAGGAGCTTATTTAGATTATTGATTTTTCTGGCCAGTTTTAATATTTTTCCCATTAATAGATTATTTTTTAGAATTTATTTATTACCCGTTTTTATAAAATCATTAAAAAATACCAAAAAGAGTTTTTATTTTTAGGAAAAATAGTTTTTAGTTTTTAAAATATATTTTTGAGGTTTACATCAAGTTTTGGTTTCAAAAACTTTTATTTTTAATTTTATAATATTTTAAGGTTTTTTATAAACTTTAAAGATTTTTATAAAATTATTAAAAAAGGTTTAGAAGCTATAATTTTTGTTTTTTCTCTTAGATATATTATTTAGGATTTTTATAAATTTTTTATTTTAAATTTTAGAAACTTTTTATTTTTAGCATTATTTTATTATTATTTTATTATTTAAATTTCAAAATTTTCTTTTTCTTTATTTTTCATTTTTCTTAAGTTCTTTAGCATTAATTAGGATCATTTCCATTTTTAGAATAATTTTTAAGCTTTTAGATTTATTTTTATAATTATTTTAAGTTTAATTAGTTTTTATTTATTTTAAATCATTTTTAGGGTTTTAAAAATAGTTTTAATAGGTTTTAATTTTTAGAAAATTACTTTTTAGTCTTCTAATAATATAAGTTAAGTGATTATTCAATAAAATCATATTTTAGACTTTTGAATTAGTTAAATTTAATTTTAGGGCTTTAATTAGCATTTAAAATTAATTATTTAATTAATAAAAGGTTTTAAAATATCTTTGTTGGATTTTTATCTTTATTTATATTATTATTAACTTGTTTTAGTCTTTTTAAATCTTTTCTTGATATTTTGTTTTTGGTTTTAATAATTTTTAATTTTTGTGGTTTTTCTACGGCTTTACGTTTACGTTTTACGTCATAGTGTAATTTTCACGAAACCGTCATTCCATCTCATCAATATTAATCTCAAAGAAATACAAATTAGAACACACACATATACCTCCTTGGGAAACGAATCTTTCATCTCTTTTAAGTGATTGGGTCATTAGTGCACGGTTTTCCTAAACCGTCGTACTTAATACTTTCCGCTCATATACGTTCTTTTGTTTTCCTAAGCAAGAGTCGTATTTTACTACAATCATTTTTGGCGCCGCTGCCGGGGAGGTGTGTCGTGATTTAATTTGGAAAATTTTGTTTTTGATATTATCCATAAATAGTATTTGTGTTAAGTGGAACTCCCTTAACACGTATTATCGGTTTTCTTGGTTTTTCTTTGTGAATATTATTAATATATTGTATTAAGTATCACAACCAAAATACAATATCTCCAAAAGTGTGAAAACACAACCTTGATTCGGGATTTCATCACTCGATCATTGTATTCGAATCTCCAACAAAAAGAAAAGGCAAAAATAGATAAATACTTTCGTGAAGCTTGATTTTGAAAGATACGAACTATAAGGTGGGTATAAGGCGGGTATTATAAAATATACCCTAAGGAAAAAGGCTCTTAAGTGCTTCGCGCCGCCTCGTTTCCCCGCTTGCTTGTGAGTATTTTGAGATTGAAGGCTAATCGAGGGTTTTGCCGCCCAAAGTATTAATACGTATACTATATTTGCTTGGTTTTCTTTGTGATTAAACCCTCGTGAACAATTTGGTTTTCACCAAAGTTCTAAAGTCATTCGAAGGCGTTCACTCCACGTGATCGTTTTCATTCCTTTGAGGCTTCTTTAATCAAGAGTTTGATTCGAGGAGAGATTTTGTAGATTGTTGTCTACGAAGATACACCAAAATCCAAAAAAATTAAATATCATCAAAAACACAAAAAAATTGAAAAACCACAAAACGACCAAAAAGAATCTTCTTTGCTCACCTCCCATTCTTCGTGTAGTTTATGATCACTCGTAACCAAGCTAAACGAGCTCGTAAACGTCTTCAAAAGCAAGCAAATCAAGGATCGTTGATTATTGAAGAACCTCCAATTGTTGAACCTATTATAGAACAAGAAGTCGTAATGGCTAATCGTACTATGATGGAGTTGCTACAAGCACCCACCGAGGGTTTTGGAGAGGCCATTGTTATTCCCGCCATCCTTGCGGAGAATTTCGAGATTAAGACGGGTTTAATGTCGATGCTACAAGCAAACAAGTTTCGAGGTCACGAGAAAGACAACCCGCATTACCATATTAGGAATTTCAACCGTCTCACCGCCACTAGCAAATTTAAGGATGTTCCGCATGACGCCATTAAGATGATGTTGTTTCCATATTCGTTGGATGGACCCGCTAAAATTTGGCTCGAGAAAGAACCGCCAAATTCGATTTTGACATGGGCCGATCTCGTTTCTAAGTTTGTGAACAAATTTTTTCCACCATCGAAAACAACACACTTAAAAAATGAGATTTCACGATTTGTGCAACGTAACAATGAGAGTTTTTCAATGGCATGGGAACGATTTAAGGAGATGTTACATGAATGTCCTCATCATGATTTTTCGGAATTGCATCAAATTGATACCTTTTACAATGGGCTTAATGATCATGAACGAGATTATTTGAATGCCGCCGCGGGTGGTAATTTTTTGTGCAAGACGACAAATGAGGCTTTACAAATCATTGAAAATCGATCTAAGGTTTATAGCCCTCGTAACACACCGAGTGTTGCCAATATGGGTTCGTCATCTTCGTCACAATCGTCTCGTAGCATTAACGCCTTACATGATGAAGCTAATGAGGAAAATCGGTTTTTTGATAGATTTGCTAATCTAATGTCCCATTGGAAGGCTCAAGAAGCTTCCAATTCCGCTTCGGTTAAAGCGGTTGCTAAGAGTTGTTTATCGTGTGGAGGAGCTCATGATTTATCCGAGTGCATTACCGCGGATGGTAACACTTCGAGTGCTTATGTAGCAACGGGAACTTACAACCAAAACGGCCAAGGTTCCCGCCAAAATCAAGCTCCACCAAATCAAAATGTTAATAATTATCGAAACAACAACCAAGGTAATTACCAAGGCAACACACGCAATTACAACAAAGGGAATTATCAAAGTGGGAATGGACAAATCTCTAATCAAAACCAAAACCGTGATTTTCAAAACACTACACAAGGTTTTCAAAATGCTCACACGAAAAATTTGCAAGGAGAATTTTTGGATTATGCAAAAGCAAATGATGCAAAATTTGATAATATGCAACGTGAGATGATTAGCTTAAGATCCGAGTTGAAAAACGAGCTTAAAAATGAACTTGCTAATGAACTTAAAACTCATGCAAATAAAATGGAAGGAAATGTCCAACGTCTTCAACAAAACCAACAAAAGATGGAATTAGGACAACATGAGATTAAGCAAGAGTTATTGAAAGCGGATGCTAGGCAATCTAAATTTGAGGACCGAATGGCTAAGATGTTTGAAGCTATCATGTGTAAGCCCTCTTCTTCGGGTGGTCTTCCTAGTGATACCATTAACAACCCGAGGGGAGAATTGAAGGTTGTTACTACACGAAGTGGTAAAACTTTCAAGGAACCAATCTCTCGTCCAAGTACTTCTACGGAGAAGGAAATCGAGAAAGAACCCGAGGTGGTGGTCGAAAAGGAGCACATTACAATCCCACGAAGTACCGCTCAAACCACACCTACGGTTACACCAATACCAATTATGGAACCCGAGTTTCCAAGGCCGTTGCCTAATGACCAACCCACACCACCCTTACCTTACCCTTCGAGACGTAACAAAGAGAAAGCACAAGAAAGGAACAATTATCAATTTGAGCTATTTATGAAAATGTTTCGTGATTTGCATTTTAACATAAGTTTTGCCGATGCTTTAATCATGATGCCTCGATTCGCCGCAAACTTCAAAAGTATGCTTAACAACAAAGAGAAGTTACAACAATCGTCTAGTTGTTCATCGGTTTTTCTAAGCCGCATACCACAAAAAGTCGGTGATCCCGGTAAATTTTTGATTCCGTGTGCTATACAAGATATGGAGGAATGCTACGCCTTGGCCGATCTTGGCGCTAGTATTAATTTGATGCCTCTCGAGATTTTCAAATCGCTTTCGCTTCCGGCTCTTACTCCTTCGAACATGTCCATCGAGATGGCCGATCATTCTACGATCATGGCATGTGGAGTAGCCGAGGACGTTTTCGTTAAAGTCGGAAAGTTTTACTATCCCGTTGACTTTATCGTTGTAGACATTCCCATCGATCGAAAAGTTCCTCTCATTTTGGGTCGTTCATTTTTGGATACATCAAGAGCACTTATCGATGTTCATGCTCGAAAAATCACCCTTCGTTTCAATGAAGAAGAACTTGTCATCAATGCAACACAAAACTCCAATCTTTCTCATGTATATTCTATTGCAACTTTAAACCATGGTGACTCGACCAATGTCGTTTGCAAAGAATTTTCACCAAGAGTTTTAGGGAATGTCTCCAAAAACAATTTACCATTTCCTCCGCCGGTGGAGGTTATGAGTGTTAAGCCTACAAAGAAGAAACCATCAATACTTGAATCGAAAAATTCTTCGCCTCATCTCGAACATTCATTCTTGAAAAGTGTTGATAAATTGCCGGTTTCTACGGAAGATCTTTCGGATGATGAATATATGGACCCCGATGGGGAGGTTTTCTTCGTCGATAAACGTTTTGAGAACTTGCCACCACCAAAACCAAAACGGTTTCAAAATGTGAGAATTTTTAGTGTGACTAACATCGTCTTAGAAACACCGAATATTTTCGACATAATCAAAAAGGGTTTTCATAAGGAGAGTTTAAAAGATAAAAAAGGAAAAGATCTTAAATGTGATTTAATTGATTTTTCTACAAATCTAACTCCGTCATCACCGCGTGATTTGAGTGCTACAAACTCGTCTACTCCTTTTGACGATGTTTTGTGTGGTCCTAGTATGGGGGAAGCCCCTTATGTTCCCTCATCCTTGTCCACCAAGGACGAGATATTCGATCCCGGAATTTCATGTAAAGGGAAATCTCGGTCTTCCACCGATGCAATAAATGGAAACTATATCTATTTGCTTGGTGCGAGTCTACCTCGAGTAGCTCAAACGTTTGTCTTACCAATTGTCTCACCCTTCTACTTCTTTTCTATTTTCTTCAAACTCTTTGAGTTTATGGCACATGTTCAAGTGGTGTTGAATTGTTTTTTCCATGAAAACGAGAACGCCATCTTCGACCCCGGTATTTTGCATCATCTAAGGACTTAGTCCTTTTTACCGGTTGCTTTTTGGGCCTTGTTTATCATGTAAGCCCCATCAAAAATTGACCACACCATGATATCCCTAAATGTTCACATTTTGAGGGGATCGAGTCGAGCTCATGACTCGGTAATCAAAAACGAGGTGCCTCGTGGGGGAGATCCCATGCTTATCTTTATGCTTATTATTCACTAATAAGGGGACTTGTACCCTTCCAACTCGTTGTCTCGTGGTTGTTTGTGATTGTGTTATCTAGATCATCATCATCGTCTACGATTGAAGACTCTCGTGTTCGTTTACGTGAGCCTCCATCGTTCGTTTGAAGAAGTTTTTCACGAATCCATGACATATCCTTTATTGTTCTAACAATTATCTTTTAGCATAATTAATAAACGGCTTTAGATATATTGTTGATCACCCTTTCCATGCTAGATCCTAAGCATTCGATTCTTCGTCTCTAGTATGGGGGTGCTCCACCTTTAGACTCGAAACATTGAGGACAATGTTTACTTTTAGTATGGGGGGGTGAATAGGTACTTGCTTTGCTACGCCCTCACGTTTTCCAACTTTCAATGTTTTGTTTTGCTAATAAGGCTAAAAATGGCCAAATTTTAAAATTTTTCTTAGTTTTCATAAGTGTTTTTAAGACACGAATGTATATTTTCCGATGGGTAGAATAAGAGTTAATTTTTGACTTGATGGGCATTTGGAGCCATTTACATTCCTTAACCCGCTCAATTCAAGTTTTGCTAGACTTTTATATAGGGAGCTTTAAAACGCGAAAGTCTTAATTCATTCGGGTTAAGAACAAGAACTTTTCGCAAGTTCCTATAATTGATTCTAGAAAGTCACTTATCAAGGGAACTTTAAAACGCATTCTCTAAACTTGAAAAAGTCCAAGAAAGTGCAAGATCCTATAGGTGGCTTGAAAACCCAAAACTTTGATTTGATATAGTCTTAATGAAAGCTAATCCAAATTTGGCTTAATTTTGACTTGCATGGCTAAGTATTCACGAGTCTCTTTAATTAGAGGTCTTTAAATAGTGAAGAACGAGAAATGATAGAGTTAGACAAGTGATCATGCTAAACGTAGAACATGAAAATGTTCTTTCAAAAACTCATATGTTTTTAATTGTGGCTTTTTCTTCCCATAAGATCAATGCATTAGGAATAAAACATAATTGCAATAAGTAAGGTCGTACGATTTGAAAGGTTACTTAGCCTCTAACGCAAGATCGTTTAAAAGTTGCTCGGGGTTGAATAGAGTTCATAGCCAAGGCATAACTTATTGAAGCGGGACGCGAAGATTGGCGATCATCCAAAAAGGCCCTAACAAGGCATGAGGAGCTCTATTTTTGCTAAAGATCCAAAGATGATGTGAAGTATCATTGTTCCAAAATCAATATGAAGGATCGAGACACACGACGAGAAGCTATTACTCCCCTAAAGAATGGAGAAAGTCTATCCAAAAAGACCCTAACAAGGTATGAGGATAAATATATCCAAGTCCGAAAAGGAGGCGGATCGTTGTATATCAAAATCCAAAGTAAAGATTGAAGAAAAATGATGAAGTCGTGGTCCTATATGAAGAATCTCTCAAAAACGTCAAGTGAAGAAATTCCAAATATATGAAGAGAAGACCATAATTTCGAGAACGTCTTCCCAAGATTTGAAGTATGAAGTACATGCCAAATATCGGTCCGAGAAAGGTCTCAAATCGTGAAACGAGTTATGCCAAGATATGAACTTAAGGAGATACACGAGAAGCCGTTTTAAAAGATTTTGCCCTTCGGCTAACTATTGATCAAATCGTGCTACTTTGCTTTCGGACTAATAACTACTCAAATAAGTCAATATGAATCACTTGTGATCCATGACAATTAGATAAAAAATGCTAGTAACCCATTTCCTTTTATAATAACTAGGATTGCGGGGAAAAAAAGTATTACACAATTTGAACGTATGAGTAGTGTTAGCATTGTGACTTGTACCAACAATGATCTTGTTTTTGCACTTAGCATGGAATGTATGACAATCAAGGATGACGAAGTTTACTCTAAGGGACATTAACTTGTTTCTATTCTTAGACCCTAAAAGTCACCTTTTGGTGATGAAAATCATACATTATGTCTTTACACATCATCGTAGTATGTTGCAAGTCTTTTACTCTTCAATAAAGGTTAATAAAATTGAACTTTGGTGATGCTTAGATACTTTATTCTAGCATTGCGTGAGGGCACGGCAATGGCTTAGTATGGGGAGTGATGAGATGGCATTTATACATGATCTCATCGTTCTTTTCGGGCTTTAAATGCATAAAAATGTCATAAAATACCATATATATGCTTGTGTTTGTTTACTTGTGTGTTTTAGGTATGGATATCGTGAAAAAGACAAAAGATCACAAGAATCAAGGAAAAACGGACACGAGAAACGAAGCCGTACAATGAACCGGGCCCTAATCATGGAATTTTCATCAAATACCCTTGAAGACTTGAAGACAAAACAAGATTGATCATCATTTATTGAAGAAATGACACTTAAAACCCTTGTATATTAATAATTACAAGATTGGTCCCTTAAGTTTGTCAAAATTGCAAAAAGGTCCTTCAACTTTGAAGAAATGGCAAAAGTAGTCCCTCAACAATTCAAAATTGTCAATTATGGTCCCTCATAAAGTGGAAGACTCATTGAAGACCTTGGAAGATCAACAATGTTCAAAAACAGCCCTTGAAATATTCAAAAATGCCAAAAATTACCCTTGATAACCTTTTTATTAAGTTTGTGCCAAAAATGACAAAACTTGGAAGTTGACACAAGCTTAATAGGGCGCTGACAAGTTTTTAAAGTAAAAAGACAAAAGAAAGGAAAAGAAAGGGCCAATGTTGTGCATTTTCAAACATTTAAACCAAATATTGCGCCAAACAAGCACTGTACCCCCAAAATCGGATTAAACATCTTACTGTTTATCTTTTTACCAACCCAGAACTTACCCTCACTTAACTTGGGTAAAAACTCAATTAAAACCTCACACGTTTAATTCCCACACTCACAAACCCTTCCCACTCCTAAAAACCTGCATCCCACGCATGTGCACCAAACCCCCAATTCCCCAATCCACCAATCACATCATTCCTTAGCCCCCAAGCATCATGACGTGTCCCAAATCAACGTCCAAGGTTATTAGCTTACTCTCAAAGCAAATATGAACGGCCATGATCAAGAAAGGACAAAATGCACTCAAAACCGTTCAAGGGCACATTTGGGATTTTCTATGTATTAGGGTTTATGTTTTTATGCTTCTAGGATGTTCTATAGGCTCTATAAAAGGAGACCCAAGCTGTGGTGATCCCTTTGTTCCAGTTTTTCTCATTAAACCTTGTAATCCCTTTTATTTGAAATAAAAAGTTGTGTTTTTGTTTTTATACAATATAATTCCTTTTTTATTTACTTAAAGTTGGTGTTTGTTTATGAGAAAAGCTGAGTTCCATGTTTGATTTGGTTAAAAGTTTTTGAGGTTTCAAAATATTTTCAAAGTTTGAGATTTTGAGAGATTTTGGTAAAATCTGCTCAAAAGGTTTTTGTGTTAGGAGTTCATGTTTATTGGTGATTTAAGTATAATAGAAACGTTTTTAAGAAGTTTGGTAAGTTTTGGTAAAGTTTTAGAAAGAAAAGAAAAGGATCAGAAAAAGAATATTGTAAGCTTGAATTGTGTTTTCTTTGTTTTGTGATTGCAACAGGTTGAAGGCTTGTTGATTCAGTTCAACACCAGCCCGAGCTGGTTTGGAGGAGGGTTATACACCCTCTAGGGCTTTGGATGTAAAGCCCTAAGGTATAAACCTTGTTCCTTGTTCAAATTTCAGAAAAGTGAAGTTGAATGTGATCTTGCTTGATCAGTGCTTTTATGTGTTTAATCTGCTTGATTGGTGTTCTTAAGTGTTGATTTGAATGTTATGAAGCTTTGATAACAATTTGGTTAGGTTTCATAGTGTTTTTGTGTGTTAAAAAACGTTTTAAAGATTTTTAAGTGGTGTTTGGCAATACGTTTAAGCAGGGGAAGATCCTTGATTAATGGTTTAAAAACGTGTTAAAGGTTTAAAAAAGGATTGTGCTAGGTTATTAGCTAGTTATTAATTAGTTTGGAATAGATTTGGAAGCAAGTGAGTGAGTTTTAAAGGATAAGTGAAGTCAAAAATCTGCATGCTTATTCTGCCAGTTTTTGATGATATTTTGTGTGCTTGATCTTTGAATATCTGTGAGTGAATGTATGATTTAAGGTTTGAGACTGCTTTAATACCATCTTGTGAGTGTGTGTGCTAAGTTTTGTGGTTTGAGGTTCATTAGTTAGCAAGCTAGAAGCATTTAAGCTCCCAGACCTGCCTGCTATACATCAGAAACATGCTATAGGCTTGTGTGCTACTGTTTTGATCATTGGGTGTGCTTGAGTGTTTGCTGTTGATTGTCCTGACTTCTTGTGATCAAAGGATCACAAGAGTGCCCCACTTGTTCCAAAATAACCATCAAGCAAGCACTTGCCAAGCTCCTCTTGGCTCAAAAAGTGCATAAGTGTGCACATCACACTTGTTCATCAGTTTCAAGCCCCAACTGGGCACGTTTTTGTTAATTATTTGGCTTAATCAGTGTAAAAAAAAGGAAGATTGGATCAAGTTTACAAGTCATTAAAGGTCTGGTTTGGTTTGGAAAAGTTTAAAAAGCAAAAAAATAAAAAAGAGTAAAAAGAAGGGTTTCACGCCTCGAACCCGTGACCTGCCGTTCAACACACCAACAACATAACCATCCTGCCCTTGGGTCTTTTACTGACCAAGGTTGGATTGGTTATTTATTTAACCAGTTTTTCATTTGTGTTAGTTTTAAAAAGCCGTAGCTTAAATCCTCAATTCCAGCTTATTTATAAGCTACTTTTTGTTCTTTTCAATTTTCCTAGGAGCTTATTTAGATTATTGATTTTTCTGGCCAGTTTTAATATTTTTCCCATTAATAGATTATTTTTTAGAATTTATTTATTACCCGTTTTTATAAAATCATTAAAAAATACCAAAAAGAGTTTTTATTTTTAGGAAAAATAGTTTTTAGTTTTTAAAATATATTTTTGAGGTTTACATCAAGTTTTGGTTTCAAAAACTTTTATTTTTAATTTTATAATATTTTAAGGTTTTTTATAAACTTTAAAGATTTTTATAAAATTATTAAAAAAGGTTTAGAAGCTATAATTTTTGTTTTTTCTCTTAGATATATTATTTAGGATTTTTATAAATTTTTTATTTTAAATTTTAGAAACTTTTTATTTTTAGCATTATTTTATTATTATTTTATTATTTAAATTTCAAAATTTTCTTTTTCTTTATTTTTCATTTTTCTTAAGTTCTTTAGCATTAATTAGGATCATTTCCATTTTTAGAATAATTTTTAAGCTTTTAGATTTATTTTTATAATTATTTTAAGTTTAATTAGTTTTTATTTATTTTAAATCATTTTTAGGGTTTTAAAAATAGTTTTAATAGGTTTTAATTTTTAGAAAATTACTTTTTAGTCTTCTAATAATATAAGTTAAGTGATTATTCAATAAAATCATATTTTAGACTTTTGAATTAGTTAAATTTAATTTTAGGGCTTTAATTAGCATTTAAAATTAATTATTTAATTAATAAAAGGTTTTAAAATATCTTTGTTGGATTTTTATCTTTATTTATATTATTATTAACTTGTTTTAGTCTTTTTAAATCTTTTCTTGATATTTTGTTTTTGGTTTTAATAATTTTTAATTTTTGTGGTTTTTCTACGACTTTACGTTTACGTTTTACGTCATAGTGTAATTTTCACGAAACCGTCATTCCATCTCATCAATATTAATCTCAAAGAAATACAAATTAGAACACACACATATACCTCCTTGGGAAACGAATCTTTCATCTCTTTTAAGTGATTGGGTCATTAGTGCACGGTTTTCCTAAACCGTCGTACTTAATACTTTCCGCTCATATACGTTCTTTTGTTTTCCTAAGCAAGAGTCGTATTTTACTACAATCAGTGGGGTGGGGCAAAACTTGTTTTGTCTCATCCCACTAATTTACGGGTATTTTTCGATACTAGTTTTCTCGATTTGCGTGCCTTCGGGTCATTTTACAAAAAATGTTTTTATAAGTTATGAATTAACGGCACAAAACGAATCTAATAAAAATTTTCTCATAAAAAACGGAGTTCAAAAACGTAAATACGTAAACCTAGGGTTTCTGGTTTAGTCGTAAAGGACGTTAAATTATGAACTCAAGTCCTAATCTCTTCTCGTAAATTTGTGAGTTTATGAACCAACACAAATTTAAAATCCCAAAATAATATTCACGGATAAATTTATTTCCTGAAATGTCGGATTGTCACCAAAGACGGTGTATGTAAACGTAAGCACGTAACGTAGAGTCCTCCTGTTTAGACGTAGTCGATGCTACTTCAAGATGTAAATCCAAATTTCTTCCCAAAATAAGTGAGTTCATAATATAACATTAAAAATAATGTTTGTAGATAATACTTGAGAATAAAATATCGACCATAAATTGACAGATTGTCACAGCTACTATGAATTCTAATTTGAAATGTTGGAATTACAATGAATGTATGTTTTCTAGTCATCATGATTCTTGCCTTATTGACCATGTGAATGAGATGAATGCCCAGAAAAATGGATTAGAATGGAAACCGACTGGGAAAGTGTTAACCCAAGTTGGTTGGATGTGGCGCCCCACTGGTAGAACCTTCACTATAGTAGGAAATGCGTGCCCTTTAACTAGGATCACTCCAACTAAAGCGAAGAAAGTGTGCCCTTTAACTAGGAGTACCAAGGATACCAAAACACAAGCATGTCCTTTAACTAGGAACACCAACACTACTGTAGGAACAAAGTGCCCTTTAAATAGGTCTACTCCCACTGTAGTGCCCACTAATACTACAAAACCTCAGAAAGTTGGAACAATAAAACCTGTAAGTGATAGAACTCACAATTGAAAACGCAGGAAATCTAAGGGCAACACAAATGTTAGCAATTCTGATAATATTATATCTGTATCTACAAACACCCATGAACCAATAGTTTCTAATGCATTGTCTACTGTTGTTGTTGAAAACAGGTGGTCCAAATTGTTCTCTGGTATTTGGACTCTGGGTGCTCTAAACATATGACCGGAGATCGCTCTCAGCTCAGAAATTTCGTCAGCAAGTTTCTTGGTACGGTTCGATTTGGAAATGATCATATTGCAAAGATAATGGGTTACTGTGAATATCATATTGGGAATGTTATAATTTCAAGAGTGTATTATGTGGAAGGTCTTGGTCACAACTTATTTTATGTGGGACAATTTTGTGATGCAAACCTAGAAGTTGCTTTTCGAGAGCATACCTGCTTCATTCGTAATTTGGAAGGGGTTGATTTGTTGAAAGGTACTCGAGGGAATAATGTGTACACTTTGTCTCTACAAGATATGATGGCCGCTTCTCCCGTATGTCTTCTCTCCAAAGCACCGAAGACTAAGTCATGGTTATGGCATCGACGGTTATCTCATCTTAACTTTGACGCTATTAATCATTTGGCGAAAAACGAACTTGTTCGCGGTCTTCCTAAACTTACATTTCACAAGGACCATTTATGTTTCGCGTGTACAATGGGGAAAAGCACTAAGAAATCATACAAACCCAAGACTGAAGACACCAACCAAGAGAAACTTTATTTGTTGCATATGGATCTTTGTGGGCCAATGCATGTTGAAAGTATTAGTGGCAAAAAGTACATCCTCGTAATTGTCGATGATTACTCTTAGTTTACATAGGTGAAATTTCTTACAACAAAAAATGAGGCACCTAAATTCATCATCGGATTTCTCAAGATGATTCAGGTGCGTCTCAACACTACTGTCCGACGCATTCGTATAGATAATGGAACCGAATTTGTGAATCAAATATTACGTGATTATTATGAAGAAGTTGGCATATCTCATGAAACATCCATTTCTTGCACTCTACAACAAAACGGTGTCATTGAAAGGCAAAATCACACACTTATGGAAGCTACTCGAACGATGTTAATTTACGCAAAGGCTCCATTGTTTTTATGGGCAGAAGCAGTATCTACAGCAGTTTACACCCAAAACCGGTCACTAATTCGTAAACGCCATGGTAAAACACCTTATGAGATTCTACATGGAAAAGTACCAGATTTATCATATCTTCATGTATTTTGTTCTCTTTGCTATCCAAATAATGATGGTGACAATTTGGGAAAACTTCAACCAAAGGCTGATATTGGTATTTTCATTGGTTATGCACCCACAAAGAAGGTATACCGTATCTACAACCGTAACTCTCGAAAGATCCTAGAAACTATGAATGTTGACTTTGATGAGCTGACAGCAATGGCTTCTGAGCAAAGCAGCTCTGAACCCGCACTTCATGAAATGGGACCCAATAACATTAGCTCTGGTCTAGTCCCAAATAACCCTACTTCATCATCATTTATACCACGTTCTAGGAATGAATGGGATACGTTGTTTCAATTGTTCTTTGATGAATTTTTTACTCCTCTAAGTATTGTTGCTCCAGAACCTGAGGTAATAGCTCCGGTTACCGAAGTTGTAGCTCCAACAACCAAAGCACAATCAGATACGTCTGCACCTACAATTGGTCAAGATATACCATCAACGAGTAATTCTCAACCAACACCCGAATCAACTACCCATGTCATGCCTATTGTTGATGAAGAGGATGATGATGATCACGATTTGGAATTCGCTCAAATGCGTGAACTTCCATTCTTTGGTGTACCAATTCCTGACTCTAATCAAGCCGGGTCGTCCATATCAGAGGAAGCTCCTACTACGGTCTACTCCAATCCACGAATTCGTGAACATGACAACAAGTTGACAAAGGATTATCGTATAGATTCTATTATTGGTGCCCCTAATCGCCCGGTATCCACACGAAGTCAGTTACAAGAAAGTGCAATGTTTTGTCATTTTGATGCTTTTCTAAGTGAAGTTGAACCTAAGACGTGGCAACAAGAATTTACCCAATCTTGTTGGATAGAAGCTATGCAAGAAGAACTTAATGAATTAATACGTCTTGATGTATGGGAACTTGTCCCAAGTGCAGTTACTCACTTTGAAATGGGTCTACAAGGTGAAACTCGACGAGTTAGGCGAAATATTGAAGAACAAAGCTCGACTCATAGCTCGTGTATACAAACAATTATTGGGCATTGACTTTATGGAATCCTTTGCACCTGTTGCCCGTTTGGAAGCTATTAGACTATTCCTCGCTTATGCAACCCACATGAATATGATCGTCTATCAGATGGATGTGAAGACGACATTTCTTAATGGTGAAATCAAGGAAGAAGTCTATGTTCAACAGCCGGATGGTTTTGTGAATCCTAAATATCCTAATCATGTGTACAAGCTTAAGAAGGCTCTCTATGGGTTGAAGCAAGCTCCACGCGCATGGTATGATCTATTGTCACAATTCCTCATTACCCAAGGCTTCACTAAAGGCAAGGTGGATCCTACGCTGTTCATTCAGAAACGAGGTAAAGATATGATTATGGTACAAATATATGTTGATGATATTATATTTGCTGCCTCGACCCAAACCTTATCCGATGAGTTTGGGACACTTATGTCTTCCAAGTTTAAGATGTCAATGACGGGCAAGGTATCATTCTTCTTAGGACTTCAGATATCTCAGAGTCGCAGAGGCATCTTTATCAATCAATCCAAGTATGCCCTTGAATCTCTTAAGAAATATAAGATGGAATCTTGCGACCCCGTGGATACTCCAATGGTGGAACAAACTAAGCTTGATGCAGATCCACATGGAGTTGCCGTTGATCCGACACTTTATCGTGGAATGATCGGTACCCTTCTGTATATCACATCCAGTCGACCTGATCTTCAGTTTGCTATATGTATGTGTGCTCAGTATCAAACTCGGCCTACTGAGTTACACTTAGCTACTGTTAAACGGATCTTTCGGTATCTTAAAGGAACCATTAATCGGGGACTTTGGTATTCGAAGGACTCTTCGATTGCACTAATGACATATGTAGATGCGGATCATGCGGGTTGTCAAGATACAAGGCGTAGCACGAGTGGAACTTTGCAACTACTAGGAGATCGACTAATTTGTTGGGCATAAAAAACGTAGAAAAGTGCTGCAATTTCAAGTACGGAAGCATAATACATAGCTATGTCTAGTTGCTGTACTCAAATTCTTTGGATGAGATCGCAATTAACCGACTATGGTCTAGGTTTCAACAAAATTCTGATGTACTATGACAATAAAAGTGCAATTTCCTTATGCTGCAACAATGTTCAATTCTCACGGTCGAAGCATATTAACATTCGCTACCACTTCATCAAGGAGCAAGTGGATAATGGAGTGATCGAGCTTTACTTTGTCCGATCTGAGTATCAATTGGTGGATATTTTCACGAAGGCTTTATTTTTCAAAGGCATGTCTTTTGGTACGATAATATTTAGGGCCTTAGAAATGTCGATTAATATTGACACGACGCCATAAATAGAGTTCGTACAAAAGTTGTAAATATTTCATAAAACATGCTCAAATGGCTTGTAGTTATTTTAGACTGCAACCCGCTTTTCATATTAAAGTCAGGTATTTCTTATGAAAGCTTTGGCTCTCAACGGGAATTAATTTTCTCAGGCAAGGTTTACTTTCAAACCTTGTAAGGGATCAAGTTTACTTTATAACTTGGTCTAACACAAATCTATGTACGCATCAGTGCATTTATTTGTTAAAACAAGAGAAGTCTTGTTTTTATGAAGCTATCATCTCTACAACCATGGCTATTTACAACTGGTATCTACATACTCGACGATGCGACTACTCAAACGACGACTACAACCCTTTCAATAGAACACGGGTCAACAATTGAGGGGGAGCTACTGTCAAGCATTCAGAATCTTCGATGCCGACAATGCCAAGTTCACTAATTGGTGTCAAGACAAAAATACCAATCGTACACGTGGTGTCAAGAGATGACTTCAGACATGACGAGGCGAACAATATTTGCAGACAAGAACCATTTGATATTATGATATGATGTTCTCATCAATCATGTCCAACCTTGTCAATTCATTCTTATATGGTGAATATGTGATCTTATTACAAATCGGTATCATATCTCACAAATTCGTCTCAAGAAGATTAAACGGACTTGCATGTTTCTTCCCAAAACCTTTGTTAAAACTTCATTAAATCAATTGATATTAAAAATATCGCTTGGGTTAATATTTTTAATATGGGGGAGAAAATGTGATTTAATATGAGAAATTATCACAAATGGTTTAACTTAACGTGATGGCTTTTCCCGACATGTGCGAAATGTTTTCGAATATCGTGGCATATGTTAAGGGGGAGAAAAACGGATTCGCACATCAAAATCGATTTTCATGGTGACATATACTTACCCTCAACCCATTTATTTCACGACGATGAAGATTGTGGTGTCATAAGGATGGTAGGATAGGTTACGTCCAATGATTCTTCCAAAACTGGAGGAATCTTCCCAAGGACATTCCATAGCTAGAAATAGTAGTCCTTAGGAAAGATGGAGAAAATTGTGAACGTAGCTCAATGCTGACCAAGTACTTAAGTTAGCCCTGGAACACTCACAACAAGGTGCTAGTTATGACGTATTGGTAAGCATTGAAGGGGCTGAAGAATGAAAAAGAATTGTAAAGATAAAGGGTCTAAAGAAAGAAGCTATCCTTACAACCTTAGGCAGAAACCGGGTCAACACATATGCTATTGAGATCATTTTAATGATGCTCGATATTGAAGATAGACATCATGGACCCAGTGATGCATTACACAACCCATCCCAGATAATTTATATATCTCTCAAAAGGTATTTGTTTTATTCACACGGAGACAACGCATTATCTATCAATTTATTCACTCCGAATATATTGATATTGAAAAGGTGGCACTCCTCTCCAGCCTCCGATCACTAAGATCCAAAATGCACGATCGAGTCTAAAGCCATTTGAGATCATCAAATATCTTATTAGGACACACTTTTATAATTCCTTGCTTCTTCACACACTATGAAAAGTAAGAAAGATATTAAGAGTCCTACGCAAAATCTTCATGATCTTGCCTGAACATCCGAGTAATACGAAAGTATTTACAATGAAGATGGAAATCCTTCTTGAGCGAATATCAAAAAGCTCATGGTAGGTGACTTGTGCGATTCTTCATGAATCAAACTTGTGATAACTTGTCACACCCCACCATGGCGGAATATGGGGCGCGACGTATGGATATCATCACAACAATAGCGTGTCTATAGAGATAACTAAATGAAACGGAAATAACATAAATGGTGACACAATGTCATGAAGATATCTCAAACAATGCAGGCGTCTAGGTAAGTAGGTAACAGGTCTACCTCTTACCAAAGATATACAATTAACAAATAACAAACATATAGGTGTCTACAAAGTATCACTTATTCAAACATAAATAAAGACTAAGAGGAAAGGGGGTTCCTCCAAATGCAATCCTAATCCTTCCAGCTAGCTGATAGGTGATAGTCGTAGAAATACGTCTTTTAGGAAAAAGAGCGTATATTGGGGGCAAGCATTAAGTTGCACGTTTTAGGAAAAACGCGAAACCGAACAAATGCGGGTTCGTTCTCGAGGAGGTGTGTGGATTAATGTGCCAAAATATATAATCAAAGGTTTAGGGTAGTGTCTGTCACACCCCCAAATTCACTGCAGCGGAAGACTTGCTTTGGGGACTTGTGACTTCATGAGTATTCGAGAGCTTGATCCGAGAACGACCTCTACATGCCAAAAACCACAAAGAAGACTCCAAATCATCCACATAGTCAAGTACCTGAAATACATGCTTAAAAATGTCAACATAAAGTTGGTGAGTTCATAAGTTTGTTTTAAAACGTTTATGAAAAATTAGAGTTTTACCGATCACTGCACCTTGCAGTAAAACATAAGTGTTTAAAAATCACAGTTTCTTGTTAAATAGTCTTTCTTTGAAAATTTCAAAGTGTACTGATAAAGACAGAGTTTATTTATAAAAGCCGAGAGTTTACTGATATAACAAGGTTCGCTAAAATAAGTAGAGTTTCTGATAAGACAAAGTTCACGGAAAATAAATTGAGTTTTCTGATAAACAGAATTCACATGAAATAAATAGGGTTTATAGATAAAACAGAGTTCATAGATAACAACTAGCGTTTTCTGATAAAAGTAGAGCTCACTGATAAATAATAGAGTTTTCGATGATAATAGAATTGATTATGAACCACAAGATTTTCCAACCACTTAGTGACAATATAACAAATACAAAGTCACTAAATAAAATAAAGCATTTATTATTGTCTAAGCTCATGACACCGAAGCGTTAACAACACCGGTAGTATAATCACATAATGCAGCCCCTACGGATGCCTAACCCACGACATCCGTCCACAGACTCAAATGAAACTGTGCCCGCTTGTCCTCTGTTGGACCAAGCCGGACAGGGGCGTCAACCCCGATAGATCTATCCATAACATTCGCGCTTTCGACCGGTCATCCGGTCTGAAATTAACGGTTCATGATAATGGGCCAAAGTAATTGGGTTAAAGTGGGACTTAGACCAATACATAAAAGAGATATGCACTTGTGTTCATTCTTGCAACCATTGTCTCTACCCGAGAACCAGTAAAAAAAAGCAGTTAAAGTTTTGGGCTATGAAAATCACAATAGAAATCTTAGTATCAGCATTCATATGTATAACAATTAGAGGAGTTGAGCACTCAGCACGTAACAATTAAACCAGTTTAAAGATAGTTTATGACCAACCAAGTAAGCTTAACATTAGCTTATGACAATCAAGTAATTTATAAACAGTTATAGACAACCAAACAAGTTTAATATCAGTTTCTGACAACCAAGCAAGTTTATAAGTAGTTTATGACCAAGCATGTACCTCCCCCAAAGAGCAATTATAAAACATTTATAACTCAATTCAAAGCAAGAAAAGGTGGGGTATGAACTCACCTCGACGATGTAGAGCAAACGCTAGTGATGCTAACAATACGCTCTGCACAAACGAAAATCGATACGGCCCGGTCATGGTGTTGTGGTTTAACTAATCGACTAAATCCAATAACTTAAGAAAATGTATATTTAAGTTCTCGATACATATGTACATCAACGTGACCCGTTGATAAAATAGTTAAGTTCTAAATTATAATAGTTCGGTGGTTGGTTAAATAAAATTAATAAATTAAGCACACACAAAATATGTAATGTATTCCGTACACATTACGTATAACCAGACGATGATATAATTCTTACGTTGAATTATATAATAGAGACAACCATCTTACAAAATAAATCAAAGTATATATTTATTTTGTATTTACAGTATAACGATCGTGATAAAAATAATTAGACAACATAGTTCGACACATTTTAAGGAAATCACCACTTAAGTTAATTGTCACTTTTAAGTAAAAAAAAATATATATAACTTTTATTGGTTTATCAATACAATCGAATTTATTTATTTTACCGGTTTACAAATATAATAATATTTATTTATTTATCGTTTACAAATATAATAGTAGTTTGTACCATATAAAATATGAAGTATAGGATTTTATAGAAATTTTGACATGGCCTATTCGTTTGTACAATATTTTCCATATTCAATTAATTCTCAATATTCTCCATTTTCCAAACAATCTATGTTACACAAATCATGTTTTAACATATATCCAATTACTAAATAAATCACTATAATTAAGTATCAACCGAACACAACCTATGTGTTGTAAATCGAAAAACCAAACGCCCGATGTGAGCTAATTAAACACGTATTTAAGCGTATAATTATTTTTATAATACTCATGATATCAATAGTATTCAACGTTTTCATTTAACCATTTACCACCGTTTTATTCCGTTATAGTAATTAAAATTAGATAATTTATTAGCCGAATCAAACCACAACAAACCATGAGGCCAAATCGTGCCCGACACTCTAAACTCTCGACGACCCGCGTCCCAACGTACTCGAACACTAAAAATCAGCAAACCCAAACGCCCCTTTATAGTCGGACTGTTTGCCTGAAACGCGCCCATATAAACCCTGTTGTTATCCCAAACGTACCCGTAACTCCTGCAGTTAATCCCAAACACACCCTGACAGCTTTTCTGCTGAGCCAAACACCCCTGCTGTTGTGTTTAGTAGCGAACCAAACACGCTCCTGCTGTTGATACACATCGAACCAAACGCTCCTGCTGCTGAGCAAACCAAACACTCCTGCTGCTGAGCGAATCAAATGCACCTGCTGCTGGTACACAGCGAACCAAACGCACCTTCGCTGGTCATTGAATCAGAACCACGAAACGCACCCTATATGGTGTTTCGCTATCCCAAAGACCGCGTGTGTGGTGTTTCGCTGCTGTCCCGGACACACCCCTTCGTTGTCATTAACTCGCTGCAAGATGGTTGATCTTTCTGCCGAAACAACCACCCTTGATGGTGGCTGAATATAAAATCAATCAAACGCCCTGCGTGTGTTTACGAATCGCAGCAACAAACACACTCTTTTGTACTAATAACCACAGCGACAAACAAAGCACTCGTGGGTGCTGAAATCAGCAACAACACCCCTGTATGGCTGAACAAAACTAAACAAACGCCCTTATGGTGTGGATTTCGAGACAAAAGTGGTGACGTGGTGGTAACCACCACGACGGTAGGTAAGCCCGTCGTTTGAGGTGGCTGCTGGTGGTCTGTTATCGGCTTCTGGTGGCGGCTGGTGGTTTCGAACAGTGGTGGTAGCAAGGGTGGGTCGTGGCAGATCGAGGGTGATGGTGGTGTGGTGGTTCGACGATAGTGGGTGACGGTTGTGGTGAGATGGAGACGCGACCAGTAGCTGTAGATCTAGACGAAGTTGGTCACGGTAGTGAGTGGTGGAAGTGGCTGAGGTTGTGTGATAGGTGGCGGCGGACAGCATGTGGGCAACGGCCAATGGTTACACAAGGTGGTGATGATGACGGTTGTACACGGCTCGAGGGTGTATGGTGGCGCGTGAATGGACAGATCGAATAGATCCGACGGTTATGAGTGTTTTTCTGTGGTGATGGTTGGTGGTGGTCGGCGGTGGCCGGAACAATTTTCTGACGGTGGCGGCTGTCAGGAGTGAAGAGAGAGTATATATGTGTGGCTAGGGTTTTGTGTGTGAAAAATATTTAGGGTTAGGATATGTTTTTATGAAGTGATAATGATAAGATTTGGTATTTATATTCAAATGAAAGTGTAAAATGTGCATAGTTTATGGTCGAATACGTAAATAGTTTACTAACTTTTCTTTTATCTTGTTGAAACGATGTTCGGGTCTCGTTCGCATTTTACAAAAATTGATTAGGTTTCTAAAATTTGCACCGTTGGTTTGGAAATAATATTTCCAATAAATTAGAGTATTTACTCGATTAATTTTCATAACCGTTCTATATTTTGTTAAAATAGTTACAATTTATCGGTTATCTCGAATAATTGTGTTCAAAGAAAATATAATGCAATTTGAATGTTCTTGTTTTCAACGTACGTTATTAAAAAAAAAAAGTACCATATTAAATAAATTAATAAATCTTTTTATCAAATGTCTTTGAAAGATTAAATATAAATTTAACTGTATCGCGTCAGTTGTCATATTTTTGCGCAGTATTTTATAATTTACAAAATAAACTCCTGTTTTCAAATCAACTACTTTCATATCTCTCAAAAATGAATTTCGATTAATAAATAACATAATTTATTATTATTTAAAGTTTAGAAAATTCTCGGTTGTCACAGTACATCCGTGTTATTTGGAGTTCGTCCTCGAACTCAATCGTTGTTACCCTAATAAAAGTGTAGAGAAAATGATTTTGAGGTTCTACCCAAGTGTTATATCGAATATACTTAGATCTGCTCACATATAATTATGTCCGAACTTTTTAAAATCGTGTTATCCACCAATGTTATTAGGTAAACAATAGGTAGAAGTGGAATATATCTGAGTGGTTCTACACGTCAATCTGACAAATCGGTCGTCGTTCATAGAACGATAAAATTCGAAACGAAGAGTTTAGAAAAACCGTTATTTCTTAAAAGTCTCTAAGGGTTCACTACCACCATCCCATTATGTTCACGTTGATCACTATATATTCAGAAAAGATTCTCGTAACAATCCACGAATCAAATGAAGCTTAAAGAATCACTCGTCAAAATGTCGTAATGATGCGATAACAAGACGAAATACGATAAATTTGTATGGACGAATCATGAGTCAAAAGAAATACACCCCAAACTAGAATACTAAATCAATACCATAAATATATAGGGTCACGTCGGATATCCTTAAGCCCACTCATTTATAATCACATATTTGCATACAAAAGCGTCCTAATTTATGCAAATCTGTCATTATAAACTTATGATTCGGTGATTTATGATTTCTTAATTCAAATGCAAAGGCGTCCCAATCCATTTGAATAAAGACTTCATAAATCATCCTACTTAAGTATCACCGGCAAAATACCCAATTCAAAATCGTTAGAATCTCTCAACGATATTATCTAAAATTACAAAAAGAGTTGAAAATAAGCCGTCTTCAATAAGTAGACGTTTCGAACGTCCAGATCGAAGAACATAAGTGTCGATAGGCGATAAAGCAATCGTAGACGTATATCAAGTAAAGAAACTCACGGTTATAAGTAGGATAAGTATATAGTAGTCGGTTCTAAATAAGCAATTATCCAATCACATAATTCTTTCTCATCCTCGAGGAAGACTCATCAGATACTAAGCTGAGTAATAACTTATCATAACCCAACCTCGAAACTCACTCACAAAGAATGGCCCCGGGTTTTGTTATGAATTATTACACATCTCAACCTTTCGATGACTCAGCTCGACTCTGAGCATATAACACATTCCACATTATCACGTAAGACTATGACTCTTACCCACCCTCGAGGTAATCCATCAAAAATCATAGGTTGTGTAACGTCCTATACTTAATTCCATCTCGCACTCAATCAAACATGAGGCCCACTGAGGCATAGTTAAGTATTGTTACACCTCTCAACCTTTTTGAATGAATTAGCTCGAACCCGGAGATTACTCACGACCAATTGTCAACAAAAGTTCACATAATGTCTCTAGGGTTTGTTATATAAAAATAAAATTTGTGGGACCATTGTGTAACTCACAGTCCCCAATAAATGTTCTACCGTTCATATATAAAAATATATTACATGTCTAAGTGCACTAATCAAGCAAGCGAACTCATGTAAACAAGTAATAACATGACAGGCAACGAGAAATAACAACCATGCATTGCAAATATTCATATAGCAGCGGAATAAGTATGATGTGATGAATGTTACTACTAAATAAAACCGAGAGCCGGTTATAGTCTAGAGTTACTAATGCAACCTAGTTCTCTATAACCAAGGCTCTGATACCAATCTGTCACACCCCCAAATTCACTGCAGCGGAAGACTTGCTTTGGGGACTTGTGACTTCATGAGTATTCGAGAGCTTGATCCGAGAACGACCTCTACATGCCAAAAACCACAAAGAAGACTCCAAATCATCCACATAGTCAAGTACCTGAAATACATGCTTAAAAATGTCAACATAAAGTTGGTGAGTTCATAAGTTTGTTTTAAAACGTTTATGAAAAATTAGAGTTTTACCGATCACTGCACCTTGCAGTAAAACATAAGTGTTTAAAAATCACAGTTTCTTGTTAAATAGTCTTTCTTTAAAAATTTCAAAGTGTACTGATAAAGACAGAGTTTATTTATAAAAGCCGAGAGTTTACTGATATAACAAGGTTCGCTAAAATAAGTAGAGTTTCTGATAAGACAAAGTTCACGGAAAATAAATTGAGTTTTCTGATAAACAGAATTCACATGAAATAAATAGGGTTTATAGATAAAACAGAGTTCATAGATAACAACTAGCGTTTTCTGATAAAAGTAGAGCTCACTGATAAATAATAGAGTTTTCGATGATAATAGAATTGATTATGAACCACAAGATTTTCCAACCACTTAGTGACAATATAACAAATACAAAGTCACTAAATAAAATAAAGCATTTATTATTGTCTAAGCTCATGACACCGAAGCGTTAACAACACCGGTAGTATAATCACATAATGCAGCCCCTACGGATGCCTAACCCACGACATCCGTCCACAGACTCAAATGAAACTGTGCCCGCTTGTCCTCTGTTGGACCAAGCCGGACAGGGGCGTCAACCCCGATAGATCTATCCATAACATTCGCGCTTTCGACCGGTCATCCGGTCTGAAATTAACGGTTCATGATAATGGGCCAAAGTAATTGGGTTAAAGTGGGACTTAGACCAATACATAAAAGAGATATGCACTTGTGTTCATTCTTGCAACCATTGTCTCTACCCGAGAACCAGTAAAAAAAAGCAGTTAAAGTTTTGGGCTATGAAAATCACAATAGAAATCTTAGTATCAGCATTCATATGTATAACAATTAGAGGAGTTGAGCACTCAGCACGTAACAATTAAACCAGTTTAAAGATAGTTTATGACCAACCAAGTAAGCTTAACATTAGCTTATGACAATCAAGTAATTTATAAACAGTTATAGACAACCAAACAAGTTTAATATCAGTTTCTGACAACCAAGCAAGTTTATAAGTAGTTTATGACCAAGCATGTACCTCCCCCAAAGAGCAATTATAAAACATTTATAACTCAATTCAAAGCAAGAAAAGGTGGGGTATGAACTCACCTCGACGATGTAGAGCAAACGCTAGTGATGCTAACAATACGCTCTGCACAAACGAAAATCGATACGGCCCGGTCATGGTGTTGTGGTTTAACTAATCGGCTAAATCCAATAACTTAAGAAAATGTATATTTAAGTTCTCGATACATATGTACATCAACGTGACCCGTTGATAAAATAGTTAAGTTCTAAATTATAATAGTTCGGTGGTTGGTTAAATAAAATTAATAAATTAAGCACACACAAAATATGTAATGTATTCCGTACACATTACGTATAACCAGACGATGATATAATTCTTACATTGAATTATATAATAGAGACAACCATCTTACAAAATAAATCAAAGTATATATTTATTTTGTATTTACAGTATAACGATCGTGATAAAAATAATTAGACAACATAGTCCGACACATTTTAAGGAAATCACCACTTAAGTTAATTGTCACTTTTAAGTAAAAAAAAAAATATAACTTTTATTGGTTTATCAATACAATCGAATTTATTTATTTTACCGGTTTACAAATATAATAATATTTATTTATTTATCGTTTACAAATATAATAGTAGTTTGTACCATATAAAATATGAAGTATAGGATTTTATAGAAATTTTGACATGGCCTATTCGTTTGTACAATATTTTCCATATTCAATTAATTCTCAATATTCTCCATTTTCCAAACAATCTATGTTACACAAATCATGTTTTAACATATATCCAATTACTAAATAAATCACTATAATTAAGTATCAACCGAACACAACCTATGTGTTGTAAATCGAAAAACCAAACGCCCGATGTGAGCTAATTAAACACGTATTTAAGCGTATAATTATTTTTATAATACTCATGATATCAATAGTATTCAACGTTTTCATTTAACCATTTACCACCGTTTTATTCCGTTATAGTAATTAAAATTAGATAAGTTATTAGCCGAATCAAACCACAACAAACCATGAGGCCAAATCGTGCCCGACACTCTAAACTCTCGACGACCCGCGTCCCAACGTACTCGAACACTAAAAATCAGCAAACCCAAACGCCCCTTTATAGTCGGACTGTTTGCCTGAAACGCGCCCATATAAACCCTGTTGTTATCCCAAACGCACCCGTAACTCCTGCAGTTAATCCCAAACACACCCTGACAGCTTTTCTGCTGAGCCAAACACCCCTGCTGTTGTGTTTAGTAGCGAACCAAACGCGCTCCTGTTGTTGATACACATCGAACCAAACGCTCCTGCTGCTGAGCAAACCAAACACTCCTGCTGCTGAGCGAATCAAATGCACCTGCTGCTGGTACACAGCGAACCAAACGCACCTTCGCTGGTCATTGAATCAGAACCACGAAACGCACCCTATATGGTGTTTCGCTATCCCAAAGACCGCGTGTGTGGTGTTTCGCTGCTGTCCCGGACACACCCCTTCGTTGTCATTAACTCGCTGCAAGATGGTTGATCTTTCTGCCGAAACAACCACCCTTGATGGTGGCTGAATATAAAATCAATCAAACGCCCTGCGTGTGTTTACGAATCGCAGCAACAAACACACTCTTTTGTACTAATAACCACAACGACAAACAAAGCACTCGTGGGTGCTGAAATCAGCAACAACACCCCTGTATGGCTGAACAAAACTAAACAAACGCCCTTATGGTGTGGATTTCGAGACAAAAGTGGTGACGTGGTGGTAACCACCACGACGGTAGGTAAGCCCGTCGTTTGAGGTGGCTGCTGGTGGTCTGTTATCGGCTTCTGGTGGCGGCTGGTGGTTTCGAACAGTGGTGGTAGCAAGGGTGGGTCGTGGCAGATCGAGGGTGATGGTGGTGTGGTGGTTCGACGATAGTGGGTGACGGTTGTGGTGAGATGGAGACGCGACCAGTAGCTGTAGATCTAGACGAAGTTGGTCACGGTAGTGAGTGGTGGAAGTGGTTGAGGTTGTGTGATAGGTGGCGGCGGACAGCATGTGGGCAACGGCCAATGGTTACACAAGGTGGTGATGATGACGGTTGTACACGGCTCGAGGGTGTATGGTGGCGCGTGAATGGACAGATCGAATAGATCCGACGGTTATGAGTGTTTTTCTGTGGTGATGGTTGGTGGTGGTCGGCGGTGGCCGGAACAATTTTCTGACGGTGGCGGCTGCCAGGAGTGAAGAGAGAGTATATATGTGTGGCTAGGGTTTTGTGTGTGAAAAATATTTAGGGTTAGGATATGTTTTTATGAAGTGATAATGATAAGATTTGGTATTTATATTCAAATGAAAGTGTAAAATGTGCATAGTTTATGGTCGAATACGTAAATAGTTTACTAACTTTTCTTTTATCTTGTTGAAACGATGTTCGGGTCTCGTTCGCATTTTACAAAAATTGATTAGGTTTCTAAAATTTGCACCGTTGGTTTGGAAATAATATTTCCAATAAATTAGAGTATTTACTCGATTAATTTTCATAACCGTTCTATATTTTGTTAAAATAGTTACAATTTATCGGTTATCTCGAATAATTGTGTTCAAAGAAAATATAATGCAATTTGAATGTTCTTGTTTTCAACGTACGTTATTAAAAAAAAAAAGTACCATATTAAATAAATTAATAAATCTTTTTATCAAATGTCTTTGAAAGATTAAATATAAATTTAACTGTATCGCGTCAGTTGTCATATTTTTGCGCAGTATTTTATAATTTACAAAATAAACTCCTATTTTCAAATCAACTACTTTCATATCTCTCAAAAATGAATTTCGATTAATAAATAACATAATTTATTATTATTTAAAGTTTAGAAAATTCTCGGTTGTCACAGTGTCGTTTTTAGATGAGAAAAGAAAGAAAACTAAGACGAACTACGATTACAATTAAACTACGACGAAAGACGTAAAACGCGAACGTAAGTACGTAAAACATGAAAATTTAAAAATTTTAAGCTAAAAACAAATAAAAAAATGAAAAAGTAGTTCAAAATAATATAAATAAGGATAAAAATCCAACAAAAATATTTTAAAACCTTTTATTAATTAAATATTCAATTTTTAATGCTAATTAAAGCCCAAAAATTAAATATAATTAAGAAAAAGCTCAAAATATTATTTTATTGGACAAATAACTCACTTATATTATTTATAAACTAAAAAGTATTTTTCCTAAATTTTAATTACTATTTTACTATTTTTAAAACACTAAAAACTATTTAAAACTAAAATAATTATAAAAAATAATTAAATAACGCTAAAAATAATTTACCAATTTTAAAAATCCTATTTTACTCTGATAAACAGAAGAAAAATGAAAAAGTTTGAAAAATAATAAATTTTTCACTAAAAGACAAAAACAGTTTTAAATAAAACCCTAATTAAACTAAATTAATTTTACAAAATAAATAAAAGAGGAACAGTGAAAACTTTTTATACCAAAAATCTTAAAACATTATTCTAAGTCTAGGAAAAATTTTAAAAGTGAAAAATAATAATTTTTTACACTAAATTCCAAAAAACAGTAATTAAAAAGTAATTCAATAAGCTATTTAATCTAAAAATTATAAAATGAATAGTAAAATAAAAAATAATTAAACAGAAAAATCAAGAATAAAATAAGAAAAATAATGAAAAAAGAATCAAACCCTAAAACCTATTTTTCACCACAAAAGACAAAAAAGTCAAAAGCTGAAAGTGACACCTTGACTGTTTTTGTTTTGTAGCCAAGCAGGGGGAACTTTAACACTGGCAGTGGGAAATTGGTTCCTACTGCTAGTTATAAAAACGGGTCTGCATGGTTTTTGATCTATAACTAGAGCTTGGATTGGTTTTGATGGACAAGAGGGGCACCCCCACACTCATGGAAGTGTGGGGAGTCAGATTAAACAAAACAAACACACAACCACAATACCAATCAAGCACAAATTTGCCAAAATCAGTCACTGAATATACTCTAATGGGGCTGTGAACAGTAGCTGATCTAATTGGTCATATGGTGAGTTTTAAAGGCCAAAATCTTGCACAAAACCCTACCAAATCTCACATAAACTAGATGAAACCCTAGATTATACTATCTCCTAACAACTTTCAGAACTTGATGATCCAATTCAACAGAAAGCAGTCAAGTAAGGGACCTACTGCTTATGGCTATACTTTATCAAGTTTTGAGCATGCAAATTTACCTTCTATGTCTACTAACCTAAAAAACAGTTAACCAATAGCCTAATATAAACAAAAGGGGTGTGTTCAAACAGGTTACAAGTCTAAATTTGTCACAAGATTAAAACAATAAGCAGATCCAAACACCCCCTTATATTCAGCAATCAAGTTTTAACAAAGAATAGTGGACTTTTATTGCAAAATTAAGCAGTAACTCAACATGAATATAAAATAGAAACATAAAAGATACCAAATAAGCAGTTTAATACACCAAATAAGCACAAACAAGCTATCAATCAAGTAAGCAGTTTGGATTATTAAATAAGTCAAAAGAAAATAGGGAGACTTACATTGAGTCCAAAGCTCTAAAACTTCTAACTAAGCTTACTATAAGACTCTACCACCACTCTTGGACTTATTATCAACACTTCAAACCAGCTTATCCAATTATCCAACTTATGCTTAAAAGCTTTAAGCTACTTAACAAAGCTTGAAACACCAAAAGTAAAACCTCTTCAAGAACCAATCTTCCTTCTTGAAAACTTGAACCAGTGGAAAGTGAACAATCCTAACAAGCACACATTCAAGCTTATGTGTCAAATAAGCTTGAGTGTAGCTTATGCTACAGTAACCTCTCAACAAAACCTTGGCTTGTGATAAATGAACTTGGAAATGAGACTTTTGCAAAGTAAATAAAGATGACTGATATTTAAAAGTGCAGGTAAGTAAATTGCAATGAAATTTAAAGATTGGAACTCAACTTTATTCAAGAAATCGTCTCTTACAAATTCTGAATAAGAATTGGAACAAGAAAAAAATGAAACCCCTATGGTGCTTTATATAACAACATACAAGCTTCTAGAAAACAAAAACATTAAGCTAAAACCCTACTTGATGAATGCCAAAAATACCCTTGGTCTTGATCTTTGTTCTTGGTCAAAAATATGGTATCATGTGATCATGCTGAAAACCAGTTGTACAAAACCAATCTTGAACGTTAATTGTACCTTTGGGACCAAGAAAAAACATCCAGCCATCCATTTTGTCTCTTTTTGGGGAAGATGAGATAGTGACATGAGCAAGGGGGGTGGGTCTTGGCCATGTGGGTATGTTGGGGGGTTTCTGGAAGGTGGGTTTGGTTTGGGTTGGGATTAATTAATAATCTGGAAAATATTGGGGAAATCCCCTTTGAATTAAGGCAAATGGGGAATTGGGGTTTATGGGGTTAAATTGGGGGTGATTAGGGGAGATGGGTAAACAGTAGATGTTTCCCACTCGTTTTTATTATATTAAAACGAGTTTAAAACTGGGGTTAATGGGTGGTTTGACTGGGGGTTGACTTGGGCCGGGTATAGGGCTTGGTCGGGTAAAATGGGTGAAATGGGTGGGTAAAAACGGGTTTGGTTGGGTATTTGGTGGGTTTGGGTTTGGTTTATGGCAAAAGACCCCCCTGCTGTTCCAAGATTTCTTCACTTTGTATTAAAATAGCAAAACACTCAAAATCCTTTGTTAATATCTTTTGGCCTTTTACAAATTCAGTCCTTGTGTTTTAGTAAAACCATGAATAAGGACTAAAATGGCAATTCTTGTGATTTCCAAGGGCTTATCATGCAAAGTTTTCAAACTTCAAGGATGTAACTTGTACAAATGAATAGTGGAGGGTCATTTGTGACAAGTCTTCAATAGTTGAGGGACCAAACTTGCCAATCTTCAATACTTCAGGGTCATTTTGGAAAATCCTAGATTTGGGCCCGGTTCTTTGTGCGGCTTCGTTTCCCGTGTTCGTTATTGCTTCATTCTTGTGATCATTTGTTGATTTCACGATATCCGCACCTAAAATACACAAGACACAAATACAAGCATATATAGGGGTATTTTGATGATATTTTAAGCGTTTTAAGCCCGATTTGAATGATGAGACTATGTATAAAAGCAGTCTCTTCACTTCCCCATACTAAACCATTGCCGTATTCCCACGCAATGCTAGAATTAAGTATCGTAGCACTTCCAAAATTCATTTTATGATGACATTTATTCAGGACATAAATTTAAATAAACTACTACACGCGTTTTAGACATAATGTATTGTTTTCATCACGAGAACGTGACTTTTAGGATCATAGAACAAGAACACGTGAATGCTTCGTTAGAAATAATTTCGTCATCCTCGATTTTTACCCAATTCCATGCTAAGCGTGTAACGAGATCATTGTTATTATAAGTTAGCAATACGATCATATCTCATGAGTGTTAATTACGAACATAAACTCCCTTATTCCTAATTGGTATCTCTTATATTTTATTATGTCTTAATGATCACGAGGATACATCATCGACGTATGCGTGAATAGAGATTAAGTCTAAAAATAGAAACTTAACGGTGTAACCAAAATCATTAAATTAATAATTCATCCCAATAGACAACGATGTCAAAAAATTAAGTCAACAAGAAGGATCGATAAACACGGTTTTATAACGGTTTTGAACATGAGACTTATTACCAAGACTTTTATACGCCCCCTAACGGAAGGACCTTATTATCTTTGGTTTACCTCCATCTTTTATTCAAATTCGCCATGAAGCTTTTATTATGACCTCGGTCTTGCCTTGCCTTTTATTATCCGCCTCATCGGTGGTTTTATTAGCCAAAGACGTATATCCTCACGCTAAAGTGAATTTTGGATCTTTAAAGCTTCGAAGATTAAGGCTTGATTCATTTTCAATTTTTGCATAGATTTTAGGCCTTGTGGGGCTTCAAATTGTTTGCTAGATTTAGGTGAGCACTTGAAATATTATTATTAGGTGAAGCTTTCGATTATTCGGGTGCCAATACTTCAAAACCGTTACGCTGGCGATACCTTAATGTTTTCCCAATTTAATTACATGGAAGCTACCAAAACAAATTAGAAACCCAACAATAGTGACTAAACCGCTAAATCAATATTTATTAACAATTTATTATGCAAAAGCGTTGGGAGAATAAGCTAATAATTACTACACATAAGATCGTGACGATTACGAGACTTATAAATAACTCTATCATTTCTCGTCCTCATTTAAGAGACTTAGCCTAAAAAGTTAAGGAATCGAAGCTAAGTGCTCAACACGCACGGTCGAGTCAAAAATTACTCTCGTTCTCACCATCGGAAAACCTACATTCGTGTCTTAAACACTTATGAAAAACTAGAAAAAATTTAAAATTTGGCCATTTTTAGCCTTATTTGCAACAAAACGATAGCAAAAAGATGAATATTGGATTGCGTGTTGACGTAAGCAAGGTGAAGTATCTACTCACCCCCCCATACTAAAACTAAACATTGTCCTCAATGTTTCGAGTCTAGGGGTGAAAACACCCCCATATTAGAGACGAAGTCGAATGCTTAATCTCGAGCATGGAAAGGGTAAAACGAATAACCTAAAAGCCGTTTATGAATTATGCTAATAAGATAAACGTTAGAACATAAAAGGATATCATCGGATATCGGAATCTCCAAAGGCAACGATCGAAGCTCAAGTGATCTATAAAACGAACACGAGAGGCTTCAATGATGACGATGATGATCTAAAAACCACAATTCACAAACAACCACGGAACAAAGGTTGGAAGGGCACAAATCCCTCACATTAGGATTAAATAAAAACAATAATATGTACATGGATAAGCATGGGATCTCCCCCACGAGGCACCTTGTTTTTGATAACCAAGTCAAAAGCTCGACTCGAATCCCCATAAATGTGATCATTTAGGGATAATCTGGTTCGGTCATTTTTGGCGGGACTTACATGTAATCAAGGCCCAAAAGCAACCGTGTATAAAGGCAAAACCTCTATACCGGGATCAAAGATCGTGTCTTCGTTTTCGGATGATAAACGAAACAACACGACTTTAAGTAACAACGTCCCAAAGGGACACAAGAAAATAGCATAAGAAGAGAGGGGTGGGACAATGGTTGGGCATAACAATCGAGTTACTCGAGGTAAACTCT
Organism: Glebionis coronaria; assembly: GCA_025667525.1. Classification (NCBI taxonomy): domain Eukaryota; kingdom Viridiplantae; phylum Streptophyta; class Magnoliopsida; order Asterales; family Asteraceae; genus Glebionis; species Glebionis coronaria. The sequence continues at coordinate 169,269,916 of CM046875.1, forward strand.
CACCGTAAGTGTAGAAAGGATTTCTAGTGACTACTTCGGTAAAAGACCGAGATTTTACCTCAAACGTGATACCGGGGTCAAAAATCTCGTCCTCGGTGGAGAAGTGTGAGGAAACAAATGGGGCTTCCCCCACACTAAATCCACACAAAACGTCGTCAAAAGAAGTAGACGCGTTTGTAGCAAGTTCAATTAAACGAGGTGATGACGGAGTTAACTTTGGAAAAATTTTCAAATCAATTGTAAAATCTTTTCCTTTTTCATTTTTTAACTCTTTGTTACGAAAAACCAAGTTGATTAAATTGAAAATATTTGGTGTTTCTAACATAATTCTAGGCACACTTAAAATTTCCACATTTATCTTGAAGGCGGGAGGAGGATTTGAATTTTTAAAACTTGAATCGATCAATAAAACATCCCCCTCCGGGCTAACGCAACGGTCCTCATCAAACTCAAAAATCGAAGGTGGGTCATCAATAATACGTTTGATCTCGGAAAAGTCTCCATCGGGATCAAAAACGTCTTCTCTTCCTCGTGGAAGAGGTTTGGAAATCAATTTATCGATAGTCGAGTAGCTAGCTCCAACCGTCGTGAAACTAGGAATAGAAGGCTCTTCGATTGAAGATTTTGCCTTTGTCGTTACGACCTCAACATCGAAAAACGTATCAATGTGAGCAAGGCCATCGGCGGACTTCTCACATGATACATCCAAAATCTCACTCGGTGTGGGATTAGGAGTAAAAGGCTCGTCTCGTGACGATTTTGCCTTGACGGTTTCAACTTTGTCCTTCGAAGGGATCGAACGTGGGTTTTCAAACATTTTAGCAAAATTACAAACACGTCCCTTCGGAATTAATTTTCGTTCATCTTGTAAAAACGAGGGTTCAACGATTTCCTTTAAAACCTTTTCACATTTTTCTTTTTTAAAATCATTCAATGGAATTTCTTCGTCAAAATTAAGTGTATATTGATTTAGAAAATCCTCAATAATTTCATCCTCATTAGAAAAATTAGGTTTAGAAGGTACAAGATTTAAATATCCCAAGTATCCTACGAGTTTTTCCTTTGGTTTACTTTCAAAAACATTTTTCAAAACTTCGTTGGATGACGTTTTTGTTTCCTCAACGTTTTTGCAAGACGACGAAGGTTGCACGACTCTAAAATTTGAGAGATTGGGATCAATACGAGACGTACGAGTCTTAGGAGTCGAAATTACTTGAACCTCTCCCTCGAGATTAGGATTGGTGACGTTCGATGAAGAACTCGACTCGTAAGAAGCTACTTTTTTCTCTAAGGTCTCAATCGTTGAAAGAAGTTCATTTTGCTTAATAGTGTAAGCCTCCACAACTTTGTCAACAATTTTATCCCATCTCTCGACAACTTGGTCAGATAAACGTTCTTGTTCTTTAAAAGCGGCATCATATTCGTTTTCCAACTCGGTTTTCATGGAGGCCATTTCCTTTAAGTAAAATTCCTTTTGAGTTTCCAATTGTTTTTCGTGATGTTCCTTAAGGTTCCTAACTTGTTCTTGAATCATCATTAAGTTTGCATTATTGCGTCTCACATAGTCACAAAAGGCGTTTTGATTCATTCCATCATTTTGATTTTGATCACAATTAAAAGACGAATCATATGACGAGTAGAACGAAGACGATGGGTGATCTTGGTTGTAAGATTGAAAATTATCACCATGATCACGTGGAGCGGAGTTATAGATATAGCCCTCTCGACCTCCAATAACCTTACAATTAAAACAATTAGCACCATCGGGCGGGCCTCCACAATATGGACACGAATAATATCCACTATCATTCGACATGATGCAACGAGAACGGTGTTACGAGAATTAAACGTTATAGAGGGTGAAAGAAGAGAATTATGAAATAAGAGGGAATGTAGAAGATTATTTTTGTGCTTTTGATTGTTTTTTTACTTTTTTTTTTTTTTGGATTTTTGAATGTATTACGTAGACACAAATCTACAAATCTCCCCTCGAATCGACTTTCTCGATTAAAGGAGCCTCAAAGAATGAAACGATCACGTGGAGTGAACGCTTTCGATGACTTTAGAACGTTGGTGGAACACCAAAACGTTCAAGAGGGTTTAATCTTGAAAACACAAGCAAATATATATACGTAGATAATACTTTGGTTGGCAAACCCTCGATTAGCCCTTTTTCTCAAAACACGCACAAGCAAGCGGGGGAAACGAGGCGGCGCTAAGCACTTAAGAGCCTTTTTCCCTTAGGTCGTGAAATACAACCGCCTTATACCCACCTTATAGTTTGTGTTAATTGAAATTAAGCCTCACGAAAGTATTTATCTATTTTGCCCTTTTACTTTTGCTTTGGATTCGAATACAATGATCGAGTGATGAAATCCCGAATCAAGGTTGTGATTTCTCACGTATTTGGAGTACTTGTATTTTTATTGTTCTACGTAAATACAATATATTAATAATATTCACAATAAAAACGAAAACCAATATATCTACAATATAGTAAAATGATGTTGTGTGTTTAATTTAGGAAAACTAAACACAATTATTTGGATACTATAATATAATAAGGAAAAATAACAAAAATGAGTATGTACGATATTCACGCTTTTCAAAATGTGAAAAGCAAAAACGCACCACTCACAAAAACACGATACTAATAATGGCACACTAAAAACACCTCCCCGGCAGCGGCGCCATTTTGATAGTCGTAGAAATACGTCTTTTAGGAAAAAGAGCGTATATTGGGGGCAAGTATTAAGTTGCACGTTTTAGGAAAAACGCGAAACCGAACAAATGCGGGTTCGTTCTCGAGGAGGTGTGTGGATTAATGTGCCAAAATATATAATCAAAGGTTTAGGGTAGTGTCGTTTTTAGATGAGAAAAGAAAGAAAACTAAGACGAACTACGATTACAATTAAACTACGACGAAAGACGTAAAACGCGAACGTAAGTACGTAAAACGTGAAAATTTAAAAATTTTAAGCTAAAAACAAATAAAAAAATGAAAAAGTAGTTCAAAATAATATAAATAAGGATAAAAATCCAACAAAAATATTTTAAAACCTTTTATTAATTAAATATTCAATTTTTAATGCTAATTAAAGCCCAAAAATTAAATATAATTAAGAAAAAGCTCAAAATATTATTTTATTGGACAAATAACTCACTTATATTATTTATAAACTAAAAAGTATTTTTCCTAAATTTTAATTACTATTTTTAAAACACTAAAAACTATTTAAAACTAAAATAATTATAAAAAATAATTAAATAATGCTAAAAATAATTTACCAATTTTAAAAATCCTATTTTACTCTAATAAACAGAAGAAAAATGAAAAAGTTTGAAAAATAATAAAATTTTCACTAAAAGACAAAAACAGTTTTAAATAAAACCCTAATTAAACTAAATTAATTTTACAAAATAAATAAAAGATGAACAGTGAAAACTTTTTATACCAAAAATCTTAAAACATTATTCTAAGTCTAGGAAAAAATTTAAAAGTGAAAAATAAGAATTTTTTACACTAAATTCCAAAAAACAGTAATTAAAAAGTAATTAAATAAGCTATTTAATCTAAAAATTATAAAATGAACAGTAAAATAAAAAATAATTAAACAGAAAAATCAAGAATAAAATAAGAAAAATAATGAAAAAAGAATCAAACCCTAAAACCTATTTTTCACCACAAAATACAAAAAAGTCAAAAGCTGAAAGTGACACCTTGACTGTTTTTGTTTTGTAGCCAAGCAGGGGGAACTTTAACACTGGCAGTGGGAAATTGGTTCCCACTGCTAGTTATAAAAAACGGGTCTGCATGGTTTTTGATCTATAACTAGAGCTTGGATTGGTTTTGATGGACAAGAGGGGCACCCCCACACTCATGGAAGTGTGGGGAGTCAGATTAAACAAAACAAACACACAACCACAATACCAATCAAGCACAAATTTGCCAAAATCAGTCACTGAATATACTCTAATGGGGCTGTGAACAGTAGCTGATCTAATTGGTCATATGGTGAGTTTTAAAGGCCAAAATCTTGCACAAAACCCTACCAAATCTCATATAAACTAGATGAAACCCTAGATTATACTATCTCCTAACAACTTTCAGAACTTGATGATCCAATTCAACAGAAAGCAGTCAAGTAAGGGAGCTACTGCTTATGGCTATACTTTATCAAGTTTTGAGCATGCAAATTTACCTTCTATGTCTACTAACCTAAAAAACAGTTAACCAATGGCCTAATATAAACAAAAGGGGTGTGTTCAAACAGGTTACAAGTCTAAATCTGTCACAAGATTAAAACAATAAGCAGATCCAAACACCCCCTTATATTCAGCAATCAAGTTTTAACAAAGAATAGTGGACTTTTATTGCAAAACTAAGCAGTAACTCAACATGAATATAAAATAGAAACATAAAAGATACCAAATAAGCAGTTTAATACACCAAATAAGCACAAACAAGCTATCAATCAAGTAAGCAGTTTGGATTTTTAAATAAGTCAAAAGAAAATAGGGAGACTTACATTGAGTCCAAAGCTCTAAAACTTCTAACTAATCTTACTATAAGCCTCTACCACCACTCTTGGACTTATTATCAACACTTCAAACCAGCTTATCCAGTTATCCAGCTTATGCTTAAAAGCTTTAAGCTACTTAACAAAGCTTGAAACACCAAAAGTAAAACCTCTTCAAGAACCAATCTTCCTTCTTGAAAACTTGAACCAGTGGAAAGTGAACAATCCTAACAAGCACACATTCAAGCTTATGTGTCAAATAAGCTTGAGTGTAGCTTATGCTACAGTAACCTCTCAACAAAACCTTGGCTTGTGATAAATGAACTTGGAAATGAGACTTTTGCAAAGTAAATAAAGATGACTGATATTTAAAAGTGCAGGTAAGTAAATTGCAATGAAATTTAAAGATTGGAACTCAACTTTATTCAAGAAATCGTCTCTTACAAATTCTGAATAAGAATTAGAACAAGAAAAAAATGAAACCCCTATGGTGCTTTATATAACAGCATACAAGCTTCTAGAAAACAAAAACATTAAGCTAAAACCCTACTTGATGAATGCCAAAAATACCCTTGGTCTTGATCTTTGTTCTTGGTCAAAAATATGGTATCATGTGATCATGCTGAAAACCAGTTGTACAAAACCAATCTTGAACGTTAATTGTACCTTTGGGACCAAGAAAAAACATCCAGCCGTCCATTTTGTCTCTTTTTGGGGAAGATGAGATAGTGACATGAGCAGGGGGGGTGGGTCTTGGCCATGTGGGTATGTTGGGGGGTTTCTGGAAGGTGGGTTTGGTTTGGGTTGGGATTAATTAATAATCTGGAAAATATTGGGGAAATCCCCTTTGAATTAAGGCAAATGGGGAATTAGGGTTTATGGGGTTAAATTGGGGGTGATTAGGGGAGATGGGTAAACAATAGATGTTTCCCACTCGTTTTTATTATATTAAAACGAGTTTAAAACTGGGGTTAATGGGTGGTTTGACTGGGGGTTGACTTGGGCCGGGTATAGGGCTTGGTCGGGTAAAATGGGTGAAATGGGTGGGTAAAAACGGGTTTGGTTGGGTATTTGGTGGGTTTGGGTTTGGTTTATGGCAAAAGACCCCCTGCTGTTCCAAGATTTCTTCACTTTGTATTAAAATAGCAAAACACTCAAAATCCTTTGTTAATATCTTTTGGCCTTTTATAAATTCAGTCCTTGTGTTTTAGTAAAACCATGAATAAGGGCTAAAATGGCAATTCTTGTGATTTCCAAGGGCTTATCATGTAAAGTCTTCAAACTTCAAGGATGTAACTTGTACAAATGAATAGCGGAGGGTCATTTGTGACAAGTCTTCAATAGTTGAGGGACCAAACTTGCCAATCTTCAATACTTCAGGGTCATTTTGGAAAATCCAAGATTTGGGCCCGGTTCTTTGTGCGACTTCATTTCCCGTGTTCGTTATTGCTTCATTCTTGTGATCATTTGTTGATTTCACGATATCCGCACCTAAAATACACAAGACACAAATACAAGCATATATAGGGGTATTTAGATGATATTTTAAGCGTTTTAAGCCCGATTTGAACGATGAGACTATGTATAAAAGCAGTCTCATCACTAGGTGTGTAAACACCCATCCTTTTACCACTTAATTCTGGCTAAAATGAGACCAAAACGCGTATTTAATATCATTTGTTTGGAATTATGTGTGGTTTTTGTGTTTTCAGAGCCAACCAGATGGATATTGGAGAAAACATGGGATTGCACGGGTTTTATCGAAGAAAAAGACTCAAGACGAAGTCTATTGTCCAAGAGATGCAAAAGATTTGAAGTCATTGCGCCTATTTGAAGATTTATCAAAGAAAAAGGCCAAAGATGGAAGATTCTTATATGTCGAAGAACTCGAGTCTATTAAACAAAAGATTATAAGACGAGTTGGAATTATTCACCGACACTTCTCAAAATCCAAAGTCGGAAACGTTTATTTAAAGAAACGTAAAGACTAAAGAAGAAAGAAGAAAAGAAGCCCAAAACCAAAGCCCATTCACAAGCCCACCATCACACGCCTATAAATAGGACTTCACTTCACCATTTTGGAGACTAGTTAGTTTTAGTTAGTTTTAGTTAGTTTTAGTTTTTCATTTTCTCTAGTTTTAAAGAGAGAAAGTTCTCAACTTTCTCTCACTAAGTTTCATCTTTTCTTTTAATCTTTCAAGATTAAATCTTTATGTATTGTTGATTTCATTAATCAAGTTTAAATTCAAGCTTTTAATCTTTAATCTCTTTCTACCTTTCTTTGATTTTGGTTCACTTTTGGTGCGAATTACTTATGATCCGTGTTGTTCATCTATGTTTTCGTGCTTAAAAAGTTAATCTTTTTATGTTTATTTAAGTTCTCATATGAATAAGCTTTAAGATCTTTGTGCTTATTGGCTTATTTATTTGTTTAGCTTATTTACCTTTTTAAAAGTTTTCTTAAAAAGTTCATCTTTTTATTGTTTGATTTAAAAGTTTGCTTAATTTTAGTTAAGATAAGTTGTTATTTGTGCTTATTTGATCCGTTTCACATTAGATTCGTTATAGTTTGGGTATTAGCTTATTCCAAATAGCTTATTACCCTAGCTTAACTTTCGGATCAAGGAGGGTGATCGGAAAAGGTAAACCCTTTTCCGATTTGATATTCCAATTACACTCCCTTTATTCCGATCGTCAAGATCAGAAAAGGGTTTTGGGTTCTTTCCGATTTGCATCTCTATATTTCGATCACCTTTGATCGGAATAGGGTTTATTATTCCGACGGGGCCTTGTTGGTTATTCTGATCTGGGTATTTATTTAAACATTCCGATTATACTTGTTTTGATACATTCCGATTGTGGATTATTTCCCATATTCCGATTGGCTCGTTTTTAGTTATTCCGATTGGCACTGTTTTTAAGATATTCCGACAAGTCTTGCTTCCCATCATTCCGACCAGTAACGTTTGTAATATTCCGATCAGTATCATTTTCGCATATTCCGACGAGGGTGTGTTTGTTATTCCGATCAGTCCCCCTTTTACATATTTCGATGGTTTAGTTCTTGATTTTTATAAAGTTTCCAAGTGTTAGTTTTATTAAGTGTTCTAGTATTTTTCTAATATAGTGTTTAAGTTTTCTAGTATTTAGTTTTAACTTGTCAATTTAGTTTAATCTTTTAAAGCTTTAATTTTACTCTTCGACACTTACTCATTTGTTATTAGTTTAAAATAGATAAACAAACCAACACCTTTTTATTAACCAAGAACAAATCATTCTACTTTGAACCGTGATCAATTCGAGGAGATTCCGAGAACTTATCTGAACCCCAATCAAAACGCTTGTATCAAATGGCGCCGCTGCTGTAACACCCCCAAATTACCACGCAACGGAATACCACTTTGGGGCGCTACTTATAGCACATCACACACAATCATAGACAACGACCTCGAAAGAGACGTTAAAATAGTATACAACCTTGTCTAAAAAGTTTCCCATCCCAATATATAAAATCAGAGTAGCGTTTAGTCCCAAAAACCGTTACCAATCACAATACATTCAACAAAATCTTAACAACATTTTATTCATTTCAAAGGATGGAAAAGTAAACAAAGTTTTAGACAAGTAAGCACCAACTCCCTCCTCGCATGCTCCGCTGCTATCCATCTTGATTACCTGAAATACATGCTTAAAATCATCAACACAACGGTTGAGCAAGTCTATAGGTTTTGCAAATCATCATTTAAACACAAGCATTTTAATCATCTCAAGCTTGTCACACAGACAAGTCATATATATCGATAAAAGCCTTAAGCTCATGCAACTGAACGTTAACCAACACGTCAAACCGAGTCACTTACGGCGCCCCTACTATAGGTAATATTGTCATATACCAACGACCTCTTATACATTATATCCCTCTCAGGTGATCACAAGGATACATACCCTAGGATAAGGCTGTCAAACCAAATAGATCTATCAAATGTATTAGCGTTTACCTCGCAAGGTAATTAACAGTTCATGAAATTCAGGGACTTCATAAGACAATGGTACTTAGGCATTTATCATCATATTCGGGTCCAGCATACCGAAAACAACTTGTGTTCATTTTATAAAACAGCATGTATTCCCCCTCGCGGGTTAAAATCATTTTCAAGATAATATAAAAGCGAGGCTATAGACTCACCTGATATAGCTATCACACGTTTATCGAGGAACAAACATTCAATAGTCGATACACGACTTCACGAGATATTAATCGCTCATTAATCGAGAACGAGATGCCCAACGGTCGTCACATGACCGAACGAGACCTATAATGACGAGACGCGTCTTAGGATCGAGACTATACATAAGTCAAACGAATATGTAAATAGTTCACTTTAGTAGGTTTGGACATTGCATAAGTTTTATAAATTTTTTTATAAAACATTTGATAACAATTGTCATCTATTATCCCATTTTGAAAATTAAGGCCATTATAGTCCATTATAAGTATACATTGGGCTTTTATGGCCCAATTCTACTTTCTATGCATTCGGGTTCTAAAACGCCTCAAAACGACATCAACTTAATATTGTTTGATGGTCGAGTCTTGGGTCACATAATCACCAGTATATAAATGAGTCCATGCTTCCCGATAAGTGGGTCCTACCACTTTGGTTTTTATAAAAATCAACGCGTTTTACATTAATACAATATGATCAAATTCTTACAATTTACCGACATGCCTCACAGATTATATCGTTTCTATTAAAGCATAAATAATCTACATGAGTTATTTTTACCAAAATCATTCTTAAATTATGTAGTTTACTTATTATAAGTCCAATTACCCCTAATTTATACTAATCATATCTCATTTACCCATTCTATGACTTAGAAGAGTTGGCTGTTTTTCGCAGCCAACTTCAGTTCCATCGTTTTGGTCGTCATTTCTAAACCGTAAGGAACTGGTGGACTATCCAATTGATTCTAGTTCTTCATAAATTTATCTACAACCCATAGTTTTACGTTTTTCAATGATTCTGAGTTCTTGTAAGAGTTATCAGTCTGTTTATTCAGCATGTTCAGATTTTACACTTTTTATCATTTCGGCCATATCTAATTCATCGGGTATCGTCACGAGACTAATCACCCGGCAAAATTATCACAATAAATAGATTTATCACCCTATATTATTATCCAAGTCTCTATGTATACTGATATATACAAGATACCACGTTTCTTTCAATTGGTTACAAAAGCATGAATTCTAGTCAACACCTAAACCTACGCATCTTGTAATTTATGGTTTAAATACTATTTATAATATCCAAACTCCAAATGATACTTGTATATATAAAAATACATCTATAAAATATAGATATTACATAAATATTTATATATGATCATCAAATAAAATGAATAAGTAAATGAAAGGAGAAGAATTATCTTACAAAAGAGGTGTTAGAAAACAAGACAAATTCTTAGACTTTTTATCCCAAATCAACCAAAGATTATCAATACACCAATAACATCAATATATCAAAATATCTCATAGAAATCAGCCGAGCCTCCAAAAATATGATGATGGTGATTCTTGTTGCTTAGGTGAACGGCAAAACAAGGATAAAAAGGGAGTGCGAGTGTTGTTAATAAAAATGAAATGAAAATATCTTGATAGTTTATTTGATGATACATGGATCATATAAGACACGTGTGTAGACACATGTGTAGATGGATTGACATGGTCTGTTAAAGATTGGAATGAGGTTTATTATTTAAACTTTTTCTCGTATGTTGCAAAAGTGGGTATTATTGATACCCGATATTTTAAAAGTTACGCGATTTGAAAGATAGCGTTAAACCACGATAAATAAACGCTCAATATAAAATAAAAACATTGACATTCGAAGAACATTTATATTTCAATAAATAAAGGAGGTCTTATAATTTAATAAACGTTAACCCGTCGCCTAAACGAATGACGCCTAAAGTTTTAACGTAAATTATCAAGAATTCTCATAAAACGAGAAATTAAAACGACGATAATAGAAAATATTTCTATGTCATAACAATGATATTTACGGTCGATGACGGACATAGAATTTTCCAATAAGTAATAAATTACATGTATTCGATACGTTAAAGCCTTAACCTTACCGGTCAGCCGAGAATTAAATATTATTCGTAGAACGAACATGACAAAAAAGTCAGGTAATAAATATTGATCTGAATAATAGAGTTAGTATTAGAACTCGGTCTAAATGTAGATTTTAAAGTTCGGGTTATTACATCATCTAACCCTTTAGGAAGCGACGTCCCGGCGCTTAATTCGTCTAAATAGTCCTTAGTCTAACAGTGAAGAGTGAAAAAACAAGCAAGTCATCGTCTAGGTTTCCAAGGATGGTCAAAAGATATTATATGGTACACGTTATCCATGATCGGACGTCATTGGACAATGCAGTCTCAAGTTCGTACAACTTACGATCATTCGACTCGATCACATACCATATAAGTACTTAAAAATCAAAGGTCGAACATAAACATCGAATATAAATCTCCATTGTTGATCATCGAGAAAACCTTGAATGAACCCCTCGATAATAGCAAGTAAAATGACAAAATATTCACATCCACGATAAGTCGTCGTTGATAATTTGATCCTCTGTCAATCCACAAGTACACGCATAAATCCTGGTGACGCTTAAACAAGTCGCCTATTCTCGGAACGGTTAACGGTTCCTAACAGTTTTCTTATAAAGCTAGCGATCACCAAGACACATTAAAAATGGTCCATCGAAATAGATCATAACTCGAAAGAAGTCCAACGGATTACTCGTACTTAGATGATAATCGACGATCATCATATTAATGAAGGCACTGAACGATTCATACCAACGAAACACGATTTGAAGGAAGACGTACGCACACCAAACACTCACAAATCGAGCCAGACATACTTGGGCCCACTCATTTATATATCCTCGTCTACATCAAAAGGCGTCCCCTTTCATGTATACAAGAGTTTATAAATTTACGGTTCAGGAACTTATAACTTTCTTGTTCAAATGAAAAGGCGTCCCAATCTATTTCAACGAGACGATTATAAGTCATCCTACTCAAGTATTACTACCTCTCAACACGATGTCAAATACAAATTACATACCATAGTAAGTACAGGGTGTTAATAAACTTACATCATGAGTTCCGTATTCAAACGTCCCATTCCATTTGAATAAGGAAAACACGACAATTTAAGGTCAAGTGGTTTAAAATTTTCTTATTCAAATGTCCCAACCCATTTCAATAAGACAACCTTAAACGACTCATAGTTGGGCGAGTTAAAATCTCTATATCTAAATGTCCCATTCCATTTAGATACAAGATATTAAGTTACTCAACCGAATGACTACTACGAGCATATCTTTGTTGTACCCAACTATATAGTTGGTTTGGACACATATATAATTTGGGTCCAACATTGGCATCCTCCTTTTCGCTAATAAGACGTAGTCATATAAAATCAAATCACACGTCGCATTACATAGAAGATGTTGCCTCGGGTAAATGATTCTTAAAAATCAGAAGAAATACTCGGAACACGAATATCACATCAATCAATTACGTTTCGAAAGGAGATGTCCTAAAATGGCACATCACGACACCATGATAACAATCGAACTTAAACAAGTCGATATGCGATAGCTTACGAAACAATATACATACTCAAAGTATCAAATGAGTTTCATACTCGTATTCAGATGATACATAATCATCAAGATCGGTGATTTGCGGTGAGGCCAAATCCGATACAAACTGTATTATAAAATGTACGAAAATCATTCAAAGACCATTGCTGCGCGTACAATGCCTTTAAATACCATAGTATATTCATAAATATACATACTACCATTCCTATATAAACATAAGTTCACATAATTACAACCAAACATAAAGTAATGCAAGAATAGCCTTACCAGAGCCATGCAGAGTAGTTGCGTGCTTAAAACTTTTTAGAACACACCAAAGTTATAGTTTAGGTTTTCCAAAATCGACCTAGTTCTCTATAACTTGTGGCTCTGATTACCAATTTGTAACACCCCCAAATTACCACGCAGCGGAATACCACTTTGGGGCGCTACTTATAGCACATCACACACAATCATAGACAACGACCTCGAAAGAGACGTTAAAATAGTATACAACCTCGTCTAAAAAGTTCCCATCCCAATATATAAAATCAGAGTAGCGTTTAGTCCCAAAAACCGTTACCAATCACAATACATTCAACAAAAGCTTAACAACATTTTATTCATTTCAAAGGATGGAAAAGTAAACAAAGTTTTAGACAAGTAAGCACCAACTCCCTCCTTGCATGCTCCGCTGCTATCCATCTTGATTACCTGAAATACATGCTTAAAATCATCAACACAACGGTTGAGCAAGTCTATAGGTTTTGCAAATCATCATTTGAACACAAGCATTTTAATCATCTCAAGCTTGTCACACAGACAAGTCATATATATCGATAAAATCCTTAAGCTCATGCAACTGAACGTTAACCAACACGTCAAACCGAGTCACTTACGGCGCCCCTACTACAGGTAATATTGTCATATACCAACGACCTCTTATACATTATATCCCTCTCAGGTGATCACAAGGATACATACCCTAGGATAAGGCTGTCAAACCAAATAGATCTATCAAATGTATTAGCGTTTACCTCGCAAGGTAATTAACAGTTCATGAAATTCAAGGACTTCATAAGACAATGGTACTTATGCATTTATCATCATATTCGGGTCCAGCATACCGAAAACAACTTGTGTTCATTTTATAAAACAGCATGTATTCCCCCTCGCGGGTTAAAATCATTTTCAAGATAATATAAAAGCGAGGCTATAGACTCACCTGATATAGCTATCACACGTTTATCGAGGAACAAACATTCAATAGTCGATACACGACTTCACGAGATATTAATCGCTCATTAATCGAGAACGAGATGCCCAACGGTCGTCACATGACCGAACGAGACCTATAATGACGAGACGCGTCTTAGGATCGAGACTATACATAAGTCAAACGAATATGTAAATAGTTCACTTTAGTAGGTTTGGACATTGCATAAGTTTTATAAATTTTTTTATAAAACATTTGATAACAATTGTCATCTATTATCCCATTTTGAAAACTAAGGCCATTATAGTCCATTATAAGTATACATTGGGCTTTTATGGCCCAATTCTACTTTCTATGCATTCGGGTTCTAAAACGCCTTAAAACGACATCAACTTAATATTGTTTGATGGTCGAGTCTTGGGTCACATAATCACCAGTATATAAATGAGTCCATGCTTCCCGATAAGTGGGTCCTACCACTTTGGTTTTTATAAAAATCAACGCGTTTTACATTAATACAATATGATCAAATTCTTACAATTTACTGACATGCCTCATAGATTATATCGTTTCTATTAAATCATAAATAATCTACATGAGTTATTTTTACCAAAATCATTCTTAAATTATGTAGTTTACTTATTATAAGTCTAATTACCCCTAATTTATACTAATCATATCTCATTTACCCATTCTATGACTTAGAAGAGTTGGCTGTTTTTCGCAGCCAACTTCAGTTCCATCGTTTTGATCGTCATTTCTAAACCGTAAGGAACTGGTGGACTATCCAATTGATTCTAGTTCTTCATAAATTTATCTACAACCCATAGTTTTACGTTTTTCAATGATTCGAGTTCTTGTAAGAGTTATCAGTCTGTTTATTCAGCATGTTCAGATTTTACACTTTTTATCATTTCGGCCATATCTAATTCATCTGGTATCGTCACGAGACTAATCACCCGGCAAAATTATCACAATAAATAGATTTATCACCCTATATTATTATCCAATTCTCTATGTATACTGATATATACAAGATACCACGTTTCTTTCAATTGGTTACAAAAGCATGAATTCTAGTCAACACCTAAACCTACGCATCTTGTAATTTATGGTTTAAATACTATTTATAATATCCAAACTCCAAATGATACTTGTATATATAAAAATACATCTATAAAATATAGATATTACATAAATATTTATATATGATCATCAAATAAAATGAATAAGTAAATGAAAGGAGAAGAATTATCTTACAAAAGAGGTGTTAGAAAACAAGACAAATTCTTAGACTTTTTATCCCAAATCAACCAAAGATTATCAATACACCAATAACATCAATATATCAAAATATCTCATAGAAATCAGCCGAGCCTCCAAAAATATGATGATGGTGATTCTTGTTGCTTAGGTGAACGGCAAAACAAGGATAAAAAGGGAGTGCGAGTGTTGTTAATAAAAATGAAATGAAAATATATTGATAGTTTATTTGATGATACATGGATCATATAAGACACGTGTGTAGACACATGTGTAGATGGATTGACATGGTCTGTTAAAGATTGGAATGAGGTTTATTATTTAAACTTTTTCCCGTATGTTGCAAAAGTGGGTATTATTGATACCCGATATTTTAAAAGTTACGCGATTTGAAAGATAGCGTTAAACCACGATAAATAAACGCTCAATATAAAATAAAAACATTGACATTCGAAGAACATTTATATTTCAATAAATAAAGGAGGTCTTATAATTTAATAAACGTTAACCCGTCGCCTAAACGAATGACGCCTAAAGTTTTAACGTAAATTATCAAGAATTCTCATAAAACGAGAATTTAAAACGACGATAATAGAAAATATTTCTATGTCACAACAATGATATTTACGGTCGATGACGGACATAGAATTTTCCAATAAGTAATAAATTACATGTATTCGATACGTTAAAGCCTTAACCTTACCGGTCAGCCGAGAATTAAATATTATTCGTAGAACGAACATGACAAAAAAGTCAGGTAATAAATATTGATCTGAATAATAGAGTTAGTATTAGAACTCGGTCTAAATGTAGATTTTAAAGTTCGGGTTATTACATCTGCCGACTCTTCTCGTTAAGATCAACAGTTTTTTGTGAGAACTTGGATTTTGGGATCCGTTCACCGTGAATGTTACTTTTTCATAAATTTTTTTCAAAAACCCTAAAAAAATATCAAATTTTCAAAAATACAAAAAAAATAATTAAAAATTACGACTAAATGGCCAAAGTTAATAAAAAATTTGAAAAATGTTGAAAAAGATGATTTTCCGGTTAAATGAAGGCATTTTCATGGAAAAGTCCACTTAAAACTTCGATAGAAGTCCCCCTACACTTAAGATAAACATTGTCCTCAATGTTTAAGCATGTGGGAAAAATCTCCCCTACACTTATGACATTGTGCACGTTGGTTAAATCAAGCTAAGGGAGAGACGACTAACGTGATCAATTTCAAATGTGAGTATGAAGAAAATTGAATCATGATAGTAGAGAGATAGAACCGGATTTCGGATAACACGGGAGCACGGTTCTTCAAGGGTTCCAAAAGTGCATTTATCCCTGTAATCACATCACCATACAAACACAAAGAACCTATAGAAGTCCCCCTACACTTAGTAGGTTAAACGGAAAAGGATAGATACTCGGGTTGCCTCCCGAGGAGCGCTTGTTTTTAACCGGAAAATCATCTTTTTCAACATTTTTCAAATTTTTTATTAACTTTGGCCATTTAGTCGTAATTTTTTTTTTATCGTTGCTTTCATATGTATCTATCCCGCAATAAAGTCAAAAATATTAATAAAGTGGTGTAGTTAGTTTAGAAATCTTTGACATATTAGGCCCGTTGCGATTATTTTGACTCAACCCGAATAGACTTATCCAAGTTTATTCTAGCTAGTATCCTTAACCATGTAGACCATAATTAGTTTATTAGGCTAAGCATCCACGAGTCTCATTACTTGAGATTTTTAATTGTGGAGAACGAGAAATGATAGAGTTAATTATAAGTCGGTATTCTTGCACAAGCTCACTTGGTGTAATTATTTGCCTATTCTCCCATCACTTGCTATTAAATTATATGCAATAAGTAAGGTCGTACGATTTGAAAAGTTACTTTGCTTCTAGCTCAAGATCGTTTAAAAGTTGCTCGGTAATGACAAGAGTTCATAGCCAAGGCATAACATATGAAGCGGGGCGCGAAGATTGGCGAGTCCGAAAAGGCCCTAACAAGGCATGAGGATTCAATTTTATTGCTGAAGATCCAAAGTGATGTGAAAAGCATTATTCCCAAAATCAATATGAAGGATCAAGACTCACGACAAAAAGCAATCAACTCCCATAAAGATCATGGAGAAGTCTATCCGAAAAGACCCTAACAAGGTATGAGGATAAATAGATCCAAGTCCGAAAAGGAGGCGGATCGTTGTATCTCAAAATCCCAATTAGAGATTGAAGAAATAATCATGAAGTCGTGGTCAACAAAGTTGGAGTACCCCTCAAAAGTCTCCAAGTGAAGAAACTCTATAACGAAGAGAAGACCATTATCTCAAGAACGTCTCTCAATATATGAAGTATGAAGTACATGCCAAATATCGGCCCGAGAAAGGTCTCAAATCGTGAACCGAGTTATGCCAAGATATGAACTTTTTGATATCCCGAGAAGCAGTTTTAAGAGATTTTGTCCTTTAGCTAACTATTGATCAAATCGTCCTACTTTGCTTTCAGCCTAAATAAACTATCGCAATAAGTCCAAAAATGCATCTTCATGATCATTCTAAGACAAAAATAAAATATAAGAGATACACCTAGGAATAAGGGAGTTTAAGCATTTAATTAAGCCATGTGTGTAAGTGTTTGATTTGCTAACTTATAATAACAATGATCTCGTTTTTAAGCTTAGTTTGGGGAACGTGAAACTTGAGGGTGATAAATCTTCGCAGCACCAAAGCCCGAATGTAAGTCCTTGATCTCTTTGCAAGTTATTTCCATATAGCTATTTTCAAGTGAAAATGGTTTTCTATCCTTTTTTCTACTTTAAAGTTTAAATTTCTCTTAGTATTTTAATTTTTGTTTAGTAGTATGTTAATAAGGCCAAGGTTGATTGATTTTGAAAAAAGTGTAAATTTGCTTTATCACTAAGCATTGCATGAGGGCATGGCAATGGTTAAGTGTAGGGGATTTGATAGGTGTGTAAACACCCATCCTTTTACCACTTAATTCTGGCTAAAACGAGACCAAAATGCGTATTTAATATCATTTGTTTGGAATTATGCGTGGTTTTTGTGTTTTCAGAGCCAACCGATGGATATTGGAGAAAACATGGGATTGCACGAGTTTTATCGAAGAAAAAGACTCAAGACGAAGTCTATTGTCCAAGAGATGCAAAAGATTTGAAGTCATTGCGCCTATTTGAAGATTTATCGAAGAAAAAGGCCAAAGATGGAAGATTCTTATATGTCGAAGAACTCGAGTCTATTAAACAAAAGATTATAATACGAGTTGGAATTATTCACCGACACTTCTCAAAATCCAAAGTCGGAAACATTTATTTAAAGAAACGTAAAGACTAAAGAAGAAAGAAGAAAAGAAGCCCAAAACCAAAGCCCATTCACAAGCCCACCATCACACGCCTATAAATAGGACTTCACTTCACCATTTTGGAGACTAGTTAGTTTTAGTTTTTCATTTTCTCTAGTTTTAGAGAGAGAAAGTTCTCAACTTTCTCTCACTAAGTTTCATCTTTTCTTTTAATCTTTCACGATTAAATCTTTATGTATTGTTGATTTCGTTAATCAAGTTTAAATTCAAGCTTTTAATCTTTAATCTCTTTCTACCTTTCTTTGATTTTGGTTCACTTTTGGTGTGAATTACTTATGATCCGTGTTGTTCATCTATGTTTTCGTGCTTAAAGAGTTAATCTTTTTATGTTTATTTAAGTTCTCATATGAATAAGCTTTAAGATCTTTGTGCTTATTGGCTTATTTATTTGTTTAGCTTATTTACCTTTTTAAAAGTTTTCTTAAAAAGTTCATCTTTTTATTGTTTGATTTATAAGTTTGCTTAATTTTAGTTTAGATAAGTTGTTATTTGTGCTTATTTGATCCGTTTCACATTATATTCGTTATAGTTTGGGTATTAGCTTATTCCAAATAGCTTATTACCCTAGCTTAACTTTCGGATCAAGGAGGGTAATCGGAAAAGGTAAACCCTTTTCCAATTTGGTATTCCAATTACACTCCCTTTATTCCGATCGTCAAGATCGGAAAAGGGTTTTGGGTTCTTTCCGATTTGCATCTCTATATTTCGATCACCTTTGATCGGAATAGGGTTTATTATTCCGACGGGGCCTTGTTGGTTATTCCGATCTGGGTCTTTATTTAAACATTCCGATTATACTAGTTTTGATACATTCCGATTGTGGATTATTTCCCATATTCCGATTGGCTCGTTTTTAGTTATTTCGATTGGCACTGTTTTTAAGATATTCCGACAAGTCTTGCTTCCCATCATTCCGACCAGTAACGTTTGTAATATTCCGATCAGTATCATTTTCGCATATTCCGACGAGGGTGTGTTTGTTATTCCGATCAGTATCCCTTTTACATATTCCGATGGTTTAGTTCTTGATTTTTATAAAGTTTCCAAGTGTTAGTTTTATTAAGTGTTCTAGTATTTTTCTAATATAGTGTTTAAGTTCTCAAGTATTTAGTTTTAACTTGTCAATTTAGTTTAATCTTTTAAAGCTTTAATTTTACTCTTCGACACTTACTCATTTGTTATTAGTTTAAAATAGATAAACAAACCAACACCTTTTTATTAACCAAGAACAAATCATTCCACTTTGAACCGTGATCAATTCGAGGAGATTTCGAGAACTTATCTGAACCCCAATCAAAACGCTTGTATCACTAGCCACTCCTATTCTCACGCTTAACCACATTCTCACCTGAAAGAGACACTAAAACACGTCAACATAAAGTTGGTGAGAGTCATAGGTTTAGACTCCAACGCCAAATCAGTTATAACCTGTGAATAACAACCATTAACAAAAGAACATATGGACAATGTGCTACAATTATGTATTAACAACTAGCACTCAAGATTAACCAATCACCACAAATCCAAGGCTCCAAGCCTTACCAATAGCCACAATTCCAAGGCTCCAAGGCTTACCAATAACCATGGTCCCATAGGTGCCCATACACCTATGAACCAATCCCAAGGCCCCGCCTTGTCAACATCCCCTTGGTACCAAGTCAAACCACAATAACTGAGATGGTACGTGTCCCTCGATCCAAATCATAAACACAATCAAGAATTACATAGCAGTTAATCACATAAGTGTACACACAAGTCCATCACAAACCATAAAAACATTCACAACATTCTTTACAAAACTATACAGTGTCTCTTCCATCCCATCTGGAATTCAAATCATAAAAAGACATGAGACTATGAAATTCACCTGAACAAGCTTCTCCAAGTACCCGCGCTCTAGCACAAATCTAAACACACAAACGTATATAATCAAGACATAAAACACATACCAAAATGGCTCATCAATCTATGATGGATATCTAACATTCTCCTACAACTTAACCCCATTTATATGCCATAATCATCTCATTACACCCCTCTATAAAGCCCTTAACTTAGTTTTATAATTCGTCCCGTTAACATTTAACCCAAACAGTCCCGTTTTTCACACTCTGTATTATGATCCAAACGCCCACCAAACCTAAACCAAATTCCTTGTAATGAAGACCCCATAAAATTATATGTGTTAGCTAAAATCGCAGCCCTTGCCCCAACATCAAAGCTAATCTTAAGTCTCCGATATACAATTTATACTTTTGCCTATTCAGATTCTACCGATTTTGAACATATGAAATGTTTGTTATGATCAGAGGGTCTTACCCTATCCCATTTGCTTAGCCCTTCTCCAGATATTTTATTTAATATATGATCTAAGTCTCATGTTCATTTTAAGCTCCAATTATAACCCTAAGTATCCCAAACAATTCAAAACATAAAATGAAAACAAGCTGATCCAAAAACTGTTTTGACACCCGACTGATGTAACCTGTTTTTGACCCACTTCCCTACCTCCAATTTAGTTCTCATTACTTGCATTTGAAAGCTAATTCAATTAAATTTCCAGGGACATAAGATTCGAAAATTAAAAGTTTGTAGAACTCTAGATATGATCAAAACAATGGACCAAAAATTCTGCCCAGTTTTTAAAAACGAATTTAAACATGATTAAACCCTAATTACCATCACTAATCTTCATAATAACCAAAGTAATCAATTCATATGAACCCTAAACTAACTAATCTCAAAAAACTCACAAAACCTAATCCATCATAAGATCAATTACATGATTAGATTGATTAAAATCATTAGTAGAACAAGGGTTTTGAAGCTTTTACCATAGAAATCAATGGAAGATCTTTATTTTTGAAACCCTAATTGGCCACCATTGTTGAATTTCGGCTAGGAGCTGTTATGGAGCTTAAAGATATGATTAATTTGGTTATGGATTGGGTTTGGTTAAGTCCTAAAGCCCCCCTAATCCCATTACAAGTCCATTGGGCCTGTTTTTGGGTTTTTCCTTCTTTCTTTCTTTTAGCCGCCCAACCCAAAGCCCAAAACCCCTGTTTAGCCGACTTTTATACTCCACCTACTGTAAATTAACTATTAATTATTATTACCTTAAATTACCTTAATTTATTTCAGCTCCTAAAGCCTCCGAAACCTCAAAACCGCAAAACTAGTCATATTTACGCGTATACCGTAAAAGACTTAAAAATATACAGTTGTATAAAAACTCCTAGAATATAAAATAAACTATATAACTAAGTCCTAAATGACTTAAAACTATACCGTAAATTATTCCCGTGACTAAATACCTCTTCCGAGACCCCTAAATGCAATACCTTAAAACGTAAAAATACGATTTTCTATAATACATATACGTATACGTAAAACCACTAAACAACACCATCTCATTTCATAGTCACTACATTGTGAGCTCATGAACATGAAATCATCACACATTGTTTCACTCACAAGGTACCCCGTACCCAAAACGATATCCAAACCACAATCTATAGACACCAATGAGCACATAAACACGTAAAGACACGTAACTTGCACAAAATAAAACTAAGTGACGAACCTAAGAACCACGGTTGTCACATCACTCCCTCCTAATAGAAATCTCGTCCCGAGATTTACTCCTTAGGATCAAACACACAAACAACAAATCATATGAGGATACTTGTTCTAAATGAACTCCTCTCATTTCCATGTGTACATTAGTTCAAGTCTCAAATTACCACATATACTAACCAACAATATTTAAATTCATTCCCAAACTCTTGACCTCACAGCCAATAATATCACAAATGACTCTTTGATATAATAAAGACTCTTATTAACACAAATCCCGAATAACCGTACAGGAAAATATGCATTCTCAAACAACATTTACCAATCTTAATACATGAAATATATCATGTATACCACTCATTTCCCCCAGGTAATTCTATTCTCATAAACTACTGGTCCAATCTTTCAAAAGATCATAAATGGACCTACAAAACTTGACATCAACTTTCCCTTTTACCAAAACATGCCACCCATTACTATAGGTGAAACTTCCTACATAACTTTGTCACTAAACTCTAGTGATTTCCACTTTTTCAACATATCATCTCTTGTTACTCTCATCCTTTCCACAAACACCATTTCCACATTAGTAGTCTCTTTCACGAATTTTAGTCCGCCATAAGGACAACTCACCCTATCCTTCCATATAGTGCCTCAAATGGCATTCATCAACTTCTAGTATGATAACTATCATTATATGAAAACTCAGACATCGCTAACGAGTTTCCCACATCCCTCTAAATCAGTCACCAAGTTCTCAATACGACTCCTATACTTGTATCTAGGGGTGTCAATATTTCTGACCCGACCCGAACCCGACCCGACCCGAACCCGACCCGAGCATATTTGGGTTGGGTTACTCGGGTTGAAATTTCAATTCGGGTTAGTTGGGTCAACCCGACTAACCCGAATTCGAAATCGGGTCGGACATCAGGTAAAATATTTATGCTTAATTCGGGTTCGAGTCAACCCGATTGACCCGAATAAGAAACTTTTTTTTATTAAATTTTTAAAATTGAAATTAAATATAATTTCTTTAAAAAAAATTAAAAAAGAGTTTTTTTTTATATTTTACCCGTAGTCGAGTTGACCCGAACCCGAATAGACCCGACCCGAGTAGACCTGACCCGAATAGACCCGAACCCGACTAACCCGAGTTCAACTCGGGTGGGGTTCGGGTAAAATATTTTTACCCTCAACCCGAGTTCAACCCCACCCGAATAACCCGAACCCAACCAACCCGACCCGATTCCCACCCCTACTTGTATCTATCTCTCACTTGCTCATCCTTTTCCAATTAGCTGGATATACTCATATCCAATCTTTTTCAAAAACTCCCTTTAGTCCGTACCCCAAACTACTTAAAAATTCAATTTTCTTTTAAAACCTGACCTATGACGGTCTTTCACATATCCATTAGTTCATCACAACAAGGCTCTTCCATTCCAAATCAACTTATGATCTATGCACATCACCAAAAGGACGGTTATCTCAGTTAGTCTATCAATTTCCATCCAAGCCCATGCTATAACTACTTCCATTAAATTTGGATGGCTCATTAGTAGCACCTATACACTTCTTTTCTCACTTTTCTCAATGAAGGATTTTTTTTCCTTGATACTCAACACTTCCTTTATACCTACACAATGTGTTACCTTCAAGGTCATAGCGCTCCTCATCTTGTCTCAGTTAGACCAAGCCCTTCGTCTCTCATGACACATCACATCTATAACTCCTCAACCATTTGATGATCGATACTAAGCCTTCCAATCAAACATTATAGGTCAGTACCATTTCCTTTCCACACAACAACAATATTAGCATGCTTAGTGCCTTAGTCTACTCATTAGGCTATACTAAAGTTTTATCTTCGGTTCCTATCTCGACCTATTTCATTCATGATTCGCATCTATCCACACTTCCTTCTTCTTCCTCAGCTCATGACATACATCACGATGTTATGCTTCCCGTCTTTCAAGTCATCTATACCTCAAAATTTTTCCAAGTAGCTTCACTTGTTTTTCCTCACGATCAGTTCTCCTACTCCCTCCTAATAGGGACAGACTAGAGTTTTATGTGATCCCATGCAGATCACACTCTCATATTATACCCATATTAGTTTCCATTTATCTAAACTAAGCCATATTTTAAATTCTTATTCGAATCTCATACTGTTGGGAATAAATTAAGGCCAGATCACTTGAGCGCTGACAAGAACAAATCAAGCGTTGACAAGAACAAAACAAGCGCCGACAGCTCAAGCGTTGACAAGTTAAAGTCAAGCGTTGACACATTGAAGACAAGCACTGATGGAAGATATATTCTACGCGTGTATTATATTCTAGAATACTTCTAGTAAAGATAAGAACAACAATGTATTTTCTATATTTATCTTTACCTAGAATAGTTGATACGTAGATTATTGTACAAGGCTTCTTAAGTCTATAAAAGAAGGCCTTTAGGTTAATGTTTAATATAAGTTTTATATAAGTTTTCGTTCGTAAACATCTTTCATTGTAAGCAAGTTTGATATTGATAATCAAAGTGAAAGTTTGTTTACATCATTGTGTGTTCTTGTTTAAGTGTTAAATTCCGCATAACACTTAGATTCATAAAGCATATACAAAGGTTTCTCTACGTGTATTACTTGATCTAATCTCGTATACACAAAGCTAATCGATCTAAGTTTGGGATCAACACATACTTCTATTTTGATCTTGCACCCAACATGAGGTACTTTCAATCATCATCTTCTAGGTACTTGGTTCTCTCCTTCCATGATTCTCCCTAATTCCTACACTATCCCGTCCAACAGAAATTCCATACTTCATTCATCAAATCTATGGAAATCGCTAGTGCATTGGATAATGCATAACTGTCTCTTCCAAGGATCTTTCATAACACCTTCACAAAACCGACTCTCTAATTAGTTCTCCATGAACTTATTCAGCTTAGCTTCACTACTCATCCCTCGATATTGATTGCCACAAAAATTCTATCCGCGTAGTCACTAGACTCCCCTTGTTACCTCCACGAGTTCTTAATCTCCCATGTTATGTATTCAATTCATCACGATCCACTAGTTCAACTCTTTGTAACTCCACCCCGATACTCGATCTGTCCTTCTTCGTTACGAACCATACAGAGATTCCCATCATAGTGCTTGTCACCTTTCCATTCCTTGCAACTTCTGTGACTCCTTCGAAATCTATTGCTTCCTTCTAGCAGCCGACACGTAGTCCTTTCAGCTCCTTGATTCACGATGTAGCTCTTCACGCACTCTTTCTCGTCTCTATGATGTTACCTAGGAACTTCACACTACCCAGTAGCCTCTAACTTCAACTCATCTACCACAATATTTCTAAAGGTACTTCAACCCCTCAATGGCTCACTCTTCCTTACTTGTTGTAATCACCATTAATCAGCCTCCTACCAATCATTCTTTCACATCCACGTTTTCCTTCACGTGTCTACTACTACATCGCCTCCATAACTATACCAATACCCTTGCGTGTTATTTTCGCAATCTTTCCATTAGTAGAAAATTTCTACTCTACCCTCACATCCGCTGGTACTTTCATCAATCTCCTAATGGTACTTCAACCAACTTCTCATAGCATAACATCTCGTTCCCACGACCAGTCAACTAACTTTACTTACTCCCTTATTCCCGTAACCAATCTAAGTTTCAAAACTCCACAAATCTTAATCATTCATTCAACACAACCTTTAAACCAAAACACATCTCTGCATTCTAATATCTAACCATAAGTGATACTATCCAACTCTATCCTCTCATCCTAACGTTTCCACAACCGCATAACTAAATCAACCATGACGTGTACCAAAAGAATTCCAAACGATCGCGTCCCATAATAAATATAGGGTAAACCGAAAGATCAACCATGATGAACCCTAGCCAAAACAACTGAAAATGAAACAACGTAATCCAAAAGATTCAATGGAGTGTGCCAACAACGAAAAATTAGACTCGTCACGGTTAGTATTACTAAATTTCGATACCTCAGAAAATTTTAAACTTTCGCCCCATTTAGTTACTCCTCATAAGAACCAAACTTCAATATTATTAAAATCAATCATACTCGTTTTGAACAATAAACTCATCTTTTATCTTCATTATTTTATCAAGGATATCAGCTAGTTAGTATACTACAATCTTATTCTAACCATTATCTTGTTTACCCATATTAAACTTATTTCACTTGTTATAATGAAACCATGATGTTGAGTAAAATTACCCCTTTAGGAAAAGGAAGGTAATTAGGGCAAGTATGCACGACGATTTAGGAAAACCGTGTGTGAATGACCCTAAAAGTGAGTTCGTTCTCGAGGAGGCAAGTGCGTTGTGTAAAGAATTGATTTTGATTTGTGATTATATGATTGAAAAAGAAAGAAAGAAATGAGATTAGAAGAGAAAGACGGTTACGAAGACGGATTAAACTACGACGAAAAAGGCGATCACGTAAAACTGTAAATAGTGCAAAAATTAAAATTTTAACCTAAAAATTCCTAAAAATTACTAAAAATTACTAAAAATCCACAATAATATTCTAAGAGTTTACAAAAAATCCAAACTTGTTAAAACCTTTTAATTAATTAGATAATGACTTTTTAATGCTAATTAAAGCCCTAAAAATCACAATTAATTATTAAAAAGCCCTAAACAAGATTTTAAAGTTTGTAAACCTCAAAAATAACCTAATTAAGCTAAAAAGTATTTTTTAAAATTTTAAAACCAAATAAAACTATTTTTAAACACTTAAAAACTATTAAAATCAATTAAAACTTAAATTAATTCTAGAAAATAATTGAAAAGCCCTAAAAATATTTGGAAAGTTACAAAACTCCTAATTAAGTGTCTACAATCTAGGAAAAATGTAAAAACTTAAAAAATCAAACTTTCAATTTTTAATAATAAAATAATATTAAAAATATTCAAAAAAAATTCAAAGTTCATAAAAAAATCTAAAAAATTACCAAAAATCTAGAATAATGTAACTAGGACAAAAATGCAATCAAAAGTTTCCAAAACCTTTTAAATAATTTTATATTAAATTTTAAAGTTGGTTAAAAACCCTAAAATCCTTTAAAATAAAAAATAAGACTTTTTGAAAACTTAAATGGCTGTAAACCTCAAGTTACTTAAATAAAACCTAAAAACATTTTTTATAAAATTTTAAAACTAATTTTGCTATTTTTAATCTAATTAATTAAAAACGGGTAAAGAAAAATTAATAAAAAATAAATAAAGAAAGAGAAAAATCAAATCTTTGGCCAGAAAAGTCCTAAATTAAGTAACAAACCTAAGAAAAATGTAAACTGACAAAAAACCTTAACTAATAAGCTTGTGAGAGCTTATTTAGCTACGGCTTATATTTGAAAAGCCCAAACAAAAACTTGTTAAAAGGATATTGGTTTGAGTACTTAGCAGTAAAAGACCCAAGGGCACGCTGGTAAGACATATGTTTTGTGAGAGGAGTGGCGCAGGTTCGAGTCCTGGCCACGTCCTTTTTGCTTTTTATATATATATTTTTTTTAAACTTTGAAAACACAAACACAGTAACTTAAACTTACTTTAAACAAACTTTTTATAACAGATAAACAAGAATTAAAGCTACTTGAATAAAAAAACGTGTTCAGATAGGATCCTTGTTTGATGAACACAAGGTGTATTTCTTCACTTGTGAAGAAGTGAACAAGAGGTCTTGTTCCTGGAATTCAGTGATGTTTGATTGGACAAGTGGGGCACCCCTATACTCAGTTGAGTATAGGGAGTCAAGACAAACACAAAACAAGCAAGTTCCTTCACACAAATCACACACAAATGCCAATGAATGTTGCTGATATAGCTATGAGTAGGTCTGGGGGTATTTTTCTGATGCAATTGGCACTAAAACGATTTTTAATCCCTCAAAACTTGCACTCACATCCACCAAGTAGTATATAAGCAGTTACAAAACCTACTAAAACCTATCCCCTAACAATTTGTCAAATTTGATGCACAAATTTCCACAATATCATGCACAAGAAGGACTTTCTGATTTTTAACTAGTATTATAAAAAAATAAGCATGCAAATCTGATTTCCAACTCCCAAAATGAAAACTAAACTAGCATACAACCTAATAACTACCTAGTGAGTGATTAAAACAGGTTTTCAAGCAAGATTTAAACCATTTATCCCTACTTAACCCTTAATCCAAACACCCCTTTATAACCAGAAACTTAAATTTAACAAAACAAACCTACTTAAATCTACTCAAACCTGATCTAACACGCTTAAAACATGCATATAAACTTCTAATCAGTAGAATCAAACCATATAAACAACACTTAAGCAATTTGCATACAGATCACACAAAATCACCACTTTCACAATTTCTGAAAACTTAAACAAGGAAAAGGAAGCTACCTTGTTGGACCTACATCCAGGCCCAACAGTGACTGAAAAGTCACCTCCAATCAGGCTGGGGCCTGAGCAGACTTTCTGGCAATTTTGAAGGCAAAAATGAAAATGATGATGATGATGAAGTTCTTAGTCCTTGTTTTGAACCTGCCAAAATCAAACAACCAAAAGCAAAGATAACCTGATACAAGAGCCTATAGGCTATAAGATTGACTTATTAACAAGTCACCTTATAGCTTATAACTTTTAAAAATGAAACAGTAAAGTTAAAAAATGATTTTTATGCTTTTCTGAAAATGGCTAATGATACTAAATCAACAAACACCTCAAACCTTACTTGAGCTTTATATTCAACAAGAATATCAGGCTCATGTAATCAGTTTAAAGCACTTGGATGAACAAATTAAAAACTGGTCAAACTTGAGTCTCCAAACAACATAAAAACAGAAAATAAAATTTCAACTTGAAAACTTAAAAATGCAAATGGAAAGTAAGTGGGCTCTTTTATTTCTCGTCAACAACTCAGTACCATTTCATTTCACTTAAAATAAACATGGATTTACAAGGTTATGACCAAAGAGAAGGAAAAAGAACTAAAAAAAATGAAAGTCCTATATGCCTTTATATAAAGGCTTACAAGGTTCTAGAAAGCAAAAAAAACATTAAACCCTAATGTTGTAAACTTCCTCTATTGCCCTTCTCGAATATTTGAAGATGCCAGAAAGATGCCAATTTTTGAACTTGGTCAAGAACCCATGTGATGAATTTTGGATGTATGTGGGATGCCAGTGGTGGAAAGAAGATCTTGGACGTCCATATTTTCTTTGGGAGCACGAAAATGCTAATAGGCATTGATTAGCTGTCCTCAGTTTGTCTTCAAGCTCGGATGTGGGTCAGGGGAGGGTTGGAGAGCCATGTGAGGGTGAGGGGGACGTTTTTGGGAGTTGGGTTTGGGTTTAGGGTGTGATGAATTATCAATCTGGAAATAATGGGATTATATCCCTTTGATTTGAGGGAATGGTAATTAGGGTTTATGAGGTGAGATTAGGGAATAATTAGGAGTGAAGGATAAACAGTAGACGTTTCCCCCCATTTTCATTAATATAAAATCGGTTTAAAAACTGATTTATTTAAATAAAAGGGTTAGGGGTGGTGGGATCTGACGTGGTGTGGGAGAGTGAGGTGTAAGGATGTGAGTGGCTGGTGGAGGTGATGTGGCAGGATGATAGGATGTGGTGGGTTGTGATGTCTGGCAATAATAGTCCCTTGGTTTCCTTGTTTTGTTCATGTTGTATAAAACAGCTAAAAAGTCCATTTCCCTTTATAACAAGTTTCAATCACTTGTCAAATTTGGCCCCTTATGTTTACAAACTTTTATCAAGGACTTGAAATGTAATTTCTTCAATCTTCAAGGGCTGTTAGTGACATGTCTTCATACTTCAAGGTGTTGACTTGTTTGTTGACTTCTTGGAGGACCAATATTGGCAATTTAGTTTTGTTGAGGGACTAAATTTGCCAATTCTTCAAAGTTAAGGGTCCTTTTTGTAATTTTTACAAACTTTAGGGACCAAACTTGTAATTATGAAGATACAAGGGTATAAAGTGTCAATTCTTCCATATTGGAGGACCCTTTTTCAAAATTCTTCAAATCTTCAAGGGTTTTCTTTGGAAAATTCTTCATTAGGGCTTGGTTCATCGTGCGGCTTCGTTTCCCGTGTTCGTTTTTGACTGATTCTTGTGATCTTTTGTCTTTTTCTCAATATCCGTACCTAAAATACACAAGCAAAAAATACAAGCATATATTTGGGTATTTTGATGATATTTAATGCATTTTAAGCCCTATTTGGACGATGAGACTATGTATAAAAGCAGTCTCATCACTCCCCATACTAAACCATTGCCGTGCCCTCACGCAATGCTTAGAATAAAGTATCTTAGCATCTCCAAAATTCATTTTTATTTACTTTATTGAATGATAAACTAGCTATACTACTCCTATTACTACTACTTGTGTTTTAGACATAATGTATGATTTTCATCGCAAAATGGGACGTTTAGGTTCATAGAATAAGAACATGTGAATGCTTCGTTAGAAATAATTTCGTCGTCCTCGATTTTCACTCCAATTCCATGCTAAGCGTGTAACGAGATCATTGTCATTATAAGTTAGTAATGCTAACACTACTCATATGCCCTAATCACGTACTTATCCTCCCATTATTCCTAAGTTGTATCTCTTATATTTTATTTTGTCTTTGAATGTTTCACGAGGATACATTGTTTGACTTATGCGATAATAAAGATTTAGGTCTAAAAATAGAGTCCTAACGGTGTAACTAAGACCATCAAATCAATAACCCCTCCTAATAGACAACGATGTTAAAAAATTAAGTTGACAAGAAGGATCGATAAACACGGTTTTATAACGGTTTTGAACATGAGACTTATTACCAAGACTTTTATACGCCCCCTAACGGAAGGGCCTTATTATCTTTGGTTTACCTCCATCTTTTATTCAACTTCGCCATGAAGCTTTTATTATGACTTCGGTCTTGCCTTGCCTTTTATTATCCGCCTCATCGGTGGTTTTATTAGCCAAAGACGTATATCCTCACGCTAAAGCGAATTTTGGATCTTTAAAGCTTCGAAGATTAAGGCTTGATTCACTTTCAATTTTGCATAGATTTTAGGCCTTGTGGGGCTTCAAATTGTTTGCTTGATTTAGGTGAGCACTTGAAATCTTATTATTGGGTGAAGCTTTTGATTATTCGGGTGCCAATACTTCAAAACCGTGACGCTGGCGATACCTTAATGTCTTCCCAATTTAATTACACGGAAGCTACTAGAAAAGACTAGAAACCCAGCAATCCTAACTAAACCGCTAAGTCAATATTTATTAAGCAACAAATATTTACATGCGAAGGGAGAATAAGCAAACAACGAGAACACATGAGTTTTTGAAAGAATACGAGTACTCTACGTTTAGCATAGTAACTTATAATTAACCCTATCATTTCTCGTCCTCATTTAAGAGACTTAGCCTAATGTGTAGTTAAGGAATCAAAGCTAAGTGCTCAACACGCACGGTCGAGTCAAAAATTACTCTTATTCTCGCCATCGGAAAACCTACATTCGTGTCTTCAAACACTTATAAAACATGAGAAAAATTTAAAATTTGGCCATTTTTAGCCTTATTTTGCAACAAAACGATAAACAAAAAGATAAACTTTGGAAAGCGTGAAGGTTTGGCAAGGCAAGTATCTATTCACCCCCCCATACTAAAGTTAAACATTGTCCTCAATGTTTCGAGTCTAGGGGTGCAAACGCCCCCATACTAGAGACGTAGTCGAATGCCTAATCTAGCATGGAAATGGTGTAACCAATAAATTTAAAGCCGTTTATGAAGTGTGCTAAAAACCTAAGGTTAGAACAATCAAGGATATATCATGGATATTGAGAAAGTATTCAAAGCAAACGATCGAGTGCTCCCATGAAGCGAACACGAGAGGCTCCAATCGTGAAGATCATGATCATCTAAAGTTCACAATTCACAAACAACCACGGAACAAAGGTTGGAAGGGCACAAATCCCCACACGTAAGCTACATTAGAAAGCGATAATATGTACATAGGATAAGCATGGGACTCCCCCACGAGGCACCTCGTTTTTGATTACCGAGTCATGAGCTCGACTCGATCCCCTCAATACTAATTATCATTGGGGAAGGTGACTTGGTCGAGGTAGTTCAAGGATGGAACTTCTCCGCCAAAGTAGTGCTTCAACCTATGTCCATTCACCTTGAAGTTAGGACCATCATCTTGAGCTAGCTCGATGGTCCCATACGGAAACACTTGAGTCACGGTGAATGGACCGGACCAACGGGATTTCAACTTACCGGAAAAGATTTTTAATCTTGAATTAAAAAGCAAAACTTGATCCCCAATGTTAAAAACCCGGTTTTTAATTTTAGAATCATGCAACTTTTTAGTCTTTTCTTTGTAAATCAATGAATTTTCATAAGCAATGTCTCTCAATTCATCCAATTCATTTAATTGCATTTTCCGGTGTTTTCCCGCGGTCTCCATATCATCATTACAATGCTTTAGGGCCCAATAAGCCTTGTGTTCTAACTCGATAGGCAAATGACAATTCTTTCCATACACAAGCTTATAGGGAGTGCACCCATTGGGTGTCTTATGAGCGGTCCTAAAGGCCCATAAAGCATCGTCTAACTTATCCGACCAAGTTTGTCTGTTTTCCCCAACGGATCTCTCCAAGATCCTCTTCAACGCTCGGTTTGAAACCTCGACTTGCCCACTCGTTTGTGGGTGATAAGCCGTAGAAAGCCGATGTGTAACCCCATATTTCCTTAGGACCCTTTCGAATTGGTCGTTACAAAAATGGGTTCCACGATCGCTTATGATAGCACGAGGGGTTCCAAACCGAGAAAACAAGCTTTTCAAGAACTTAACTACCACACGAGCATCATTGGTGGGCAAGGCCTTTGCCTCCACCCACTTAGAAAGGTAGTCAACCGCGACGAGAATGTACTTATTACCACGAGATGATGGGAACGACCCCATAAAGTCTATACCCCAAACGTCAAAGATCTCACACACTTGGATGATATTTTGTGGCATTTCATCTTTTTGTGAGGCTTTTCCTTGTCGTTGGCATGCATCACACGACTTCACAAGATCTTGTGCATCTCGGTAAATAGTAGGCCAAAAGAAGCCGGCATCAAACACCTTTTTAGCCGTGAGATTAGCACCGTGGTGACCACCCGTGGGTCCCTCGTGACAAGCTCTAAGGATGTTAGAAGCTTCGGTGCCATATACACAACGTTGGATGATTTGATCCGCACAAGTTCGAAATAAGTAAGGGTCGTTCCAAAAGTAGAACTTGACGTCACGGAAGAATTTTCGTTTTTCTTGAGTCGTCATACCCTTAATGATGAAGTTACCCGCATGGTAATTTGCAAAATCCGCAAACCATGGGGTAGAAGAATCAAGCTTAGAATTCACTACACCAAGTGTCTCGAGCGGAAATGTTTCGGTGATTTCCTTGGACTCGTAAACACTTTGGTGAGGATCTTCCAAACGAGAAAGTGATCGGCCGCTAGATTCTTGGCTCCTTTTTTGTCAACAATGGTGTGATCAAATTCTTGAAGGAGGAGAATCCAACGAAGTAATCTAGGCTTAGCATCTTGCTTTGCCATGAGATACTTAATAGCCGAATGGTCCGTATACACTATGCATTTCGTCAAGACGAGATAAGGTCGGAACTTCTCAAATGCATACACCACGGCAAGGAACTCCTTTTCCTTTGTAGTGTATTTTAGTTGAGCCTCGGTCATCGTCTTGCTAGCATAGTGACGTTTCCCCAAAACGACCCCAATAGCGTAATCACTAGCATCACACATGAGCTCAAAGGGGAGGTTCCAATTGGGAGCAACAAGAATGGGAGCTTTGGTAAGTTTCCTCTTAAGGATTTCAAAGGCTCGTACACAATCTTCGTCAAAGATAAAACGTGCCTCTTTTTCAAGAAGATGTGTAATGGGTCGAGAAATCTTTGAAAAATCCTTGATGAATCGACGATAAAAGCCCGCGTGGCCTAGGAAACTCCTAACTCCCTTAACGGTTTTGGGATGAGGTAATTTGGCGATGACGTCTACCTTAGCTTGATCTACCTCAATCCCTGCTTTCGAGACCTTGTGCCCTAAGACGATTCCACTCTTAACCATAAAATGACATTTTTCCCAATTGAGCACAAGGTTGGTTTCCTCACAACGTTTTAATATTCTCTCAAGGTTCGACAAACACGAAGTGAACGAATTACCAAACACGGAAAGGTCATCCATGAAGACTTCCATCGTCTTCTCGATCATGTCATGAAAAATAGCCATCATGCACCTTTGAAAGGTTCCCGGTGCATTGCAAAGTCCGAATGGCATTCTACGATAGGCAAACGTTCCATATGGACACGTAAACGTAGTTTTTTCTTGATCACGAGGATCGATGGGAATTTGGAAGTAATCGGAAAAACCATCTAAAAAGCAATAGAAATCGTTTCCCGCAAGATGCTCCAACATTTGGTCCATGAAGGGCAAGGGAAAATGGTCTTTTCGAGTGGCTTCATTCAACTTTTGATAGTCAATGCACACTCTCCATCTGGTCACGAGTCTAGTGGGAATCAACTCGTTGGCATCGTTTGGCACAACGGTCATCCCTCCTTTTTTGGGGACACAATGAATAGGACTCACCCAAGGGCTATCGGAAATAGGGTAAATCATTCCCGCGTCGAGGAGTTTAAGGACCTCCTTTTTGATGACGTGAATTTTGGGGTTCACCCTCCTTTGACTTTGGATCGTGGGCTTGAAATCCTCCTCCATTAAGATTTTGTGGGTACAAAACTTGGGATCGATTCCCTTAATGTCGAATAACTTCCACGCAATCGCCCCTTTGTGATCCTTTAGAACATCGACAAGTGCGTTTTTTTCATCATTCGAAAGTTCCTTCGCAATAATAACCGGAAACTTGTCGTCCTCCTCCAAATAGACATATTCGAGGTGAGGAGGTAAATCTTTCAACTCGAGGATAGGTGGTTCCTCAAGTGAAGATTTGGGCTCGATACTCATAACCTCCTCGGGTGGAGGAAATGGGAAATCGTTAAGAAAATCCTTGATAATCGAGAAGTCCTCATCGTTGTCGAGGTCTTCGTCACAAGTACGTGGAACATTGCATTCTTCCAACGTAAAACCACCACCTTCGAATGGAGTGAAGGTTGGTGTCGAGTTATCAAGAATTGGATCTAACATAGTGGGATTGCCACTAGTTTCTTCATCACCAAACCCTAAAACTTCTTGTGCAAATTCCTCGCAAACCACGTCGATCATATCAACGAGGTTTATGGTAGCAACAGAATAAACATGAGAAAGTTGAGAATTTTGAGTTGCGTTTATAACAAGTTCCTCGTCGTTGAAACGTAAGGTGATCTTTCTAGCATGCACATCAATTAAAGCCATAGACGTATCTAAAAACGAACGACCTAAAATAAGAGGAACTTGAGGATCCGTGGGGATATCAACGACGATAAAGTCAACGGGATAGTAGAACTTCCCCACTTTCACAAAAACGTCTTCCGCCAAACCACATGCACGAATCGTGGAATGGTCGGCCATCTCGATAGCCATTAGTGAAGGAGTAAGATTAGGAAGATTGAGAGACTTGAAGATTGCAAGTGGCATCAAAGTAATGCTAGCACCAAGGTCGGCCAAGGCATAGCATTCTTCCATATCTTGAATTGCACAAGGGATCAAAAACTTACCGGGATCACCGACTTTTTGAGGTATGCAATTAAGATAAACCGACGAACAACTAGACAATTGATGCAATTTCTCCTTGTTGTTCAACATACTCTTAAAGTTAGCGGCAAATCGAGGCATCATGACCAAAGCATCGGCGAAACTCACATTAAGGTGCAACTCACGAAACATTTTCATAAAAAGCTCAAATTGATAATTGTCGCGTTCTTGTCGTTTCTCCTTCCTAAGTCTCGATGGGTAAGGCAAGGGTGGTGTGGGTTGGGGCATAGGCATAGCCTTTGGAATCTCGGGTTCCAATGTTGGTAAAGGTTCGACCGTAGGTGTGGCATGAGCGGTACTTTGTGGGCTTGAGATATGCTCCTTTTCGACCACCACCTCAGGTTCTTCCTCAATTTCCTCCATCGTTGGAGTAATTAGTTGAGGAGTCGGTTCTTTAAGTGCCTTACCACTTCGTGTGGTTATCACTTTCATCTCTCCCTTCGGGTTTGAAACGGTTTTACTAGGCAAACTACCCGAAGTAGAGGCTTTGTTCCCCATGACGGCTTCTAGAATAGCATTAAGCTTAACATCTTAACTAGCGGCTTTTTGGTCAATTCTTTGTTCAAGCCTAGCATGACTTTGTTTAATTTTATTGTTTTGACCTCTAATTTGATTAGCAAAATCATTTTTCAACTCATTTCTCATGTTAAGATTTTCCTTCACAAAATTAGCTAACTCCTTGGTGTTTTTAGCCGTGTCCCTAGCTTGACTAACCAATTGCTCTTGAATGTTTTCCAAAATCTTATCATTTGCCGTGGCGTAATTCAAAAAGTCCATTGGAAGTTCTTTAGTGTAAACATTTTGAAGACCTTGACTTGTGTTTTGAAAATTACGGTTTTGGTTTTGATTTTGCAATTGGATACTACTTCCTTGATTCCCATAGTTGTTATTACCCTTGTAATTGTTTCTTTGATTATTTTGGTAACCAACTTGATTGTTTCGATAATTGTTAGCATTTTGATTTGGTGGAAAACCCGGTGGAGTCGATTGATTAGTGCGGGGAACTTGACCATTTTAGTTATAAGTTCCCGCGGACGCGAAGGCACTCGAAGTGTTACCACCGTTGGTAATTGATGTTGAGTAAAAAACACGTCTTTTAGGAAAAAGAACGTATAGGTGCGGCAAGTATTAAACTCGACGATTTAGGAAAACCGACAAGTCAAATAAATGCGGGTTCGTTCTCGAGGGAGGTGTGTGTATTAATGTGCCAATATATATGAAATCAAGTTTGGATTAGTGACGTTTTGGTTGAGAAGAGAAAACGTAAACACGAGCTACGACTACGATTAAACTACGACGTTGACGTAAAACGATGACGTAATTACGTAAAACGCGACGAAATTAAAAATTAAACCTAAAAAGTAATTAAAATATTAAACTAAGTCTTAAATAATATAAATAAAAATAAAAATCCAACAAATATATTTTAAAACCTTTTATTAATTAAATATTCAATTTTTAATGCTAATTAAAGCCCTAAAATTAAATATAATTAACAAAATGTCCAAAATATTATTTTATTGAACTAATAAATCACTTATAATATTTAAAGACTACAAAGTATTTTTCCTAAATTTTAAAAACTATTTTTCTATTTTTAAAACACTAAAAACTATTTTTAAACTAAAATAATCATAAAAAATAATAAAATAATGCCAAAATTAATTTGACAATTTTAAAAATCCTAAATTACACTAATGAACAGTAGAAAATTGAAAAATTTTGAAAAATAAAATTTTTTTCACTAAAAGACAAAACAGTTTGGAATTAAAACCCTAATTAAGCTAAATTAATTATAAAAAATAATTAAAAAGTGAACAGTAAAAATTTTTTTAACTAAAAATCTTAAAATATTTTTCTAAGTCTAACAAAATTTTTAAAACTGAAAAATAATAATTTTTTACACTAAATGCCAAAAACAGTAATTAAAAAGTTAATTAAATTAGCTATTTAATTTAAAAATTACTTAATGAACAATAACTGGAAATAAATTATACTGAAAAATCAAAAATAAAATAAGAAAAATAATGAAAAAGATTTCAAATCCTAAAACCTATTTGAGTTCACTAAAGACATAAATGTAAGTAGGTGAAAGTGACACTTGCCCACTTTCTGTCTTTTAGTGTAGCAGTGGGAACTGCTATACTACCAGTGGGAATGAGTTCCCACTGTTTTAATAAGAAAAACGGGTCTGAGCATATTTTTGGCCATATCTGTTGTGTTGCTTGATTTTGCTTGGATCCAAAGACACCCCCACAACAAGTTGGGTTGTGGGGAGTCAAGAAAAGTATAAAATCACCAGGTTATTCACAAAAATTTCAAACAAAAGCCCTTATTAAGTGACTGTAAACAGAAAATATGGGCAAATGAGTGTTTGCTAATCTCTTGTGCAATATGGTGAGTTTTAACAGCCTATGACTTGTCAAAAACACCTCCAAACCTAAACTAGCTAACACACAACCCTAGCCTACCACTTAATCTAATTGTAACCAAGATTTTCTAACCTAAAAATCCAAACCAAACCAGTTTCTAGCCTACTGATGTTCTAGACTGTTTTTTAGCCACTACCAACATGCAATTTCTACATTTACTCTAACAAACCCAAAGTAAAATATCACTAAACCCCACCAATCCCTATTAGAGTTTATTAGGACTGAATTTAAGCCAGAAAGTTGTCACTATTATGACCTAATATGCAGATCCAAACACCCCCTTATATGACTGATTAACAAAATTAACAAAGAACCTTCTAACAAGAACACTTAATACTGATTAAAACCTATTCTATCATGATTCAAAAACATGAACAAACATAAATTAAAGCTCAAACTAACATACAAGCAGGGCACTCACAAAATCCACAGAATTCTCATAAAACTCAAAGAAAAAGATTCCCAATGGGGTTCAAGCCTAACCTGGGCTGATGCCTTCCAAAGGGTCAGTTCTAGGTCTTATGTGAGCTCAACAACATGTAGAGAGTGGCTGTTGATGGAATCCACAATGGACCCAAGCCAAAAAACATATCTTCAATGTGTAAAAAAAAATGAAAGGAGAATGGGTCTTAATTGTTGCTTCCTTGATACCTGCACACAACAATCCAACAAGCAACAAATACAAGTTAAACAAGCACCCAATAAGCTGTTTGTCAAGCAGATTATAGGGTAGCTTATTAAACAGTAAGAGAATAATCACAAGAAAAATATGAGATTACACGAAATCTTTTGAAAACGGATTTTTGAAACTTAAACTATTCTTACCATCCAAGAGATTCAAGAATGAGGCATAAGATTGATGCTAGCACCTAAATCGGCAAGGGCTAAACATCCCTCAATCTCGGAAAAATCACAAGGTAGTAGAAATTGGCCCGGATCCTTTTCCTTTCTCGACATACGCCTTTTGGGTTTTTTAAGAAGGATTGAAGCACAAGTTTCTTCAAGGGTTACTTTGGTAAGGTCGACAAAGCTCTCTTTTTGAACCGTGGATGGAATTTGAGGTACACGAGGGTGTGCACTCTTTTCCTTGGTCGCCACGTTCACCCCATCGACTTTAGAACAAGAAGACGTCTTAGAAGTCGAGGGTTGAGAGGAATAAACAACACAGAATCCTTCAAGGTTAGGGGTAATCACACGACCTTTCTCACGAGACGAGGCGGCTTTACATTGTTCCTTCGGATTTGCTATGGTGTCACTAGGTAACAAACTTGATGACGCACCCGAGGACTTGTTCATTATGGCCGAAAACATCTTTTTTATGTCAATTTGTCCTTGCTCAATCTTCGTGTTTTGCAATTTCAATGTATTAGAAAAGTCGTTTTTCAAAGTACCAATTTCTCCCTCTAATCGTCTCATATTAGCCTCATTCGTTTTCATGTAATTTTGAAAATCGTTTGACGAACTATTTTGATTTGAATTAAAGTTCCCTTGGTTTTGATTGTTTCTTTGAATTTTTTTTTGATTCCCACTTGAAAAATTGTTTCCTTGATTGTTGTTGTTTGAAAAATTCGAGTTTTGATTATTATCTCGATTTTGCCAAGTTATATTACGACCT
This sequence comes from Glebionis coronaria, assembly GCA_025667525.1. NCBI lineage: Eukaryota > Viridiplantae > Streptophyta > Magnoliopsida > Asterales > Asteraceae > Glebionis > Glebionis coronaria. The sequence goes on from CM046875.1 coordinate 169,309,372, forward strand.
TGATTATAACCTCCTTGATTTTGATTTGAAAAATTTCCTTGTTGATTATTTCCTTGAAAATTGTTTCGATTTTGAAAATTGTTGCCTTGGTTATAATTGCCTTGTTGTGATGGACCCGCGTTATTTTGATTTTGAAAATTGTTGTTTCCATTTAACGCACTCACATTCGACGTTTGGCCATCCGTAGCCGCACACTCGTAATAATTATGAGGTCCACCATAAAACGTACACGAAACCTCAACCGCTTTCACCGTAGCGGGAGCGTCTTTCTTTTGCATCTCAACGAGAAAAGATGTAAACACATTCGTCAACTTGTCGACTTTTGCATCAACCCTCTCAATGTCGCGATTAGAATTACTAACATTGGCGACATTGGCAACACTCGGTGCGTTGCGGAGTTGGTAAACCTTGGATCGGTTTTCGATAATTATCAATGCATCTTTCAGAGTCTTACACAAAAAGTTGCCACCGGCGGCGGAATTCAACGAGTCTTGTTCTTGAAAATTAAGACCGTTGTAAAACGTATCGATTTGGTGCAACTCGGAAAAACCATGGTGAGGAAATTGCCTAAGCAATTCCTTAAAACGATCCCACGCGTCTCTAAAAGATTCATTCGGTTTTTGCTCAAATTTCGTAATTTCATTTTTGAAAAACGTTGTCTTAGACGGTGGGAAAAAATAATTAACGAACATGGAAACGAGATCCTTCCACGTAACTATCGAATTAGGTGGCTCTTTCTCGTACCAATCCTTGGCGGCACCATCGAGCGAGTACGGAAAAAGCATAAGCTTGATGACATCGGTGTCGACGTTCTTAAACTTGCTCGTGGCTAAAAGACGATCAAAATTCCGAATATGGTCGTGAGGATTATCGGCTTCACGACCTCAAAACTTCGTAGCTTGGATCAACGAAAGCATTCCGCTCTTAATCTCAAAATTCTCCGCCTCGATAGCGGGAATTACGATCGCGTCTCCATAACCCTCGGTGGGCGCTTGGAGCAATTCCATCATCGAACGATTGTCGGCCATCTCCTCTACGGTTTCTTCAACAACGATATTAGGAACGTCGGTTTCTAATTCTCATCTACGTCGTCAATTCCTTCGATTACTATTGCGTCGATTTGAAGCTTCGCTAGAATTGGAATAATCCTTCGATCGAGTGCGCATGCACTAAGTGTAGAATGGGTGGTAGCAAAGAAGATTCTTTTTGCGGTTTTTCGATTTTTCAATTTTTTTGGTTTTTGATTGTTTTTAATTTTTTTTTGGATTTTTGAATGTATTACGTAGACAAAAATCTACAAATCTCTCCTCGAATCGACTTTCTCGATTAAAGGAGCCTCAAAGAATGAAAACGATCACGTGGAGTGAACGCTATCGATGACTTTAGAACGTTGGTGGAACACCAAAACGTTCAAGAGGGTTTAATCTTGAAAACACAAGCAAATATAATATACGTAGATAATACTTGGGTGGCAAACCCTCGATTAGCCTTCTTTCTCAAAACACGCACAAGCAAGCGGGGGAAACGAGGCGGCGCTAAGCACTTAAGAGCCTTTTTCCTTTAGGTCGTGAAATACAACCGCCTTATACCCACCTTATAGTTTGTGTTAATTGAAATTAAGCCTCACGAAAGTATTAATCTATTTTGCCTTTAAACTTTTGCTTTAGATTCGAATACAATGATCGAGTGATGAAATCCCGAATCAAGGTTGCGTTTTCACGCTTTTGGAGTACTTGTATATTTATTGTTCTTACGTAAATACAATATAGTAATAATATTCACAAAAAAACGAAAACCAATATATCTATAATATAATAAAAGATTGTTGTGTGTTTAATTTAGGAAAATTAAACACGATTTATTTGGATATTATAATATATTAAGGAAAAATAGCAAAAATGAGTATGTACGATATTCACGCTTTCCAAAAATTGAAAAGCAAAAACGCACTACTCACACAAACACGATACTAATAATAACGGCACACTAAACACTTCCTCGACAGCGGCGCCAAAATGATGTTGAGTAAAAAACACGTCTTTTAGGAAAAAGAACGTATAAGTGCGGCAAGTATTAAACTCGACGATTTAGGAAAACCGACAAGTCGAATAAATGCGGGTTCGTTCTCGAGGGAGGTGTGTGTATTAATGTGCCAATATATATGAAATCAAGTTTGTATTAGTGACGTTTTTGGTTGAGAAGAGAAAACGTAAAGACGAGCTACGACTACGATTAAACTACGACCTTGACGTAAAACGATGACGTAATTACGTAAAACGCGACGAAATTAAAAATTAAACCTAAAAATTAATTAAAATATTAAACTAAGTCTTAAATAATATAAATAAAAATAAAAATCCAACAAATATATTTTAAAACCTTTTATTAATTAAATATTCAATTTTTAGTGCTAATTAAAGCCCTAAAATTAAATATAATTAACAAAATGTCCAAAATATTATTTTATTGAATTAATAAATCACTTATATTATTTAAAGACTAAAAATTACTTTTCCTAAATTTTAAAAACTATTTTTCTATTTTTAAAACACTAAAAACTATTTTTAAACTAAAATAATCATAAAAAATAATAAAATAATGCCAAAATTAATTTGACAATTTTAAAAATCCTAAATTACACTAATGAACAGTAGAAAATTGAAAAAGTTTGAAAAATAAAAAATTTTTCACTAAAAGACAAAACAGTTTGGAATTAAAACCCTAATTAAGCTAAATTAATTATAAAAAATAATTAAAAAGTGAACAGTAAAATAATTTTTAACTAAAAATCTTAAAATATTTTTCTAAGTCTAACAAAATTTTTAAAACTGAAAAATAATAATTTTTTACACTAAATGCCAAAAACAGTAATTAAAAAGTTAATTAAATTAGCTATTTAATCTAAAAATTACTTAATGAACAGTAACTGGAAAATAAATTATACTAAAAAATCAAAAATAAAATAAGAAAAATAATGAAAAAGATTTCAAATCCTAAAACCTATTTGAGTTCACTAAAGACAAAAATGTAAGTAGGTGAAAGTGACACTTGCCCACTTTCTGTCTTTTAGTGTAGCAGTGGGAACTGCTATACTACCAGTGGGAATGAGTTCCCACTGTTTTAATAAGAAAAACGGGTCTGAGCATATTTTTGGCCATATCTGTTGTGTTGCTTGATTTTGCTTGGATCCAAAGACACCCCCACAACTAGTTGGGTTGTGGGGAGTCAAGAAAAGTATAAAATCACCAGGTTATTCACAAAAATTTCAAACAAAAGCCCTAATTAAGTGACTGTAAACAGAAAATATGGGCAGATGAGTGTTTGCTGATCTCTTGTGCAATATGGTGAGTTTTAACAGCCTATGACTTGTCAAAAACACCTCCAAACCTAAACTAGCTAACACACAACCCTAGCCTACCACTTAATCTAATTGTAACCAAGATTTTCTAACCTAAAAATCCAAACCAAACCAGTTTCTATCCTACTGATGTGCTAGACTGTTTTTTAACCACTACCAACATGCAATTTCTACATTTACTCTAACAAACCCAAAGTAAAATATCACTAAACCCCACCAATCCCTATTCGAGTTTATTAGGACTGAATTTAAGCCAGAAAGTTGTCACTATTATGACCTAATATGCAGATCCAAACACCCCCTTATATGACTGATTAACAAAATTAACAAAGAACCTTCTAACAAGAACACTTAATACTGATTAAAACCTATTCTATCATGATTAAAAAACATGAACAAACATAAATTAAAGCTCAAACTAACATACAAGCAGGCCACTCACAAAATCCACAGAATTCTCATAAAACTCAAAGAAAAAGATTCCCAATGAGGTTCAAGCCTAACCTGGGCTGATGCCTTCCAAAGGGTCAGTTCTAGGTCTTATGTGAGCTCAACAACATGTAGAGAGTGGCTGTTGATGGAATCCACAATGGACCCAAGCCAAAAAACATATCTTCAATGTGTAAAAAAAATTGAAAGGAGAATGGGTCTTAATTGATGCTTCCTTGATACCTGCACACAACAATCCAACAAGCAACAAATACAAGTTAAACAAGCACCCAATAAGCTGTTTGTCAAGCAGCTTATAGGGTAGCTTATTAAACAGTAAGAGAATAATCACCAGAAAAATATGAGATTACACGAAATCTTTTGAAAACGGATTTTTGAAACTTAAACTATTCTTACCATCCAAGAGATTCAAGAAGAAATATAACAAGATTATCACAACCTTGTGTGGGTTTGATTGTCAGTCAATCACACACAACAGTTACAATAATCTTGTGTCCCAAAATTTTGAACAAGATTTTTGAACAAGAATTTTGGTAAACTAATATTAACCACTGAAATTTAAATAACAAATTATGCTACTGGAACTCAAATTAAGTAAAAACTTTTAATTTCCATTAACTAGTCAAAGAAAAAGATTTTTACAAAAACTTGGAACAAAGGGCAAATGCACAAGTTGCATGCTCCTTTTATACTCAAACTATGAATATTCTAGAACTCTGAATAAAAAAATGCAAGAGAGAAACCCTAGTTGATAAAAAATCCGATTTTGCCCCTGAATTTGAATTTCAGCTTTGGTCAAATGGATCACATGTGAATGTTGTGATGATACAGCTGTTATCTTTCATCTCAGTCGTTCAATTTTTCCTTGCCAACACGAAATAATCCTGGTTCGTTGATGTTGCTGCCATGTTTGTCTTCAAGCTACAAAGTGGGGCAGGGGAAGGCTTGTGAGGGGACAGGGGGAGGTGTAGTCGCTTTCTAGGTTGAGTGGGGTGTTGGGTAATTGGTGAGAAACTTTTCCCCTATGGTTAATTAGATGGAGGGTGAGGGATTAGGTTAATTAATCTGGGAGTGTTTAGGGTTCATGGTTCAAACTGGGGATTAAGGGGAGGTGGTGATTAACACAGTGATAGTTTCCCACAATAATTAATTAATTAAAAACGGGTTTGAAATTTTTAAGTAAGGGTTGACCGTTTGACTTGGGCTGGTAGGGTTTATGGGTATTGGGCTTGGTCGGGTAAAAGTGGTAATATGGGTGGGTAAAAACGGGGTTGGTTGGGTTTTTGGTGGATATGGGTTTGGTTTTAACAGCTTTGCCCCCTATTGTCTCAGAATCTTGTCATTTCAACATTCTAACAGCTTATGTCCATTTTTCCTTTATAACAACTATGGCAAGGTTGTCATATTTAGCACATGCACATGTATAAACTTTCCAAGGGTCTTTTAAGTAACTTTGGCATTCTCCAAGGACTAATGATGACATATCTTGAAACTTTAGGGACCCAAATGCAAATAGAGAATATTGCAAGGGTATAAATTGCCAAGTCTTCAAAAATGAGGGACCAATGTTGCAAATCTTCAATTCTTCAAGGGTAAATTTGGAAATTTCATTCTTGGGCCCGGTTTCTTGTGCGGCTTTGTTTCCCGTGTTCGTTTTTGCTTCATTCTTGTGATCTTTTGTTGATTTCACGATATCCGTACCTGAAATACACAATGAACAAACACAAGCATATTTTTGATGATATTTTAAGCGTTTTAAGCCCGATTTGGACGATGAGACTATGTATAAATACAGTCTCATCACTCCCCCATACTAAACCATTGTCGTGTCCTCACGCAATGCTAGAATTAAGTATCATAGCACTTCCAAAATTCATTTTATGATGACTTTTATTGAAGACATAAATTTAAATAAACTACTACACGCGTTTTAGACATAATGTATTGTTTTCATCACAATTAAGTGACTTTTGGGATCATAGAACAAGAACACGTGAATGCTTCGTTAGAAATAATTTCGTCGTCCTCGATTTTCACCCAATTCCATGCTAAGCGTGTGACGAGATCATTGTTATTATAAGTTAGCAACACGATCATATCTCATGAGTGTTAATTACACACCTAAACTCCCTTATTCCTAATTGGTATCTCTTATATTTTATTTTGTCTTAATGATCACGAGGATACATTATTGACTTATGCGTGAATAGAGATTAAGTCTAAAAATAGAGTCTTAACGGTGTAACCAAAATCATTAAATTAATAATTCATCCTAATAGACAACGATGTCAAAAAATTAAGTCAACAAGAAGGATCGATAAACACGATTTTATAACGGTTTTGAACATGAGACTTATTACCAAGACTTTTATACGCCCCCTAACGGAAGGGCCTTATTATCTTTGGTTTACCTCCATCTTTTATTCAAGTTCGCCATGAAGCTTTTATTATGACTTCGGTCTTGCCTTGCCTTTTATTATCCGCCTCATCGGTGGTTTTATTAGCCAAAGACGTATATCCTCACGCTAAAGCGAATTTTGGATCTTTAAAGCTTCGAAGATTAAGGCTTGATTCACTTTCAATTTGGGCATAGATTTTTCGGCCTTGTGAGCTTCAAATTTTTGCTTAATTTAGGTGAGCACTTGAAATCTTATTATTAGGTGAAGCTTTCGATTATTCGGGTGCCAATACTTCAAAACCGTGACGCTGGCGATACCTTAATGGTTTCCCAATTTATATACATGGAATCTACCAAAACAAATTAGAAACCAACAATAGTGACTAAACCGCCAAATCAATATTTATTAACAATTTATTATGCAAAAGCGTGGGGAGAATAAGCTAATAATTATTACACATGAGATCGTGACGATTACGAGACTTATAAATAACTCTATCATTTCTCTTCCTCATTTAAGAGACTTAGCCTAAAAAGTTAAGGAATCGAAGCTAAGTGCTCAACACGCACGGTCGAGTCAAAAATTACTCTTATTTTCACCATCGGAAAACCTACATTCGTGTCTTAAACACTTATGAAAAACACGAAAATTTTAAAATTTGGCCATTTTTAGCCTTATTTGCAACAAAACGATAACAAAAAGATGAATATTGGATTGCGTGTTGACGTAAGCAAGGTGAAGTATCTACTCACCCCCCCATACTAAAACTAAACATTGTCCTCAATGTTTCGAGTCTAGGGGTGTAAACACCCCATACTAGAGACGAAGTCGAATGCTTAATCTCGAGCATGGAAAGGGTAAAACGAATAACCTAAAAGCCGTTTATGAATTATGCTAATAAGATAAACGTTAGAACATAAAAGGATATCATCGGATATCGGAATCTCCAAAGGCAACGATCGAAGCTCGAGTGATCCGTAAAACGAACACGAGAGGCTTCAATGATGACGATGAACCTAATAAATCACAATCACAAACAACCACGGAACAAAGGTTGGAAGAGCACAAGTACCCTCGTTACGTTAACTAAGAAAGCAATAATATGTACAAGGATAAGCATGAGAATCCCCCACGAGGCACCTTGTTTTTGATAACCGAGTCAAAAGCTCGACTCGAATCCCCATAAATGTGATCATTTGGGATAATCATGGTTTGGTCATTTTTGGTGGGGCTTACATGATAAACAAGGCCCAAAAGTACACGGAGTACTTTAAAAACCCGATATACGTATACCGGGGTCAAAGATAGCGTCCTCGTTTTTAGATGAAAGACGAAACAACGCCACTCCAACGCATGCCAAAACCCCAAAGGGGTTGAAGAAAAGAGATGAGAAGTAGAAAGGTGGGACAATGGGTAAGTCAACATAATGAGCTACTCGAGGTAGACTCACACAAAGCAAACGAAAAGATTTTCCATTTATTGCATCGGTGGAAGACCGAGATTTCCCTTTACAAGCAATTCCGGGATCGTAAATCTCGTCCTCGGTGGAGAAATGGGAGGGAACATTTGGGGCTTCCCCCACACTAAAACCACACACACCATCGTCAAAAGGAGTAGACGAGGTGGTAGCACTCATGAAACGCGGTGATGACGGAGTTAAACATGTCGAAAAGTCATTTAAAACATTTTTAATATCTTTTCCTTTTTCATCGTTTAAAAAATCTTTATGAAAACCCGATTTTATAATGTCGAAAATATTTGGCGTGTCAAATTGAAAATTAGTCGCGCTAAAAATCCTCACATTTAACTCTTTGGCGGGAGGGGGTGGCGGATTATATAAGTTCTCAAAACGTTTGTCAATAAAGAACACCGCCCCCTCGGGGTCAACATACTCGTCATCCTCATGAACGTCGATCTCATCGATTTCTTCATCAAAGATAGGCTTGTCAAACCAAGGTTTGTCATTCCCCTCCTTGAGTATCTTAGAAACTCTCTCGAAAAGATCACGATCAAGCACGAAACCATCATTCTTTTGTGGGGATCGTTGATAAGTTAGATCCTCACGAATGTGGTAAACGTCATTCTCAAATGAGGAGTGTTGATTAGGTAACTCCTCGAGAATTGGATTCTTAGTGGTCACATGAGTTGGTTCGTCATCGAAAATAAGACGTTCCAACTCATTTAGTTCATCCTCGATTTTGGAAAGATCGACTTCACTCGTAGGTGGAAGTGAAGGCATAAGAGCTAGCTCTCGTTCAATTATTTCCTCAATCTCGGGATCAAACTTGTAATCATCGTACTTCACATGTTTCTTTTTAGGAGAATCAAAAATGGCATGTGGATTTCGAAGTACGTGATCAATCTTGGCAAAATCGCCATCGTCATCGTCAAAGAAAGAGTCGATGTGAGCACTCACAACCATGGTCTTACAAGTCGAATGACTATGCTTAGGTGACTTTTCTAAGACGAGAGGATCGATGTCGATAAACCCTTTAGCCTCAACGGGTGTTGGGCTAGGCAAAGGAGGCACTTCGATGGAGTTAGAAGTTGAAGCCTCAAAGACGTGGTCCTTCGAAGGTGGTGAAGACGAGCCCATATTGGTCTTTGTCGTGATGGCACTAACGTCGCCCTTCGGAATTGGTGTTTCGCTCGTTTCGCTAAAAACATCCCAAAGTGAGTTTTCATCCATAAATTTACACATACCCTTTTGAATTAGGTACACGTATTCTTTATCATTAAAATCATCATCTTTAAAACTGTTTTTCTTAATTCTTTCAAAACATGCATTAAGCTTCATTCTTTCCGCTAAAGTGAACATTTTGAAATCATTAGGATTTGAATCATTAGGTTTTGAAACCTCGGTTTTTTCATTCTCATTAAACCCTTGGGATTTTCTAGTGAAAAAGTCTATTTTCTCATCCCCATATCTCATAGTAAGTCTCCCCTCGTGAACGTCGATTACGGTTCTAGCCGTCGATAAGAATGGTCGGCCTAAAATAATGGGACATTTAGGGTCACACTCGTAATTGGATATAACAAAATCCGTGGGAAAAACAAACTTTCCAACTTTGACATAGACATCCTCGGCTATTCCAATTGGTATAAGTGGAGTACAATTTGCAAGCTCGATTGTCATGTTTGTGGGGGTAAGCGAAGGCAATCTCATCAATTTCCAAAGAGAATGAGGCATAAGATTGATGCTAGCACCTAAATCGGCAAGGGCTAAACATCCCTCAATCTCGGAAAAATCACAAGGTAGTAGAAATTGGCCCGGATCCTTTTCCTTTCTCGACATACGCCTTTTGGGTTTTTTAAGAAGGATTGAAGCACAAGTTTCTTCAAGGGTTACTTTGGTAAGGTCGACAAAGCTCTCTTTTTGAACCGTGGATGGAATTTGAGGTACACGAGGGTGTGCACTCTTTTCCTTGGTCGCCACGTTCACCCCATCGACTTTAGAACAAGAAGACGTCTTAGAAGTCGAGGGTTGAGAGGAATAAACAACACATAATCCTTCAAGGTTAGGGGTAATCATACGACCTTTCTCACGAGACGAGGCGGCTTTACATTGTTCCTTCGGATTTGCTATGGTGTCACTAGGTAACAAACTTGATGACGCACCCGAGGACTTGTTCATTATGGCCGAAAACATCTTTTTTATGTCAATTTGTCCTTGCTCAATCTTCGTGTTTTGCAATTTTAATGTATTAGAAAAGTCGTTTTTCAAAGTACCAATTTCTCCCTCTAATCGTCTCATATTAGCCTCATTCGTTTTCATGTAATTTTGAAAATCGTTTGACGAACTATTTTGATTTGAATTAAAGTTCCCTTGGTTTTGATTGTTTCTTTGAATTTTTTTTTGATTCCCACTTGAAAAATTGTTTCCTTGATTGTTGTTGTTTGAAAAATTCGAGTTTTGATTATTATCTCGATTTTGCCAAGTTATATTACGACCTTGATTATAACCTCCTTGATTTTGATTTGAAAAATTTCCTTGTTGATTATTTCCTTGAAAATTGTTTCGATTTTGAAAATTGTTGCCTTGGTTATAATTGCCTTGTTGTGATGGACCCGCGTTATTTTGATTTTGAAAATTGTTGTTTCCATTTAACGCACTCACATTCGACGTTTGGCCATCCGTAGCCGCACACTCGTAATAATTATGAGGTCCACCACAAAACGTACACGAAACCTCAACCGCTTTCACCGTAGCGGGAGCGTCTTTCTTTTGCATCTCAACGAGAAAAGATGTAAACACATTCGTCAACTTGTCGACTTTTGCATCAACCCTCTCAATGTCGCGATTAGAATTACTAACATTGGCGACATTGGCAACACTCGGTGCGTTGCGGAGTTGGTAAACCTTGGATCGGTTTTCGATAATTATCAATGCATCTTTCAGAGTCTTACACAAAAAGTTGCCACCGGCGGCGGAATTCAACGAGTCTTGTTCTTGAAAATTAAGACCGTTGTAAAACGTATCGATTTGGTGCAACTCGGAAAAACCATGGTGAGGACATTGCCTAAGCAATTCCTTAAAACGATCCCACGCGTCTCTAAAAGATTCATTCGGTTTTTGCTCAAATTTCGTAATTTCATTTTTGAAAAACGTTGTCTTAGACGGTGGGAAAAAATAATTAACGAACATGGAAACGAGATCCTTCCACGTAACTATCGAATTAGGTGGCTCTTTCTCGTACCAATCCTTGGCGGCACCATCGAGCGAGTACGGAAAAAGCATAAGCTTGATGACATCGGTGTCGACGTTCTTAAACTTGCTCGTGGCTAAAAGACGATCAAAATTCCGAATATGGTCGTGAGGATTATCGGCTTCACGACCTCGAAACTTCGTAGCTTGGATCAACGAAAGCATTCCGCTCTTAATCTCAAAATTCTCCGCCTCGATAGCGGGAATTACGATCGCGTCTCCATAACCCTCGGTGGGCGCTTGGAGCAATTCCATCATCGAACGATTGTCGGCCATCTCCTCTACGGTTTCTTCAACAACGATATTAGGAACGTCGGTTTCTAATTCTCGTCTACGTCGTCAATTCCTTCGATTACGATTGCGTCGATTTGAAGCTTCGCTAGAATTGGAATAATCCTTCGATCGAGTGCGCATGCACTAAGTGTAGAATGGGTGGTAGCAAAGAAGATTCTTTTTGCGGTTTTTCGATTTTTCAATTTTTTTGGTTTTTGATTGTTTTTAATTTTTTTTTGGATTTTTGAATGTATTACGTAGACACAAATCTACAAATCTCTCCTCGAATCGACTTTCTCGATTAAAGGAGCCTCAAAGAATGAAAACGATCACGTGGAGTGAACGCTATCGATGAATTTAGAACGTTGGTGGAACACCAAAACGTTCAAGAGGGTTTAATCTTGAAAACACAAGCAAATATAATATACGTAGATAATACTTGGGTGGCAAACCCTCGATTAGCCTTCTTTCTCAAAACACGCACAAGCAAGCGGGGGAAACGAGGCGGCGCTAAGCACTTAAGCGCCTTTTTCCTTTAGGTCGTGAAATACAACCGCCTTATACCCACCTTATAGTTTGTGTTAATTGAAATTAAGCCTCACGAAAGTATTAATCTATTTTGCCTTTAAACTTTTGCTTTAGATTCGAATACAATGATCGAGTGATGAAATCCCGAATCAAGGTTGCGTTTTCACGCTTTTGGAGTACTTGTATATTTATTGTTCTTACGTAAATACAATATAGTAATAATATTCACAAAAAACGAAAACCAATATATCTATAATATAATAAAAGATTGTTGTGTGATTAATTTAGGAAAATTAAACACGAATTATTTGGATATTATAATATATTAAGGAAAAATAGCAAAAATGAGTATGTGTTGGGAATAAATTATGGGCCAGTTCACTTGATGCTGATAAAAAGAATGTCAACGCTGATAAGATGACATTGGACGCTGACAGCCAAGCGTTGACATTGAAGAAGTCAACGCTGATAGCCTTGAAGATTAGCACTGATGGAATATATCTTCATACGAATCTTTTTGTTTATTTGTTTCTTTATTTGTGTATGGTAAAGATAAGCTCGACATTGTATTTTCTATTATTATCTTTACCTAGAATAGTTGATTCGTAGCTTATTGTACAAGACTTCTTAATCTATAAAAGAAGATCTTTTAGGTTAAAGTTAATAATCAGTTATCATAAGTTTTCACAAGTTAAACCTCTTTCATTGTAATCAAGTTCGATCATTCTAATACAAGTGAAAGTTTGTTTAACATCTTTGTGTTTTAGATTAAGTGTTAATTCCGCATAACACTTAGTTACTTTATTCATAAGCAAAGGTTTCTCTACGTGTAGTACTTGATCTAATCTCGTATACACAAAGCTTAATCGATCTAAGTTTGGGATCAACAAGTGGTATCAGAGCTTGTTGAGAAACTTTTGATCTTTAAGTAACGCAAGAACCCTAAAACACCAAACCCTAAAAACCCTAAATCTCTCAAAACCCTAAAAACATCATGTCTGGCACAAATCAGCCTTCTGCTTTGCTACAAAACAACTCCACAAACCCTAGTATCAAAATTCCCATGTTTGATGCCAGGAACTTCGAGCTTTGGAAGTCTAATTTTGAGCAATATATAGCTATCCATGACTACACTCTTTGGGAGATTGTTGAATATGGGAACACATTCAACAAAGCTCAAAAGATTGCTAATGCTATTGCCGCAAGGATAGCCCTTCCTAATTGTCCTGAAGCTGATAAGAAGGAAAAGCCTGAAGATGGAAGAGCTGTATCTGCTGATGATGTAGCCAAGAAAAGGGTGGACATGAAAATCTTGAACATCATGAAACACGCCCTAGGTCATGAGAATTAGCACAAGTACAAACGCTTTGAGTATGCAAAAGAGCTTTGGGAAGCTCTTGAAGTAGCACATGGTGGCAATGCTGACACAAAAGAAGAAAAGAAGAAGCAACTCATGCATGAGTATGCTGTCTTTAAGGCTCAACCCAATGAGAATCTCAGCAGTGTGAGAAGTAGACTGCTTGACATCACAAGTCAACTTTCCTTCATGGGAACACAGATTGATGACCCTGACTTGAATGCTACTTTTCTCAAAAGCCTTGGTGATGTATGGAAGATTGAGACAAGATCCATTCTTGTCAATAACACCCACAAGACCTCCAGGTTTGATGACATCTTCAACAAACTAAGACTGTTGGAGAATGAATGGCTTTTGGAGAGTGATAATAAATCTTCCAGTAGCAACATGGCCTTCTTCTCACAAAGTGAAGGCCAATTTGATTCCATGAACTCCTATGGACATCCAGTCACTGGATCTCAATGTGTCAACGCTGGATCTCAGTCTGTCAGCGCTGGATCATATCCTGTCAACGCTTTATACTCAAGCGCTGACACACACAACTTTGGCGCTGATAGAATTAAACCTGTTGGTTTAGATCTAGATACTGTGTGTGCATTCATTGCTTCTTTGCCCAGTGATTCAAGGATTACATATGAAGATCTTGAGCAGATAAGTGATGAACAATTGGAAGAGATGGACATCAAGTGGACTATGGCTCTTGTAAGTTTAAGAGCAAACAAGTTTAATAAAAGGTTCAAGAAGAAGATGACCTTTAATGCTAAGGATGTTGCTGGATTTGACAAATCCAAAGTTGAGTGCTACAATTGTCATAGGATGGGGCACTTTATGAGGGAATGTAGATCTCCAAGAAGATCTGATGCTGGTAAGCCTTCAAGCCAAATGGTTAAGAGCCAAGATTCCAAGGCTATGGTTGCTGTTCAACAAATTGATGGTGTTGGAGGATGGGACTGGAGCTGGAACTTTATGGCTAAGGATGAGGAAGAGGACAGAGCTTTGGTTGCTGAAGTTAAAGAAGAGCATGTTGAATATGCTCTCATGGCACACTCCTCCTCTTCATCAGACAATGAGGTATATGATGATGCTTTCTGTTCTAAGGGTTGTCGTTTAAATACTGAAAAACTAAATCAAGAGATAGTAAAATTATTAGATGAGGCAAGTACTGAAAGATGCAAAGTATCTAATTATCAAATTGCTCTTACCCAAACAGAAAAGACAATAGCTGAGTATAAGAAAATGGAGTTTGATTTAAAGGATCAAATAAATATCTTAAAACATGAGTTACATCAAAGTAAAGATATTCAAGATATCACAAACAAGGTTAATCTTGATTTGATAGCTCAGTTAGATGAGGCTAACAAAAATAAAGATAATGTGAGTCTTAAAATCCAGAGGTTTGATAAGGCCACACAATCCCTAGGAGAGTGTGTTAGTAAACAAAGAGACTCTAAGGACATGAGTGGGATTGGGATGAAAGATTATACTGGTGTTCCACCACCAGCTGGGGATTTCTATGGTGTCCAATCAAAGGACTTATCTTGGACTGGCTTGCCAGAACTCCAAGAGAAGGAATTCATTCCTCCACCTAGAGTGACTTCCCCAGTTGAAGAATACAAACAAAAACTGACTGACCTAGATGAGTAGAAGAAAGCTAACCACACTTTGTTTGTTAAGGGAGGGTTATTGTGTGAAAGTCCAAATGAGCCCACACCAATTAAGAGCCTTGATCCTACACCTATTAAAATCACACACCCAACCACTGGCAAAGCTGTTGACCTTGGCCCACAACCTGTTAGAAAACCTAGTGTTAAGTATGCAGAGATGTATAGGAATACTAGGTCACCAAAAAGCCAAGTTAGTAACCATGGAACAGGCTTCTTTGCTTCTAGACCTAAGACTATGTCTAGAAAAGCTTGTTACTCATGTGGTAGCTTTTCACATTTGGCATACAAATGTGTCAACGCTTCCAATGTCAACGCTGATAGGAACCATTTCAGCGCTGACAAAAGTCAACATAGGTCAAACACTGTCAGACCCAATACCTATGTGAACAAAAGTTCACAAGTTGTTAGACCAGCCCCATTCTTTTCTAGAGGGTCTAACACACAAGGCCTAAGACCTTTCCAAAAGTCAAACACTTGGTCCAATAGGCAATGGGTTCCTGTAGCAAACCCTAGGTTTAACGCTGATAAAGGCAATCGGGGCGCTGACAAGAGAAATTTCAGCGCTGACAGACACACTGCCAAACCTAGGTATTTGCAACCACAGGGAAATAGGTCTAAAGCCTCTACTAGCTTAACATGGAGACCAAAACAAGACCAAAACCCATTATTTTACTGGTCTTTCTATGACATGCAACAGGTTTCATTATATTTCAAAGGCCATGTCAACACCAGTTGGGGTTAACTGGGAATTTCATTCAAAGAGGGATGAAAATGGGGTTGTTATGAGAACCAAGTCTGTTCTTGTTGAACAACCAGATGAATCCAAGTCTTCCAAGGCTTGGGTTCCCAAAGAAAACTAATGTGTTTTCTTTATGTACAGGGCATTCAGAAGAAGATCAATGATTATGGATATTGGGATAGTGGATGCTCAAGGCACATGACAGGAAAGGAAGACTATCTGACGAATTTCACTCCTATTCAAGATGGTGATAAGGTATACTTTGGAGGGGGCTATGGCACCATCATAGGAAAAGGAACCCTTATCACCAACAATTTACGGTTTGAGAATGTCTTCCTGGTAAAAGAACTGGATTATAATTTGTTTAGTGTATCACAAGTGTGTGATAACAAAAATAAGGTTCTTTTCACAGATACTGAGTGCTTGGTGTTAAGCAAAGATTACAAGCTCCCTGAGGAAAAATACATAGAATTTAGAACACCAAGGCATAAAGACATATATAATGTAAATCTTAATGGAATTAAGATGAATAATAAAATGATGTCATGTTTTTATGCTAAAGCCTCAGTAGATGAAAGTAATCTTTGGCACAGGAGATTAGGGCACATAAACTTTAAAAATATCAATAGACTTGTGAGGCTTGGTTTAGTTGATGGTTTGCCTGAAAAGGCTTTCCACAATGACCACACTTGTGTAGCATGTCTTAAGGGCAAGCAGCACAAGGTCTCATTCAAATCTAAACAGGTGCACTCTAGTTCTAAACCACTTCACTTATTGCATATGGACCTCTTTGGTCCAACTAATATAGAAAGTTTGAAGGGTAAATCATATTGTTTTGTTATCACTGATGATTTTTCCAGGTTTACATGGACTTTCTTTTTAGCCAAGAAAAGTGAAACTGCCCAAAGTCTGATTAATTTCATTACCCAGATTGAGAAGAAGAATGGTAATGAGGTCAAAATTATTAGAAGTGACAATGGGGGTGAGTTTAGAAATTAGTTGTTAGATGATTTTTGTGCCAAGAAAGGGATTACTAGGCAGTTTAGCATAGCTAGAACCCCACAGCAAAATGGGGTTGCTGAAAGGAAGAATAGAACCCTAATTGAAGCAGCCAGAACCATGTTGGCTGATGCCCACTTTCCTATAGCCTTTTGGGCTGAAGCTGTTAACACAGCTTGTTATGTTCAAAATAGGGCATTGGTCAACAAAATACATAATAAGACACCTTATGAGTTACTTTGGGGAAGGAAGCCAAATATTGGCTTTCTCAAGCCTTTTGGTTGTCATGTAGTTGTTTTAGAAACTAGTGAAGCCCTAGGTAAATTTGATTCAAAAGGTGATGAAGGCTACTTCATGGGTTATTCAGTGCAGAGCAAAGGATATAGGGTTTACATTAAAAAGGAAAAACGTATACTTGAAAAGGTACATGTTAGGTTTTTAGAGAGTAAACCTAGTGATCCTGAAAGTGGTCCAAATTGGTTGTTTGACTTGGAACCTTTATCTAGAGCTTTAAATTATATGCCTGTTACTGATCCAGACATTGTGAAGGTAACTTCAAGTGTTTTGGAAAAGAGAATTGGTAATGTTTCAGGTATACAGGTTGCTAAGAAGGATGGACCACCAGCAGTTGAGTCATCTCCCACACAAGAATATGTTACACTTCCTATATGGACAGATGAGTATTATGCTGCTGCTGCTGCTAGAAAAGATAATGGTGGTTTCCAAATACCACCAAATACAAACATGCATGGTTCTTCAGGCGCTGACAAAGGGAAATCAAGCGCTGACAAGACCAATTCAGACGCTGATGGCTCAGACGCTGACAACAACAGTTCAAGCGCTGTTAGCCCAAGCGCTGACAAACAAGGTTCAGACTTTGATGACACCTTTGCACATCTTTTCTCTTCCTATTTTGAACAAGGTGGACCTTCCAATGTCCATGAAGAGATTCCTGTTGATCAAAGAGAGTCTGATGAAGAAGATATTGGCAACATGGAGCGTGAAGTTGAGGACACCAGACTTTTTGAAGAAGGAGTTCTCACTTCCACACAAAAGGATCACCCCTCATCTCAGATCATTGGTGATGTTATGGCTCCAGTTCAGACAAGAAGATCCCATCAAAATCTTGGTGGATTTATTGCCAATATACACAAGAAGGTTGATACCCCTCTTGTACAAGCATGTTTGTTTGCATGTTTTCTGTCACAAGAAGAACCCAAGAAGATTTTTGATGCTCTCAAAGAACCTAGTTGGGTGGAAGCAATGCAGGATGAGCTTCACCAATTTGCTATACAGGATGTTTGGGAGCTGGTTGATTGTCCTAGATATGTGAGACCAATTGGGACAAGATGGGTTCTAAGGAACAAGAAAGATGAACGAGGTATTGTGGTCAGAAACAAGGCACGTTTGGTAGCTCAAGGATATACACAAGAGGAAGGTATAGATTATGAAGAAGTTTTTGCTCCAGTTGCACGAATTGAAGCTATAAGAATTTTTCTAGCTTATGCCTCTTGTATGAACTTCACTGTTTATCAAATGGATGTGAAGAGTGCTTTCCTCTATGGAACAATTGTTGAGGAGGTATATGTCATGCAACCTCCTGGTTTTGAAGATCCTGAAAATCCAGACAAGGTTTATAGAGTGAAGAAAGCAATGTATGGACTTCATCAGGCCCCAAGAGCATGGTATGGTACATTGTCCACCTATTTGGTGGAAAATGGTTTTAAAAGGGGCACCATAGATCAGACATTGTTCACCAAGAAGAAAGGTAAGGATGTCTTACTTGTCCAGGTCTATGTTGATGATATCATTTTTGGATCCACAAATCCAAAGATGAGTGAAGACTTTTCCAA
Source organism: Glebionis coronaria (assembly GCA_025667525.1). Classification (NCBI taxonomy): domain Eukaryota; kingdom Viridiplantae; phylum Streptophyta; class Magnoliopsida; order Asterales; family Asteraceae; genus Glebionis; species Glebionis coronaria. The sequence continues at coordinate 169,327,697 of CM046875.1, forward strand.
GCTTATGACAGATAAATTCAAGATGAGTGCAATGGGTGAGATGAACTTATTTCTAGGCTTACAAGTTCAGCAGAAAGAAGATGGTATCTTCATCTCCCAAGACAAATATGTAGCTGAAATCTTGAAGAAATATGGTTTTTCTCCACATGAAAAGGATGCTTCCACTCCTATGGATAGGGAACACCCTTGGGGAAAAATTGGAGCTGGAAAGGATGTGGATGTTAGGCACTATAGATCAATGATTGGTTCATTGATGTATCTTACAGGCTCAAGACCTGACATCATGTTTGCTGTGTGTGCTTGTGCACGCCATCAAGTGACTCCCAAAGAATGTCACCTTTTTGTTGTGAAAAGAATTTTTAGGTACCTAAGATGTTATCCAGATCTTGGCTTGTGGTACCCAAAAGATTCTCCATTGGAGCTTATTGCATATTCAGACAGTGACTATGGTGGTGACAAGTTTGATAGGAAATCCACAACTGGTGGATGTCAATTTCTTGGGAGCAGATTAATATCTTGGCAATGCAAGAAACAAACAGTGGTGGCTAATTCTACAACTGAAGCAGAATATGTGGCTACAGCAGCATGTTATGGACAAGTCTTATGGATTCAGAACCAGCTGTTGGATTATGGGTATAATTTCATGCATACCAAGATTTTTATAGACAATAACAGTACTTTATGCATTATTAAAAATCCTGTACATCATTCTAAAACCAAACACATAGAAATTAGGCATCATTTTATAAGAGATTGCTTTGAGAAAGGTTTAATACAACCAGATAGGGTAGCCACAGAAGATAATGTGGCTGATTTATTAACTAAACCTTTTGATGCTGGAAGATTTCAATATTTGGTAACAAATATTGGAATGGTTAATCTCACTTAATATGTGTTTTGGAACCTTTTTGTAAAAGTATGTACAGGATAATGCATTGTTATTGGTCTTTGTGATGATTTAGATTTTTCCACTTTATTTTTCTAACACTGACAAAGGTAAATGTAACGCTGATAAGTGTTATTTTGCCGTTGTTAGAGATATTATTGTCTAACGCTGACAAGAGTTCCTTCAACGCTGATAAGTGTTGTCGGGACGCTGTCAGCAACAAATGTTAGTTTTGTGGTTTTCAATCTAAATGTGTAGGTGGTGGTAGCTTTATGCCATTGGATACAGAGTTGCTTATGGATCTTTGAAGAGCTATTTGGACATGTTTTTGTTTATGGATGATGGTTGGAATATTTATATTCCTATCTTGACATACATTTTTAATGTTCATATATATTTTGAGAAACTCATGTATCATAGTTTGAGGGGAGGTTTAAGGAACCTTTAGGACTCTTGGGTATTCTTATAATGCTCTCATCACAATTCTAGATTGTGTCCACAGGTGAGTATGGGTTAGTTTTACTAAACCATGAGGCACTGTAGCATGCAAAGTTGACAAACTATGCATGCTGCCAAGACATTTTTGGCCTAGAATTGGTTATGGTCTGATGGGAGACTTGGGAATAGTTTTGTTATGGGTTTACCTGGGAGTTACAAAGAATTTTATGAAATAACTTTGTTGGTAAGTATTTTGGTTAGCAAGGGACACTAGAGGACATTTGTGTCTATCTTGCTTAAGCAAGTGTGCATAAATGGACAGTGCTTGCCGCCCAGTAATTATTATCAACTTGTAAGATATTTCCCTTAGGATAAATTACTTTGTTAAGGTCTTTTTCTTTTTAAATATTTTTTATTTTTAGACGCTGACAAGTTTTTCTCCAAACGCTGTTACGTCCAATCGTGACGCTGACAAGGCTTTAGGCAAACGCTGACAAGAAAATATAGCCGTTGGGCGCTGATGGGCTATTTTTGACCGTTGACACCTAGTGGGTCCTACCCAGTTGTTATTTTTTGACTAATCTTTGGCCGTAATTTTGGGGAGTTGTTACTTTTAATTAATGCATGAGATAAGTTATATTTGATTCAATATTTTCATCATTACTCTTTGAATATAACTGCCTCATTTTTGACCAATCAAACTCATGCATCTCTCCTATAAATTTGGCTAACTTTTTTATTCTGGGTATTCATATTTTCTTGTCTAACATTTTTCTCCTAGATTTTTCCCATATCACATAACCTAAACAGCTTTAAAAATGGCACCAAAGTTCAACTCAAGCAATCTGACATTGGAGTTCAAGAGCCAACATAATATGGTGGCTTACTTGGCCGCTGATAATGATTTGTTCCCTCAGTATTCACAAATGGTGGCATTTTTAAATGCATCTTCTATAAGGTATGCACTTTCTCATGAGCCACTAGTCCCTGTCGCACACATTAGACAGTTTTGGAACAATGTTAGTTCCACAACAGCTAATGGAGTGACCACATTAACATCTACTGTTCATGGAAGAACATGGGTGGTCACTGAAGCCTTGGTTCGCCAAGCTTTGCGTCTTGATGACGCTGATGGTGTGACTACTCTTGCCGTTGCAACAATAGAACAAGGTCTTAGGGAATTGGGTTATCCTATTCCTGCTGGTAAATCTTTAAATAAATATCATAAGCAGGAATTTCCCTCTGACTGGAAATATTTGATACATGTCCTTCTCCAATGCTTAAGTCCAAAATGTACTTCTTTTAATGAAATAAACAGGTCAATTGCAAGTGCTTTGGTTTGTATAACACGTGGGCTTAAGTATAATTTTTCAAAAATGATTTTTGAAGGGATGTGTAAAAATAAGGGAAGTAAAATGACTTTGGCTTACCCAAGATTTTTGCAAATGGTATTTGATTTACAAGGTATTGTACTAGGGATCATGACACTTTTTATGAGATCCCTAAGCAAAAGAAAACCATTTTTGACAAGATGAGTTCCACAAACAGATCCATCCCTCTTACCCAAGCCATGCTTGAAGTAATTCAGGCTGCTCAACCACACCCAGACCCTGCACCTCAACTTGAGCCTATCCTTGAACCATTACCTTCACCTGATCACATGGACGTTGACCAACCCAATGTCAACGCTGACACTCAAAATGTTGGCGCTGACACAGCCAATCCCAACGCTGATAACATCCCTGAACAATCCCAAACACCCCTTAACCAACCAACACCCACACAATCTACCTCATCTTCCACCCCATTACAATCTAGGTTGAATAAACGCCAAAGGACTACTGGAGTGTTCTCCTCTAGTGGTCCTAGCCTTGTAGCAGAGAGAACCACCTCCACAAGTGTGGCTGGTGCCATGGATAAGGCTGGGGCTATTGACACAAGCTTAGAAGCTGGTCAAGACAGTCCCAACATCATTAAGACCTCATCCATGCCCTATGATTCTATTTTGGGAGGTCAAATCCCCATTCTAGCTGAGGGCAGATTGGAACCTATGACATTAACTGAATTGACGGCTGCTGTCATTAGCTTGCAAAAGCAAAATGTCAGCCTTGTACAAATTGTCAACAAACAGGGCCATGAACTCCAAGTATTGAGGGAGCGGGTAACTGTTTTGAAGAATCCAAGTAGCAGGAGTAGGATGGAGGAATCTTCCAAAGGGGAGGATGAAGAGGATGAGCTGATTCATACAGCCAGTGAGAAGAGTTCACAATTTAGTGAATCTTTAGGTATTGCTGAAGCTCTTACAAGTCTGAAGCAGCATCCTGTTATTGATACATCCAAGGTGACACCATTAAACTTGGAAGGATCTTTCACAGAAACAATGGGCGCTGATACAGGTTTGAACGCTGACACATCCAGCGCTGACAAAGGTAATCGGGGCGCTGATAAAGGTAACTTGAACGCTGACAAAGTTGCAGGTGGTGTTGATGTATTCCAGTCATCAACAATCATCAAAGATGTGTCCACACAGGTTTCTTCTTCTACCTTACCTATTATTGATCCAAAAGACAAGGGTAAGGGGATTATGGTTGAAGAAGATGTTCCAAAGAAAGATGCAGCACAAATTGCATTTGATGAACAGTTGGCTGCACAACTTTTGGAAAGAGATTTGAAGAGGAGTGGTAGATCACCATTTGTTGCTACTTCTGAGAGTGAGGAAGAGAGTGGTGATGAAAAAGAAGGAGATAGCTCAGATTCAAGTGTTCAAATTATTGAAGATCCAGAAAGACTTGAATATGGGGATGAGTTATCAAAGGAAAGATTGAGTGATTTGAAGAATCAGATTGATTGGGACCTTCCAGAAATCACCAGAATGTACCATGCTTGGGAAGACAAAGTAATGGACAACCCAGGGATGAGCTTATCAGATCAAATTTGGGGGTTGGAAATTCTTCTCAGGGTACAAGATGACATAAAGGTGATTTTGAGGTTTAATGCACAAGAGGTCAAGACCTGGCTTAAAAGAGATAGAAGGCAATTGTACTATAAGTTGCTTAGATGCCATCAACCTAGATGGACATACAAGAAGTTGCTGGCTTTATCTTTTGAGGAGCTAGAATATAGGGCACATCCTATTTGGAGGAATGTGCAAGAACAAAATGTCTTACAGTTTCTTTCAGAAGAAAGGAAACAAGAGCTTGCTGAGGAAATGCAGATTCAAAAGGAGATGAGAATTGCTCAAAGACCAGTGAAGAAAGGAGATCCTCTCCAATTTCCCAAAGATATGGATGTGTATTATCCAACTGAAAGTGTCATAAGGAAGCATCTCAAGCTTTCTCCATTGGAAGCTTCAGATTTGGTTAATGTAGTACCTCTAGATGACAGAAATCCAATCATTAGTTTTGATGAAGATGAGTGTGGATTTTGGAAGATTGGCAGGTTTGGAAAGGAGGTACACACTTTCACTTCAATTATTTCTATCTTTGCAAGCATAGACAGAGAAGACTTGGTGCATCTATGGAGATTGATAGAGGCCAAGTATACAGCTGAAGCACCTACTTCAGCAAATGGAATAAGACTATGGCACACATTTTTGACTTTGTGTGGTCCAAGAGAAGCAGATCCTGCCATATGGAAGGATCTTGAAGATGACCTGAGTAATCTTCATTGGAGGCTTTATTCTACTTGTGGTGTATTTCATTTGAGCTCTACAAAGTTTTCAGAGTATCTACTTGTGGATGCTAACTATTTCTTGTCCAAAGAAGTATTGGAGAAGATGAAGGAGACACCCTTGGAGATTGATTTTACTAGTGACGTGGACAAAGACTTGATTAGATATGTTTACCACCAACATAAGAAGTTTTTGTAAGATTCCTCCTAAGCTTTAAGTTTTTATTCAGAAACTTGATCATTGGAATAGATATCAAGTTTAGGGGAGGATTGTTGGGAATAAATTATGGGTCAGTTCACTTGACGCTGATAAGAAGAATGTCAACGCTGATAAGATGACATTGGACGCTGACAGCCAAGCGTTGACATTGAAGAAGTCAACGCTGATAGCCTTGAAGATTAGCACTGATGGAATATATCTTCATACGAATCTTTTTGTTTATTTGTTTCTTTATTTGTGTATGGTAAAGATAAGCTCGACATTGTATTTTCTATTATTATCTTTACCTAGAATAGTTGATTCGTAGCTTATTGTACAAGACTTCTTAATCTATAAAAGAAGATCTTTTAGGTTAAAGTTAATAATCAGTTATCATAAGTTTTCACAAGTTAAACCTCTTTCATTGTAATCAAGTTCGATCATTCTAATACAAGTGAAAGTTTGTTTAACATCTTTGTGTTTTAGATTAAGTGTTAATTCCGCATAACACTTAGTTACTTTATTCATAAGCAAAGGTTTCTCTACGTGTAGTACTTGATCTAATCTCGTATACACAAAGCTTAATCGATCTAAGTTTGGGATCAACAGTATGTACGATATTCACGCTTTCCAAAAATTGAAAAGCAAAAACGCACTACTCACACAAACACGATACTAATAATAATGGCACACTAAACACTTCCTCGACAGTGGCGCCAAAATGATGTTGAGTAAAAAACACGTCTTTTAGGAAAAAGAACGTATAAGTGCGGCAAGTATTAAACTCGACGATTTAGGAAAACCGACAAGTCGAATAAATGCGGGTTCGTTCTCGAGGGAGGTGTGTGTATTAATGTGCCAATATATATGAAATCAAGTTTGGATTAGTGACGTTTTTGGTTGAGAAGAGAAAACGTAAAGACGAGCTACGACTACGATTAAACTACGACCTTGACGTAAAACGATGACGTAATTACGTAAAACGAGACGAAATTAAAAATTAAACCTAAAAATTAATTAAAATATTAAACTAAGTCTTAAATAATATAAATAAAAATAAAAATCCAACAAATATATTTTAAAACCTTTTATTAATTAAATATTCAATTTTTAGTGCTAATTAAAGCCCTAAAATTAAATATAATTAACAAAATGTCCAAAATATTATTTTATTGAACTAATAAATCACTTATATTATTTAAAGACTAAAAAGTATTTTTCCTAAATTTTAAAAACTATTTTTCTATTTTTAAAACACTAAAAACTATTTTTAAACTAAAATAATCATAAAAAATAATAAAATAATGCCAAAATTAATTTGACAATTTTAAAAATCCTAAATTACACTAATGAACAGTAGAAAATTGAAAAAGTTTGAAAAATAAAAATTTTTTCACTAAAAGACAAAACAGTTTGGAATTAAAACCCTAATTAAGCTAAATTAATTATAAAAAATAATTAAAAAGTGAACAGTAAAATAATTTTTAACTAAAAATCTTAAAATATTTTTCTAAGTCTAACAAAATTTTTAAAACTGAAAAATAATAATTTTTTACACTAAATGCCAAAAACAGTAATTAAAAAGTTAATTAAATTAGCTATTTAATCTAAAAATTACTTAATGAACAGTAACTGGAAAATAAATTATACTAAAAAATCAAAAATAAAATAAGAAAAATAATGAAAAAGATTTCAAATCCTAAAACCTATTTGAGTTCACTAAAGACAAAAATGTAAGTAGGTGAAAGTGACACTTGCCCACTTTCTGTCTTTTAGTGTAGCAGTGGGAACTGCTATACTACCAGTGGGAATGAGTTCCCACTGTTTTAATAAGAAAAACGGGTCTGAGCATATTTTTGGCCATATCTGTTGTGTTGCTTGATTTTGCTTGGATCCAAAGACACCCCCACAACCAGTTGGGTTGTGGGGAGTCAAGAAAAGTATAAAATCACCAGGTTATTCACAAAAATTTCAAACAAAAGCCCTAATTAAGTGACTGTAAACAGAAAATATGGGCAGATGAGTGTTTGCTGATCTCTTGTGCAATATGGTGAGTTTTAACAGCCTATGACTTGTCAAAAACACCTCCAAACCTAAACTAGCTAACACACAACCCTAGCCTACCACTTAATCTAATTGTAACCAAGATTTTCTAACCTAAAAATCCAAACCAAACCAGTTTCTAGCCTACTGATGTTCTAGACTGTTTTTTAACCACTACCAACATGCAATTTCTACATTTACTCTAACAAACCCAAAGTAAAATATCACTAAACCCCACCAATCCCTATTAGAGTTTATTAGGACTGAATTTAAGCCAGAAAGTTGTCACTATTATGACCTAATATGCAGATCCAAACACCCCCTTATATGACTGATTAACAAAATTAACAAAGAACCTTCTAACAAGAACACTTAATACTGATTAAAACCTATTCTATCATGATTAAAAAACATGAACAAACATAAATTAAAGCTCAAACTAACATACAGGCAGGCCACTCACAAAATCCACAGAATTCTCATAAAACTCAAAGAAAAAGATTCCCAATGAGGTTCAAGCCTAACCTGGGCTGATGCCTTCCAAAGGGTCAGTTCTAGGTCTTATGTGAGCTCAACAACATGTAGAGAGTGGCTGTTGATGGAATCCATAATGGACCCAAGCCAAAAAACATATCTTCAATGTGTAAAAAAAATTGAAAGGAGAATGGGTCTTAATTTATGCTTCCTTGATACCTGCACACAACAATCCAACAAGCAACAAATACAAGTTAAACAAGCACCCAATAAGCTGTTTGTCAAGCAGCTTATAGGGTAGCTTATTAAACAGTAAGAGAATAATCACAAGAAAAATATGAGATTACACGAAATCTTTTGAAAACGGATTTTTGAAACTTAAACTATTCTTACCATCTAAGAGATTCAAGAAGAAATATAACAAGATTATCACAACCTTGTGTGGGTTTGATTGTCAGTCAATCACACACAACAGTTACAATAATCTTGGGTCCCAAAATTTTGAACAAGATTTTTGAACAAGAATTTTGGTAAACTAATATTAACCACTGAAATTTAAATAACAAATTATGCTACTGGAACTCAAATTAAGTAAAAACTTTTAATTTCCATTAACTAGTCAAAGAAAAAGATTTTTACAAAAACTTGGAACAAAGGGAAAATGCACAAGTTGCATGCTCCTTTTATACTCAAACTATGAATATTCTAGAACTCTGAATAAAAAATGCATGAGAGAAACCCTAATTGATAAAAAATCCGATTTTGCCCCTGAATTTGAATTTCAGCTTTGGTCAAATGGATCACATGTGAATGTTGTGATGATACAGCTGTTATCTTTCATCTCAGTCATTCAATTTTTCCTTGCCAACACGAAATAATCCTGGTTCGTTGATGTTGCTGCCATGTTTGTCTTCAAGCTATAAAGTGGGGCAGGGGAAGGCTTGTGAGGGGACAGGGGGAGGTGTAGTCGCTTTCTGGGTTGAGTGGGGTGTTGGGTAATTGGTGAGAAACTTTTCCCCTATGGTTAATTAGATGGAGGGTGAGGGATTAGGTTAATTAATCTGGGAGTGTTTAGGGTTCATGGTTCAAACTAAGGATTAAGGGGAGGTGGTGATTAACACAGTGATAGTTTCCCACCATAATTAATTAATTGAAAATGGGTTTGAAATTTTTAAGTAAGGGTTGACCGTTTGACTTGGGCTGGTAGGGTTTATGGGTATTGGGCTTGGTCGGGTAAAAGTGGTAATATGGGTGGGTAAAAACGGGTTTGGTTGGGTTTTTGGTGGATATGGGTTTGGTTTTAACAGCTTTTCCCCCTATTGTCTCAGAATCTTGTCATTTCAACATTCTAACAGCTTATGTCCATTTTTCCTTTATAACAACTATGGCAAGGTTGTCATATTTGGCACATGCACATGTATAAACTTTCCAAGGGTCTTTTAAGTAACTTTGGCATTCTCCAAGGACTAATGATGACATATCTTGAAACTTTAGGGACCCAAATGCAAATATAGAATATTGCAAGGGTATAAACTGCCAAGTCTTCAAAAATGAGGGACCAATGTTGCCAATCTTCAATTCTTCAAGGGTAAATTTGGAAATTTCATTCTTGGGCCCGGTTTCTTGTGCGGCTTCGTTTCCCGTGTTCGTTTTTGCTTCATTCTTGTGATCTTTTGTTGATTTCACGATATCCGTACCTGAAATAGACAATGAACAAACACATGCATATTTTTGGGTATTTTGATGATATTTTAAGCGTTTTAAGCCCGATTTGGACGATGAGACTATGTATAAATACAGTCTCATCAGTAATGCACTCGGACTAATCGTGAGCTCCACCACAATACATACAAGAAACCTCAACCGCTTTAGCCGTAGCGGGAGTGGGTTGTTCACCAACTTTAAACTCAATTAACAATCCCTTAAGCTTATCAAAAATCTTGTTCTCCAAATTAGCCTCGATTTGGCAAGCATCAACGGTGTGTGACAATGAAGGTGAAGGCGAAGACGAAGTCTTACGAACACTCGATGTGCTACGAGGACTATAGACCTTAGACCTATTCTCAATGATTAACAATGCTTCCTCGACCGTCTTACACAAAAAATTACCACCCGCGGCGGCATTAAGATAATCACGCTCATGATCGTTCAAGCCATTGTAAAACGTGTCAATTTGATGCAAGTCGGAAAAACCATGATGAGGACATTCGTGCAACATTTCCTTAAACCTATTCCAATCCGTTGAAAAACTCTCATTATACTCTTGTGAAAACTTTGAAATCTCGTTTTTCAAATGCGTAGTCTTAGAGGGCGGAAAAAATTGGTTCACGAATTTTGAAACGAGATCCTTCCACGTCAATATAGAATTGGGTGGCTCTTTCTCTAACCAAATTTTTGCGGGCCCCTCTAAGGAATACGGAAAAAGCATCATCTTAATCGAGTCGTTAGAGACGTCCTTAAACTTGCAAGTGGCGGTGAGACGATTAAATTGGAGAATGTGGTTATGAGGGTTGTCCTTTTCGTCACCTCGAAACTTGTTGTTTTGAATCATGGACAACAAACCCGTCTTAACCTCAAAATTCTCCGCAAGGATAGCGGGAATCACAATCGCTTCTCCATAACCCTCGGTGGGTGCTTGAAGCAACTCCATCATAGTTCGATTAGCCATGGGTGCTTCTTTCACTACGATGGGTTCGTCAATAGGAGACTCCTCACTAGAAGGAGTGGTTGATTTGTTTCTTCGTTTACGAGCACGTCTTGCTTTGGAGCGAGTTTGCATAAACGTCACGTACAACGAGAGGGTCAGCAAAGAAGATTCTTTTTGGTGTTTTTACTTTTTCAATTTTTTTTTGTGGTTTTTGATTGTTTTTACTTTTTTGGATTTTTGGAATTGTATTAGGTAGACACAAATCTACAAATCTCCTCCTTAATCAAATCTCTTGATTAAAGAAGCCTCAAGGAATGAAAACGATCACATGAAGTGAACGCCTTCGATGACTTTAGAATGATGGTGGAACACCAAATCGTTCAAGAGGGTTTAATCAATAGAAACCAAGAAAATATATGATACGTAATAATACTTTGGGCGGCAAAACCCTCGATTAGCTCTCAAAATCAAAATACGCACAAGCAAGCGGAGGAAACGAGGTGGCGCGAAGCACTTAAGAGCCTTTTTCCTTTAGGTCGTGAAATACAACCGCCTTATACCCACCTTATAGTTTGTAATTTTCAAAATCGAGCTTCACGAAAGTATTTATCTATTTTTGCCTTTTTTCTTTGGTTTGAGATTCGAATACAATGATTGGGTAATGACCTCCCAAGTCAAGGTTGTGATTTCTCACGTATTTGGAGTACTTGTAAATTTATTGTTCTACGTATACAATATAGTAATAGTATTCACAAAAAACGAAAAACCGATAATACGTATTAGTAGAGTGCTACTAATACAAATACTATTATGGCTATATATATATATATAAACAACAATGTTCAAATCAAAACACAACACGCCTCCCCGGCAACGGCGCCAAAATGATGTTGAGTAAAATTACCCCTTTAGGAAAAGGAAGGTAATTAGGGCAAGTATGCACGACGATTTAGGAAAAACGTGTGTGAATGACCCTAAAAGTGAGTTCGTTCTCGAGGAGGCAAGTGCGTTGTGTAAAGAATTGATTTTGATTTGTGATTATATGATTGAAAAAGAAAGAAAGAAATGAGATTAGAAGAGAAAGACGGTTACGAAGACGGATTAAACTACGACGAAAAAGGCGATCACGTAAAACCGTAAATAGTGCAAAAATTAAAAATTTAACCTAAAAATTCCTAAAAATTACTAAAAATCCACAATAATATTATAAGAGTTTACAAAAAATCCAAACTTGTTAAAACCTTTTAATTAATTAGATAATGACTTTTAATGCTAATTAAAGCCCTAAAAATCACAATTAATTATTAAAAATCCCTAAACAAGATTTTAAAGTTTGTAAACCTCAAAAATAACCTAATTAAGCTAAAAAGTATTTTTTTAAATTTTAAAACCAAATAAAACTATTTTTAAACACTTAAAAACTATTAAAATCAATTAAAACTTAAATTAATTCTAGAAAATAATTGAAAAGCCCTAAAAATATTTGGAAAGTTACAAAACTCCTAATTAAGTGTCTACAATCTAGGAAAAATGTAAAAACTTAAAAAATCAAACTTTCAATTTTTAATAATAAAATAATATTCAAAATATTCAAAAAAAATTCAAAGTTCATAAAAAAATCTAAAAAATTACCAAAAATCTAGAATAATGTAACTAGGACAAAAATGCAATCAAAAGTTTCCAAACCTTTTAAATAATTTTATATTAAATTTTAAAGTTGGTTAAAAACCCTAAAATCCTTTAAAATAAAAAATAAGACTTTTTGAAAACTTAAATGGCTGTAAACCTCAAGTTACTTAAATAAAACCTAAAAACATTTTTTATAAAATTTTAAAACTACTTTTGCTATTTTTAATCTAATTAATTAAAAACGGGTAAAGAAAAATTAATAAAAAATAAATAAAGAAAGAGAAAAATCAAATCTTTGGCCAGAAAAGTCCTAAATTAAGTAACAAACCTAAGAAAAATGTAAACTGACCAAAAACCTTAACCAATAAGCTTGTGAGAGCTTATTTAGCTACGACTTATATTTGAAAAGCCCAAACAAAAACTTGTTAAAAGGATATTGGTTTGAGTACTTAGCAGTAAAAGACCCAAGGGCACGCTGGTAAGACGTATGTGTTGTGAGAGGAGTGGCGCAGGTTCGAGTCCTGGCCACGTCCTTTTTGCTTTTTATATATATTTTTTTTTAAACTTTGAAAACAGAAACACAATAACTTAAACTTACTTTAAACAAACTTTTTATAACAGATAAACAAGAATTAAAGCTACTTGAATAAAAAACGTGTTCAGATAGGATCCTTGTTTAATGAACACAAGGTGTATTTCTTCACTTGTGAAGAAGTGAACAAGAGGTCTTGTTCCTGGAATTCAGTGATGTTTGATTGGACAAGTGGGGCACCCCTATACTCAGTTGAGTATAGGGAGTCAAGACAAACACAAAATAAGCAAGTTTCTTCACACAAATCACACACAAATGCCAATGAATGTTGCTGATATAGCTATGAGTAGGTCTGGGGGTATTTTTCTGATGCAATTGGCACTAAAACAATTTTTAATCCCTCAAAACTTGCACTCACATCCACCAAGTAGTATATAAGCAGTTACAAAACCTACTAAAACCTATCCCCTAACAATTTTTCAAATTTGATGCACAAATTTCCACAATATCATGCACAAGAAGGACTTTCTGATTTTTAACTAGTATTATAAAAAAATAAGCATGCAAATCTGATTTCTAACTCCCAAAATGAAAACTAAACTAGCATACAACCTAATAACTACCTAGTGAGTGATTAAAACAGGTTTTCAAGCAAGATTTAAACCATTTATCCCTACTTAACCCTTAATCCAAACACCCCTTTATAACTAGAAACTTAAATTTAACAAAGCAAACCTACTTAAATCTACTCAAACCTGATCTAACAAGCTTAAAACATGCATATAAACTTCTAATCAGTAGAATCAAACCATATAAACAACACTTAAGCAATTTGCATACAGATCACACAAAATCACCACTTTCACAATTTCTGAAAACTTAAACAAGGAAAAGGAAGCTACCTTGTTGGACCTACATCCAGGCCCAACAGTGACTGAAAAGTCACCTCCAATCAGGCTGGGGCCTGAGCAGACTTTCTGGCAATTTTGAAGGCAAAAATGAAAATGATGATGATGATGAAGTTCTTAGTCCTTGTTTTGAACCTGCCAAAATCAAACAACCGAAAGCAAAGATAACCTGATACAAGAGCCTATAGGCTATAAGATTGACTTATTAACAAGTCACCTTATAGCTTATAGCTTTTAAAAATGAAACAGTAAAGTTAAAAAATGATTTTTATGGTTTTCTGAAAATGGCTAATGATACTAAATCAACAAACACCTCAAACCTTACTTGAGCTTGATATTCAACAAGAATATCATGCTCATGTAATCAGTTTAAAGCACTTGGATGAATAAATTAAAAACTGGTCAAACTTGAGTCTCCAAACAACATAAAAACAGAAAATAAAATTTCAACTTGAAAACTTAAAAATGAAAATGGAAAGTAAGTGGGCTCTTTTATTTCTCGTCAACAACTCAGTACCATTTCATTTAACTTAAAATAAACATGGATTTACAAGGTTATGACCAAAGAGAAGGAAAAAGAACTAAAAAAAATGAAAGTCCTATATGCCTTTATATAAAGGCTTACAAGGTTCTAGAAAGCAGAAAAAACATTAAACCCTAATGCTGTAAACTTCCTCTATTGCCCTTCTCGAATATTTGAAGATGCCAGAAAGATGCCAATTTTTGAACTTGGTCAAGAACCCATGTGATGAATTTTGGATGTATGTGGATGCCAGTGGTGGAAAGAAGATCTTGGACGTCCATATTTTCTTTGGGAGCACGAAAATGCTAATAGGCGTTGATTAGCTGTCCTCAGTTTGTCTTCAAGCTCGGATGTGGGTCAGGGGAGGGTTGGAGAGCCATGTGAGGGTGAGGGGGACGTTTTTGGGAGTTGGGTTTAGGTTTAGGGTGTGATGAATTATCAATCTGGAAATAATGGGATTATATCCCTTTGATTTGAGGGAATGGTAATTAGGGTTTATGAGGTGAGATTAGGGAATAATTAGGAGTGAAGGATGAACATTAGACGTTTCCCCCCATTTTAATTAATATAAAATCGGTTTAAAAACTGATTTATTTAAATAAAAGGGTTAGGGGTGGTGGGATCTGACGTGGTGTGGGAGAGTGAGGTGTAAGGATGTGAGTGGCTGGTGGAGGTGATGTGGCAGGATGATAGGCTGTGGTGGGTTGTGATGTCTGGCAATAACAGTCCCTTGGTTTCCTTGTTTTGTTCATGTTGTATAAAACAACTAAAAAGTCCATTTCCCTTTATAACAAGTTTTAATCACTTGTCAAATTTGGCCCGTTATGTTTACAAACTTTTATCAAGGACTTGAAATGTAATTTCTTCAATCTTCAAGGGCTGTTAGTGACATGTCTTCATACTTGAAGGTGTTGACTTGTTTGTTGACTTCTTGGAGGACCAATATTGGCAATTTAGTTTTGTTGAGGGACTAAATTTGCCAATTCTTCAAAGTTAAGGGTCCTTTTTGTAATTTTGATAAACTTTAGGGACCAAACTTGTAATTATGAAGATACAAGGGTATAAAGTGTCAATTCTTCCATATTGGAGGACCCTTCTTCAAAATTCTTCAAATCTTCAAGGGTTTCTTTGGAAAATTCTTCATTAGGGCTTGGTTCATCGTGCGGCTTCGTTTCCCGTGTTCGTTTTTGACTGATTCTTGTGATCTTTTGTCATTTTCTCAATATCCGTACCTAAAATACACAAGCAACAAACACAAGCATATATTTGGGTATTTGATGATATTTAATGCATTTTAAGCCCTATTTGGACGATGAGACTATGTATAAAAGCAGTCTCATCAAACCAATACATTTTTATAAAATACAATGTTTTTTTTCATTTTATTCTATATTATTATTATTATTATCTTATAAAATCCATTTAGGCTGGTTATAACTAAACTACTACACGTTTACAAGGTGTGGTGTTATTATTATCATTAGTATAATAAAATCTCCCTTTTTACTCTTTCCGTCTAGTTAAATACTTCTAAAATTTTAACTCCACTTAAGAAAATTTTTGTAAAATTTCTTTACCCCTAAAATGTATTATCACATGTTACATAGAAAACTAATCCAATTATTTTTAAGACAAATTTTTTTATAACTTACTACCACAAACATAAAAGAAAGATATGTAAGTCACGTTATCATACCATACACTTACAAATTATTTTCAAAGTCATTTTCCTATAATTAGCCTGACTTATTTGCAAGAAAATTTAGTAGTTCTCATTAATTAAAATACTTACCCGAATGTAGACACACATCAAAAGACTCAAAACGTCGTTGGAACTCCATCAAACTCCAGCACCATAAAACACGAGCAAACACAAGGTACGTTCAAGTTATAATAACTACTGAACGACCATATATCATAACTTAACACATACTAGTATATATACATCCACATATATATACCTATTAAATCACCCAAAACATACTCGTTACCATACATGTTAGATCAATCAATCGCTTCATACACTCGTTTTTTCCATACGAGTAATCGCCATCTTACAACAAGGCATAAAACCCATCACTAAAACCAGTCCATATCGTGTGACCCCATAATCACACAACATGACTATAACCCAAAACATATAACACACTAAAAAATATCCATACGTAGGCAACCGTTACATAAACCCACATATTATACATATTCCCAAAATCCACATCTCATCATATACAAGCATGTACTAACCCTCTTTCATGCAATCATACTTAGGAACCCATTGAAGTTGTGGTACTTGTATAACTATGTTGGCCACCATACTTATACAATTACCCTTTCCTCAATGTACTCCCTCCTATGATGATACTTATAAGAATCAATACAACATATAACACATAAATCCATCTACTCACATAAGCTCATAACCACATAAACAATAAGGTCCAAAAATCCATCTATTAAAATAATATATTCAAACTATTGGAATACATAAATCCATAGTCTAGCTAAAACAGCATAGATAAACTCCAACACAACATCATAATCAGTTATAAGTCATGTCGCCCATAAGAGTGGAAACAACTTAAAATCCTTCCTATCTACCTACTCCCAGTGACTCGAATCACCACATGATTCTTAGGGAACATGACTTAAACATCAGAAGAAAATACTATACATTAGGTACACCAAATAACTTACTATGGTGAAAGTAATTTATATATAAAATGCAAAACAGAAATTAACAGGTGACTAAGTATGGGAAACTACAGTTCAACTCATACTAGTCAAAATTCACAAAAAACAAAATTTAGTAAAATATAATCAAGACCACACGTAATCTTATGACACCTATATGCAGGGATCCTTAAGCTATAGACTAGGCTAGGCAACTTAATTCTCTATAACCATTGTCTCTGATACCATTCTATCACAACCCACCATGGCGGAATATGGGGCGCGACGTATGGATATTGATGTAGGTTTTTCGTACACGTTTTAGGAAAAACGCGTATGAGTGGCAAGTATTAAGTTATACGCTTTAGGAAAAACGTAAAACCGAATAAATGCAAGTTCGTTCTCGAAGGAGGTGTGTATTATGTGTGCCAATTATGTAAAATCACAATGTTTGGATTAGTGACGTTTTTGGTTGAGAAAGAGAAAAATTAAAGACGAGCTACGCTACGATTAAACTACGACGAATTAACGTAAAACGCGAACGTAAATACGTAAAACGTGACGAAATTAAAATTAAAACCTAAAAATTAATTAAATGATTAATCTAAGTCTTAAATAATATAAATAAGAATAAAAATCCAACAAATATATTTTAAAGCCTTTTATTAATTAAATATTCAATTTTTAATGCTAATTAAAGCCCAAAAATTAAATATAATTAACAAAATGCCCAAAATATTAATTTATTGAACTAATAAGTCACTTATATTATTTAAAGACTAAAAACTATTTTTCTTCAAATTTAAAAAACTATTTTTCTAATTTTAAATGACTTAAAACTATTTTTAAATTAAAATAATCATAAAAAATAATAAAATAATGACAAAATTAATCTAACAATTTTAAAAATCTTAAATTATCCTAATGAACAGTAGAAAATTGAAAAAGTTTGAAAAAAGTAAAATTTTTCACTAAAAGACAAAACAGTTTATTAATTAAACCCTAATTAACTTAAATTAATTATAAAAAATAACTAAAAAGTGAACAGTGACTAATTTTTAATCTAAAAATCTTAAATTAATTTTCTTAATCTATAAAAAATTTTAAAACTAAAATTTATAAACTTTTGTCACTAAAAGACAAAAACAGAATAGTTAAAAATAAATTAAAAATGCAATAAAACCAAAAAAATACTTAATGAACAGTAACCTAAAATTAAATTATACTGAAAAATTAAGAATAAAATAAGAAAAATATTGCAACAAAAATCAAACCCTAATTCCTAATAATGCCCACTAAAGACAAAAATATTGGAATCTGATAGTGACAAGTTACCACTTTCTGTTTTTTAGTGAAGCAGTGGGAACAACAACCTTATCAGTGGGAAAGGAGTTCCCACTGACAGTTTAAAAAAACGGGTCTGAGGAGAATTAAGCTTGTGACTTGCTTGTTTGGTGATATTTTCTGGATACAATGGCACCCCCACACTCATGGAAGTGTGGGGAGTCAGTTTAAACACTAAAACACAAACTCAACTAGCAAAAATCACACACAATGAGGCAGATTGCAGTTACTGTAACAAATAAGGGGGCTGTTATGATTTTGCTGGTGCAATTGACACTAGGATGATTTTTAAAAGCCTAATATTTGCTCAAATGATTACCAAATCACAACTAATTGATTAAGAACCCTATATAACACCCACTCTTAACAGTCTACAAGATTAGATGGTGAAAAACACTAAATCAAAGCTATCTAAGGCTTACTGAATGTATTGGCTATATTTTTACCAAATTTTAACAAACAAAATCCATTTAAAACTTGCCCTAAATGAAAACCAACCACTGATATAACATGTAACTTACAAAGAGAGTATGTGAAGGCAGGTACTCAGTCAAAAACTAGTCAAACTTTATCACTAAGCCCTTATCCCAAACACCCCTTTAAAATTCTGCTCTAAATAGATTAAGCTAAGATAATGAGCAAACTTACTTGAATCACTAAATTTATGCTTAACTAATCAGTAAACAAGCATGAATCACTATACTTTACTAAGCAGAATCAAACACATACCAATTACAAGTATTCACTCCAACTTTTCACAAAATCACACAAGTCATTAATATCAAGCAAACTAAGAGGGTTCAAGCCCAGGTTTGTACCTCGTGGGACCCACATCCGGGCCCCACTATGGCTGAGGCCATCTCCTTGTTAGCTTAGAAGAAAGGGCTTAGGAATGATGAAGCTGAATGTCGAGAAAAGAATACAATGTCTTCACTAACTAATGACAGAAAATGGAATGATGGCTTCCTGTTGAAACTTGTATCCTGCACATAGACCACTCAAACCAGGAGAACACTTCAAGCAGCAATAGACCACAAGCTTTAAGCTTGTGGCTGTTGCTACAGTGAGATTAGTAAAAGGAAATAATCCAAAATATTTTGAAAACAGGTTTATTAAAACTCAAGAGTTTTTTTTCTTGAAGACAAATAACTTTTGAAGACTTATATGGAATAAAACTGAAACCCAACCAACCTAATACATCTTTCTGAAAACCACCAAAGCTCAAGTCCACTTTCACTTTCTTGAAGCTTAGGTTTCAGAAAAATGTATAGAAGGTATGATTTTGGGAACCAAATCCTTTTGCAAGTAAGTAAAAAACAGTAGAAAACAAGCAACACTCTTTGATGATGTTAAACTTGTAGACTAGGTGTCAACTAAGCTACAAGCAACTTTATCAAATGATGTTTCTCAAAAATGACCAATCAAGGGCTTCTTTTGATAAACAGAACTTAAAGGATCCAAGACAAACAGAATTTAAAATTTTGCATGAAAAGTAAATCTAAAGTAAAGAAAAACAGTAGATGGAACTCAAATTATATATCATTCAATAATTCTCTAAGTTACATAGAATGTTGAGATGAATAAAATTTGGAACAACCTTTCTAGTCATAAGCTGCTACTATATATACAAGTACAATATGAAACCCTAGACGAATTACAAATCACTAAATTGCCCTTGGAAGAATCTTGGTATATGCTTGAAGATGCCATCATTTGAATTTTCTTCTAGACCATTCTGTGGTATCATGTGTTTGCACAGCTGGAGAATATGATCCTAGGCGTCCATTTGTTGTGCCCTCCAAGGAATGCTTATTATCCATTGATTTAGTCAAAAGGTTTTAGGAACGTGGGGCAGGGGAGTGCTTGTGAGGGGACAGGGGAAGGTGTAGTCGTTTTCTGGGTTGAGTAGGGTGTTGGGTAAATGGTGAGAAACTTTTCCCCTATGGTTAATTAAGTTTTGGTGTGAGGGATTGATCTATTGAAGCTGGAAAGTAAATTAGGGTTAGGGAGGATGATGTTGATTAACTTAGATTAGATCCTAAGTTGTGTTTAGTAAAAATGTTTCCCCCGTTTTTCAAAATATTAAACAAGTAAAAAAAACTTGTTTAGTGGATTCTGACGTGGTGGAGTATCATTGGTGGAGGGGTGTGAGGTGTAGGGATGGTTGGCTGGTATTTGTTTAGTTGTCTAGGCAATTATAGTCCCCCAATTCCCATACTCATGCTAAATCAAGTTTCAAACAGGCAAGTGTAATTTCCTTTGTTATAAGTTTCACCAACTTGCTGAATTTAGCCCATTTTAGTCTTAAACTTTTAATAAGGACTAATATTGTAACAAATGAATTATTCAAGGGCTATTCATGTAATATCTTCAAACATGGAGGACATTTCTTTCCAATGATGATTTCTCCAAGGTCTTTTCTTGCCAAATCTTCAAAAATGAGGGACCAATGTTGACAATCTTCAAAACTTCAAGGGTAATTTTGGAAATTCCATATTTGGGCCCGGTTTCTTGTGCGGCTTCGTTTCCCGTGTTCGTTTTTGCTTGATTCCTTTGATCTTATGGTGAATTCACGATATCCGTACCTGAAATACACAATGAACAAACACAGGCATATTTTTGGGTATTTTGATGACATTTTAAGCGTTTTAAGCCCGATTTGGACGATGAGACTATGTATAAATACAGTCTCATCACTCCCCCATACTAAACCATTGCCGTGTCCCCACGCAATGCTAGAATTAAGTATCGTAGCACTTCCAAAATTCATTTTATGACGACTTTTATTCAAGACATAAATTTAAATAAACTACTACACGTGTTTTAGACATAATGTATTGTTTTCATCACGAGAATGTGACTTTTGGGATCATAGAACGAGAACACGTGAATGCTTCGTTAGAAATAATTTCGTCGTCCTCGATTTTCACCCAATTCCATGCTAAGCTCGTAACGAGATCATTGTTATTATAAGTTAGCAACACGAACACATCTCATGAGTGTTAATTACGAACCTAAACTCCCTTATTCCTACTTGGTATCTCTTATATTTTATTTTGTCTTAATGATCACGAGGATACATCATCGACTTATGCGTGAATAGAGATTAAGTCTAAAAATAGAAACTTAACGGTGTAACCAAAATCATCAAATCAATAATTCACCCCAATAGACAACGATGTCAAAAAATTAAGTCAACAAGAAGGACCGATAAACACGATTTTGTAACGGTTTTGAACATGAGACTTATTACCAAGACTTTTATACGCCCCCTAACGGAAGGGCCTTATTATCTTTGGTTTACCTCCATCTTTTATTCAACTTCGCCATGAAGCTTTTATTATGACTTCGGTCTTGCCTTGCCTTTTATTATCCGCCTCATCGGTGGTTTTATTAGCCAAAGACGTATATCCTCACGCTAAAGCGAATTTTGGATCTTTAAAGCTTCGAAGATTAAGGCTTGATTCACTTTCAATTTGGGCATAGATTTTTCGGCCTTGTGAGCTTCAAATTTTTGCTTAATTTAGGTGAGCACTTGAAATCTTATTATTAGGAGAAGCTTTCGATTATTCGGGTGCCAATACTTCAAAACCGTGACGCTGGCGATACCATAATGTTTTCCCAATTTAATTACATGGAAGCTACCAAAACAAATTAGAAACCCAACAATAGTGACTAAACCGCCAAATCAATATTTATTAACAATTTATTATGCAAAAGCGTTGGGAGAATAAGCTAATAATTACTACACATAAGATCGTGACGATTACGAGACATATAAATAACTCTATCATTTCTCGTCCTCATTTAAGAGACTTAGCCTAAGAAAGTTAAGGAATCGAAGCTAAGTGCTCAACACGCACGGTCGAGTCAAAAATTACTCTCGTTCTCACCATCGGAAAACCTACATTCGTGTCTTAAACACTTATGAAAAACTAGAAAAATTTTAAAATTTGGCCATTTTTGGCCTTATTTTGCATAAAAAGATAACAAAAAGATGAATATTGGATTGCGTGTTGACGTAAGCAAGGTGAAGTATCTACTCACCCCCTATACTAAAACTAAACATTGTCCTCAATGTTTCGAGTCTAGGGGTGTAAACACCCCCATACTAGAGACGAAGTCGAATGCTTAATCTCGAGCATGGAAAGGGTAAAACGAATAACCTAAAAGCCGTTTATGAATTATGCTAATAAGATAAACGTTAGAACATAAAAGGATATCATCGGATATCGGAATCTCCAAAGGCAACGATCGAAGCTCGAGTGATCCAAAAAACGAACACGAGAGGCTTCAATGATGACGATGAACCTAATAGATCACAATCACAAACAACCACGAAACAAAGGTAGGAAGAGCACAAGTCCCCTCGTTACATTAACTAAGAAAGCAATAATATGTACAAGGATAAGCATGAGAATCCCCCACGAGGCACCTTGTTTTTGTTAACCGAGTCAAAAGCTCGACTCGAATCCCCATAAATGTGATCATTTAGGGATAATCTTGGTTTGGTCATTTTTGGTGGGGCTTACATGATAAACAAGGCCCAAAAGTACATGGAGTACTTTAAAAACCCGATAAACGTATACCGGGGTCAAAGATAGCGTCTTCGTTTTCGGATGAAAGACGAAACAGCGCCACTCCAACACAAATCCCAATGGGATAGAAGAAAATAGATAAGAAGTAGAAAGGTGGGGCAATGGGTAAGGCAACATAATGAGCTACTCGAGGTAGACTCACACCAAGCAAATAGATACGATTTCCATTTATTGCATTGGTGGAAGACCGAGATTTCCCTTTACAAGCAATTCCGGGATCGTAAATCTCGTCCTCGGTGGTAAAGTGTGAGGGAACATTTGGGGCTTCCCCCATACTAAGACCACACTCACCCTCGTCAAAAGGAGTAGACGAGGTGGTAGCACTCATATAACGCGGTGATGACGGAGTTAAACTTGTAGAAAAATCATTTAAAACATTTTTAAAATCTTTTCCTTTTTCATCGTTCACAAACTCTTTATGAAAACCCGATTGAATAATGTCGAAAATATTTGGCGTGTCAAATTGAAAATTAGTCGCGCTAAAAATCCTCACATTTAAGTCGTGGTTAGGGGGTGGTGGATTATATAAGTTCTCAAAACGTCGATCAATAAAGAACACCACCCCCTCGGGGTCTACATACTCGTTATCCTCATGAACGTCGATCTCATCGATTTCCTCATCAAAGATAGGCTTGTCAAACCAAGGTTTGTCATTCCCCTCCTTGAGTATCTTAGAAACTCTCTCGAAGAGATCACGATCAAGCACGAAACCATCATTCTTTTGTGGGGATCGTTGATAAGTTAGATCCTCACGAATGTGGTAAACGTCATTCTCAAATGAGGAGTGTTTATAAGGTAACTCCTCGAGAATGGGACTTGTGTCTATAGCAAGAAAATCATCGACCTCCTTAAAGAATTCTTCATCATCACAATTGTGAAACGAAGGAGGATCGATGATATGGTCATCAACGTTCTCGAATTCATCATCAAAAATGGGATTATGATGAAAAATAGGTTCGTATACGGAATTCGAGTACGTTGTGAAAGTGTCGTCATTCTCATCATCATAAGAAATTTCCGACATGAGATCGTCCTCTTCATTTGAAGATTTATCAAAGGGTAAATCCTCGAAGATGGATGGCGGATTAGCAAGTATATGCTCGATCTCGGCAAAATCACCATCGTCATCAAAGAAAGTATCGATGTGAGCAAGTTCTCGAGTGGATTTCTCAAGAGTCACAACCATGGACTTACAAGTCGAATGACTATGCTTAGGTGACATTTCTATGATGGATGAGATTGCATTGGGTTGGGCCACTTCCTTAGCCTTAATGGATTTGGGGCTAGGAGTGGGAGGCACTTCAATGGTTTTAGAAGTATAGGCCTCAAAGTCATGGTCCTTCGAAGGTGGTGAAGACGAGCCCATATTGGTCTTTGTCGTGATGGCACTAACGTCGCCCTTCGGAATTGGTGTTTCACTTGTTTCGCTAAAAACATCCCAAAGTGAGTTTTCATCCATAAATTTACACATACCCTTTTGAATTAGGTATACGTATTCTTTATCATTAAAATCATCATCTTTAAAACCGTTTTTCTTAATTCTTTCAAAACATGCATCAAGCTTCATTCTTTCCGCTAAAGTAAACATTTTGAAATCATTAGGATTTGAATCATTAGGTTTTGAAACCTCGGTTTTTTCATTCTCATAAAATCCTTGGGATTTTCTAGCGAAAAAGTCTATTTTCTCATCCCCATATCTCATAGTAAGTCTCCCCTCGTGAACGTCGATTACGGTTCGAGCCGTCGATAAGAATGGTCGGCCTAAAATAATGGGACATTTAGGGTCACACTCGTAATCGGATATAACGAAATCCACGGGAAAAACAAACTTTCCAATCCTAACATAGACATCCTCGGCTATTCCAATTGGTATAAGTGGAGTACAATTTGCAAGCTCGATTGTCATGTTCGTGGGGGTAAGCGAAGGCAATCTCATCAATTTCCAAAGAGAATGAGGCATGAGATTGATGCTAGCACCTAAATCGGCAAGGGCTAAACATCCCTCAATCTCGGAAAAATCACAAGGTAATAGAAATTGGCCCGGATCCTTTTCCTTTCTCGGCATACGCCTTTTGGGTTTTTTAAGAAGGATCGAAGCACAAGTTTCTTCAAGGGTTACTTTGGTAAGGTCGACAAAGCTCTCTTTTTGAACCGTGGATGGAATTTGAGGTACACGAGGGTGTGCACTCTTTTCCTTGGTCGCCACGTTCACCCCATCGACTTTAGAACAAGAAGACGTCTTAGAAGTCGAGGGTTGAGAGGGATAAACAACACGGAATCCTTCAAGGTTAGGGGTAATCACACGACCTTTCTCACGAGACGAGGCGGCTTTACATTGTTCTTTCGGATTAGCAACGGTGTCACTAGGTAACGAACTCGATGACGAACCCGAGGCTTTGTTCATTATAGCCGAAAACATCTTTTTAATATCAATTTGCCCTTGCTCAATCTTCGTGTTTTGCAATTTCAAAGTATTTGTAAAGTCGTTTTTCAAAGTACCAATTTCTCCCTCTAATCGTCTCATATTAGCCTCATTCGTTTTAATGTAATTTTGAAAATCGTTTGACGAACTATTTTGATTTGAATTAAAGTTCCCTTGGTTTTGATTATTTCTTTGAAAATTCCCTTGATTACCACTTGAAAAATTGTTACCTTGATTGTTGTTGTTGTTATTTGAAAAATTCGAGTTTTGGTTATTGTCTCGATTTTGCCAAGTTATATTACGACCTTGATTATAACCTCCTTGATTTTGATTCGAAAAATTTCCTTGTTGATTATTTCCTTGAAAATTGTTTCGATTTTGAAAATTGTTGCCTTGGTTATAATTGCCTTGTTGTGATGGACCGGCGTTATTCTGATTTGAAAAATTGTTGTTTAACGCACTCACATTTGACGTTTGGCCATCCGTAGCCGCACACTCGTAATAATTATGAGGTCCACCACAAAACGTACACGAAACCTCAACCGCTTTCACCGTAGCGGGAGCGTCTTTCTTTTGCATCTCAATGAGATAAGACGTGAACACATTCGTCAACTTATCGACTTTTGCATCAACTCTCTCAATGTCGCGATTAGAACTACTAACATTGGCGACATTGGCAACACTCGGTGCATTGCGGAGTTGGTAAACCTTGGATCGGTTCTCGATAATTATCAAAGCTTCTCTCGGAGTCTTACACAAAAAGTTGCCACCGGCGGCGGAATTCAACGAGTCTTGTTCGTGAAAATTAAGACCGTTGTAAAACGTATCGATTTGGTGCAACTCGGAAAAACCATGGTGAGGACATTGCCTAAGCAATTCCTTAAAACGATCCCACGCGTCTCTAAAAGATTCATTCGGTTTTTGCTCAAATTTTGTAATCTCGTTTTTGAAAAACGTTGTCTTAGACGGTGGGAAAAAATAATTAACGAACTTGGAAACGAGATCCTTCCACGTAGTTATGGAATTAGGTGGCTCTTTCTCGTACCAATCCTTGGCGGCACCATCGAGCGAGTACGGAAAAAGCATAAGCTTGACGACATCGGCGTCGACGTTCTTAAACTTGCTCGTGGCCAAAAGACGATCAAAATTCCGAATATGGTCGTGAGGATTATCGGCTTCACGACCTCGAAACTTCGTAGCTTGGATCAACGAAAGCATTCCGCTCTTGATCTCAAAATTCTCCGCCTCGATAGCGGGAATTACGATCGCGTCTCCATAACCCTCGGTGGGCGCTTGGAGCAATTCCATCATAGAACGATTATCGGCCATCTCCTCTACGGTTTCTTCAACAACGATATTAGGAACGTCGGTTTCTAATTCTCGTCTACGTCGTCGATTCCTTCGATTACGATTGCGTCGATTCGAAGCTTCACTAGAATTGGAATAGTCCTTCGATCGAGTGCGCATGCACTAAGCGTAGAATGGGTGGTAGCAAAGAAGATTCTTTTTTGCGGCTTTTTGATTTTTCAATTTTTTTTGGTTTTTGATTGGTTTTTTTAATTTTTTTTTTGGATTTTTGAATGTATTACGTAGACAAAAATCTACAAATCTCCCCTCGAATCGACTTTCTCGATTAAAGGAGCCTCAAAGAATGAAAACGATCACGTGGAGTGAACGTTCTCGATGACTTTAGAACGTTGGTGGAACACCAAAACGTTCAAGAGGTTTTAATCTTGAAAACACAAGCAAATATAATATACGTAGATAATACTTGGGCGGCAAACCCTCGATTAGCTCTCTTTCTCAAAACACGCACAAGCAAGCGGAGGAAACGAGGTGGCGCGAAGCACTTAAGAGCCTTTTTCCTTTAGGTCGTGAAATACAACCGCCTTATACCCACCTTATAGTTTGTGTTAATTGAAATTAAGCCTCACGAAAGTATTTATCTATTTTGCCTTTAAACTTTTGCTTTGGATTCGAATACAATGATCGAGTGATGAAATCCCGAATCAAGGTTGTGATTTCTCACGTATTTGGAGTACTTGTATATTTATTTGTTCTTACGTAGTACAATATAGTAATAATATATTCACAAAGAAAAACGAAAAACCAATATATCTACAATATAGTAAAGATTGATTTGTGTTTAATTTAGGAAAATTAAACACGATTTATTTGGATATTATACTATAATAGAGAAAAATAACAAAAATGAGTATGTACGATATTCACGCTTTCCAAAAAAATGAAAAGCTAAAACGCACTACTCACACAAACACGATACTAATAATAATGGCACACAAACACCTCCCCGGCAGCGGCGCCAAAAATTTGATGTAGGTTTTTCGTACACGTTTTAGGAAAAACGCGTATGAGTGGCAAGTATTAAGTTATACGCTTTAGGAAAAACGTAAAACCGAATAAATGCAAGTTCGTTCTCGAAGGAGGTGTGTATTATGTGTGCCAATTATGTAAAATCACAATGTTTGGATTAGTGACGTTTTTGGTTGAGAAAGAGAAAAATTAAAGACGAGCTACGCTACGATTAAACTACGACGAATTAACGTAAAACGCGAACGTAAATACGTAAAACGTGACGAAATTAAAATTAAAACCTAAAAATTAATTAAATGATTAATCTAAGTCTTAAATAATATAAATAAGAATAAAAATCCAACAAATATATTTTAAAGCCTTTTATTAATTAAATATTCAATTTTTAATGCTAATTAAAGCCCAAAAATTAAATATAATTAACAAAATGCCCAAAATATTAATTTATTGAACTAATAAGTCACTTATATTATTTAAAGACTAAAAACTATTTTTCTTCAAATTTAAAAAACTATTTTTCTAATTTTAAATGACTTAAAACTATTTTTAAATTAAAATAATCATAAAAAATAATAAAATAATGACAAAATTAATCTAACAATTTTAAAAATCTTAAATTATCCTAATGAACAGTAGAAAATTGAAAAAGTTTGAAAAAAGTAAAATTTTTCACTAAAAGACAAAACAGTTTATTAATTAAACCCTAATTAACTTAAATTAATTATAAAAAATAACTAAAAAGTGAACAGTGACTAATTTTTAATCTAAAAATCTTAAATTAATTTTCTTAATCTATAAAAAAATTTAAAACTAAAATTTATAAACTTTTGTCACTAAAAGACAAAAACAGAATAGTTAAAAATAAATTAAAAATGCAATAAAACCAAAAAAATACTTAATGAACAGTAACCTAAAATTAAATTATACTGAAAAATTAAGAATAAAATAAGAAAAATATTGCAACAAAAATCAAACCCTAATTCCTAATAATGCCCACTAAAGACAAAAATATTGGAATCTGATAGTGACATGTTACCACTTTCTGTTTTTTAGTGAAGCAGTGGGAACAACAACCTTATCAGTGGGAAAGGAGTTCCCACTGACAGTTTAAAAAAACGGGTCTGAGGAGAATTAAGCTTGTGACTTGCTTGTTTGGTGATATTTTCTGGATACAATGGCACCCCCACACTCATGGAAGTGTGGGGAGTCAGTTTAAACACTAAAACACAAACTCAACTAGCAAAAATCACACACAATGAGGCAGATTGCAGTTACTGTAACAAATAAGGGGGCTGTTATGATTTTGCTGGTGCAATTGACACTAGGATGATTTTTAAAAGCCTAATATTTGCTCAAATGATTACCAAATCACAACTAATTGATTAAGAACCCTATATAACACCCACTCTTAACACTCTACAAGATTAGATGGTGAAAAACACTAAATCAAAGCTATCTAAGGCTTACTGAATGTATTGGCTATATTTTTACCAAATTTTAACAAACAAAATCCATTTAAAACTTGCCCTAAATGAAAACCAACCACTGATATAACATGTAACTTACAAAGAGAGTATGTGAAGGCAGGTACTCAGTCAAAAACTAGTCAAACTTTATCACTAAGCCCTTATCCCAAACACCCCTTTAAAATTCTGCTCTCAATAGATTAAGCTAAGATAATGAGCAAACTTACTTGAATCACTAAATTTATGCTTAACTAATCAGTAAACAAGCATGAATCACTATACTTTACTAAGCAGAATCAAACACATACCAATTACAAGTATTCACTCCAACTTTTCACAAAATCACACAAGTCATTAATATCAAGCAAACTAAGAGGGTTCAAGCCCAAGTTTGTACCTCGTGGGACCCACATCCGGGCCCCACTATGGCTGAGGCCATCTCCTTGTTAGCTTAGAAGAAAGGGCTTAGGAATGATGAAGCTGAATGTCGAGAAAAGAATACAATGTCTTCACTAACTAATGACAGAAAATGGAATGATGGCTTCCTGTTGAAACTTGTATCCTGCACATAGACCACTCAAACCAGGAGAACACTTCAAGCAGCAATAGACCACAAGCTTTAAGCTTGTGGCTGTTGCTACAGTGAGATTAGTAAAAGGAAATAATCCAAAATATTTTGAAAACAGGTTTATTAAAACTCAAGATATTTTTTTCTTGAAGACAAATAACTTTTGAAGACTTATATGGAATAAAACTGAAACCCAACCAACCTAATACATCTTTCTGAAAACCACCAAAGCTCAAGTCCACTTTCACTTTCTTGAAGCTTAGGTTTCAGAAAAATGTATAGAAGGTATGATTTTGGGAACCAAATCCTTTTGCAAGTAAGTAAAAAACAGTAGAAAACAAGCAACACTCTTTGATGATGTTAAACTTGTAGACTAGGTGTCAACTAAGCTACAAGCAACTTTATCAAATGATGTTTCTCAAAAATGACCAATCAAGGGCTTCTTTTGATAAACAGAACTTAAAGGATCCAAGACAAACAGAATTTAAAATTTTGCATGAAAAGTAAATCTAAAGTAAAGAAAAACAGTAGATGGAACTCAAATTATATATCATTCAATAATTCTCTAAGTTACATAGAATGTTGAGATGAATAAAATTTGGAACAACCTTTCTAGTCATAAGCTGCTACTATATATACAAGTACAATATGAAACCCTAGACGAATTACAAATCACTAAATTGCCCTTGGAAGAATCTTGGTATATGCTTGAAGATGCCATCATTTGAATTTTCTTCTAGACCATTCTGTGGTATCATGTGTTTGCACAGCTGGAGAATATGATCCTAGGCGTCCATTTGTTGTGCCCTCCAAGGAATGCTTATTATCCATTGATTTAGTCAAAAAGTTTTAGGAACGTGGGGCAGGGGAGTGCTTGTGAGGGGACAGGGGAAGGTGTAGTCGTTTTCTGGGTTGAGTAGGGTGTTGGGTAAATGGTGAGAAACTTTTCCCCTATGGTTAATTAAGTTTTGGTGTGAGGGATTGATCTATTGAAGCTGGAAAGTAAATTAGGGTTAGGGAGGATGATGATGATTAACTTAGATTAGATCCTAAGTTGTGTTTAGTAAAAATGTTTCCCCCGTTTTTCAAAATATTAAACAAGTAAAAAAAACTTGTTTAGTGGATTCTGACGTGGTGGAGTATCATTGGTGGAGGGGTGTGAGGTGTAGGGATGGTTGGCTGGTATTTGTTTAGTTGTCTAGGCAATTATAGTCCCCCAATTCCCATACTCATGCTAAATCAAGTTTCAAACAGGCAAGTGTAATTTCCTTTGTTATAAGTTTCACCAACTTGCTGAATTTGGCCCATTTTAGTCTTAAACTTTTAATAAGGACTAATATTGTAACAAATGAATTATCCAAGGGCTATTCATGTAATATCTTCAAACATGGAGGACATTTCTTGCCAATGATGATTTCTCCAAGGTCTTTTCTTGCCAAATCTTCAAAAATGAGGGACCAATGTTGACAATCTTCAAAACTTCAAGGGTAATTTTGGAAATTCCATATTTGGGCCCGGTTTCTTGTGCGGCTTCGTTTCCCGTGTTCATTTTTGCTTGATTCCTTTGATCTTATGGTGAATTCACGATATCCGTACCTGAAATACACAATGAACAAACACAGGCATATTTTTGGGTATTTTGATGACATTTTAAGCGTTTTAAGCCCGATTTGGACGATGAGACTATGTATAAATACAGTCTCATCAGATATCATCACAACAATAACGTGTCTATAGAGATAACTAAATGAAATGAAAATAATATAAATGGTGACACAATGTCATGAAGATATCTCAAGCAATGTAGGCGTCTAGGTAAGTAGGTAACATGTCTACCTCTTACCAAACATATACAATTAACAAATAACAAACATATAGGTGTCTACAAAGTATCACTTATTCAAACATAAATAAAGACTAAGAGGAAAGGGGGTTCCTCCAAATGCAATCCTAAGCCTTCCACTAGCCACTCCTATTCTCATGCTTAACCACATTCTCACCTGAAAGAGACACTAAAACACGTCAACATAAAGTTGGTGAGAGTTATTGGTTTAGACTCCAACGCCAAATCAGTTATAAGCTGTGAATAACAACCATTAACAAAAGAACATATGGACAATGTGCTACAATTATGTATTAACAACTAGCACTCAAGATTAACCAATCACCACAAATCCAAGGCTCCAAGCCTTACCAATGGCCACAATTCCAAGGCTCCAAGGCTTACCAATAACCATGGTCCCATAGGTGCCCATACACCTATGAACCAATCCCAAGGCCCGCCTTGTCAACATCCCCTTGGTACCAAGTCAAACCACAATAACTGAGACGGTACGTGTCCCCCGATCCAAATCATAAACACAATCAAGAATCACACATCAGTTAATCACATAAGTGTACACACAAGTCCATCAAAAACCATAAAAACATTCACAGCATTCTTTACAAAACTATACAGTGTCTCTTCCATCCCATCTAGAATTCAAATCATACAAAGACATCGGACTATGAAACTCACCTGAACAAGCTTCTCCAAGTACCCGCGCTCTAGCACAAATCTAAATACACAAACGTATATAATCAAGACATAAAACACATACCAAAATGGCTCATCAATCTATGATGGATATCTAACCTTCTCCTACAACTTAACCCCATTTATATGCCATAATCATCTCATTACACCCCTCTATAAAGCCCTTAACTTAGTTTCATAACTCGTCCCGTTAACATTTAACCCAAAACAGTCCCGTTTTTCACACTCCGTATTATGATCCAAACGCCCACCAAACCTAAACCAAATTCCTTGTAATGAAGACCCCATAAACTTATGTGTTAGCTAAAATCGCAGCCCTTGCCCCAACATCAAAGCTAATCATAAGTCTCCGATATACAACTTATACTTTCGCCTATTCAGATTCTACCGATTTTGAACATATGAAATGTTTGTTATGATCAGAGGGTCTTAACCTATCCCATTTGCTTAGCCCTTCTCCAGATATTTTATTTAATATATGATCTAAGTCTCATGTTCATTTTAAGCTCCAGTTATAACCCGAAGTATCCCAAACAATTCAAAACATAAAATGAAAACAAGCTGATCCAAAAACTGTTTTGACACCCGACTGATGTAACCTGTTTTTGACCCACTTCTCTACCTCCAATTTAGTTCTCATTACTTGTATTTGAAAGCTAATTCAATTACCTTTCCAGGGACATAAGATTCGAAAATTAAAAGTTTATAGAACTCTAGATATAATAAAAACAATGGACCAAAAATTCTGCCCAGTTTTTAAAAACGAATTTAAACATGATTAAACCCTAATTACCATCACTAATCTTCATAATAACCAAAGTAATCATATCATATGAACCCTAAAATCACTAATTTCAGAAAACTCACAAACCCTAATCTATCATAATATCAATTACATGATTAGATTGATTAAAATCATTAATAGAACAAGGGTTTTGAAGGTTTTACCTTATAAGTCAATGGAAGATCTTTATTTTTGAAACCCTAATTGGCCACCATTGTTGAATTTCGGCTAGGAGTTGTTATGGAGCTTAAAAATATGATTATTTTGGTTATGGATTGGGTTTGGTTAAGTCCTAAAGGCCCCCTAATCCCATTACAAGTCCATTGGGCCTGTTTTTGGGTTTTTCCTTCTTTCTTTCTTTTAGCCGCCCAACCCAAAGCCCAAAACCACTATTTGGCCGACTTTTATACTCCACCTACTATAAATTAACTATTATTTATTATTACCTTATATTACCTTAATTTATTTCAGCTCCTAAAGCCTCTGAAACCTTAAAACCGCAAAACTAGTCAAATTTACGCGTATACCGTAAAAGACGTAAAAATATACAGTTTTATAAAAACTCTCAGAATATAAAATAAACTATATAACTAAGTCCTAAATTACTTAAAACCATACCGTAAATTATTCCCGTGACTAAATACCTCTTCCGAGACCCCTAAATGCAATACCTTAAACCGTAAAAATACGATTTTCTATAATACATATACGTATACGTAAAACCACTAAACAACACCATCTCATTTCATAGTCACTACATTGTGAGCTCATGAACATGAAATCATCACACATCGGTTCACTCACAAGGTACCCCGTACCCGAAACAATATCCAAACCATAATCTATACACACCAATTAGCACATAAACACGTAAAGGCATGTAACTTGCACAAAATAAAACTAAGTGACGAACCTAAGAACCACGGTTGTCACATAACTGGAAAGAAACAATGGTTTAATTCTTAACTGAACTTAAACATGTTCCAAGCCTCTACGCAATATCTTAGTGATCTTGCCAGAACACTCAGAGTGATACCTTAGTGTTCACAGTGATGAGTGGAAAATCCTTCTAGTGTTAACCTCAAACAGTACTTGGTAGGTAACTTGTAAGATTCTATATGAATCAAGCTCGTGACAACTGGAAAGCAACGATGGTGCGATTCTTTAATGAATCAAACTTGTTTCAGGAATCGGAACTGACGGCTTCAATCATGAGGATCATTTTATCCAAATGATTCACTCTTTACGTTCGCAGTAAGCTTTGGACGGTCGAGTAAAGAGAACGGGTTTACCCGCAAAATCTTGTCAAGGATATTTTTAATTAAATCTACCTGCCACAAGTACGATATTCTATCGTCCAACGATCTTCACTGACCGGAGGTAAAATGCTACCGAATTAGAATGAAATGTTCAAAGCCATTTCGTTCGTATCTACTTATGTTACGGCATTTGAAGACGGTGGCGTTGCGGAATCCGAGAAGAAGTCGTCCCTGCATGCTTATACTTTATGCACTTAATACTTCATCTAATTCTAGAAAGCCTAAAAGTCAAGACTTCCGCTGTATCGAACTCTAAAAGTTTCAAGAATTACAAAGGTATAAGTATGTGGGACATGAAGTCACGAAGAGGCGAAGATCACAAGTGAAGGATGCACAAGATCAAGGCAAGAGGTTAATACTAAAATTGATATCAAAGATCAACCCATCAGCATGTTCACCTGAAAAAAAGAAAGAAAAGAAAGACCTAGACTATGAGCTCAAGACAAGCATAGAATGCTAGGTTTATTTTATTATTGTAACTTGGGTAACGCCATTGTTTGGAGTGACCTCCCTTAGGGGGAGATTGTTGGAAATACGTTTTACGTATTAGGAAGGTTCGGTCACTCCAACAATAGATTAAGTTATAGCTCGTAGTCTAGTATTATTAAGTTAAGTAAACAAGGCCATGCCAAGCCCATGAGTTGCATAGGCCGATGACCCATTATGTAAGCCCAAGCCCATCACAAGGCTTGGGTATATAAACCCTCTCCTTAGTTGTAGAGGGTGTTGGTTCACATATTTTCACATAGTAAGAAAGTGTTTTCTTCTACTTTCTCTCACAAAAGTGTGTGTGATCTTATCATATATCTATCTCTTTCTCTCTCTAGAATATACATAGATTTACAATATCATACATCTTTAGTATGGGGGTGTTCCACCCTTAGACTCGAAACATTGAGGACAATGTTTAACTTTAGTATGGGGGGGTGAATAGATACTCGACCTTGCTAAACCTTCACGCTTCCCAAAGCTTATCGTTTTATTTTTCGTTTTGTTTCAAAATAAGGCTAAAATGGCCAAATTTTAAAATTTTTCTCATGTTTTCATAAGTGTTTAAGACACGAATGTAGATTTTCCGATGGCGAGAATAAGAGTAATTTTTGACTCGACCGCGCGTGTTGAGCACTTAACTTCGATTCCTTACTTTATATTAGGCTAAGTCTCTTCAATGAGGATGAGAAATGATAGCATTAATTATAAGTTACTATGCTAAACGTAGAATAGGCGTATTCTTTCAAAAACTCATGTGTCCTAATTATTTGCTTATTCTCGCCACAGTTGTATATAAATTTTGTTAATAAATATTGACTTAGCGGTTTAATCTTAATTGTTGGTTTCTAATTGATCTTAACAGCTTCCATTTAATTAAATTGGGAAAACATTAAGGTATCGCCAGCGTCACAGTTTTGAAGTATTGGCACCCGAATAATCGAAGGCTTCCCCAATAATAACTTTTAAGTTCCTCTTCACCTAAATCAAGCAAAAACTTCAAGCTCACAAGGCCGAAAAATCTATGCAAAATTGAAAGTGAATGTCTTAAATCTCAAAGCCTTAAAGATCCAAAATTTGCTTTAGCGTGAGGATATACGTCAAGTCATAATAAACACCTCATGGCGAGGATAAATAAAAGACAAGGGAAAGACCAAAGCCATAATAAACACTTCATTACGAAGTTAAATAAAAGTTGGAGGTAAACCAATTCAAAAATTGGTAATAAGTCAAATGTTTAAAACCGTTATAAACCGTGTTTATCGATCCTTTTTGTTGACTTAATTTTTTGACATCGTTGTCTATTAGGAGAGATTATTAATTTAATGATTTTGGTTACACCGTTTAGACTCTATTTTTGGACTTAATCTTTATTCACGCAAAGTAAAAAATGTATCATCATGATCATTCAAGACAAATGTAAAATATAAGAGATACCATTTAGGACTATGGGAGTTTAAGTACGTGATTAGAGCATATGAGTAGTGTTAGCATTACTAACTTATAATGACAATGATCTGGTTACACGCTTAGCATGGAATTGGGTGAAAATCGAGGACGACGAACTTATCTCTATGAGGCATTCACGTGTTCTTATTCTATGAACCTAAACGTCCCAATTTGCGATGAAAACCATACATTATGTCTAAAAACACAAGTAGTAATTTATTAAGTTTATGTTTCAATAAAGGTCGTTAAAAATGAATTTTGGAGATGCTAAGATACTTTATTCTAGCATTGCGTGAGGGAACGACAATGGTTTACTATGGGGAAGTGATGAGACCACAATTATACATGGTCTCATCGTCCAATACGGGCTTAAAACGCGTAAATATATCATAAAATACCATAAAATGTGCTCGTATTCGTTTGTTGTATGTTTTAGGTATGGATATCGAGAAAAAGACAAAAAGATCATAAGAAACAAAGAAAAACGAACACGGAAAACGAAGCCGTGCAATGAACCGGGCCCAAGTTTTGGATTTGCAAAAATGCCCTTGAAGTTTGAAGATTTGTTAAGCATGGTCCCTCATCTTTTGAAGACTTGTCACTTTTGACCCTTGTAAATCTCAAAATTACAAGTATGGTCCCATAAGTTTCAAGATGTGACACTAATAGCCCTTGAAGAATGCCTATTGTACATAAATGGCCCTTATTACAAGTTTGCAAAGTCTTTGTGCCATTTATGACAAGTTATCCAAAGTTATAACAAAGGATAAAATGGGTTATTGCTGCCCAGAATTTTGTGAACGTTTTTACATACATGGAGGACTATAATTGCCAAAAACAAACCCATCAAACCACCCCAAACCCGGTTTTAGCCCATGTTATACCCAAAACCCGACCTACCCCCCCTCCCCCCCAAATTATTAATCTAGACTTAATAGTTAATGATTTTTTTAAATCGTTATATTATTACTTTATTAGTTGGAGGGAAACCAACACTGTATCATAAACACCCCCAAACTAAACCCACGAACCCTAATTATCATCTTCATAATCAGTCAATGTTAATTGCCCTAATACTCCAGAACCCTAATTCACCATACCCTTAATCAATCCCAACCCCCAAAACTTGTTCCCCGTGACTGTAGGACCACCCCACATGGTGCCCTGCACCAAAAACACTCCAAGACAAAAGGGGATAGAAGAATCAATGGTTGTAGGCGTTTTATTGTTCTCTGAAACAAGTATGAAGGGCTTTGATCAACTTGCACCTTCACAACATAACAAAGTTCATCACATGGGATCCAAGACCAAGATTCAAAAACTTTTGACCAAGGGCAGATTCGACATTCATATAGCTAGGGTTTTTTGTGTATTTTTATGCTTCTAGTACTTTTTTTCCTGTATAAATGCAAGCCTCATGTGGCATTTGCATTCTTGTTCCAGAATTGTTTTTCATAGTAATGTAGTTCCTTTTTTAATAAATAAAAGTTGGTATTTTATCTAAAATTATAATTCCTTTTTGTTCTTTAAAAAGTTGGTATTTGCTGGAAAACATTCTGAGTTACAAATTTATCTCTCATTTATATTTGTGTTTCATAGTTTTACAAAACGTAATCCTTTTTTTTCAATTTTTGAAAAAGTTAGTAGTTTCAAGAGTTTTGATCCTGTTCTTGTTAAGGTTACTGAGTTGTGATTGGTGAACTTAAAAGGGGTATAGTTCAAGTTTCTGTGTTCAAAAATTCTGTAAGAAAAGTCCTTGAAAAAAATCAGGTTGTTATCTTATTATTGTGCTAACCAAATCAAGACTTTTGGTCTTGATTGTTTGCTTTGGTTTGGATTAATCTCAGGGTGGAAGCTAGTGCTTTTGCTAAGCACTTCAGCTCTCAATCCCAAGGGCATGAATGTTATGCCCTTGAGGTAAGTTTTAAGTCCTTTCCCGTTTTTTGCATAGTTTCATGATATGTGATTTGGTTATGTGTGTTTTTGGATCTGTGTAGTTAAAGTTAAAGTTGTTGTTTGATTGATCTTAGTACTATATCAGTGATTTAATTGTTGGATTGTGGTTGTGTTTAACAAAGCCCTTGTGAAAATTGCATTCTTAGAATTGTTAAATGAGTGTTTGGGAGTGTTAGATTGAGGGTGGTAATTACCACCTTTGATCTTAGCTATACTCTGCTTAGTTTGATAGGTCTAGGATAAGTGATTTTTGCAATTAGTTTGGTAGTTTTAGGTTTGAATTTGGATTTTGTAAGTTTGTTAAGATTCTGCCTATTTTTCTAATGTTTTGCTGGTCATGTTGCAATGCTACTATTCTAACTATTGATTTTATTCCATCTCCGTGTGTTTCTTTTATGGTTGAAAGCTTGGTATGCTAAGGTTTGATTCTAGTGAGCAAGTTGGTAGCCAAAAGTACCCCAAAACCACCAAAAACATTTAGTCCCATTTTCAAGTTTTTTTGTATGATTTGAAGTTCACTACTTAACAATCCAGGAAGTTTTGAGTTGATTATAGTAGTGTTTGCTTTTCTTTCTGAGTATTTTGGGTGTTGTTTGAAGTGGTCTCAAAATGCAACAAGCCTAGAACCAATTGTGCAAATTTTGAACACCAAACAACCCAAAACACTTTGTAGAAACTAGAAGGGGGGGGGGGTTGAATAGTTTCTCATCGGTTTATTTCCTAATTAAAGTTCCTTTCAATTAGGTGAGTGCACAAAACTATCTTTTACTTCAAAGCTAGTTGCATAATGATTATGTCCAATTCTAATGCATTAACAATGTATAATAAGTGTAGTGATAATAAATCTGAGTAAAGAGTAAGGAAAGAAACATCCTAATAGGAAGACACCAAGATTTATAGTGGTTCGGCAATGAGGATCTATCCTCGTTCCTACTCCACTCCTCGAGTACACCTTACTCGAGATTTCCACTATATTCACAAGCTCCCTTCTTGGCAGATAAAACCTTACAACTTCGCTTACATTATTTTCCAATGCTAAGCTAAATGTCGAGACCTAGTCTTAGCTAGGACCAATCTACACAACGTCGCCCACTTCACTCTTTTACGACACAAGGCTAGATGTCGAGTTCTAATCTCAAGGTAGAACCAATCTTCACAATGTTGCCTACTTCACCATTTTCCGACACAAGGCTAGATGTCGAGTTCTAATCCAAAGCTAGAACCAATATTCATGACTCTTCACTTTGAAGCTAAGTGAGAACTTCACACAACACAACTACATATCACTTTATAGTTTAGTGAGAACTCACAAGACACAACTAGATCACTTTATAGTTTAGTGAGAACTGACACAACTAATTACAACTCAACTAACCATATCCAAGTACACACATGTAGCTTGGATCTACACAACATAAATCCAAGCACACACATGTGCAATAGATGTACACAAATCTAATCTAAGTATTTACAAATAACTTGGATGAGCACAACTAGTCCAAGTATTCACAAATACATTGGGTCTACACAAGATACAAATAAACAAGTGATGAACATGACTAGATCTTTAGGAGGAGGTGATCTTCATCAATGCTACATCTTTAATCACATCACAAGTGTGTGAGTGATCTTCTCTTTGGACAAGGTAAAGAAGGAGATCAAGAGGATAATCATGAGTAAACATGCTTAACACATTAAGTGATCATTTACAAATGACTAGGATTAGAAAGGAGAAAGAAGACTGAAGAAGATGTCCAAAAAGGGTTAATGAGAATGCAGATTTGATTCACTATTTATAGGACAAAACATCCAACGGCTACATCTGCCCGCAGTTTCTTATTGGCACCCGCGGTTCCTTATCGATAAGGAACCGCCATAGGTGCTAAGGTACCGCTGGCGTAGACTCCGCTCCTTTTTTTCTTTTAGTGAATTTGAAATATCTGAGGCTGTTTACACCTTCAAAGGATATTCTTATAGCATATGGAATATGCCATATTCAAATTTGCATTTTTATTTTAATAAAACATTTTGTTAAAAATAAAGTTGATTAAAAATCTTTTGTAATGTTTGACAAAAGTGAGTTTTAAGGCTAATCACTATTATGATCACTAAGCATGATTAAGATATGTTAGTGTAATGATTATTACCTTGATGATAGCGTTTGTTAGATAATTCGTTTTATGATTGTGTTTGACAATAAATGTCTTTGTAATTTATCGTGATCAAAACTAAGAAAGATTAATTAATACTAACTAGGTTTTTAGGCATTGCTTATGCATTAACACACTTCAACAGACCTTACGACTTAGTTTTGTGGTTTTGGATTCTAAACTTGAGTATTCGATAAGATTGGGGATAGTACTATAACTGCTTTAAGTAAAATCAATGATTGGATGCTTTTAGGTGGCTGAATTATAAGCTCAAATCTCACTATTGTTCAAACTTCTCACCTTTTGGTTGTAAAATGTTCATATCCTGGTCATTTACACTAGAATTAATTTTGGCTTGGTTTTGAGGATTAAGGTGTTGAGATTTAGCATATAAGTAGTTCTAGGGTAGGTGATAATTATGCTTTTCATTACTTTGAGCTTTAGATTTTAATTAGTGGTTCTAATTTAAGATTGAATATAGCTTAATATAGTTTTAGTGCACCTAAGTTACCTATTGATAGGTGTGAAAACACCCATCCTTTTACCACTTAATTATAATAATAACCAAGCCAAAACGTATATTTTATGTCGTATATGTCGGAATTATGCGTGGTTTGTGTTTTTGTTGTGATTTAGGACCAAAATGTGAAAAGGGAAGAAAACATGGGCTTTCACGGGCTTTCATCGAAGAAAAAGACAAAAGACGAAGTCAAAAGATCAAGAGTGCAAAAAGAACGGAAGTCCAAGACCTATTCTAAAGATTTATCGAAGAAAAAGTCTAAAGACGGAAGTTTAATGAAGTCGAAGAACTCAAGTCTAATAAATGAAGAAATTATAAGACGAGTTCAATTTATCCCGAGACAAAGTCGAGAAAGTCGAAGAATTTATAAAGACGAAAAGACGAGAAAAGGAAGAAAAGATCAACACATGTTAATCCTCCTATAAATACCCTCCTAATGTGTCATTAGGAGGTGTTAGCTAAATTGAAAACTTAGTCTTTCCATTTTACCTTCATGCACTTTCATATTGTCAACTTAATTTCTTGTCTTTAATTTCAAGTAAGTTTTGATTTTGTGTTGTTGAATCTTTAATTTTAATCAAGTCTTTAATTAATCTCTCATTCTACCTTTCTTGTCTTGCTTAATCTTTATGCTTATTTGCTTATTGTCATGCTTATTTGATTGTTTCTTATGCTTTTATGTTTTTGATTGTGTTAGCTTATTGTTCTTATAGCTTATTGTGTGCTTTTCTTAATTTTATATAAGTGATTTTAAAAGTTATTTTATAAAAAGTTGATTTTAAATATTTTTATTATTTAGTGTTTTTAAAAGTTTTTAAATTTTGGCTTATTTGCTTTTTCTTAAAATCATTTTGGTTAAACTTTTAGATAAGTGCTTAATTATTTTTGACTTAATTTTAGTTTTGCTTATTTTTGATTTAGTCCGGAATACTTATAAACCCTAATTTCCCGAACTGTTTGCACATCTCTTTTCCCGAATTACACATTGTGGTGTTATCCCGAATTAGGTGTGAGATCTGATTCCGAATTGGGTGCTTCATTGGTTATTCCGAACTAGGTAAGTCATTCCACATTCCGAGTTAACTTAGGAATTAAATATTCCGGACTGCTTGAAACTCCCATTTCCCGAACTGCATTCAATACTTGGATTCCGAATTAGGCATAGCACCAGGATTCCGAACTGCTTGTTGAACCTGGATTCCGAACTGTGTCCTAGAGTGGATTCCGAACTAGATAGGGTACACTCATTCCGAACTAGGACATGAACTGATTCCGAATTAGGTTCTTGGCTATGGATTCCGAACTAGTTGCTATATGCATTCTGAATTAGGATTTGGATTAGTATTCTGAGTTACTTAAGGATTGCAAATTCCGAACTAGGTTGTGCATGCACGGATTCCGAACTAGGTCAGGTATTGATATTCAGACTTATGTTTTGTTTTTGTTTCCTATTTTAGTTTTTAAATATTTAATTTTTCCCGCCAATTTTCTTAAGTGTCATTTTAATTTTGTTTTACCTTCGATTTATTTCAAGTTTGCATTTTATTTAAGTTTTTAAATTTACTTTTCGTCAAGCTTTAATTTTACGTCATTTAATTAATTTACTTTTAAAGTTTTAATTTTTCACCATTTACTTTTTAATCATCTTTAGCTTTATTTACTTTACCTTTTACTTTAAAGTTTTGCAATTTCATTTTAAACAACGACCAAAAATATTTATTTTCACCAAAAGACGACCGAGTCGCACGTTGAACCAGTAATCAATTAGAATTGAGTCGAGACGATTTCACATTGCAACTTAGTAACATCCAGTTATTAAAATGGCGCCGCTGTCGGATCTATTCGTAAAGATTAACGGTATTCTGTGAGAGACGCGTTGAATTTTGGGATCCGTTCACTCGTGAACGTTATTTTTCATGTCAAAAATTTTCAAAAAATCCATAAAAACTAATAAATTTCAAAAATCCAAAAACATTAAAAAACTCATAAAAAGTAATTCTTTTTCAAAAGTTTTACACCAAAAAGA
The DNA here is from genome assembly GCA_025667525.1 of Glebionis coronaria. Taxonomy (NCBI): domain Eukaryota; kingdom Viridiplantae; phylum Streptophyta; class Magnoliopsida; order Asterales; family Asteraceae; genus Glebionis; species Glebionis coronaria. The sequence continues at coordinate 169,370,276 of CM046875.1, forward strand.
TTTTATTTTTCCAAGTAAATATATTTTGTCTATTTCTTTGTTATCTTTTTCTTTTGCAGGTGTATGCGTACTAGATCTTCATCCTATTCTGAGCCCGAGACTCTTTAAGATTTAGATATGGCTGGTGTGCACAACAATAATAACCCACCTCACCTCAACATGAATTATAACAACCAGCTTCCTCAACCCGATCTTCGTACAATGGATGAGCTTTGTCAACCTACGATGAATGGACGCCGAGGATCGATTGCGCCGATGCAAATCACGGCTCCAGAGTTTTCGTTGAAGCATCACATGATCCAAAAAGTTCAAAATACTTGTCCATTTCGCGGATTTCCGGATGATGATGCCAACAAACATCTCGACAAATTCATTACCGTCACTCAAAGCATGAAATTGCCCGGGGTTACTATGGATTTTCTTCGCCTTCATCTATTTCCACACACTTTATCCCACCATGTCGAAAAATGGTTTGACCGTCTTCCTAAGAATTCAATTCATACATGGGACGAGATGACTCAACGATTTTTGTCGCGCTACTTTCCACCATCCATGGTAACGAGCCTTCGGAATCAAATCAGCGGTTTCACACAAGAACCTGATGAATCACTTTTCGATGCTTGGGAACGTTATAATGTTTTGATCGATCGATGTCTTAACCACAATATGCTCCCCGTCACCTTAATTGATACTTTCTATAATGGTTTAACTTTTCGTGATCGTGATACGATTAATGCAGCCGCTGGTGGCACATTTATGAAAAGAAGACCCGAGGAGTGTAGAGAGCTTATAGAGAACATGACTACTCATCACAAAAATTGGGATTCATCTGCATCTTCAAGGAATAACCCGAGAGTCAATGTTTCTTCTACTTTATCAAACACCGAGATGACCGAATTCACCCACATGATGCCCGAAATGAACAAAAATATCATACTCCTGGCTACGAATCAACAACAACAAGTTAAAGCTGTAGCACTTTCTTATGAGATCTGCGGTGGTCCTTATTCATACACTGATTGTCCTTCTACTCATGACAATCCGGAAAACGTGTATGCGGCTCATGGTAACTATTCAACGAAAAGCTATCAAACCCGACCTCAAGGTGATCGTAACTTGCTAAGTTACCGTTCTAACAACTTTCTTTCACCCGATTTTTCTCCTCAAAACCGCAATCCCAACAACTTTAATAGAAGCAATCCTAACCCACTTCGAGCTTCTACACCATATCACCCACCCACTAAACAAGCACCACCCATCACTCCACCTACGACTTATAACCATGATGCTGAACTTTCATAAGGACCCAAGGAGAGGTAGTTAAGAATCTTCAAAGCCAAATCATCAACTTGAAAGGAGATATCACTAAGAAAGGGAATGATATTTGAACCGAGCTTTGACACGATATGCAAACGTCTTTGAGCAATCAAACGAATGATTTGAAGAATATGATGGCTAGTTTCTTCCAAACCACTCAAACCTCTACTTCGGGCTCTCTTCCTTCTAATACCGTCACCAACCCAAGAGCTAATGTGAGTGCTATTACTACACGCAGTGGAGCAACTCTAGTAGGACCATCTACCCCTCCCCCAGTTACTCCATCTACACCTCCTCTACCACCATTTATCCCGCCTACTTCCACGCCTAGTATTAGTTCTCCGTTACCGTCTCTACCTATGCATGAAGAAGTACCCAATAAACACCCTTCACCAACCCCACCTTCCACCTTTAAACCTTCAACATCTCAACCTTCACCTTCTACAATGATGAGACTGCAATTATACACAGTCTCATCGTCCAAATCGGGCTTAAAACGCTTAATATATCATAAAATACCGTGAAATATGCTTGTATTCGTTTGTTGTATGTTTTAGGTATGGGTATCGAGAAAAAGACAAAAAGATCACAAGAATCAATAAAAAACGAACACGAGAAACGAAGCCGCACAATGAACCAGACCCGAGTGTTTAATTTCCAAGAAAAGTCCCTCAAGTTTGAAGATTGTACAAATTTGGTCCTCCTACTTTGAAGATTTGTCAACTTTGGTCCTTGAAGATTCATGATTATACAAGAAAGGTCCTTTATGTTTGAAGACATATCAAAAATTGGCCTTGAAGAATGCTCGTATGGCATATTAAGCCCTTGGGAAAAGTTATGAAAATTCTTGTGCCATATATGACAAGTCCCTTAAAGTTTTACCAAAGGGAAATGCCATACAATCTGCCAAACTTTATTTGAAAGTTTTTGGGAACCATGGGGACCAAACCTGCCAACCCACTAAACTCATTCTACCACTCATACAGTGACACATCACCACAACCCGACCCAAACCCATATCCAATACCCACCCAACCACCCATTTAGCCCAAACCCACTAACCTATTTAATAAATATTAACTAGTTTTTAAACTGATTAATATAAACTTAATCAGACCGCCAAACAACCCCTAACCCCTAAACACAGATAAAAATCCCCATCATCATCCTAAGAACCCTAATCTTTCATCTTTTTAATTACTATAAATTGGGGTATAATTTCCTCCAGTTTATTAATTAATGATTTTATAAACCCAACCCCACCTTCATACGAGCTCCCAACAGCCCCATGTGACCCCCCAGAGTATCCAATGCCCCGTCATTTTCACACAACATCCCAAATTCGACTCGATCAAGGGTTGGATTTTATTACTTGGACCACAATGGTCATTGGACGTCTAGGATGAGCTTTCAACAGCCTGGTACCCTAAGCAATCACATGGCAGCAACAATTACCAACAAATTCTTCAAGATTCGAATTTCAACGAAGGGTACATTTAATATATTAGGGTTTTAGTTTCTCTTAGCTTCTAGAATCCATGTAAGCCCTCTATATAAAGGGTGTATAGGACTTTAGTTTAGTTGTTCCAGTTTTTAGCTTGATTCATGTAGTGCCTTTTCTATTTAATAAAGTTTGGAATTTTCTATAATTGAACTGTAATTCTATTTTATATTTATAAAAGTCGGTGTTGGATAAGCTAAATCCTGAGTTCCGTTTGTCTACATTGTCAAATTCTTTTTTTTGATTCGTTTTTCAGTTTTTGATAAGTTGGTAAAAACGGATTTTTCCGAGATACCTTTGATTGTTTTGTGAGGATGAAACTCTTGGAGGATTTTGGTTCTAAAAGTTTATGAGAGAGAGATTTTAGAAAATTCAAAGTTTTGTGAAAACGTTTAGGAAGAAATCAGTTGGTTATTGATATTGTGTTACGGTTCATGTTTGTTATTCTTAGCAGGGTAAAGGAAGCTTGTGACTGTTGTGCCGTCACATAAGCTCGATTTATCCAAGGCATGGATGTATGCCTTGGAGGTACACAACCCTTTTCCTCGCTCATGTTATGCTTTTGCTGAAATTTTTGCATGAGGATATATGTTCTTGTAGTTGAAGAGTGGGATTTGTGTTTTCAATTTGTTGTTTGAGGTTTATTTGGTTATTGTCAGCAAAAAGATTGGTGAGCTGTGAAGTTTTAAAATCAAAAAGCTTTTGAATTTCTTTTTGATTATCTAGTCTTTATAAAGTGTGTATGGGAGAGCTTGGTGTGGGGAGTGCATACCACCTCTACGCTAGGTTAAATTCTACACAGCTTGATAAGGTTTAGGAGAATCGATTTTGAGCATAGATTTGAGTTTTTAGATTAAGAACCTTGTTTTGCCCGCTTACTAGAAATCTACCAAAGGGAGGAATAGATTTGCTAATGCGCGGTTTTGTTTGTGCAATCTTGTAGGGTGGATAGTACTAGGCTGTATTTGATAGTTTAAGTTTTGGAATTTCAGCTAGGACTATATGCCTTTGGTGTGTCTTTTTTGTGATTGATTCGTGATTGGTTGTGGTTTGTGTTTTGTGTATGTTTTGTGTGCATGTGCCCACTGTTCTAACACAAAACCAAGAAAAAAAGAAAAGTTTAGAAAAAAGGGGAATATTATATGTGTCGTTGCTAATAGCAACTTGCTATAGACGAAAGTAAAAAAAAATAAAAAAATAAAAAAGATCATAAGCACTAGGGGTACTATAGGGTGCTTTGGGGTACTTTGAGGTAGAATGCACCAGTAGGTTTCATTTCTTTGTTTTTAGATTTTAGATTTTGAGATTAAGGAATCAGGTAGGTGTAGAATAGAAGGCTTATAGATCCTAGATTGGTAAACTTTATTTTCTCATTTTAGTGTCGGTAGTTTACTAAGTAACCACGATATCAGCCAAACACCCGAACTCGCTGTATGATCGCATCAACAAGGTGCTAGACCATCATTTCAAGTGTCAAGATTTGAAGATTGGGTGAGCAGATGGTTTTAGGACTTTTCTTAGATCACTAATTAGTTTAAGACTACAGACTTTCAAATTTTTTCCACTAGTGCACAATAGGGCGTAAGTTGCTGATTTTATACTTGGGAGTTGGCGTTTAGATGGGCTTTTGATAGATTAGTGGATACTTAGTCTGTTTTGAACTTTTTCTTGGTAGTTGGGTTTGCTTATTGCTGTCACTGTGTGCCATAGCTAACCAAGTAAAGTAAAAAAAATGGTGCTTGCGTGTTTAATTTTAAACCAATGTGCATTTTCTGTCGATTAAAGTGGACCGTGTGTTTATGGTGACTGAAGTTTGTGTTGTGTGTATTAACCAAGCCATCATAGAAACTAAGTGATAAAGTAAACAAAAAAAGGGGGCAACCAAGTACCTGCTGAGGTGCTTTGGTAATTGACTGTGTACACACAGCCCCAAGTGGGGTGATTATATGTTTATTGTCACTGTCCAAAAAATTAGCAGAGAAAAGTGCAGCAGGGAGGTTTGAACACCAGACCTGCGCGATCAACAAAGAGACACAGGAATACAACATATGACCATCTGTGCTCCTTGCGCATTTTATTTATAATTTCTTTCATTTTTCTTTTAAACTTTGTTTTATTTCGTGCTAAGCTGATAATAAAAGAAAAAAGAAGCAAGAAAATGGTCATAGTAGGAATTGAACTAGGGACCTACATCTCAACAGCCAAGCAACCCAACCATCTGCTCTAGTTAATGTTTCTTGTAAAACCTTGAAACGTTTTTTTATCTAACCCCTTGTTTTTTATTTTCCTCTATTAGCTTATTTAGCTTATTAGCAGCTTATTCGTAGTTTATTTTTACAACTTGTATCTTTTTTGTAAACCTTGCATCATTAGATATATTATGTAATATTTTAGGATTTTTATAAAATCATTTAATATTTTTAAACATTTAATTAGTTTAAAATAGTTTTAAATTCATAATAAATAATCTAAAAGTAAAAAAAAAGTAATTCTTTTTTCTAAAATTTTATTTTGTCATTTAGGACTTAGGAAAATTAGATTCACTTTGGTTGGGTTTTGGATTCGATTATTTGCTTAAATGTCGCGTCTTTACTTTCGTTAGTATTTTATTTACTTTCGTTTTCATTCAAATTCGTACATTTGGGCTTCTTAGCACAATTGTATTTTTCAAAAAAATATTTTCTAGTTTTTAAATAAAGTATTTTAGGTTTACATCATAAAAAAGTTTTTATTTTGTCTTTTTCTTAATTAATTTAATTTTTAGGGTTTTTAATTAAGTTTAAAAACTAATATAGATTAATTTAAAAGTCTTCAAATTTTTTTTTGGTTTTTGTAATTTTCTTAGTTAGACTTTTTAGAGTTTTTTTTTGTGATTTTTAGTTAATTTTTAGGTGAAATTTTTCGTTGGGTCACATTTTTACGTTCGTACGTATACGCGTTTCCGACCGTTTTTAACGTAATTCGTCTCCGTTTATTTTTCTTTCTTTCTTTCCAAAAGCGTAATCACTCAAATTAAATAACGTATTTTGTCACAAACGTGAATTTTGATTTAGTTAAATTACATAGAAGGCTATGTTTCGGGTTAGACTTGTGTGTCTAAGATATTCCTGATGATTTACGCATATTTTGTATACGAATGTGAATCTTTATAAATGACGTTTCTATCAATTTCTACTCGAATGACTTATTATTTGGTTTAATTTACATGCTAAGAATTGCTATTTTAAAAGTCGACATTTATATTAAATCAACAAAATTTCTATTGTGAGTTTCGTTAGACAATAAACATTTATATCCTCCAAATACACTTAAAAAAATGTTAGTTTACAAAAATCACTACTACAAAAACGTTACACTACAAAACATTTAAAACTTTTACAATTTCCTACACATTTATAAAACCAAATCCGGCCCCCCTTTCCTCTCTTGGACGTTTTTCTCCTTCTTTTCATATTTTCAAATGTTGTCTCCCTTTTCATACACATAACCGCTAGATTATATGTATATTTTCCATATAAGCAAAAGTCAAAACATTGGGACTTGATTTTCTATCTTCCTCCTTCCCAACCATGTACCACCATGAATTTCTCTCTGTCCCATTCCCTCCTCATTTCCCATGGTACCTTGTTGTCCCTAATCCATCCTAAAACTAACTTAACTATTTACTTTCTAACCAAATGACTAATAACCTAGTTACAAGGTTTGCTACCCTATAAATAGAACACATATTCTCTTCATTTACATAGTAAAACAATTCATTATCACCCTTTTCTCTTGCTATAATCTTCGAACCACATATGACTAAACCTGAGACTTGTTGTTATATTTTTAACACAATGATTCTTTGGCTTTTGTTGTTTCATACCTTGTCACGCTCATTTAATCCAAACTAAAACCCACTTATCTCTTTTCTTGGTCCTAGTATCCGATCAACAACAACAAAACCAAAAAGAAACCAAATGTATATTTATAAGACTTCGTCCCTCTCATCTTCCTGATTTTTGACACTTCAAAAGAAAAGAAGTTCTTTTCGATTTATAAATCTGTAGCCCCTCTTCTTTACGGTGTGACCACAAGTGACACGACGGGTTGCAAGGTGTGGTTCTCGCTTAGCGATCGTCTGGTTTGCAGAGGGTTCAAATTCTTTGGTTTCGGTTCGAATTGTAGCGGCTTGATTATTTGGTCATGGGCTCATGGCTTGAATACTTCGTCTATCGTCGTTTGTGAGTCCACACTTCTTGCTCATTTCTCCTTCATTTGAATTAAAGGAATGCAATGTTTTCCATAGATATGTGCTTGAGGCATTTGTGTTAAATGATAATACATATTCAAACGTGGTTTTTATTTTGTTGATGTTCTTATTTCCTAGTAAGAGATAGGAATAAGAGAATATGTAATTTCAAAAACGTAAGGTTGGACCTACTGTTAATTCAAACGAAACTATTATGAATAATTGGTGACACTTGAAACAAGTTAGTATGAACTCGGGATAAATAAAAACTGAACAAAACTGCCATATTGAACCTTAAATTAAGACAAAACAGTGAGCTGCGGGATGAGGAATATAGCTCGCGACGTAGCCACTAGTACCAAGTTTTCGATGCAAAAAGAACCACTTTACACGAGCATGTAATGAGTTTGAAACAAGCATTTGAAAACAGCCCCTTAAGGCCCCGTTCGACCTTTTACGACCCATTCTTGACCCTCGAAAAGACCTTGCCCCGAGACGGTTAAACAACGAAAGTTGTAGGCGGTCATGCCGTCTACACGGGCATACTTTTGGTTCGACCCAAAAGTTGTTATCGGGAACTGTAGACAAGATCAAAACTGACTTGTTAAACTCTTTCTTTAAAATTTGTTGCATGACCCCTACTTCGACCATAATTTTAACTCATCAAACGACCTTGATTTACAAAACTTAAAACACGGGCTTATAGATGACTCGGCTGTCTACCTAGCGGTATTTTTAGTTTGCTCCACGAGTGACTAACGAGCTCGCAATCTTTCTCTAAAATTTGACGGTACCACCTAGGTTTCGAAAATCAATGTATAAACATTATTCACGATTGAAGTTGGATCTGTTTTTCATTATGTAATGTGTTTCCTAGAAGGAAACATGTCGTACAATTTATTAACAAGTATTATATTTATAAAGTTTAATTAGTTGATTTAATTAATATATTTTTTTAATAAAATATATTTAGGATATTTGACCCGTTAAATGACTTAACTAAATAAATTACATTGACTGCAAAATAATTAATATTGCTAAATACAACCTGATTAAATAACTATATTAAATGATAATTTTCAAAAGTGTTAAAATTATCGATTCTCTTAAATAAAGTCAAGCACATACTAGGGACAAGCACGAATGCATTCATCTTCTGTTACACATTTTAGTTAAGATACATTATTATTATCTAGGTTGCGGATAAAGTTTGCCAGTGTTGTTCGTAATCCGCTTTTGTGCCTGCACCTTTTGATATCTTTGCTATTAATTCGAGGTGAGTTTCATAGCCCCACTTTTTACAGTTTTATATCATCTTTTGGGGTGAGACATTGCTTGATTTAACGTATGAACACAAGTACATTTACTCGTTTACTTATTGGTCTAAGTCGCGATTTAACCCAAGTTGCTATATTGCCCATTTATCATGAACCGTTATTTTCATAGCTAGGTTATAGCTAGTAAGCGCGAATGTTATGGATAGATCTATCGGGGTCGACACCCCTATCCGTCTTAGACTGACATTAGTTAAGCGGATACAGTTTCATTTGAGTCAGATTACGAGTATCCCGGGTTAGATACTTGCACGGGCTTTCATTGTTGGTTATCAGTTAACGCGTCGGTGTCATGAGCTTAGACAATAGTAAATGCATTTATATGTGACTTTGTTTTTTTTTGTTAAATTGTCACATGTGGATTAAACCTTGTGGTTCATTAAACATTACTGCTTAAACAAACCTATGAACTCACCAACCTTTGTGTTGACACTTTAGCAATGTTTTTCTCAGGTATCAAGACGGAGGAGTGATGTGGTTGGGCTATGGAGATAAATAATTTGTCGTGACTATCTTTTGAGAATTGAATACTCATGTTATGTCTTCAAAAATTGGTTTATGCAATAATGTTGTATCAAATGCTTCCGCACGATTTTACTTATATTTAATGAAATAAAATGACTTTTCAATGTTGTTCTTTATTTCAATGTCTTGTGATAGTCATGATAGTCGCGCCCCAGCGTATCCACTTACTCTGGTAATTTGGGGGTGTGACAGATTGGTATCAGAGCTTTGGTTATAGAGAACTAGGTTACTTTTATAAAAATTATTTTTACAAATGTTTTGGTCAAAAATGAAATTTTGGGGAAATAGTAATACTAGACTATAACCGTTTCTCAATCTCCATGAGCCACTTCACTCCACGTCTTCGATACAAGTAAGTTATGACTTGAAATAGTTTATGTGTTTTGCCATGATAAGTTTAAGCTTGATTGCTACATGTTATTAGGAGTAGGTACTCCTTTCCCTTGTTTGAATAATCCCTAGGTAAGGTATACCAATAAGGATAAATACCAAAACGATTTTTATTTTGAAATAAATACCTAACATCCTGGTATGGATTGTTATACTACTCAAATGTTTTGTGTCATACTCATTTGGGCAAAAAATGGGTTGTGCCATGTATTTATATATTTTGGATTAAACATACGCATATTTATGTTATCACGTATTTTTGAAGTAGTCCACGGGACTATTATGGATTATCGAAACATTTGTGTGTTTCATATCAATATACGTCAATTTAAAAATATAATTACAATTTCTAGAACTTAAAACCATACGAGTATAATTATCTACCAAGTGTGTGGTAGTATGTTAATTTGTAGTAATACTTGAATCAAACGGTGCTATTATAAAAGTCGTGAGGAGCAACTATTTATTGGGTCTGATAAATTGTTACCCCACTAAACATTTATAATAGACTCGGTTGAGGAAAAGTGACCTACATTAATTAACGGTTTGGGAAATCAAAAATTTAATGCGTTAATTTTGTATCGAATTATTATTTCGCTCATTTTGAGCACGACCGAGGAACGACAACACCATCACTATTTAAGACGACATATGCCGATAAAACATTTTATACAAGTATTACTCTTGTAATGCTCCAAAAGTACTACAATTCAAAGAATGAATAATTTTCCGCAACATATGAACTATCCAAAAAAAATGCTGACGCGTAAGTCGAATGTCTACCGAAAGGAGAATTTATTTGAAATAAATTATGCAAAAGACGAATCTGAAATTCATGTCTATCTGATTGTGACTAATATATCATGAATTGATTATAAATTACAAAGTTATGATACCGATGTAGGATAAGGGAGGTACCCTTGGTTAAAATAAATTATGTCAATTTCTTCATCAAAGGGATTATCGCGTGCCGCGAAATTTGAGAATCCTAGATGCAAAATGTGGTCGTATATCGAGATCTTAAATACAAGATATAAATATACATCAATGACGAAAAAGTCTATCTAATGAGTACGAGCAAAACCCTAGACGAGAACAAATTAACCGATACACATAAGATATAGAGCATAATCAAAACTCAGGAAAATTCTTGTGATAGAATTGAGTAGTTGAACGGATTAAACAAGTTGAAAAATTTCGGATTTAAAAACGAATAGAAGAATTACTGAGATAAGAATTCAGTACTTGATTTGTTTAAATCAAAGTAACAATTTTACAGTGTGTAAGGAAACATTTAAGAATGAACGAGAGCTAATAGAGGCTACGTCATAGCCATAAGCCGGCTAATCTCAAAAACATACTTACTTATCCGAGTTACGAGTAGTAGACGTTTAGCAAGAGAAAATTAGCACAAAAATAAACGTCATAAGAAACCTTAATTGAGGAAGGGATTAATTAAGGATAATTACGTTTATCCATCCGTGAATAATCACTACTAAGCGGGAGTACAAATAATGAGTATGTGGAAGAGCATGTTAGAGGACTTTAACATTCCACTATTCACTTATTATTTTCCATGCAAAGACTACTTGGACACTTAAGTAGATCTATGGCATGACTGTACGAGAACTTATTCTAAATAAAAGAAAAATTATAAAGCATCATACTACTCATCCCTATTTTAGAACTTTAGCAAATGCTTCACTTGTACCCATCTGATAACCGTTGTTTTACATTTGGTGACGGGCGAACAAAAAATGCCTCTAATTCCGTTTGTCATTTTACAAACCGAATCTGACAAGGAAATTACCCCCCTCCGGAGCGTAACCACAATAAATTTGGATGATGAGCAAGATTCACCAGTCATGGAACCAAATGTCACTATGGGACTTCCCTCTACTATCCCCAAATATTTCTAATACTGCCATGCCAATCCCCACTCCTATGCCTTCAACAATGCCTGAAACTTCTAGAAAAAGAAACCGTATTTCTCCACCACCATCGAATGCTACTCTCTCCCCAGAAGACGAGCCTACTTCAGAAGCACTCGGATTCAATGCAGAATACCTGATAGGCCGTCTGGAGGATGTAGAATGTGATGTAGATCACCTTACTGCGCAAGATGAGGACAAGGACTTAGTGATAGCTGAGTTGCGAGAGTCTCTTGAGGCTGCAAAGACCGAGATCGCATTTCAAATGAGGAACAATGATACCGAGGCCAGGCAAGTTGCAGATCATGCTTAGATTTAGGGGATCCTACACTATCTAGGTCTTTAGGATTTTCCGCCATGCTAATAAAAGTATGATGTTTTGTAATGAATTTATGACGTTTTGTCAAAACTAAAAGAAGTCATTCACTAGTTTGAATGAGAACTAGTATTCCAAGCTCTAAAACTATGTATGGAACGTAATTCAAGAATGTAATGCAAGAATCTTTATAACATGATCCCTCGATAATTATAAGAAGAGCTCAGTCAAATTTGAACAAACCTTAAATTGATAACCATGAACGAACTAACAAAAATATAAATCGTCTGTCCGTTAATTGTACATAGAAAAGTTGAAATGATAGAACAAGGTTACAAGGTTCTTAAGGAAGTCATCTCTCGTCAATACCAAAATGCCATTAGGTCCGTTGATGCGTTTGAGGCTAGTATGCGCATGGTTGACCGAACCATGGATCCTAATATTTACGAAAAGGCTAAGGAAACAAGTGATACTCCGGTTAACACTTTTGGACCCTGAAGGACCCTTTCGAAAACTAAGGTGAACCATTTCATTAGTGAAAGAAAAGGGCCTTATGAGAGGAGATGCTCTATGTTAAATAACCACCTAGGGTTGAACATCATAAAGAAAGGTGCAAGAAGACTCGACGATCACCCTAGGACAAGGCCAAAGAACCACCTATGGAAGGCATCATGTACTACCCAAGGAAAACATTACTACCCCCTACTCGTCATGCAAGGACCAACTTCTCGGGAAATGTACCAAAACTAACCCCGACTTTGAAGGAGGGATATCTTGGAAACCTCCCATATTGCCACAAATGTGACTACCACCACAAAGGTAGTTGTACGAACCATTGCATGCTTTGCGATGACTTTGGGCATTTGGAGAGTGATTGTAGAGTAGTAAAATCCCATGAAGAGGATATGAAGAGATGCTACTTGGAGGAATGCCGTTTGAGGCAAGAAAAAAAAAAAAAAAAAACTTCGAAAAGGAAAGGAAATTGCCCAACGAGGAAGCTTACGAGAAAAGAGTATTCGATACCCCACCAACGTTTTACACCGAGTGTCATTCAAGAAGGATACACCGACCATTTTCATATCAACCCAAGAGTTTCTACTCTCGTCGTGGATAGAGCGTAGAAATTCATGTATTAGGAACTATTTTACTTTTATGCAAATCAAGTGACTCGACGCCCGTCGATGTTACCATCAACAACACTTAATTATGTAACCGTACTCTAAGTCTTCAATTAAAATATGTTGTTTTATCTTTAAAGCCTTTTTTTTTTCAACCAACGAGAAATTTTTTTTTTCACGTGTCGGAGAAAAATCTATCAACCAAAAGTTTTATTTAAGAAAGAACCTTATTCTACAATATTTTCTTTAATATATTGAATAGAAATAAATCAAATAAACTTTACTTAAAGAGTTTTATAAAATAATTTTAATAAAAATATATATCGTAAATTTTTTTTTACTATAAGAAAATTTCCAGTAAGAAATTTATAAGGGGAATAATAGAAATTGAGATAAATTAATTTGGAAATATTAGTAAGGGTATTACAAATAAACACCGCAACTAATAGCGAAATATTTTTGGTAAGGACTACCATGAGAAACTTAGGAAAATTTAGTTTATGAGCAACTTAATGTAGAGAACTCAAACCATTGATGAGTTCGATGTAAACCAGCACGAACAATTACGAGAAACAATTGATAAAATTTTTGGGAGTGAACAATAGTAACGAATGGGACAATCTATGAACTATCAATATGTAATCTACAACCTCAAATAAATAATCGACGATGAAGAGGGAGGATACAACCATTGGACCCGAGACGTACGTAGCCTGATCAACTACGTATGATCGTGGTCGAACGCGAGTATGCTCATAGTAGTCGTCATAAATAAATGAAATATTAATACTAATAGAATGTCCGCAAGGTCGTCTATTTGTCAAGGAAAAATTTATTATGTGTTATGAGCGTCGAATATTTTCATACCATTGTTTAAGTGAAAACGCCATACAAGTAAAATATGTTACGACTATTTCTTTCGCCATTATTACATACAAGAGTGGTATGACGTGAAAAATACTAAGAGTGCCATTTTTACAATTAAACTCAAATAGAATAGAGTCGGAAAAATATAAAGCAAATGGTAAATAATAATGTGAAGAAGCGAGACGCCATTTGAGTAAAACTCAAATTTAACGGATATCGAGACCTCGTCGTACGTTGAGCAATGTTAAGGGACTATTGGGTCGAGATAACCGTGCTCGACCACCCGAACAAAATTCTATTTTCTTAAATTTGAGCAAAATGCCATGCTAATAAAATTAAGAAAGATTTAAACTATTATGCCCACGAAATAAGAATCCTCGTGGATGAAAATTTTAATTTAACTTTGCACCACTCACCCGCTTACATCCTCAATTAAAAGGAGATAAACGAGGAGAAACGCGAAATAAATTATTGATTTAAAGGATCGTCTAAAAAGAAAATGTCACATAAAAGGAAGAAATGTATTCATCAACGTGTGTCAAGACGACCATTCACCCTAGATTATTGGGGAAACCGATTCAAGAAACCGTGCCGGATAAACTACTTATCGCTACCAAGTAGACGGTCAAGGTGAACGGAATTAACCAAAAAACGTCGAACGACTTTCGGTCGTGTAATATTATCCTTAGGAAAAAAAAACTCTCCAGATTAATATTAGCGCAAAACAATAGGCGATTATAAGAAGGTTGACAACATGAGACCCTTTAAGGTAGAAGAGATACGAGAGACGACGCGATTTTTTTTAGAAAACTCACTCAACTAAACCGACGTCGTAAAGAAAATTCGACAGACAAGAAAATAACTACTATTATAATTGAGGAACATTGTAAGATCATGAACAAACGGAAGGATTTCTATTCGTTCTAATTCTAATAAGATTTTAGACAATTTTAATCTTAGCAAGAAACTAAGGAAAAAACGAAGATGATGAACTCCATAAAAGTAGATAAAGATTTAAGTTACCCCTTGTTTTGTTAACAACATCGACATGAGAGTTTTGAGGACAAAACTCAATTTAACGGATATCGTATGTCACAAACGTGAATTTTGATTTAGTTAAATTACATAGAAGGCTATGTTTCGGGTTAGACTTGTGTGTCTAAGATATTCCTGATGATTTACGCATATTTTGTATACGAATGTGAATCTTTATAAATGACGTTTCTATCAATTTCTACTCGAATGACTTATTATTTGGTTTAATTTACATGCTAAGAATTGCTATTTTAAAAGTAGACATTTATATTAAATCAACAAAATTTCTATTGTGAGTTTCGTTAGACAATAAACATTTAAATCCTCCAAATACACTTAAAAAAAACGTTAGTTTACAAAAATCACTACTACAAAAACGTTACACTACAAAACATTTAAAACTTTTACAATTTCCTACACATTTATAAAACCAAATCCGGCCCCCCTTTCCTCTCTTGGACGTTTTTCTCCTTCTTTTCATATTTTCAAATGTTGTCTCCCTTTTCATACACATAACCGCTAGATTATATGTATATTTTCCATATAAGAAAAAGTCAAAACATTGGGACTTGATTTTCTATCTTCCTCCTTCCCAACCATGTACCACCATGAATTTATCTCTGTCCCATTCCCTCCTCATTTCCCATGGTACCTTGTTGTCCCTAATCCATCCTAAAACTAACTTAACTATTTACTTTCTAACCAAATGACTAATAACCTAGTTACAAGGTTTGCTACCCTATAAATAGAACACATATTCTCTTCATTTACATAGTAAAACAATTCATTATCACCCTTTTCTCTTGCTATAATCTTCTAACCACATATGACTAAACCTGAGACTTGTTGTTATATTTTTAACACAATGATTCTTTGGCTTTTGTTGTTTCATACCTTGTCACGCTCATTTAATCCAAACTAAAACCCACTTATCTCTTTTCTTGGTCCTAGTATCCGATCAACAACAACAAAACCAAAAAGAAACCAAATGTATATTTATAAGACTTCGTCCCTCTCATCTTCCTGATTTTTGACACTTCAAAAGAAAAGAAGTTCTTTTCGATTTATAAATCTGTAGCCCCTCTTCTTTACGGTGTGACCACGAGTGACACGACGGGTTGCAAGGTGTGGTTCTCGCTTAGCGATCGTCTGGTTTGCAGAGGGTTCAAATTCTTTGGTTTCGGTTCGAATTGTAGCGACTTGATTGTTTGGTCATGGGCTCATGGCTTGAATACTTCGTCTATCGTCGTTTGTGAGTCCACACTTCTTGCTCATTTCTCCTTCATTTGAATTAAAGGAATGCAATGTTTTCCATAGATATGTGCTTAGGGCATTTGTGTTAAATGATAATACATATTCAAACGTGGTTTTTATTTTGTTGATGTTCTTATTTCCTAGTAAGAGATAGGAATAAGAGAATATGTAATTTCAAAAACGTAAGGTTGGACCTACTGTTAATTCAAACGAAACTATTATGAACAATTGGTGACACTTGAAACAAGTTAGTATGAACTCGGGATAAATAAAAACTGAACAAAACTGCCATATTGAACCTTAAATTAAGACAAAACAGTGAGCTGCGGGATGAGTCATATAGCTCGCGACGTAGCCACTAGTACTAAGTTTTCGATGCAAAAAGAACCACTTTACACGAGCATGTAATGAGTTTGAAACAAGCATTTGAAAACAGCCCCTTAAGGCCCCGTTCGACCTTTTACGACCCATTCTTGACCCTCGAAAAGACCTTGCCCCGAGACGGTTAAACAACGAAAGTTGTAGGCGGTCATGCCGTCTACACGGGCATACTTTTGGTTCGACCCAAAAGTTGTTATCGGGAACTATAGACAAGATCAAAACTGACTTGTTAAACTCTTTCTTTAAAATTTGTTGCATGACCCCTACTTCGACCATAATTTTAACTCATCAAACGACCTTGATTTACAAAACTTAAAACACGGGCTTATAGATGACTCGGCTGTCTACCTAGCAGTATTTTTAGTTTTCTCCACGAGTGACTAACGAGCTCGCAATCTTTCTCTAAAATTTGACGGTACCACCTAGGTTTCGAAAATCAATGTATAAACATTATTCACGATTGAAGTTGGATCTGTTTTTCATTATGTAATGTGTTTCCTAGAAGGAAACATGTCGTACAATTTATTAACAAGTATTATATTTATAAAGTTTAATTAGTTGATTTAATTAATATATTTTTTAATAAAATATATTTAGGATATTTGACCCGTTAAATGACTTAACTAAATAAATTACATTGACTGCAAAATAATTAATATTGCTAAATACAACCTGATTAAATAACTATATTAAATGATAATTTTCAAAAGTGTTAAAATTATCGATTCTCTTAAATAAAGTCAAGCACATACTAGGGACAAGCACGAATGCATTCATCTTCTGTTACACATTTTAGTTAAGATACATTATTATTATCTAGGTTGCGGATAAAGTTTGCCAGTGTTGTTCGTAATCCGCTTTTGTGCCTGCACCTTTTGATATCTTTGCTATTAATTCGAGGTGAGTTTCATAGCCCCACTTTTTACTGTTTTATATCATCTTTTGGGGTGAGACATTGCTTGATTTAACGTATGAACAAAAGTACATTTACTCGTTTACTTATTGGTCTAAGTCCCGATTTAACCCAAGTTGCTATATTGCCCATTTATCATGAACCGTTAATTTCATAGCTAGGTTATAGCTAGTAAGCGCGAATGTTATGGATAGATCTATCGGGGTCGACACCCCTATCCGTCTTAGACTGACATTAGTTAAGCGGATACAGTTTCATTTGAGTCAGATTACGAGTATCCCGGGTTAGATACTTGCACGGGCTTTCATTGTTGGTTATCAGTTAACGCGTCGGTGTCATGAGCTTAGACAATAGTAAATGCATTTATATGTGACTTTGTTTTTTTTGTTAAATTGTCACATGTGGATTAAACCTTGTGGTTCATTAAACATTACTGCTTAAACAAACCTATGAACTCACCAACCTTTGTGTTGACACTTTAGCAATGTTTTTCTCAGGTATCAAGACGGAGGAGTGATGTGGTTGGGCTATGGAGATAAATAATTTGTCGTGACTATCTTTTGAGAATTGAATACTCATGTTATGTCTTCAAAAATTGGTTTATGCAATAATGTTGTATCAAATGCTTCCGCACGATTTTACTTATATTTAATGAAATAAAATGACTTTTCAATGTTGTTCTTTATTTCAATGTCTTGTGATAGTCATGATAGTCGCGCTCCAGCGTATCCACTTACTCTGGTAATTTGGGGGTGTGACATATTTACTTTTGGTAAACACCATACCTCCTCGAGAACGAACTCAACGACGAGTATTCGCTTTTTTCACAAAACATGATACTTAATACTTACCCGCTTTTGTCGCTTTGTTTTTCCTAAAATAAAGTGTACAAAAATACCGCATCAAAAATGGCGGCGCTGCCGGGGAGGTGTGTTTAGCCATATTTATTTATCGTGTTTGTTTGAGTGTTTACTTTTTATCGTAAATACTTCTTTTTATTTTTCTATGCTATTAGCCATACAAGTAAATACGTGTTAAATTGAACTCAATTAACACAAAATTGTTTTCTCGTTTTTATTGTGCAATATATTGTATTTACGTATAACAATTAACACACAATAATTATCCAAATACGTGAGAAATCGCACCTCAATAGTTGAGCGTTCCGGTCACTATTGTTGTATCGAATTCAAATGAAAGTCAAAGGCAAAATAGATAAATACTCTTAATTGGTTTAATCTCGATAAATACAAGCTATAAAGTGGGTATAAGGTGGTTGTATTTCACGACCTAAGGAAAAAAGGCTCTTAAGTGCTTCGCGCCGCATCGTTTTCTCCGCTCGCTTGTGCGTATTTTGAAAGTGACGATCTATTAGGGGTTTGCCACATCAAGTATTATTAATCTATTTTTGTGAGTTTTAATTATTTAACCTCGAAACGTTTTGGCGTTCCGCCAACGTTTCAAAGTCGACGAGGGTTTTTACTTCACATAATTGCCTTCACTCCTCTTGGATTCATTAATCGAGACCTTTGATTAGTGGATAGTTTTTGTAGATTAATTTCTACGTAATACACAGAAATTCCAAAAAACAATTAAAAACCAAAAACAACAAAAAGAATCTTCGATTTTCCCTCTATTTTCATAATTCTCTTCTTTCACCCTCTATAATGTTTAATTCTCGAATCGTCTTTCTCGTTGCGTCATGTCGAATGATGGTGAATATTATTAGTGTCCATATTGTGGAGGCCCGCCCGATGGTGCCATTTGTTTTAATTGTGAGGTTATTAGAGGTCGAGGGGGTTATATCTATAACTCCGCTCCACGTGATCATGGTAACAATTTTCAATCTTACGACCAAGGTCACCCATCGTCTTCGTTTTATTCGTCGTATGATCCGTCTTTTAATTGCAATGATGAGTCTATTCATAATGCCTTTAATGATTTTGTGAGACGAAATAATGAGAAATTAACGATGATGGAAGAACTAATGACAAGCCTTAAGGGAACTTGTAATAAACAAATGGCAACCCAAAGGGAAACTTTCAAAAAAATGAAAAACGATTATGATACCATTTTTGAAGAGCAACAATGTTTGTATGACCAAAGTCAAGAAATGTGGAAAGAATACATGGATAAAATTAAGGAAAATCACGCTAATGAGAAAGATAAAATTCTTTTAATGGTCGAGGGCTTAATGGAAAAATTAAATTCTTCGTCAAATGACACCAATCCTAATTCCGAGGGAGAGGTTAAAGCCTTATCGACTCCTAAGACTCGTATGTCTCGTATTGATCCATATCTATCAAATTTCAGAGTTGTGCTACCTTCGTCGTCTTGCAAAAACGTAGAGGAAACGAAAACGTCATCTAACGAAGTTTTGAAAAATGTTTTTGAAAATAAACCAAAAGAAAAACTCGTAGGATATTTAGGAACGTTGAATCTTATACCTTCCAAACCTAATTTTTCTAATGAGGATGAAGTTATTGAGGATTTTCTAAATCAATATACACTTAATTTTGACAAAGAAATTCCATTAAATGATTTTGAAAAAGAAAAATGTGACAAGGTTTTAAAGGAAATCTTTCAACCCTCGTTTTTACAAGATGAATGAAAATTAATTCCGAAGGGACGTGTTAGTAATTCTGCTAAAATGTTCGAAAACCCACGTTCGATCCCTTCAAAGGACAAAGTTGAAACCGTCAAGGCAAAATCGTCACGAGACGAGCCTTTTACTCCTAATCCCACACCGAGTGAGATTTTGGATTTATCATGTGAGAAGTCCATCGATGGCCTTTCTCACATCGATACGTTTTTTGATGTCGAGGTAGAAATGACAAAGTCAAATCTTCAATCGAAGAGCCTTCTACTCCTAGTTTCACGACGGTTGAAGCTAGCGACTCGATTATCGACAATTTTATTGCTCAACCTTTTCCACGAGGAAGAGAAGACGTTTTTGATCTCGATGGCGATTTTTCCAAGATCAAACGTATACTTGATGATCCGCCTTCGATTTTCGAGTTTGATGAGGACCGTTGCATTAGCCCGGAGGGGGATATTTTATTAGTCGATTCATGTTTTAAAAATTCAAATTCTCCTCCCGCCTTCAAGATAAATGTGAAAATTTTAAGTGTGCCAAGAATTGTTTTAGAAACACCAAATATTTTCAATTTAATCAACTTGGGTTTTCGTAACAAAGAGTTAAAAAATGAAAAAGGAAAAGATTTTACAACTGATTTGAAATTTTTCCCAAAGTTAACTCCGTCATCACCTCGCTTAATTGAGCTTGCTACAAACGCATCTACTTCTTTTGACGACGTTTTGTGTGGATCTAGTGTGGGGGAAGCCCCATTTGTTTCCTCACACTTCTCCACCGAGGACGAGATTTTTGACCCCGGTATCATGTTTAAGATAAAATCTCTGTCTTTTACCGAAGTAGTCACTAGAAGATCCTTCTACACTTACGGTATGAGTTTACCTCGAGTAACTCGATTTGTTTGCCCACCCAACGTCCCACCCTTCTCTTCTCATTCTATTTTCTTGTGTCCCTTTGGGACGATGATGTTGAAAGTCGTGTTGTTTCGTTTATTATCCAAAAACGAAGATACGATCTTTGATCCCGGTATAATGGCTTTGCCTTTATTATCGGTTGCTTTTGGGCCTTGATTACATGTAAGCCCCACAAAAAATGACCGAACCAAGATAATCCCTAAATGATCACATTTATGGGGATTCGAGTCGAGCTTTTGACTCGGTTATAAAAAACAAGGTGCCTCGTGGGGGAGTCCCATGCTTATCCATGTACATATTATCGCTTTCTAATTAGTTTAATGTGAGGGGATTTGTGCCCTTCCAACCTTTGTTCCATGGTTGTCTGTGACTTGTGGTTTTTAGATGATCATCATCTTCACGATTAGAGCCTCTCGTGTTCGTTTTATGGGAGCACTCGATCGTTTTCTTTGAAGACTTTCTCAATATCCATGATATATCCTTTGATGTTCTAACATTAGGTTTATAGAACACTTCATAAACGGCTTTAAATTTAACGGTTACACCCTTTCCATGCTAGATTAAGCATTCGACTACGTCTTTAGTATGAGGGTGTTTGCACCCATAGACTCGAAACATTGAGGACAATGTTAATCTTTAGTATGGGGGGGGGTGAATAGATACTTGCCTTGCCAAACCTTCATGCTTTCCAAAGTTTATCTTTTTGCTTATCGTTTTGTTGCAAAATAAGCCTAAAAATGGTCAAATTTTAAAATTTTTCCTGTTTTTCATAAGTGTTTAAGACACGAATGTAGGTTTTCCGATGGTGAGAATAAGAGTAATTTTTTATTCGACCGTGCGTGTTGAGCACTTAGCTTCGATTCCTTAACTTTTTAGGCTAAGTCTCTTAAATGAGGACGATAAATGATAGAGTTATTTATAAGTCTCGTAATCGTTCACGATCTCATGTGTAGTAATTATTAGCTTATTCTCCCCACGCTTTTGATAATAAATTGTTAATAAATAATGATTTAGCGGTTTAGTCACTATTGTTGGTTTCTAATTTGTTTTAGTAGCTTCCATGTAATTAAATTAGGAAAACATTAAGGTATCGCCAGCGTCACGGTTTTGAAGTATTGGCACCCGAATAATCGAAAGCTTCACCTAATAATAAGATTTCAAGTGCTCACCTAAATTAAGCAAAAAATTTGAAGCTCACAAGGCCGAAAAATCTTTGCCCAAATTGAAAGTGAATCAAGCCTTAATCTTTAAAGCTTTAAAGATCCAAAATTCGATTTAGCGTGAGGATATACGTCTTTGGCCATAATTAAACCACTGATGAGGAGGATGATAAAAGGCAAGGCAAGACCGAAGTCATAATAAAAGCTCCATGGCGGAGTTGAATAAAAGATGGAGGTAAACCTATGATAATAAGGCCCTTCCGTTAGGGGGCGTATAAAAGTCTTGGTAATAAGTCTCATGTTCAAAACCGTTATAAAACCGTGTTTATCGATCCTTCTTGTTGGCTTAATTTTTTGACATAGTCGGCTATTAGGGTGAATTATTAATTCGATGATTTTGGCTACACTGTTAGGACTCTATTTTTAGACCTAAATCTCTATTCACTCATAAGTCAATGATGTATCCTCGTGATCATTAAGACAAAATAAAATATAAGAGATACCAATTAGGAATAAGGGAGTTTAGGTTCGTAATTAACACTTATGAGATATGATCGTGTTGCTAACTTATAATAACAATGATCTCGTTACACGCTTAGCAAGGAATTGGGTGAAAATCGAGGACGACGAAATTATTTCTAACGAAGCATTCACGTGTTCTTGTTCTATGATCCTAAAAGTCACTTAATCGTGATGAAAACAATACATTATGTCTAAAAGACGTGTAGTAGTTTACTTAAATTTATGTCTTCAATAAATGTCATCATAAAATGAATTTTGGAGATGCTATGATACTTTTTTCTAGCATTGCGTAGGGAAACGACAATGGTTTAGTATGGGGGAGTGATGAGACTGCAATTATACATAGTCTCATCGTCCAAATCGGGCTTAAAACGCTTAATATATCATAAAATACCGTGAAATATGCTTGTATTCGTTTGTTGTATGTTTTAGGTATGGATATCGAGAAAAAGACAAAAAGATCACAAGAATCAATAAAAAATGAACACGAGAAACGAAGCCGCACAATGAACCGGACCCGAGTGTTTAATTTCTAAGAAAAGTCCCTCAAGTTTGAAGATTGTACAAATTTGGTCCTCCTACTTTGAAGATTTGTCAACTTTGGTCCTTGAAGATTCATGATTATACAAGAAAGGTCCTTTATGTTTGAAGACATATCAAAAATTGGCCTTGAAGAATGCTCGTATGGCACATTAAGCCCTTGGGAAAAGTTATGAAAATGCTTGTGCCATATATGACAAGTCCCTTAAAGTTTTAACAAAGGGAAATGTCATACAATCTGCCAAACTTTATTTGAAAGTTTTTGGGAACCATGGGGACCAAACCTGCCAACCCACTAAACTCATTCTACCACTCATACAGTGACACATCACCACAACCTGACCCAAACCCATATCCAATACCCACCCAACCACCCATTTAGCCCAAACCCACTAACCTATTTAATAAATATTAACCAGTTTGTAAACTGATTAATATAAACTTAATCAGACCGCCAAACAACCCCTAACCCCTAAACACAGATAAAAATCCCCATCATCCTCCTAAGAACCCTAATCTTTCATCTTTTTAATTACTATAAATTGGGGTATAATTTCCTCCAGTTTATTAATTAATGATTTTTAAACCCAACCCCACCTTCATACAAGCTCCCAACAGCCCCATGTGACCCCCCAGAGTATCCTCTGCCCCGTCATTTTCACACAACATCCCAAATTCGACAAGATCAAGGGTTGGATTTTATTACTTGGACCACAATGGTCATTGGACGTCTAGGATGAGCTTTCAACAGCCTGGTAGCCTGAGCAATCACATGGCAGCAACATTGACCAACAAATTCTTCAAGAATCGAATTTGAATGAAGGGTACATTTGGAATATCAATATATTAGGGTTTTAGTTTCTCTTAGCTTCTAGAATCCATGTAAGCCCTCTATATAAAGGGTGTATAGGACTTTAGTTTAGTTGTTCCAGTTTTTAGCTTGATTCATGTTGTAAAACCCGCATGATTTTACCATGAATAGTACCCTTAAGATCGTACGTACTAGATTAAAACTTTCCTAATATAGCATGATTACGATTATGTGTTAGGATTTTACGTATTACGTACGTGTTAGAACACGATAAGTATTTACTACGCACGATCACGTAATAATTATTTGACGATAATTAATCACGAGCATGCGATCATGAAATTATGAACGTATTTAAAACACGAACTATTAGTAATTACGTATATATATTTATTACGAGCGTAATTAAATATATTAGATCACGGTATGTACGAAACGAGAACACTTAAAACGCGAACACAAATAATCACGAATATATAACTTAACATCGAGACACGGAAAAAGGTACGGGTACCCCAAGTGGGACCCCTACCCGCGGATACAAGGACAAATGGGCCAAGCCCATTTGTAAATTTTACTAAAGGGGGGTAAATAATTTTTCACTACTCATTTTCATTCACAGAAGAGTTTAGAAAAAACCCTAAAACCCTCCTTCCCTTTCTTCTTTGTGCCGCCACCCTAAAACACCACAAGGAGGTGGTTTGTGATCTTGGATCTTGGAATTGTAGTTGGTGATCGTGTTTGTTCTTCATCCTTTTGATCCACGAATTCGGTAAATCCTTTTTAAACCTTTTCTTTTGATTTGATCATTTAATAAATCAAGAACATATTATGTTTTTACAAAAACCTAATAAATAAACATGGATCTAACATGATTTGGGGTTAAATAAAATTAAAAGTATGTTTTAAAAGTATGTTTTAAGGGGTGTTTGTTTTTTGCCGCAGGCTGCACCGAACCCGATGGGGTTTTGGTTTGGCCAAACCGACCACCACCAAGACCATATGGTCTTGGTTGGTGTGTGTGGGTCCCACGACAGCATCAAGGCACGGGGTACCCCGAGTTGGTTTGGGGTACGGTGTTGATTTCATGTCCGGTTCATTGTTTTTAGTCTAGATCCAGTTCATGGTATATGTTTAGTTTTTTTTATGTTTTATGATCTTTTGTTACAAATTAAATTAATAAAATGACATGATTAATTTAATAACATGACTTAGGTTATTTTAATTATTAATAATCATGAAATTAATTAACCTAAGTATTTTATATTTTAGACTTATAATTAATTAATTATTTAAAAACCATGATTTATAATTAATTAATTAACATGACTTAGGTTATATTATTAATATACAATAATACATGTTTTAACCTAAGTATTTAACATTATTTATTTAAAAACATGTTATACTTTAATTAAATATTTTAACCTATAGTTTAATTTAATTACATGGAATAATTATTAAACTATACATTATATCATATGACTTAGAAAATAATCATGAAAACACTTAGGCTTATATACTTAGCTTATTTAACCAGCTTATTTCTAATTATGGAAACTTTCTATTTTTAGAAACTTAATTAAATAAGGCAGCTAATCTATTTATGGAAACCTTCTATTTTTAGAAACTTATTTATTTCAGGCAGCTAATCTATTTACGGAAATTTATTTAATTAAGGCAGCTGATCTATTTATGGAAACTTTCTATTTTTAGAAACTT
Organism: Glebionis coronaria; assembly: GCA_025667525.1. Taxonomy (NCBI): domain Eukaryota; kingdom Viridiplantae; phylum Streptophyta; class Magnoliopsida; order Asterales; family Asteraceae; genus Glebionis; species Glebionis coronaria. The sequence continues at coordinate 169,395,651 of CM046875.1, forward strand.
ATCTATTTTAAGCAGTAATTCTATTTTTGGAAACTTTCTATTTTTGGAAATTTTCTATTTTTTAAAACTTTCTATTTTTGGAAACTTTCTATTATTGGAAACTTTCTATTTTTGGTAACTTTCTATTTTTGGAAACTTTCTATTTTTGGAAACTTTTTATTTTAGGAAACCTGCTATTTTTGGAAAGTTACTTATTATTACACAGTAAGTATAATAACACATGAAATACCAGAAATACTTAATCAGATTAAACAGAATATAAGATAAACACGGTTTAAGGCTTAAAAACAGTAAAACATGGTAAGAACACATAAAATAAGCTAAGACATGACATAAAACCAGCTACGTATTTAGTAAGCAAATACTTATTCATGTATGTATTTATGTAGCACTAGTGATTCGGAAGTAGGATTCCTCTCAGTTCATCTTCTTCGGTCACTGGACATAATGTACGGATTCATGTCCTTTCAGTATGGACATTCTTTCCTTATTAGGATTCCCCGTATGCAGCCAACTATTTTCCCGTAGTATAAGTTACGTGTTTGGTTGCTTATGTTTAATTAAGATTACCTATAGCCATATACATGCATGACCAGTTTCACCTAGTTATGGAGGTACCATATACATTACATTAGAGGCACTGATGTTATGACTTCACCACGGCGGAGTGATTGCTCGTGGCGTCCCTTTAGCTTTTGGCCATCTATATTATATTTATCATGTGGGGCGTATGGGTGCATCCTAGTTACATGTTTTTATTCAGGATTTCATGGTGAATGTGGTGTGTGCCTTGCATCCTTCACAAGGAGCTGATCCCTCCTACCCAAAAACCAGTATATTAAATTAGAGGCAGCCCCTCTAATTTGCATGATGAGGCACCCCTCCAAGTATTCATGCACGGTGGATTTTCATTACCTATATTGGCTAATGGTAAAATATGATAAACAATTTTTATAAGATAAACATAAGACTTTCAAACTATTAAACCAGTTTTATCAAGACTTAACCAGGTTACTCGGGACTTAGTTTTCTTCCGCTGTTATATGTTATATGCTTATCCTATTCATGCTTTATTTTACATCCGTGCACTGAGCGTATTTGCTCAGCCGTTTTCCTTTTCTATGTTCCCAAAACGGCAGGTACTCAAGGACGCTCGTAGACCCTAAGAGTACGTACATATGGACTGGAAGCTGTCTAGCCTTCTTTACTTTATGCATTTCCTTTCTTATGATACTTATGCTTTGGACATTGTTTAGTCCTTTCCTTTATTATACTATGTTTGTGTGTGATGAGCTTTACATTTGGACTATCAATGTTTGATTCCGGTATTTTCCTTTTATGGTCAAGTAATGTTTAGACATTTTTCCTTGTATGCTTTGATGACACGCCATAATTGCATGTGACATTTCCATTATCCAAATGGGGTGTTACAATTATGGTATCAGAGCCAAGGCTTCGACCTATAGGCTCTCAAATATGACCTGTGATTAGTGGGTAGTCACTACTGTCTTCCTAGAACTGACAGTTGTTTTCATGCATTCATCATTTTTAAGCATACATATACATGTCATTGTCGCAGATTTTTGACTAAGTAATGGTTGGTACAGGACTGGCCCTATTTAGTCGCATGTGTTTTATCAAAACTTTTAGATTTGGGACCGACCCATAGGCTTCCCCTCGCTATGTCTTTTGTTTTGGGTGAACTGACCAGAGGCGTTCACTCTCGAGCATACAAAAGTTTTCATAAAACTGCATCATGCATTCATACATAAAATTTTCTTGCATAAAATATTTCTCGTGAAATTTTGGTATAAATTTTTTTTCATGTATATATATATATATTACGTTTTGATCTGTTTAATCATATGTTTTATGTTATACTGTCAGATGGTTCTCACACGCGAACAGGAGCAGCTCAATGCTTTAATTCAGGCTTCCATGCAAGCTTTGCTTCCTCAACTGAGGAATGACATCAGGGCTGAAGTTCAAGCTGCCAACAATCAGCAGCATAATCAGGCACCTCCTCCTCCTCCTCCAGTGACATTAGCAGTATGGCTAGAGAGATTCAACAAGCTCCGCCCTCGAGCTTTTGAGAAGACAGATAGCCCCAGCGATGCTGAAAGCTGGTTGGCACACATCGAGAAGATTTTCAACGCGATGGGCTGTGACCCCACATACAAGGCGAGGTTGGCATGTTATCGGTTCGAAGGCGATGTACTCAACTGGTGGTTAGCATTGATGCAGTCTGAAGGTGGTGACGAGTGGGTTGCTGGTTTGACTTGGGCTCAGTTCAAGGACAGGGTGATGGAGCAGTTCTTTCCCAAGGCTGAGCAGGACAAGCTCAAGAGAGAGTACCATGGGATCCGACAGAGAGCTGGGGAGAATAGCAACGAGTTTATGCAGCGCTTTCTTCGCTTAGCTGGTTTCCTTGGTGCGGCAGCAGGTACTCCTGAAGAGCAGGCACATCACTTTAGATGGGCTCTTCACACATCGGTCGCAAACAATCTGGTGTGTGCTACGTTCAACACTATAGCACAAGTGGCTGATGCAGCACGAAAACTGGAGATGCTGCAGGAGAGAGATGAGTTCGGGGAAGCTGAAAGACCTGACAAGAGGCAGAAAACTGGGGACCGGTCTCAGCCGGCTACTCAGCAGCAGCCTCATCAGCCCAAAGGAAACGGTCTGACTAACGACCATTTTGCTACGGATAGGCGTAGCGGTAATGACAATTACCGTAACAACGCTGGGCACTCCAACAGCAGCAGGTCCTAATACTTACGCATTTTCCTTATATTTTCATGTTATAACTCATATTCTGACACTTTAACAAAACTTCTACCAGGAACCATGGAAACGGCAGGGACCAGAACCAGAGAGGTTCGCAGCCTAGCCGTCCAACTATCACTGGTATTCAATCTTACGATTATCCGCTTTGTCCTTTGTACCCAATTACCATGTCTTATGTAAAATGTTTCATCAGGTCCACAGCCAGTCAGAGCACCTGCTGGAGGATACACTCATCCTCTTTGCTCTACTTGCCACCGTAGGCACCCAGGACCATGTCACCGTAATACTGATGCGTGCTTCAAGTGTGGTCTTCTTGGCCATATTATGAAGGATTACCGTAAGGGCGAGATGGAGGGTACATCGGGACATGCTGATACCAAGCCGCCTCCTACTGCCAGGCGTGTCTACACGACATCTCGAGACCAGGCCAACAAGTCTACAGGTACCATCACTGGAATCTTGTATATGTATGGTCAAGCTGCATGTGTTCTTTTCGATACGGGTGCTACTCACTCGGTTATTTCTACTGCTTATGCTAAGAACATTAGGATGCTCCCCATGCCACTAGAAGATAGGCTTACTATTTCCACGCCTTTGAGGGACTCTGTATTAATCACCCATGTATACAAGAGTCTTCCCCTAGAATTTGACGATAAGGTTCGACCTGTCGACGCACTTCCGCTGGACATGAATGACTTCGACATGATTTTGGGCATGGACTGGCTATCCAAGCATCATGCTACCATAGACTGCCATTCATATCGAGTTATCTTCGGTGATGTTAATGCACCAGAGTACATTCATAATGGGTTCATACCTGGACGATCTGTACAAGTCATATCCACCCTGCAAGCGCGTGCACTACTGTCACATGGCTGCGAGGGTTATCTAGCTACGGTTCACGACATGGATGCTGAATCCCCATCAATTCAGGATCAACCTATAGTGTCAGAATTCCAAGATGTGTTTCCAGCAGAACTTCCGGGCATACCACCTGCACGAGAAGTGGAATTCAGTATAGGGCTGGTTCTAGGAGTTGAACCAATCTCTAAGGCTCCTTATCGCATGGCTCCCATAGAGCTGAAGGAGCTGAAGGATCAACTGCAAGAACTTCTTGAACGAGGTTTCATTCGACCGAGTGCATCTCCATAGGGCGCACCGGTCTTGTTTGTTAAGAAGAAGGACGGCAGTATGCGTCTTTGTATAGACTATCGCGAGCTCAACAAGATTACCATTCGGAATAGATATCCACTGCGTCGTATTGACGATCTGTTTGACCAACTCTAAGGGGCCAAACACTTCTCCAAGATTGATCTTAGGTCAGGCTATCATCAGCTACGGGTCAAGGAGCAGGACATCGCTAAGACTGCCTTTCGTACCCGTTATGGCCACTACGAGTTTGTAGTTATGCCATTTGGCCTGACAAATGCTCCAACAGTGTTCATGGATTTGATGAACAGAATCTTCCATGAATTTCTGGACAAGTTCGTCATTGTCTTCATCGATGACATACTGATTTTCTCAAATTCCAAGGAGGAACATGAAGACCATCTTCATACAGTACTACAGATTCTTCGCCAGAAGCAGCTGTATGCTAAATTCTCCAAGTGTGAGTTCTGGTTAGACAAGGTGGCATTCTTGGGTCACATTGTATCAACAGAAGGAATCACTATGGATCCAGTGAAGGTTGAGGCCATTACTAAGTGGCCAAGGCCGACATCAGCGACGGAAGTCCGCAGTTTCTTAGGCTTAGCTGGCTATTACCGTAGGTTCGTGGAGAACTTTTCCCGCCTAGCACTACCATTAACCAAACTGATGCGGAAAAGGGAGAAATTCATCTGGACTGAAGATCGAGAGAAGAGCTTTGAAGACCTGAAGCAGACGCTAGTATCTACACCTATTCTTACTCTACCATCTGGCATGGGTGGATTTCAAATCTACAGCGATGCATCGGGGAAGGGACTTGGCTGTGTTCTCATGCAACATGGGAAAGTGATCGCGTACGCTTCACAGCAGCTTAAGCCTTATGAAGAAAATTACCCCACGCACGACCTGGAACTTGCTGCAGTCGTGTTTGCATTGAAGATATGGAGACACTACTTATATGGAGAATCATGTGACATGTTCACGGACCACAAGAGTTTGAAGTATATCTTCACTCAGCGTGAATTGAACATGAGGCAGAGGAGATGGTTGGAGCTATTGAAGGATTACGACATAAATCTACAGTATCATCCCGGAAAGGCAAATGTAGTAGCAGATGCTCTTAGCAGGAAGTCCGGAATGATCAACGGCATTAGAATCGAAGAGGAAATCATAAGAGACTTGGAGCGACTAGACATCGAGTACATGGTACGTGGACAGCACGGTTACTGGGCTAATCTTAGAGTAGAACCCGAGTTACTATCTAAGATCAAGGAAGCTCAGAAGAATGACGGAGAAATCTGGGCGATAGTACAAAATTTGGAGAAGCAAACAGAATTCAGAGTAGATGCAGATGGTATCGTATGGCAGGGCACGAGACTTTGTGTTCCTGATGACCAAGAACTCCGGGAAGCTTTGTTAGCTGAAGCTCATAGCTCCCCATTCTCTATACATCCTGGTTCGACTAAGATGTACCATGACATCAAGCAGTACTTTTGGTGGAGTGGTATGAAACAGGATGTGGCCACTTACATCTCCAAATGTCTTACCTGCCAGCAGGTTAAGATCGAGCATCAGCGATCTGGCGGTCTCCTTCAACCGTTAGATATCCCAGAGTGGAAGTGGGACAAAATCACCATGGATTTTGTTACTGGTCTTCCGCCTACCAAGAGGAAGCACGATGCAATTTGGGTTATTGTTGATCGACTTACCAAATCAGCTCATTTCTTACTGATCCGCAAGGAAGATTCGGTAAGTAAACTCGCAGATACGTACAGAAGAGAGATCATGAGACTCCATGGTGCACCATCTAGCATCGTCTCAGACAGAGATCCTCGATTCACTTCGCGCTTTTGGAAAAGTCTGCAGAAAGCTTGGGGTACAAAACTTAAGCTTAGCATGGCTTTTCATCCTCAAACGGACGGACAGTCGGAGCGAACCATTCAGACATTTGAAGATATGTTGAGGTCATGTGCGTTGGAATGGACGGGCGATTGGGACGATTACATCTGTTTGGTGAAATTTGCATACAACAACAGTTGGCACGCAAGTATCAGGTGTGCTCCATTTGAGATGTTGTATGGCAGAAAGTGTCGCGCCCCAATCTGCTAGGATCAGGTTGGTGAGCGAACACTTGAAGGACCGGAAATCATAGAGATGACCAATGAGAAGATCGTAGTAGCTAAGCAGAAAATTCAGGAGGCATGGTCACGTCAGAAGAGTTACGCCGATAAGCATCGTAGGGATATACACTTTAACGTAGGAGATCACGTCTTCCTTAAGGTTTCGCCGGCACGTGGTGTTAGACGCTTCGAGATTAAAGGGAAGCTCAGTCCTTGTTTCATCGGACCGTTTGATATCATTGAACGAGTTGGTGAAGTATCTTACCGATTGGCGTTACCTCCGCAGCTTTCGCATGTGTACAATGTGTTTCATGTGTCCTTACTCAGAGGGTACCAGTATCATCCCCTTCACATGGTTCAGTATCCACTGGAACAGATACGTGAAGATCTCACTTTTATAGAAGAACCCGAACGAGTTCTTGACAGACAAGAATGAGTCATGAGAAAGAAAACGATTCCATTCGTCAAAATTCTATGGAGGGATCATACCGAGCGGGAAGCCACATGGGAAACAGAGGAGTCTATCCGGGCTTCTTACCCTCATTTCATATTTTGAATTCGGGTATGTTCTTCTTTTCCAGTTTACTTTATCAATAATTCGGGGACGAATTATTCTTTTTAGGGGGGAAGAGTTGTAAAACCCGCATGCTTTTACCATGAATAGTACCCTTAAGATCGTACGTACTAGATTAAAACTTTCCTAATATAGCCTGATTACGATTACGTGTTAGGATTTTACGTATTACGTACGTGTTAGAACACGATAAGTATTTACTACGCACGATCACGTAATAATTATTTGACGATAATTAATCACGAGCATGCGATCATGAAATCATGAACGTATTTAAAACACGAACTATTAGTAATTACGTATATATATTTATTACGAGCGTAACTAAATATATTAGATCACGGTATGTACGAAACGAGAACACTTAAAACGCGAACACAAATAATCACGAATATATAACTTAACATCGAGACACGGAAAAAGGTATGGGTACCCTAAGTGGGGCCCCTACCCGCGGCTACAAGGACAAATGGGCCAAGCCCATTTGTAAATTTTACTAAAGGGGGGTTAATAGTTTTTCACTACTCATTTTTATTCACAGAAGATTTTAGAGAAAACCCTAAACCCTCCTTCCCTTTCTTCATTGTGCCGCCACCCTAAAACACCACAAGGAGGTGGTTTGTGATCTTGGATCTTGGAATTGTAGTTGGTGATCGTGTTTGTTCTTCATCCTTTTGATCCACGAATTCGGTAAATCCTCTTTAAACCTTTTCTTTTGATTTGATCATTTAATTAATCAAGAACATGTTATGTTTTTACAAAAACCTAATAAATAAACATGGATCTAACATGATTTGGGGTTAAATAAAGTCAAAAGTATGTTTTAAGGGGTGTTTGTTTTTGGCCGCAGGCTGCACCGAACCCGAAGGGGTTTCGGTTTGGCCAAACCGACAACCACCAAGACCATATGGTCTTGGTTGATGTGTGTGGGTCCCACGGCAGCATCAAGGCACGGGGTACCCCGAGTTTGTTCGGGGTACGGTGTCGATTTCATGTCCGGTTCATTGTTTTAAGTCTAGATCCGATTCATGGTGTATGTTTAGTTTTTTTATGTTTTATGATCTTATGTTAAAAATTAAATTAATAAAATGACATGATTAATTTAATAACATGACTTAGGTTATTTTAATTATTAATAATCATGAAATTAATTAACCTAAGTATTTTATATTTTAGACTTATAATTAATTAATTATGTAAAAACCATGATTTATAATTAATTAATTAACATGACTTAGGTTATATTATTAATATATAATAATACATGTTTTAACCTAAGTATTTAACATTATTTATTTAAAAACATGTTATACTTTAATTAAATATTTTAACCTATAGTTTAATTTAATTACATGGAATAATTATTAAACTATACATTATATCATATGACTTATAAAATAATCATGAAAACACTTAGGCTTATATACTTAGCTTATTTAACCAGCTTATTTCTAATTATGGAAACTTTCTATTTTTAGAAACTTAATTAAATAAGGCAGCTAATCTATTTATGGAAACCTTCTATTTTTAAAAACTTATTTATTTCAGGCAGTTAATCTATTTATGGAAACTTATTTAATTAAGGCTGCTGATCTATTTATGTAAACTTTCTATTTTTAGAAACTTATCTATTTTAAGCAGTAATTCTAATTTTGGAAACTTTCTATTTTTGGAAACTTTCTATTATTGGAAACTTTCTATTTTTGGTAACTTTCTATTTTTGGAAACTTTCTATTTTTGGAAACTTTCTATTTTAGGAAACCTGCTATTTTTGGAAAGTTACTTATTATTACACAGTAAGTATAATAACACATGAAATACCAGAAATACTTAATCAGATTAAACAGAATATAAGATAAACACGGTTTAAGGCTTAAAAACAGTAAAACATGGTAAGAACACATAAAATAAGTTAAGACATGACATAAAACCAGCTACGTATTTAGTAAGCAAATACTTATTCATGTATGTATTTATGTAGCACTAGTGATTCGGAAGTAGGATTCCTCTCAGTTCATCTTCTTCGTTCACTGGACATAAGGTACGGATTCCCGTCCTTTCAGTATGGACATTCTTTCCTTATTAAGATTCCCCGTATGCAGCCAACTGTTTTCCTGTAGTATAAGTTACGTGTTTGATTGCTTATGTTTAATTAAGATTACCTATAGCCATATACATGCATGACCAGTTTCACCTAGTTATGGAGGTACCATAACCATAACATTAGAGGCACCGATGTTATGACTTCACCACGGCGGAGTGATTGCTCGTGGCTTCCCTTCAGCTTTTGTCCATCTATATTATATTTATCATGTGGGGCGTATGGGTGCATCCTAGTTACATGTTTTTATTCAGGATTTCATGGTGAATGTGGTGTGTGCCTTGCATCCTTCACAAGGAGCTGATCCCTCCTACCCAAAAACCAGTATATTAAATTAGAGGCAGCCCCTCTAATTTGCATGATGAGGTCACCCCTCCAAGTATTCATGCACGGTGGATTTTCATGACCTATATTGGCTAATGGTAAAATATGATAAACAGTTTTTATAAGATAAACATAAGACTTTCAAACTATTAAACCAGTTTTATCAAGACTTAACTAGGTTACTCGGGACTTAGTTTTCTTCCGCTTTTATATGGTATATGCTTATCCTATTCATGCTTTATTGTACATCCGTGCACTGAGCGTATTTGCTCAACCGTTTTCCTTTTCTATGTTCCCAAAACGGCAGGTACTCAGGGACGCTCGTAGACCCTAAGAGTACGTGCATATGGACTAGAAGCTGTCTAGCCTTCTTTACTTTATGCATTTCCTTTCTTATGATACTTATGCTTTGGACATTGTTTAGTCATTTCCTTTATTATACTATGTTTGTGTGTGATGAGCTTTACATTTGGACTACCGATGTTTGATTCCGGTATTTTCCTTTTATGGTCAAGTAATGTTTAGACATTTTTCCTTGTATGCTTTGATGACACGCCATAATTGCATGTGACATTTCCATTATCAAAATGGGGTGTTACACATGTAATGCCATTTTTATTTAATGAAGTTTGGAATTTTCTATAATTTAACTGTAATTCCGTTTTATATTTATAAAATTCGGTGTTGGATAAGCTAAATCTTGAGTTCCATTTGTCTACATTGTCAAATTCTTTTTTTTGATTCGTTTTTTAGTTTTTGATAAGTTGGTAAAAACGGATTTTTCTGAGATACCTTTGATTGTTTTTTGAGGATGAAACTCTTGGAGGATTTTGGTTCTAAAAGTTTCTGAGAGAGAGATTTTAGAAAAGTCAAAGTTTTGTGAAAAATTTTAGGAAGAAATCAGTTGGTTATTGATATTGTGTTACTGATGACGTATAGTCCTCAGCCGGGTCAGGAACCCGGCCCACGGGTACTACCCGTATCCGACCCATCACAGATGGGTGGGAATAATGTCATTTAAGCTTATGGGCTTGGATGAACAGTAACCGCACACACGCGTGCGGCCCACGGCCCGGCATGGCCGGTACAGGTTAGACAGAATCATATTCTATCTCTGAATATGATTCATCCCAAAGAAGAGGATATTCACTCACCATAATTAGAAGATAACAATCAATCTAATTCTGGTGCTTATCCCTTCCTTGGGGCCGAAGTATCAGTGACAGCCCACTAGGGTTTCACTGCCTATAAAAGGAACCCCCAAGGGTTCCACAAAGGTATTACGTTCTATACTCTTAACTCATATAAACCCTAACCGAGTACTTACTCTCACGCCGGAGTCTAATCGTGGGAAACATTCCCACGGTAAGCCTAACGCGTGTTGTTTAGTGGGCAGGATCCCAACCAAACAGTTCACTTGGTGCAGGAGCCGGAGCCCAGCCAACCCGAATTAAGCCTAATTCGGGTCAAGCAAGGGTCACCCAACTTTTGCATCAACAAGTTGGCGCCATCCGTGGGACCCATTACACTAAGCTAGAGCAAAATCTCATCTTGAATCTCCAATGACGAAGGGGCATCCTCAAGCTAACCCCAGGAACACGAATACTGGAAATCGGAAGTCCCAAGGGGAAGGGATACTCATCCCCAATCAATCCCCTAGCCGCCCAGTGGGCGGGCCAAACAACCGCGGTGGTTTTCAGTCCATGGGGGTGACGAGCACGATCTCTATAACACCCCCACCTACTTCAACCCTGGATAACCCTGATCCAGGGAGTGCGCCCAATCCTCCTAACAAGGAGCCGCGCAGACCATCGATTGAGAAGGAAGTAGAAATCCAACCACTCAGCGAGGAGGATCTCACTCGGGTTCTCACGTAGAACTTTGATAGGATCGTCCCAGGGATTGCATCAAGGCCGAATCTAGGGAGGAACCTCCAATCTAGACTTAACTTTGGCAATACCGGACCAATCACTTCTTCCCAAAATCAGAGGAAAAGGAAAACCCGGCCTCAGGAGCAGAGCATCTTTGAGGAAACTCCTCAACCTAGGAATGTGTTTGAGCGCATAGGAGATCGCCTCATACAGAAACTAACGCAGTCTCGAGAAGGGGGAGAGAAGTCCGACGGTTCACCTGAACGACCAGATCGAGAGCTGACCAGAGCCGCTCGCCGCACAAGTGTGTGGGATAGGATGGACACTGGGAAAAAGGCTCCTGGGTCTTCTCAAAAGAGTGGTCCTCACCCAAGGGATGGGGCACCGCCCCCGTCTCCAGATCCATCAGGAGAGGACTTGGATGACCATCCGCCCAAACGTCGCCGACCTAGGCGTACCCCTCCACCACCACCAAACAATGATGAGAATTATGGGGGCCCTTATTATCGAGAGGCAGAAGCGGAGGATCTTTCCCGCCCGTGGTGTGACCCATGGGATGACCCTAGGCTCACCCGTCCATAGGCGGATCCCAGGGAAGACCCATTCACCCTCCGTATACGGAACTACTCTGAGGACACCAAACGTCGCATGCCGGCGTGTGTCAAGTCCTATGATGGAACTGGTGATCCGGATGATCACCTCAAAATATTCGATACGTAGGCTAAAATTGAGCGATGGCCCATGCCTATATGGTGCCAAATGTTCAATTCGACTTTGATCGGCAATGCCCGTGACTGGTTTGAGGGACTCCCTCCATGAAGCATTGATAGCTTCACGGAACTACGCACTGCGTTCAAGAATAATTATACTCAGAGGAAGAAGTATAATAGGGATCCGGTCTCATTGGCAACTGTCAAGCAGCGGTTGGGGGAGTCTACAGAAGCCTTCACTGAACGCTTCAACGACGAGTGCACACGCACAAAGACGATGCCGGAACTCCTGAAATTCTCCGACTACATGCACGCCATAACAGATAGGGAGTTAATCAGGCGTCTCAATGACAAGCGTCCAGAGAAGTATGATGATCTCATGGAAAGGGACAGAAACTTCATAGAGGGAGAAACAGCGGTTGCCGCAGCTTACCCTTCCAAAGGAAACGGCTACCGATCAACCGACCAGTCCCGGAGACAGTCGGGTGGGCAAAGTAATCAAAACAATAGTAGGGGCTCAGACTACAAGAGCCAAAACAAAGGAGGACGGCCGGATGATAAGTTTACCTCCTAAAGATGTCCTACCGGGAGATCTTGCTGACGAAAGGGGCAAATTTTCCGAGGCCTCCACCAATGACAACTCCGCCGGACCGTCGGCAAGGAAATCGCTTCTGCGAGTTCCATAATGACAAGGGCCATGGCACGGAGGAGTGTATCCAGCTCAAGAAGCACATTGAGACACTGATCAAATCAGGTAAACTCAAGCATTTGTTTAAGGATTGGAAGGATGGAAAAGACAACAAGAAGTATGACACGAAGGATCCTCAAAAGGACAAACCTTCGACCATATACATGATCCAATCCAGACAACGCCACACGAGGCAGAAAATTGGCCAAAAATTTTCACGCGACAGGGAAATCTCATTCCCTCCCATCACAGCAAGTGATGTGATTGATGCGCCTCTCACTATTAAGATAAGCATTGGAACACACAATGTTCGTCGCATGTACGTGGATGGAGGGTCATCAGCAGAAGTACTGTACGAACACTGTTTTGTGCAGTTGCGGCCAGAAATAAGAAGCCAATTAGTACCGGCCACGACGCCGCTCACTGGCTTTAGTGGAGACACCATCTGGCCGATAGGGCAATGATAGGTGTGTAAACACCCATCCTTTTTCCACTTAATTCTGGCTAAAACGAGACCAAAACGCGTATTTAATATCATTTGTTTGGAATTATGCGTGGTTTTTGTGTTTATTGTGTTTTTAGAGCCAACCGGATGAATATTGAAGAAAACATTGGATTACACGGGTTTTATCGAAGAAAAAGACTCAAGACGAAGTTTATTGTCCAAGAGATGCAAAAGATTTGAAGTCATTTGGCCTAATTAAAGATTTATCGAAGAAAAGGACCAAAGATGGAAGATTTACATTAGTCAAAGAAACTCAAGTCTATTAAACGAAGAAATTAAAAGACGAGTTGAATTTAATCGACGACAAATCCCGAATCAGAATCGAAAACATCAACTTTTCTGAAAAGACGAGAAGACAAGAAGAACGGGAGAGAGCCCACTCACCAACCAAAGAGAATACCTATATAAAGGATTCCCCTCACACTTTTTATTAAGTTTTTCATTCCCCTTCTTTTCTCTTTTCTGTTCGTAGTCTTCACCAACACCACTAGGGTGTTTGGTGATTTTGATTTTCATTTTTCCAATCTTGTAGTTTAATCTTGTCTTGTGTTTGTTCAACATTAATCAATCAATACAATCTTTCCATTTCATCTTGTTCATCTTAATCTTTTTGATTCCAATTCTTAAAGTTTATTTTGTTAAATTTGATCTTCAAAAGTTGTTGGGTGTTATGTTTTTATTGATGGGATTTGTTGTTATTGGTTAGTATATGATTCGTGTTTAGTTTTATTTAAGTTTTAGTTAAAAACTTGGTTAATTTTGGATTGGATTCGTGTTCCCCTTCTTTTTCTGCTGCTACTGTTCTTGAAGTATTCCCAGGTTCCGGATGAACACAAAGTTCCGGATGAACAAAAAGTTTTGAATGAGCATAAGAAGTTCCGAATAAAAGTGTTTTTCAAAAGTTTCGAGTCAATTTTAAAAGTTCCGAATGAATTTTCTTTTCAAAAGTTCCGAATAAATTTCTGAATAAAGTTCCGAATGAAAGTGTTTTAAAAGTTCCGAGTTAATTTTGTTGAAAAGTTCCGGATGAACTTCCGAGCCAAATCTTCCGAACAAAGTTCCGGACCAACTTCCGGACCATCTTCCGAATAAAGTTCCGGATCAACTTCCGTACGAAGTTCCGGACCAACTTCCGAACCAAACTTCCGGGTGAAGTTCCGAGCAAAGTTCCGAGTGAAGTTCCGACCAAAGTTCCGAATCAATTCTTCCGAGTAAAGTTCCGAACGAAGTTCCGGATCAAAACTTCCGAACCAAGTTCCGAGTGAACTTCCGAATCAAGGTCAATTTCCGAATCAATTTTCTTTTGAGCATTTTTTAAGTCTTACTTACTGTTTCTTCTTACTTACTGTTTCTTCTTACTTACTGTTTCTTCATTTAATATTTATATTTTAATTTTAATTCTAGTTTTATTAATTGTTATTAAATTAATTGCTTTTGATTTAAGTTTTCATGTTAATGCATTTAAACCTTTTAGTAGATTAGAAAATCAACTCCCCTTCTTAGTAACCAAGAACAATCATTCCACTTAGAACCAAGATCAATTCGAAAGGATACCGAGAGAATCTAGAACCCACTGAAAATCATAAGTATCAAATGGCGCCGCTGCCGGCTCTTCTCGTTAAGATCAACAGTTTTTTGTGAGAACTTGGATTTTGGGATCCGTTCCCCGTGAACGTTACTTTTTCTTAAAAATCTTCAAAAAAACAAAAAAATATAAAATTTTCAAAAATCCTAAAAATTAGAAAACATAAAAAAACCAACGTCTTATCAAGAGCCCGAGCCTCTCGAAGACTTAGACATGGCCGGTGTACAAAACAACAACAATAACCCACCTCAAAACAATAATAACAACAACAACCCACCTTTCAACAACAATAATAACAACAACAATGAGCCTCTACCGGATAATCGCCCGATGATTGAACTTCTGCAAGCTCATGTAGATGGCAACACTGATCCAATTGTTATACCCGCGATTGCAGCCAACAATTTTGAGCTCAAATCCGGCTTTATCCAGATGGTCTCTGCTCAACCATTCTTGGGGCGTACCATTGATGATCCACATGACCACATCAAGAGATTCTTGCAACTCACCAATACGGTCAAATTCAATGGTGTTCCACAAGAGGTAATCCGTCTACAACTTTTTCCCTTTTCTTTAGAGGGACAAGCCCGACATTGGCTTGCTAAGGAACCGCCACAAAAATATTCTTTCGTGGATGGATTTGGAGACCAAGTTTATCAATTACTTTTTCCCACCCTCTCGTACTACCGCTTTGCGGAATGAAATTATCAATTTTGAACAAAAGTACGATGAGTCGTTTAGTGAATCTTGGGACCGTTTCAAAGACCTTTTGAGAAAATGCCCACAACATGGTTTTACCAAAGTGCATCAAATTAATACTTTTTATAATGGTTTAAGCATGAATGACCAAGATTCACTAAACAGTGCCTCGGGGGGTAATCTTTTGGCTAAGACTTCCAATGCTGCTTGGGATATTATTGAGAATAAGTCTCGTGTGCAAACCAAGAGTGTTCGGACCAATGTTGCTAGTGCTAGTACTAGTGACAGCGATAAGCGACTTGACAAAATCACTGCGCTTCTTGAATCGCTTGCTACCCAAACCGCCAGCAACACCAACAGCATCAACGCTAGAAACGCTAAAGACGCTCAAGTCAATACTGTTAGCCAACCATGCGAGATATGCGGGGGTCCTCACTCTTACACCACTTGTACCGCCACCCAAGGCTACCCTTCTGAAAATGTGAATGCAGCATAGGACACCTATCCTCAACCTACTTATCAAGCTCGACCTCAAGGTGACCACAACTTGCTTAGCTACCGCTCCAACAACTATCTCTCACCACCCGGTTTTCCTCCTAACAACCCAAACCAACAACAAACCCTCAATCGCCCTCCTCAACAACAACAACAACCTCGTACACCATACATACCACCTCACAAACAACCACAACCACCTCAAAGAAATAACCAAGTTTACCAGCAACCTGCTTATCAACCACCCGCATACAATGCTCCTCCCAACCAACCCACCGCTTTACACCAAGAAGTGGAAACCTACATGCGGACTAACGATGTGATCGTGGGAAATCTTCAGCGAGAAGTGCTCAACTTGAAAGCAGAACTGGTCAAACAAGGGAACGATCTGAGAGCTGACATGAGAAACACTTTGGATAGTCAAACGAATGACTTAAAAAACATGATGGCTAGTTTTTTCCAAGGTAATCAACCCTCTTCTTCGGGTACTCTTCCGAGTAACACCGTTGCGAATCCAAGAGGGGAGATGAAAGCAATCACCACTCGCAGTGGCAAAGGTACCAAGGAACCCGAGCTTCCTATACCTCCACCGGTGGTTGTGACTAAGGAGAACGAGTCAACTACTCCTATTCCTCATCCTTCTAGTTCCCCAATTTCTCCGCCTCCTTCACCTTCTACCTCCATTTCCCCACCACCCGTGGTTGTGAGTGATCCTATTCCCCTAAAGCCTTCTTCTTCATCCAATATAGCTTATCCTTCAAGGTTGAGGAAAGAGAAACAAAAGAGCAAGGATGATATTCAAGTTTCAAACTTTCTCAAAATGTTTAAACAATTGAATTTTAACATCTCCTTTGCCGAGGCTCTCGCTCACATGCCCAAATACGCTAAAATGTTTAAAGATCTTCTAAGTGATAAGGAAAAGCTTCTTGACATTGCTCAGACCCAACTTAATGAGAACTGCTCCGCAGTGCTTTTAAGGAAATTACCAACCAAGCTTGGTGATCCGGGACGTTTCTTAATCCCTTGCAACTTCCCGGGAGTAGAGAATTGCATGGCCCTAGCCGATCTAGGTGCCAGTATCAACTTAATGCCCTTAAGCGTTTGGAAGCAATTATCTCTCCCTGAGCTAGTCCCCACCAAAATGACTTTGGAATTAGCTAACCGTACGGTTGCTTATCCAGTGGGGATAGCCGAAGACGTCTTTGTAGGAGTCGACAAATTCACTTTTCCTGCCGATTTCGTTGTCGTTGACTACGATATGGACCCTCGTGTGCCATTGATCGTTGGTCGTCCATTCCTGAGGACCGGTCGCACTCTAATCGATGTTGAAGCCGGTGAGCTTATCATGAGAGTGGGTGACGATAAAATTGTTTTCAACATGGGCAAGTTGTCTAAACAGCCTTATTCATACGAGAGTGTTAATTGTATTGACGTTCTTGATGAGGCTTGTGAAGAACACTTCAAAGATGCTTGTAAAAGTATTCCTACCTCTCTTCCCAATGTTGAGACCGTTTCCTCTATCGATTCATCACTATCTCTATTTGGAGAAAGTGATTTCCTTTGGAAAGATTTGGAAGCCACCATGGGAGATGTGAACTTAGCTAATGACGATTCTACCACCAATTGGGATGAAGATCTCCGCCTCATTGAGAACCTTCTTAAAGAAGACAATCTTTCTCCACCATCTCCCACGGTTATTGCTATTGATGCTCCGACTTTGAAAACGCCTCCCATCGAAAATCCTCCGGATTTAGAACTGAAGGAGTTGCCGCCCCATCTCGAGTACGTGTTCCTTGAAGATAAGAAGAAGTCGCCCGTCATCATCGCAAAGGACCTAAAAGAATAAGAAAAAGCCCGACTTATCGCCGTGTTGAAGAAGCATAAAAGAGCTATCGCTTGGAAAATCTCCGACATTCGCGGAATTGATCCTCACTTCTGCACACACAAAATTCTCATGGAGGACGACTTTAAGCCCACAATTCAAAGCCAACGAAGGGTGAATCCAAAAATCCATGAAGTCATCAAAACAGAGGTTATCAAACTTCTTGATGCGGGTATGATTTACCCTATTTCGGATTCACCATGGGTTAGTCCAGTCCATTGTGTGCCTAAGAAAGGCGGCATCACCGTTGTGCCCAATGCAAACAACGAGTTGATTCCTACCCGTCTTGTTACTGGGTGGAGAGTTTGTATAGACTACCGCAAACTCAATGATGCCACGAGAAAGGATCATTTCCCTCTACCTTTTATGGACCAAATGCTTGAACGTTTAGCGGGTAATGAATATTACTGCTTTCTTGATGGTTTCTCGGGTTATTTCCAAATACCCATCGATCCCCAAGATCAAGAGAAGACAACATTCACTTGTCCCTATGGCACATTTGCTTACAAAAGAATGCCTTTTGGCTTATGCAATGCCCCCGGGACTTTCCAAAGGTGCATGTTGGCTATCTTCCATGACATGGTTGAACAAACCATGGAAGTCTTCATGGATGATTTCTCGGTCTTCGGGGATTCCTTCTCTTCTTGCCTTACCAATTTGGAACGTATGCTTAAGCGGTGCGAAGACACTCGCCTTGTTCTGAATTGGAAAAAATGCCATTTTATGGTAAAAGAAGGCATTGTGCTAGGACACAAAATCTCTAACGCCGGTCTTAAAGTCGACCGTGCTAAAGTAGATGTCATAGGCAAATTACCTCCACCTTCAACCGTGAAGGGTGTGAGAAGCTTTCTGGGTGATGCAGGCTTCTATCGTTGATTCATTCAAGATTTCTCTAAAATCGCTCGCCCGATGACCCACCTCTTGGAAAAAGATACTCCTTTTATCTTTTCCAAAGAGTGCCTTGAAGCCTTCAACTTGCTTAAGGATAAGCTTACTAAAGCACCCGTCTTGGTTACCCCTAATTGGGAGTTGCCTTTCGAGTTGATGTGCGATGCTAGCGACTTTGCTATTGGTGCGGTTTTGGGCCAAAGAGTGAATAAACACTTCCAACCAATCCACTATGCTAGCAAGACAATGACGGGGGCTCAATTGCATTACACGACAACCGAAAAAGAGCTTTTAGCTGTTGTCTATGCTTTTGAAAAATTCCGCCCCTATCTTGTCCTTTCCACCACAATCTTATACACGGACCATTCCGCGTTGAAGTACTTGATGACAAAGCATGACTCTAAGCCAAGACTTCTTCGCTGGGTTTTACTCCTTCAAGAATTCAACATTGAAATTCGTGACAAGAAGGGAGCCGAAAACCTGGCCGCGGATCATCTGAGCAGACTTGAGGATCCATATCAAGGGGATCATCCGAACAAAGAGATCAATGATTCTTTCCCCCTTTAGACCTTAATGTCTATAAATCTCAATCTTGATGGCACCCCGTGGTTTGCCGATATTGCAAACTACTTAGCGGGTGGTGTTCTCATCCAAGGGTTAACATCCCAACAAAAAAAGAAGTTCTTGAACGATGTTAAGACTTACTTTTGGGATGACCCTTTTCTATTCAAACAATGCTCTGACTTGATTATTCGCCGATGTGTTGACGGACCAGCCGCTTTGGACATTCTCCAGGCTTGCCACAAAGGACCCACCGGTGGTCACTTTGGTCCCAACTACACTGCCAAAAAAGTGTTTGATTCGGGATTCAATTGGCCCACCATTTACCGTGATGCTCACGAGATGGTTAAACATTGTGATGCTTGCCAAAAACAAGGCAAGATCACACATAAAGATGAGATGCCTCAAAATTTCATACAAGAATGTGAAATCTTTGATGTATGGGGCATCGACTTTATGGGGCCATTCCCTTCTTCTAAAGGCAACAAATACATCCTTGTCGCTGTTGACTACGTTTCCAAATGGGTTGAAGCCAAGGCTTTACCCACTAATGACGCGAGGGTGGTGTGTAATTTCTTGAAACAACTGTTTGCTCGATTCGGTGTTCCTCGTGCTATTATCAGTGACCGCGGGACTCATTTTTGCAACGATCAAATTGCAAGAGTCATGGCGAAGTATGGTGTCAATCACCGTCTTTCCACCGCTTATCATCCTCAAACCAACGGTCAAGACGAAATATCCAACCGTGGATTGAAGAGAATTTTGGAGCGTACTGTGGGAGAGCATCGCGCCGCGTGGGCCGACAAGTTAGATGATGCTCTGTGGGCCTTCCATACTGCTTACAAGACCCCGATCGGCTGTACGCCTTATCGTCTTGTGTACGGGAAAGCTTGCCACCTCCCTATCGAGCTGGAACATAAGGCATACTGGGCCTTGAAGTGGGCTAACTTCGACATCAACAAAGCCGGTGATTTTCGCAAGATTCAACTCAACGAACTACAAGAATTGAGGAATCAAGCTTACGAGAACTCATTGATCTACAAGGAGAAGACCAAGATTATCCATGATGCTAAAATCAAGAACCGAGAGTTCCACGTTGGTGATCAAGTCTTACTCTTTAACTCTCGGTTGAAGATCTTCTCAGGCAAGTTGAAGAGCCGCTGGTCTGGTCCATTCACCATCGCAAATATCTTTCCCTATGGCACCATTGAGCTTTCTCAGCCAAATGGGCCCAACTTCAAGGTGAATGGCCAGCGTTTGAAATTGTAATTTGGTGAGGACATCTCTCAAGAGATGATTCCATCCCTCACCACGTTCCCCATGAACTAATTTTGGGTCGAGTCAGGCTCGTGACTCGGTTATCAAAAACAAGCGCTCCTCGGGAGGCAGCCCGAGTATCTATCCTTTTCCATTTTAACCTCCTAAGTGTAGGAGGACCTATATAGGTTGCTTTCTTTTTGTGGTGATGTGATTACAGGGATGATTGCACTTTTGGCACCTTTGAAGAACCGTGCTCCCGTGTTATCTGAAATCCAGTTCTATCTCTCAACTATCGTGATTCAATTTTCTTCATACTCACATTTGAAATTGATCACTTTAGTCGTCTCCTCCTTAAATTGAGTTAGCCAACGTGCACAATGTCATAAGTGTAGGGGAGATTTTTCCCACATGGGGGGAAACATTGAGGACAATGTTTATCTTAAGTGTAGGGGGGACTTCTATCGAAGTTTTAAGTGGACTTTTCCATGAAAATGCCTTCAATTAACCGGAAAATCATCTTTTTCAACATTTTTCAAATTTTTAATTAACTTTGGCCATTTAGTCGTAATTTTTAAATTTTTCTCGTTGTTTTCATATGTATATATCCCGCATTAAAGTCAAAAATATTAATAAAGTGGTGTAGCTAGTTTAGAAGTCTTTGACATATTAGGCCCGTTGCGATTATTTTGACTCAACCCGAATAGACTTATCCAAGTTTATTCTAGCTAGTATCCTTAACCATGTAGACCTTAATTGGTTTATTAGGCTAAGCATCCACGAGTCTCATTACTTGAGATTTTAAATTGTGGAGGACGAGAAATGATAGAGTCAATTATAAGTCGGTATTCTTGCACAAGCTCACTTGGTGTAATTATTTGTCTATTCTCCCATCACTTGCTAATAATTTATCTGCAAAAAGTAAGGTCGTACGATTTGAAAAGTTACTTAGCTTCTAGCCCTAGATCGTTTAAAAGTTGCTCGGTAATGATAAGATTTCATAGCCAAGGCATAACTTATGAAGCGGGGCGCGAAGATTGGCGAGTCCGAAAAGGCCCTAACAAGGCATGAGGATTCCATTTTATTGCTAAAGATCCAAAGTGATGTGAAAAGCATTATTCCCAAAGTCAATATGAAGGATCAAGACTCACGACGAAAAGCAATCAACTCCCATAAAGATCATGGAGAAGTCTATCCGAAAGGACCCTAACAAGGTATGAGGATAAATAGATCCAAGTCCGAAAAGGAGGCGGATCGTTGTATCTCAAAATCCCAATTAGAGATTGAAGAAATAATCATGAAGTCGTGGTCAACAAAGTTGGAGTACCCCTCAAAAGTCTCCAAGTGAAGAAACTCTATAACGAAGAGAAGACCATTATCTCAAGCACGTCTCTCAAGATATGAAGTATGAAGTACATGCCAAATATCGGCCCGAGAAAGGTCTCAAATCGTGAACCGAGTTATGCCAAGATATGAACTTTTTGATATCCCGAGAAGCAGTTTTAAGAGATTTTGTCCTTTAGCTAACTATTGATCAAATCGTCCTACTTTGCTTTCAGCCTAAATAAACTATCGAAATAAGTCCAAAAATGCATCTTCATGATCATTCTAAGACAAAAATAAAATATAAGAGATATACCTAGGAATAAGGGAGTTTAAGCATATAGTTAAGCCATGTGTGTAAGTGTTTGATTTACTAACTTATAATAACAATGATCTCGTTTTTAAGCTTAGTTTGGGGAACGTGAAACTTGAGGATGATAAATCTTCGCAGCACCAAAGCCCTAATGTAAGTCCTTGATCTCTTTGCAAGTTATTTCCATGTAGCTATTTTCAAGTGAAAATGGTTTTCTATCCTTTTGTTTCCTTTAAAGTTTAATTTCTTTTAGTACTTTAGTTTTTTGTTCAATAGTATTTTTAATAAGGCCAAGGTTGATTGATTATGAGAAAAGTGTAAAATTGCTTTATCACTAAGCATTGCATGAGGGCATGGCAATGGTTAAGTGTAGGGGATTTGATAGGTGTGTAAACACCCATCCTTTTTCCACTCAATTCTGGCTAAAACGAGACCCAAACGCGTATTTAATATCATTTGTTTGGAATTATGCGTGCTTTTTGTGTTTATTGTGTTTTCAGAGCCAACCGGATGAATATTGAAGAAAACATGGGATTACACGGGTTTTATCGAAGAAAAAGACTCAAGACGAAGTTTATTGTCCAAGAGATGCAAAAGATTTGAAGTCATTTGGCCTAATTAAAGATTTATCGAAGAAAAGGACCAAAGATGGAAGATTTACATTAGTCGAAGAAACTCAAGTCTATTAAACGAAGAAATTAAAAGACGAGTTGAATTTAATCGACGACAAATCCCGAATCAGAATCGAAAACGTCAACTTTTCTGAAAAGACGAGAAGACAAGAAGAACGGGAGAGAGCCCACTCACCAACCAAAGAGAATACCTATATAAAGGATTCCCCTCACACTTTTTATTAAGTTTTTCATTCCCCTTCTTTTCTCTTTTCTTTTCGTAGTCTTCACCAACACCACTAGGGTGTTTGGTGATTTTGATTTTCATTTTTCCAATCTTGTAGTTTAATCTTGTCTTGTGTTTGTTCAACATTAATCAATCAATACAATCTTTCCATTTCATCTTGTTCATCTTAATCTTTTTGATTCCAAGTCTTAAAGTTTATTTTGTTAAATTTGATCTTCAAAAGTTGTTGGGTGTTATGTTTTTATTGATGGGATTTGTTGTTATTGGTTAGTATATGATTCGTGTTTAGTTTTATTTAAGTTTTAATTAAAAACTTGGTTAATTTTGGATTGGATTCGTGTTCCCCTGCTTTTTCTGCTGCTACTGTTCTTGAAGTATTCCCAGCTTCCGGATGAACACAAAGTTCCGGATGAACAAAAAGTTCCGAATGAGCATAAGAAGTTCCGAATAAAAGTGTTTTTCAAAAGTTCCGAGTCAATTTTAAAAGTTCTGAATGAATTTTCTTTTCAAAAGTTCCGAATAAATTTCTGAATAAAGTTCCGAATGAAAGTGTTTTAAAAGTTCCGAGTTAATATTGTTGAAAAGTTCCGGACCAAAGTTCCGGGTGAACTTCCGAGCCAAATCTTCCGAACAAAGTTCCGGACCAACTTCCGGACCATCTCCCGAACAAAGTTCCGGATCAACTTCCGAACGAAGTTCCGGACCAACTTCCGAACCAAACTTCCGGGTGAAGTTCCGAGCAAAGTTCCGAGTGAAGTTCCAACCAAAGTTCCGAATCAATTCTTCCGAGTAAAGTTCCGAACGAAGTTCCGGATCAAAATTTCCGAACCAAGTTCCGAGTGAACTTCCGAATCAAGGTCAACTTCCGAATCAATTTTCTTTTGAGCATTTTTTAAGTCTTACTTACTGTTTCTTCTTACTTACTGTTTCTTCATTTTGTATTTATATTTTAATTTTAATTCTAGTTTTATTAATTGTTATTAAATTAATTGCTTTTGATTTAAGTTTTCATGTTAATGCATTTAAACCTTTTAGTAGATTAGAAAACCAACTCCCCTTCTTAGTAACCAAGAACAATCATTCCACTTTGAACTGAGATCAATTCGAGAGGATACCGAGAGAATCTAGAACCCACTAAAAATCATAAGTATCAGGCAACTGCGTCTGCTTGTAACCATTAGGAATGAGGAACACTCCACTACGACGTGGATGAACTTCATGGTGATACGCTCACATTCTCCGTACAATGGGATCATAGGCAGACCAGGTATTCTGGCTATACGGGCGGTACCTTCCACGGCACACAGAATGATCAAGTTCCCTGTTGAGGGAGGAATCGTTACCATCTACAACACAATCGTACAAGCATCCGAGTGTCATACCGTGACAACACTGGCTCCACCTGTTCCACCCAAGGATGGATCACCACCTCCCAATTGGAGGGTGGCAATCCACCCTGACTACCCGGAACAGGAGATATCCATTGGGGGAGCGCTCTCGGATGACGGCAAAAGGGCCATGTGCTCTCTTTTAAGTGAAAATCTAGATATATTCGCATGGGAGCCAAAGCATATGACGGGCGTACCACGTGCGATAGCAGAACATAAGCTTCAAATTCGCAAGGGGTACCAACCCGTCAAGCAAAACAAGCGCGGCCAGGCGCGTGAGCGCAGCCGAGTGATATTGGAGGAAGTACAGAAACTAGTGGACGCAGGTATCATGCGCGAGGTATACTACCACGAGTGGTTATCCAATCCGGTCATGGTAAAAAAACATGACAGAAGTTGGCGCATGTGTGTGGATTTCACGGATTTAAACAAAGCCTGTCCACAGGATTGTTACCCGTTACCGGAGATTGACTGGAAAGTGGATAACCTATGTGGATATCCCTTTAAGTGCTTCCTAGACGCATATAAAGGATACCACCAGATCCAGATGGCGGAGGAGGACGCAGAAAAAACGGCATTCCATACTAGTCAGGGCGTATATTGCTATACAAAAATGCCGTTTGGACTAAAGAACGCCGGTGCTGCATACCAGCGGCTTGTGGACAAAGCCTTTGACTCACAGATAGGCCGCAACCTAGAAGTCTATGTGGATGACTTAGTCATAAAAAGTCATACGGAGGATGCACTTCTCCGGGATTTCCAAGAGACATTCGACACACTGAGGAGGATCAATATGAAGCTAAATCCAAAGAAATGCACGTTTGGGCAACGGAGGGAATGTTCCTTGGATATATGATTGATCCAAATGGCATCAAACCTTGCCCAGAGAAAACAGACGCAGTAATACAGCTGCCATCCCCTCAGACACGAAAGGAGGTACAATCCTTAAATGGGAAGCTGGCCGGGCTAAATAGGTTCCTATCAAAGTCCGCAGAGAAGTCATTACCCCTGTTTAAGACACTCAAGAAGTGCATTAGGAAGGGAGACTTCCGGTGGACAAAGGAAGCCGAGGAAGCTTTTGGCCAACTCAAGCGGCACCTAGCATCTCCCCCTCTGCTAGTAGCTCCCCGGCCAAAGGAGGAACTTATTATGTATCTCTCAGCCACACATGGAGCAATAAGTGCGGTACTCATGACGGATAGGGATACGGTACAAACTCCAGTCTACTTCATAAGTAGAACACTACAAGGGCCGGAGTTGAATTACTCCTCTATGGAAAAATTGGCTTTGGCACTAGTGTTTGCTACAAAGCGGTTGCGCCGATACTTCCAGGCGCACCCAATCGTAGTCATTACTGACCAACCAATAAAGCAAGTTATCTCTAGACTGGATGTAGCAGGAAGGCTACAAAAATGGAGTATTCTATTAGGGGAGCATAATATATCTTATAGGCCAAGGACGGCTGTTAAAGGCCAGATCTTGGCAGATTTCTTGATAGAGAAGCCGGATGAGGAAGGACCAATCATAAAACAAGACGAGACTCCAACAGAACCATGGGTGTTATTTACGGACGGATCTTTGTGTACAGATGGGTCAGGAGCTGGCCTCATCCTCACAAATCCGGAAGGAATGGAGTTTACGTACGCCCTCCGTTTTGAGTTCACAACCACCAACAACGAAGCGGAATATGGAGCATTAATTGCGGGTTTAAAAATCGCCGCTAGAATGGGAGTCCGTAATCTTGAGGCCTACGTGGACTCACGGCTTGTCGCGAACCACATTCTAGGTGGATATGTGGCTAAGGAGGACAACATGGTCCGATACTTAGAGAAAGTCAAGTCGCTCATCACGGCTTTCAGCAAGTTTTCCATCAAACAGGTGCCAAGAGGTGAGAACAAGAAGGCGGACGCTCTTAGAAAGATCGCATCCACAAGCTTCGCCCACTTGTCCAAGCAAGTTTTGGTGGAAATACTCAAGGAGAAGTCTATAACAGAAGGGGAGGTCGCTACTATAGTTGAAGAGGATCGACCTACATGGATGACCCCGATTATCAACTATTTGACGAGTGAAACCCTTCCGGACGATGAAAAAGTGGCGCGGTGCATCAGAAGGAAGTCGCAACACTTCGAACTACGAGAAGGCATCCTTTATAAGCGCTCTTTCTTGCAGCCGTGGTTGCGGTGTGTTGGACCATGTCAGGCTACCTACGTAATCAGTGAAATACATGAAGGGCTGTGCGGCATGCACGCAGGTCCACGATCTGTGGTAGCTAGAGCCTTACGAACAGGATATTATTGGCCTACCATGCACAGGGACGCGCGCGACATGATTCGCAAGTGTAGTGATTGCCAAGTGCATAGACCAGTGCCGCGACATCCGCAGCAGTAGCTTACACCCATCACATCCCCATGGCCATTCTATAAGTGGGGAATCGACATCGCATGACCATTTCCTGTAGCAGCGGGGGGAGTTAAGTTCTTGATTGTCGCGATGGACTACTTCATACGATGGATAGAAGCCAAGGCAGTCAAATCCATCACAGGCAATTGATGAGACTGCTTTTATACATAGTCTCATCGTCCAAATCGGGCTTAAAATGCATAAAATATCATTAAAACTGCCAAATATATGCTCGTGTTTGTTACTTGTGTATTTTTAGGTACGGATATTGAGGAAATGGCAAAATATCACAAGAATCATTCAAAAACGAACACGGGAAACGAAGCCGCACAATGAACCGGACCCAAATCTGGAATTTCCAAAAATACCCTTGAAGAATTGAAGACTTTCAAGTTTGGTCCCTCAACTTTTGAAGATTAACACTTTATACCCCTCAAATATTCAAAATTATTAATAGGGTCCCTAAAGTTTGAAGATATTACAAGATCAGTCCTTGAAGAATGAAGAATTGGCATTTGAAGTCCTTGTTCAAGTTTGAAAAGTATTTGTGCCATTTTTGACAAGTGAGCAAAAGTTGTTAAAGGGAAAAAGGGCGTTGTTAGCCATTTATTACAAAATGAAAGAAACAAGTAACATGGAGGGCCATTATTGCCAGACAGCTAAACCCTCACAACCAATACCAAACTGCCACGTCACCACAACCCACCCACTTACCCAAACCCTTACCCATTTACCCAACCAACCCGTCCATTAACCCTACCCAAACCCACCAGGTTTATTTAATAAACCTGGTCAAACTCAGTCAAATCCCCCCACTTTTTCCCACTTAACACACAATTTAAAAACTAAATCCCCCATTTCGGATTAAAACACCCACCTGCTTATCCCCAAATCCTAGAACCCTAATCCCTTAACTCCCTCAAATCAAGGGGTTTTTGGCCAATAGCTTCCAGATCATTAATTACCCTTATCCTCACCAAAACCCACTCACTCAAACCCTTCCCAACACACCCATGTGACTCCCCTGGCCCTCCCCTACACGTCACTTTCTCCTCAATACCAACAAGCAGACAAGATAAACGTTTGAGATGATTCTACTTGTCCTCCAAGCTCAAACAAACATTCAAGATCAAGTTTAACAGCTGGCCAAGAACAAAGCTCACAAGATACCATTTTTTGACCAAGAATTCAGTCAAACCAAGGGCAAGGATGGAAATTCAAGGATTAGGGTTTAGCATTCTAGTATTTTCTATAGACTAGTATAAATACACCCGTATGTGGGTTGTATTTTTTTGTTCCAGTTTTTAGGCTTTCACATTGTAATTCCTTTTTAATGAAATAAAAGTTTGGTATTTGTTAAAACAATTTAATTCCTTTTTATGTTTGTTAAAAGTTGTGTGTGTGTTGAAAGCTAATACTGAGTTCCAAAATTTGTTAAAGTTTTGAGTTTTCAAAAAAGGTTTTTGAAAAGGTTTTTCAATTTTCAGAAATCCAAGAATTTGTGAAGTGAAAGTGGATTGGATTCTTGGATTATCTGATATTGTACTTGTTTCAGAAGTTGTTCAAAGGATTCGGTTAATTGGTTTCAAGGTTTTAAAAAAAGAGGAAGTAAATCAGAAATATTGGATATTGTGCATTTTTGTGTTTCCATTTTTCTTAGCAGGTTTATTGATCTTGTTTGTCCAAGAGTACTGCATAGGCCCGGGCCTATTGGGAGGTGGTTAAGCAACCACTAAGGGACCTGGATGTAGGTCCCTTAAGGTAGCATCCTCATTCCATTTTTCATTTTTCAGTTGGTATTGATTTTGCTTGAAATTTGTGAAATAGGTGTTAAGTGCTTGTTACTTTGGTTGTTCATGTTTGTTTTGATGATTAATGTATGTTAGAAGTGGTTTGAATCAATTTGGGTGCCATTTGAAAGCATTTGGTTTGTAAAAATTTGAATTCAGAAACTAAAGGAGTGTTTGGGATAAGGGATTAGCCAAGTTCTTTGTCAAAGATTTGTGTTAGTACCTGTTTAAATACATTTCTTTGGTGCTGTTATGCGATATGTACACATTGGAATCAGTTTGGTAGGTTATTGTACCAATTTGCATGATATAAGTTTGAATGATATAGTAGAAATCAGAAAGTGCTTGCTTGACTGATTTGGGTTGAATTTGTTCATCAAGTTGATTATCTGTTAGGAGCTAGGTTATTTTAGGGATTGATAATGCTTATATGCTAGTTGGTAGGTTTGTTTACCAATTTGTGAGCTTTGAATTTCACCATTGTGCCAAGATAATCAACAAACATACTCTCAGACCTACATTAAGCCTAGTCAGAAACTTTCATTGGTATTTTGCTTGATTTGTGATACACTTGTGTGTTTCTTGTTGTTCTTGACTTCCCACAACCCTACTGGTTATGGGAGTGCCCCTTTTGTCCAACAAACATCCACAAATCTCACAAGACAAGCCGTCTTGTCCTTATTTTCACAAGTGAAGAAATCAACTTGGTGTTCATCATAAACACCATTCAATCTGGGCATGTTTTTATTTACAAGGCTTGATTTGGTTTGAATTTGGGTTTGGATTTGTGTTTTTTGCGTTTAATTAAGTTACTGTTTGAGTTTTTAAAAGTTAAAAAAGAAAAAAAAAGATAAAAAAGGACCGGCCAGGACTCGAACCTGCGCCATCCTCCTCACAACACATCACACTTACCATTGCGCCCTTGGGTCTTTTACTGACCAAGGTTAATTTCAAAAGTTATTTAAGGGGTGTTTGTGTTTTGGCTTATTTAACAATCAGCTAAGTAATAAGCTGATTTTAGCTTATTCTTTCTAGTTTTTTTCCTGTTAGCATTAGTCTATTGATATTTAATAGGTTAGGGACTTTTTGGTTTAAAAAGATTATTTTTCCCGTAATTATTTAATTTACTAGGATTATTTTAAGTTTATATTTTAGAAAGTAATTTAAAAATAGGAAAAAGCATTTTAAAAATCCAAAAAAATAGTTTTTAGGTTTTTATTTATATTCTTGAGGTTTACAGCTCAAAAAAGTTTTCAAAAAGTCTTATTTTTGATTTTATAGGATTTTAGGGTTTTTAATCAACTTTAAAATTTAATATAAAATTATTAAATAGGTTTTAGAAACTTTTGATTGCATTTCTGTCTTAGTTACATTATTTAGGATTTTTGGTAATTTTTTAGAAATTTTTAGGAAACTCTGAATTTTTTTTGATTATTTTTTGATTATTTTATTATTAAAAATTGAAAGTTTAATTTTTTAAGTTTTTTCATTTTTCCTAGATTGTAGGCACATAATTAGGAATTTTTTAACTTTCCAAATATTTTTAGGCTTTTCAATTATTTTCTAGAATTAATTTATTTTTAATATATTTTAATAGTTTTTAAGTATTTAAAAATAGTTTAATTTGGTTTTAAAATTTTAAAAAATATTTTTTAGTTTAATTAGGTCATTTTTGAGGTTTACAAACTTTAAGATCTTGTTTAGGGCTTTTTAATAATTAATTGTGATTTTTAGGGCTTTAATTAGCATTAAAAAGTCATTATCTAATTAATTAAAACGTTTTAGCAAGTTTTGATTTTTTGTAAACTCTTAGAATATTATTTTGGATTTTTAGTAATTTTTAGGAATTTTTAGGTTAAAAATTTATTTTTTGCACTATTTACGGTTTTACGTTAACGCCTTTTTCGTCTTAGTTTAATCCGTCTTTGTAACCGTCTTTTCTTTTCTTTCTCATTTCTATTTTCTTTTCTTTTCTTCTTAATAAAATCATCAATCAAAATCAATTCAATTCACAACATACATGCCTCCTCGAGAGAACGAACTCACTTCATTGGGTCATAACTTGTGGTTTTCCTAAACTACTCGTTAATACTTACCCCATTTTACCTCCTTTTCCTAAAGGTGTGTAAAAACACTACAATCATTTTGGCGCCGCTGCCGGGGAGGCGTGTTATGTTTTGATTGAACCATTGTTGTTTTTATATAGCCATAATTAGTATTTGTATTAGTAGCACTCTACTAATACGTATTATCGTTTTTTGATTTTTGTGTGAATATTATTACTATATTGTATACCTAGAACAATAAATTCACAAGTACTCCAAATACGTGAGAAATCACAACCTTGACTTGGGAGGTCATTACCCCAATCATTGTATTCGAATCTCAAACCAAAGAAAAAAGGCAAAAATAGATAAATACTTTCGTGAAGCTCGATTTTGAAAATACAAACTATAAGGTGGGTATAAGGCGGTTGTATTTCACGATCTAAAGGAAAAAGGCTCTTAAGTGCTTTGCGCCGCCTCGTTTCCTCCGCTTGCTTGTGCGTATTTGATTCTGAGAGTGAATCGAGGGTTTTGCCGCCCAAAGTATTACTAAGTATCATATATATTTTCTTGGTTTCTATTGATTAAACCCTCTTGAACGTTTTGGTGTTCCACCAACGTTCTAAAGTCATCGAAGGCGTTCACTTCACGTGATCGTTTTCATTCCTTGAGGCTTCTTTAATCGAGAGATTTGATTAAGGAGGAGATTTGTAGATTTTTGTCTACCTAATACATTCACCAATTTCCAAAAAAGTTAATACCATCAAAAACCACAAAAAAATTGAAAAATTAAAAACACCAAAAAGAATCTTCTTTGCTCGTCTCCTCGTTGTACGTGACGTTTATGCTAACTCGTAATCAAGCAAAACGTGCACGTAGACGAAAGAACAAAACTCCCACTCCAACTCATTCTAGTGAGGAGTCTCCTATTGACGAACCCATTGTACGAGAAGCACCAACCATGGCGAATCGAACTATGATGGAGTTATTTCAAGCACCCACCGAGGGTTATGGAGAAGCTATTGTGATTCCCGCTATCCTTGCGGAGAATTTTGAGGTGAAAATGGGTTTGTTGTCGATGATCCAAAACAACAAATTCCGTGGTGATGAGAAGGACAATCCTCACAACCATATCCGCCAATTCAATCGTCTTACCGCTACGTGCAAATTTAAGGATGTCTCGAATGACTCGATTAAGATGATGCTTTTTCCGTATTCCTTAGCGGGGCCCGCTAAAATTTGGTTAGAGAAAGAGCCACCCAATTCTATATTGACGTGGAAGGATCTCGTTTCGAAGTTTGTGAACCAATTTTTTCCGCCCTCTAAGACTACGCATTTGAAGAATGAGATTTCTAAATTTTCACAAGAATCAAATGAAAGTTTTTCTGCGGCTTGGAATAGGTTTAAGGAGATGTTACATGAATGTCCTCATCACGGTTTTTATGACTTGCACCAAATAGACACGTTTTACAATGGACTTAACGATCATGAAAGAGATTATTTAAATGCCGCCGCGGGTGGTAATTTTTTGTGTAAAACGGTTGAAGAAGCTTTGGTCATAATTGAGAATAGGTCTAAGGTTTATAGCCCTCATAACACACCGAGTGTTGCCAAATTGGGCTCGTCATCATCGTCTCGTAGCATTAATGCCTTACAAGATGAAGATAATGAGGAAAATCGGTTTTTCGATAGGTTTTCGACCCTTATGTCCCATTGGAAAGCTCAAGAAGCTTCGTATTCCGCTTCGGTTAAAGCGGTTTCTAAGAGTTGTTTGTCGTGTGGTGGAGCTCATTATCTTTCCGAGTGCATTACCGCGGATGGTAACACTTCGAGTGCTTATGTAGCCACGGGAACTTATAACCAAATCGGTCAAGGTTCCCGCCAAAATCAAGCTCCACCAAATCAAAATGCTAATAATTATCGCAACAACAACCAAGGTAATTATCAAGGAAATCAAAGGAATTATAACAAGGGTAATTATCAAAGTGGAAATGGGCAAATTTCAAACCAAAACCAAAACCGTGATTTTCAAACTTCTACTCAAGGTTTTCAAAATGATCACACCAAAAATCTTCAAGGAGAATTTTTGAATTATGCTAAGGCTAATGATACTAAGTTTGATAATATGCAACGTGAAATGGTTAGCTTAAGATCCGAGTTGAAAAACGAGCTTAAGAATGAACTTGCTAATGAACTTAAAACTCATGCTAATAAAATGGATGGAAATGTCACACGTCTCCAACAAAATCAACAAAAAATGGAGCAAGGACAACATGAGATTAAGCAAGAGTTGTTAAAAGCGGATGCTAGGCAATCTAAGTTTGAAGACCGTATGGCTAAGATGTTTGAAGCTATCATGTGCAAGCCCTCTTCTTCGGGTGGTCTTCCTAGTGATACCATCGTGAACCCGAAAGGAGAATTGAAGGTTATTACTACTCGTAGTGGTAAAACTTTCAAAGAACCCATTTCTCGTCCAAGTACTTCTATGGAGAAGTAAAAAGAGAAAGAACCCGAGGTGATGGTCGAAAAGGAGCACATTACAATCCCACGAAGTACCGCTCATACCACACCTACGGTTGAACCAATACCAATCATGGAACCCGAGTTTCCAAGGCCGTTGCCTAATGACCAACCCACACCACCTTTACCCTACCCTTCGAGACGAGACAAGGAAAAGGCACAAGAACGAAATAATAATCAATTTGAGCTCTTTATGAAAATGTTTCGTGACTTGCATTTTAATATAAGTTTTGCCGACGCCTTAGTCATGATGCCTCGATTTGCCGCGAACTTCAAAAGTATGTTGAATAACAAAGAGAAATTGCAAAAATCGTCTAGTTGTTCATCGGTTTTTCTAAGCCGCATACCTCAAAAAGTCGGTGATCCTGGAAAGTTTTTAATCCCATGTGCAATTCAAGACATGGAAGAATGCTACGCCTTGGCCGATCTTGGTGCTAGTATTAATTTGATGCCTCTTGAGATTTTTAAACCTCTCAATCTTCCCAATCTCACTCGTTCAAGAATGTCAATCGAAATGGCCGATCATTCTACGATTCTAGCTTGTGGAGTTGCCGAGGACGTCTTTGTGAAAGTTGGAAAGTTCTACTATCCTGTAGGCTTTATTGTTGTTGACATTCCTATCGATCCTAAAGTTCCGTTAATTTTAGGTCGATCTTTTTTGGATACCTCGAGAGCACTTATCGATGTACATGCAAGAAAAATCACTCTTCGTTTCAATGAGGAAGAACTCGTCATTAATGCAACCCAAAACTCCACTCTTTCTCATGTGTATTCTATCACGTCTTTGTACAATGTCAATCCCATCAAAAACATTTGCAAAAAGATTTCAAATAGAGTTTTAGGAGTTGTGATAAAAATGAAGTTCCGTCCCCTCCGCCGATGGAGGTTAAGAGTGTTAAGCCTACGGTTCCAAATGTGAATGATTCTTCGGATGATGAATACGTTGATCCCGATGGGGAAGTTTTCTTTGTTGACAAACGTTTTGAGAACTTACCACCACCTTTACCAAAACGGTTTCAAAATGTGAGAATTTTTAGTGTGACTAACATTGCCTTAGATACACCAAATATTTTTGACATAATTAAATCGGGTTTTCACAAGGAGAGTGTAAAAGATGAAAAAGGAAAAGATTTTGAATTGAATTTAAAAGATTTTTCTAAAACTCTAACTCCGTCATCACCACGTTTATTTAGTGCTACAAGCTCGTCTTCTCCTTTTGACGATGCTTTGTGTGGACTTAGTATGGGGGAATCCCCTTATGTTCCCTCCCCTTTCTCCACCGAGGACGAGATATTTCATTTGATTGGTGCGAGTCTACCTCGAGTAGCTAAATGTTTCTATGACTTACCCATTGTCCCACCCTTCTATTTCTTCTCTCCTATTTTCTTGAAACTCTTTGAGTTTTTGTTGACCATTGATGAAGTGGCGTTGATTTGTTTTTCCAATGAAAACGAGAACGCCATCTTCGATCCCGGTATTTTGCACTATCTAAGGACTTAGTCCTTTATACCGGTTGTTTTTGGGCCTTGTTTATCATGTAAGCCCCACCAAAAATTGACCACACCATGTTTATCCCTAAATGATCACATTTAAGGGGATTCGGGTCGAGCTTTTGACTCGGTTAACAAAAACAAGGTGCCTCGTGGGGGAGACCCATGCTTATCCATGTACATATTATTGCTTTCTAATTAGTTTAATGTGAGGGGATTTGTGCCCTTCCAACCTTTATTCCGTGGTTGTTTGTGCATTGTGGTTTTTAGATCATGATCTTCACGATTGGAGCCTCTCGTGTTCGTTTTATGGGAGCACTCGATCGTTTGCTTTGAAGACATTTCCCAATATCCATATGATATATCGTTTTGATGTTCTAACCTTAGGTTTTTAGCACACTTCATAAACGGCTATTAATTTATTGGTTACACCCTTTCCATGCTAGATTAGGAATTCGACTACGTCTCTAGTATGGGGGTGTTTGCACCCCTAGACTCGAAACATTGAGGATACTGTTTAACTTTAGTATGGGGGGTGAATAGATACTTGCCTTGCCAAACCTTCATGCTTTCCAAAGTTTATCTTTTTGTTATTGTTTTGTTGCAAAATAAGGCTAAAAATGGCCAAATTTTAGAAATTTTTCTCATGTTTTATAAGTGCTTGAAGACACGAATGTAGGTTTTCCGATGGCGAGAATAAGAGTAATTTTTGACTCGACCGTGCGTGTTGAGCACTTAGCTTTGATTCCTTAACTCACATTAGGCTAAGTCTCTTAAATGAGGACGAGAAATGATAGAGTTAATTATAAGTTACTATGCTAAACGTAGAGTACTCGTATTCTTTCAAAAACTCATGTGTTATCGTTGTTTGCTTATTCTCCCTTCGCGTGTAAATATTTTTTGCTTAATAAATATTGACTTAGCGGTTTAATTAGGATTGTTGGGTTTCTAGTCTTTTCTAGTAGCTTCCGTGTGATTAAATTGGGAAGACATTAAGGTATCGCCAGCGTCACGGTTTTAAAGTATTGGCACCCCAATAATCGAAAGATTCACCCAATAATAAGATTTCAAGTGCTCACCTAAATCAAGCAAACAATTTGAAGCCCCACAAGGCCTAAAATCTATGCAAAATTGAAAGTGAATCAAGCCTTAATCTTCGAAGCTTTAAAGATCCAAAATTCGCTTTAGCGTGAGGATATACGTCTTTGGCTAATAAAACCACCGATGAGGCGGATAATAAAAGGCAAGGCAAGACCGAAGTCATAATAAAAGCTTCATGGCGAAGTTGAATAAAAGATGCAGGTAAACCAAAGATAATAAGGCCCTTCCGTTAGGGGGCGTATAAAAGTCTTGGTAATAAGTCTCATGTTCAAAACCGTTATAAGACCGTGTTTATCGATTCTTTTTGTCAACTTAATTTTTTAACATCGTTGTCTATTAGGAGGGGTTATTGATTTGATGGTCTTAGTTACACCGTTAGGACTCTATTTTTAGACCTAAATCTCTATTATCACATAAGTCAACAATGTATCCTCGTGAGACATTCAAGACAAAATAAAATATAAGAGATACAACTTAGGAATAATGGGAGGATAAGTACGTGATTAGGGCATATGAGTAGTGTTAGCATTACTAACTTATAATGACAATGATCTCGTTGCACGCTTAGCATGGAATTAGGGTGAAAATCGAGGACGATGAAATTATTTCTAACGAAGTATTCACGTGTTCTTATTCTATGAACCTAAACGTCCCAGTTTGCGATGAAAATCATACATTATGTCTAAAACGCAAGAAGTAGTAATAGTAGTAGTGTAGCTAGTTTATCATTTCAATAAAGTGAATAAAATTGAATTTTGGAAGTGCTATGATACTTTATTCTAGCATTGCGTGAGGGCACGGCAATGGTTTAGTATGGGGGAGTGATGAGACTGCTTTTATACATAGTCTCATCGTCCAAATCGGGCTTAAAATGCATAAAATATCATTAAAACTGCCAAATATATGCTCGTGTTTGTTACTTGTGTATTTTTAGGTACGGATATTGAGGAAATGGCAAAAGATCACAAGAATCATTCAAAAACGAACACGGGAAATGAAGCCGCACAATGAACCGGACCCAAATCTGGAATTTCCAAAAATACCCTTGAAGAATTGAAGATTGTCAAGTTTGGTCCCTCAACTTTTGAAGATTAACACTTTATACCCCTCAAATATTCAAAATTATGAATAGGGTCCCTAAAGTTTGAAGATATTACAAGATCAGTCCTTGAAGAATGAAGAATTGGCATTTGAAGTCCTTGTTCAAGTTTGAAAAGTATTTGTGCCATTTTTGACAAGTGAGCAAAAGTTGTTATAGGGAAAAAGGGCGTTGTTAGCCATTTATTAAAAAATGAAAGAAACAAGTAACATGGAGGGCCATTATTGCCAGACAGCTAAACCCTCACAACCAATACCAAATTGCCAAGTCACCACAACCCACCCACTTACCCAAACCCTTACCCATTTACCCAACCAACCCGTCCATTAACCCTACCCAAACCCACCAGTTTTATTTAATAAACCTGGTCAAACTCAGTCAAATCCCCCCACTTTTTCCCACTTAACACACAATTTAAAAGCCAAATCCCCCATTTCGGATTAAAACACCCACCTGCTTATCCCCAAATCCTAGAACCCTAATCCCTTAACTTCATCAAATCAAGGGGTTTTTGGCCAAAAGCTTCCAGATCATTAATTACCCATATCCTCACCAAAACCCACTCACTCAAACCCTTCCCAACACACCCATGTGACTCCCCTGGCCCTCCCCTGCACGTCACTTTCTCCTTAATACCAACAAGCAGACAAGATAAACGTTTGAGATGATTCTACTTGTCCTCCAAGCTCAAACAAACGTTCAAGATCAAGTTTTAATAGCTGGCCAAGAACAAAGCTCAGAAGATACCATTTTTTGACCAAGAATTCAGTCAAACCAAGGGCAAGGATGGAAATTCAAGGATTAAGGTTTAGCATTCTAGTATTTTCTATAGACTAGTATAAATACACCCGTATGTGGGTTGTATTTTTTTTGTTCCAGTTTTTAGGCTTTCACATTGTAATTCCTTTTTAATGAAATAAAAGTTTGGTATTTGTTAAAACAATTTAATTCCTTTTTATGTTTGTTAAAAGTTGTGTGTGTGTTGAATGCTAATACTGAGTTCCAAAATTTGTTAAAGTTTTGAGTTTTCAAAAAAGGTTTTTGAAAAGGTTTTTCAATTTTCAGAAATCCAAGAATTTGTGAAGTGAAAGTGGATTGGATTCTTGGATTATCTGATATTGTACTTGTTTCAGAAGTTGTTCAAAGGATTAGGTTAATTGGTTTCAAGGTTTTAAAAAAAAAGAGGAAGTAAATCAGAAATATTGGATATTGTGCATTTTTGTGTTTCCATTTTTCTTAGCAGGTTTATTGATCTTGTTTGTCCAAGAGTACTGCATAGGCCCGGGTCTATTGGGAGGTGGTTAAGCAACCACTAAGGGACATGGATGTAGGTCCCTTAAGGTAGCATCCTCATTCCATTTTTCATTTTTTAGTTGGTATTGATTTTGCTTGAAATTTGTGAAATAGGTGTTAAGTGCTTGTTACTTTGGTTGTTCATGTTTGTTTTGATGATTAATGTATGTTAGAAGTGGTTTGAATCAGTTTGGGTGCCATTTGAAAGCATTTGGTTTGTAAAAATTTGAATTCAGAAACTAAAGGAGTGTTTGGGATAAGGGATTAGCCAAGTTCTTTGTCAAAGATTTGTGTTAGTACCTGTTTAAATACATTTCTTTGGTGCTTGTTATGTGATATGTGCACATTGGAATCAGTTTTGTAGGTTATTGTACCAATTTGCATGATATAAGTTTGAATGATATAGTAGAATCAGAAAGTGCTTGCTTGACTGATTTGGGTTGAATTTGTTCATCAAGTTGATTATCTGTTAGGAGCTAGGTTATTTTAGGGATTGATAATGCTTATATGCTAGTTGGTAGGTTTGTTTACCAATTTGTGAGCTTTGAATTTCACCATTGTGCCAAGATAATCAGCAAACATACTCTCAGACCTACATTAAGCCTAGTCAGAAACTTTCATTGGTATTTTGCTTGATTTGTGATACACTTGTGTGATTCTTGTTGTTCTTGACTTCCCACAACCCTACTGGTTGTGGGAGTGCCCCTTTTGTCCAACAAACATCCACAAATCTCACAAGACAAGCCCTCTTGTCCTTATTTTCACAAGTGAAGAAATCAACTTGGTGTTCATCAGAAACACCATTCAATCTGGGCACGTTTTTATTTACAAGGCTTGATTTGGTTTGAATTTGGGTTTGGATTTGTGTTTTTTGTGTTTAATTAAGTTACTGTTTGAGTTTTTAAAAGTTAAAAAAGAAAAAAAAAATAAAAAGATAAAAAAGGACTGGCCAGGACTCGAACCTGCGCCATCCTCCTCACAACACATCACACTTACCATTGCGCCCTTGGGTCTTTTACTGACCAAGGTTCATTTCAAAAGTTATTTAAGGGGTGTTTGTGTTTTGGCTTATTTAACAATCAGCTAAGTAATAAGCCGATTTCAGCTTATTCTTTCTAGTTTTTTTCCTGTTATCATTTTTCTATTGATATTTAATAGGTTAGGGACTTTTTGGTTTAAAAAGATTATTTTTCCCGTAATTATTTAATTTACTAGGATTATTTTAAGTTTATATTTTAGAAAGTAATTTAAAAATAGGAAAAAGCATTTTAAAAATCCAAAAAAATAGTTTTTAGGTTTTTATTTATATTCTTGAGGTTTACAGCCCAAAAAGTTTTCAAAAAGTCTTATTTTTGATTTTATAGGATTTTAGGGTTTTTAATCAACTTTAAAATTTAATATAAAATTATTAAATAGGTTTCAGAAACTTTTGATTGCATTTATGTCTTAGTTACATTATTTAGGATTTTTGGTAATTTTTTAGAATTTTTTAGTAAACTTTGAATTTTTTTGATTATTTTTTGATTATTTTATTATTAAAAATTGAAAGTTTAATTTTTTAAGTTTTTTCTTTTTTCCTAGATTTTAGACACATAATTAGGAATTTTGTAACTTTCCAAATATTTTTTAGGCTTTTCAATTATTTTCTAGAATTAATTTAAGTTTTAATAGATTTTAATAGTTTTTAAGTATTTAAAAATTGTTTAATCTGGTTTTAAAATTTTAAAAAATAGTTTTTAGCTTAATTAGGTCATTTTTGAGGTTTACAAACTTTAAGATCTTGTTTAGGGCTTTTTAATAATTAATTGTGATTTTTAGGGCTTTAATTAGCATTAAAAAGTCATTATCTAATTAATTAAAAGGTTTTAGCAAGTTTTGATTTTTTGTAAACTCTTAGAATATTATTGTGGATTTTTAGTAATTTTTAGGAATTTTTAGGTTAAAATTTTAATTTTTGCACTATTTACGGTTTTACGTTAACGCCTTTTTCGTCTTAGTTTAATCCGTCTTCGTAACCGTCATTCTTTTCTTTTCTCATTTTCTCTTTTCTTTACAATAAAATCAATCATTAATCAATTCATTACACAACACACGTGCCTCCTTGGGAAACGAACTTGAACTTATTTGGTCATTAGTGCTCGGTTTTCCTAAACCGACACTTAACGC
Organism: Glebionis coronaria; assembly: GCA_025667525.1. Taxonomy (NCBI): domain Eukaryota; kingdom Viridiplantae; phylum Streptophyta; class Magnoliopsida; order Asterales; family Asteraceae; genus Glebionis; species Glebionis coronaria. The sequence goes on from CM046875.1 coordinate 169,435,630, forward strand.
TTACCACTACTTTTCCTCTCTTTTCCTAAAGGGTTGCAAAAACACTACAACCATTTGGTGAATAGATACTTGCCTTGCCAAACCTTCGCGCTTTCCAAAGTTTATCTTTTTGTTATCGTTTTGTTGCAAAATAAGGCTAAAAATGGCCAAATTTTAGAAATTTTTCTCATGTTTTATAAGTGCTTGAAGACACGAATGTAGGTTTTCCGATGGCGAGAATAAGAGTAATTTTTGACTCGACCGTGCGTGTTGAGCACTTAGCTTTGATTCCTTAACTCACATTAGGCTAAGTCTCTTAAATGAGGACGAGAAATGATAGAGTTAATTATAAGTTACTATGCTAAACGTAGAGTACTCGTATTCTTTCAAAAACTCATGTGTTCTCGTTGTTTGTTTATTCTCCCTTTGCTTGTAAATTTTTTTGCTTAATAAATATTGACTTAGTGGTTTAATTAGGATTGTTGGGTTTCTAGTCTTTTCTAGTAGCTTCCGTTTGATTAAATTGGGAAGACATTAAGGTATCGCCAGCGTCACGGTTTTGAAGTATTGGCACCCCAATAATCGAAAGCTTCACCTAATAATAAGATTTCAAGTGCTCACCTAAATCAAGCAAACAATTTGAAGCCCCACAAGGCCTAAAATCTATGCAAAATTGAAAGTGAATCAAGCCTTAATCTTCGAAGCTTTAAAGATGCAAAATTCGCTTTAGCGTGAGGATATACGTCTTTGGCTAATAAAACCACCGATGAGGCGGATAATAAAAGGCAAGGCAAGACCGAAGTCATAATAAAAGCTTCATGGCGAAGTTGAATAAAAGATGGAGGTAAACCAAAGATAATAAGGCCCATCCGTTAGGGGGCGTATAAAAGTCTTGGTAATAAGTCTCATGTTCAAAACCGTTATAAAACCTTGTTTATCGATTCTTCTTGTCAACTTAATTTTTTAACATCGTTGTCTATTAGGAGGGGTTATTGATTTGATGGTCTTAGTTACACCGTTAGGACTCTATTTTTAGACCTAAATCTCTATTATCGCATAAGTCAACAATGTATCCTCGTGAGACATTCAAGACAAAATAAAATATAAGAGATACAACTTAGGAATAATGGGAGGATAAGTACGTGATTAGGGCATATGAGTAGTGTTAGCATTACTAACTTATAATGACAATGATCTCGTTGCACGCTTAGCATGGAATTAGGGTGAAAATCGAGGACGATGAAATTATTTCTAACGAAGCATTCACGTGTTCTTATTCTATGAACCTAAACGTCCCATTTTGCGATGAAAATCATACATTATGTCTAAAACGCAAGAAGTAGTAATAGTAGTAGTGTAGCTAGTTTATCATTTCAATAAAGTGAATAAAATTGAATTTTGGAAGTGCTATGATACTTTATTCTAGCATTGCGTGAGGGCACGGCAATGGTTTAGTATGGGGGAGTGATGAGACTGCTTTTATACATAGTCTCATCGTCCAAATCGGGCTTAAAATGCATAAAATATCATTAAAACTGCCAAATATATGCTCGTGTTTGTTACTTGTGTATTTTTAGGTACGGATATTGAGGAAATGGCAAAAGATCACAAGAATCATTCAAAAACGAACACGGGAAACGAAGCCGCACAATGAACCGGACCCAAATCTGGAATTTCCAAAAATACCCTTGAAGAATTGAAGATTGTTAAGTTTGGTCCCTCAACTTTTGAAGATTAACACTTTATGCCCCTCAAATATTCAAAATTATGAATAGGGTCCCTAAAGTTTGAAGATATTACAAGATCAGTCCTTGAAGAATGAAGAATTGGCATTTGAAGTCCTTGTTCAAGTTTGAAAAGTATTTGTGCCATTTTTGACAAGTGAGCAAAAGTTGTTAAAGGGAAGAAGGGCGTTGTTAGCCATTTATTACAAAATGAAGGAAACAAGTAACATGGAGGGCCATTATTGCCAGACAGCTAAACCCTCACAACCAATACCAAACTGCCACGTCACCACAACCCACCCACTTACCCAAACCCTTACCCATTTACCCAACCAACCCGTCCATTAACCCTACCCAAACCCACCAGGTTTATTTAATATACCTGGTCAAACTCAGTCAAATCCCCCCACTTTTTCCCACTTAACACACAATTTAAAACCCAAATCCCCCATTTCGGATTAAAACACCCACCTGCTTATCCCCAAATCCTAGAACCCTAATCCCTTAACTCCCTCAAATCAAGGGGTTTTTGGCCAATAGCTTCCAGATCATTAATTACCCTTATCCTCACCAAAACCCACTCACTCAAACCCTTCCCAACACATCCATGTGACTCCCCTGGCCCTCCCCTGCACGTCACTTTCTCCTCAATACCAACAAGCAGACAAGATAAACGTTTGAGATGATTCTACTTGTCCTCCAAGCTCAAACAAACGTTCAAGATCAAGTTTTAACAGCTGGCCAAGAACAAAGCTCACAAGATACCATTTTTTGACCAAGAATTCAGTCAAACCAAGGGCAAGGATGGAAATTCAAGGATTAGGGTTTAGCATTCTAGTATTTTCTATAGACTAGTATAAATACACCCGTATGTGGGTTGTATTTTTTTTGTTCCAGTTTTTAGGCTTTCACATTGTAATTCCTTTTTAATGAAATAAAAGTTTGGTATTTGTTAAAACAATTTAATTCCTTTTTATGTTTGTTAAAAGTTGTGTATGTGTTGAAAGCTAATACTGAGTTCCAAAATTTGTTAAAGTTTTGAGTTTTCAAAAAAGGTTTTTGAAAAGGTTTTTCAATTTTCAGAAATCCAAGAATTTGTGAAGTGAAAGTGGATTGGATTCTTGGATTATCTGATATTGTACTTGTTTCAGAAGTTGTTCAAAGGATTAGGTTAATTGGTTTCAAGGTTTTAAAAAAAGAGGAAGTAAATCAGAAATATTGGATATTGTGCATTTTTGTGTTTCCATTTTTCTTAGCAGGTTTATTGATCTTGTTTGTCCAAGAGTACTGCATAGGCCCGGGCCTATTGGGAGGTGGTTAAGCAACCACTAAGGGACCTGGATGTAGGTCCCTTAAGGTAGCATCCTCATTCCATTTTTCATTTTTCAGTTGGTATTGATTTTGCTTGAAATTTGTGAAATAGGTGTTAAGTGCTTGTTACTTTGGTTGTTCATGTTTGTTTTGATGATTAATGTGTGTTAGAAGTTGTTTGAATCAGCTTTGGTGCCATTTGAAAGCATTTGGTTTGTAAAAATTTGAATTCAGAAACTAAAGGAGTGTTTGGGATAAGGGATTAGCCAAGTTCTTTGTCAAAGATTTGTGTTAGTACCTGTTTAAATACATTTCTTTGGTGCTTGTTATGTGATATGTGCACATTGGAATCAGTTTGGTAGGTTATTGTACCAATTTGCATGATATAAGTTTGAATGATATAGTAGAAATCAGAAAGTGCTTGCTTGACTGATTTGGGTTGAATTTGTTCATCAAGTTGATTATCTGTTAGGAGCTAGGTTATTTTAGGGATTGATAATGCTTATATGCTAGTTGGTAGGTTTTTTTACCAATTTGTGAGCTTTGAATTTCACCATTGTGCCAAGATAATCAGCAAACATACTCTCAGACCTACATTAAGCCTAGTCAGAAACTTTCATTGGTATTTTGCTTGATTTGTGATACACTTGTGTGTTTCTTGTTGTTCTTGACTTCCCACAACCCTACTGGTTGTGGGAGTACCCCTTTTGTCCAACAAACATCCACAAATCTCACAAGACAAGCCCTCTTGTCCTTATTTTCACAAGTGAAGAAATCAACTTGGTGTTCACCATAAACACCATTCAATCTGGGCACGTTCTTATTTACAAGGCTTGATTTGGTTTGAATTTGGGTTTGGATTTGTGTTTTTTGTGTTTAATTAAGTTACTGTTTGAGTTTTTAAAAGTTAAAAAAGAAAAAAAAAGATAAAAAAGGACTGGCCAGGACTCGAACCTGCGCCATCCTCCTCACAACACATCACACTTACCATTGCGCCCTTGGGTCTTTTACTGACCAAGGTTCATTTCAAAAGTTATTTAAGGGGTGTTTGTGTTTTGGCTTATTTAACAATCAGCTAAGTAATAAGCTGATTTTAGCTTATTCTTTCTAGTTTTTTTCCTGTTAGCATTAGTCTATTGATATTTAATAGGTTAGGGACTTTTTGGTTTAAAAAGATTATTTTTCCCGTAATTATTTAATTTACTAGGATTATTTTAAGTTTATATTTTAGAAAGTAATTTATAAATAGGAAAAAGCATTTTAAAAATCCAAAAAAATAGTTTTTAGGTTTTTATTTATATTCTTGAGGTTTACAGCACAAAAAGTTTTCAAAAAGTCTTATTTTTGATTTTATAGGATTTTAGGGTTTTTAATCAACTTTAAAATTTAATATAAAATTATTAAATAGGTTTTAGAAACTTTTGATTTCATTTCTGTCTTAGTTACATTATTTAGGATTTTTGGTAATTTTTTAGAATTTTTTAGTAAACTTTGAATTTTTTTTTATTATTTTATTAATATTTTATTATTAAAAATTGAAAGTTTAATTTTTTTAAGTTTTTTCATTTTTCCTAGATTGTAGACACATAATTAGGAATTTTGTAACTTTCCAAATATTTTTTAGGCTTTTCAATTATTTTCTAGAATTAATTTAAATTTTAATAGATTTTAATAGTTTTTAAGTATTTAAAAATAGTTTAATTTGGTTTTAAAATTTTAAAAATTATTTTTTAGCTTAATTAGGTCATTTTTGAGGTTTACAAACTTTAAGATCTTGTTTAGGGCTTTTTAATAATTAATTGTGATTTTTAGGGCTTTAATTAGCATTAAAAAGTCATTATCTAATAAATTAAAAGGTTTTAGCAAGTTTTGATTTTTTGTAAACTCTTAGAATATTATTGTGGATTTTTAGTAATTTTTAGGAATTTTTAGGTTAAAATTTTAATTTTTGCACTATTTACGGTTTTACGTTAACGCCTTTTTCGTCTTAGTTTAATCCGTCTTCGTAACCGTCTTTTCTTTTCTTTCTCATTTCTATTTTCTTTTCTTTTCTTCTTAATAAAATCATCAATCAAAATCAATTCAATTCACAACACACGTGCCTCCTCGAAAGAACGAACTCACTTCATTGGGTCATAACTTGTGGTTTTCCTAAACTACTCGTTAATACTTACCCCATTTTACCTCCTTTTCCTAAAGGTGTGTAAAAACACTATAATCAGAAATCAAGTTAAAAAGTTTGTTTGGGAGCATATTGTGTGCCGTTTTGGCCTACCAGGAGAAATCATCTCGGACAACGGTAAACAGTTCGCGGATAATCCATTCCAGGACTGGTGTGCATCATTGAATATCAAGCGGCGCTTCGCGTCTGTTAAGCATCCGCAGACAAATGGCCTTGTGGAACGAGCGAATAGAAGCTTGGGAAACGAAATCAAGGCACGTCTGGATGAACGAAGTGCCAAATGGATGGATGAGCTACCACATGTTCTATGGGCACATAGGACTATGATCAAAACAGCCAACGGAGATACTCCATTTGCATTGGCCTACGGCACTGAAGCTGTTATACCAGCAGAAATAGGAATGCCTACCGTCCGCACGGCGGAGGTTAATGTCGTCACGAACGACGAGCAGCTGCGAATCAACCTGGATCTGTTGGAAGAAAAAAGGGAGATAGCAGCCATTAATGAGGCTTTTTCCAAGGATAAAATGAAGGCTTTTTATGACGCCAAGGTTAAGGGTGTTTCTTTTCGACCGGGGGATTATGTCTATCGTGCTAACGAAGCAAGTCGAGCGGAGAATACAGGAAAGCTGGGCCCTAAGTGGGAAGGACCGTATGAGGTCACGGAAGCCTTGGGACGAGGCGCGTACAAGTTACGAGACATGGATGGCCGCGACCTGGAACGCACGTGGAACATCTCCAATCTCAAAAGGTGCTATCTTTGAAAGCTACGACTTCCGCATGGGTACTTCGCTATATATGGCTTTAATGAAGATCCATGCACTCTATCTGTTTTGCTTCTTATGTTTTATCTAGGTTCCTTTTTTGTTTCTTAGGACTTATCGTGCTTGTTCAAAATGTAAACGTTCTAATAAAATGCTGTGGTGCCTAACTAGCTCCACGGCTTGTTTTGTGCAAATTATCTTTTAGGATTTTGTTACTCATACGAATTTTACTTATTATAATATGTCATGTTTCATTCATATGCATTCATTCAAATCACCATACATGTACTATACGCCTCCAGGCGGGGTAAGAGGATTAAGTGAACCTGCTAATTCATCTTGCCGTGTAAGAGGGATGCAACCCCAACGACGCGGATCATGTATCTTTACTAGACACCTTACTCACAAGATGTTGTGATAAGTTTCCGTATGCCGTACTCACGTAGTGCTTTGCATAATAAAGACGCACGTCGCATGTCTAGTAAAATATAGGCTTGAATGTATTTTTTCCTTTTGTGTAAGACGTGACATGTCATGCAGTATCGGTATACGGTATTTAACAAAATAAAAATACACAAGTTTCCAAATAAATAAACAAAATGGTCGTGGTCATCACGGACTTACATACAAAGGACAGTTATTTCGCACATGTCTTAGCCGTGTACATGCACGGACGAATATAAATCACAAATGTTTAAAGCTGATAAATTACAAGGGAGGTAGGAATTCCCCTATGTCTTTCTTTCCTTCTTCAATCAGAGCACGGAGGGCCTCCCCGCGAGCATCCTTCCCATCTCGTGCCTTGACCGCAGTCGCATCCAATGCCTCCGCAAGCAGCTTTTCACCTTTCATCGTTTTTGATACGGAGTCATAAGTAGGCACCTATCAGTTCCGCAGACCCTCATGCCTACCACGGTCGATTCCATCGGATACGACCCCGACGAATGCTTGCAGTAGGTGCGGAGCTTCCATGACCTTGCTTACGGCGAGGCGCATTCCTTGCCCAATCATCCACCTGCGTCCAGCTATGGCGGATAGCAAGGGAGGACACAGTCTTTCAGCACAACTTGTGGCCATCTTGCTCAGCTCTTCTTCTGCCGTTGTAGTTTGCTCTTCCAAATTGGCCTGCACTTGTGTTAGCTCATCCTTCAGCGCATCGCGCTCTTGGGCGATGTTGAAGGCTTGTACGGTCACGGCCTTGGTGGAAGCTTCGGCTGCAGACACATGCATATAGAACTTTGAGTTATCACAAGGATAATATATTCTTTTTCTTGGGTCGAATAAAAATCAAGGCAAGAGTATATGTATAAAATTTTCGAAAGCATACCTTCTCATTCAATGCGGCTACAAGGGCTTCGAGCTCGGCAATGCGTTTTTCTCGGTTGTCGGCGTGATGAGCTTGCTCTTTCACTGTAGCCTCGGCTGTCACCAGCGCTGCTTGCAAGGACGCCATGGTCTTCTCATTCTTCACAACCATTGCCTCTCGACGAGCTATCCTTTTGTCTGCCCGCTTCACATTCGCCAGGGCCTTGATCAGACGGCGTCTTAGTGCGGCACCCACCGTCACTTGATGCGCGGACGACACATCAAACTGCTCCAGAAGGGATTCATGATCCAGCTCATCTAAGTCTTGTGCAAGGGCTGGAGGGGTGATGTGCTCGAAGAATTCCGAACACTCAGATTCCGCCTCCAACCTTGTTAAACTCGAGAGGTTCCATGCTAGGCGCAGGCTATTTTCTGGCCCTTTGGGGAGTGGTTCCTCGGCGTGTATCGCAGCAGGGGATGGGGGTCTGTTTGATGGGGGGGGGGATGGATTCCTCTCCACTTCTTCCTCTTGGGCTACGGGCGACGGATGCGCCCTGTTATTGACATTCCAAATTTTGTTTAGGCATTATATATTTCACAATTATAGTGACACGACTAACATTTGAAGGGCACTTACGTGGTACCAATTATAGGTTCTGGTCCGGTAGGAGCTACGACACTCACGGGGGTAGCTCGCCAGACTGGCTCTCCCATGTGCGGGGTAGAGTCGGCCTGAGCAGTCGCAGTACCACTTCCCTCTTGGTACTGCGGATGGTCCTTCCTCAGTTTATTGGGGGGAGCATTCGAGGCCCCGGCCTCATCCCCTATCTTCTTTGCCACCCTCCTGGTGGTCTTTCTCTTCCTAGATGTGAGCGGGGCGGACCCGGAAGCTTGAGTGGTGTCTTCGTTGAGGAAATCGTTTTCATCTTCCTGGTGGGTCGCGGTTCCCTCCAACAGTAGTTCTCCACCATCTTCGTTATGGAAGTCCAATGGGGATTTCTCAATGATAGGCTCCCCTTCATCTGATCTTTGCTCGGACGTCTTTTCGAGTGGAATGGTGCGGTCAGCGGTCGCCTCAAGCAGGGGGAGCTCATTCTCCTTCAGAGGGCGGAACCCTTCAGGCACCTTCATTGGGTCGCCCTGGCGTATTAATCCGTGTAGGTTCATTTCTGCGGAGATTTATAAATACACGGGTTAGTGCGATTCTACAAATACGCATGACATTTCACATTTACAAGGTATAAGTAAACCTACCCTCTCCCTGTTCCATCAGGAAGCACGGATATAAGTCATCCCTCCCAAAGTAGCGGCGACTTATTCCTACTAATCATAGAAAGTGTTCCGGCAACCCCCTATGGAATTCTGTGCGGTGGGTATCTAGTATTTTTAAGTCTTTGCTACTATAGTCTTTGTATTTGGGCGGAAAATCTTTGGGTTCTTTGGTTTTGAGTACGAAATGAGTAGGGAATACCTTCTCATCAACAAAGAAGTAATGGTCGTACCAGTTCTTAAGGGAGTCTAAAGGCTTCCTATACGTCATGGGGGCGTTCCCGGGTCGCTTTTTAAACGATAGCCACCCATTCACTAGCTGGGGGAAGTAAAAAGCCCTAAATAGGTTCACGGTTAGAGTCACTCCGCAGGTATGGCATGTAATTTCAAACTGATTTATTTTACACGCCCCTATGCAGTGAAGCTGGGTTATGTGGTAGTCGTAATACAATAGCAGATCTACCAAGAATTTGGACAGGGGGATACGGTAGTTGGCCGAATCAAATAGGCGCGTGTACACGCCTATTTTTCCCGCCGGTGCATCCGTAATTGCCTCACCTTCATCTGGATAGGTGGGGTGTACGCTTTCGGGAATGTAATACTTCGATAGAAAGTCGATGTATTTTTCCGCCGACATCACGTTAAGGACATCCGTGATAAGTGGGTTGTCCTTTACCATGTTTTATAAAAAGGTTTTGAAAGGCGTGATGATCTAACCTGCGGTGGAGGAAATCCGTGGAATCGAAGGCAAAGTTTTGGAGGTTGAAGCTTGAAAATAACAATGGCGGAAGGAAGGATGAATTGTGTGTGTAACAAACACACACACCAACTCTTATATAGGGTTGCCTCGGTTTCCGAGGTAACGTGGATGTTTGACACGTGTAGGCCACCATGCCTATCCAACTGATGGGATTTCTGACACTTCTGCAAAATCAGAAGGGGCCCACGGGTCACTTCTTGGCAGTTTTATGTGGCTCAATGGTGGGCATTAATGGTGCACTTTTGTAGAAGTGCGACTGACCAGTTGACTATCATTAATGCATTTATTCTTGTGTCAGGTTATGCGGTCTTACGTAAGACCATATTCAATGCTATATTTAATTTGTCTCGGCCGTTACGTGCGGCTGAGGTGCTATTCGAATAATATTCCTAAGGCGGGCAGCCACGTGCGGCCAAAGCAAAATTTTCAATATTTCTCATTCCCTAGGTCTTTCTTGGTATGTCCGGAGAGCATCTTGATAGTCTAGAGGTTACGCCTACGACTGTAACAACTAGACTGGGGGGACATGATGACGTATAGTCCCCAGCCGGGTCAGGAACCTGGCCCACGGGTACTACCCGTATCCGGCCCATCACAGATGGGTGGGAATAATGTCATTTAAGCTTATGGGCTTGGATGAACAGTAACCGCACACACGCGTGTGGCCCACGGCCCGACATGGCCGGTACAGGTTAGACAGAATCATATTCTATCTCTGAATATGATTCATCCCAAACAAGAGGATATTCACTCACCATAAATAGAAGATAACAATCTATCTAATTCTGGTGCTTATCCCTTCCTTGGGGCCGAAGTATCAGTGACAGCCCACTAGGGTTTCACTGCCTATAAAAGGAACCCCCAAGGGTTCCACAAAGGTATTACGTTCTATACTCTCAACTCATATAAACCCTAACCGATTACTTACTCTCACGCCGGAGTCTAATCATGGGAAACATTCCCATGGTAAGCCTAACGCGTGTTGTTTAGTGTGCAGGATCCCAACCAAACAGTTCACTTGGTGCAGGAGCCGGAGCCCAGCCAACCCGAATTAAGCCTAATTCGGGTCAAGCAAGGATCACCCAACTTTTTCATCAACAGTTACAGTTCATGTTTGTTATTTTTATCAGGGTAAAGGAAGCTTGTGACTGTTGTGCCGTCACATAAGATCGATTTATCCAAGGCATGGATGTATGCCTTGGAGGTACACAACCCTTTTCCTCGTTCATGTTATGCTTTTGCTGAAATTTTTGCATGAGGATATATGTTCTTGTAGTTGAAGAGTGGGATTTGTGTTTTCAATTTGTTGTTTGAGGTTTATTTGGTTTGTGTCAGCAAAAATATTGGTGAGCTGTGAAGTTTTAAAATCAAAAAGCTTTTGATTTTTTTTTTATTATCTAGTCTTTATAAAGTGTGTTTGGGAGAGCTTGGTGTGGGGAGTGCATACCACCTCTACGCTAGGCTAAATTCTGCACAGCTTGATAAGGTTTAGGAGAATCGATTTTGGGCATAGATTTGAGGTTTTAGATTAAGAACCTTGTTTTGCCCGCTTACTAGAAATCTGCCAAAGGGAGGAATAGGTTTGCTAATGCGCGGTTTTGTTTGTGCAATCTTGTAGGGTGGATAGTACTAGGCTGTATTTGATAGTTTAGGTTTTGGAATTTTAGTTAGGACTGTATGCCTTTGGTGTATCTTTTTTGTGATTGATTCGTGATTGGTTGTGGTTTGTGTTTTGTGTATGTTTTGTGTGCATGTGCCCACTGTTCTAACACAAAACCAAGAAAAAAATAGAAGTTTAGAAAAAAGGGGAATATTATATGTGTTGTTGCTATAGACGTAATAACTATGTTTTTGTTAGATTAAAAATTTCGTTTTCTCGGTGTCTTAACGAATTGATTTCCGGTTCAAAGTGTGACTCAGTTGTTTTTGGTTAACAAAAAGAAAGTTGATTATCTATAACTAATTAAAAAGTAAATGCGGAAAGTATTTAAAAGCAAATTAAAGACAGGTACAAATAATAAAAGTAAAACAAGGTGAAAAATTAAACTAGAAAATTACTAGAAAAACACCTAAATAAAATGCAATCTTAAAATAAAACTAAAATAAAAACAATTTAATATAAAGTTTAAGAAATTGGCGGGAAATATAAAATTTTGATTTGAAAATAAAGACAAGACATAAAAACTAAGACTCCATCGGAATCCCAGATCGGAATCCCAGATCCGAATCCCAGATAAGAATCCCATATCGGAATCCTAGATCCGAATCCCAAATCCGAATCCCAGATCGGAATCCCAGATCCGAATCCCAAATCCGAATCTCAGATGCAAATCCCAGATCGGAATCCCAGATCCGAATCACAGATCCGAATCCCAGTTCTGAATCCCAGATCCGAATCCCAGATCCGAATCCCAGATCCGAATCCCAGATCCGAATCCCAGATCCGAATCCTATATCCGAATCCCAGATCCGAATCCCAGATCGGAATCCCAGACCCAGTTCTGAATCCCAGATCCGAATCCCAGATCGGAATAAGGGGGAGTATCACAATACCGATCGCAATGTAGAAACCCTTGTGGTTTTTGCGATTGTAACAAGCTGCCGGAATCCTAATACCTCATTCCGATGGACTGAAATTCACAATAAGCAAAACCAATAAGCTAACTTGAATAAGCACAAATCAAAACTTTGCCAAATCAATAATAATACGGATAAAATTAGACACAATTTTGAAGACTTTCAAGACACAAAATAAATAACTTTATAAAATAAACTTTAAAAAGATAAACTTTTAAGAAAACTTTAAAACAAATAAGCTACATACAAAATAAGCCAATAAGATTGTCAAACTTATAGCTTAAATCGTATACAAGCCTAGATGGAAACAAAAAGATGAACTTTTTAATCAAACATCAAAATTAAGCAAAAAGTATAAAACTTTCAGATTAAAGATAAGCAAAAGATCAAGAAATGTAGAATGAGAAATATTGTAAAAAGCTTGAAATAAGATTAAGATTAAAGATTCAAAAGTACAAGATTAAAGATTAAAGATTAAAACTTGAAAGAAAAATTAGAGAGAGAAAGTGAAAAAAAAAACTAGAGAGAGAAAATTACCTACTCCTAAACTAATCTAACTACTCCTAAATGACTAACACCTCCTAATGACATATTAGGAGGGTTTATATAGGAGGAGAGGAGGAGTGCATGTGTTGCTTCCTTCTTTCTTTGTCTTTCTCGTTCTCGTCTTTTAATTCTTCGTCTTTCTCGACTTCTTAATTCTTTGATTTTTTTTTTCGACTTTGTCTCGGGATTATTTGAACTCGTCTTATAATTTCTTCATTTATTAGACCTGAGTTCTTCGGCTTTATTAAATTTCCGTCTTTAGACTTGTTCTTCGATAGATCTTCAGAATAGGCCTTGGACTTCCGTTCTTTTTGCACTCTTGATCTCTTGACTTCGTCTTTTGTCTTTTTCTTCGATAAAAGGACGTGAAAGCCCGTGTTTTCTACCTTTTCACAATTTGATCCTAAATCACAACAAAAACACAAACCACACATAATTCCGACATTTACGACATAAAGTACACGTTTTGGCTTGGTTATTATTGTAATTAAGTGGTAAAAGGATGGGTGTTTTCACACCTATCAAATCCCCTACACTTGACCATTGCAATGCCCTCATGCAATGTATTAATTACAAAGCAAGTGTTACATTTTCCATCACAATCAATCCACATTGGCCTTTATTAAGGAGACAAAATATTTAAAGGAAGAAAACAAGTAAAAAGATAAAAAACTTACCTTAGGGTTTTGGAATGGCATGAATGATTATCATCCTCAAGTTTCATGTTCCCCAAAACAAGCTTAAAAACGAGATCATTGTTATTATAAGTTAGCAAACTAACACAAATTCATGTGGCCCAATTATTCACTTAGACTCCCTTATTCCTAGATGTATCTCTTATATTTTATTATTGTCTTGAATGATCACGAGGATGCACTGTTGACTTATTTTGATAGTTATTTAGGCTGAAAATAAAGTGGGACGATTTAAGCAATAGTTAGCTAAAGGACAAAATCTTTTAAAACTGCTTCTCGGGACCTCATAAAGTTCATATCTTGGCGTAACTCGCTTCACGATTTGAGACTTTCTCGTACCGATATTTGGCAACGACTTCATACTTCAAATCTTTGAGAGACGTTCTTGAAATTATGGTCTTCTCTTCATAATAGGAATTTCTTCACTTGAAGTTTTGATAGATTCTTCATCTTTGGACCACGACTTCTTCATTTTTCTACAATCTTTATTTTGGAATTTGATATACAACGATCCGCCTCCTTTTACGACTTGGATCTATTTATCCTCATACCTTGATAGAGTCTTTTCGGATAGATTTCTCCATGATCTTTAGGGGAGTATTTTCTTTTCGTCGTGTGTCTCGATCCTTCATATTGATTTTTGATAAATGATTCTTCACATCACTTTTGGATCTTTAGCAACAAAATGTAGCCCTCATGTCTTGTTAGAACCTTTTCGGACCCGCCAATCTTCGCATCTCGCTTCAATAAGTTATGCCTTGGCTATAAACTCTAATTAATACCGAGCAACTTTTAAACGATCTTGGGCTAGAATCTAAGTAACTTTTCAAATCGTACAACCTTATTTATTGCAGATATATTTATTAACAAGCGATGAGAGAATAAGCTTATAATCAACTCACATAAATTCACGAAAGAATACCAAACTTATAATTGACTCTATCATCTCTCGTCCTCCACAGTTTAAAATCTCAAGGAATGAGACTTGTGGATGCTTAGCCAACTAAATCAAAGTTTTGGGTTTTCGAGTCACCTATAGGATCTTGCATCTTCTTAGACTCTTTCAAGTTTAGAATTTGCGTTTAAAGTTCCCTTGATAAACGACTCTCTAGGATCAATTATAGGAACTTGCGAAAAGTTCTTGTTCTTAACGCGTGAGAGTTTAGACTTTCGCGTTTTAAAGCTCCCTATATAAAAGCCTAGCAAAACTTGTCTTAAACACGTTAAGGATACTAGCAAGAGTAAACTTAGATAAGTAAACTCGGGTTGAGTCAAAATATTCACGACTTTGAAAAATTAAAACCACTTTATTAAAATTTTATTCTAGCAAAGAAAGTAAATAACAATAACAAAGGAAAAACTACTAGGCCAAAATAGATCAAAAATTTTGAAAAATGTCGAATAATCAATTTTCCGATTAAAATGAGGACAAATGCTAGGAAAAGACCACTTACTTCGATAGAAGTCCCCCCTACACTTGATATAAACATTGTCCTCAATGTTTAAGCATGTGGGAGTAAACTCCCCTACACTTATGACATTGTGCACTTTGTTTAAATCTTGCTAAGGAAAGGACAACTATAGTGATTCCTATTTTAATATTGAATAAATATAAAATAGAGAATCAAAATTGTATAGGATAGAACCGGGAAGACGAGTACACGGAATCACGGGTCGTCAAAAGTCATCAAGAATGGATCTTTGAAAGCTCGAATCCCTGCACATGATAAGAAAGAAGACAACACATACAAGGGTCTCCCCTACACTTATTATAAAAACAGATAAAGATAGATAGATAATCGGGTTGCCTCCCGAGAAGCGCTTATTTTTGTTAACTGCGTCGCGAGCCTGACTCGTCCCTGAATTAAATGGTCCATGGGGAAGCCTCAAATGTAATACCGGGATCAAAGACCTTGTCCTCGTTCTCGGAGGAAAATACAACAGGGGAGGCTGGAGGATAAGTCTTGAAGGGTAGAAAAGTCCTTTCAACATACGAAAAGTATGTGAAATCATGATCCATGGGAGGTGGGGTGGGTAAAGTAAGCAGATTCTCATCCCCCAAAGACAATTGAAGCTCAGAAAGCGGCAAAGCCGTAAGGTTATCAATCATAAAATAATCAATGGCACCTCCCAGGTCAAAGCACTCATCCTCCGTCATGGTCTCTAAAGGAGTGGATGAAAGGTGCTCGGGAGGGGGACCTGGGACAATACCTTCCTGCAACAAATTATCAAAAATAATATCCCCCTCCGTATCATCATCATCATCAATACCCGGAGGTATTGAGAGAATGTCGATTTCCTCCATAGCTGTATCATTATTCTCAACTGAAGTAATAGACGGAGGTAAAGACTCGGAAATAGGAGCAGAATTCAACGCTTCAATCTTAGCAATAAGAAGATGAACTTTTTGTAATTTGTCGCGAAGAATAACGTCTTTCACCTCATCTAAAAGACCAAGTTCAGGGGTGAACTTCTCATAAGTCGGAGAGAATAAATCAACATCGCCTTCATCGCCCGGAGGAGAAGGAGAAATTTCAAAAGTGAAATTCTCATAGCATGGAGAAAAATCATCATCATTAAGAGTGACCTCGTCCGTAGGATCCACCAAATTCGATGCATCACAAACCTCATCAAAGAATTTATCAAGACCAAAATCACTAATCTCACTCAATGTATCACAATCCTTAGACGCGTTTGGGATATCGAGAGAAGGGATGACAACAGCACTAGGACATTGAGCAACAAGATCATTCCAAGAAATAGTAGGCTCATCGTCATCATCATCATAATAGTATGGATACACCGGAGGAGGGGTATAAGTCTTGATATTCGATATTTGCTCATGTCGTTGATCCTTTTGACATTTTTCGATGATCTTGTTGCAAGCTTCTTGAACTTTTTGAAAGTTGTCAAAAAGAGTGGCAATTTGCTCAAGAGGAAATGCAAAAGAGGGTTGATGATCGAGGAAGTGTTGTGGGGGCTCAAAATGTTGAAAACCTGAATTATAGCATGGGTGTGGCTCATAGTAGTTCATCGGTTGAGAAGAATTAGAACACGGATTTGGTTCATAATAATCCATTGGTGAAGAAAACTGAGGACACGGATTTTGCTCATAATAATTCATTGGCTGAAAATAAGAAGCATAGTGAGGGCCCCCACAATTTTGGCAACATGGGTATGGAGAAAAACCCGGTGCTTCTTGTAGATAGCTATTACCATTGTCATAATTGCAACCCAGTTCTTGCTCGCCATGAGGCGGGTATCGAATTGGACACAAAATATGCCAATGAGAATCGCTTCCACAATATATGCAAGGGGGAATAGGAGGTGGAATAGAAAAGGACGAATTAGTCGAGTTACACGATGGACAAAATCCCAATTTTGAATCGATTGAAATAGGAGGAAGGTCTTTTCCGCATTGCTCGCATGAACACCATTGACATGATTCGCACCCATATAATCGTCTCCCACACCCTACGCAATGGACATAAGAATCTATGAAGAACAATAGATAAGCAAGAAGATTATTTTTGGTGCAAAACTTTCGAAAAGAAATGCTTTTATGATTTTTCAAATGTTTTTGGATTTTTGAAATTTTTTTTGGAAAGAAAAATAACGTTCAAAAGTGAACGGATCCCAAAATCCAACGCGTCTCTCACAAAAAACTAATCTTCACGAAAAGAGCCGGCAGAGGCGCCATTTAATAACTATGTTTTTGCTAGATTAAAAACTTCGTTTTCTCGGTGTCTTAACGAATTGATTTCCGGTTCAAAGTGTGACTCGGTCGTTTTTGGTTAACAAAAAGAAAGTTGATTATCTATAACTAATTAAAAAGTAAATGCAGAAAGTATTTAAAAGAAAATTAAAGACAGGTACAAATAATAAAAGTAAAACAAGGTGAAAAATTAAACTAGAAAATTACTAGAAAAACACTTAAATAAAATGCAATCTTAAAATAAAACTAAAAGAAAAACAATTTAAAATAAAGTTTAAGAAAATGGCGGGAAATATAAAATTTTTATTTGAAAATAAAGACAAGACATAAAAAATAAGACTCCATCGGAATCCCAGATCGGAATCCCAGATCGGAATCCCAGATCCAAATCCCAAATCCGAATCCCAGATCGGAATCCCAGATCCAAATCCCAGATCCGAATCCAAGATCGGAATACCAGATTCGAATCCCAGATCGGAATCCCAGATCCGAATCCCAGATCGGAATCCCAGATCCGAATCCCAGATCCGAATCCCAGATCCGAATCCTAGATCCGAATCCCAGATCCGAATCCCAGATCCGAATCTCAGATCCGAATAAGGGGGAGTATCACAATACCGATCGTAATGTAGAAACCCTTGTGGTTTTTGCGATCGTAACAAGCTGCCGGAATCCTAATACCTCATTCCGATGGACTAAAAATCGCAATAAGCAAAACCAATAAGCTAACTTGAATAAGTACAAATCAAAACTTTACCAAATCAATAATAATACGGATAAAATAAGACACAAATTTGAAGACTTTCAAGACACAAAATAAATAACTTCATAAAATAAACTTTAAAAAGATAAACTTTTAAGAAAACTTTAAAACAAATAAGCTACATACAAAATAAGCCAATAAGATTGTCAAACTTATAGCTTAAATCGTATACAAGCCTAGATGGAAACAAAAAGATGAACTTTTTAATCAAACATCAAAATTAAGCAAAAAGTATAAAACTTTCGGATTAAAGATAAGCAAAAGATCAAGAAATGTAGAATGAGAAAGATTGTAAAAAGCTTGAAATAAGATTAAGATTAAATATTCAAAAGTACAAGATTAAAGATTAAAGATTAAAACTTGAATGAAAAACTAGAGAGAGAAAGTGAAAAAACTAGAGAGAGAAAATTACCTACTCCTAAACTAATCTAACTACTCCTAAATGACTAACACCTCCTAATGACATATTAGGAGGGTTTATATAGGAGGAGAGGAGGAGTGCATGTGTTGCTTCCTTCTTTCTTTCTCTTTCTCGTTCTCGTCTTTTAATTCTTCGTCTTTCTTGACTTCTTAATTCTTTGACTTTTTTTTCGACTTTGTCTCGGGATTATTTGAACTCGTCTTATAATTTCTTCATTTATTAGACTTGAGTTCTTCGGCTTTATTAAACATCCGTCTTTAGACTTGTTCTTCGATAGATCTTCAGAATAGGCCTTGGACTTCCGTTCTTTTTGCACTCTTGATCTCTTGACTTCGTCTTTTGTCTTTTTCTTCGATAAAAGCTCGTGAAAGCCCGTGTTTTCTCCCCTTTTCACAATTTGATCCTAAATCACAAAAAAAACACAAACCACACATAATTCCGACATTTACGACATAAAATACACGTTTTGGCTTGGTTATTATTGTAATTAAGTGGTAAAAGGATGGGTGTTTTCACACCTATCAAGACGAAAGTAAAAAAAATAAAAAAAATAAAAAAGATCGTAAGCACTTGGGGTACTATATGGGTGCTTTGGGGTTCTTTGAGGTAGAATGCACCAGTAGGTTTCATTTCTTTGTTTTTAGATTTCAGATTTTGAGATTAAGGAATCGAGTAGGTGTAGAATAGAAGGCTTATAGATCCTAGATTGGTAAACTTTATTTTCTAATTTTAGTGTCGGTAGTTTACTAAGTAACCACGCATCAGCAAGGTGCTAGACCATCATTTCAAGTGTTGAGATTTGAAGATTGGGTGAGCAGATGGTTTTAGGACTTTTCATAGCTCACTAATTAGTTTAAGACTACAGACTTTCAAATTTTTGCCACTAGTGCACAATAGGGCGTAAGTTGCTGATTTTATACTTGGGAGTTGGCGTTTAGATGGGCTTTTGATTGGTTCGTGGTTACTTAGTCTGTTTTGAACTTTTTCTTGGTAGTCGGGTTTGCTTATTGTTGTCATTGTGTGCCATAGCTAACCAAGTAAAGTAAAAAAATGGTGCTTGCATGTTTAATTTTAAACCAGTGTGCATTTTCTGTCGATTGAAGTGGACCGTGTGTTTGTGGTGACTGAAGTTTGTGTTGTGTGTATTAACCAAGCCATCATAGAAACTAAGTGATAAAGTAAACAAAAAAAGGGGGCAACCAAGTACCTGCTGAGGTGCTTTGGTAATTGACTGTGTACACACAGCCCCAAGTGGGGTGATTATATGTTTATTGTCACTGTCCAAAAAATTAGCAGAGAAAAGTGCAGCAGGGAGGTTTGAACACTAGACCTGCGCGATCAACACAGAGACACAGGAAGACAACATATGACCATCTGTGCTCCTTGCACATTTTATTTATAGTTTCTGTCATTTTTCTTTTAAACTTTGTTTTATTTCGTGCTAAGCTGATAATAAAAGAAAAAAGAAGCAAGAAAATGGTCACAGTAGGAATTAAACTAGGGACCTACATCTGAACAGCCAAGCAACCCAACCATCTGCTCTAGTTAATGTTTCTTGTAAAACCTTGAAACGTTTTTTATCTAACCCCTTCTTTTTCTATTTTCCTCTTTTAGCTTATTTAGCTTATTAGCAGCTTATTCGTAGCTTATTTTTACAACTTGTATTTTTCTTGTAAACTTTGCATCATTAGATATATTATGTAATTTTTTAGGATTTTTATAAAATCATTTAATATTTTTAAACATTTAATTAGTTTAAAATAGTTTTAAATTCATAATAAATAATCTAAAAGTAAAAAAGATTAATTCTTTTTTCTAAAATTTTATTTTGTTATTTAGGACGTAGGAAAATTAGATTCGCTTTGGTTGGGTTTTGAATTCGATTATTTGCTTAAATGTCGCGTCTTTACTTTCGTTAGTATTTTATTTTCTTTCGTTTTCATTCAAATTCGTACATTTGGGCTTCTTAGCACAATTGTATTTTTCAAAAACATATTTTCTAGTTTTTAAATAAGTATTTTAGGTTTACATCATAAAAAAGTTTTTATTTTGTCTTTTTCTTAATTAATTTATTTTTTAGGGTTTTTAATTAAGTTTAAAAACTAATATAGATTAATTTAAAAGTCTTCAAAATCTTTTTTGGTTTTTGTAATTTTCTTAGTTAGACTTTTTATAGTTTTTTTAGTGATTTTTAATTAATATTTAGGTGAAATTGTTCGTTGGGTCGCGTTTTTACATTCGTACGTATACGCGTTTCCGACAGTTTTTAACGTGATTCGTCTCCGTTTATTTTTCTTTCTTTCTTTCCAAAAGCGTAATCACTCAAATTAAATAACGTATATACTTTTGGCTAAACACCATACATCCTCGAGAATGAACTCAACGACGAGTATTCGCGTTTTTCACAAAACGTGATACTTAATACTTACCCGCTTTTGTCGCTTTGTTTTTACTAAAATAAAGTGTACGAAAATACCGCATCATACACCTACACCAACTAAACCCAATATCCCTTATCCTTCTCGCTTAGACAAGTGCAGAGTGCTTACCAAGGATGACATTCAAGTGACAAACTTTTTGAAGAAGATTTCGGGAGTGACCATCACCATTAGCCTTGTCGAAGCTCTTGCCCAAATGCCGACATTCGTTAAGATGTTTAAGGAATTACTTAGTAAGAAGGAAAAGATGGCCGAGTTTGTCAACACCCGATTAAATGAAAATTGTTCTGCTATCCTCCTTAAAGAACTTCCAGAAAAACTTGGAGATCTCGGTCCTTTTGTGCTACCATGTACTTTTAACCAAACTGAAGAATTTACTGCCTTAGCCGATCTCGGGGCAAGTGTTTGGAAAAAAGCTATCATTAACCGACCTTACACCAACAAAGATGACTCTTGAGCTAGTAAATCGAACTCTCGCTTACCCCGTTGGTATTGCCGAAGATGTGTTCGTTAAAGTTGGTACCTTCACTTTTCCGGTCGATTTTGTTGTTGTTGATTATAAAATGGACCCTCACATTCTGTTAATACTTGGACGGCCATTCTTGCGAACCGGAAAAGCTTTAGTCGATGTTGCCGAAGGTGAATTAATCTTAAGAGTCAGGAATGATGCACAAGTGTTTAAAATGGGGAAGATCACAAACAAATTCAATGGAAGAGAATCGGCGAATATGATTAATGTGCTTCAAGACGAGCTTGATACAACTACTTGTGAAAGTACAAAGCTTGATGAGTTTGTTGTCTACAATAATCCTCTTTTCGATTCTTGCTATGATAATCTACTTTTCAAAGACGATGTGGATGATTCTCTCTCTAATTTGGATCCCCCACCAATTCATGAGTCTCCACCAGTTTATGATGACTATGATGATGATTCTAGTTCCGATGTGGATGATTATGATAATTTTGCTTCAGAGTATAAGACATGCCAACATATGATGATTTTGATGACGTTGATACTCTTTCAAGTGATTCTTCAAATGATGACCTTGTTCCTACTTTTGACGAAGATCCTCCACCAACAATGCTTCATCCTACTTTGGATGACTACTCATTTGAGGAAGATTTTGCTAATTTTCTCAATACTTACTTCCCTAATGAGAATGATTCTCCTCCTTTGGACTTTATCCTCCTTCGGATATTAAGAAACCCATTTCAAAGGAGAAGAATTCGGAAGACACCGATATCCGTAGTACCTATGTTTTGACACCTCTTTATCCACCTTATGAGGATGAGATTGTGAGATTTATGAGCGGATCTTCTTCAAGGTCTACTGAGCCTGAGTGTTATTTTCGCCTAAAGGAAAAGGTGTTCGATCCCGGTATTGGAATTTTCAAGCCATCTCAATATCTATTTGATGAAATAAAAGGAAAGATTTTTGGAAACAATGGATATATGCTTGCACTTCATCATACTTTCTACCACCGTGCTCAACAAATGCTTAAGGGAACCTTGCCTACTCTTCTTTGGCTTGCCTTGTTCACCTTAAGCTTGTGCTATTTGATGGAAGAAACCATGTAGTTGATCCCGGTGGATGTTCTTCAAGTTTCTTTCCATGCTAATCCAAGTCGAGTCAGGCTCACGACTCGGTGAACAAAAACAAGCGCTTCTCGGGAGGTAACCCGAGTATCTATCCTTTTTCTTTTGTTTTTATAATAAGTGTAGGGGAGACCCTAGTATGTGTTTGTTCTTTTCTTTCTTATCATGTGAAGAGATTCGAGCTTTCAAAGATCCATTCTTGATGCCTTTTGACGACCCGTGATTCCGTGTACACGTCTTCCTGGTTTTATCCTAAACTCTTTTGATTCACTATTTTATATTCTTAAATATTAAACTAGGAATCACTTTAGTTGTCTCCTCCTTAGCAGGATTTAAACAACGTGCACAATGTCCTAAGTGTAGGGGAGTTTACTTCCACATGCTTAAACATTGAGGACAATGTTTATATTAAGTGTAGGGGGGACTTCTATCAATGTTAAGTGGAATTTTTCTTGTATTCGTCCTCATTTTAACCGAAAAATTGATTTTTCGACATTTTTAAAAAATTTTAATCTATTTTGGCCTAGTAGTTTTTCATTTGTTATCGTTATTTTCTTTCATTGCTAGAATAAATTTTAATAAATGGTTTTAATAAGTTTAGATGTCTTTGATATATTAGGCCCTTTATGAATCTTTTGACTCAACCCTAGTTTACTTATCCAAGTTTACTCTAGCTAGTATCCTTAACATGTTTAAGTCAAGTTTTGCTAGGCTTTTATATAAGGAACTTTAAAACGCGAAAGTCTTAACTCTTACGGGTTAAGAACAAGAACTTTTCGCAAGTTCCTATAATTGATCCTAAAAATTCGTTTATCAAAGGAACTTTAAAATGCGAATTCTAAACTTGAAAAAGTCTAAGAAGTTGCAAGATCCTATAGATGACTTGAAAACCCAAAACTTTGATTTAATAGGCTAAGCATCCACGAGTCTCATTCCTTGAGATTTTAAATTGCGGAGAACGAGAGATGATAGAGTCAATTATAAGTTTGGTATTCTTTCATGAATTTATGTGAGTTAATTATGAGCTTTTTCTCCCATCGCTTGTTAATAAATTTAATTGCAATAAATAAGGTCGTACGATTTGAAAAGTTACTTAGCTTCTAGCCTAAGATCGTTTAAAAGTTGCTCGGTATAAATTAGAGGTCATAGCCAAGGCATAACTTATTGAAGCGGGATGCGAAGATTGGCGAGTCCGAAAAGGCCCTAACAAGGCATGAAGGCTACATTTTGTTGCTAAAGATACAAAGTGATGTGAAGAATCATTCATCAAAAATCAATACGAAGGATCGAGACACACGACGGGAAGCAAATACTCCCCTAAAGATCATGGAGAAGTCTATCCGAAAAGATCCTAGCAAGGTATGAGGATAAATAGATCCAAGTCCTAAAAGGAGACGGATCGTTGTATATCAAAATCCCAAATAAAGATTGGAGAAAAATGAAGAAGTCGTGGTCCAAGTATGAAGAATCTCTCAAAACTTCAAGTGAAGAAATTCCTATTATGAAGAGAAGACCATTATTTCAAGAACGTCTCTCAAGATTCGAAGTATGAAGTCGCTGCCAAATATCGGTCCGAGAAAGGTCTCAAATCGTGAAGCGAGTTATGCCAAGATATGAACTTTATGAGGTCCCGAGAAGCAGTTTTAAAAGATCTTGTCCTTTAGCTAACTACTGATTAAATCGTCCTACTTTATTTTCAGCCTAAATAACTATCTAAATAAGTCAACAATGCATCCTCGTGATCATTCAAGACAACAATAAAATATAAGAGATACAGCTAGGAATAAGGGAGTCTAAGTGAATAATTGGGCCACATGAGTGAGTGTTAGTTTGCTAACTTATAATAACAATGATCTCGTTTTTAAGCTTGGTTTGGGGAACGTGAAACTTGAGGGTGATAAACATTCATGACATTCCAAAGCCCTAATGTAAGTCTTCGATCTCTTTACTTATTTTATTCCTTCAAATGTTTTGTAATTTTCCATCTCTTTAAATTTCCTTAATGTCATATGTTTAATAAAGGCCAAGGTAGGTTAATTATGATGGGAAATGTAAATCCTGCTTTGTAACTAATGCATTGCATGACAGCATTGCAATGGTCAAGTGTAGGGGATTTGATAGGTGTGAAAACACCCATCCTTTTACAACTTAATTATAATAATAACCAAGCCAAAACGTGTATTTTATGTCGTATATGTCGGAATTATGCGTGGTTTGTGTTTTTGTTGTGATTTAGGACCAAAATATGAAAAGGGAAGAAAACACGGGCTTTCACGGGCTTTCATCGAAGAAAACGACAAAAGACGAAGTCAAAAGATCAAGAGGGCAAAAAGAACGAAAGTCCAAGACCTATTCTGAAGATTTATCGAAGAAAAAGTCTAAATACGGAAGTTTAATGAAGTTGAAGAACTCAAGTCTAATAAATGAAGAAATTATAAGACGAGTTCAATTTATCCCGAGACAAAGTCGAGAAAGTCGAAGAATTTATAAAGACGAAAAGACGAGAAAAGGAAGAAAATATCAACACATGTTAATCCTCCTATAAATACCCTCCTAATGTGTCATTAGGAGGTGTTAGCTAAATTGACAACTTAGTCTTTCCATTTTACTTTCATGCACTTTCATATTGTCAACTTAATTTCTTGTCTTTAATTTCAAGTAAGTTTTGATTTTATGTTGTTGAATCTTTAGTTTTAATCAAGTCTTTAATTAATCTCTCATTCTACCTTTCTTGTCTTGCTTAATCTTTATGCTTATTTGCTTATTGTCATGCTTATTTGATTGTTTGTTATGCTTTTATGTTTTTGATTGTGTTAGCTTATTGTTCTTATAGCTTAATGTGTGCTTTTCTTAATTTTATATAAGTGATTTTAAAAGTTATTTTATAAAAAATTGATTTTAAATATTTTTATTATTTAGTGTTTTTAAAAGTTTTTAAATTTTGGCTTATTTGCTTTTTCTTAAAATCATTTTGGTTAAACTTTTAGATAAATGCTTAATAGGTTTTAGCTTAATTTTAGTTTTGCTTATTTTTGATTTAGTCCGGAATACTTAAAAACCCTAATTTCCCGAACTGTTTGCACATCTCTTTTCCTGAATTACACATTGTGGTGTTATCCCGAATTAGGTGTGAGATCTGATTCTGAATTGGGTGCTTCATTGGTTATTCCGAACTAGGTAAGTTATTCCACATTCCGAGTTAACTTAGGAATTAAATATTCCGAACTGCTTGAAACTCCCATTTCCCGAACTGCATTCAATACTTGGATTCCGAATTAGGTATAGCACCAGGATTCCGAACTGCTTGTTGAACCTAGATTCCGAACTGTGTCCTAGAGTGGATTCCGAACTAGATAGGGTACACTCATTCCGAACTAGGACATGAACTGATTCCAAATTAGGTTCTTGGCTATGGATTCCGAACTAGTTGCTATATGCATTCCGAATTAGGATTTGGATTATTATTTTGAGTTACTTAAGGATTGCAAATACCGAACTAGGTTGTGCATGCACGGATTCCGAACTAGGTCAGGTATTGATATTCAGACTTATGTTTTGTTTTTGTTTCCGGTTTTAGTTTTTAAATACTTAATTTTTCTCGCCAATTTTCTTAAGTGTCATTTTAATTTTGTTTTACCTTCGATTTATTTCAAGTTTGCATTTTGTTAATGCAAGTGATTCCTAAAAACATTATTAGTGTTAACTAATCTTTCTTAGTTTTGATCACAACAAACCATACAACACATTTAGTGTAAAACACAAAATGAATTATTTAACTAACACTATCATCAAGGTAATAATCATATCACTAACCTTTCTTAATCATACTTAGTGATCATCAAAATGATTATCCTTAAAACTCACTTTTGTTAATATGACAAAAGACTTTTTAATAAACTTTCTTTTTTAGAAAATGTTTTATTAAAATGGAAAATGAAAATTTGAAAATAGCATATTCCAAATGCTGTTAGAATATCCTTTGAAGGTTTCAAATACCTCAGATATTCCCACCCCACTAAAAGAAAAAAAACGGAGCGTAGTCTACCTTAAGTACCTACGCGGTTCCTTAGCGATATGGAACCGCGGGGTGAGATAAGGTACCGCGCACAGCTAGCCGTTATAGATCCGTTATACTTTGTCTCCTTTAAATAGTGGGTCAAATCTCATTTTCCAGCAAGCCTCTTGGACGTTTTTCTCAGCCCTCTTTCTATTTTCTATAGCATAATCATTAGTAAATGATCACTTAAATTGTTAAGGATGTTTACATATGATTATCCTCTTGATCCCCTTTACCTTGTCCAATGAGAAGATCACTCACTCACTAGTGTTGTAATAAAGATGAATCTATGAGCTAGTCATATTCATCATGATACCCTTTTTGTTTTAGGTTAATCCAATGTATTTATGAATACTTGGACTAGTTGTGTTCATCCAAGTTATTTGTGGATACTTGGATTTGTTGTGCACATCCATTGCATATGTGTTTGCTTGGAGTTGTGTTGTGTAAATCCAAGCTACATGTGTGTGCTTGGATAAGTCTAGTTGAGTTGTAATAGATTTGATTAGGAGTTCTCACTAAACTATAAAGTGATGTGGTTGTGTCTTGTGAGTTCTCACTAAACTTAAAAGTGATTAGTAGTTGTGTTGTGTGAAGTTCTCACTTAGCTTCAAAGTGAAGAGTCGTGAAGATTGGTTCTAGCTTTCGATTAGAACTCGACATCTATCCTTGTGTCGTAAAATGGTGAAGTAGGCAACGTCGTGAAGATTGGTTCTACCTTAAGATTAGAACCCGACATCTAGCCTTGTGTCGTTAAATTGTGAAGTAGGCAACGTTGTGTAGATTGGTCCTAGCTATAGATTAGGTCTCGACATTTAGCTTAGTGTCGGAAAATAATGTAAGCAACGATGTAAGGTTTTCTCCGCCAAGAAGGGAGCTTGTGGATATAGTGGAAATCTCGAGTAGGTGTACTCGAGGAGTGGAGTAGAAACGAGGATAGAGCCTCGTTGTCGAATGAAACTAGGATTTTTTAGTCCTTTTTAATGCAATTAATGTTCGTTTTTCCTCGATTCGACTGGAATTTGATTTCCGGTTTAACGTATCGACCTAACTTTGATTTTGGTAAAATCTATTTTTGGTGGTATATTAAACTAACTTAAATCTACTAATTAAAAAAAACTATTTTAAATGACTATTTAAACTATTAAATTGAAAATAAAATTTAACTAATTAATAAAACTTAAAAACTTTTAATTAAAATCTATTTTTTAAACAAAACTTAATAAATTGAAAACTTATTTTAAATCTAAAATTTAAATGAGAATTGAAAACTACTTTTAAATCTATATAGAAGAAAACTATTTAAGAATTACCTAACCAATTTAAAATTTAAATCTAATTTAATCTAATAAGACTATTTTGAAAATTTAATGTAAAAAGAATTTTATTTAAAAACTTAATTTTATATAAAAAAACTAGATTAATTTAACTAATTTTAAAACAATGTAAATAAAAACTATTTTTAAATAAACAAAATAAAATGAAAAGTAATTTAAAATTATAAAAGTAAATAAAATATTTTTTTGTCTTTTTTATATTTATAAAAACTGTTATAAAAGAAAATAAAACTTTTTAATTAATTTAAAGAAAACTAAACTTGTATTAAACTAATTTAATTTAAATAAACTGCCCAATTAAATCTAATCCTATATTAATCAAATGTTGCAAATGAATACACAAGAAAAGGTCTAGCTAAATGGTTGGGGCGTTGGGCTTGTGAACGAGAGGTCTGGGGTTCGAATCTCACCCCAGACAGAATTTGCTAATATTTTTTTGGACCTTTTTTTGGACCTTTTTTTGGAACTTTGATTTGGACAGTATAATACCTCAGACCAATTGGGACTGAGATAAGCAGTAAAATACAGCAATACAACCAAATAAGCTGAATCAGTAAAAATCAAATAAGCTATAATCGAAAACAAAAGCCAAACAAACAGTTAAAACCTATAACCTGAAACTAAATAAGCAAATCTAAACAACCTAATAAAGCTTGAATCAAAACAGACAAACACCAACCTAAATAAGCAGATATTAAGAGCCGAAACTTATCAGATTTAAACCAAATTAAAACATTAACATAAAGTTCAACAACAAAATTAAAGTAGACAAACTTAAGCAGTAACTAGCAAGCAGGTCCAAATAACCAATCAGATAAAAAAACTAAGCAGAATACAGAAAACAGATAAGCTAATATGCAGTTCTAATTTAAACTACACAACTCAAACAAGCTGAACAAACATAACAAATAAACCACAACCCAATTAAGCTGACGCAGCAAATAAACAGATTCACACAAGCAGATTCAAACATTCAAATTAATAACTAAAATTTATCTAAAACTTAACAAAATTAAAAGATATAAGTACCTTGTGACGAATCCTTTGGGAAGAAGGTAAGGCGCTGAGCCCCCTTATTACCGAAACCAAACACCAAATAAAACCTCCTTCTTACCCAACGAACATCATCATCATCTTCTTCATTTTAAGAACAGTAACATTTTATACTTTTCAGTGGGAAAAGTATTTTTCACTTTCTTCTTTATATATATATATTTTTTATAATAATGATAATAACAAACGAACAGTAACAATTTTATAAAAGATGAAATTAAAACCGAACAGTAATAATAACGTGAGACGAAAATTAATTTGAGAGATAAATAAAATTAAATAAACTTTTCATTAATTAAAAAGGAGAATTATAATACTGGAAATAAAAATATTACAAGATTAAAACTAAAACTATTTTCTGAAAAGTAAACTATAAAGAAAAAAAGGCACACCCATTACATGATATGAAGGGGTTTTT
The DNA here is from genome assembly GCA_025667525.1 of Glebionis coronaria. NCBI lineage: Eukaryota > Viridiplantae > Streptophyta > Magnoliopsida > Asterales > Asteraceae > Glebionis > Glebionis coronaria. Next base: position 169,464,540 of record CM046875.1, read on the forward strand.
ATAGAGGAACCCCAAGAAACCCTAATCTTGGCTTCACTTGTAAGCATCCATTTTGAACCGTAGATTTAATCATTAATCTTCTCTTTCTTCAATTTTCTTGATCCTACGGTTGAAAACCGCCCTTGTGACTCGGATTGCCATCATGGCACTGAGTTGTCTAGTTGTGTTTCTTCCTTGGTGAAGTGGCATGATTTGATTGGTGAAAAGGGTTTTGGTGAGGTGGATGAGCCAATCACATCCAAGGATATGGCCATGTAGGATTGATTTTGAGGACCACTTATGAGTGTTTTGATCCGATTCTTAGGGGAATTAATTTCTTTGGGTGTTAATTACCCATTGAGGGTAAAAGCCCTATTTTTGGTGGTTAATTTTGAATGTAAAAATTAGGGTTTTTTTGGGAAGTGGCTGTGTTTTTGGAGAGGAGAGAAGATGATGAGCAGTAAAACATTTGTGTGTGTTTTGTTTATATCGAAAAAGTGGGTGAGGGATAAATATTTATTTGGGGTAAAGTAAATATGTGAGGGGGGCACGTGGGAATAAAAGTGAGGCGTTTGGGTTGACTGGGGTAGGAGTTTGACCATGTTTTTACCCAGCAAAGATTCGTGTTTCACTTGATCTTTCCCAAGAATTGTAATGGGCTTTAGCCCATTTAGCCTTCATCCGTCCCATTGATTGTTTAGTGGGCTTGTGGCCCATTTGAAATTAAACCGTCCCAAAACTTCAATAATCTTCTCAAAATGGGCTTGTGGGCCCCATGAGCAAATGTGGGACCCACTAAGCTCGTTTATCTTCAACAAGATTAAATCCGCTTAATCGAGCTCGATTCCGACTTTCTTGATCATTTCTTCAAAATAAAGTCGACTTTGTCGGTTTTCGTGATCTTGGCACACTTTTGGTCTTTTGATCTTGTCTTCGACTCTTTCTTGACTTTTCTTCGACATTTGACCGTGAGATCCCGTGTTTTCTCTTCTTTTGATCATTTGTACCTATTTAACACACAAAACACAAAACCACGCGTAATTCCGACTTTTACGACATTAAACACATGATTAGGTCTTGTTTTTACTTGATTTTAGTGGCAAAAGGATAAGTGTTTACACACTTATTAAATCCCCTACACTTGACCATTGCAATGATCCCATGCAATGCATAATTTTAAAGCATTAAGTTACATTTATCTCATAATTAATCCATCTCGGCCTTTATTACTATTACCACTACTAATACGATAAAAAGATAAGAACTTAAAAGGAGACAAAAGTTATAATTATTTAACTTGGAAATTATTTGATGGAAGAAACTCGTAAAGAAATCTAAGACTTGGATTAGGGCTTTGGTGTCATGAATATTAATCACCCTCAAGTTTCACGTTCCCCATACCAAGCTTAAAAACGAGATCATTGTTATTATAAGTTAGCACAACTAACACTTGCTCATGTGGTTTAGTTAATCACTTAGACCCCCTTATTCCTACGGTGTATCTCTTGTATTTTATTTTTGTCTTGAATGATCACGAGGATGCATTTATGACTTATTTCAATAATTTATTAAGGCCGAAAATAAAGTGGGACGATTTAATCAATAGTTAGCTAAAGGACAAAATCTTTTAAAACTGCTTCTCGAAACCTCAAAAAGTTCATATCTTGGCATAACTCGTTTCATGATTTGAGACCTTTCTCGGACCGATATTTGGCTTGTACTTCAAACTACAAATCTTGAGAGACGATCTTGAAATTATGGTCTTCTCTTCATTTTGGTATACATCTTCATAAGGAGTGAAAGATGCTTCAAACGTTGACCACGACTTCTTCATTTATCCTCTTCTTTATTTAGGATTTTGATATACAACGATCCGCCTCCTTTTCGGACTTGGATCTATCTATCCTCATACCTTGTTAGGGTCTTTTTGGATAAACTTCTCCATGATCTTTAGGGGAGTAATTGTTTCTCGTCGTGTGTCTTGATCCTTCATATTGATTTGGATTAATGATCTTCACATCATCTTAGGATCTTTAGCAAAAAGTGAATCCTCATGCCTTGTTAGGGCCTTTTTGGACTCGGGTATCCTCATGCCTTGTTAGGGCCTTTTTGGATAAGCCAATCTTCGCGTCCCGCTTCAATAAGTTATGCCTTGGCTATGAACTCTAATTAATACCGAGCAAATTTTAAACGATCTTGTGCTAGAAGCTAAGTAACCTTTTAAATTGTACAACCTTATTTATTGCAAATATATTTATTAACAAGTGATGGGAGAAAAAGCTCATAACTAACTCACATAAGTTAATGAAAGAATACCGAACTTATAATTAACTCTATCATCTCTCGTTCTCCACAATTTAAAATCTCAAGTAATGAGACACGTGGATTCTTAGCCTAATAAACCAATTAAGGTCCATATCGTTAAGGATACTAGCTAGAGTAAACTTAGATAAGTAAACTCGGGTTGAGTCAAAATATTCACGACGGGCCTAATATATCAAAGACATCTAAACTTGTTAAAACCATTTTATTTATTTATTTCATTTTTGACTTTATTTTTGAATTGGAAATTATTACGATGCGATAATAAAAGGAAAGAAAATAAATAAAAATACTACTAGGCCAAAATAGATCAAAAATTTGAAAAACGTTGAAAATTTTTTAAATTTTCCGGTAAAATGGGGTCAAACTCATGAAAAAGCCCACTATAATTCGATAGAAGTCCCCCCTACACTTAATATAAACATTGTCCTCAATGTTTAAGCATGTGGGAGAATAAACTCCCCTACACTTAGGACATTGAGTACGTTGTTTAAAATCGAGCTAAGGAAGGGACAACTAAAGTGATTACATTTATTCTTTTTATTTATATACAAGTATGAATCACAATAGTTTTGATAGAACCGGGTATACGGGAACACGGGATCATGGGTCTTTGTCAAAAGTACCAAAAGTGGATCATCAAAGCACATGTCCATGCACACATCACAACACACAAACAACCTACTTGGCTCCCCCCTACACTTATTGGTGGAAATGGATGAAGGTGAAAAAGGGTGGAAAGGATGGTAAAGGTAAAAATCTAACCTTGTTATACGATGCTTGATTTATTTATCACGAGTCTCTAGCTCGACTCAATTTCCCGAATTAATTCAAGGGAACTATGGAGAGGGATGGAATCATCTCGTGAGAGATGTCCTCTCCATAGTACAACTTAACCCGTTGGTCATTCACCTTAAAGTTAGGCCCATTTGGTTGGGATAACTCAATGGTGCCAGGGAAGACTTGGGCCACGGTGAATGGACCGGACCAACGGCTCTTAAGTTTACCCGAAAAGATTTTCAACCGAGAGTTAAATAATAAAACTTGATCACCAACATGGAACTCTCGGTTTTTAATCTTGGAATCATGAATAAGCTTAGTCTTCTCCTTGTAGATTAATGAATTTTCATAAGCCTCATTCCTAAGTTCATTAAGTTCATTGAGTTGGATTTTCCTATGATCACCGGCTTTGTTTATATCAAAATTAGCCCATTTCAAGGCCCAATAAGCCTTATGCTCCAACTCAATGGGGAGGTGGCATGCCTTTCCGTACACAAGGCGATAAGGGGTACAACCTATAGGTGTCTTATAAGCGGTACGGAAAGCCCACAAAGCATCATCTAATTTATCGGCCCATGAGGCACGATCCTCTCCCACGGTTCGCTCTAAGATTCTCTTAAGACCACGGTTAGAAACCTCGGCTTGTCCATTAGTTTGAGGATGATACGCGGTGGAAAGTCGGTGATTGACACCATACTTAGCCATGACTCGTGCAAATTGATCATTACAAAAATGAGTCTCGCGATCACTAATAATAGCACGAGGCACACCAAATCGAGCAAACAATTGTTTCAAGAAGTTAACAACCACCCTCGCATCGTTAGTAGGTAAAGCCTTTGCTTCAACCCATTTTGATACGTAGTCAACGGCTACGTGGATGTACTTGTTTCCCTTCGATGATGGAAACGGCCCCATAAAGTCGATGCCCCATACTTCAAAGATTTCACATTCTTGGATGAAATTTTGAGGCATCTCATCTTTATTTGTGATATTGCCTTGCCTTTGGCAAGCATCACAATGTTTAACCATTTCATGTGCATCATGATAAATGGAGGGCCAATAGAATCCGGAGTCGAAAACTTTTTTAGCGATGTAATTAGGACAAAAGTGACCACCGATAGGTCCTTTATGGCAAGCTTCAAGGATTTGTAAAGCCGCCGGCCCATCAACACATCTACGAATGATTAAATCCGCACATTGCTTGAAAAGATAAGGGTCGTCCCAATAGTACGTTTTAACGTCCTTGAAGAATTTTTTCTTTTGTTGGGACGATAACCCTTCGATAAGAACACCACCCGCCAAATAGTTTGCAATGTCGGCAAACCATGGGGTATCATCAAGATTGGAATTAATAGACATTAAGGTCTCAAGGGGGAAGGATTCATTAATCTCTTGATTTGGAGATTCTCCTTGATAAGGATCCTCAAGTCTACTAAGGTGATCCGCGGCTAGGTTTTCCACTCCTTTTTTATCACGAATTTCGATTTTAAATTCTTGTAGGAGCAAAACCCAACGAAGGAGTCTCGGTTTAGCATCTTGCTTGGTCAACAAGTATTTCAAGGCGGAATGGTCGGTGTATACGATGGTGGTGGAAAGCACAAGATAGGGGTAGAATTTCTCAAAAGCATACACTACAGCTAAAAGCTCTTTTTCGGTAGTGGTATAATGCAATTGAGCCCCCGTCATTGTCTTACTAGCATAATGAATGGGTTGGAAATGTTTGTTAACTCGTTGACCTAAAACCGCTCCTACCGCGAAATCACTAGCATCGCACATGAGCTCGAAAGGTAACTCCCAATTTGGAGAGACTAAGACCGGTGCCTTAGTTAAGTTACCTTTAAGAAGTTCGAAAGAGTCGAGACATTCTTGAGAGAAGATGAAAGGAGCATCATTTTCTAAGAGATGAGTCATTGGACGAGCTATTTTCGAGAAATCTTGGATAAAACGTCGATAAAATCCCGCATGGCCTAAAAAACTTCTAACTCCTTTGACGGTGGTAGGCGGAGGTAATTTAGCAATGACGTCAACTTTAGCACGGTCGACTTCGATACCGGCTTTGGAAATTTTATGACCGAGGACGATGACTTCTTTTACCATGAAATGGCATTTTTCCCAATTAAGAACGAGACGAGTGTCTTCACACCGTTGGAGCATACGTTCTAAATTAGCAAGGCAAGAAGAGAAAGAATCACCATAGACCGAGAAATCGTCCATAAAGACTTCCATAGTTTCTTCAACCATGTCATGGAATATCGCCATCATACACCTTTGGAAAGTCCCGGGAGCATTGCATAAGCCGAAAGGCATTCTTTTGTAAGCAAATGTTCCATAGGGACAAGTGAATGTGGTTTTCTCTTGGTCTTTTGGATCGATAGGGATTTGAAAATATCCGGAAAAGCCATCTAAGAAACAATAGAAATCATTACCCGCTAAATGCTCGAGCATTTGATCCATGAAAGGAAGAGGGAAATGATCCTTTCGAGTGGCATCACTGAGCTTACGATAATCGATGCAAACTCGCCAACCCGTTACAAGTCGAGTAGGAATCAACTCGTTGTTTTCATTGGGAACAACGGTGGTTCCGCCTTTCTTAGGCACACAATGGACGGGACTAACCCATGGCGAATCCGAGATAGGGTAAATCATTCTGGCATCGAGAAGTTTGATAACTTCTTTCTTAATGACTTCATGAATTTTTGGATTAACCCTTCTTTGATTTTGGATTGCGGGTTTAAAGTCATCTTCCATGAGAATTTTATGAGTACAAAAATTAGGATCAATTCGGCGAATGTCGGAGATTTTCCAAGCAATTGCTTTCTTATGATTCTTAAGCACATCGATAAGTCGGGATTTTTCATCTTCTTTTAAGTCCTTAGCAATAATGACGGGCAACTTATTATCCTCCTCTAAGAAAACGTACTCTAAATGAGACGGTAAATCTTTAAGCTCTAAATCCGGCGGATTGTCAATGGAAGGCTTAGTCAAAGTAGGATCATCGTTTGTAACTTCTTTAGGAGTAGGTAAATATTGTCCTCAATGAGAAGTCTCTCAATAGTACGAATGTCTTCATCCCAATTGGTGGGAGAATTATCATAGTTAATATCGAGAGGACCCAAGCTAGCTTCAAAATCATCTAAGTCACTTTCTCCAAATGGATTCAATGAAGGAGCAATAAAAGCAACGGTCTCAACATGAGGTAAAGGAGAAATCCCGCTCTTACAAGCCTCGTGAAAATGTTCTTCGCATGCTTCGTCGAGCACATCGATGAAATTCACGGATTCGGGCTCATCGGGAAGTTTGGAAAGTTTACCCATGTTAAAGACGATTTTGTCATCCCCGACCCTCATGATAAGTTCACCCGCGGCTACATCAATTAATGTACGCCCGGTTCTCAAGAAGGGTCGTCCCATAATTAAAGGAACACGAGGATCCATTTCATAGTCGACTACGACGAAATCGGCGGGAAAAGTGAATTTGTCGACTCCTACAAAAACATCCTCGGCTATCCCCACCGGATAAGCAACCGTACGGTTAGCTAATTCCAATGTCATACGAGTGGGGACTAGCTCGGGTAAAGATAATTGCTTCCACACGGACAATGGCATAAGATTGATACTCGCTCCGAGATCCGCCAAGGCCATACAATTCTCAACACCCGGAAAATTACAAGGAATAAGGAATCGACCGGGATCTCCTAACTTAACCGGTAATTTTCTCAAAAGAACCGCAGAACAATTCTCATTCAATTGGGTATTGGCAATATCAAGCAACTTTTCCTTATCACTTAAAAGATCCTTAAACATCTTAGCGTACTTAGGCATGTGAGCGAGCGCCTCGGCAAAGGTGATATTAAAATTCAATTGTTTGAACATTTTTAGGAAGTTCGAAACTTGAATATCATCCTTATTCTTCAATTTCTCTTTCCGCAACCTTGAGGGATAAGGTATATTGGGTTGAGATGAAGGCTTTGGAGTGGATTGCTCACTCACATCCTTTGGAGGAGGAGGAGGAGTAGAAATAGAAGGTGAAGGAACCGGTTTTGGAACTGAAGGTGTGGTAGAAAATTTGGGTATCGGTGGAACATAAGGTGTAGACGAATGCATAACGGGAGGTATGTCACAAGTGGAAGAAGAAGGAGGTTGTGTCGAAGAAGAAGGAATCTCGGGTCCTTGGTTAGGTGGGGAAGGTTCTACGGTGGTCTTACCGCTCCTAGTAGTGATAGCATTAACATTAGCCCTAGGATTGGTCACGGCGTTCAAGGGAAGGGCACCTTGGGGACGAAAGGTTTGAATCATAGTCAAAAACTTCTTATCGTTCGAATCTTGCATTTGTCGATTATGTTCTTGCATTTCTCTCATGATTTGTTCATGGTCGGATAATTTTTGTAAAACCAAGTCCATTTGAGGATTATGCATGTTCATTTGATTATAACCTTGATTAGGAAAACCTTGGTTTTAATATTGATTAGAACCTTGATTAAATCCTTGATTTTGAAAACTTTGGTTATTATATCCTTGATTATTTAACCCTTGGTGTTGCCCTTGAAAATTCCCTTGATTTTGATTAAAACCCCGTTGATTAGAATTTCCTTGAAAATTACCCCGTTGAGGACCTTGGTTCCTATTTTGGGCGGGTGGGGGTGGTCTTTGTGGTGCTACAAAACCCGGGGGAGCCAAATAGTTATTAGACTTGTAAGACAAATGGTTAACATCAACATTTGGTTTGAATTGAATCCGATCAATTTCATTGTTATTATAAGCATAAACTTCTTGTTGATCTTGTAAACCTTGTCACAATTAAAGTATGAATGTGGTCCACCACAAGTCTCACACGTTTCACTTTTTTCTTTCACGGCATGCACATGTGTAGTGAGGGCGTCGGTTTTTAGAGCGAGTTTTTCAACAAGTGAAGTAAGTTTATTAATTTGATCATTCACCTCATTATTACTCGTACTAGCACTTGCCATATTAGCCCTAACACTTTTGGTTTGCACTTTTGCCTTGTTCTCAATAATGGCCCAAGCCTCATTCATGGTTTTCACAAGATTATTGCCCCCCGCGACACTATTAAGTGAGTCTTGGTCGTTTAGAGTTAAACCATTATAAAACGTGTTGATTTGATGCACTTTAGTAAAACCGTGTTGTGGACATTTTCTCAAAAGCTCTTTAAAACGATCCCAAGACTCACTAAACGTTTCCCCATATTGTTGCTCAAAGTTGATTATTTCATTCCTAAGGACATGGTCCGTGATGGTGGGAAAAAGTAGTTAATGAACTTGGTCTCTAAGTCGATCCATGTGGTAATACTTTGGGGTGGTTCCTTGTCAAGCCAAATCCGGGCTTGTCCCTCGAGGGAAAAAGGAAAAAGTTGGAGGCGAACGACCTCTTAGGGCACCCCATTGTATTTGACGATATTAGCTAATTGGATGAAACGTTTGATATGAGCGTGTGGGTCATCATTAGTACGGCCTAAAAATGGTGTAGTGGAAACCATTTGAATAAAACCCGATTTAAGTTCAAAATGATTAGCTCCAATATTTGGCACCACAATCGCGTCATCGTTTCCTTCAACGTGAGATTGTAGAATCTCAATCATTGGTCGATTATCCGTTGCCATCGTATTGTCGAAAGCACGATTCTCGGGATCGGCTTGAATGACGGTTTTTTTGTTTTTCTTCTTCTTCTTCTTTTTGGAAAAATTGGAAGAATTTGGTACACCACTCGGTATGTATGTACGCGCGCGAGTGCGCATACAATTAAAACTTTGGAATGAGGTAGGTGACCTCGGTCGACTTTGAGAGGAAAAGGATTTTCCCTCTCGAGGAGCAATATGAAAAAGCTACAAAAATATATACGTAAATACTACTTGAGTTGGCAAACCAATAATCGGTCGTCCCTCTCAATATACGCACAAGCAAGCGGGGAAACGAGGTGGCACAATGTAAAACCCGCATGCTTTTACCATGCATATTACCTTAAGTTCGTACGTACTAGTTAAAAACTTTCCTAATATAGCATGATTACGATTACGTATTAGGAGTTTATGTATTACGTACGTGTTAGAACACGATAAGTATTTTATTTGCACGATCACGTAATAATTATTTAGTAATAATTAATCACGAACATATGATCACGAGATCACGAGCGTAATTTAAACACGAGTTAGTATTATTACGTATATATATTTAATACGAGCGCAATTAAATATATAGGTGTAGGATATTTACGTAACGAGAACTTTTAAAACACGAACTAAATTAAACGTAAACGTGTACGAAATTACAAGACACGAAACGAGGTACGAGACCCCCACAAGGGAGTCCCTACCCGCGGCCAAACAAGAAACAATGGGCCAAGCCCATTGTTAATTTTACTTAAGGGGGGGGGGGTTAATTAATTTTCACTACTTAGATTTACTTTACAGAAGATTTTCAAGAAAACCTAAAATCCCTTCCTCCTTCTTCCTTGTGTGCCGCCACCTACAACCCACCATAAGGGGGTGATTTTGATCTTGGATCTTGGTGATTTTGTAATTGTTCGTGTTTGTTCTTCACCCTTTTGATCCACGAATACGGTAAAACCTTTTTACTTGTTTTCTTTTTAATTAATCTTGTAATTAATTAAGAACACGTGTTGTTTTTCTTAAAAACATATTAATTAAACCTAGATCTAACATGTTATGGTCATTAATTAATCAATGGGATCGATCTAAGGGGTGTTTGTTTTGGGCCGCAGGTAAAACCGACCCCAAGAGGGGTTCGGTTTGTTCTAACCGACCACCACCAAGACCTTTTGGGTCTTGGTTGGTGCGTGTGGGTCCCACGGCAGCAAGGGGGTACCCCGAATTGGTTCGGGGTATTGGTTCGGGGTACAGTGTTTGTTAAGATCCGGTGCATGTTTTTAAGCCTAGATCCGGATCATGAATATGTTAGTTGTTTATGTTATAAACTTAGGTTAAGAATTAAATTAATAAGATGTAATTAATTTAATAACATGAACTTAGGTTAACTAATTATTATAAACATGAATTATTTTAACCTAAGTATTTTTATTATTAAGACTTATAATTAATTAATTATCTTAAAACCATGGATATAATTAATTAATTAAACATGACTTAGGTTATATTATTAGTATTTAATAATATATATTTTAACCTAAGTATTTAATATATTTAATTAAAAACATGTCATACTTTAATTAAATATTATAACCTATAGTTTAATTAAATTACATGAAATAATTATTAAACTATATAATATATCATATGACTTAGAAAATAATCATGAAAATACGTAGGCTTATTTACTTAGCTTATTTAACCAGCTTATTTCTAATTATGGAAACTTTCTATTTTTAGAAACTTAATTAAATAAGGCAGCTATTTTATTTATGGAAACCAGCTATTTTTAGAAACTTATTTATTTAAGGCAGCTAATCTATTTATGGAAACTTATTTAATTAAGGCAGCTAATCTATTTATGGAAACTTTCTATTTTTAGAAACTTTCTATTTTTAGAAACTTATCTATTTTAAGAAGTAAATCTTTTTTTGGAAACTTTCTATTTTTGGAAACTTTCTATTTTTGGAAACTTTCTATTTTTTTAGAAACTTTCTATTTTTGGTAACTTTCTATTTTTGGAAACTTTCTATTTTTGGAAACTTTCTGTTTAAGGAAACCTGCTATTTTTGGAAAGTTACTTAATATTACACAGTAAGTATAATAACACATGAAATATCAGAAATACTTAATCAGAATGAACAGAATATAGGATTTAACACAGTTTAAGGCTTTAAACAGTGTAAATGGTAAGAACACATAAATAAGCTAAGACATGATATAAAACCAGCTATGTATGTAGTAAGCAGATACTTATTTCATGTACGTATTTATGTAGCGTTAGTGATTCAGAAGTAGGATTCTCACAGTTCTTCGTTCTCGTTCACTGGACATAAGGTACGGATTCCCGTCCTTTCAGTATGGACATTCTTTCCTTATTAGGATTTCCCCGTATGCAGCCAACTGTTTTCCCGTAGTATAAGTATGAGTTTGATTGCTTATGTTTTAAATATGATTACCTATAGCCATATACATGCATGACCAGTTTCACCTAGTTATGGAGGTACCATAACCATAACATTAGAGGCACTGATGTTATGACTACACCATGGCGGAGTGATTGCTCGTGGCGTCCCTTCAGCGTTTGGCCATTTATTTATGTTTATCATGTGGGGCGTATGGGTGCATCCTAGTTACACGTTTTATTCAGGATTACATGGTGAATGTGGTGTGTGCCTTGCATCCTTCACAAGGAGCTGATCCCTCCTACCCATAAAACCAGTATATTAAATTAGAGGCAACCCCTCTAATTTGCATGATGAGGTCACCCCTCCAATTATTCATGCACGGTGGATATTCATGACCTATATTGGCTAAATGGTAAAATATGACAAACAGTTTTTATAAGATAAACATAAGACTTTCAAACTATAAAACCAGTTTTATTAAGACTTAACCAGGTTACTCGGGACTTAGTTTCTTCAGCTGTTATTATGTTATATGCTTATTCTATTCATGCTTTATGGTACATCCGTGCACTGAGCGTATTGCTCAGCCGTTTTCCTTTTCTATGTTCCCAAAACGACAGGTACTCAGGGACGCTCGTAGACAATAAGAGTACGTGCATATGGACTGGAAGCTGTCTAGCCTTCCTTACCTTATGCATTTCCTTTCTTTATGATACTTATTCTTTGGACATTGTTTTGTCCTTTTCCTTTACTATACTATGTTTGTGTGTGATGAGGTTTACTTTTGGACTACCGATGTTTGATTCCGGTATTTTCCTTTATATGGTCAAGTAATGTTTAGACATTTTACCTTGTATGCTTTGATGACACGCCATAATTACTGTGATATTTCCATTTTCAAAATGGGGTGTTACAATTATGGTATCAGAGCCAAGGCTTCGACCTGTAGGCTCTCAAATATGACCTGTGATTAGTGGGTAGTCACTACGGTCTTCCTAGAACTGACAGTTGTTTTCATGCATTCATCATTTTTAAGCATACATATATATGTCATTGTCACAGGGTTTTTGACTAAGTAATGGTTTGTACAGGACTGGCCCTATTTAGTCGCATGTGTTTTATCGAAACTTTTAGATTTGGGACCGACCCATAGGCGTCCCCTCGATATGTCTTTTGTTTTTGGTAAACTGACCAGAGGCGTTTACTCTCGAGCATCAAAAGTTTTCATAAAACTGCATCATGCATTCATACAAAAATTTTCTTGCATAAAATTTTTCTCGTGAAAATTTTAGTATAAAATTTTTCATGTATATATGTTATATTTTATGTTTTGAACTGTTAATCATATGTTTTATGTTATACTGTCAGATGGTTCTCACACGCGAGCAGGAACAGCTCAATGCTGCAATTCAGGCTGCCATGCAAGCCTTGCTTCCTCAACTGAGGAATGACATCCGGGCTGAAGTTCAAGCTGCCAACAATCAGCAGCAGCACAATCAGCCACCTCCTCCTCCTCCTCCAGTGACATTAGCAGTATGGCTGGAGAGATTCAACAAGCTCCGCCCTCGAGCTTTTGAAAAGACAGATAGCCCCAGCGATGGTAAAAGCTGGTTGGCTCACATCGAGAAGATCTTCAACACTATGGGCTGTGACCCCGCATACAAGGCGCGGTTGGTATGCTATCGGTTCGAAGGCGATGTACTTAACTGGTGGTTAGCTTTGATGCAATCTGAAGGTGGTGATGAATGGGTTGCTGGTTTGACTTGGGCTCAGTTCAAGGGCAGGGTGATGGAGCAGTTCTTTCCCAAGGCTGAGCAGGACAAACTCAAGAGAGAGTACCATGGGATCCGTCAGAGAGCTGGGGAGAATAGCAACGAGTTTATGCAGCGCTTTCTTCGCTTGGCTGGTTTCCTTGGTGCGGCAACAGGTACTCCAGAAGAGCAGGCACATCACTTCAGATGGGCTCTTCGCACATCGGTCGCAAACAATCTGGTGTGTGCTACGTTCAATACTGTAGCACAAGTGGCCGATGCAGCACGGAAACTGGAGATGCTGCAGGAGAGGGATGAGTTCGGGGAAGCTGAAAGACCCGACAAGAGGTAAAACCTTCATATTCAAGCGGTGATCAATCCGTATATCTTTCATATGTCAAATTATTCATCTCTTTAAATGTACCTTCCAGGCAGAAAACTAGGGACCGGTCTCAGCCGGCTACCCAGCAGTAGCCTCATCAGCCCAAGGGAAACGGTCAGACTAATGACCGATCTGCTACGGATAGGCGTGGCGGGAATGACAATTACCGTAACAACGCCGGGCAATCCAGCAACAGCAGGTCCTAATACTTACGAAATTCCTTATGTTTTATGCTATGACTCATATTCTGACACTTTAAGCAAACTTCTACCAGGAACTATGGAAACGGTAGGGACCAGAACCAGAGAGGTTCGCAGCCTAGCCGTCCAGCTATCACTGGTATCCACTCTTACGATTATCCGCTTTGTCCTTTGTACCCAACTATTATGTCTCATGTAAAATGTTTTATCAGGTCCTCAGCCAGCCAGAGCACCTGCTGGAGGATACACTCATCCTCTTTGCTCTACTTGCCACCGTAGGCACCCAGGACCATATCGCCGAAATACAGATGCGTGCTTCAAGTGTGGTCTTCCTGGCCATATTATGAAGGATTGCCGTAAGGGCGAGATGGAGGGTACATCGGGACATGCTGATACCAAGCCCACTTGACTGCCGGGCGTGTCTACACGACATCTCGAGACCAGGACAACAAGTCTACAGGTACCATCACTGGAATATTGTATATGTATGGTCGCGCTGCATGTGTTCTTTTCGATACGGGTGCTACTCACTCGGTTATTTCTACTGCTTATGCTAAGAACATTAGGATGCCTCCCTTGCCACTAGAAAATAGGCTTACTATTTCCACGCCTTTGAGGGACTCTGTATTAATCACCCATGTATACAAGAGTCTTCCCCTATAATTTGATGATAAGGTTTGACCTGTCGACGCACTTCCGCTGGACATGAATGACTTCGACATGATTTTAGACATGGAATGGCTATCCAAGTATCATGCTACCATAGACTTCCATTCATATCGGGTTATCTTCGGTGATGTCAATGCACCAGAGTACATTCATAATGGGTTCATACCCGGACGGTCTGTACAAATCATATCTACCCTGCAAGCGCGTGCACTACTGTCACATGGCTGCGAGGGTTATCTAGCTACGGTTCACGACATGGATGCTGAATCTCCCTCGATTCAGGATCAACCAATAGTGTCGGAATTCCAAGACGTGTTTCCAGCAGAACTTCCAGGCATACCACCTGCACGAGAAGTAGAATTCAGTATCGAGCTGGTTCCAGGAGCTGAACCAATCTCCAAAGCTCCTTATCGCATGGCTCCCATAGAGCTGAAGGAACTGAAGGATCAACTACAAGAACTTCTCGAACGAGGTTTCATTCGACCGAGCGCATCTCCATGGGGCGCACCGGTTTTGTTTGTTAAGAAGAAGGACGGCAGTATGCGTCTTTGCATAGACTATCGCGAGCTCAACAAGATTACTATTCGGAATAGATATCCACTGCCACGCATTGACGATCTGTTTGACCAACTCCAAGGGGCCAAACACTTCTCCAAGATCGATCTTAGGTCAGGCTATCACCAGTTACGAGTCAAGGAGAAGGATATTGCTAAGACTGCCTTTCGTACTCGTTATGGCCACTACAAGTTTGTAGTTATGCCATTTGGCCTGACAAATGCTCCAGCAGTGTTCATGGATCTGATGAACAGAATCTTTCATGAATTTCTGGATAAATTCGTCATTGTTTTCATCGATGACATCCTGATTTTCTCTAAGTCCAAGGAGGAACACGAAGACCATCTTCGTGCAATACTACAGATTCTTCGCCAGAAGCAGCTGTATGCTAAATTCTCCAAGTGTGAGTTCTGGTTAGACAAGGTGGCATTCCTAGGTCACATTGTATCAGCAGAAGGAATCACTATGGATCCAGCGAAGGTTGAGGCCATCACTAAGTGGCCGAGGCCGATATCAGCGACGGAAGTCCGCAGTTTCTTAGGCTTAGTTGGCTATTACCGTAGGTTCATGGAGAACTTTTCCCGCTTAGCACTACCATTGACCAAACTGATGCGGAAAGGGGAGAAATTCGTCTGGACTGAAGATCGAGAGAAGAGCTTTGAAGACCTGAAGCAGAAGCTAGTATCTGCACCTATTCTTACTCTACCGTCTGGTACGGGTGGATTTCAAATCTACAGCGATGCATCGGGGAAGGGACTTGGCTGTGTTCTCATGCAACATGGGAAAGTGATCGCGTACGCTTCACGGCAGCTTAAGCCTTACGAAGAGAATTACCCCACGCACGATCTGGAACTTGCTGCAGTCGTGTTTGCATTGAAGATATGGAGACACTACTTATATGGAGAATCATGTGACATTTTCTCGGACCACAAGAGCTTGAAGTATATCTTCACTCAACGTGAATTGAACATGAGGCAGAGGAGATGGTTGGAGCTGTTGATGGATTATGACATTAATCTTCAGTATCATCCCGGAAAGGCAAATGTAGTAGCAGATGCCCTTAGCAGGAAGTCCGGAATGATCAACAGCATTAGAATCGAAGAGGAAATCATAAGAGACTTGGAGTGACTAGACATCGAGATCATGGTACGTGGACAACACGGTTACTGGGATAATCTTAGAGTAGAACCCGAGTTACGATCTAAGATCAAGGAAGCTCAAAAGGATGACGGAGAAATATGGGCGATAATACAGAATTTGGAGAAGCAGACGGAATTCAGAGTAGATGCAGACAGTATCGTATGGCAGGGCACTAGACTTTGTGTTCCTGACGACCAAGAACTCCGGGAAGCTTTGCTAGAAGAAGCTCATAGCTCCCCATTCTCGATACATCCTGGTTCAACCAAAATGTACCATGACATCAAACAGTACTTTTGGTGGAGTGGTATGAAACAGGATGTAGCAACTTACGTCTCCAAATGTCTTACCTGCCAGCAGGTTAAGATCGAGCATCAGCGATCTGGCGGTCTCCTTCAACCGTTAGATATTCCAGAGTGGAAGTGGGACAAAATCACCGTGGATTTTGTTACTGGTCTTCCGCCTACCAAAAGGAAGCACGATGCAATTTGGGTTATCGTTGATCGACTTACCAAATCAGCTCATTTCTTACCGATCCGCAAGGAAGATCCGGTAAGTAAACTCGCAGATACGTACAGACGAGAGATCATGAGACTACACGGTGCACCATCCAGCATCGTCTCAGACAGAGATCCTCGATTCACTTCGCGCTTTTGGAAAAGTCTGTAGAAAGCTTGGGGTACACAACTTAAGCTTAGCACGGCCTTTCATCCTCAAACGGACGGACATTCGGAGCGAACCATTCAGACATTGGAAGATATGTTGAGGTCATGTGCGTTGGAATGGACGGGTGATTGGGACGAATACATCTGTTTGGTGGAGTTTGCATACAACAACAGCTGGCACGCGAGCATCAAGTGTGCTCCATTTGAGATGTTGTATGGCAGAAAGTGTCGCGCCCCCATCTGCTGGGATCAGGTTGGCGAGCGAACACTCGAAGGACCAGAAATCATAGAGATGACAAACGAGAAGATCGCAGTATCTAGACATAAGATTCAGGAGGCACAGTCACGTCAAAAGAGTTACGCCGCCAAGCATCGTAGGGATTTACACTTTAACGTAGGAGATCACGTCTTCCTTAAGGTTTCACCGGCACTTGGTGTTAGACGCTTCGGGATTAAAGGGAAGCTCAGTCCTCGTTTCATCGGACCGTTTGATATCATTGAACAAGTCGGTGAAGTATCTTACCGATTGGCGTTACCTCTACAGCTTTCGCATGTGCACAATGTGTTTCATGTGTCCTTACTCAGAGGGTACCAATATCATCCCCTTCACATGGTTCAGTATCCACTGGAACAGATTCGTGAAGATCTCACTTTTATAGAAGAACCCGAATGAGTTCTTGACAGGCAAGAACGAGTCATGAGAAAGAAGAGGATTCCATTCGTCAAAATTCTATGGAGGGATCATACCGAGCGGGAAGCCACTTGGGAAACAGAGGAGTCTATCCGGACATCTTACCCTCATTTCATATTTTGAATTCGGGTATGTTCTTCTTTTCCAGTTTCTTTATCTATAATTCGGAAACGAATTATTCTTTTTAGGGGGGAAGAGTTGTAAAACCCGCATGCTTTTACCATGCATATTACCTTAAGTTCGTACGTACTAGTTAAAAACTTTCCTAATATAGCATGATTACGATTACGTATTAGGAGTTTATGTATTACGTACGTGTTAGAACACGATAAGTATTTTATTTGCACGATCACGTAATAATTATTTAGTAATAATTAATCACGAACATACGATCACGAGATCACGAGCGTAATTTAAACACAAGTTAGTATTATTACGTATATATATTTAAAACGAGCCCAATTAAATATATAGGTGTAGGATATTTACGAAACGAGAACTTTTAAAACACGAACTAAATTAAACGTAAACGTGTACGAAATTACAAGACACGAAACGAGGTACGGGACCCCCACAAGGGAGTCCCTACCCGCGGCCAAACAAGAAACAATGGGCCAAGCCCATTGTTAATTTTACTTAAGGGGGGGGGGGTTAATTAATTTTCACTACTTAGATTTACTTTACAGAAGATTTTCAAGAAAACCTAAAACCCCTTCCTCCTTCTTCCTTGTGTGTCGCCACCTACAACCCACCATAAGATGTGATTTTGATCTTGGATCTTGGTGATTTAGTAATTGTTCGTGTTTGTTCTTCACCCTTTTGATCCACGAATACGGTAAAACCTTTTTACTTGTTTTCTTTTTAATTAATCTTGTAATTAATTAAGAACACGTGTTGTTTTTCTTAAAAACATATTAATTAAACCTAGATCTAACATGTTATAGTCATTAATTAATCAATGGGATCGATCTAAGGGGTGTTTGTTTTGGGCCGCAGGTAAAACCGACCCCAAGAGGGGTTCGGTTTGTTCTAACCGACCACCACCAAGACCTTTTGGGTGTTGGTTGGTGCGTGTGGGTCCCACGGCAGCAAGGGGGTACCCCGAATTGGTTCGGGGTACGGTGTTTGTTAAGATCCGGTGCATGTTTTTAAGCCTAGATCCGGATCATGAATATGTTAGTTGTTTATGTTATAAACTTAGGTTAAGAATTAAATTAATAAGATGTAATTAATTTAATAACATGAACTTAGGTTAACTAATTATTATAAACATGAATTATTTTAACCTAAGTATTTTTATTATTAAGACTTATAATTAATTAATTATTTTAAAACCATGGATATAATTAATTAATTAAACATGACTTAGGTTATATTATTAGTATTTAATAATATATATTTTAACCTAAGTATTTAATATATTTAATTAAAAACATGTCATACTTTAAATAAATATTATAACCTATAGTTTAATTAAATTACATGAAATAATTATTAAACTATATAATATATCATATGACTTAGAAAATAATCATGAAAATACGTAGGCTTATTTACTTAGCTTATTTAACCAGCTTATTTCTAATTATGGAAACTTTCTATTTTTAGAAACTTAATTAAATAAGGCAGCTATTTTATTTATGGAAACCAGCTATTTTTAGAAACTTATTTATTTAAGGCAGCTAATCTATTTATGGAAACTTATTTAATTAAGGCAGCTAATCTATTTTTGGAAACTTTCAATTTTTAGAAACTTATCTATTTTAAGCAGTAAATCTGTTTTTGGAAACTTTCTATTTTTAGAAACTTTCTATTTTTGGAAACTTTCTATTTTTGGAAACTTTCTATTTTTTTGGAAACTTTCTATTTTTGGTAACTTTCTATTTTTGGAAACTTTCTATTTTTGGAAACTTTCTATTTAAGGAAACCTGCTACTTTTGGAAAGTTACTTAATATTACACAGTAAGTATAATAACACATGAAATATCAGAAATACTTAATCAGAATGAACAGAATATAGGATTTAACACAGTTTAAGGCTTTAAACAGTGTAAATGGTAAGAACACATAAATAAGCTACGACATGATATAAAACCAGCTATGTATGTAGTAAGCAGATACTTATTTCATGTACGTATTTATGTAGCGTTAGTGATTCAGAAGTAGGATTCTCGCAGTTCTTCGTTCTCGTTCACTGGACATAAGGTACGGATTCCCGTCCTTTCAGTATGGACATTCTTTCCTTATTAGGATTTCCCCGTATGCAGCCAACTGTTTTCCCGTAGTATAAGTATGAGTTTGATTGCTTATGTTTTAAATATGATTACCTATAGCCATATACATGCATGACCAGTTTCACCTAGTTATGGAGGTACCATAACCATAACATTAGAGGCACTGATGTTATGACTTCACCACGGCGGAGTGATTGCTCATGGCGTCCCTTCAGCGTTTGGCCATTTATTTATGTTTATCATGTGGGGCGTATGGGTGCATCCTAGTTACACGTTTTATTCATGATTACATGGTGAATGTGGTGTGTGCCTTGCATCCTTCACAAGGAGCTCATCCCTCCTACCCATAAAACCAGTATATTAAATTAGAGGCAGCCCCTCTAATTTGCATGATGAGGTCACCTCTCCAATTATTCATGCACGGTGGATATTCATGACCTATATTGGCTAAATGGTAAAATATGAAAAACAGTTTTTATAAGATAAACATAAGACTTTCAAACTATAAAACCAGTTTTATTAAGACTTAACCAGGTTACTCAGGACTTAGTTTCTTCCGCTGTTATTATGTTATATGCTTATTCTATTCATTCTTTATTGTACATCCGTGCACTGAGCGTATTGCTCAGCCGTTTTCCTTTTCTATGTTCCCAAAACGGCAGGTACTCAGGGACGCTCGTAGACAATAAGAGTACGTGCATATGGACTGGAAGCTGTCTAGCCTTCTTTACCTTATGCATTTCCTTTCTTTATGATACTTATGCTTTGGACATTGTTTCGTCCTTTTCCTTTACTATACTATGTTTGTGTGTGATGAGCTTTACTTTTGGACTACCGATGTTTGATTCCGGTATTTTCCTTTATATGGTCAAGTAATGTTTAGACATTTACCTTGTATGATTTGATGACACGCCATAATTATTGTGATATTTCCATTTTCAAAATGGGGTGTTACACACAAAGCACTTAAAAACCTTTTTCCTTAGACGGCCTTATACCCACCTTATAGTTTGTATATGTCGAGTTCAAACGTCTTACTAGTATTTATCTATTTTGCCCTTTTTTTCGTTATGGATGCGACTACAATAGTTAGGTGATGAAATCCCATCTAAGGCTTATTTGAAAAGTAGGTAATTTTATTGTGCTACGTAATATAATATAATAAAATGAAAAATCTTTTTGTATTTTTTAGAAAAATATATATTCACAAGAAAAATCAAAAGAAATCGAAATAAAAATTAACACTAATACGTAATATTTTTGGTGTAATACTTTTAGGAAAAAGTATTACTTTTGATTTTTTTTAATTTTTTTGTTGCAATTCTTAGGAAAGAAATTGCTTTTGTGATTTTTTAATTTTTTTGTATTTTTAAGTTTTTGATTTTTTTTTGTATTTTTTATTTTGTTGCAAGAAACGTAACGTTCAAAGGATGAACGGATCCCAAAATCCAAACGTCTTCACGAAAAAATCGTCAATCGTACGAGCGAAGCGGCAGCGGCGCCAATTTGAAACTAGGATTTTTTAGTCCCTTTTAATGCAATTAATGTTCGTTTTTCCTCGATTCGACTCGAATTTGATTTCCGGTTTAACGTATCGACTTAACTTTGTTTTTGGTAAAATCTATTTTTGGTGGTATATTAAACTAACTTAAATCTACTAATTAAAAAAAACTATTTTAAATGACTATTTAAACTATTAAATTGAAAATAAAATTTAACTAATTAATAAAACTAAAAAACTTTTAATTAAAATCTATGTTTTAAACAAAACTTAATAAATTGAAAACTTATTTTAAATCTAAAATTTAAATGAGAATTGAAAACTACTTTTAAATCTATATAAAAGAAAACTGTTTAAAAATTACCTAACCAATTTAAAATTTAAATCTAATTTAATCTAATAAGACTATTTTGAAAATTTAATGTAAAAAGAATTTTATTTAAAAACTTAATTTTATAAAAAAAACTAGATTAATTTAACTAATTTTAAAACAATGTAAATAAAAACTATTTTTAAATAAACAAAATAAAATGAAAAGTAATTTAAAATTATAAAAGTAAATAAAATATTTTTTTGTCTTTTTATATTTATAAAAACTGTTATAAAAGAAAATAAAACCTTTTAATAAATTTAAAGAAAACTAAACTTGTATTAAACTAATTTAATTTAAATAAACTGCCCAATTAAATCTAATCCTATATTAATCAAATGTTGCAAATGAATACACAAGAAAAGGTCTAGCTAAATGGTTGGGGCGCTGGGCTTGTGAACGAGGGGTCTGGGGTTCGAATCTCACCCTAGACAGAATTTGCTAATATTTTTTTGGACCTTTTTTTTGGACCTTTTTTTTGGACCTTTTTTTTGGAACTTTGATTTGGACAGAATAATACCTCAGACCAATTGGGACTGAGATAAGCAGTAAAATACAGCAATACAACCAAATAAGCTGAATCAGTAAAAACCAAATAAGCTTTAATCGAAAACAAAAGCCAAACAAACAGTTAAAACCTATAAGCTGAAACTAAATAAGCTAATCTAAACAACCTAATAAAGCTTGAATCAAAACAGACAAACACCAACCTAAATAAGCATATATTAAGAGCCGAAACTTATCAGATTTAAACCAAATTAAAACATTAACATAAAGTTCAACAACAAAATTAAAGTAGACAAACTTAAGCAGTAACTAGCAAGCAGGTCCAAATAACCAATCAGATAAAAAAAACTAAGCAGAATACAGAAAACAAATAAGCTAATATGCAGTTCTAATTTAAACTACACAACTCAAACAAGCTGAACAAACATAACAAATAAACCACAACCCAATTAAGCTGACGCAGAAAATAAACAGATTCACACAAGCAGATTCAAACATTCAAATTAATAACTAAAATTTATCTAAAACTTAACAAAATTAAAAGATATAAGTACCTTGTGACGAATCCTTTGGGAAGAAGGTACGGCGCTGAGCCCCCTTATTACCGAAACCAAACACCAAATAAAACCTCCTTCTTACCCAACGAACATCATCATCATCTTCTTCATTTTATGAACAGTAACATTTTATACTTTTCAGTGGGAAACGTATTTTTCACTTTCTTTTTTATATTTTTTTTATAATAATGATAATAACAAACGAACAGTAACAATTTTATAAAAGATGAAATTAAAACCGAACAGTAATAATAACGTGAGACGAAAATTAATTTGAGAGATAAATAAAATTAAATAAACTTTTCATTAATTAAAAAGGAGAATTACAATACTGGAAATAAAAATATTACAAGATTAAAACTAAAACTATTTTCTGAAAATTAAACTATAAAGAAAAAAAGGCACACCCATTACATGATATGAAGGGGTTTTTATAGAGGAACCCCAAGAAACCCTAATCTTGGCTTCACTTGTAAGCATCCATTTTGAACCGTAGATTTAATCATTAATCTTCTCTTTCTTCAATTTTCTTGATCCTACGGTTGAAAACCGCCCTTGTGACTCGGATTGCCATCATGGCACTGAGTTTTGCTAGTTGTGTTTCTTCCTTGGTGAAGTGGCATGATTTGATTGGTGAAAAGGGTTTTGGTGAGGTGGATGAGCCAATCACATCCAAGGATATGGCCATGTAGGATTGATTTTGAGGACCACTTATGAGTGTTTTGATCCGATTCTTGGGGGAATTAATTTCTTTGGGTGTTAATTACCCATTGAGGGTAAAAGCCCTATTTTTGGTGGTTAATTTTGAATGTAAAAATTAGGGTTTTTTTAGGAAGTGGCTGTGTTTTTGGAGAGGAGAGAAGATGATGAGCAGTAAAACATTTGTGTGTGTTTTGTTTAAATCGAAAAAGTGGGTGAGGGATAAATATTTATTTGGGGTAAAGTAAATATGTGAGGGGGGCACGTGGGAATAAAAGTGAGGCCTTTGGGTTGACTGGGGTAGGAGTTTGACCATGTTTTTACCCAGCAAAGATTCATGTTTCACTTGATCTTTCCCAAGAATTGTAATGGGCTTTAGCCCATTTAGCCTTCATCCGTCCCATTGATTGTTTAGTGGGCTTGTGGCCCATTTGAAATTAAACCGTCCCAAAACTTCAATAATCTTCTCAAAATGGGCTTGTGGGCCCCATGAGCAAATGTGGGACCCACTAAGCTCGTTTATCTTCAACAAGATTAAATCCGCTTAATCGAGCTCGATTCCGACTTTCTTGATCATTTCTTCAAAATAAAGTCGACTTTGTCGGTTTTCGTGATCTTGGCACACTTTTGGTCTTTTGATCTTGTCTTCGACTCTTTCTTGACTTTTCTTCGACATTTGACCGTGAGATCCCGTGTTTTCTCTTCTTTTGATCATTTGTACCTATTTAACACACAAAACACAAAACCACGCGTAATTCCGACTTTTACGACATTAAACACATGATTAGGTCTTGTTTTTACTTGATTTTAGTGGAAAAAGGATAAGTGTTTACACACTTATTATCGAACCACTATAAATCTTGGTGTCTTCCCACTAGGTTGTCTCCTTCCTTACTCTTTACTTATTTCATTATCATTACACTTACCTATTATCTTTGCTAGTGCATTTGAATTGAACCTAATCATTATGCAACTTAGCCTCAAGTAAAAGATAGTTTTGATACAAACCAAATTGAAAGTAATTTTAATTTGGTCACCAATCGAAGAGAAACTATTCAACCCCCCCCCCCCCCTTCTAGTTTCTACAATTGGTATCAGAGTGATGGTCACTCAAGATCTTTGAAGTATATTATACTTTGAAACTTGGATCGATCCATTGTCTCCTCAAATTAGAAGGTCTAGTTGTACTAATGTTTCTCTTTGGTCAAAACTATGTTTTCTTTGAAAATAGGTCTTTTAATTGATAATATTGCATCCCACTTAAGATTAGTAGCCTTTATGCATTTTAGATATACTCTTGAAATGTATCTACTAGTTTGCATCTTGCTTTGTGTAGGTACTCATGAAGATCAATCACTTAATTCGTTGTGGATTGAGTTACTTGAACTTGTAGAAGACTCATCTTCATTGATCTTTAACATCTTTGAATGATGATACCAAGATGATTGGGAATGATACTAGTCCTTGAAGACTTAGTACTCATCATAGTCATTGATTGGGCATAGCACTTATTCCTTCATGGATTGCTCTTTGTGGCCAAGGTACGCTTTCGTTCTTCCACACGCCCTTTGACCATTCTTTTGATCATTACATGACTATGTGCTTGCTCTTGGCATCCTTGCCTTGATATTTATTTGTGGTTTGTGATTCTTTCCTTTTATTCTCTCAAACCTTCATTGCTTGGATACTTGACTCACTATGGTGATGTAGAGTGAGTTAGTAGTAGTTTAAAGTATCAAGCATGATATCATGGTTTGCACCCATACGGTTAGTAGGCCCTTCGTGGGAGAGAAAGTGAATCAATGCCTTGCTCATATATTGACTTAGACTAAGACTATTATTAAAAGTGATCTTGCCTATGCTTCAATATTTGCTTTGTGTTTGTTCATTACCAAAGCCGTTTAACACTTCGCCGGAAAGGCACGTCTTTAACAACTATATATGACACAAGCTCTTCGTTTCCATCATTTGAAGATTGTCATTATTCCCTTGAGCATTCTTCCTAGTCTTGATTCACAACAGCTGGCACGCGAGCATCAAGTGTGCTCCATTTGAGATGTTGTATGGCAGAAAGTGTCGCGCCCCAATCTGCTGGGATCAGGTTGGCGAGCGAACACTCGAAGGACCAGAAATCATAGAGATGACAAACGAGAAGATCGCAGTAGCTAGACATAAGATTCAGGAGGCACGGTCACGTCAAAAGAGTTACGCCGACAAGCATCGTAGGGATTTACACTTTAACGTAGGAGATCACGTCTTCCTTAAGGTTTCGCCGGCACGTGGTGTTAGACGCTTCGGGATTAAAGGGAAGCTCAGTCCTCGTTTCATCGGACCGTTTGATATCATTGAACGAGTCGGTAAAGTATCTTACCGATTGGCGTTACCTCCGCAGCTTTCGCATGTGCACAATGTGTTTCATGTGTCCTTACTCAGAGGGTACCAATATCATCCCCTTCACATGGTTCAGTATCCACTGGAACAGATTCGTGAAGATCTCACTTTTATAGAAGAACCCGAACGAGTTCTTGACAGGCAAGAACAAGTCATGAGAAAGAAGACGATTCCATTCGTCAAAATTCTATGGAGGGATCATACCGAGCGGGAAGCCACTTGGGAAACAGAGGAGTCTATCCGGACTTCTTACCCTCATTTCATATTTTGAATTCGGGTATGTTCTTCTTTTCCAGTTACTTTATCTATAATTTAGGGACAAATTATTCTTTTTAGGGGGGAAGAGTTGTAAAACCCGCATGCTTTTACCATGCATATTACCTTAAGTTTGTACGTACTAGTTAAAAACTTTCCTAATATAGCATGATTACGATTACGTATTAGGAGTTTATGTATTACGTACGTGTTAGAACACGATAAGTATTTTATTTGCACGATCACGTAATAATTATTTAGTAATAATTAATCACGAACATACGATCACGAGATCACGAGCGTAATTTAAACACAAGTTAGTATTATTACGTATATATATTTAATACGAGCGCAATTAAATATATAGGTGTAGGATATTTACGAAACGAGAGCTTTTAAAACACGAACTAAATTAAACGTAAACGTGTACGAAATTACAAGACACGAAACGAGGTACGGGACCCCCACAAGGGAGTCCCTACCCGCGGCCAAACAAGAAACAATGGGCCAAGCCCATTGTTAATTTTACTTAAGGGGGGGGGGGGGGTTAATTAATTTTCACTACTTAGATTTACTTTACAGAAGATTTTTAAGAAAACCTAAAACCTCTTCCTCCTTCTTCCTTGTGTGTCGCCACCTACAACCCACCATAAGGGGGTGATTTTGATCTTGGATCTTGGTGATTTAGTAATTGTTCGTGTTTGTTCTTCACCCTTTTGATCCACGAATACGGTAAAACCTTTTTACTTGTTTTCTTTTTAATTAATCTTGTAATTAATTAATAACACGTGTTGTTTTTCTTAAAAACATATTAATTAAACCTAGATCTAACATGTTATGGTCATTAATTAATCAATGGGATCGATCTAAGGGGTGTTTGTTTTGGGCCGCAGGTAAAACCGACCCCAAGAGGGGTTCGGTTTGTTCTAACCGACCACCACCAAGACCTTTTTGGTCTTGGTTGGTGCGCGTGGGTCCCACGGCAGCAAGGGGGTACCCCGAATTGGTTCGGGGTACGGTGTTTGTTAAGATCCGTGCATGTTTTTAAGCCTAGATCCGGATCATGAATATGTTAGTTGTTTATGTTATAAACTTAGGCTAAGAATTAAATTAATAAGATGTAATTAATTTAATAACTTGAACTTAGGTTAACTAATTATTATAAACATGAATTATTTTAACCTAAGTATTTTTATTATTAAGACTTATAATTAATTAATTATTTTAAAACCATGGATATAATTAATTAATTAAACATGACTTAGGTTATATTATTAGTATTTAATAATATATATTTTAACCTAAGTATTTAATATATTTAATTAAAAACATGTCATACTTTAATTAAATATTATAACCTATAGTTTAATTAAATTACATGAAATAATTATTAAACTATATAATATATCATATGACTTAGAAAATAATCATGAAAATACGTAGGCTTATTTACTTAGCTTATTTAACCAGCTTATTTCTAATTATGGAAACTTTCTATTTTTAGAAACTTAATTAAATAAGGCAGCTATTTTATTTATGGAAACCAGTTATTTTTAGAAACTTATTTATTTAAGGCAGCTAATCTATTTATGGAAACTTATTTAATTAAGGCAGCTAATCTATTTTTGGAAACTTTCTATTTTTAGAAACTTATCTATTTTAAGCAGTAAATCTATTTTTGGAAACTTTCTATTTTTAGAAACTTTCTATTTTTGGAAACTTTCTATTTTTGGAAACTTTCTATTTTTTTTGGAAACTTTCTATTTTTGGTAACTTTCTATTTTTGGAAACTTTCTATTTTGGAAACTTTCTATTTAAGGAAACCTGCTATTTTTGGAAAGTTACTTAATATTACACAGTAAGTATAATAACACATGAAATATCAGAAATACTTAATCAGAATGAACAGAATATAGGATTTAACACAGTTTAAGGCTTTAAACAGTGTAAATGGTAAGAACACATAAATAAGCTAAGACATGATATAAAACCAGCTATGTATGTAGTAAGCAGATACTTATTTCATGTACGTATTTATGTAGCGTTAGTGATTCAGAAGTAGGATTCTCGCAGTTCTTCGTTCTCGTTCACTGGACATAAGGTACGGATTCCCGTCCTTTCAGTATGGACATTCTTTCCTTATTAGGATTTCCTCGTATGCAGCCAACTGTTTTCCCGTAGTATAAGTATGAGTTTGATTGCTTATGTTTTAAATATGATTACCTATAGCCATATATATGCATGACCAGTTTCACCTAGTTATGGAGGTACCATAACCATAACATTAGAGGCACTGATGTTATGACTTCACCACGGCGGAGTGATTGCTCATGGCGTCCCTTCAGCGTTTGGCCATTTATTTATGTTTATCATGTGGGGCGTATGGGTGCATCCTAGTTACACGTTTTATTCAGGATTACATGGTGAATGTGGTGTGTGCCTTGCATCCTTCACAAGGAGCCGATCCCTCCTACCCACAAAACCAGTACATTAAATTAGAGGCAGCCCCTCTAATTTGCATGATGAGGTCACCCCTCCAATTATTCATGCACGGTGGATATTCATGACCTATATTGGCTAAATGGTAAAATATGACAAACAGTTTTTATAAGATAAACATAAGACTTTCAAACTTTAAAACCAGTTTTATTAAGACTTAACCAGGTTACTCGGGACTTAGTTTCTTCCGCTGTTATTATGTTATATGCTTATTCTATTCATGCTTTATTGTACATCCGTGCACTGAGCGTATTGCTCAGCCGTTTTCCTTTTCTATGTTCCCAAAACGGCAGGTACTCAGGGACGCTCGTAGACAATAAGAGTACGTGCATATGGACTGGAAGCTGTCTAGCCTTCTTTACCTTATGCATTTCCTTTCTTTATGATACTTATGCTTTGGACATTGTTTCGTCCTTTTCCTTTACTATACTATGTTTGTGTGTGATGAGCTTTACTTTTGGACTACCGATGTTTGATTCCGGTATTTTCCTTTATATGGTCAAGTAATGTTTAGACATTTTACCTTGTATGCTTTGATGACACGCCATAATTACTGTGATATTTCCATTTTCAAAATGGGGTGTTACACACAAAGCACTTAAAAACCTTTTTCCTTAGACGGCCTTTTATAGCGCGTCGCCTTATACCCACCTTATAGTTTGTATATGTCGAGTTCAAACGTCTTACTAGTATTTATCTATTTTGCCCTTTTTTTTCGTTATGGATGCGACTACAATAGTTAGGTGATGAAATCGCAACTAAGGCTTATTTGAAAAGTAGGTAATTTTATTGTGCTACGTAATATAATATAATAAAATGAAAAATCTTTTTGTATTTTTTAGAAAAATATATATTCACAAGAAAAATCGAAAGAAATCGAAATAAAAATTACCACTAATACGTAATATTTTTGGTGTAATACTTTTAGGAAAAAGTATTACTTTTGATTTTTTTTATTTTTTTGTTGCAATTCTTAGGAAAGAATTGCTTTTGTGATTTTTTAATTTTTTTGTATTTTTAAGTTTTTGATTTTTTTTTGTATTTTTGATTTTGTTGCAAGAAACGTAACGTTCAAAGGATGAACGGATCCCAAAATCCAAGCGTCTTCACGAAAAAATCGTCAATCGTACGAGCGAAGCGGCAGCGGCGCCAATTTTGAAACTAGGATTTTTTGGTCCTTTTTAATGCAATTAATGTTCGTTTTTCCTCGATTCGACTCGAATTTGATTTCCGGTTTAACGTATCGACTTAACTTTGTTTTTGGTAAAATCTATTTTTGGTGGTATATTAAACTAACTTAAATCTACTAATTAAAAAAACTATTTTAAATGACTATTTAAACTATTAAATTGAAAATAAAATTTAACTAATTAATAAAACTTAAAAACTTTTAATTAAAATCTATGTTTTAAACAAAACTTAATAAATTGAGAACTTATTTTAAATCTAAAATTTAAATGAGAATTGAAAACTACTTTTAAATCTATATAAAAGAAAACTGGTTAAAAATTACCTAACCAATTTAAAATTTAAATCTAATTTAATCTAATAAGACTATTTTGAAAATTTAATGTAAAAAGAATTTTATTTAAAAACTTAATTTTATAAAAAAAAACTAGATTAATTTAACTAATTTTAAAACAATGTAAATAAAAACTATTTTTAAATAAACAAAATAAAATGTAAAGTAATTTAAAATTATAAAAGTAAATAAAATATTTTATTTGTCTTTTTTATATTTATAAAAACTGTTATAAAAGAAAATAAAACTTTTTAATTAATTTAATGAAAACTAAACTTGTATTAAACTAATTTAATTTAAATAAACTGCCCAATTAAATCTAATCCTATATTAATCAAATGTTGCAAATGAATACACAAGAAAAGGTCTAGCTAAATGGTTGGGGCGCTGGGCTTGTGAACGAGGGGTTTGGGGTTCGAATCTCACCCTAGACAGAATTTGCTAATATTTTTTTGGACCTTTTTTTTGGAACTTTGATTTGGACAGAATAATACCTCAGACCAATTGGGACTGAGATAAGCAGTAAAATACAGCAATACAACCAAATAAGTTGAATCAGTAAAAACCAAATAAGCTGTAATCGAAAACAAAAGCCAAACAAACAGTTAAAACCTATAAGCTGAAACTAAATAAGCTAATCTAAACAACCTAATAAATCTTGAATCAAAACAGACAAACACCAACCTAAATAAGCAGATATTAAGAGCCGAAACTTATCAGATTTAAACCAAATTAAAACATTAACATAAAGTTCAACAACAAAATTAAAGTAGACAAACTTAAGCAGTAACTAGGAAGCAGGTCCAAATAACCAATCAGATAAAAAAAACTAAGCAGAATACATAAAACATATATGCTAATATGTAGTTCTAATTTAAACTACACAACTCAAACAAGCTGAACAAACATAACAAATAAACCACAACCCAATTAAGCTGACACAGCAAATAAACAGATTCACACAAGCAGATTCAAACATTCAAATTAATAACTAAAATTTATCTAAAACTTAACAAAATTAAAAGATATAAGTACCTTGTGACGAATCCTTTGGGAAGAAGGTAAGGCGCTGAGCCCCCTTATTACCGAAACCAAACACCAAATAAAACCTCCTTCTTACCCAACGAACATCATCATCATCTTCTTCATTTTATGAACAGTAACATTTTATACTTTTCCGTGGGAAACGTATTTTTCACTTTCTTCTTTATATTTTTTTTATAATAATGATAATAACAAACGAACAGTAACAATTTTATAAAAGATGAAATTAAAACCGAACAGTAATAATAACGTGAGACGAAAATTAATTTGAGAGATAAATAAAATTAAATAAACTTTTCATTAATTAAAAAGGAGAATTACAATACTGGAAATAAAAATATAACAAGATTAAAACTAAAACTATTTTCTGAAAATTAAACTATAAAGAAAAAAGGCACACCCATTACATGATATGAAGGGGTTTTTATAGAGGAACCCCAAGAAACCCTAATCTTGGCTTCACTTGTAAGCATCCATTTTGAACCGTAGATTTAATTATTAATCTTCTCTTTCTTCAATTTTCTTGATCCTACGATTGAAAACCGCCCTTGTGACTCGGATTGCCATCATGGCACTGAGTTGTGCTAGTTGTGTTTCTTCCTTGGTGAAGTGGCATGATTTGATTGGTGAAAAGGGTTTTGGTGAGGTGGATGAGCCAATCACATCCAAGGATATGGCCATGTAGGATTGATTTTGAGGACCACTTATGAGTGTTTTGATCCGATTCTTGGGGGAATTAATTTCTTTGGGTGTTAATTACCCATTGAGGGTAAAAGCCCTATTTTTGGTGGTTAATTTTGAATGTAAAAATTAGGGTTTTTTTAGGAAGTGGTTGTGTTTTTGGAGAGGAGAGAAGATGATGAGCAGTAAAACATTTGTGTGTGTTTTGTTTAAATCGAAAAAGTGGGTGAGGGATAAATATTTATTTGGGGTAAAGTAAATATGTGAGGGGGGGCACGTGGGAACAAAAGTGAGGCGTTTGGGTTGACTGGGGTAGGAGTTTGACCATGTTTATACCCAGCAAAGATTCGTGTTTCACTTGATCTTTCCCAAGAATTGTAATGGGCTTTAGCCCATTTAGCCTTCATCCATCCCATTGATTGTTTAGTGGGCTTGTGGCCCATTTGAAATTAAACCGTCCCAAAACTTCAATAATCTTCTCAAAATGGGCTTGTGGGCCCCATGAGCAAATGTGGGACCCACTAAGCTCGTTTATCTTCAACAAGATTAAATCCGCTTAATCGAGCTCGATTCCGACTTTCTAGATCATTTCTTCAAAATAAAGTCGACTTTGTCGGTTTCGTGATCTTGGCACACTTTTGGTCTTTTAATCTTGTCTTCGACTCTTTCTTGACTTTTCTTCGACATTTGACCGTGAGATCCCGTGTTTTCTCTTCTTTTGATCATTTGTACCTATTTAACACACAAAACAAAAAACCATGCGTAATTCTGACTTTTACGACATTAAACACATGATTAGGTCTTGTTTTTACTTGATTTTAGTGGCAAAAGGATAAGTGTTTACACACTTATTATCGAACCACTATAAATCTTGGTGTCTTCCCACTAGGTTGTCTCCTTCCTTACTCTTTACTTATTTCATTATCATTACACTTACCTATTATCTTTGCTAGTGCATTTGAATTGAACCTAATCATTATGCAACTTAGCCTCAAGTAAAAGATAGTTTTGATACAAACCAAATTGAAAGTAATTTTAATTTGGTCACCAATCGAAGAGAAACTATTCAACCCCCCTTCTAGTTTCTACAATCGGTATCAGAGTGATGGTCACTCAAGATCTTTGAAGTATATTGTACTTTGAAACTTGGATCGATCCATTGTCTCCTCAAATTAGAAGGTCTAGTTGTACTAAAGTTTATCTTTGGTCAAAACTATGTTTTCTTTGAAAATAGGTCTTTTAATTGATAATATTGCATCCCACTTAAGATTAGTAGCCTTTATGCATTTTAGATATACTCTTGAAATGTATCTACTAGTTTGCATCTTACTTTGTGTAGGTACTCATGAAGATCAATCACTTAATTGGTTGTGGATTGAGTTACTTGAACTTGTAGAAGACTCATCTTCATTGATCTTTAACATCTTTGAATGATGATACCAAGATGATTGGGAATGATACTAGTCCTTGAAGACTTAGTACTCATCATAGTCATTGATTGGGCATAGCACTTATTCCTTCATGGATTGCTCTTTGTGGCCAAGGTACGCTTTCGTTCTTCCACACGCCCTTTGATCATTCTTTTGATCATTACATGACTATGTGCTTGCTCTTGGCATCCTTGCCTTGACATTTATTTGTGGTTTGTGATTCTTTCCTTTTATCCTCTCAAACCTTCATTGCTTGGATACTTGACTCACTATAGTGATGTAGAGTGAGTTAGTAGTAGTTTAAAGTATCAAGCATGATATCATGGTTTGCACCCATACGGTTAGTAGGCCCTTCGTGGGAGAGAAAGTGAATCAATGCCTTGCTCATATATTGACTTAGACTAAGACTATTATTAAAAGTGATCTTGCCTATGCTTCAATATTTGCTTTGTGTTTGTTCATTACCAAAGCCGTTTAACACTTCGCCGGAAAGGCACGTCTTTAACAACTATATATGACACAAGCTCTTCGTTTCCATCATTTGAAGATTGTCATTATTCCCTTGAGCATTCTTCCTAGTCTTGATTGACTTCCCTTGTCTTCTCTCCACTTAGTCATTTTGTTACGAGTAGTCGTTTGTCCGTTTCGGTTCTTTTCGATCTCGATTTAACTCGTAATCCTTCGTTTAGGCATATTTCTTAGTTTTATGATGATCCAATGATATTTTAGAAGGCTCATGACATATTTTTAAGTGTTTTAGAAAAATTTGTTTTTAAAATTTGGCGTCATTCATAGATAAAAACCGACCTCTGGAGGCGGTTCTTTATCTCAGCGGCTCAAAGGCGCGATTCCTTATCGATAAGGAACCGCGGGCAGGAATTTGAGTCAGAGCACCAGTTTGATTATTTTATTCATTTTCAAACCACTATCTCTCTCTCCCAAAAACACACAGCCGATGGGTTTTACCTTTTCCACCATTGTTGAAGCTTCAAAAACCTTCAATCACTCAAATTAATTGATTCCAAGTTGTGGGTTTCACTCATCCATCATCTAACATTAATTAATTGTAAGTATTTTCTTTCAATTTCATCTATTTTGTTCTAAGGTTCATCCTTTCATAATTGGGGATTTTTAAAATTGAAATTGAATTTAAAACCTTAATAGGAATGTGGGTTGACATGGTTATTTTACTATGATTCCTTAGGTTGATATTCATTAAGATTTCACTAAAACCCACTTGTAGAACAAATCCGAATTTTGATTAATTATTTTTGATTAAAAGATGGATTTGAGATGAACCCATGAACAAGTAGGTAATGACATTGTTAATGCTTACCTAAAAACCTTGTTTTGCAAAACCAATGTTCTAATCCATTGTTGATCTAACATAGATCATGTGTTCTTGGTTAATGATTGAATAGACACATTGTGAACATGAAAATGATATTGATTCAATCCTATGTTTATCAAGAAATTGATATAACACATTTTCATTTTTCGATTTATTTATAAGTGATTGAAAAGATATTTTCTTATTTAGGTACTTATCATGTCCTCAAGATATCAAAAAGATCAGGAACGAACACGAGCATACATGCCCTCTTCTCCTTACCCTCATTTGATTCATTCTCATAAAAACTCGTCTAAGTCTCTTAAACATCGTTGTTTCCATGAAGGACGCATCGTTCCTTCTAATTGTGTGAATGAGTTTATTCGCTTCATGTTTGTGTCTATTGGCTTTGATTGTCTTCTTGATATTGACGAGCCAATATTTCCTTCGTTCCTTATGGAGTTCTTTAGCTCATTCACTTTGATAGGCATCAATAATGGAATATCTATACGATTTTCCATCATGGGGAAAATCATTACTTACACTCTTGAAGAATTCGGTGATATTCTTGGAGTGCCATCTAATGGTCAATGTCGATTCACCGATGCTTGGAGTTTAGAATCTTTAGAATCGGCCCCTATTGATGCTCATTATGTGACCGTGCTTCCAACTCCTTCGGACATCATTCATGCCATTTCTAAACCTCGTGAGCATCCTATTCATGGTAAATTTCAAGGAGTTGTTCGAAATCTCTCTCCTTGGGAATTATTATCTAGTGATATTAATGATTTCATGACTCCTTGGGTCGAAATCATTAGGGAAAATGCAATGTGTCTTGATGGGAATCGGGATTTAGTACCCGCTATCCTTGCACATATGTTGTATTGTGTTGCCACCACAACTCCTTACAATCTCGCATTTTTCATGGCTAGAAGAATTAGGTTTGTTCTTCTTGAGTCTTAGTCAAGTCTTCCCTATGGAATGCTTCTTTCTCGTCTTCTTAGAAGAGTCCTTATTGACTTTCCGTCTCTTCTATCTTCACCTTATTGCTCTGTTGATCGTGTCATGTCTCCCATTCAAAAGAACATTTCACCCGAGATCAATGTAAACTCGAGTCAAGTCGAAAATACTTCTCAAGAAGAGCCTTTTAGCAACCCTCCTTCCAATTTCATCAACTTCATGACTTCTTCTATCTCAATTTCTTCCTCCCATGAATTTGATTCCGATTATCAATTTTATCTCAATCATCTTCTTCGAGAACGTCTCAGAAGTGAATCAAGAAATTAGAAGTTATGCTCATGATTATATGTCACTCTCATCAAGGACGGCTTCCTGTTTTCTTTTCTTCATTTGGTTGTGTATTGACTTATGTTACAAGTTTGGATTATTATTTATTTTGATCCTTAATGTTAATTATTCCATCATGTTTGTGATTTACATAGCTTTGTGCATCTTTGTGATAGTTAGCTTACTTAGATTATGATCTGTAGTTAACTTTGGCTTGTGAATCTTTTGGGAAAAATCTGGGTTTTACAAAAACTGGGATGAAAGATTTTTTGAAACCTCTGGTCGCGGTTCAATATCGACCAGCGGTTCCTTATCAATAAGGAACCGCGGGTCCTAGATAAGGAACCGTCGGCCACTGTGCACGACAACATCTTTTGCTTTACACTGTTTTCTTAAATCTGTGTAAACCTTGCATGATTTTCAGTAAAAAAACTGCACATTTCATAAACTAGCTTACCTAAATTCATTATTCACCTAAAATGATTTTAATCCTTTACTAGTTTGGATCATCCCCTCATCCATTTAAACCCACCTTGTTAGACATGTTCTTCACACATCAAAACATCATTCCCTAAACCTTAAACCACCCTTGTCAACCATGGTATGTACCAAAACCTCAAACACTTCCAAGACCTCCACCCCAAGGAAAACACTCAAAATAAGGATTAAGGTAACCAAGCCTAACTCCTCACCTTTCCACACACCTAAGAATGAGATGGTTCCTATCCTCATTTCTTCATCACCTTCCCTACCTCTTGCACCATGCAAGACATCATCCATCCATGGTACTAACCACTCCATTGGTTCTACCTCCTCTTCATTCAACTCAAGAATGAATGAGCTCTCTTCACCCTTCACTCCAAGTGCACCCTTGGATGTGACCACACAACCCCAACCAATCCAAAGCATTCCTTTTGTGAATGACTTTGATGACACTTTGGTGACTTCACCATTTACCCCTCATAACTCACCCATTTCACCAACCTTGGAGAATTTACCTCCACACTCACCCATTTCCCCTTTAGGGAACATGCCTCCACTCTCACCCACATCACCATTGGAGAACTTGCCTCCTCCACCTCCACCCAACTCAAACATTCCAATTTTGGGTGTTCCACTTTCCCTCCTTTTGGGTGATCCATACTATGGGTTTCAACAAACACATGGTCCTAGTTGTCCATGTTGTCTTTACAACCACTACATCATCCATAACCTTAGGATGGATATGTATGGACTACATAGGAGGTTGCAAGAGTTCTTGCTTGCCTTGTTCTTCATGCCTCCTCCTAGGAGATGAATGATGGAGTTTTCTTAATAAGAGTTTTCAACAAAACCAAGCCAAAGAAGACTACTAATCTAGATCAAATGTTAAGCTAGCTTTGTTATAGTTAGTTGACTTAATTTTCTAGTTGTCATTTCCTTCATGTATGTTTCATGTTGTTGATCTATGGATTTAGCTTTATGTGTTTTCATCCTTATGTGCACATTAATCAACTTTAATTTGAAATTAAAATTGAACCTAAATCTATCACAACCTCTAAAAACTTGACTAAAATTGGTTCAAAATGATATTCAAATATTTTGTCACCCTTTGTCAAGACATTCTTTGTGAATGTGTTGCTTTTTGCAACCCTAGCATAATTTGATGCTAATAGAGGTAAAATTCCAAGATTTGCAACTTTTTGAAAAAGTCTTAGTTTTTCCCAAAACCCAAGAAAAACATGGTTTCACGTCCAATGTAGGCGGCTCATTAAAAGTTGCGCGGTTCCTTATGTGGTAAGGAACCGCCGGTCCCTTTAAGGTACCGCGGGCAGAAATCAGTTTTTGACGAATTTTTGGTCAAAACTTTTAAAACCGTATACCCTGTCAAGATTCCTTGTTTACTCAAATTGACTAAACATTCCTTAACACTTCACATTTTGTATTCAAATTCTTACCTTGATTACATTTTACTTATACCCCAACCTTGAGATTTCATTCTCACACCTTCCCAACCTTGAGAATTCACTCTCACACAACCTTGAGATTTCATTCTCACACTCTCACAATGCCTAACTCCTACATTCCTAACCTTGACATTTCTTTGTCACAACCCCACTCACCCAAAGCTTCCTCATCCAAGCTTTCAAAGAAACCAAAAATCTCGGTTCGACCTATTTGGGTTAAGAAGAATGAACCATCTTCGTCCAAACCACCCATAAACCCTACCTTCTCTCTGATCAAGTATTGGAATGAGACTTATACCATAAACCCCATCACCGGAGCTAAAGAAAATGTTCCCCCACCACCACAATCCTTCAACACCCCTCAACTCAATGACCTTTCAACCTTCCCAAACCTCACAAGACATTGTGAAAACATTCCCAAACCCATTACCCCACCACCACCAAACCCTAAGTTTGATGCCATACCCCTATCAAACGATTTTGTGTTGCATCATGGATCCTCGTGTGCTTGTTGTCGATTTAAACAAATTTAACTTGCTCATGTGTATGAGAAGTTAAATTTTCTTGAATTCCTCCTCACTCGACCTCCTATTCAAGTTTTCGTTCCGGTGGACAAAACTTCGAATGATGCATCGTCAGCTTTTTAGTCTTTTATTTTTTTTGGCAATCTTGGAAAATATCACTATTAGACTAGCTTATGCTTAGTGGTTTATTTTCCATATTTATTGATTTTAGATACTCATATTGTGTGTATGAATATCTTCTTTGTTGTGTCTTTTTTCTTTTATGTAACCTTTGTGTTGTTTGTGTGTTATTTCATTAGTTCTATTTTGAGTTGATCATGGTTAATTTCTACAATTGCTTATGGGTGATTCCATCAATTCTAAACTTTAACCCATTGACAAGCTTATCATCTTCATCGGATTGAAGCTTGATTTTGTCAATTACCTCTTTGGACATACTTAGCAAAATACTTGCTTCTAATTTGAGATTTCTTCTCTCTCTCCTTCTCAAGTTACTTAGTAGGTAGTGATCATATATACATTGGTGTTTCTTTCCTTTCTACTAACCTTTGTGTAGCATGTCACCTTAGCTCACAAACTTGGTGCCCCAAGCAAGGGGGAGCAACCACCAAGGGGGAGCTACTAGCAAAGTTCGATGTTCTTCAAAGACTTGTGCAAACCTTTTTGCTACGACAAAGGGGGAGAAATGATAGTGATAAACTAGTTAATAATTCCATATTTTGTGTTTCTACGTAAATGAGTTTATCCTTTGACGTAATCAAAAAGGGGGAGATTGTTAATGCAAGTGATGCCTAAAAACATTATTAGTGTTAACTAATCTTTCTTAGTTTTGATCACAACAAACCATACAACACATTTAGTGTAAAACACAAAATGAATTATTTAACTAACACTATCATCAAGGTAATAATCATATCACTAACCTTTCTTAATCATACTTAGTTATCATCAAAATGATTATCCTTAAAACTCACTTTTGTTAATATGACAAAATACTTTTTAATAAACTTTCTTTTTTAGAAAATGTTTTATTAAAATGGAAAATGAAAATTTGAAAATAGCATATTCCAAATGCTGTTAGAATATCCTTTGAAGGTTTCAAACACCTCAGATATTCCCACCCCACTAAAAGAAAAAAAACGGAGCGTAGTCTAGTGGCGGTACCTTAAGTACCTACGCGGTTCCTTAGCGATATGGAACCGCGGGGTGAGATAAGGTACCGCGCACAGCTAGCCGTTATAGATCCGTTATACTTTGTCTCCTTTAAATAGTGGGTCAAATCTCATTTTCCAGCAAGCCTCTTGGACGTTTTTCTCAGCCCTCTTTCTATTTTCTATAGCATAATCATTAGTAAATGATCACTTAAATTGTTAAGGATGTTTAGATATGATTATCCTCTTGATCCCCTCCTTTACCTTGTCCAATAAGAAGATCACTCACTCACTAGTGTTGTGATAAAGATGAATCTATGAGCTAGTCATATTCATCATGATACCCTTTTTGTTTTAGGTCAATCCAATGTATTTATGAATACTTGGACTAGTTGTGTTCATCCAAGTTATTTTTGGATACTTGGATTTGTTGTGTATATCCATTGCATATGTGTTTGCTTGGAGTTGTGTTGTGTAAATCCAAGCTACATGTGTGTACTTGGATAAGTCTAGTTGAGTTGTAATAGATTTGATTAGGAGTTCTCACTAAACTATAAAGTGATGTGGTTGTGTCTTGTGAGTTCTCACTAAACTTAAAAGTGATTAGTAGTTGTGTTGTGTGAAGTTCTCACTTAGCTTCAAAGTGAAGAGTCGTGAAGATTGGTTCTAGATTTCGATTAGAACTCGACATCTAGCCTTGTGTCGTAAAATGGTGAAGTAGGCAACGTCGTGAAGATTGGTTCTACCTTAAGATTAGAACCCGAAATCTAGCTTTGTGTCGTTAAATTGTGAAGTAGGCAACGTTGTGTAGATTGGTCCTAGCTAAAGATTAGGTCTCGACATTTAGCTTAGTGTCAGAAAATAATGTAAGCAACGATGTAAGGTTTTCTCCGCCGAGAAGGGAGCTTGTGGATATAGTGGAAATCTCGAGTAGGTGTACTCGAGGAGTGGAGTAGAAACGAGGATAGAGCCTCGTTGTCGAACCACTATAAATCTTGGTGTCTTCTCACTAGGTTGTCTCCTTCCTTACTCTTTACTTATTTCATTATCATTACACTTACCTATTATCTTTGTTAGTGCATTTGAATTGAACCTAATCATTATGCAACTTAGCCTCAAGTAAAAGATAGTTTTGATACAAACCAAATTGGAAGTAATTTTAATTTGGTCACCAATCGAAGAGAAACTATTCAACCCCCCCTTCTAGTTTCTACACATTTTATTTAAGTTTTTAAATTTACTTTTCGTCAAGCTTTAATTTTACGTCATTTAATTAATTTACTTTTAAAGTTTTAATTTTTCACCATTTACTTTTTAATCATCTTTAGATTTATTTACTTTACCTTTTACTTTAAAGTTTTGCAATTTCATTTTAAACAACGACCAAAAATATTTCTTTTCATCAAAAGACGACTGAGTCGCACGTTGAACCAGTAATCAATTCGAATTGAGTCGAGACGATTTCACATTTCAACTTAGTAAAATCCAGTTATTACTTATGTGCTATTCATATATTATGTTTTCCTTATTATTTGTGTCTTGCTTGCTTATTCTACCCTCTATGTGCACATAAGCCCATGTGTGGCGTGAATTGTCTTGAATTTTGTGGTATTGTGTTTGCTTTCTGTATGTGCTTGTGACTCCTAATACGTCCAAACCACACAGCATAACCACAAAGAACCAAAAACAAACAAAAGAAAAGATAAGTGCCTATTGTGTACACAAACACCAATCTGGGGCGTGATTTTGTGGTTTGTCATTGAGTTTGTGTTCGAATTTCCTTGTACATCCACAACAAACCAAAAAGTACAACAAAAAAAGTTGAAGAAAACCAAAAAAACATGCAAGCAATACAATGAGTAGAACAGAAGTAGTAACAGATTAGCAACAGAATTAAGTGTCGTATAAAGGATGGGAGGGAGGAGAAATCAGATTTGTGACAATTTTTTGACAGAAAAAAGTGTCACGTAATGTTTGGGAGGAATGAGAAAGAGAGGAAAAATGTCTGCGTGTTTTTGTTGTTGCTGTGATCTGGGCTTTAGGCCCAATTATTATAATTTTGGCAAGATTTCAAACTAGAAAATATGTGCAAGCAAGTTTAGAACCCTTGACGCATCACCCACTCCTTTTTCCATCTACTCTCTTAAACGTTTTTTGTTAAGCTTCCATTTCTGTTTTCTTTTATACATTTTATATATTATGTTTCAGCTGATAATAAGAGAAAAAAAGAAAACAACCTCAGTAGGGCTTGAACCCATGACCTGCTGCTCAACAGCCCAACACCCCAACCATCCGCTCTCTCTATTCTTTTTGGTTATTTCTTTGTTTTATTTCTTTATATACCCTTTTTTATTTTGTCTTATTTTCATATTTTCAACCCTCATTGCTTATTTCGTAGTTTATTTGGACCTTATTTTTGGGCCTTTTATTTTTCTTAGGTTTTAAATAGTGTTTAATACTTTTCATGATTTTTTTGGGTTTTTTATAAATTAGTTTAATATTTTTAAATCATTTAATTAGTTTTAATCTTAATT
Organism: Glebionis coronaria; assembly: GCA_025667525.1. Taxonomy (NCBI): domain Eukaryota; kingdom Viridiplantae; phylum Streptophyta; class Magnoliopsida; order Asterales; family Asteraceae; genus Glebionis; species Glebionis coronaria. The sequence goes on from CM046875.1 coordinate 169,506,163, forward strand.
AATTCATAAAACATTATTTAAAAGTCAAAAAATGTAATTCTTTTTTTCAAAATTTTCTTTTGTCATTTAGGACGCAGGAAAAATAAAATTTTTTAGAGTTTAAATTTGATAATTTTCTTTAAATGTCGCGTTTTTACTTTCGTTATTTATTTCGTGTTTTCGTTATTTAAAATTTTTAGTCCATTTATGTTTTGAATTTAGTTTTATTTTTCTTTTTAAGTTTAATAAGTTTTTTTAGTTAAGTTTCAAATTTTTTTTAATTTAGTCGGATTTTACGTCTCGATTCACGCGTAACGCGTGTTATGACGTAGTTCATTTTTAGTGTAATCGGTTTCCCGTTTTATTTTCTTTTTGAATTTTTAAAAGCGTAATCACTCATTTAAATACATCTATATTTGTTGGCTCAAACACCATACCTCCTCGAGAACGAACTCGATTGCCGGTTTTTACATGTCCTCACGTATTTACCTAATACTTACCATAGTTGCTCGTTTTTCCTAAAACGTGTACAAAAAGATTACATTAGCAGGTTAAGCTTGGTTGTGTTTATAATTGACTAAGTTTTTAAATGATAAAGATGAACGGTGAAGACGTCGATATGAAGATCTAAAAGATCCATCGGATTTAAGCTCATGAATTTCTAAATAAGTTATGTGTTTTATGAGAGAGGGAGTGTTTGTGATCCTGAAAGAGTATGTGTTTTATGGATGAGAGTGTTTTTTTATGAGATAGGGAGTGTTTTGTTTTGTCTAAAATGGAGTGTGTTTTATGGATGGTAGATTGTTGTGTTTTAAAAAGAGTGTGAGTTAAAGACACATGCCAAAGCATCGACTCAACTAAAAAAATTGAACCAGACACACTCGCACAAAACCTTGACCGGTCAAATACAAAAATGTCAATACCAGCCAAAAATTACAACTTGAGTGAACTCACACACGCAAAGCCACAATAGTTATCAGGCCAAAATCACATATCATGTATATATTAAATAGAGAATTAGGTGTCTTAGATCATTAGGTGTGGTGGGGAGAGATTTCTCCCTGTTTTGGCCCCACCAGCTGTCACGTCAGCTTGGCACTATCACTTCAAAATAACCATCCACTTATAACAAACTCCATCTTCTAACTTTGGCCCCACCACTACCTTTTTTATTTTATTTTATGTATTCTTTAAACAAATAAATATGAAAAAAGGAAGTGTCATAGTTAAGTGGTATGGTGACGAGAAGTTGTGAATATTTGAGTTTCGTCGTATATGACTTATGTTGAAAATGCGTTTTTGTATTTAGAAAGTCTAGGTCACTCCAACAATATAGTTAAGGGCTCATAGTATAGTTTAGTTACATTTTATGCAAGCCCGACCCATGAGCATGTTCATCGGCCGGATGCCCAAGTCCACTAATGGACTTGGGTATATAAACCCCTTTCCTTTAGGGAAAGGGGTGTTGGTTGTTTCATTATTTCAATATATTTCACATATTTTCTCTCATCTTTCTATCTCTACTTTCTCTCACTAGAAACATCAACCCTCTTGTTAGATCATAGATTACCAAGATTCTACAATTGGTATCAAATGCCATGGGATAAAATAGAGGTGTGCTTTGTGTTGTTCATGGTTATTTTATTGTGTGCGTGAGTTTTTGATAGTTTTTAACCAAGCTTCAAATTTTTTTTCGTGTTTTGTTGTTCTAAGTGATCCACATATCTCCTACATAGTTGTGGTAGGGATTTGGGTGCTTTGGATTGGTCAAAATCACGAATATCTAAGCAAAAAATCTCATTTTTCTTCAAAAATTTCAAACTGTGACTTTTATTGCGAAATCTGGGCTTAAAATTCCATCCCAATATTTGAGGGTTTTATTATTGCGAAATTACATTTTTCGCAATACATTATGGTTTCTATATTGCAAAGTTTGTATTTTTTGAGTATTGCCAAGTAATAGATTTCTTGGTATTGCGAAGGCTCCTTCTTTTTTAGTATTGCAAAAACTGGTATTCTTCAATATTGCGAAGTTTGGCTTTCTAGTTATTGCGAAGATTAGAGATTTTTGAGTAGTGCAAAGGTTGGAATTTTGGGTATTGCAAAGTTTGTGAATTTGAGATATTACGAAGGTTGAGATATTGCGAAGATATACATTTGAGTATATCACGAAGAGTGGAGATTATTGAGAAGAGTTGAATCATTGCGGGGAGTTGAGTCTTTTCCAACATTGCGAAGACTTCAATTTTGTTATTACGAAATTTGTCATAATCAACTGTTGCGAAATATTTCCAAATTTTTGCACAACTTCGAGGATTTTAGACTTTGCATTTATTTGAAGACTTTAACAACAACACACAACAACATATTTGTAGAAACTAGAAGGGGGGGGGGGGGGGGGTTGAATAGTTTCTTAAATTTGCTTGTTAAAGTATGGTTTTAAAAATCCTTTTTCAAAAACTTAAGCTTGAGTATTTATGTGAAACCTTCTTATACACAATATGAACAAGGTATAGTGCAACTAACTAATAATCACAAGTATAAAGAATAATGAATGTAACTAAACTAATAATCACAAGTATAAAGAATAAAGAATGTAAAGAGATAAGGGAAGGAAAGATCAACCCAAACATCAAGGATTTATAGTGGTTCGGCAACGAAGCTCACTCCTCGTTCCTACTCCACTCCTCGAGTACTCCTTACTCGAGAGTTCACTAATCAACAAGCTCCTTAATGTGGAGAAAACGTACACAACGTCGCTTAACCAATTTCCGACTCTAAGCTAAAAGTCGAGCCCTAATCTTAGATAGAACCAATCTACACCAATATACTTTGAGGACTAAGTATTAACCCTAATAAATACACAACTTCCAAATAAACACAACTACTTGGATCTTCACAACAATGAATAAATAAGTTTTGATATTTAATGGATCTTTGAGGTAGACACAACACTTCAACAATGATAGTGTTCTTCTCTTTGCACTTTGAGAGGAAAAGATGGGAGGAGAAAGATTCACTTCTAAACAAGTAGTAATCAAACAAATGATCAAGGATTTGAGTGATCTAAGAAGTATGTAAGAATCTGAAAGTTTATGTGCAAAAGAGGTGGATTGAAAGTCTGAGAATGGTCCACTGTTTATAAGACAAATGTCCAACGGCTATATTTGCTTACAGTTCTTTATTGCAGCCCACAATTCCTTATCGATAAGGAACCACCGTAGGCGCTAAGGAACCGCCGGCGTAGAGTCCGCTCCCTTTTGTCTTTTAGTGGGTTGGATCGAATCTGGGGATTAAAATATCCTGAAAGGATATTCCAAACCAAGATAGAATATGCCATTTTCAAATTTCAAATTTTCAAATAATTAATTTAATAAAACATTTTCTTAAAAAGAAAGTTTAATAATAAAACTTTGTCACACTTAATAAAAAGTGAGTTTTAAGAAAAGATTAAATCCTTGATCACTTAATTAGAATAATTACTTGTTTGTTCATACCTTAAGTGATAATGGTTGAAATGAAAAATACTTGAACTCAAGAATTCGTTTTTCATTGTTTTCGTAAATGCTTGTTTTTACATATTGTCGTAATCAAAACAAACCGAGACCGAAAAATGCAAGTAACATTTTTAGGCATCATTGCATTAACAATCTCCCCCCTTTTGATTCCGACAATCTATAAACTCAATCATCTAATAAAACAAGATTTTTGAAGACGAGTTTATCATTTCTCCCCCTTTGTCGAAGCAAAAAGGTTGCAAAAGTCTTTGAAGAAGAAAAGAACCGGACTTTGCAAATGCTCCCCCTTGGTGCTTACTCCCCCTTGCTTAGGGCACCAAGGAATCAAAATATGGTGACAAGATACATAGAAGGGTTTGTAGAAGAGAAGAGACACCCAACAAGATATAGCACATATCACAAAAAAATAAGAAACAAAAGATCCAAGATAAGTCATGTTAAAAGAAAACATGATAAAAGATACAAGGAAATAAATCATACAAAGATGTATGAGACACAACCACAAGCTAAAATAAAAAGCATAAATCTAATCAAAGTTAAGCTAGAACTCTAAGATTTGCTTGAACTAGATGTCTTAAAGATAAGCAACCAATGCTTAGATAAAAGACAAGGTAGTGGCGGAAGGAGGTGGTGGTGGCTTGGTAGAGATCTCATAGTTATAAAAAAGAGGAGGTTTAACTAAGAGACTCTTGATGTAATTTAACTCCTCGTAGATCTGAACCATAGCAAGATGTTGATATTGACAACATTGACAATATGTTCCATGATGCATGACATTATCATGTGAAGGAGGTAGAACACCAAAGGCTAGTGGTGGAATATAAGAAGTTCCACAATCACCTTTCTTAGAAGGAGAAGAGATGGGATTTTGAGTGTTCTTGGGTGAATTAGGGTTGAAAGCAATTGGAGAGAATGGAAGAGAATCAAAGCTTTCATTTGGGGAATAAGATATTTTGATTTGAGAAAGGATGCAAAATGCTTAAGGTTATATAGACAAAAGTCCAAGATAATTTGGGGGTGGTCAAAGGGTTGAAACAAAGATTCCAAAAAGTGCTGGAACAAATTTGGAGTTTCAGGATACCCGAAAAATAAGGTACTGGGCGCGGTTCTTTAACTCAGTCGGCGGTTCCTTATCACTGGGGAACCGCAGAGTCAATAAAGAACCGCTCACAGTGGGCTGAGTTTAGTGATGATGGAGGATTTTCCAATTCAACAAATCCTATTTTTCTAGTCTAACTAATCATGGGGATATGCTAAGAAGCAAAGATAGACAAAGAAAACACATAAGAGCTCACCAAACAAGGTTTTGACCAAAATACATAGATTTTTTAATAAAATCAATGTAGGATGTGTGTAGAACTAGACACAAGGTCATGACACAATGATCCTCCATAGTTCTCTTTTGTTCTTGCTATATTTGAAAGGCCCATACATATGAATTATTTAAGCTCATTATGAATAGCAAGAAGCTTTGAAAAATGTTTTTAGATTGAATTAACAATGCAAAAACATTTCTCGACCATTTTTACAAAAGTTTTGAGAATTTTGAAAAAGAAGAGAAGTTTTCCAAAAAAAAGTTTATTAAACTTAAAAACTCAAAGAAAGAAAAGACTCAAAAGATAAAAGATAATAAGAATGCACAATTAAGGAATATGTTCCATTAAGCCTAGACCTAGACGCAAGTAATTAAAAGGTTCCCTCTTAAGTGGCTTAGTGAAGATATCGGCTAAGTTTTCTCCCGAGGGTACCTTCTCTATCGAAATGTTACCCTTTTGAAAATTATCCCTAAGAAAATGGTGGTGAATCTCTATGTGCTTAGTTCGCGAATGTTGCACGGGATTCTTGCTAAGGTCTATTGCACCCTTGTTGTCGCACATGATGGGAACATCACCAAGAGAAATCCCGTAATCAACAAGCGCTTGCTTCATCCATAGAGCTTGTTGACAAGCTTTACCGGCACTCACATACTCGGCTTCCGTGGTGGATATAGCAAGAGCGGTTTGTTTCTTGGAGAACCAAGAAGTTAAACAACAACCCATGAAGGTACAAAATCCACTAGTGCTTTTCCGGTCCACATAGTCTCCCGCATGATCCGAGTCCGCGTAGACAATGGTTTCTATGCCGGTCCCTTTAGGATACCATAATCCTAAATGTATAGTGCCCATAATGTATCAGAAGATATGCTTAACTGCTTCAAGGTGAGAGGTTTTGGGAGCCTATTGGAAGCGAGCACAAAGGCAAACACTAAACATGATATCCGGTCGACTTGCCGTTAGGTACAACAAACTACCAATCATACCTCTATATTTGGTGTTGTCCACCGACTCACAATCATCATCTATGGTGAGTTTAGTATCCGAGGCCATAGGGGTCTTCATAGGTCTAGAGTCTTCTAATCCAAATTTCTTTAGCATTTCTTTAACATACTTGGATTGATTAAAGAAAATCCCATCGTCCATTTGTTTAATTTGGAGTCCTAAAAAGAAGTTAAGTTCTCCATCATACTCATTTCAAACTCGTCATGCATGATTTTGGCAAAGTCATCACACAATGATTGACAAGTTGAACCAAATATAATGTCATCAACATATATTTGTACGATAATGAGGTGAGAACCTTTCTTCTTTGTAAAGAGTGTATTGTCTACCATCCCCACGGTATACTCATGTTTTACAAGAAACGCTTTAAGTCTATCATACCAAGCTTTTGGTGCTTGTTTGAGACCATAAAGAGCTTTATTAAGCTTGTAGACATGATCCGGTTTCTCAAAATCAATAAAGACGGGAGGTTGAGTCACATATACCTCCTCATTGATCAAACCGTTAAGAAATTCACTCTTTAAATCCATTTGTTGAAGCTTAAAGTCTAAAGCATAAGCATAAGCTAAGAGGATTCTAATGGATTCTAATCTAGCTACGGGTGCATATGTCTCGTCATAATCAATACCTTCTTGTTGATTATAGCCTTGAGCTACAAGTCTAGCCTTGTTACGAGACACAACACCATTCTCATCTAACTTATTCCTATATACCCATTTGGTTCCTATGATGGTCGAACTTCTAGGCGGAGGAACAAGTTCCTAAACGTCATTAGCAATGAATTGATTCAATCCTTCTTGCATAGCGATGACCTAACTCTCATCCATCAAAACTTCTTTAACATTATTTGGTTCAATCAAGGAGACGAAACAAAAGAAGTTACTTTGATTTTGGACTTGAGATCTTAAGGTCCTTTGATTTAATTCGCCTATGACGTTATCAAGAGCATGATCCTTAGACTCCTTAATGTTTACTCCCTTTTCAACACTAAGGTCTTCAACTCCTATGTTTCTAACATCTTTGGCATTAACTATGTCTATTTCATCTAAGTCATCATCTACCAAAGGTGGTGTCTTAGATGAAGGTAGGGTTTTATCAAATGTTACGTTAAGTAATTATTTAATTACACCCTAGGTTCTATTGAGGACTATGTAGGCTTTGCTAGTTTGAGAGTAACCTAAAAAGATACCTTTGTAAGACTTTGGGTCAAACTTTCTAATGTAGTCTTTGGTGTTGAGAATGAATCACTTGCTTTCAAACACCCTAAAGTATTCCAATGAGGGCTTCTTACCTTTAAGAATCTCATAGGGGGTCATTCCTAGAAAAGGTCGAATAAGAATTCGGTTGAGAATGTAAGTCGATGTGTCCACGGCATTGCACCAAATTTTTTGAGGCAAGGATTACTCATTTAACATCGTCCTACTCATCTCTTGAATGGTCCTATTCTTCCTTTAAAGTACCCCATTTGATTGTGGAGTGCGAGGAGCCGAGAAGTTATGGGTAATACCATGAGCTTCACAAAATGCACCAAATTGCACTTCATTATCAAATTCTATACCATGATCCGTCCTAATAGAGACAATTTAACATCCTAGTTGATTTTAAATACTTCGACTAAAGGTTTCGCAGTGATCGAAAGCTTCATTCTTAGATGCCAAAATCTAGTCCAAGTGAATCTAGAATAGTCGTCAACTATAACTAGGGTATAAAGGTTACCTCCATAACTCCGTATGGAGGAAGGTCCAAAGAGACCCATATGTAGGAGCTCTAAACAACGAGAGGTCGAAACCAAATTCTTGGCTTTGTGAATTGAGTGAACTTGATCCCAATTTTGCAAGCATCACAAAAGTGACTATCAAACTTCATCTTGGGGAGGTGTCTTACCAACTCCTTAGAGACTAAATATTGAATTAAACGCATGTTAGCGTGACCTAATATCCTATGCCAAAGAGTAGAACTATCATCTGAAGTCGCTAGACATAAGTTGTCCTTTGACTTCCTATTAACCTTCATGACATAAAGACCGTGCTTTCTAACACCTTTTCCAATGACTTTTCCATCTTTTACGATTTCATTGTCATATTCCGAAATGATGACCTTACACTTATTGTCACAAATTTGACCTATACTTAGAAGGTTAAAACCTAAGTTATCTACATGCTCTACGTTTTCTATAGTCATAGAGTCAAGAGAGACCGCACCTTTGCCAATGATATTACCAAGTCTATTACTAGCGAATGTAATGTTACCTCCATCATATGCTTTGTAGTGTGAAAACAAACTTCGATTACCCGTCATGTGTTTAATACACTTGTCGGGATCTAGATCGATTCCCAAGCATATCTCTTTAGAAGTGTGAGCCATGAGACACTTTTCATCTTTGGGGTTATCATCAACATCTTCACCGCTATCGCTCCATGAACCTCCAACGAACGCCGTGTGGTTCTTGTCGCGTGAAGGCTTAGGACAATCACCAATGAAATGATTTGGATCACCACATCTAAACTATTTCCTATCACCTTTATCGTCTTTGGCAAATCGGTTTTTGGAGAACGGTTTCTTGTCGTTGTTTGGTTGCCTCACGTATTGACCTTATCTTTTGAAGAAGTTCTTAAAGTATCTAACCGCCAAGGCATATTCCTCATCATCACTATCCGAGGAACTTTCATGATCACTTTGTGCCTTCTTAGCTTTAAGTGCAAGCGGCTTTCTTTCACTCTTAGTTTTCACCGTTTCCGAGTCCTTCAAAATTATCATCTCATGAACCTTCAAGTTACCAATGAGTTCATCGAGTGATACTTTGGCGAGATCCTTTGATTCTTTAATCGTCGTGACTTTAGCTCTCCATTTTGGATGCAATGCCCTAAGAAACTTCCTAACATTGTTCTTGCTAGAAAAACCTTCATCAAGTGCTTTTAGACTAGTAATAATAGTATTAAATCTAGCAAATGCACTATCTATGGTTTCATCTTCTAAGATGACAAATTGTTCATATTGTTGAACAAGAAGATCGATTTTACTTTCTTTGAATTGGCTATTATCTTGGTGGGTTACTAAAAGAGTATTCCAAATGTCTTTATCGGTTTCACACATAAAAATCCTTTTGTACTCTTTCTTTGGTAAAGCATTATAAATCACCATTTTAGCCTCATTATTTTTAGCAAGTTTTATTTTAGTATCATCATTAGCTTTATCAAAAGTAACTATATCCTTACTTTTAGAAACTTTATTATATTGAAATGGTAAAAAGTCACCATTGGTAATAACATGCCAAAGATCTAAATTTTTTGATTTCACATAAGTCTCAAACCTATTTTTCCAATAAATAAAACTATCGGTTTCAAAAAGAGGTGGTCTTTGCATGAATTTCCCTTCTAGATACTTGTTGGAATCCATAGATCCATTCAAGTTTTAAAATACAATATATTTTAAAAAGTCTTGAGCAACCACGATCTGATACCAATTGTAGAAACTAGAAGGGGGGGGGGGGGGTTGAATAGTTTCTTAAATTTGCTTGTTAAAGTTTGGTTTTAAAAATCCTTTTTCAAAAACTTAAGATTGAGTATTTATGTGAAACCTTCTTATACACAATATGAACAAGGTATAGTGCAACTAACTAATAATCACAAGTATAAAGAATAATGAATGTAACTAAACTAATAATCACAAGTATAAAGAAGAAAGAATGTAAAGAGATAAGGGAAGGAACATCAAACCAAACACCAAGGATTTATAGTGGTTCGGCAACGAAGCTCACTCCTCGTTCCTACTCCACTCCTCGAGTACTCCTTACTCGAGAGTTCACTAATCAACAAGCTCCTTAAGGTGGAGAAACCGTACACAACGTCACTTAACCAATTTCCGACTCTAAGCTAAAAGTCGAGCCCTAATCTTAGATAGAACCAATCTACACCAATATACTTTGAGGACTAAGTATTAACCCTAATACATACACAACTTCCAAATAGACACAACTACCTGGATCTTCACAACAATGACACAACAATGAATAAATAAGTTTGATCTTCAATGGATCATTGAGGTAGACACAACACTTCAACAATGATAGTGTTCTTCTCTTTGCACTTTGAGAGGAAAAGATGGAAGGAGAAAGATTCACTTCTAAACAAGTAGTAATCAAAAAAATGATCAAGGATTTGAGTGATTTAAGAAGTATGTAAGAATCTGAAAGTTTATGTGCAAAAGAGGTGGATTGAAAGTCTGAGAATGGTCCACTATTTATACGACAAATTTCCAACGGCTATATCTGCCCCTGGTTCTTTATTGCAGCCCGCGGTTCCTTATCGATAAGGAACCGCCGTAGGCGCTAAGGAACCCCTGGCGTAGAGTCCGATCCCTTTTGTCTTTTAGTGGGTTGGATCGATCTTGGGGATTAAAATATCCTGAAAGGATATTCTAAACCAAGATAGAATATGCCATTTTCAAATTTCAAATTTTCAAATATTTAATTTAATAAACATTTTCTTAGAAAGAAAGTTTAATAATGAAACTTTGTCACACTTAATAAAAAGTGAGTTTTAAGAAAAGATTAAATCCGTGATCACTTAATTAGTATAATTACTTGTTTGTTCATACCTTAAGTGATAATAGTTGAAATGAAAAATACTTGAACTCAAGAATTCGTTTTTCATTGTTTTCGTAAATGCTTGTTTTTACATATTGTTGTAATCAAAACAAAGCGAGACCAAAAAATGCAAGTAACGTTTTTAGGCATCATTGCATTAACAATATTGTTTCAACAACACTAAAACACTTTACCTTTATTTCATTTCTCGATCATTTGGTAATCTTTCTTCAAGTGATAAAAAAATGAATCCACATTAATTCATGCCTACAATGACATCGCTTACCGACCTTTCTATCATCTCGGGTACCGATACCCGTCCACCGTTGCTTATCAAAGAGCTATTTGAAGCATGGCAGGGTCGCATGAAATCATACATTATTGGTCGACCCAGTGGAAGGCTCATGATGAAATCCATTGAGCAAGGTCCACTAGTTTGGGGCGAAATTACTACAGATAATGTGACTCGACGAAGGGAATTTTCTGATTTAACGCCTGCCAACCAATTAATTTCCGATGCGGATGAAAAGGTTGTTCAGACTATTCTTCAAGCTCTTCCACCCGATATCTATAGTATGGTAAGTTAACATAATATAGAAAAGGAACTATGGGATCATTTGATGGTTTTGCTACAAGGGACTTCATTAACTAAGCAGGAGAGAGAGTGTGAACTTTATGATTTGTTTGATAGGTTCACTTACACTCCAAGGGAAACTCTTCATGACTACTATTGGAGATTCACTACTTTGATTAATGATTTGAACACCTACAATCTTACGATTTCTCAATTTCAAATCAACACCAAGTTCCTGAATACGTTGCCTATAGAGTGGAGCCACTATGTTACTGATGTTAAACTGGTAAAGGATTTGCACAAGTCAAATCTAGATCAACTTTATGCTTTCTTGCAACAACAAGAGAAGCATGTGCTCAAGACACGAATGTATCAAGGATCTTACCATGAACCATTGGCATTAATGGAAAATCAACCAACGTTGTCATATCATAATATCTATCATGCTATAGGAAAACAATCTTTTTATTAGCCCCTGTATCAAAGCCCAAGTTATCCACAGTATTCAATTTTACCACAACCACCTACATCACATCAACAATATCAGCTACCAGCACCATCATCACAACGAGACTCACATCTATCACCATATGCTCAACAACCATACTCTCCTTATCAACCACCTATAAATCCTGCTATCACTTACCAGCAACCGGAAGTTCTTCAACCCAACTATTCACAACATGTCAGTACTCCCTCCAATGTTTATGTAGCTCTACTAGCTCTAGTGCTGTACTGTGATGATGAGGTTCCAATTCCCGAGTTCAAACAAGAGGATAATCCTACTGATGTGCTAGCATAAATGTCTGCCTACATCACTCAAACATTGAACAAAAGAGGTTACAGAGGACCATCTCCAACAAATAATCAGTTGAGAACTTCTTCTAACTCTCGTCAACAAGCTACAATTCAAGACGATAGGGTCATGGTGCAACCACTTCAGGGAGACCAAGTTCATCAAATATTGCTGCTCGCCCATTTAACATTGCTCCAAGAGGAAACACTACTGGTAAAGTGAAGATGATCATATGCTACAACTGCAAAGGGGAAGGACATATGGATAGGGAGTGTAAGCAACCCAAAAGGAGAAGGGATGCTTCATAGTTTGAGGAGAAGGTTATGTTAGTCAAAGCTCAAGCTAATGGTTGTGAGTTAAATGAAGAGGAATTATCATTTCTCACGAATCCAGGAGTTGCGGAATATGAGGGACTCACAGCAGCTTTCACTCACAATGCAGCGTATCAAGCCGATGATCTCGATGCATATGACTTAGACTGTGATGACTACAACACCGCCAAGGAAGCTCTCATGTCAAATCTCTTGCTTTATGGGTCTGACCAAATTTCTGAGGTGGTCCAAATCATCCTTTGGTACTTGGACTCTGGGTGCTCAAAGCACATGACCGGGGATCGGTCGATGCCCAAAAATTTCGTCAGCAAGTTTCTAGGCACGGTGAAATTTGGTAACGAACACATTGCAAAGATCGTGGGGTATGGTGAATATCAGATTGGGAATGTTACGATTTCAAGGGTGTATTATGTGGAAGGACTTGGTCATAACTTATTCTTAGTGGGACAATTTTATGATTCAAACCTTGAGGTTGCTTTTCGACAACATACTTGCTTCATTCGTGGCTTAGCAAGAAATGACTTGTTAAAAGGTTCTCGAGGGGATAATCTTTACACGTTGTCTATTCAAAACATGATGGTCGCCTCTCCTGTATTTCTTCTCTCCAAAGCATCTAAGACCAAGTCATGGTCGTGGCATCGACGTGTATCTCATCTTAACTTTGATGCTATTAACCATTTGGCTAAAAACGAACTTTTTCGTGGTCTTCCCAAGCTCAAGTTTAACAAGCATCATTTATGTTCCGCGTGTTCATTGGGGAAAGCACCAAGAAGTCTTACAAACCTAATGCTGAAGACACCAACCAGGAAATACTACATCTTTTGCACATGGATCTTTGCGGGCCAATGCTTACGGCCAGTGTGAGCGGTAGAAAATACATCCTCGTCATGGTGGATGATTTTTCTAGGTTTACATGGGTAAAGTTCTTAGCGACAAAGGATCAAGCACCAGAATTTATTATCAAATTTCTTAAGATGATCCAAGTGCGTCTTAATGCTACTATTCGTCGCATTCGAATTGATAATGGTACTAAGTTTGCTAATCAGACTTTGCGGGACTACTATGAAGTGGTTGACATTTCACATGAAACATCAGTTGCTCGTACCCCACAACAAAATGGTGTCGTGGAAAGACGTAATCGTACACTTATGGAGGGTGCTATAACTATGTTGATTTACGCAAATGCTCCTTTATTCTTATGGGATGAAGCTGTAGCGACCACATGTTATACCCAAAACCGCTCTATTGTTCGCAAGCGCCATGGAAAAACATCGTATGAGATTTTTCATGGACGTAAACCCGATATATCCTTTCTTCATGTGTTTGGTGCACTTTGTTATCTAAATACAAATAGTGAGAATTTGGGCAAACTTCAACCGAAGGCTGATATAGGAATTTTCATTGGTTACTCACCCGCAAAGAAAGTTTACCGGATTTAAAACCGTCGTCTTGGTAAGATAATATAAACTATTGATGTCGATTTTGATGAGCTGACAGCGATGGCTTTTGAGCAACGCAGCTCTGAACCCTCACTTCATGAGATGGGAACCGGTACTATTAGTTCCAGATTAATTCTCAATAATCCTACTTCTCCATCATTTACAACACCTACAAGGCCCAAGTGGGATGAGTTATTTCAACGTATGTTTGATGAATTCTTTTATCCTCCAAGTGATGATTCTCCAGCACCTGCAATAGCCGCTCAAATTCCCGAAGTTGTTGCTCAATATAATGGAAATCAATCTGATGCATCTACAGTCACTACTGAACCGGATGCACCATCCCCTAGTAATTCTCAAACTACACCTGAATCAACACCCCCACTCGTTCCTAATGATGTTGATGAGGATATCTATGATCACGATTTAGAATTTGCTCACATCCAAGAGCTTCCCTACTTTGGTTTATCGATACCTGAAAACCCTTCAAATACGTCAACCTCAGAGGAAGCTCCTACAACCATTTACTCCAGACCACCACGGATTGAAAATCACAACACAAAATGGAGAAAGGATCACCCAATCCGAAATATTATTGGTGAACTCGATCGACCAGTCTCAACACGCCATCAACTCCAAGAGCACACATTATATTGTTACTTTGATGCCATTCTCTCCTAGAAGGAACCGACATCATGGCAACAAACAATGACACAATCGTTGTGGATTGAAGCCATGCAAGAGGAACTTAATGAATTCTAACGACTCGAAGTATGGGAATTAGTTCCTCTACCCGACAACATTAATATTCTTAAGGTAAACTCAATGAGATGGGTGGAGTTTTAAAGAACAAGGCTAGATTGGTTGCTCGAGGTTACAAACAAGCATTGGGTATTGACTTTGAATAATCCTTTACTCCTGTTGCAAGATTGGAGGCAATTAGACTATTCCTTGCTTATGCTGCTCACATGAACATGATCGTCTACCAAATGGATGTTAAGACGGAATTTCTCAATGATGATTAAGGGAATAAGTCTATGTTAGTCAACCGAATGGATTTGTCAACTCAGAGTATCCCAATCATGTGTACAAGCTTAAGAAGGCTATTTATGGGTTGCAACAAGCTCCACGCACGTGGTACGATCTCCTATCATCATATCTCATCTCGGAAGGCTTCTCCAAAGGCGAAGTGGACCCGACATTGTTCATTCTCAAGGAAGGCAACGACATGATACTTATACAAATTTATGTTGACGATATAATATTTGTTGCCACTACTCAAAATTTATCTGACCATTTTGAGAAAATCATTTCCACACGTTTTAAGATGTCGATAATGGGAAAAATATCATTTTTCTTAGGATTACAAATTTCTCAAAATCCCAGAGGCATCTTCATTAATCAATCCAAATATGCTCTTGAATCTCTGAAAAAGTATCATTTTGAAAACCGTGACCCCGTGGATACTCTAATGGTGGAGAGATCCAAGTTGGATGAGGATAAGGATGGAATTGCTGTAGATCCTAAACTTTACCGTGGAATGATCGACACCCTTCTCTATCTAACTGCTAGCAGGCCTGATTTGCAATTTTCTATATGCATGTGTGCCCGGTATCAGGATCGGCCTATCGAAAATCACTTACATGTTGTGAAAAGGATCTTTAGGTACCTTACAGGAACACTTCATCGTGGTATATGGTATCCGAAGGACTCCTCTATTGCACTAATATCTTATGCAGATGCGGATCATGCTGGGTGTCAAGATACTAGACGTAGCACATCTGGCAGTGTGCAACTTCTTAGAGATAGACTAATTAGTTGGGCATCTAAAAGGCAGAAAAGTGTTGTGATATCAAGTACAAAGGCTGAATACATTGCAATTGTCCGGTTGTTGTGCTCAAATTCTATGGATGAGATCATAATTGACTGACTACGGTCTTGGATTCAACAAAATTCCGATGTACTGTGACAAAAAAGCGCCATTGACCTTTGCTGCAACTATGTTCAATACTCCAGGGCGAAGCATATTGACATACGCTACCATTTCATCAAAGAGCAAGTGGAAAATGGAGTGATCGAGCTGTATTTTGGCAACACTGAGTATCAGCTGGCGGATATGTTCACAAAGGCTTTAGATCGAGGACGTATCGATTTTTTGATCGACAAGCTGGGCATGAAATCATTCTCACCGGCGACTCTTTAGGAATTAGCAGAAGAATCTGCAAAATAGTGGTGGTAAACTATTCTTGAGTATCCTTTTATCGTGATCATGTATATATCGTATATATTTAAACCAACTGATAGGTGTGAAAACACCCATCTTTTTACCACTTAATTACAATAATAACCGAGCCAAAACGTGTATTTTATGTCGTAAATGTCAGAATTATGCGTGGTTTGTGTTTTTGTTGTGATTTAGGACGAAAAGGTGAAAAGTGGAGAAAACACGGGCATTCACGGGCTTTTATCGAAGAAAACGACAAAAAGACAAAGTCAAGAGATCAAGAATGCAAAAAGAACGGAAGTCCAAGGCCTATTCTGAAGATTTATCGAAGAACAAGTCTAAAAGACAGAAGTTTAATAAAGCCGAAGAACTCGAGTGTAATAAATAAATAAATTATAAGACGAGTTTAATTAATCCCGAGACAAAGTCGATAAAGTCGAAGAACTTAAAAGACGAGAAGACGTGAAGAAAGAAAGAAAGAGGAGGCCACACATGCACCTCCCCATTTCCTATAAATACCCTCCTAAACTCATTTAGGAGGGTTGGTTAGTTTTAATTAGTCTAGTTTTCCTTTTCATTTTGTAGGTGATTCTAGAGAGAGAAAGTGACAGTTTCTCTCACTAGGATCCCAATCTTTCATCTTCCTTTCTTGTTGTTTTTAATCAAATCTTTACTTATGATAGCTTAATTCTTGGTTTAATCTTAATCTTATTCTACCTTTCTTAGCTTTTTATATAAATTGGGTTCAATTTATGCATGTCTTTATTGATTTTTATGTTTGATTCCTTAAAAAGTTTGTCTTTTCATTTCCATTTAAGTTTTCATACGGAATAAGCTATAAGCTTGACAATCTTATTAGCTTATTTTGTGTCTAGCTTATTTGTTTTAAGTTTTCTTAAAAGGTTTTATATTTTTAAAGTTTGCTTATTTTGTGTTTTTATAAAGTTTATGAATTTCGTTTTTAAAAGCTTTCAAATTTATGTTTATTAAGTTGTTCAAGTTTCGGTTTAGTGTGCTTACTGATAGTGCTTATTGAGATTTGTGCTTATCTCCATTTTCGGATTTGTTGGTGTTCATCGCAATATTGAGGGTAATACACATTCCGATGGGTTGCTTGTTTGTATCGCAATAACCCTTGTGGTTCTACTTTGCGATCATTTGTACCATCCCCCTTATTCCGATCGGGATTGCGATCGCTCATTGCGATCGCATATTCCGACGGAGTTTAAGGTATATTGCGACGAAGTGCTGCCCAAATTTTGATAGCCACATTCGGATAGAATTTGGCACTTTAATTATTCCGACAATTTTTATTATTAGACATTCCAATAGTTCTTTTTTAAAATATTCCGACAGTTTTCTTTTAGTATTCTGATACTTTGTTATATTCTATTATTACGACAGTTTTTATTTTTATTTTTTTTTACATATTACGATAGATCAAATACACATTGCGATACTTAGCATTAAAATCAATATTACGATAGTTTTTATAATATTCCGATGGAGTTTTTTTTGCTTATATTGCGATGCATGCATGCATGCATAAAGTATTGGCGCCAAATTGAGCTAGCAGGTTGCTAGCTTGAGCTAGCTGCCTGCTAGCTTGTTTATTTATTATTTTTGTTCCGTAATCGTTTAGTTTAATCTGAAAGTTGTTCCAATTTTATTTCTGAAAGTTACATATTTTTAGTTGAATTTTTCTTCTAATTTTAAAATTACTATTTTTTCGTAAAGTTCAAGTTTTATTTTTTATTTAGTACCCGCTTTAGGTTCTGCCTCGTTTAGCTTTAAAATACCATTTTAGTTTTGTTCTCTCCTTTTTCATTTAGTAAACTTTATTTTCGAGTCGATAGTTAATTTCGTCTTTTAGATTTATTTTTATTAATTGTTTCGCTTTAAATTACCTTTTATTATTTGTTTTAATATTCATTTTAATATCGTTTTAACTTTTAGTTTTTAATATTCACCTTGTTTTACTTTTATTATTTGTACTTGTCTTTAGTTTATTTTTAAATACCTTTCGCATTTACTTTTTAATTACTTATAGATAATCAACTTCACTTTTTTCTTAACCAAAAACAATTGAGTCGCACTTTGAACCGGAAATCAATTCGTTAAGACACCGAGAAAACGAACTTTTTCAACTAGCAAAATCTCTACATTAAAATGGCGCCGCTGCCGGCTCTTTTCGTGAGGATCTACGGTTTTTTGTGAGAGACGCGTTGGCTTTTGGGATCCGTTCACTTGTGAACGTTATTTTTTCGAGTCAAAAATTTTCAAAATAAAAAAAAAAAAAATCAAAAAACATTTGAAAAATCATAAAAAGCATTTCTTTTTCAAAGTTTTGCACCAAAAATATTCTTCTTGCTTATCTATCTTTCTTTATGGATTTTTATGTCCATTGCGTCCGGTGTGGGAAACAATTATCTGGGAACAACTCTTGTCAATGGTGTACATGTGAGCGGTGCGGAAACGATATCGACAACACACAATTCGGATTTTGTCCCTTGTGCAACTCGACTAATTCATTCTTTTTGAACCCACCTCCTGTTCCCCCGTGCATCTATTGTGGAAGCGATTCTCATTGGCATGTTTCGTGCCCGGTTCGATACCCGTATGGTCACGAGCAAGAACCGGGGTACAATTATGACAATGATAATAGCTATCCACAAGACGCACCTGATTTTTCTCCATACCCGGTTTGCAACAACTGTGGGGGTCCTCATGATACTTATTATTGTCAACCAATGAATTATTATGAGCAAAATCCGTGTCCTCGGTTTTCTTCACCAATGGATTATTATGAACCAAACCCGGTTTCTAATTCTTCCCAACCGATGAACTACTATGAGCCACAACCATGCTATAATTCAGGTTTTCAACATTTTGAACCCCCACATCACACCCTCAATCATCAATCCTCTCAGCAAACTAGTCTTGATCAACATCTCACTTCTTTGAATGACATTCTAGAAAGTATAGCTCAACTTCGAGCTGACTTACATCAGGAAAGGCAACCGTTGCTTGATGTGGACGAAACCTTGAAAACCACCGACACCATTTTGAGCCAATTTAGTCGTTTTCCCTTCTTTTCTACACCAAAATGTTTAATTACAGCGTGGGATAGAATTGGTGAAATTGAACATACTCGGGGCGATGAACAACAAAAGTTGCTGCATGAGCTTCTTAAAGATGTGGAGGTTATCAAGGAAGAGTTAGCCGACTACGTCACTCCTAACTGGACTCGTCCCATCTATTATGATGATGACGACGACGATGATGTCTACACTTTCAACCAATCTTCTGAAGTTGCTGCTCCTACTCTCGATGTTCCTACTGCATCTAAGGATCTAAATTCGTTGAATGAGCTTAGTGATGTTGGTCTCGACAAGGTATTGGATGATGAGGTTCATGACATACCTACTATGGAGCCTGAGGACGACGTTGCTCTTACGGAAGATGTCGATCCTAGTGATGACGATTTTTCTCCAAGCTATGAGAATTTCAATTTTGAAATTTCTCAATCTCCACCGGGAGATGCGGGCAATGACGATTTATTCTCTCCGGTTTACGAGAAGTTCACTGATGAACATGATCTTGTGGATGAGGTAGAAGACGTACTTCTTCGCGATAGATTACGGAAAGTGCACCTTCTTATTGCTCAAATCGAAGCGTTGACTTCTCCTCCTCTTTCCAAGTCTTTACCCCCATGTATTCCTCCCGTTGAAGATAATGACCCATTGCTGGAAGAAATCGACATCCACTCCATCCCTCCAGGTATTGATGATTCTGACACGGAGGGGGACATTATTTTTGATAATTTGCTGCAGGAAGATATTGTCCCAAGTCCCCCTCCCGAGCACCTTTCATCCTCCCCTTTAGCCACTATCACGGAGGATGAGTGCTTTGACCCGGGAGGTGACATTGATTATGCTATGATTGATAACAATACGGCTTTGCCGCTTGCTCAGCATCTATTGTCTTTGGGGGAGGACAATGTGCTTACTTTACCCAACCCACCTCCCGTGGATCTTGAATTCACATACTTCTCGTATGTTGAACGGACCTTTCTCCCATACAAGACTTACCCCCCCGCCTCTCCTTTGTTGATGTCAACCGGGAACGAGGACAAGGTCTTTGATCCCGGTATCACATTCGAGGCTTCCCCATGGACCATTTAATTCGGGGACGAGTCAGGCTCGTGACTCGGTTAATATAAATAAGCGCTTTTTAGGAGGCAACCCAATTATCTATCTATCTTTACCATAAGTGTAGGGGGAGCCCCGTGGTGTTTCTTGATTTCTTTCTTATCATGTGCAGGGATTAGAGCTTCAAAGACACACTCTTGATGACTTTTGACGAACCGTGATACCGTGTTCCCATCTTCCCGGTTCTATCCTAAACTCTTGTGATTCAATATTTCATATTTTATATGTTCCCATTGAATTCACTTTAGTTGTCCTATCCTTAGCAAGATTTAAACAAAGTTCACAATGTTCTAAGTGTATGGGAGTTTACTCCCACATGCTTAAACATTGAGGACAATGTTTATCTCAAGTGTAGGGGGGACTTCTATCGAAGTAAGTGGTCTTTTCCTTGTATTTGTCCTCATTTTAACCGGAAAATCAATTTTTCGACATTTTTCAAAATTTTTAATCTATTTTGGCCTAGTTGTATAGTGGTATTTTTCTTTATTATGGTTATTTTATTTCCTTGCTTAAATAAAGTGGTTTTAAATTTTTCTTAGTCATGAATATTTTGACTCAACCCGAGTTTACTTATCTAAGTTTACTCTAGCTAGTATCCTTAACGTGTTTAAGTCAAGTTTTGCTAGGCTTTTATATAGGGAGCTTTAAAACGCGAAAGTCTTAACTCTTACGGGTTAAGAACAAGAACTTTTCGCAAGTTCCTATAATTGATCCTAGAGAGTTGTTTATCAAGGGAACTTTAAAATGCGATTTCTAAACTTGAAAAAGTCTAAGAATTTGCAAGATCCTATAGATGACTCGAAAACCCAAAACTTTGATTTAATAGGCTAAGCATCCACGAGTCTCATTCCTTGAGATTTTAAACTGTGGAGGACGAGAGATGATAGAGTCGATTATAAGTTTGGTATTCTTTCGTGAATTTATGTGAGTTAATTATGAGCCTATTCTCCCATCGCTTGTTAATAAATTTATCTGCAATAAATAAGGTTGTACGATTTGAAAAGTTACTTAGCTTCTAGCCCAAGATCGTTTAAAAGTTGCTCGGTATGGATTAGAGTTCATAGCCAAGGCATAACTTATTGAAACGGGATGCGAAGATTGGCGAGTCCGAAAAGGCCCTAACAAGGCATGAGGGCTATATTTTGTTGCTAAAGATCCCAAGTGATGTGAAGAATCATTTATCGAAAATCAATATGAAGGATCGAGACACACGACGAAAAGAAAATACTCCCCAAAAGTCATGGAAAGTCTATCCGAAAAGACCCTAGCAAGGTATGAGGATAAATAGATCCAAGTCCTAAAAGGAGGCGGATCGTTGTATATCAAAGTCCAAAGTAATGATTGGAGAAAAATGAAGAAGTCGTGGTCCATTTATGAAGAATCTCTTAAAACTTCAATTGAAGAAATTCCTATTATGAAGAGAAGGCCATTATTTCATGAACGTCTCTCAAGATTTGAAGTATGAAGTCGCTGCCAAATATCGGTCCGAGAAAGGTCTCAAATCGCGAAGCGAGTTATGCCAAGATATGAACTTTGTGAGGTCCCGAGAAGCAGTTTTAAAAGATTTTGTCCTTTAGCTAACTATTGATTAAATCGTCCCACTTTATTTTCAGCCTAATAAACTATCGAAATAAGTCAACAATGCATCCTCGTGATCATTTAAGACAACAATAAAATATAAGAGATACACCTAGGAATAAGGGAGTCTAAGTGAATAATTGGCCCACATGAGTTCGTGTTAGTTTGCTAACTTATAATAACAATGATCACGTTTTTAAGCTTGGTTTGGAGAAAGTGAAAACTTGAGGATGATGATCATTCATGGCATTTTCAAAACCCTAAGGTATGTTTTTGATTTCTTTCTTACTTTGAATGTTTATAATTTTCTATCTCTTTAATAAAGGCCAACGTGGATTGATTATGATGAAAAATGTAATCGTGCTTTGTAACTAATGCATTGCATGAGGACATTGCAATGGTCAAGTGTAGGGGATTTGATAGGTGTGAAAACACCCATCTTTTTACCACTTAATTACAATAATAACCTAGCCAAAACGTGTATTTTATGTCGTAAATGTCGGAATTATGCGTGGTTTGTGTTTTTGTTGTGATTTAGGACGAAAAGGTGAAAAGTGGAGAAAACACGGGCATTCACGGGCTTTTATCGAAGAAAACGACAAAAAGACAAAGTCAAGAGATCAAGAATGCAAAAAGAACGGAAGTCCAAGGCCTATTCTAAAGATTTATCGAAGAACAAGTCTAAAAGACAGAAGTTTAATAAAGCCGAAGAACTCGAGTCTAATAAATAAATAAATTATAAGACGAGTTTAATTAATCCCGAGACAAAGTCGATAAAGTCGAAGAACTTAAAAGACGAGAAGACGTGAAGAAAGAAAGAAAGAGGAGGCAACACATGCACCTCCCCATTTCCTATAAATACCCTCCTAAACTCATTTAGGAGGGTTGGTTAGTTTTAGTTAGTCTAGTTTTCCTTTTCATTTTGTAGGTGATTCTAGAGAGAGAAAGTGACAGTTTCTCTCACTAGGATCCCAATCTTTCATCTTCCTTTCTTGTTGTTTTTTATCAAATCTTTACTTATGATAGCTTAATTCTTGGTTTAATCTTAATCTTATTCTACCTTTCTTAGCTTTTTATATAAATTGGGTTCAATTTATGCATGTCTTTATTGATTTTTATGTTTGATTCCTTAAAAAGTTTGTCTTTTCATTTCCATTTAAGTTTTCATACGGAATAAGCTATAAGCTTGACAATCTTATTAGCTTATTTTGTGTCTAGCTTATTTGTTTTAAGTTTTCTTAAAAGGTTTTATATTTTTAAAGTTCGCTTATTTTGTGTTTTTATAAAGTTTATGAATTTCGTTTTTAAAAGCTTTCAAATTTATGTTTATTAAGTTGTTCAAGTTTCGGTTTAGTGTGCTTACTGATAGTGCTTATTGAGATTTGTGCTTATCTCCATTTTCGGATTTGTTGGTGTTCATCGCAATATTAAGGGTAATACACATTCCGATGGGTTGCTTGTTTGTATCGCAATAACCCTTGTGGTTCTACTTTGCGATCATTTGTACCATCCCCCTTATTCCGATCGGGATTGCGATCGCTCATTGCGATCGCATATTCCGACGGAGTTTAAGGTATATTGCGACGAAGTGCTGCCCAAATTTTGATAGCCACATTCGGATAGAATTTGGCACTTTAATTATTCCGACAATTTTTATTATTAGACATTCCAATAGTTCTTTTTTAAAATATTCCTACAGTTTTCTTTTAGTATTCCGATACTTTGTTATATTCTATTATTACGACAGTTTTTATTTTTTTTATTTTTTTTTTATTTTTTTTTTACATATTACGATAGATCATATACACATTGCGATACTTAGCATTAAAATCAATATTACGATAGTTTTTATAATATTCCGATGGAGTTTTTTTTGCTTATATTGCGATGCATGCATGCATGCATAAAGTCTTGGCGCCAAATTGAGCTAGCACGTTGCTAGCTTGAGCTAGCTGCCTGCTAACTTGTTTATTTATTATTTTTGTTCCGTAATCGTTTAGTTTAATCTGAAAGTTGTTCCAATTTTATTTCTGAAAGTTGCGTATTTTTAGTTGAATTGTTTTTCTAATTTTAAAATTACTATTTTTTCGTAAAGTTCAAGTTTTATTTTTCATTTAGTACCCGCTTTAGGTTCTGCCTCGTTTAGCTTTAAAATACCATTTTAGTTTTGTTCTCTCCTTTTTCATTTAGTAAACTTTATTTTCGAGTCGATAGTTAATTTCGTCTTTTATATTTATTTTTATTAATTGTTTCGCTTTGAATTACCTTTTATTATTTGTTTTAATATTCATTTTAATATCGTTTAAACTTTTAGTTTTTAATTTCACCTTGTTTTACTTTTATTATTTGTACTTGTCTTTAGTTTGTTTTTAAATACCTTTCGCATTTACTTTTTAATTAGTTATAGATAATCAACTTCACTTTTTTCTTAACCAAAAACAATTGAGTCGCACTTTGAACCGGAAATCATTTCGTTAAGACACCGAGAAAACGAACTTTTTCAACTAGCAAAATCTCTACATTACCAACAAAAAGAAAAATACAAAATATAAAACCTACAAAAACCATAAAAAAAATATAAAATCAAGAAAATCCAAAAATATTTTTTCATTTTCAAAAGGGCATGTCTTTTTGTACGATAATATTTACGGCCTTAGAAATGTCGATTAAAATTAACACGGTGCCATAAATAGAGTTCGTATAAAAGTTGCATACATTTTAAAACATGCCCATATGGCTTGTAGTTTTTTCTGACTGCAACCCACTTTTCGCATTAAAGTCACGTATTTCATTTGAAAACGTTGGCTCACAACGGATTTTCTCGAGTATGATTTACTTTAAAATCATACAAGGGATCAAGTTTACGTTATAACTTGGTCTAACACAAATTAATGTACGCTTCAATGCATTTATTTTTTAAAATAAGAGAAATCTTATTGTCACCAGAATCGTTTCTTAAAAACACTAAGAGGAAAATGTCTTCATGGGTATTTGACTCTTTAAACAACGACTATAACTCTTTAAATAGAACACGGGTCTTTGTTTAAGGGGGAGAAAATACCAAATCGTCTTGGAAATCAAATTGGTCTTCAAAAAGTTTTCATAAAAATACAAAACGGTTTATGTCTTCTTTATGTGATGGGTGCTTTATATGTTAGGATGTTATGTGCCTTAGGAAATAAGCTCTGTGAACTTGTTACATAAGTTTCATAAAGTTAGGAGCGTTAGTTGTGTGTACTCGTTCTCGAGAAATAAGTGGTAACTAGTTTTAAGTATTATGACTATAAAATATGGGGGACTTCTTTTGCAACTTTGCAAAAGATGGGTGTTAGTTGACTAGTCAAACCCCCAACCCCCCCCCCCCCCCCCCCAGTTTCCCTTTCCACTTATCGCAAAAACACATAATCATAAGCTTTCTCTGCCGCCAATAACATCTTTTCAAATAAGCTCCGATTTCGATCAGTTTAGCGTGCACCAACATCAAGGTATTCATCATACATCTCTTTTGATTAAACAAGCACTACCTTTATGTTTAAATTCTTGATTATCGATCTAAGAACCCTAGATCTCGAAATTAGGGTTTTGAGAAAAAGTTGATGAAAAATGAATTGATAGGGGTTTTTGGGTTGGATTACTTAGAGTTTTAATGGGTCGTGCTTTGTTTTGCTTAGAATCGTCCTAAGTTCCGATATCGAACCAAAACAGATATCATTCCTCGTAATATCTGTCCAACATTGCGAAATGTTGGGACAATGACACATTGCGAAGAATGCCTGTTTAGTCATTGCGGAAAGTTCCCTTTGAGTGCTATTGCGAAATGTATACTCATGTGATATTGTGAAAAGTGTGAACAACAATTATTGCAGAAAGTGGTCTAAAAGAGATTGTGAAATGTGCCCTCTAAAGTGTATTACGGAATGTCTAATTTTCCTACATTGCAAAATGTCCTTTTCTAAGACATTGCGAAAAGTCACCTTGTTAGACATTGCGAAATGTTATTGCGAAGTATGATCTGCTAGTTATGCGAGATGTGCAACTTGGAGATTGTGAAATGTCAGTTTGCATATTGCGAAATATTTGATCACATGAACATTGCGAAATTTAGGATGTTTTCAAATCTAAAACATTGCAAAGTATTATTCTCTTATCAATGTTGTAATAACTTTGTTACACTAAGTTTAATCTGACATCATTTTATATGTTAAATAAAAAATGACATAATATTAATACTCAGATAACTTAAACAAACAAAATGAAGTGACATGACACGTTTTATTATGCTAAGTATTTACATGCTATATGATAAATATATCTTTATCTATGATTTGAAAATGTTCTTATCTGAGCAGGAAAATTTCGATCACCAAAGAGCAACAACAACAACTGGATCTTGCATTGGTTCCACTTAGTGACAGACTGCCTCTCGAAGAGAACAACTTGCGTCTCAAGGATGACTTTGATCCAACTTTTGCAGCCTTCAAAGTAGCAATGGATATTTTGGACATGTCCCCACTGAAGAATTCTTTAAGCGCAACAACATCAGTCCCTGAAGTATACATGCAGGAATTTTGGGCCACATCATCGATTTCTCAGGACAGACAGTTGTCTAAGAAGACTATCACTTTTATGATCAACAAAAAGTCGATGACGCTTGAGTTGAGTCAGTTCAGGAAGCTGCCCAAGTTCCCTCGCTTAGCCAAAGGAGAAGAGTATGTGCCTAACCCTAACAAAGATGACATTCTCAGAGTGCTTCGATCTCTGAACTATGAAGGAGCTGTTCGTAACTTGTCTCAGTTTCATACTGGACACATTGGGAAACCGTGGAAAGCAATCTTCACTATTCTTATCTGTTGCTTCACCTCCAAGTTTAGTGGATCTGACACTATGAGAAATCCTCAGGCTGCTATATTTTGGGGTCTCTACACAGGAGCAAGAGTAGATTATGCTTTACTTCTTTAGGAAGAGTTTTGCTTCCACTTCACAAACACTAAGAAGAAATCTGCACATCTGCCATTTCTACGCTTCACCAAGCTTATCATAGATCACTTCATGAAGACTGTACCATCCATTGATAAGCGTAGAAATTTCTTCTACCATACACCAGCTAGGGACTATCTGATGGAGCATATGAATGTTGATGGCACTTCCACTAAATATTCACTGCGTCCAGCTCCAATACCTGATGTCATGATAAATGAAGGGATCAAGGAGAGTGAAGCATACAAACAAATGCTTAGGGATATTGAAGCACAGTTAAACAGATCAAAGGAAGATCCGTCTGCACAACAAACGGGTAAAAGAAAGAAAGCAACTACCAAACGACAAAAGACTTCCTCCTCAAAAGCTAAGGCCAAGGCTAAGGGCAAAGAGCAACTCTCTGATGAAGATGAGGAAGATGAAGAGGAAGAAGCTATTCCAGCAAACATTTCTGAACCCCAAAGGTGGAGATTAGTACTTCAGAAAAGTAAGTTGGAGGCACATGCTAAGACAAAAGGAAGTGGATCTAGATCAAAGACTGCTGACGAAATAGCCTGTGAGGCATTTGGAGACCCAGACAGGTCAAGTGACTAAGAAGAGGAAGAGATCAAAATAGAGGAAGGATCCAAAGGCCGATCAATCCAAGACGATGAAAACATAGAAGATTATATCAACTATGAATATGGAAACCAAACTCAAGAAGGTGGGGGAGTAGACGATATGGAAACAAATTTTATGTACAGGGACGTCAACCTTAGCAAACCGCTCCCCACAACACCAGCAATGATTGTACAAGAGGACGCTCACTTGACCTTGACTCCCATAACACAACAAACACCTCCCCCACCCCCAGTACTCAGCACTGTTATGACAACCGTCCCCCTAATCGAACCAACAATTATAGAACCAGCACCATCCGCCACCATTCAACTCGTACCAACCACCGCCCAAACGACTGTCCCAACACCACCACTAACCATCGAACAACATGTACCATCCACCTCCCAAACAATCATTTTACTACCTCCACCAAGATCCGAACAACCTGTACAATCTATCTCTTATCTTACTGTCAATGATGCAGTTATTCAGAACCTTCAAAAACAAGTGCAAGATCAGGCAAAAGCACTTGCAGATCTCGAGAAAAGGTTCACTAATCCTCAGTCAAGACTCATCAGAGAACAGAAACGTGACGAGTCCAAACTCTAGGAGGTATACGCCGACGTCAAAAGACTTACAAAGAAGCATCATGAATTTATGGCAGAAAAGGAAGATATTGACAAAGAAAATGTTGCTTTCATTGATTCCATTCATGATAATATGGCCAAAATTATTGAACGTGAAGTCAAGTAATATGTTAATCAGGAGCTACCAGTAATACTAACAAAAGGCCTTTCCGACCTTGAGTTAATTAAGACTTTGGAGACTCGACTGACCAAGATTGAGTTACCGAAAATGAAGACTCCACACAAGCTTCATAGAGTTCTTGCAAAAGCGATACTGAAAGCTTCTCAAACATCAACATCAGACGACACTGAAGTTCCCCAAACCACAAACAAAAGGAAACATCATGTAACATCCCATTTGTTAAGATAGGATGCTACAGTAATTTATGGCGTGTCATCAAAGCATGCAAGGTAAATGTGTAAACATTCATGACCATAAATAGAAATACCAGAATCAAACATCCGTAGTCTAGTAACTCACACACAAGCAATATAAGTACTGTAAATGGGAAGGACTAAACAATTTCCAAAAGAAGTAAAGTATGATAAAGTAGGAATAAATGCATAAGGTAAAAGAGGTCGGATAGCTTCCAATCCGAATGCACATATTCTGGAGTTCCTACTTGCGTCCTTGGGTACCTGCCGTTTGGGAACATGGAAAAGTAGACGGCCGAGCATAACGCTCAGTGCACGGATATACAATAAAGCATGGAAGACATAGAATATGAAAGCATATAAAGAGCATAAAGCATGAATAACCGTTGAAATGAATAAGTCCCGGAAAACCTAGTTGCCTTTCATGTTAACTGGTTTTAATTCTGAAAACATAACTTATGTTACTTACGAAAATCTGTATTAGTTAATGTACTAAAAGCCAGTATAGGTCATGAGGTTAACAACGTGCATGAATACTTGGAGGGGTGACCTCGTCATGCAAATTAGAGGGGATGCCTCTAATTAACTGGTAAGTGGGTAGGAAGGATCAGCTCCTTGTGAAGGATGCAAGGCACACACCACATTCACCATGAAATCCTGACTAAAACAAGTAACTAGGATGCACCCATACGCCTCACATGATAATATAATAATATAATGGCCAAATAACTGAAAAGGGACGACACGAGCTATCACTTCGCCATGGTGAAGTCATAACACTAGTGCCTCTAGTGTTATGGTTATGGTACCTCCATAACTAGATGAAACTGGTCATGCATGTATATGGCTAAGGTAACTAATAAACATAAGCATTTAATCTGTAACTACTGGGGAAAACAGTTGGCTGCATACGGGAAATCCTAATGAAGGAAGAGATTGCCCTTACTGAAGGACGGGAAATCTGTACCTTATGTCTAGTAGAAGCTAAGGAAAACGATGAAGACTAATCCGCCTCGACGGATAACACTACATAAGAAATATGGACGTGTATGAGTTATCGGAATTACGTGTGTTTTACTGGTTCCGTGTGTTATTAGCTTGTTATACGTATTCTGTCATGTTTTATTGTTTACTGTGTTAACTGTAGTTATTCTGGTGTTCTGTTGTGTATTATTCATGTATTAGTGTATTATAATACTTGTATTGTAATACTAAGTAACTTTCTAAAAATAACAGGTTTCCATAAATAGTAAGTTTCTAAAAATAGAAAGTTTCCAAAAATAGTAAGTTTCCATAATTAGAAATAAGTTGGATTATAAATAATAATTGAAGTTTAAATAGTACAATACGAGTCATGGTTATAGCTCATTAATTAAATATATGGTTAATTAATTAAACTATACGTTATATGATTTTAATTAAAATACATGTTTTAATTAAATGACTAAGTAAAAATACCTTAGGTTATACATGAATTAATTAAATAAATTAATTTAGCCTAAGGTTTAGTATACATGACTTTAAAAATAGTTTTCATGAAAAACCCGAATCCCGAGCCCGTGTTCTATATAAGTCGAACCAAATAAGCTATACAAAGGTGCCACCGAGACCTTGGAGGGGTCTCGGTTAACACTAATTAAACTAACAAACATGCAAAACATACCCCAACCTAGTGTCGAGGTTTCTTTGGTCGCGGGTCCAATCAACAAAACCAACCGGGTCCCCTAGTGGGTCTCGGTGGTGCCTCGGCCTCAACAAAAACCAACAACAAACACACCCCAACCTTCGGTCGGGGTTTCTTGCCTGCGTCCGAGTCAAAACCAAACAAGCCGAGAGTCTTGAGACTCTCGATGGTGGTGAAAGAAACGAAGCCGAGCCCCTTTAGGGTCTCGGTTGTCTCGGCCGAACCAAACCACAACCAACCAAACCCGTGACATGAAATTAATTAATCTTATACATGTTTTTATTCGTGTTTTTGATGATTAATTAAATAATAACATGAAATCAAAAGAATTAAAAAGAAAAGAAAAAGGGTTTGATTTATACCGAATGCGTGAAAAGAACAAAGGAATGATCACGAACACAAAACCAATAACAAAAATCGTCTGAGTCGTCCTTGTGGATGATATATGGCCGGTGGCACAAGAGAGAACAAAGAAAGGGTTTTGCAAATTTTACTGAAACCTAAATTATGAAAATAACTTTCCTGTGTTTTAGATTTAACTTGGATTATGGGCCAAATGCCCATCTTTTCTTCTTTTCTCGTTGTAGTCGCGGCCTAAGGGAGTCCAACAAGGGAAACCCGTAACTTTTGCGTGTCCAATTAGTCATGTAAGTTCGTGATTTAATATTCATGAATTTGGTATTCGTGATCGTGTCACATTTATAATATTTATGATTGTTCGTTATTTAATGTCGTGACACGTTTATTAATATTATAAATGGAAATTTTAAATTTTATCGTGTTCTCATAAGTTACTGTTCACGTGTACTGTTCATAGGATTTTAATGCGGGTTTTACAACTCTTCCCCTCTAAAAGAACAATTCGTCCTCGAATTGGAGAAACGTAAACTGAAAGAAAATATACCCAAATTAGAACTGGAAATGAGGGTAAGAAGTCCGTATAGACTCCTCCTCTCCCAAGTGGCTTCCCGCTCAGGATGATCCCTCCAAAGGATTTTGACAAAAGGGATCGTCTTCCTCCGCATGACACGATCTTGTCGCTCAAGAACTCTCTCAGGTTCTTCGACATAAGAAAGATACTCTCGAAATCGATCAAGTGGGTACTGGACAACATGGACTGGGTGATAGTTGTATCCTCTAAGTAAGGACACATGGAACACGTTGTGAACGTATGATAGCTGAAGCGGCAACGCTAAACGGTATGACACTTCACCAACGTGTTCTATGATGTCGAACGCTCTGATAAAGCGAGGAATGAGCTTCCATCTGATTGCAAAACGTTTAACTCCTCGTGTAGGTGATACCTTGAGGAAAACGTGATCACCTACGTTGAAAGATACATCTCTACGATCTTTATCAGCATAGCTCTTCTGACGAGCACGAGCTTCCTGAATCTTCGCCTTGGCGACAACGACCTTCTCATTGGTCACTACAATCATCTCTGGACCCTCGAGCAGTCGTTCGCCCACCTGATCCCAGCAGATTGGGGTGCGACACTTTCTGCCATACAACATCTCAAAGGGATCACACTTGATGCTAGCGTGCCAACTGTTGTTGTATGCGAATTCTACTAGGAATATATAATCATCCCAGCTTCCTGACCAATATAGAGCACACGATTGCAGCATGTCCTCCAATGTCTGAATGGTACATTCCGACTGTACGTCGGTCTGAGGATGAAAGGCAGTGCTGAGCTTAAGTCTGGTGCCCCAAGCTTTCTGTAGACTCTGCCAGAAACGTGATGTGAAACGGGGATCTCTGTCAGAGATGATTTCTGATGGAGTACCATGTAGTCTCATGATCTCCCTCTGGAATGTGTCTGCTAATTTGCTGACCGGATGCTCCTTACGAATCGGCAGAAAATGAGCAGATTTAGTCAACCTATCCATAATGAGCCAGATAGCGTCGTTCTTCTTATGAGTAACCGGAAGACCAGTAACAAAATCCATGGAGATTTTGTCCCACTTCCATGCTGGAATATCTAATGGATGTAGTAAACCACTAGCTCGCTGATGTTCGATCTTCACCTGTTGGCAGATCATTTATTTAGAAACGAAGGTGGGAACGTCCTGCTTAATACCACTCCACCAAAAGTGTTGCTTGATGTCGTGGTACATCTTGGTAAAACCAGGATGTATGGTAAATGGAGAACTGTGAGCTTCTGTCAACACAACTTCCCTGAGTGTAAAGTCATCAAGAACCACTAGTCTAGTGCCCTGCCATAAGATATCGTCGTCGTCAACATGAAACTCCGTCTGCTGATCAAAGTTCTGAATGATAGCCCAAATCTCACCATCGTCCTTCTGAGCTTCCTTGATCCTAGAATGTAAGTCTGGTTCCACTCTAAGATTAGCCCAGTAACCGTGTTTTCCTCGTACACAAAACTCAATATCAGTCATCTCTAGGTCACGGATGATCTCCTTTGCAATCCAGATGCCAGCAATCATACCCGACCTTCTGCTTAGAGCATCTGCCACCACATTCGCCTTACCAGGATGGTACTGAATGTTGGTCTCTTAGTCCTTTAATAGCTCTAACCATCTCCTCTGTCTCATGTTTAGTTCCTTCTGGTGAAGATGTACTTGAGACTCTTGTGTTCGGTGAATATGTCACATGATTCACCATACAAATAATGTCTCCAGATCTTTAACGCGAAAACAACTATTGCAAGCTCTAAATCATGAGTAGGATAGTTTTCTTCATAAGGTTTCAGCTGTCGTGATGCGTATGCAATAACCTTCCCATGTTGCATGATAACGCATCCTAAACCCTTTCCTGAAGCGTCACTATATATCTGAAATCCACCTGAGCCAGATGGGAGAGTAAGAATAGGTGCAGTCACTAACTTCTGCTTCAGATCTTCAAAGCTCTTCTCTCGCTCTTTCGTCCAAATGAATTTCTCTCATTTCCTCATCCGCTTAGTCAAAGGTAAGGCTAACCGTGAAAAGTTATCTACAAACCGGTGATAGTAGCCAGCTAAACCAAGAAAAATTCTCACTTCAGTTGTAGATGTGGGTCTTGGCCATTTAGTGATAGCTTCAACCTTAGTATGATCCATGGTGATCCCCTCTGTGGATACAAATATGGCCTAGAAATGCCACCTTGCTTAACCAGAACTCACACTTAGAGAACTTGGCGTACAACTGCATCTGGCGAAGAATCTGTAAGACTTTATGAAGGTGTTCCTCATGTTCCTCCTTGGATTTGGAGAATATCAGGATGTCATCAATGAACACGATAACGAACTTGTCCAGAAACTCATGGAATACACGGTTCATCAAGTCCATGAAGACTGCTGGAGCATTAGTGAGTGTGAATGGCATGACTACGAACTCGTAGTGCCCATAACGGGTACGGAAAGCAGCCTTGGAAATATCCTGCTCTTTGACCTATAACTGATGGTAACCGGACCTTAGATCGATCTTGGATAAATACTTGGCGCCCTGAAGTTGATCAAAAAGGTCACCAATATGCGGCAAAGGATAATGATTCCTGATCATGATCTTGTTCAGCTCACGATAGTCTATACATAAACGCATGATGTCGTCTTTCTTCTTCACGAACTGTATCGATACACCCCATGGCGAAGCACTGGGACGGATGAAACCTCGTTCCAGAAGTTCCTGCAACTGATCTTTTAGTTCTTTAAGCTCTATAGGAGCCATACGGTAAGGAGCTTTGGAAATCGACTATGCACCTGGTATGAGCTCGATTCCAAACTCGACTTCACGAACAAGTGGTATGCCTAGAAGTTCATCTGGAAATACGTCAGTAAACTCTGACACAATAGGCTGATCTTGGATCGATGGAGATTCGACAGTAATGTCATGAATATTGGCTATGAAGCCTTGACAGTCGTGGGATAGCAATGCACGTGCCTCCATGGATGAAATAATTTGTACTGACATCCCTGGTAGAAAACCATGGTGTATGTACTCTGGAGATTTAACCTCACCGAAGATAACCCGATAAGTGTGGCAGTCAATCGTAGCCTGGTGTTTGGATAACCAGTCCATGCCCAAAATCAAGTCAAAATCGCACATGTCCAAAGGAAGTGCGTCAACTCTGCGGATCTTGTCATCAAATTATAGGGTAAGATCTCTATACACCTGAGTGATTCGTACAGAGTCGCTAAGTAGCGTGGAAATGCATAAGGCATTATCTAATGGCATCGGGGAAATCCTAACACGTACAACAAAATTAGTGGATACGACTGAATGCATCGCTCCGGTATCAAACAGAACACATGCTGCCAAACCATTCATAAAGAGATTTCCGGTGATGGTACCTGAAGTCTTATTCTCCTGATCTCGAGTAGTAGTGAACACGCGACCAGAAGTAGGAGGTGGCTTGGTGTCAGCGTGTCCATAGGTGCCTTCTATCTCACCCTGGCGATAGTCCTTCTACTGATGGCCTTGTTGGCCACACTTGAAACAACCACCAGTACCTCGGCGACAAATACCAGAGTGTCTACACGAACAAGTAGGACAGACAGGATGCGTGAATCCTCCAGCAGGCGTCCTAGTCAACTGAGAGCCTGTTAATGATTACATGCATGAGGCATGATCGTGGAACATAAACATGATAACATAGAAGGTGTAAAATTTTCCAGATGAGGTAGAAAGTTTAGGTTGTGAACCTCTACGGTCCTGATCCCTGCCGCTACCGCTGTTCCTGAATTAACAATTGTTGGAGTGTCAGAATATCATAACATAAGATAGTCTAATCCTGAAAGAAGGTTAATGTAGGGACCTGCTGTTGTTCGAGTTGTTAGCGTTGTTAGGGTAACTATCGTTACCGCCACGCCTCTCAAAACCAGAACGGTCGTTAGTCTGACCGCTTTCCTTGGATGCTTGCTGCTGAACGGCCGCAGGCTTACGGTTGTCAGTCTTTTGCTTGGAATGTAACGTTGAACAACGGATTATATGAAATGAAAAATACTGATAGAATGAATTGTTTACAATTGGTGATTGAAGATACCTCTTCACTGCTCTGTCATCACCAAACTCCTCTCGTTCCTGAAGCATCTCGAGCTTACGGGCTGCATCGGCCACCTGTGCCACTGTAGTGAAAGTAGCACATACCAAGTTGTTGGCGACTGAAATTTGATGTGCCCAATGAAACTTCTCAGCCTGCTCCGCAGCAGTTCCTGCGACTGGACCCAAATATCCTGCCAAGCGGAGAAACCTTTGCATGAACTCGTTGCTGTTTTCACCAGCAACTTGCCGAATGTTGTGGTATTCCCTCTTGAGCTTCTCTTTCTCAGCATGTGGAAAGTACTGATTAAGGAAGAGCTCCTTAAACCGGTCGCATGTCAGCTGTGCAACCTAATTATCACCATCGTTGGATTGCTTGACCGATTTCCACCATTGCAGCACATCACCTTCAAACTTATAGCAAGCCAGTCTTGCCTTGAAGACACTGTCACAACCCATTGCATCGAAAATCTTCTCGATGTGATAAATCCAAGCTTCAGCCTCGTTAGGGTTGTCAGTCTGCTCAAATGAACGGGGTCGCTGTTTGTTGAATCTCTCCAACCAAGTCATAAGAGTAACCGGTGGAGGAGGAGGTGGAGCATTGTTGTTGTTGTTCTGATTTCCATGAGCATGGAATTCCGCATGAAATTCGTCTCTGATTTCATTGCAAAGTTGGGGAAGGAGGGCTTGCAGAGCTGCATTGACAGCTGCTGCCAAATCTGGAGTATTACGTGAGTTCACCATCTGACAGTTTAAAACAACAACATGCAACATAAATCATAAATCTGAAATGAGATAACATAAAAATGCATGAACAAAGTACAAATCAACGAAGCAGTTTATAATGCATGAAACAATGTAAAATGCATGCTGCAATTTATAAAACTTTTATATGAGCGGGAGTGAATGCCTATGGTCAGTTCAGATGGCACGGGGACGCCGATGGGTCGGTCCTAAAGTTAAAAGTTTCGATAAAAGCACATGCGACTAAATAGGGCCAGTACTGTATCAACCATTACTTAGTAATAAACCTGCTACAATGATATGAGTGCATGAATTAAATGAAAAATGAATGAATGCATGAAAACCAACTGTCAGTTCTAGGAAGACACTGGTGACTACCCGTAAGTCACAGGTCATGTTTTACAGAGCTACAGGTCGAAACCTTAGGCTCTGATACCATAATTGTAACACCCCATTTGTTAAGATAGGATGCTACAGTAATTTATGGCGTGTCATCAAAGCATACAAGGTAAATGTCTAAACATTCATGACCACAAATAGAAATATCGGAATCAAACATCGGTAGTGTAGTAACTCACACACAAGCAATATAAGTACTGTAAATGGAAAGGACTAAACAATGTCCAAAAGAAGTAAAGTATGATAAAGTAGGAATAAATACATAAGGTAAAAGAGGTCGGATAGCTTCCAATCCGAATGCACATACTCTGGAGTTCCTACTTGCGTCCTTGGGTACCTACCGTTTGGGAACATGGAAAAGTAGATGGTTGAGCACAACACTCAGTACACGGATATACAATAAAGCATGGAAGACATAGAATATGAAAGCATATAAAGAGCATAAAGCATGAATAGCAACAAAAAATGAATAAGTCCTGGAAAACCTAGTTGTCTGTCATGTTAACTGGTTTTTGTTCTGAAAGCATAGCTTATGTTACTTATGAAAATCTGTATTAGTTAATGTACCAAAAGCCAGTATAGGTCATGAGGTCAAAAACGTGCATGAATACTTGGAGGGGTGGCATCATCATGCAAATTAGAGGTGATGCCTCTAATTAACTGGTAAGTGGGTAGGAGGGATCAGCTCCTTGTGAAGGATGCAAGGCACACACCACAATCACTAGGAAATCCTGACTGAAACATGTAACTGGGATGCACCCATACGCCCCACATGATAATATAATAATATAATGGCCAAATAACTGAAAAGGGACGCCACGAGCTATCACTCCGCCGTGGTGAAGTCATAACACTAGTGCCTCTAGTGTTATGGTTATGGTACCTCCATAACTAGGTGAAACTGGTCATGCATGTATATGGCTAAGGTAACTAATAAACATAAGCATTTAATTTGTAACTACTGGGGAAAACAGTTGGCTGCATATGGGAAATCCTAATGAAGGAATAGATTGTCCTTACTAGAAGGACGAGAAATTCGTACCTTATGTCTAGTAGAAGCTAAGGAAAATGATGAAGACTAATCCGCCTCGACGGATAACACTACATAAGAAACATGGACGTGTATGAGTTATCTGAATTACGTGTGTTTTACTGGTTGCGTGTGTTATTAGCTTGTTATACGTATTCTGTCATGTTTTACTGTTTACTGTGTTAACTGTAGTTATTCCGATATTCTGTTGTGTATTATTCATGTATTAGTGTATTATAATACTTGTATTGTAATACTAAGTAACTTTCTAAAAATAGCAGGTTTCCATAAATAGTAAGTTTCTAAAAATAAAAATTTTCCAAAAATAGTAAGTTTCCATATAAGAAATAAGTTGGATTATAAATAATAATTAAAGTTTAAATAGTACAATACAAGTCACGGTTATAGCTCATTAATTAAATATCTGGTTAATTAATTAAACTATACGTTATATGATTTTAATTAAAATACATGTTTTAATTAAATGACTAAGTAAAAATACCTTAGGTTTTACATGAATTAATTAAAAAATTAATTTAGCCTAAGGTTTAGTATACATGACTTTAAAAATAGTTTTCATGAAAAACCCGAATCCCGAGCCCGTGTTCTATATAAGCCGAACCAAATTAGCTATACAAAAGTCCTACCGAGACCTTAGAGGGGTCTCGGTTGACACTAATTAAACTAAAAAACATGCAAAACATACCCCAACCTAGTGTCGGGGTTTCTTTGGTCGCGGGTCCAAACAACATAACCAACCGAGCCCCCTAGTGGGTCTCGGTGGTGCCTCGGCCTCAACAAAAACCAACAACAAACACACCCCGACCTTTGGTCGGGGTTTATTGCCTGCGTCCGAGTCAAAACCAACCAAGCCGAGAGTCTTGAGACTCTCGGTGGTGGTGAAAGAAACGAAGCCAAGCCCCTTTGGGGTCTCGGTTGTCTCGGCCGAACCAAACCACCCACCAAACCAAACCCGTGACATGAAATTAATTAGTATTATGCATGTTTTTATTCGTGTTCTTGATGATTAATTAAATAATAACATGAAATCAAAAGAAATAAAAAGAAAAAAGGGTTTGATTTATACCGAATGCGTGAAAAGAACAAAGGAATTATCACGAACACAAAACCAATAACAAAAATCGTCTGAATCGTCCTTGTGGATGATATATGGCCGGCGGCAGAAGAGAGAACCAAGAAAGGGTTTTGCAAATTTCACTGAAACCTAAATTATGAAAATAACTTTCTTGTGTTTTAGATTTAACTTGGTTTATGGGCCAAAGTCCCATCTTTTCTTCTTTTCTTGTTGTAGCTGCGGCCTAAGGGAGTCCAACAAGGGAAACCCGTAACTTTTTCGTGTTCAATTAATTGTCGTGTAAGTTCGTGATTTAATATTCATGAATTTGGTATTCGTTATCGTGTCACATTTATAATATTGATGATTGTTCGTTATTTAATGTCGGGACACGTGTATTAATATTATAAATGGAAAGTTTAAATTTTATCGTGTTTTCATAAGTTACTGTTCACGTGTACTGTTCATAGGATTTTAATGCGGGTTTTACACGTCAGGAGTCTGAAGATGAGGATGATGATGAAAATGGTGAAGATGAAGATAAAGGTGACGATGAAGATGAGGAGGATGATGAGGAGGAGGATGATGAGGAGGAGGAAGAAAATACTGACAAGTATAAGGAAGAGGATGAGGATGACGAAGAGGAAGAAGACGAGGAGGAAGAAGATGAGGATGACGGGG
Organism: Glebionis coronaria; assembly: GCA_025667525.1. Lineage (NCBI taxonomy): Eukaryota > Viridiplantae > Streptophyta > Magnoliopsida > Asterales > Asteraceae > Glebionis > Glebionis coronaria. The sequence goes on from CM046875.1 coordinate 169,544,884, forward strand.
AGGACGAGGATGAGGACAGTGATGGGGATGAGGATGATAATAATGATGACGGTAATGGTAATGGTAAGGGAGAAGGGAGTGGTGATGATGGTAAAGGTGATTAATCTGAGAAAAATGACATTGATGAGGAATCTGAGAAAGGTGAAGAGGACGAGGAAGAAAGTGATGCTGGTACTAAAGAAAAAGTTGTTGATGAGGAACAAAAGGAGAGTGAGAATGAAGAGGATGACATGGATGATGAAACAAAAGACAGCAGCGAGGAGGATTCACCATGCATATCACTAACTAGTGATGATGGCAATAGAGAGAACCGACAAAAGAATCTTCACGGTACCTTCATCTCTAGACAATCTACATCCAAAGACACATGTAAGTTCACTGAACCGATTCATACTACTATTTGACCAATAGAACATGTAGAACCTATGCATGAAGACAAAACTACAACGTCTGTGGAACAACACTCTCCACCTCCCACAACTGATCAACATTACACCGATATGGATATTGAATACATAAATCAACCAGATCCTGAGTTTGCTGATACTTTCAACATCTACGAGACTGTTAAGGAGCAGCCTTGGCTTACATAAGCAGCAACTGCACGTACAATCTCTGATAAAAGAAAGGAGGATCTTACACAATTTCTCAATAGTCCAATCGACTTCTATGGCTTCCTAGTAGACAAATATGGAGTACCTACCATGGATCCAAATGTACTTCAAACAATGCTTACAAATAAAAAATTTTGGGCCACTATGAAGATAGGTAAAGACGAGGGCGAATATCATACCAATGAGCTCTTGAAAGCAATGAAATCAACATATTCAGGTGAGCAAACTCCAGTACTTTGTCCATTAATAGCTTCTATCATTGCTGCAGCCAAGCACCTCCTAATGGATTACTTTGTCAACCATGACCTTGATTACTTAGAAAAAATGCGAACAAGTACGCTACATCGTTAACCATGGGCAAGGCAGTAAACTTGGAGAATGTTCCTTGGATTGAAGATAAGGTTCCAAAACTATGGAGTAGAGTACTAGTTAAAGAATACGATCCATATGCGGAACTAGGTATTTCTCACTGGTATGGCAAGAAAAGGTTAGTTTACAATTTCTTTAATCGAGAGAAACCAGGTAACCTCATAATTTCAAATCGTCGAATTAAAAGCATACAAGGAGGTACTATTGATCAGATATTCGGGTATTCCTACTTGAGAGAGATCAGATTCAAACGGGAAGACGATAAGATATACAATGTCAGTGAAGGAGATCTCTAAATTCTACGTCTTTAAGATATAGAATATTTTCTGCTTATCTTGGCTCAAGACAAGGTCCCTCACTTAACATCTGAACTCGTCATTGTCTTAAGCTCAAACATTCGCCAATACACCCGTAAAGTTGTGATCAAATATCGGGTTGAAGACTTACAACTTGGTGTGGAGAGTTACCAAATCAAGTTAAATCTGCAACGTCCTCACACCACACCTCTAAGTCACTATCACAAGAAGAAGCAGCCATATATGAGTACTCTTGAACAGGAAATGGGAATATTCTACCTAAATAAGCTGAGGTCAAGCAATACATGCGACTGTCAGAATTGCACAAATTCAGCGATGGAACTCTCAAGCATGTTTGTGATAAGCTGCTAATTCTCAACTCCAAACAAGGCCTTCTAGAAGTAAAGTATGACTGGACAGGCAGGTTCATCAAGAGTGCCAAATATGTCATCCAGAAGATTGAGGAGAAATTAAGGGAACGACGGTTGATCCGTAGTCTAGTCAGGATTCGTGGGTGGCAGACCATATGGAGCTCACCATAGGCTAATGGAACTATCCATTTAACATGATGATCGTACTACATCAGGTCAACTCCATACACTCACTTGTGAATATGTATATATAATGTGTACATTAGGATTTTGTGGCTTGTTGTAGTGTAAAAGTATGATATTTTTCAAGAATTTCTCACGAGATTCTAAATCTTTCAAAATATATTGTACTCAAGCACTACAACTAACACTCATTAATTTGAGGGGGAGCATTGATATGTTCTATGGCCAACAACCGATTTCATTTTGTTACCCAAAGACCGGTTAATCCATTAATATCCAAAATATTGATGGTTAACATTTTGGATAAGGAGAGAAAATAGGATTAAGGAGACTTGTAAATATGTGGCTATAAATGAGAAATGATTTAATGGAAAATCCAACTTAATATGTGTAATGCACATGTTAAGGGGGAGCATTTTTGGTGTAAAAAACACTGATGATACAAAATACTTGATATTTATATCATAAGTATCTAAGTGATTTTAAGGAATTTTCATGGTGACAAATACCTACCCAAAACACACTTAATTCATGACGGTTGTGGTGACAAAAGGGTGGTAGGATTAGGTACTAGTCCAATGATTCTTCCAAAACCGGAGAAATCTTCCCAAGGATAATTCCATAGTTAGAAAATAGTATTCCTTAGGAAAGATGGGGAATGCATTGTGAACGTAGCTGAATGTTGACCAAGTACTGATGCTAGCACTAGAACAATCACAACAAGGTGCTAGTGATGATGTATTGGTAAGCATTGAAGGGGTTGAAGAATGAAAAATAAATGTAAAGATAAAGGGTGTAAAGAAAGAAGCCCTCCTTACAACATAGGTAGAAGACGGGTCAACTCATCTTGAAGACGATAAAGTATCATGGACCCAGTGATGCGATGCGCAACCCCTCCCAGCCAACTTAAATATCTCTCAAATGATATTTGTTTTAATGTCACGGAGTTCAACATGTTATCTATCAGTTTATTCACTCCGAATAAATTGATATTGAAAAGGTGGCAATCCTCTCCAGCCTCCGCTCACCAAATCAAAATGCACTATTGAGTCTAGAGCCACGAGATCATCAAAAATCTCATTAGGACACATTTCAAAATGAGAATGAATTTTTATGAGTCCTACGCAATATTCCTGTAATATTACCAGAACGTCTAAGTGATACGAAAGTATTACAATGAAGATAGAAATCCTGCTTGAGCCAACATCAAACAAGCTCATGGTAGGTGACCCGTGCGGTTCTTTAAGAACTAATCTTGTGATAACTGGAAAGAAACGATGGTTTGACTCTTAATTGCGATCAAACTTGTTCCAGTGCCTCTATGTAAAATCCAAGTGATCTTGCCCGAACACTCAGAGTGGCACTCTTTAGTGTTCATAGTGAAGAGTGGAAATCCTTCCAGTGTCAACATCAAACAACACTACGGTAGGTGACAAACAAGATTCTATTAGAATCGAGCTCGTGATAACTGGAAAGCAACGATGGTGAAAATCTTAATTGACATTCACTTGTTCCAGGTTCATGAATTGATGGCTTCAATCATAAGGATATTTTTTTGTCCGAATGATTCACTCTTTATGTTCGCAGTCAGCTTTGGATGGTCAAATAAAGAGAACGGGTTTACCCGCGAAATCTTGTCAAGGAGATCTTTAATTAGAGCTACCTGTCACAAGTACGATATTTATTATCGTCTAACGGTCTTCACCGACCGTAGGTAAAATGCTACCGAATTAGAATAAATGTCAAAGCCATTTTATTTGTGTCTTATTATGTTGCTTCATTTGAAGACGGTGGCGTTGCGGTGTACCAGATGAAGTCGTCCTCGCATACTTATTCCTTCTGCATCAAATATTTCAGCAAAATTCAAGAAAGTTCGACCTAAAAGTCTTCCGCTATATCAACTCTGAAACTTTCAAGAATTCAACAAAGGATAGGTAAGTGGGACATGAAGTCACCAAGAGGCGAACGTCATAAGAAGGCAAAGACCGCATGTGAAAGGTCAAAAGAACATGCTCTAAGCCAAAGCCTAAATAGAGGCGAACATCACTATAAACATCAACCCTCTTGTTAGATCATAGATTACCAAGATTCTCCAACTTACTTATCTGGCGAAAGGGGAAGTGTTGAATGAGAGGGGTTTGGTGGCGGAGGTTTGGTGAAAATGATTGAAGCTATATAGGATTGGCGAAAGGCCTCTCCCCACCACATCTTTTGATCTTACAATTTGTCTTCACCAAATGAGGCAAGAATTACACTTCCATAATTCCATGTTTTGACTTACATATGTCATATAGAGGTGAGATTTATATAGGTCATCCACTAATCAAATAACAAAAGAATCAATATTGGCCCTTTATCTCATCTTCATCTAATGGCTACTATTAAATCGCCAATCATATATAAACCTAAAAAACCTACATACCTTAATTTATTATTTTAGTTTCTCTCTCTTATAAATCACACACAACGTATCATTATTCCACCCACCAAAAAACTTCAAATCCTCGTTGAAAAACTTTAAACCGCCGTCGTAAAACTTGAATCACCATAAAACCATCGAAAAATCGTCATCCATCGTGATAAATCGCCACGAAACACCGCACATCAACGTAAAACATCATCGAAAATAAACGAATCTCGCTGAAAATATGTATCAACCACACTAGAAACAAAACACCTATTGGGCCAATGAAAGTTCCATATGGCCCTGTCTAGATTTGATCTCAATTAGAATAAGTGTTATGAGTCATTGATAAAAGCTCAGCGACAGAGACAAGGACCAGCTAAAGGCAAAGCCTCAAATGACACATCAGACACATTCAAGTAAGACACACCGTCAGAGAAGTCAAAGACTATTTGAAGACATACTCACCAACTGTGATGGATAACAGCTAGGATGTAAAAGGAATGTGCTGGTTGTTTGAGGACCTTAGAGGTGACAATACTCTAAGGTCACTTTGGACCCTTTGAAGACTAAGCAAGCAAAGACTTGCGTTATCCCTTTATAGTTTAGGCAGGATAATCTGATAAAACACTTTAGGCGAGATAAAGTGAAGATTCAAGTTAAAGATGCCTAGTACGATCTTGTGAAGAAGGTGAACAATTGACAAAACTGTTCTTAAAAAGGTGGTTAACGTGTATGCAATAATGGACGTGCAGTAAATGTAATGTACGTCCACCACTAAAATGATGACACGTATTAACTACCCCCACTAAGAAAGCAACCTCGTACCACTAAAATAAGGAATGTAAATGGGAGAAAAAGCATCACTTATTGTTGCAATGTTGTTAGGTTTTTTCTCCCTTGTTTGGACCTACAAATTACACCGCTGATAACCCCAACGACATACATAAGTTCACTTGTAAACTTGATAATTCATATCAATTTTACTTGTTCAAAGGGTTTCCATACATTTCTATTCAACAAGTGTGATCCATAACACTTTGTAACAATTTGTTAATAATCAATAAAACATTACACGATTGGAAAGCTATTATTTATGTTATTATTTGGTTTAAGGAATTATGGTATACATTTGACATACATTTGAGACTTTTAATTGGTATCAGAGCGGTTTGACTTATAAAACTTTCATAAAACCGATCTAGTTTTTAAAATCAAGATCTTAACATGCCTGATTCTACACCTCCAATGCCACCACCTTTTAGCCAAACTAGCCAAACCAATGTTGAGAACATCCATTCCACAACCACTACCACCACACCTCTACTAGTTGTAAGTGTGAGTGGTGATGAAGATGATGTTCCAACTTTTTAATAGTAGAGGAGGATCTCATGTGTCAAATGTTCCAGCCTTTGATGAAGAGGACTTCTCCAGTTGGAAAAGTGAATTCCTATTCTACCTAGATGGTCTAAAACCTTTTCTTTTATAAATTTTAGAAGAAGGACCCTATGTACCTATGTCCCCAACTTCACCTATGAGATACCTCTCAAGAAACCCATGAAACGATGGTCCTCAGCTGATAGACGGCTAGTCTACCAAGACAAGAGACTTAAAATCATCATAGTCACTTGCTTACCCCAAAACATAATGAAATCCATCATTAAGTGCGCTACTACGGAGGGAATGTGGACTGAATTATTTCTTTGGTATGAAGGTCCAGCTGAAACCAAAGAAACAAAAATTCAAGCCATCGGGCTTAAATTCAATGCTTTCAAAGCACTGGATGGTGAAATTGTTAGTCAGACCAATACCAAACTTCAAATATTGCTAAATGACACTAGAAACAATGATGTTGTTATTCCACAAGCTAAAGTCAATGCCCGTTTTGTTAATGGGCTACCTAGGAAATGGTTAAGTTTAAACTAAACCTTAAAAGCTAATAGCAGCGTTAAAAATTATACTCTGGCATAGCTATTTGGGAGATACAATTGTGAAGAAGGTTAAATGACTCCATTTATAAGCCTGAAACTGATAGGTTTGCTACTCAGATCTCTGGATCAAAAGTTGGTGTTGTTAACCATTGTTTTTAGGATAGTGACTTTGACGTTGAGGAAGACACTAGGAGAATTCAAGAATTTCTTGATGAGCTCAAAGTTGAATTTCATGACAAAGCACTGCTTGTTGACCAAAAGAGGTACTACAAAAGACCTGGTAGGGTTAGAGCCGCTAAAGTCCCTATAGACAAATCCAAGGTGACCCGATTTACATGTGGAAAGACATGTCATATTCAAAAGGACTGCTACTCCAACAAAACCTCCTCTCTAAGTTATCCATCATCCAACAAGTAAAATGGAAGAAACAAATTCTATCCATCTACCTCTAAACAATCATCTCTATCTGACTCTGAAAGCAAGAAAGATTATAAGGTGAAATACAAAGCTCTGAAAGTTGAGTTAGTGAGATTGAACCATAAGGTTGAGGAGGTAACAAAGAAGAAGGGATGAAAAGAAGAATGAGAAAGGGTTGATAGCTGAGTCTTTTGAGTTGGATGATGAACCTCTAACTTCTGAGGATAAAGGCATCACTAAAGTTCGAGCATCCATGGCTATCATTAAAGATAATCCCAGTATTGGAAAAAATGATGCTAGATCTAGTCAGTGGGTGGACATCACCATAAAAAAGGTACAAAGACTTTTATTTGTGAGTGAAAGTAAGGATAAAGGCCATATCCTAGACTATACTCAGGTTGATCTCCCCTTTGTGGAAGACCATAATAAAAATCTAATAAATAAATTTCACATAATAAAACAAGAGTTCTCCTCTTGCAAGTCAGACTATACCAATCTCAAATTCATTGTGGCACAAAATACCAACCTCCAAAATGAGGTGAGTAGACTCACATCTAAAAATGAGTCGCTAACTGATGAGATCACTGAACTAAAAAGGATCATTGAGAAATAGACCGGAATTCATGTGACCTTAGATCAGCTTGTCTCTAAACAAGTGCATCGTAATCTTGTCTAAGCCCTTGGGGGAAAGGGAAAATTAATGACTCACAAACCTGTGTCTGAAGTCATCTTTATTCCATCTGAAGATTCGTCCTCTAATAACACTTCACTAAGTGAGTGTGATTATGAGTCTGAAACAAAGAATTAGAGTCTCTTGCCTCCTTTGTCCAAATTATCAGGGGTTGCACTATCTTACTTATCAATTGGTCCTATGCCACATGCCAACCCCGTTGGGTCGGCTGTTAAATCCAAACCCTTTTCCAGAGTGACTGAGAAACCTCAAAAGAAGGTTTATATGGCTAAAAACTCCAAAGAGTTTGATCTAATCACTCATATTGAGGATGTTTCCCTAACCAAGAAACTGCTCCTTACTCTCATGGAAAAGGTAAAAGGACTGAAGGAGCAAATTAAGACATCTTATGATAGCTCTTCCTTAGTTTTTCATGGTGAAGGAAGCAGCAGTAACCAGACCATTGGCAGAACTGTGTTCAAACCCTATAAGCATTGTGGGTTCAAAAATCATCTTTCTGAGAATTGCTAAAAAGACCAAGTGCATTACATACGAGTCATCTGATCATACCTCTAATGAACATGCTGAACAAATAGCCGTTTAGAAGTTCAAAATGAAATTAAGGTCTCATACCCCTCATCAACCTCTAATGAGTATTGAACATAGACCCATACCATCTCCTCTTTGCAAGTACTATGGTTTCTATGACCATCAATCAGATGAGTGTGAGTATTACCCTGTATGTGATATATGTGGTAGCATTGCCCATGAAACCAAACACTACAATGAGGGAAACATGACCAAGGCTCACAAGAGAGCTAGGGTTACTAATCAACGATCGCATGAACCTACTGGAAAGTGGGCTTATCATCAAAACTAATTTGTTTGACTATGTATTTGCAGGAATACTTGAAGAAGTCTGTATGGTATCTGGATAGTGGTTGTTCTAGACACATGACAATTGTTAAACAATGCCTACACATATATAAAAAGGAGTCTAGTCCTAGGGTAGTATTTGGAGATGATTCTTCAAGGGATACTAAAAGATATGGCTCAGTGGATTGTAATGGAATCACTTTAACAAGGGTTGTGAGACCCCTAAAATCAGGCAAGGAAACACATAGGCAGCAAGGGGGTGCTACGTCATGGTACAAGAAACAATGAAATACTGTTGACACAGAGTTGACGTAATAAAAACATATACATTACATCATGAACATCAGAGTTTTTTAAACAAAGGGTCCCAGAGTTTTTTAAGCGGATAAATCTATTATTTAATCATGGTTTTGTAACATATTGTTACCAAAAACACAGAATAACTTCTGCCATCTTTTACCAAAACCAAAAAATCTTAAAAGTAACACAGAATTCTCCAAGTTACGGTAATATGTTGCGGGCTCCCATCCAAGCAAAATTAAGTATTATTACTTGAGATTAAACATGTAAAATCGTCAACACAAAGTTGAGTGATATTCATAGATTTAGCAGTAAAGGTGTGGAACACAAGCATTCATTTGTAAAACAAGAAATAGGGAAAATGGTTACGTACGATAACCATAGTCCAAAACTATTACTATTGCTATTTAGTTCATGAACCGAAGCTTAAAATTAATGTAAGTTCCTCTAGGGAGTATTCAGCCTAAATACTCAAGTAACAAATCAAATGTTAAATGCGTCAATGGTTAAACAACCACAATATGGGACGGAGATTGTCAGTCCTGATGGATCCACCCACAACATTCGCGCTTAGCAACACAAGTAAATTAACGGTTCAGAATCAAGAGAGAAAACTTAGGGGCTATAGACTAAAAGCAATAATATCAATGAAAAACTGTTGGAAATCATCAAGTTCTGGAAAGCATACAAGTTCTGGATAGCATACAAGTTCTAAATGAATGTGTTCCACCATGTAAAATCTCACCCTGCGTTTAGAAAAAATGTGCAAGTAGTAAAAAAGGGCTATCAACTCACCTTAAGCCACGAGGTAAGTGAACAAAGAACTCAGGAGCTGAGTAGAAAAAGTAGTAGCATGACGATCGCCGATGATATAGATACCCGGTAAAACACGAAAGCCGCAACCTATCAAATAAGGCGCGCACTTTATTAATATACTCAAGTATAAACTCATACTTAGTAGAATAAATTGTATAAAATCAAAACCATAGTATATATGCAAGAACAACCCACACAAGTGAATTTACTAGACGCTTATATAAGACTATGTCATTAAGACAAGTGCTCCCGAAAACACTCAGCCGGTACATACGAAATGTACCCGCTGATTTCCCATACTTAGACAACTCGGATTTTTATGTAACTTGGTGAAAAACTCAATCATAACCTGTATAAAACTCAGATTAAGTTTTATCGAAATATTTGCATTTTAGAACCACCTGCTCAACACATTTCTTGACTCCAAATTCGGACAATTTTGTACCTTTGTATTGCCAAACCAATTTGACCCAATTAACCGTTACTATTTGTAAACTTGACACCTAAGTTTGAAAATATACTCAAGACCCCAGGTTTAGAGCCTAAGAACAGCCCTTGAACCTTTTTAAAACTCATTTTATAGTCCCCAATATTTGACCAAATATCGACAACAATTTCGTGTTGTGTCGATACTGGCCTCCCGGTTCACGAATATTCAAACTAGTGTAACTTCCTTCTCGTTTTGAGTTAGAAGGCCTACTTTATATCAAAACGAAGCTTAAGAAAATCTCTACAACAAAATCTAATCAATATAATTCCAACTCAGGCCTAAGACTTCTAAAATTACCTTTAAACCTGCTGTCCTTAAATTACCTTTTTAAATCTCACATCAAACCCACTTTCTATTCCATTCGATCATTACTATACCTTAATATCAACCTACAACTATTCTAATCTAATTCTAACATTCCTAGATCACTTGTGTATCCAATACTTCCAAATCAAACACAAAAAATTACACATGCAATAATCAAAACTCATGATCAAGATCATAAACAACACATGTAATTTAGTTTAATAGATCAAACAACCAAAATTTTATGAAAATTAAAAGTCAATGCATGTAAGTAAATATTATACCAAAATGATCACTATTGAATTTGCAACATGGGTCTTTATTCAGATTATCATGAATCAAGATCAAAATAAAAAATTTGGGGTGTTTTTGGTTGGTTGAAGTCACGGCAAAGGAAGAAAAAGAAGAGAGGGAGAGAAAATTTTGAGTGGAAATGTTACGTGTGTGTTTTTTTGAAAAAAATTTACTTTATATATGGTAGGTGAAGGTAGTTTTTGCAAATAATTCATTCTTTTAGACTAAAGTGTAAAACACTAGTTAAAAAGCGGGAATGACTAATAGTCAATTTTTAAAATATTGACGGGACTCGGGGTCGTAAAAATACTTTTTAAAAGTTAAAAACGCACAAAAAATATAATAATATAGTTCATGACACGACTTAATACGCAATTGAAATTGAGAACATCAAAAAATCAAGTATCGAAACAATCGATATGTAACACCCCCATTGATGAGATGGCATTTGTACAGGATCTCATCGTTATTTTCGGGCTTTAAATGCATAAAAATGTCATAAAATACCATATATATGCTTGTGTTTGTTTACTTGTGTGTTTTAGGTATGGATATCGTGAAAAAGACAAAAGATCACAAGAAACAAGGAAAAACGGACACAAGAAACGAAGCCGTACAAAGAACCAGGCCCTAGTTCATGATTTATTCAAGAAAAACCCTTGAAGACTTACAGATGTACAAGATTGATCCTCAAAATATGAAGAAATGACACTTATAACCCTTGTATATTCATAATTACAAGTTTGGTCCCTTAAGTTTGTCAAAATTACAAAATGGTCCTTCAACTTTGAAGAATTGGCAAGTTTAGCCCCTCGACAATTCTAAATTGTCAGCAATGGTCCCTCATAAATTCAAAGAACCAATAAAGACCTTCAAAGAAGGGAAATGTCCAAGATCAGCCCTTGAAATATTCAAAAATGGCAAAACAAACCCTTATTACAAAGTTTTGTGCCAAAAATGTGAAGTTGAAAACTTAACTAACAAAGGAAAACGGGTTAGAAGGCTTAAAAACTTGTTTTACCACTTTTCCCAAAACATAAGGACCATATATGTCAATACCCAAAGTTCAAATGGCACAAACACATGCCAAACACTTCACACCCCCTTATTTCGGATCAAAGTTACCACTATTCACCATTCATCCCACCCAGAATTACCTTCACTTAAACAAAGGGTAATTTGCAATTAACCTTACCCACGCTTGATTCACACATGCAGAAACCTATCCCACACCCAAAACCCTCACCTCCACTCACTAAAGAGCCCCACACTCAACCTCGTCCACCTATCACATCACAACTTAACCTCCAAGGAATGCCACGTGTCAAAATCAACAGCACACACTCCTTACTTGGTTACAAAGCTAAAATGAACAATTTGGATGCATTTGGACAGCTCAATATCAAAATTCGTCTAGAAGATTCAAGGGCATTTTAGGGACTTTATAGCTAGGGTTTTCTCATTGTAATCTCAGCCCTTGTGACCTATATAAGGACTCCTCAACTTGTGAGAGAGCCTTGTTCTAGTTTTACCTTTTAAACATTGTAATTCCTTTTTAAATTTTATAAAAGTTTGTATTTTAAGAAAATTGTAATTCCTTTTTATGTTTTTGAAAGTTGGTGTTGTTTAAGGGTAATTCTGAGTTCCAATATATGTTATAAGTGTGCTTGAATCTTTTGGTTCAAGGACGTTTTTGTTTGGTAAGGTTTTCAAGTTTGAAAAAAAGCTTGAAAAGAGGTTTCTGATTTTGCTATTTTTGTTGTACTAATCCTTAACCAAAAGCTATAAGCTCTTACAAGCTTGTTGACACCAAGCTTGTGAAGGGATTGGAGCCTTTGGTTGGGCTGTTTGTTCATTGTGTTGAAGAAATCAAGCCCTTGAGTTTCTGCTTTGAAACATCAACCAAGGAAGTCATTCATCTTCTTTGTTGAAGTACCTTGGTCTTGTTCTAGTTGTTGAACAAGGTCCAAGGAGCATTGCTGGTCCTCCTAGGATGTTGTGGAGGACAGGTATAAGCTCTTGTTAAGATTCCTCTAAAAATCACATGTTATGGTCTGTTTTATGTTTTGCTATGTGATTTGGTGATTTTGTGTTTGTGCTTTGTGTTTTATGGTTGGTATCTGTTAGTTGTCAGCTAGTGTAGCTATTTGATCATTAAAATCAGTAGGTTGTTTGAAGGATTAAGAAGTTTGTTTGAAAAGTGCTTATTAAAGGATTGTTTGGGATTACTAGTTCATAAGGCCTTGTGGCCTTGTGCCCTTGGTTCTTAGGGTTTAAAAAGTCTAAACAAGTCATTTTGAACAAGTTTTAGTCATTGGTTAAGTTTCTGAAAGTTTGGAAAAGGGAATTCAAGTTTTGCACAAATCTGATAAAAGGTGTTTTGAAATTAGTCAAACACATCAGATCCAATAACTTCTTTGTTTGTTGGATCTAAGGTATGAAATCAGGTTTGGGAATAGTTAGGGTGATAAGCTATCTATTGATTATCTAGTTGTTGAATCTGGTGGCTTATTGAGTGTGCTTTAGCTTATCAAAGTTGGCTGAAGTGGTCATTTGCATCAGCAAAGTGACCACCTCATTTTGTGCTTGCATTTGAGATTCTAGTGTATGCCCTACTTGTTTATTGCTTGGATCTTGTTTATGTGCTGCTTGTGAGTGAATTTTGCTATTTGGTGTGCCTTGTATGTGGCTTATAAGCTAACTGGCTTATTAAGCCCTTTTTGGGGGTACTAAAATGGCTCTCACTGACACCATCTACGAGAAGGTGAGGTCGTCTTTATTTCCATCCGCCATACGGTTCGTTTGATTCACAAGGACTCCTCCTTGAGTTCTTCAAAAAAATTGCTTATAACAAGCCCTTATACCATCCCTGATCATTTGGTGAACTTTGGAGTACTTTGACTTTGGTCAAATAAGCACATATTGGCTTATTCTTGAGAACTACTTATTGGTACATGCAACAACTTGGCTTTTGTAATAGAAATCATTTTTCTTAGCTTAATAACAAGTCTGGAAGGTTACAAGTCTTTTGGTTAAGCTTTTGCTAGAAAACTAGCTTATTTGGCTTTTTCAGCCATATTATTGGTTCTCACAGCTTATTCTACTTGGCTTTTTGAGATTTTCTTGATGGATTATTCTTAGTTAAGCTATTTGTGAACTTTTGCAACAAACCAGAGCTTTTGAAACCCCCTAAAACTCTAACCCGACGATTTTGTCGTTTAGTGGATTTCTATTTTGCTTATTTCTGGCTTATTGAGTGAGCCTTTTAAAAATTTCTTGTCACAGATCTCTTAGGCATCTCAAAGAAGGTTGTGTGTTTAAGCAGAGGTTATGGCATTGGCTTATTGCTTAATGGGCTTATTGGCCCAATAAGAATAAGTTGTTTGTTATTTAAGCTGTGATAATCTCATTTTCAGCTTTTGGGCCTTCAGAATTTTGTGCTTAGAATTAAATTTTGTGTCAGATAGGGTTTTTTTAGGTCATTTGGGCCTAGTTTGACTTTTTGGACCCAAAAGCCCATTAGGGTTGACTGTTTTTGGTTTTACCCTATTTGGGGGGCCCATTAGGGGTATTTTGGTAATTTCACTTTCATTTTCTGATTATTTAGGTTAAAATAAACTAGTTTGCAAGTTTTTAGAATTTTTTATAATTTTTGGATTTTTAATATTATTTTATTATTAAATTTCAAATTTCACATTTTGCACTTTTATATTTTTCTTAGCTTAAATACATTAAAATAGGATTTTTGCAACTCTTAGATTAATTTTATCATATTTAGATTAATTTTTATAATTATTTTAAGTTTTAATAGTTTTTAAATCATTTTAAATAGTTTTTATTAGTTTAAAAATTTATAAAAATAGTTTTAAATCTTTTTAGGTCATTTTAGAGGTTTACCAATTGAAAAATCTTTATTTGGGCTTTTTGATAATTAATTTGATTTTTAGGGCTTTAATTAGCATTTATAAATCAATATTTAGTTAATTAAAAGGTTTGAAAAAGTTTTGATCATTGGTAAACTCTTAGTTTATTTATTTTGATTTTTGGTAAATTTTTGGGAATTTTTAGAATTAATTTTTATTTTTGCTCTTTTTACGGTTTTACGTTTAGTCGTAGTAGTAATTAATTTCACGTCTTCGTCATTCTATTTTCTCATCCCCTTCTATCCAATATTAATCTCAAACAAATTACGAATTATTCACACACATATACCTCCTTGGGAAACGAACTTCATTAGGGTCATTTGTACATGGTTTTCCTAAACCGTCGTATTTAATACTTTCCCTACTTACCCCCTTTTCCTAAAGGTGTGGTAAAACTCTACAATCATTTTGGCGCCGCTGCTGGGTAGGTGTGTCGTGATTAATTTGTCTTGTTGTTTTTAATATTAACCATAAATAGTATTTGTATTAGTAGAAATCTACTAATACGTATTATCGTTTTTTTTGGTTTTTCTTGTGAAATTATTATTACTATATTGTATTAAGTATCACAATCAAAACAAAATATCTCCAAAAGTGTGAAAACATAACCTTAATTGGGATTTGATCTCCTAATTATTGTATTCGAATCTCAAACAAAAAGAAAAAGGCAAAAATAGATAAATACTTTCGTGAAGCTCGATTTTGAAAAATACAAACTATAGGGTGGGTATAAGGCGGGTATTATAAAATATACCCTAAAGAAAAAGGCTCTTAAGTGCTTCGCGCCGCCTCGGTTCCCCGCTTGCTTGTGAGTATTTTGAGATTGAATGCTAATCGAGGGTTTTTCCGCCCAAAGTATTATCACGTATCATATATATTTGCTTGGTTTTGTTTGTGATTAAACCCACTTGAACAATTTGGTTTTCACCAAAGTTCTAAAGTCATTCGAAGGCGTTCACTCTACGTGATCGTTTTCATTCTTTTGAGGCTTCTTTAATCAAGAGTTTGATTCGAGGAGAGATTTGGTAGATTTTTGTCTACGAAGATACACCAAAATCCAAAAAAATTAAAAACAATCAAAAACACAAAAAAATTGAAAATTCACAAAACACCCAAAAAAAAGAATCTTCTTTACTTACCTCCCATTCTAAGTGAAGTTTATGCTAACTCGTAGTCAAGCTAAACGAGCTCGTAAACGTCGTCAAAATCAAGGAAATTAAGAGACGTTGATTGAAGAACAAACTCCAATTGTTGAACCTATTGTAGAACAAGAAGTCGTCATGGCTAATCGTACTATGATGGAGTTGCTTCAAGCACCCACCAAGGGTTTTGGAAAAGCCATTGTGATTCCCGCTATCCTTGCGGAGAATTTCGAGATTAAGACGGGTTTAATGTCGATGTTGCAAGCTAATAAGTTTAGAGGTCATGAGAAAGATAACCCGCATTACCACATAAGGAATTTTAATCGTCTCACCGCAACTAGCAAGTTTAAGGATGTTCCACATGACGCCATTAAGATGATGTTGTTTCCATACTCATTAGATGGACCCGCTAAAATTTGGCTTGAGAAAGAACCGCCAAATTTGATTTTGACATGGGGTGATCTCGTTTCTAAGTTTGTGAACAAATTTTTTCCACCATCTAAAACAACACATTTGAAAAATGAGATTTCAAGATTTGTACAACGAAATAATGAAAGTTTTTCAATGGCATGGGAACGAATTAAGGAAATGTTACATGAATGTCCACACCATGATTTATCAGAATTGCATCAAGTTGATACTTTTTATAATGGGCTTAATGATCATGAACGAGATTATTTGAATGTCGCCGCGGGTGGTAATTTTTTGTGCAACACGACCGATGAAGCTTTAAAGATTATCGAGAATAGATCTAAGGTTTACAACCCTCGTAACACACCGAGTGTTGCCAATATGGGTTCGTCATCGTCGTCATCGTCTCGTAGCATTAATGCCTTACATGATGAAGCTAATGAGGAAAATCGGTTTTTCGAAAGGTTTTCGAATCTTATGACTCATTGCAAAGCACAAGATGCTTTGAATTCCGCTTCGGTTAAAGAGGTTGATAAGAGTTGTTTGTCTTGTAGTGGAGCTCATGATCTTTCCGAGTGCATTACCGCCGGTGGTAACACTTCGAATGCTTACGTAGCAACGGGAACTTACAACCAAAACGGCCAAGGTTCCCGCCCAAATCAAAATGCTAAAACTATCGAAACAACAACCAAAGTGGTGGTTATCAAGGCAATTCACGTAACTACAACAAAGGGAATTATCAAAGTGGGAATGGACAAGTTGCAAATCAAAACCAAAACCGTGATTTTCAAAACACTACACAAGATTTTCAAAATGCTCACACTAAAAATCTTCAAGGATAATTTTTGGATTATGCTAAAGCAAATGATGCTAAGTTTGATAATATGCAACGTGAGATGATTAGCTTAAGATCCGAGTTGAAAAACGATCTTAAAAACGAACTTGCTAATAAACTTAAGACTCATGCTAATAAAATGGAAGGAAACGTTCAACGTATTCAACAAAATAAACAAAAGATGGAACAAGGACACCATGAGATTAAGCAAGAATTGTTAAAAGCGGATGCTAGGCAATCAAAATTTGAAGACCGAATGGCAAGAATGTTTAAAGCAATCATGTGTAAACCCTCTTCCTCGGGTGGTCTTCCTAGTGATACCATTGCAAACCCGAAGGGAGAAATGAAGGTTATTACTACACGAAGTGGTAAAACTTTCAAGGAACCAATTTCTCGTCCAAGTACTTCTACGGAGAAGGAAATCGAGAAAGAGCCCGAGGTGATGGTCGAAAAGGAGCATATTACAAGCCCACAAAGTACCGCTCAAACCACACCTACGGTTGAACCAATACCAATTATGGAACCCGAGATTCCAAGGCCGTTGCCTAATGTCCAACCCACACCACCCTTACCTTACCCTTCGAGACGAAACAAAGAGAAATTGCAAGAACGTAACAAACAACAAATTGAACTTTTTATAAAAATGTTTCAACAAGTGCATTTTGATGTGAGTTTAGCCGACGCATTGTTATATATGCCTCGTTTCGCTTCCACTTTAAAGTATGATGAGCGATAAGGAAAAGCTTTCAAATCTTGCCAATTGTTCTTCGGTTTATCTTAACCGCATACCGTAAAAAGTTGGTGACCCCGGAAAGTTTTTCATTCCTTGTGATATACAAGATATGAAAGAATGCCTCGCCTTGGCCGATCTTGGTGCGAGCATTAATTCGATGTCTTTTTCCATTTGGAAATCGCTTTCGCTTCCGGCTCTTACTCCTTCGAACATGTCTATCGAGATGGCCGATCATTCTACGATTTTAGCATATGGAGTAGCCGATGATGTTTTCGTGAAAGTGGGGAAGTTCTACTATCCTGTTGATTTTATAGTAGTTGACATCCCCGCGGATCCTCAAGTTCCTCTAATTTTAGGTCGTCCATTTGTAGACATTCTCGAGATCGCTTATCGACGTTTATGCAAGAACTGTCACTTTGAGATTCAACGAAGAGGAACTTGTTATAAACGCTACTCAAAACTCAAAACCTTCTCATGTATATGCAATCGCTACCATCAATCACATTGACTTAGTTGATGTGGTTTGCGATGAGTTTTCACAAGAAGTGTTAGGTTTTTCCGATAGCTCGTCAAGTGGCAATCCCACTATTTTGGATCCGATTCTTGCTAATTCTACACCAAATCTTACTCCATTCCAAAGAGGCGATTTTACTTCAAATGAAATCGACAATGAAGATGAGGTGATTATTAGTGATGATACTTCTATTCCACCATTTCTTCCGCCGATGGAAGTTATGAGTGTTGAGCAAAAATCTTTAATCGAGGAACCACATATCCTTGAATTGAAAGATCTTCCTTCTCACCTTGAATACGCATTCTTAGAAGGTGATGACAAGTTGCCAGTTATTATTGCAAAAGGTCTTGCTAATGATGAAAAAACCGAGCTCTTGAAAGTTCTTAAAGCTCATAAAGGGGCAATTGCGTGAAAAATTTCCGACATTAAGGGTATCGACCCAAAATTTTGTACTCACAATATTTTAATGGAGGAGGACTACAAACCCGTAATTCAAAGTCAAAGAAGGGTAAACCCCAAAATTCACGATGTCATAAAAAAGGAAGTTTTGAAACTCCTTGACGCGGGAATGATTTATCCTATCTCCGATAGCCCATGGGTGAGCCCAATCCATTGTGACCCTAAAAAGGGAGGAATGACCGTTGTGCCCAACAAAAACAACGAGTTAATTCCCACTCGTGTTGTGACCGGTTGGAGGGTGTGTATTGACTACCGAAAGTTAAATGACGCCACTCGTAAAGACCACTTTCCTTTTCCCTTCATGGATCAAATGTTGGAGCGACTAGCGGGAAATGAATTCTATTGCTTTTTAGATGGTTTTTCCGGTTACTTTCAAATCCCTATCGACCCTCATGATCAAGAGAAGACTACGTTTACGTGTCCTTATGGAACGTTTGCTTATCGTAGGATGCCTTTCGGACTTTGTAATGCACCGGGTACGTTTCAACGGTGTATGATGGCTATATTTCACGATATGATCGAGAAGTCGATGGAAGTATTTATGGATGACTTTTCGGTGTTTGGCAATTCGTTCATGTTGTGTTTATCTAATCTCGAGCAAATGTTAAAACGTTGTGAAGAAACCAATCTTGTGTTAATTGGGAAAAATGTCATTTTATGTGTAAACAAGGAATCGTCTTAGGACATAAGGTCTCGAAAGCGAGGATTCAGGTCGATAAAGCTAAGGTAGACGTCATCGCCAAGTTACCTCACCCCAAAACCGTTAAGGGAGTTAGGAGTTTCCTAGGCCACGCGGGCTTTTATCGTCGTTACATCAAAGACTTTTCGAAAATCTCTCGACCTATGACACACCTTCTCGATAAGGATGCTCCTTTTAACTTTAATGAGTATTGTGTTAGAGCTTTCGAAACTCTTAAAAGGAAACTTACTGAAGCTCCCATTCTTGTTGCTCCTAATTGGGAATTACCCTTTGAAATCATGTGCGATGCAAGTGATTATGTTATAGGGGCCGTCTTAGGGAAACGTTATGAAAAGCATTTCCGTCCTATCCATTATGCTAGTAAGACGATGACCGAGGCTCAATTAAAGTACACCACAACGGAAAAGGAATTCCTTGCCATGGTCTATGCTTTTGAGAAATTCCGACCTTATCTCGTCTTAACTAAAAGCATCGTGTATACCGACCATTCGGCTATCAAGTATCTCTTAGCTAAGCAAGATGCTAAGCCGAGATTGCTTTGTTGGATGCTCCTCCTCCAAGAATTTGTTGTCACCGTGCTTGACAAAAAAGGAGCCGAGAATCTAGCGGCCGATCATCTCTCTCGTCTAGAAGATCCTCACAAAGATGTTTTCGAGAACAAAGAAATCATCGAAACATTTCCTCTCGAGACTCTCGGTGTAGTGAATTCTAAAGACACCACCCCATGGTTTGCCGACATTGCAAATTACCATGCGGGCAATTTCATAATCAAGGGTATGACGACACAACAAAAGCGAAAATTCTTTCGTGACGTCAAGTTCTATTTTTGGGACGACCCTTATCTCTTTCGGGTTTGTGCGGATCAACTCGTTCGACGTTGTGTTTTTGGTGTCGAAGCTTCTAACATCCTTAGAGCTTGTCACGAGGGACCCACGGGTGGTCACCACGCTGCTAATCTCACGGCTAAGAAAGTGTTCGATGCCGGCTTCTTTTGGCCTTCTATCTATCGTGATGCACACGCACTTGTGAAGTCGTGTGATTCGTGCCAACGTCAAGTAAAATCGTCTCAACGTGATGAAATGCCGCAAAACATAATTCAAGTGTGTGAGATTTTCGACATCTGGGGCATAGACTTTATGGGGCCGTTCCCATCGTCTCATGGTAACAAGTATATCCTCGTCGCGGTCGACTACCTTTCTAAGTGGGTGGAAGCTAAGGCTTTACCTACTAATGATGCTCGTGTGGTAGTGAAGTTTTTGAAGCAACTATTCTCTCGGTTCGGAACCCTTCGTGCTATTATAAGCGATCGTGGAACCCATTTTTGTAATGACCAATTCGAGAAGGTCTTAAAGAAATATGGAGTTACTCATCGTCTTTCTACGGCTTATCACCCGCAAACGAGTGGGCAAGTCGAGGTTTCGAACCGAGCATTGAAGAGGATTTTAGAGAGGTCGATTGGAGAAAACCGTGCTTCATGGTCCGACAAACTCGATGATGCTTTATGGGCCTTTAGGACCGCTTATAAGACACCTATCGGTTGTACTCCTTATAAGTTAGTCTATGGTAAGAATTATCATTTGCCCATTGAATTGGAGCACAAGGCATATTGGGCCCTAAAGCATGCAAACTTTGACTTGAAGACCGCGAGAGATCACCGGAAAATACAATTGAATGAATTGGATGAACTAAGAGACAATGCTTATGAAAATTCATTGATTTTCAAAGAAAAGACTAAAAAGTTTCATGATGCAAAGATTAAAAACCGGGTTTTTAACCTTGGTGATCAAGTGTTACTTTTTAACTCTAGACTTAAGATATTTTTCGGAAAATTGAAATCTCGTTGGTCGGGTCCTTTCACTGTTACACAAGTGTTTCCTTATGGTACCATCGAGCTAGCTCAAAATGATGGTCCTAACTTCAAGGTGAACGGACATAGGCTTAAGCACTACTTTGGTGGGGAAATTCCTTCAATGGTTGACCTCGACCAAGTCACCTTCCCCAATGATAATTAGCATTGAGGGGATCGAGTCGAGCTCATGACTCGGTAATAAAAAACAAGGTACCTCGTGGGGGAGATCCCATGCTTATCTTTTTATGCTTTCTAATAAATAATGAGAGGGGATTTGTGCCCTTCCAACTCGTTGTCTCGTTGTTGTTTGTGATTGTGTTATCTAGATCATCATCATCATCTACGACTGAAGAATCTCGTGTTCGTTTACGTGAGCCTCCATCGTTTGCTTGAAGAAGAAGTTTTTCACGAATCCATGACATATCCTTTATTGTTCTAACAATTATCTTTTAGCATAATTCATAAAACGGCTTTAGATATATTGTTGATCACCCTTTCCATGCTAGATCCTAAGCATTCAACTCTTCGTCTCTAGTATGGGGGTGCTCCACCTTTAGACTCGAAACATTGAGGACAATGTTTACTTTTAGTATGGGGGTGAATAGATACTTTCTTTGCTACGCCCTCACGCTTTCCAACTTTCAATGTTTTGTTTTGTTTTGTTGCTAATAAGGCTAAAAATGGCCAAATTTTAAAATTTTTCTTAGTTCTAATAAGTGTTTTTAAGACACGAATGTATGTTTTCCGATGGGTAGAATAAGAGCTAATTGTTGACTTGATGGGAATTTGGATCCCTTTACATTCCTTAACCCGCTCAATTCAAGTTTTGCTAGAATTTTATATAGGTAACTTTAAAACGCGAAAGTCTTAGCTCATTCGGGTTAAGAACAAGAACTTTTCGCAAGTTCCTGTAATTGATCCTAGAAAGTCACTTATCAAGGGAACTATAAAATGCATTCTCTAAACTTGAAAAAGTCCAAAAAAATGCAAGATCCTATAGGTGGCTTGAAAACCCAAAACTTTGATTTGATATAGTCTTAATGAAAGCTAATCCAAATTTGGCTTAATTTTGACTTGCATGGCTAAGTATTCACGAGTCTTTTTAGTTAGAGGTCTTATATAGTGAAGAACGAGAAATGATAGAGTTAGAGAAGTGATCATGCTAAACGTAGAACATGAAAATGTTCTTTCAAAAACTCATATGTTTTTAATGTGGCTTTTTCTTCCCATAAGATCAATGCATTAGAAATAAAAATAATTGCAATAATTAAGGTCGTACGATTTAAAAGGTTACTTAGCTTCTAGCCCAAGATCGTTTAAAAGTTGCTCGGGGTTGAATAGAGTTCATAGCCAAGGCGTAACTTATTGAAGCGGGACGCGAAGATTGGTAAAGATCCAAATAGGCCCTAACAAGGTACGAGGAGCTCTATTTTTGCTAAAGATCCAAGATGATGTGAAGTATCATTGTTCCAAAATCAATATGAAGGATCGAGACACACGACGAAAAGCAATTACTCCTCCAAAAGATCATGGAGAAAGTCTATCCAAAAATACCCTTACAAGGTATAAGGATAAATATATCCAAGTCCGAAAAGGAGGCGGATCGTTGTATATCAAAGTCAAAAATAAAGATTGAAGAAAAATGATGAAGTCGTGGTCCAAATATGAAGAATCTCTCAAAATCGTCAAGTGAAGAAATTCCAAAATATGAAGAGAATACCATAATTTCAAGAACGTCTTCCCAAGATTTGAAGTATGAAATACATGCCAAATATCGGTCCGAGAAAGGTCTCAAATCATGAAACGAGTTATGCCAAGATATGCATTTAAGGAGATACACGAGAAGCCGTTTTAAAAGATTTTGTCCTTCGGCTAACTATCGATTAAATCGTGCTACTTTGCTTTCGGACTAATAAATACTCAAATAAGTCAATATGAATCACTTGTGATCCATGACAAATAGTTAAAAAAATGTTAGTAACCCATTTCCTTTTATAATAACTAGGATTGCGGAGAGAAAAGTATTACACAATTTGGATGTATGAGTAGTGTTAGCATTGTGACGTGTACCAACAATGATCTTGTTTTTGCACTTAGCATGGAATGTATGACAATAAAGGATGACAAAATTTACTCTATGGGACATTTACTTGTTTCTATTCATTAACCATTAAAGTCACATTCGTGATGAAAATCATACATTATGTCTTTACACATCTTCATAGTATTGTTGCAAGTTCTTTTTCTTCTCAAAAAGGATAATAAAATTGAATTTTGGTGATGCTTAGATACTTTATCCTAGCATTGCGTGAGGGCATGGCAATGGCTTAGTATGGGGGAGTGATGAGATGGCATTTGTACATGATCTCATCGTTCTTTTCGGGCTTTAAATGCATAAAAATGTCATAAAATACCATACATATGCTTGTGTTTGTTTACTTATGTGTTTTAGGTATGGATATCGTGAAAAAGACAAAAGATCACAAGAAACAAGGAAAAACGGACACAAGAAACGAAGCCGTACAAAGAACCGGGCCCTAGTTCATGATTTATTCAAGAAAAACCCTTAAAGACTTGAAGATGTACAAGATTGATCCTCAAAATATGAAGAAATCACACTTAAAACCCTTGTATATTCATAATTACAAGTTTGGTCCCTTAAGTTTGTCAAAATTACAAAATGGTCCTTCAACTTTGAAGAATTGGCAAGTTTAGCCCCTCAACAATTCTAAATTGTCAACAATGGTCCCTCATAAAGTCAAAGAACCAATGATTACCTTCAAAGATGGGAAATGTCCAAGATCAGCCCTTGAAATATTTAAAAATGGCAAAATAAACCCTTAAAACCCTTATTACAAAGTTTTGTGCCAAAAATGTGAAGTTGAAAATTTAACTAACAAAGGAAAACGGGTTAGAAGGCTTAAAAACTTGTTTTACCACTTTTCCCAAAACACAAGGACCATATCTGTCAATACCCAAAGTTCAAATGGCACAAACACGTGCCAAACACTTCACACCCCCTTATTTCGGATCAAAGTTACCACTATTCACCATTCATCCCACCCAGATTTACCTTCACTTAAACAAAGGGTAATTTGCAATTAACCTTACCCACGCTTGATTCGCACATGCAGAAACCTATCCCATACCCAAAACCCTCACCTCCACTCACTAAAGGGCCCCACACTCAACCTCGTCCACCTATCACATCACAACTTAACCTCCAAGGAATGCCACGTGTCAAAATCAACAGCCCACACTCCTTGCTTGGTTACAAAGCTAAAATTAACGATTTGGATGCATTTGTACAACTCAATATCAAAATTCGTCTAGAAGATTCAAGGGCATTTTAGGTACTTCATAGCTAGGGTTTTTTCATTGTAATCTCAGCCCTTGTGGCCTATATAAGGACTCCTCAACTTGTGAGAGAGCCTTGTTCCAGTTTTACCTTTTAAACATTGTAATTCCTTTTTAAATTTTATAAAAGTTGGTATTTTGAGAAAACTGTAATTCCTTTTTATGTTTTTGAAAGTTGGTGTTGTTTAAGGGTAATTCTGAGTTCCAATATATGTTATAAGTGTGCTTGAATCTTTTGATTCAAGGACGTTTATGTTTGGTAAGGTTTTCAAGTTTGAAAAAAAGCTTGAAAAGAGGTTTCTGATTTTACTATTTTTGTTGTACTAATCCTTAACCAAAAGCTATAAGCTTTTACAAGCTTGTTGACACCAAGCTTGTGAAGGGATTGGAGCCTTTGGTTGGGTTGTTTGTTTATTGTGTTGAAGAAATCAAGCCCTTGAGTTTCTGCTTTGAAACATCAACCAAGGCAGTCATTCATCTTCTTTGTTGAAGTACGTTGGTCTTGTTCTAGTTGTTGAACAAGGTCCAAGGAGCATTGCTGGTCCTCCTAGGATGTTGTGGAGGACATGTATAAGCTCTTGTTAAGATTCCTCTAAAAATCACATGTTATGGTCTGCTTTATGTTTTGCTATGTAATTTGGTGATTTTGTGTTTGTGCTTTGTGTTTTATGGTTGGTATATGTTAGTTGTCACCTAGTGTAGCTATTTGATCATTAAAATCAGTAGGTTGTTTGAAGGATTAAGAAGTTTGTTTGAAAAGTACATATTAAAGGATTGTTTGGGATTACTGGTTCATAAGGCCTTGTGGCCTTGTGCCCTTGGTTCTTAGGGTTTGGAAAGTCTAAACAAGTCATTTTGAACAAGTTTTCGTCATTGGTTATGTTTCTGAAAGTTTGGAAAAGGGATTTCAAGTTTTGCAAAAATCTGATGAAAGGTGTTTTGAAATTGGTCAAACACATCAGATCTAATAACTTCTTTGTTTGTTGGATCTAAGGTCTGAAATCTGGTTTGGGAATAGTTAGGGTGATAAGCTATCTATTGATTATTTGGTTATTGAATTTGGTGGCTTATTGAGTGTGCTTTAGCTTATCAAAGTTGGCTGAAGTGGTCATTTGCATCAGCAAAGTGACCACCTCATTTTGTGCTTGCATTTGAGATTCTAGTGTATGCCCTGCTTGTTTATTGATTGGATCTTGTTTATGTGCTGCTTGTGAGTAAATTTTGCTATTTGGTGTGCCTTGTATCTGGCTTATAAGCTAACTAGCTTATTAAGCCCTTTTTGCCAAAATCTGTCATCAAAAGGTCAGCTGACCTCTTGATTCACAAGGACTCCTCCTTGAGTTCTTCACAAAAGTTGCTTATAACAAGCCCTTATACCATCCCTGATCATTTGGTGAACTTTGGAGTACTTTGACTTTTGGTCAAATAAGCACATATTGGCTTATTTTTGAGAACTGCTTATTGGTATATGCAACAACTTGGCTTTTGTAATAGAAATCATTTTTCTTAGCTTAATAACAAGTCTGGAAGGTTACAAGTCTTTTGGTTTAGCTTTTGCTAGAAAACTAGCTTATTTGGCTTTTTCAGCCAGCTTATTGGTTCCCACAGCTTATTCTACTTGGCTTTTTGAGATTTTCTTGATGAATTATTCTTAGTTAAGCTATTTGTAAACTTTTGCAACAAACCAGAGCTTCTGAAACCCCCTAGAACTCTAACCCGACTATTTTGTCGTTTAGTGGATTTCTATTTTGCTTATTTCTGGCTTATTGATTGAGCTTTTTCAAAATTTCTTTTCACAGATCTCTTAGGCATCTCAAAAGAAGGTTGTGTGTTTAAGCAGAGCCTATGGCATTGGCTTATTGCTTAATGAGCTTATTGGCCTAATAAGAATAAGCTGTTTGTTATTTAAGCTGTGATAAGCTCATTTTCAGATTTTGGGCCTTCAGACTTTTGTGCTTAGAATTAAATTTTGAGTCAAATAGGGCTTTTTCAGGTCATTTGGGCTAGTTTGACTTTTTGGGCCCAAAAGCCCATTAGTGTTGACTATTTTTGGTTTTAGCCCATTAGGGGTATTTTGGTAATTTCACTTTCATTTTCTGATTATTTAGGTTAAAAACTAGTTTGCAAGTTTTTAGAATTTTTTTATTATTTTTGGATTTTTAATATTATTTTAATATTATTTTACTATTAAATTTCAAATTTCACCTTTTTGCACTTTTTATATTTTTCTTAGCTTAAATACATTAAAATAGAATTTTTGCAACTCTTAGATTAATTTTATCATATTTAGATTAATTTTTATAATTATTTTAAGTTTTAATAGTTTTTAAATCATTTTAAATAGTTTTTATTAGTTTAAAAATTTATAAAAATAGTTTTTAATCTTTTTAGGTCATTTTAAAGGTTTACCAATTGAAAAATCTTTATTTGGGCTTTTTGATAATTAATTTGATTTTAGGGCTTTAATTTGCATTTATAAATCAATATTTATTTAATTAAAATGTTTGAAAAAGTTTTGATCATTGATAAACTCTTAGTTTATTTATTTTGATTTTTGGTAAATTTTTGGGAATTTTTAGAATTAATTTTTATTTTTGCTCTTTTTACGGTTTTACGTTTAGTCGTAGTAGTAACTAATTTCACGTCTTCTTCATTCTATTTTCTCATCCCCTTCTATCCAATATTAATCTCAAACCAATTACGAATTATTCACACACATATACCTCCTTGGAAACGAACTTCATTAGGGTCATTTGTACACGGTTTTCCTAAACCGCCGTATTTAATACTTTCCCTACTTACCCCCTTTTCCTAAAGGTGTGGTAAAACTCTAGAATCACCTATTTTTACCTTTACGCAGCTGAACATTGATCTGGGGTATTATTTCATAGAACACACGTCATACTAATAGAAAATAACTCAAAAGAGTGATGAAATCAACTTTCTTTATATTTCATTGAAAAATCAGAATTTTACAATATGAGGTTCCCAAAATCTAGAATAATTTCAGTCTTGTGCCTCTGCATGCCATCATTGTGCTGCTCCATGCTATCAGTCACGATTATCTGAAATATATGCTTAAAGTTAACATAAAGGTTGAGTGAGTTCATAGTTTTTAAAAATCAGTTTGAATACAAGATCCTTTTCCTGAGCTATGTTGTTATTTGCTCGTAAGTTTGAATAAAATGATGATTTAATTGCACTAAGCTCATGATACCGCGACTAGACATAGGAACCAACAGTTTTCCCTTATGAGGAAGTCTGCCAAACTATCTGGATTAGCAAAATAAAGTATGCATGTTTTACCACTGAGGTGCTAGCAAGTGCGACTTGCCCAGACAAGAGATGACAGTCTCCAATAGTACTATTTATGATATTAGCGCTCATTCCGAGAAATGACTAGCGGTTCACAATTTAAAACGGACTTTCATAGGCAGCAGTAAACATAGTGTCAATGAATCATATCTAGAAAGCATACCAAAAACACTTGTATTCCATTTTAGCATATATCCCCTCATGAGTTTTGAAATCATTTACAAAGCATTTAGAAGTGAGGATATGAACTCACTTTATGTCCATAGAATCCGAGCTATAATCAGATATATTTCATTCACATATAATCAGCTTGATCATACAAACCACAACTTGGTCTCATAAACAATAGCTTGATCTCACACAAACCTGAATTAATACATTGCGTATAGTATCAAGTCTTTGATGATTTTTAGTTCAATATTGTTAAGTGTTGGTGATATTTTATTTTATTATTATTTGGTGGTAATTCTAGCACCAGTGTTTGGGTCATCATACTCAGAAGCCATTCTATAAATGTTTGAGGAGCGAGGACACTTTAAATCGTAAACCCATACACTCAGTCAGAATGTAATATCAAGATGGAACATCTTTGTACAAAGCTCCCTACTAACATGATACCTTCATTACTTCCTCATATTCATGATTAATTTATTTAGTTTCAAAGTTGGCAAAAATAGTCCTTTTGGTTACACTTTGGTATAATTATACTTTTAACCCCTAAAGTATATAGATTTAGTAAATTGCAATTTAAACCTTCAATATTTAACCTTAGGGCCTCAAACTTTCCAAAATTTATTATTATAGATTATAATTTCATAAAATGACACTTTTGGCCCAAAATGTTAAACAGTTTCAAAAATGACAGTTTTAGTCCCTGAACTTGTAAAAATCACATAACAACCTCAAAAATGGACCAAATGATCTAGGATTTTAAAACAAAGTTTCAAAACATGTTTATAATCATAATAAAAACATTTCTTCATAATTATAGCTTTTTAAATGGGGTTTTGCTTATTATTTTATGTAAATTACAAAACTAGGGTTTTAAGACATCTTTAACTTATAACTTCCATTTAAATTGATGAAATGACTTAGTTTCTTTTATATTATCTTTCTAACATAATTTTGGTATTATAAAAACTCTAATAAAGTATAATAACAAGATCAAGGCTTAGTTAACAAAGTGATTACCTAGGATGCTCCAAAATGGCTCCTAAGGCTTCTTATGAGCACATCTTGCTATCAAAGCTTCAAGAGCTTCAATGGCTAGCTTCTAGACATGTTTTCTGGTCTTAGTACATGTCCTAGGATATATATAGAGGTGGAAAGAGAATGGGTAATAGAGGTTAAGAGAAAAGAGGGTGCAAGTTTCAAATGAAGTTCATATGTCCTATTTATACTAGTTTCAAGCCTTAGCCTCCAAGTAATGCCTTGAATCGTGTAAGAATCAGGTATTAGTGACTAGGGATGTCTAGGAAAGATCTATGCAAGTCTAGGAATGATTCATGAGGTCTAGGATCAAAATATCTAAGCATATGGTTAGTAATAAGCCATGAATTTTAAAGATAGGAATGAATATGTGTCATCTACAAGTAGCTTATGCACCTAATTGGAAAATATCTACAAAATATCCTAAATATCTGATCCTAAATTTATATTTAGGAGGGAAAGCATTTTGAATCATTTTTGGAGGGAAACACCAAAACCGGGTCCTAAATTAGGGCTTGTAACTTATGGTTTGTGTTTTTGGTTATTAGGGACTTGTGAAAGTGATTAGTGAATTATTAGGGCTTAAATATGGTTTAGATATTCTATTTAAGATATTTTAGTCTTTGGTTTGGAGTTTAACAAAGGTTTGATGTGAAAATGGGAAGTATACTTATGTAGATTAGGGTTTTCTAATGATCTAGGGTTTAATATTAGTAGATGTGATTATCCTTCAACTAACTACTGATGTAAACTCAATTTTTACATCCTACATTGTCCTCAATGTGTTCATGAAGTCCCTACATTAGTTTTATTAAGTTATTCTAAGTAAACATGTCCAAAGGGTGAAAATACTCATTTTGACCTAATTTACAAGCCATGCATTGAAATCTTGTACCTTGTGCATTAGGGTACTTGTACATTGTCTTAATATAATCTTATAACCTTAATGAAGTCCTATAAATATTTATATACTTGTCCAAAAAGAACTAGGTAGTGATTCCATGTAGATTTCTTAATATTAGGGTTTTTAGGTCATTAATCCTAATGATTTTCTATCTTGGGTAATTAGTGTTTGTACCTTTATAAATACTTATTCTAGGGCTTATATAGTATTTTTATAACTTCTAGGGATTCTACATTTTTAGTTTAAGAGTTTGTATAGTTTGATCATATTTTAGGGACAATTATGGGAGCTTAAGATCCTATGCTTTGATAACTTTTACTTTATGCTTTACCAACTTGTAACTTGAATTGAAATAAATTTATATTCTTAATATGATGTATATTTGAGTTTTATAATTTATGGCAAAAGATTAGACTCTAATTCAATGTGAAATGGATTTTATATGCTAACCTTGGTTACTAGGTCTTAACTTGTAATTAGCCTTGGATTAGTGAATATTAGCATTTTGTGATCAATTAACTTTCCTTTATTTGATAGATTGTAAGTAGTATATTGTTTTTGATAATAGTACATGGATTTTATGTAGTTACATTGCTTGAAATATTGTTTACCAAGGGTTTCTAGGTGGTGATCTAGACTATTATGTACAATTACTTGTACTAAGCTTTGTATGGTTTGTTCTTGCCATTCTTAGGTATTATTATGTCTTCAAAGTATAGTTTACAACTTGTTTATATTCCATGATGACTTATTCATATTTATTCTCCATTCATTGTTTACCGTCTTGAGTTTACAACTCATTTATAGGGATTCTAGGGTTTTTAAGGGAATTTAGGGTATCAAAGTTATATTTGAGATGTTCTTATTAATATTGAACTTATTAGATCACTTTTAGTTCTTAGACTTGATATTGTATTGACAACATGTAGGAATATGTTGTAATGGCAGTTCAGGTTGTGAGAAGCAATTCATCTTACCAAGTAAGGTACAAAAAGCAAAAATTTCTAGCCAAATTTTCATATTGAGACAGTCATAGCTTATAACACTTAAGTGAAATTTGAGGATTGTCACAGTCTCTCCCACTTAAAGGAATCTCGTCCCAAGATTATAAGGGTAACATAGCATATCAAGGGCAAACATAGCTCTTAGGTGTTCAAATTCTTTCTTAGAATTTTATTCACATATCAAGAAAACAGCTTTACTGTTGGTATTTTAGTCTTAAATCAATCATTTAATCACATAAATTTTCTTTCAGATTCCGAAATATGAAAAGGATTGTGATTGTTGCTGAGTTATTTGGGAAACTCTTGTTAATATGTCACTGCTTAATTCAAAATCTTGAATTGATTATCTCATTTTTTAAAATCAATTTGGGTAATTGATAGAGAAAAGATCCTTTTCAACTAGATACTGTTTAATATGGTGTAGTTTCTCATTCACAGTGAGAAATGTTTATCAAAAGAGTCATTCTAATTTACCATTTAAATCTAGCAGTTACCTAACGGTAACTATTCAACGCTCTACGAAGTTCTATTCTAATACAATCTTTCCAATATTTTTAAGAACTAATTTGGGTTTTGTAAGTTGAAAATCTCCAACTTTAGCCCAGCAAATACGTGAAGGGCACTTCTTTCGATAAAGTGCTTCAAGTAGTATTGCTTTAATTCTAGCATGAAAACTATTGTTATACGGGAAAAAATTTCCAATGGCAAGTGTCCTTTCCAAAACTTATAACACATACCTGGAGTATATAGTTTAGTATTTGGGTAGTTCTTCCACTTAACACATTAGTACACACAAATTTTGAGTAATACTTTTAGGATCAAGATGTGAAACACTCGTCACGATCTTAGGTGATAGATATTGATTCTCTATGTCAACAGATTATTTCTTGTATAATCTCATCAGAGTTTCCATATTATCAATTTCCTAAATAGGAATAATTCCTATAGTTCTGGTAAGATAATTGACAATGATCCGGATGGCATCATGTCTACCACTTTGAGTTACGTTACTATTCGTTCACATAAAGCTATGTTTTGTTATAATAAGTTCATGACCTCAAAACTAACGAAATTCAACGAAGTGACTGTCATGATAGATTGTCATGACAAGTAATCTACAGGCACATATTACCCATTAGTTCTTAATAGAGTATGCCCGATTACCCCATGTACAGGTAACACAAACAGGATTTGTTAAAACCGATAGATCTATTCACCATATTAGCGTACACGTAAGTGTCTAATGACTCATGAAATTTGGGTAGCAAGTAACAGTTTGGGCAGTCCACATAATAACATATTTCAGTAAAAGCACATAGTTTAAGAACACAAAAACACATGTATTCCGGTTTTATCAGGTCTATACTTGTCTTATATCGAATTTCATTAAGTCTATTTATAAATTCTCACTAACATAAAGATGCGTCCAACTTTATGCAAGGAAGAAATCATAAATTTTGTGATTTAAATTTATTTATTTGACTGAAGAAGCGTCCTAATTCAATCAAATAAACAGAATGTAAATCATTGACTTAGAAATTTCCGACATAACACAAATATAAACAAATATTCTGCCCTTAAGTTTCCTTTCTAAGTTGGCGTGTGTAAGACAAAAATGATTGTAGGTAAAATACGTCTTTTAGGAAAAAGAAAGTATGTATGGTAAGTATTAAGCGAGATGATTTAGGAAAATCAAATGCTAATGACCCAAAGTAAGTTCGTTCACCAAGGAGGACTAAAGTGTGTGTTTAATTTGTAAGTTTTGGATTAATATTGAGAGAAAAAGGGGAAAAGAAAATGACGGATTACCGTAAAAATTACACTAAGACGAAAAACGCGGATTCACGCAAAACTAGTTAAAAATGAAAATAACTCTAGATTTTCCCAAAAATTACAAAAAATTCCTAAAAATATAACTAAGGTTTAACAATGATAAAAACTTCTTGAAACGTTTTTAAATTAATTAATATTTAATCTTTAAATGTTAATTAAAGCCCTAAAAATTAAATAAATTAACAAAAAGCCCAAACAAAAGTTTTTCACTTTTTAACCTCAAAAATATTTTAATTAAGCTAAAAACTATTTTTCCAAAATTTTAAACCTAGTAAATCTATTAAAAATAATTAAAAACTAAAATTAAATATTAAAATAATATTAAAAATCAAAAATTTATAAAAAATTCTAAAAACTTGCAAACTAGTTTATTTTAACCTAAGTAATCGAAAAATAAATGTAAAATTACCTAAATACCCCTAATGGGGCCTCAAATGGGCCAAAACCCAAAACAGTCCACCAAATTGGGCTTTTTAGCCCAATAAGAAAAAATTCAATCAAATAAGCCTAAAAACTCCAGTCTGACTTAAAATTTGATTTTAAGCAAAAAAAACTCTTAAGGCCCAAAAGCTGAAAGTGAGCTTATCACAGCTTAATAACCAAACAGCTTATTCTTAATGGGCCAATAAGCCCATTAAGCTATAAGCTGATGCCATAAGCTGAAATTTAACACACAACCTTCTCTTGGGATTATAAAGATAGTTGTAAAAAGAAATTTTGAAAAAGCTCACTGAATAAGCTAGAAATAAGCAAAACACTTTTTCACTACACGACAAAATAGTCAGGTTAGAGTTCTAGACCACCTCAGGACTTGATTCTTTTTGCAAAAGCTTCTAAATGGCTTAACTAAGAATATCAACAATAAAATTTCCAAAAAGCCAAGTCAAATAAGCTGTAGGAGGCAACAAGCACTCTAAAAAAGCACAAAAAAGCTTATTTTCTAGTAAAAGCTTAACCAAAAGAGCTGCAAAATTCCAGTATTGATTATAAGCTAAGAAAAATGACACCTATCACTAAATTAAAGTTGTTGCACACACCAATAAGCTAAACAGATTCAATAAGCTTATTGACCAAAGTCAACAAAAGTCAAACTTTGTTTTCTTTGAACTATGGCTTTTAAGGCTGTTTAAGGCAGTGAAATAGCTTTAATGAAGGAAGGTTTTGAGTTCAAAAGCCAATGAACAAGCCTCACCAGTTGATGAGCTTGCTTAATTTTTGGACAGAAAGCTCAATAAGCCAAGTGAGCTTAAGAGCTTATGAGATAAGCTGCAAACACTTAAAACACAACAAGTAGGCACCAAAGAACAAGTTATAAGCAGAAAACCACACAACTCAGTTCAATAATAGCAAATCACATAGCATGCATTTTACTGATATACTTGACCAAAAAGTTGAGATTCAATAAGCTATAACTTTCTCTGTAAGCCACAAAAGTTCAAAACTAGATTATGTAGAGATGAACACCCACAAGAACTATAAGCAAACCAATTTTTAGACTTTAAAACCAACAAACAAACAAATTAGACCTTCTGATGTGTTTGACCTTGTTTTAAGCACAAAAATGGTGAGCATGCAATTTCTTGTTTATCTGTTTTCAACACATAGCAAAGCACAAATAACACTTAAAATGAACAAGAGATAAAGCAAGAGCAAAAGAACAAAAGGCCAAAGGCCTTAAGCCCTAACAGCAGACAAATCCAAACAACCCTTGATCCTACTAATTTCAAAGCAATTGTTGATTTTATCCTTGTAGCATGAAATTTTATGACTGAAATGAGTTACTATAAACCTATGTGACTGATTTAAGCACTAAGAACACAACTTGCATGCATATACCACCAATTCACATAGCATGCAATATTTTAACAGAAAAATGAAGGAGAGATTATTCAAACCTCCAAGATGCACATCCACACCTTGGAATCAAATAGCTTAGGTGCTAGCTAAACAAGCACTAGCTTTCCACTGCTAAGACCAAAGAAAGTCATAGCCCAAGGCTTGGACCTATGGTTAGCACAAGTAAATAGAATAAGGTGACAAAAAGTTCAAATCTTTGCAACACTTAGGTTCCCACAAGGCTTTGAATCCTCCCTTATGGCCTCACTACCCCTTAATCAGTCAAGATTAAGAGGTTACGATCATCCTTAAGCTCAAATAGCAAAGCTGTTGAACCACATGCACTTAGCAAAGCACTTGATAGATTTTGTTAAGAAAACTTGAACACTTCCCAAATATTTAAGCAGGTTTGATTGTGACTTATGTCACTTAAAGAAACACCTCAATGAACAATCCTCTCACAAGCACACACCACTTCTCTTTATCACACAAAGAACAAGGGATTCACAGGCTATTAGGAGATCTTTGGACTTGCTCAAGGTTTTGTTTAAGTACAAATT
Source organism: Glebionis coronaria (assembly GCA_025667525.1). Classification (NCBI taxonomy): domain Eukaryota; kingdom Viridiplantae; phylum Streptophyta; class Magnoliopsida; order Asterales; family Asteraceae; genus Glebionis; species Glebionis coronaria. Next base: position 169,579,805 of record CM046875.1, read on the forward strand.
CGTGACAAACAAAGACTTAGAACAATAACAAGATAATGGAACTCAGTTTTAAATCACAACACAAGACCACAACTTTCATTCACTGAAAAAGGGATTTACAAGGCTTCACAAAATGAAAAACTAAGAACAAGAACTAAGGTACTACACTGTTGTCCTTATATAGACCTTACAATGATTCTAGAAAGTTAAGGAAACAATAAAACCCTAGCTACTGAAGTTCCAAGTATGCCCTTGTCAACTTTTGAATTTGGATGTCATGTGAAGAGTTCTTGGCGTTTTGTTGATGCTGAGCTGTTATGGAGCAATCTCAGGCTTCCAATGACATGTAGGGACCAAGTAAATGTTATTAGTCGTCGGATGGGAACCTTGGTTTTGGCTATATGTTGAATACGAATAAGGAGTGGGCAGGGGAGACACGTGTAGCATTATTTGGTGATGGGGGGACCAAAATGGGGTTTGGGTTCGGATTAGCATATGATTAATCATAAATCTGAAGGAGATGGTGGTTTGATTTTTGATGCGGTTTTTTTGTACACTTTATTTTAGGAAAAACAAAGCGACAAAAGCGGGCAAGTAATAAGTATCACGTTTCGTGAAAAAAACGAATACCAACAATCGAGTTCGTTCTCGAGGAGGTATGGTGTTTAGCCAACAATAATATACGTTATTTATTCGAGGATTACGTTTTTGGAAAGAAAGAAAGAAAGGAAGACGGAGACGAATTACGCTCAAAACGTACGACGTAAAACATAAAACGCAACGAAAATTCGACTAAATTAAAAAAATTGATAACTTAATTAAAAATAAATTTATTAAACTTAAAAAGAAAAATAAAAACTAATTTAATAACAAAAATGGGCTAAGAAGTAAAAAGAAAAAATGAAAGCACGAAATAAATAACGAAAGTAAAAACGCGACTTTTTAAAGAAAATTATCAAATTAAAACTCAACAAAAGCAAATTTATTTTTTTCTACGTCCTAAATGACAAACGAAAATTTTCAGAAAAAGAACCACATTTTTTTTTACTTTTATATTTTTTATTATGAATTAAATACATTTTAAATTAACTAAATGCTTTAAAAATAATAAATGATTTTTCTAAAATTTGAAAAATTTACAGAAAATAATAAATACTAATCTAAATCCACGAAAAATAATAAGCTGAAAAGAAAAGACCCAAATAAGCTCGAAAAAAGCTTATTAGGCTGTTTAGCTTAAAGTAATACGAATAAAAACAAAGTATAAGAAAATAACAAAAGCAAAAGGAAACAAAATAGCTAAAGAGAGCAGATGGTTGGAGTGTGTGTCTGTTGCGTCTGTTGTTACCAGTAGGTCAGGGGTTCGAAACCCCCCTGTGGTGCTTTTGTATTCTTTATTTTTTTCATTATCAGGAAGTAAAAAAACGTATAGAAAGGAAATAAAAGGATGTATTAACCAAAAAGCTAAACAGTGTAGTTGGTTTGGTAGTGTGCAGTTGTGTTTGCTGGGAGTCTATGGTCAAGGGTTCGAGCCTCTGACTGCTACTTTGTGCAGATTTATTCTTTTTTACCAGTCACAGAAATCTCAGACAAAAAAAAAGGAAAACAACATCTTGTTTTTGCTGATCTAAAGGCAGATTGGTAGTAAGCAGATTACACAATAAACGCTTTAACAGTGGACTAATGGCCTAAAATCGAAGATAACAAAAAAAACAAGCACACAGGCAGAATACTATGCAGGGGGGCGTTTCGCTTGGTACACAGTCACGAACAGTACAAAACTCTCAAACACTTAAAAACAAACCACTCCACTGGACGAAAATAATTGTTGATTTCTAGACTTGTGTGTGCTTAGTTAAGCACAAAAACACAAGCAGGTCATATTTTCTAGTCTTTTGGTTATTTCGTTGTTATGGTCAGTGGCAGGCACAATCACCTCACCCACAAATCTCAATAAGATAGGCCATAAAATTGATCAACAATTCACAGTTAAACAAGGAGGTGCCCTTTAATGGTTTTATTTCCTTTGGTTGCTTATTCAGTATTGTTACATAGGCACCCCCACAAGCGTTTGTGCTTGTGGGGAGTCACAGTTAAGAACTACAAACAACACTATAATCAATCAGCAAGGAATAAGCATATGATCAAAACTAGAAAACAAAAGTCATCACACCCTTAACATACCCAAACTAAACTAGGCAGGGGGCGTTTTGCTAGGGTGGCTATTTGAGTTAAGATAGAATTAGCACAATGGAATCCCAAATAAGTAGTGCCTAATATTAGTCAATAAATAAGCACATAAACAATCTCAAATCGACTAAATTAAATCATCAAGAAGCCAACAAACCAAAAAGTAAGTAAACAGTGGCTTTATAGCTACAGGTTGCAAGCAGAACACTTTTTAGTGACTTATGATCAATCAGTAATCTATTGAACCGCGTCCAAATCACAAAATATTGACAAGTACCCTTGAAGTACCCTATATTATAACAGCTGGCAACATGTTAACACTTGAATCCTCAAATTAAGACAATGAAAGTGGTTGATGCATTTTTGCATAGACAGACCGAATATGTTCAAGATGTGAGCTCAAATGAAGCCTAAATGGTTTCTAAACAACAAGACTTATCAGGTAAGTATGCTAAATCTGACAACAAGCAGAACTAGAGCACTAATAACAGCTGTTAACACTGAACACAAAGAGATCCTTATACTACTGACTTTGAAAAAAAGCAGAAAACTAAAAACAAATAATATTTTGATTTTTGGTGAAACTTAATGAAACAAAAACTTAGAGCAACTATAACTTAACCTTTTGAGTATGCGGCAATCAAACTTATTTCTAAAAGCTAATCCTTAGATAGATTAACTGTATGTGCCAAACAAAGGTTTAAAATGCAGAAAATCGAAGGTAACAAAGTAATTACCTATATTAAGCTATGAGCATAAAAAAAACAATGAATAAGACACAAAATCAAGCATGCTAATTTGAACAACAAATTTAAGCAGGAACTTACAACAATAAGCTAACAAGCAATTGACATAAACACAAGCAGAATTATAGAAAAATAAGAGTAAAAGAGGGGAAATCACTTACCTCGGGTCCAAGCTTGAAAATAACTCTAACCACAAACACAAGCATCTCAACCACAACCTTTCAAGCTTATCTCACCCTTTAATCTCCCTTAGCTTATTCCAAGCTTATTATACCCATAACCAAAGAACACCAAATTTGAACTTCTTCAAATCTTCGAACATCTACTATAGAACTCCAACACTTCCTTAAACAAAGAACAAGTCTTCTCAATGATCTACTGGTCACTCAGCTTATTGGATAAGCTGATGAACAGTAAACGTGAATAGTAACAGTGAACAGTAACAGGAACAATCTTTCTTTTCTCTTTTTGGCAAATCTTTAAACCAAAACTTGTTAAAAATGGAACTTGAAAAACCTTTTGCAAAGAATTTGAAAGACAGGAAAGTAACGTTTACCTATAAACTAATTCCTATAAGATTATATGTCACAGAAGCTTATAAGACAGCTTATAGTTCAATGGTTCTCAAAGAAATCATCAAATTTTGAAGTTTACTTTGATAAACAGAAATTAAATAGTGCAAGTAAAATTAAAGTGCAATGAAAATTAAAACATGGAACTCAATTATATTCAATAATTCGTCTCTTAAAATTTTTTGAATAAAAGTTGGAACAAAAACTGCTAACCTATTACAGCTACTATTTATACAAGAAATGAGGGTACAAGAACCCTAACCCTAACCGAATTGAAGTTCCCAAATTACCCTAGCATCAAAACGGATATGCTTCTTTGGATTTTTTGTTCTAGATCCTTCTTTGGTATCATGTTATTGCTAGCTATTGGTGATTAATCTGAGCCCTTCATATTGTTGTGGGGAACACGTTTTCAACCTTGGCCATAGATTGGTCTTTGTCTTCTTATATTGTAACCAAAACCATGAACAAAGTGAGCTGTGAGGGGACCTTGGTGATGATGTGGCGTTTTTAGCATGTGGGATTGATAAGTCTAGGGGAAATCGACAAAACCCCAAATCAAATTACATTTTCCCTTTGTCTTGAAATGGATTGAATCTGGAGAGGTTAATAGAGGGTTTATGAGTTTAATAGTGTGTTTAGATCCAAAAAGAACTAAAATAAGTGTTTCCCTGGTGAATAAATTTTGATCATTTTGACTTGGGACGTATTAATATCAAACTTGGTCAAAACTGTTGGGAATAAATTATAGCCAGTCTACTTGAGCGCTGACAAGAGTTAAACAAGTGTTGACAGGAGTAATACAAACGCTGACAGCTCAAGCGTTGACAAGACAAAGTCAAGCGTTGATACATTGAAGACAAGCACTGATGGAAAGATATACTCTACGCATTTATTGTATTCTATATTACTTCTAGTAAAGATAGGAACAACAATGTATTTTATGTATTTATCTTTACCTAGAATAGTTGATACGTAGATTATTGTACAAGGCTTCTTATGTCTATAAAAGAAGACCTTTAGGTTAATGTTCAATATAAGTTTTCATACGTAAACTACTTTCATTGTAAGCAAGTTTGATATCATTAATCAAAAGTGAAAGTTTGTTTATATCATTGTGTTCTTGTTTAAGTGTTAATTCCGCATAACACTTAGATTGTCATATACATATACAAAGGTTTCTCTAAGTGTATTACTTGATCTAATCTCGTATACATAAAGCTAAATCGATCTAAGTTTAGGATCAACAAGTGGTATCAGAGCTTGTTGAGGAACTTTTGATCTTAAAGAACACAAGAACCCTAAAATCACCAAAACCCTAATTTTCTCAAAACCCTAAAAACATCATGTTAAATCCAGAAATAACCTCTTCTTCTTCACCTTTGCCAAACATCAAGATTCCCATGCTTGATGCAACCAACTTTGAATTGTGGAAATTCAACTTTGAACAATACCTGGGGATCTATGACTACACACTCTGGGAGATTATTGAATATGGAAACACATTCAATAAAGCTCAAAAGATTGCTAATGTCATTGCTGCAAGAACAGCTGTTGCGAGATGTTCAGAAGCAGATAAGAAGGAAAAACCTGATGATGGTAGAGTTGTGTTTGCTGAAGACATAGCAAAGAAAAGGGTTGATATGAAAACCCTAAATATTCTGAAACTCTCTTTAGGACAAGAGAACCAGCATAAATACAGAGGTTATGAATCTGCTAAGGACCTTTGGGCAGCTCTTGAAGTTGCATATGGTGGCAATGAAGATACTAAGGAAGAGAAGAAGAGGCAACTCATGCATGATTATGCTGTCTTCAAGGCTCAACCTAATGAAAATCTTAGTAGTGTGAGAAGCAGATTGCTTGATATTACTAGCAAATTGTCCTTCATGGGGACACAACTTGGTGATGTTGACATTAATGCTACTTTTCTTAAAAGTCTTGTTGAGGCATGGAAGATTGAGGCAAGATCTATTCTTGCCAATAATACTCACAAAAGTTCCACGTTTGATGATATCTACAACAAACTGAGGCTGTTGGAAGATGAAACTCTTTTAGAGCATGGAAGCAAGTCCACCAACAGTAACATGGCCTTCTTTTCTCATAGTGAAGGTCAGTTCAATCAGAAGGACTCTTACATGCATCCAGTTACTGGATCATCATGTGTCAGCGCTGGAACATGTCTTGTCAACGTCTCCTTTTCAGACGCTGACACATTCAAAAGTCACTCAAACTGAGAAGACAGTTTCTGAATACAAGAAAATGGAATTTGACTTAAAAGATAAAATAAATATCTTAAAACATGAGTTGAATGCTAGTAATGATATTAGGAGTATCATGGAAAGGGTTAATGGTGAGTTACAGGCTATGTTAGATGAGGCCATTAAGAATAAAGATAATGTTGGCCTTAAAATTCAAAGATTTGACAAGGCCACACAAACCCTAGGAGAATGTGTGAGTAAACAAAGTGATCCTAAGGACATGACTGGGATTGGGATGAAAGACTACTCAGTGGTTCCACCACCAGCTGGTGACTTCTATGGTGTCCAACAAAAGGACCTATCTTGGACTGGTTTGCCAGAACTCCAAGATGAGGAATTCATTCCTCCACCAAGAGTTGTCACCCGAGTTGAAGAGTATCAACAAAAGTTGACTGACTTAAATGAATGGAAGAAAGCTAACCCTACCTTATTTGTTAAGGGTGGCTTGCTATGTAAAAGTCCTAATGAGTCAACCCCAATTAAGGTTACAAACCCAATCACTGGTAAAGCTGTTGACCTTGGCTCAAACACTGTTAGAAAACCTAACATTAAGTATGCAGAGATGTATAGGAATACTAGGTCACCTAAGAGCCAAGTTAGCAATGATGGAACAAGCTTCTTCTCTTCTAGACCTAGGGTTGTGTCTAGAAAAGCCTGTTACACTTGTGGTAGCTTTTCACATTTAGCATATAAGTGTGTCAACGCTCCCAAAGTCAACGTTGTTAGAAAATGAAACGTTGTCAGACCCAAACCTTGTGTGCAACAAAGTCCACAAGTTGTTAGACCTGCCCCATTCTTCACTAGAGGGTCTAACACTCATGGACAAAGACCATTTCAAAAGACAAACACTTGGTCTAATAGGCAATGGGTTTCTGTAGCAAACCCTAGGTTCAACGCTGACAAAGGTAGTTTCAGCGTGGACAAGACCAATTCCAACGCTGACAGAAACGTGACCAGACCTAAATATTTGCAACCACAGGGTAAGGGGTCTAAAGCTTCTTCAAGCTTAACATGGAGACCAAAGAAAGATCAAAACCCTAATGATAATGGGATTTCAATGACCTGCAACAGATTTAATTATATTTCAAAGGTCATTACAAAACCTATTGGGGTTAACTGGGTATTTCATCCAAAGAAGGATGAAAATGGGGTTGTTATGAGAACCAAGTCTGTTCTTGTTAAACAACCAGATGAATCCAAGTCTGCTAAGGCTTGGGTTCCCAAAGAAAACTAACTTGTTTTCTTTATGTGCAGGGCATTTAAAGACAGGTCAATGATTTTGGATATTGGGATAGTGGATGCTCAAGGCACATGACAGGGAAGGAAGATTATTTGACCAACTTCACTCCCATTAAGGATGGTGATAAGGTTTACTTTGGAGGAGGATATGGTACTATCACAGGCAAAGGAACACTTCTCACCAAGAACTTGCGTTTTGAAAACGTATTTCTGGTAAAGGAACTTGATTACAATCTTTTTAGTGTATCACAAGTTTGTGATAGCAAAAATGAAGTTCTGTTTACTGATACTGAATGTTTGGTGTTAAGCAAGGATTATAAGATCCCTGATGAGAAATATATTGACTATAGAACACCTAGGCATAAAGACATATACAATGTGAATCTGAATGGGATTAGAATGAATAACAATATGTCTTGTTTTTATGCTAAAGCTTCAGTAGATGAAAGTAATTTATGGCACAGGAGACTAGGACACATAAATTTTAAGAATATAAACAGGCTTGTGAGACTTGGCTTGGTTGATGGTTTGCCTGAAAAGGCCTTCCACAATGACCACTCTTGTGTTGCATGTCTTAAAGGCAAGCAGCACAAGGTCTCATTCAAGTCCAAACAGGTGCACTCTAGTACTAGACCTCTTCACTTGCTTCATATGGGCCTCTTTGGTCCAACCAATATAGAAAGTTTGAACGGTAAGTCATACTGCTTTGTTATTACAGAAGACTTTTCTAGGTTTACTTGGACCTTCTTTCTAGCTATGAAGAGTGACACAGTTGACACATTAATTGATTTTATCACTCATATTGAGAAGAAAACATGCAATGAAGTTAAAATGCTTAGGAGTGATAATGGTGGTGAATTTAGGAATAAAGTGTTAGATGATTTTTGTGCCAGGAAAGGAATTACTAGGTAATTTAGTGTTGCCAGAACCCCTCAGCAAAATGGGGTTGTAGAAAGGAAAAATAGAACCCTAATTGAAGCAGCCAGAACCATGTTGGCTGATGCTTATTTCCCAATAGCCTTTTGGGCTGAGGCTGTTAATACAGCTTGCTATGTTCAAAATAGAGCATTGGTCAACAAAATTCAGAACAAAACACCTTATGAGTTACTTTGGGGAAGAAAACCTAATATTGGTTTTCTCAGACCTTTTGGTTGTCATGTAGTAGTTTTAGATACTAGTGATGCCTTAGGTAAATTTAGTGCAAAAGATGATGAAGGCTACTTCATGGGGTATTCAGTGTAGAGCAAGGGATATAGGGTTTATTTTAAAAAGGAAAAACGTATACTTGAAAGAGTACATGTTAGGTTTTTAGAGAATAAACCTAGTGATCTGAAAGTGGTCCAAATTGGTTGTTTGACTTGGAACCTTTATCTAGAACTTTAAATTATATGCCTGTCACTAATCCAGACATTTTGAAGGTAACTTCAAATGTTGTGGAAGAACAAGTTGTTGATGTTTCAGGTACACAGGTTCATGAAAAGGTTGGATCACAAGCAGAAAAGTCATCTCCTATACAAGAATATGTTACAATCCCCATATGGACAGATGCTTTTGCTGCTGTTGCTGCTGCTGGAAAACATAATGGTGGTCCCCAAGTGCCACCAGATACAAACATGCATGGTCCTTCAGGCGCTGACAAAGGAAAATCTAGTGCTGACAAGACCAATTCAGACGTTGATGGCTCAGACGTTGACAACAACAGTTCAAGCGTTGTTAGCCCATCCGCTGACAATCAAGGTTCAGGCGCTGACAACACTTCTGCACGTCTTTTCTCTTCTACTTTTGAACAGGGTGAACCTTCCAATTTATATGAAGAGGTTCATCCTTATGTTGATGAAAGAGAGTCTGATGAAGAAGATATTGGCAACTTAGAGAATGAGGTTGAAGACACCAGACTGTTTGAAGGAGGAGTTCTCACTTCTACTATGAAGAATCACCCTACTTCTCAAATCATTGGTGATATTATGACTCATGTTCAGACTAGAATATCTCATCAAGGTCTTGGTGGGTTTATTGCCAATATTCATAAGAAGGTTGATACCCCTTTTGTGCAAGCATGTTTGTTTGCCTGTTTTCTGTCACAACAGGAACCCAAGAAGATATTTGATGCTCTCAAAAAACCAAGTTGGGTGGAAGCAATGCAAGATGAGCTTCACCATTTGCAATTCAGGATGTTTGGGAGCTGGTTGATTGTCCCAGATATGTCAGACCTATATGGACAAGATGGGTTCTAAGAAACAAGAGAGATGAAAGAGGCATTGTGGTCAGAAACAAGGCAAGGTTAGTGGCTCAGGGATATACACAAGAGGAAGGGATAGACTATGAGGAGGTCTTTGCACCAGTTGCAAGGATTGAAGCTATTAGGATCTTTTTAGCCTATGCATCCTGCATGGGCTTCACTGTCTATCAAATGGATGTCAAGAGTGCCTTCCTTTATGGAACAATTGTTGAGGAGGTATATGTGATGCAACCTCCTGGTTTTGAGGATCCAGAGAATCCAGACAAGGTGTATAGAGTCAAGAAGGCTATGTATGGACTTCATCAAGCCCCAAGAGCATGGTATGGTACTTTTTCTACTTACTTAGTGGACAATGGATTCAAAATGGGCACCATAGATCAGACACTATTTACAAAGAAGAAAGGTAAGGATGTGTTGCTTGTTCAGGTCTATGTTGATGATATCATTTTTGGGTCTACTGATCCAAAGATGAGTGAGGATTTCTCCAAGCTGATGACAGACAAATTCAAGATGAGTGCTATGGGGGAGATGAACTTCTTTCTTGGTTTACAAGTTCAGCAGAAAGAAGATGGTATCTTCATCTCCTAGGATAAATATGTGGCAGAGATCTTGAAGAAGTTTGGCTTTTCTCCACATGAAAAGAGGGCTACTACTCCTATGGATAGAGAACACCCTTGGGGAAAGATTGGAGATAGGAAAGATGTTGATGTCAGGCACTATAGATCCATGATTGGATCATTTATGTATCTTACAGCCTCCAGACCTGACATCATGTTTGATGTGTGTGCTTGTGCACGCCATCAAGTGACTCCTAAGGAATGTCACCTTTATGCTGTTAAGAGGATCTTTAGGTACCTAAGATGCTATACTAGTCTTGGTTTGTGGTACCCAAAGGATTCACCATTGGAGCTGACTGCATATTCAGACAGTGACTATGGAGGTGATAAGTTTGATAGAAAATCCAAAACTGGTGGATGTCAGTTTCTTGGGAGCAGGTTGAGATCTTGGCAATGCAAGAAACAAACAGTGGTGGCTAATTCTACAACTGAAGCTGAGTATGTGGCTGCAGCTGCTTGTTGTGGACAAGTTTTGTGGATTCAGAACCAGCTGTTGGACTATGGGTATAATTTCATGCATACCAAGATATTTGTTGACAATAACAACACTTTATGCATTATTAAGAATCCTGTACATCATTCTAAAACTAAACACATAGAAATTAGACATCATTTTATAAGAGATTGTTTTGAAAAAGGTTTAATACAGCCAGATAGGGTTGACACAGAAGAGAATGTGTCAGATTTACTAACTAAACCTTTTGATGCTGGGAGGTTTCAATACTTGGTAACAAGTATTGGGATGATCAATCTCACATAATATGTGTTTTGGAGTCTTTTTGTAAAAGTATGTACAGGATAATGCATTGTTATTGGTGTTTTTGAGGATTTAGATTTTTCCACTATATTTTTCTAACACTGACAAAGGTTGCTTGAACGCTGATAAGTGTTTTTGTGACGTTGTCAGCAAAATATTTGTCTAACGCTGACAAAGCTTCCCTCAACGCTGTCATGTGTTATCGGGGCGTTGTCAGCAACAATGTTAGTTTTGTGGTTTTCAATCTAAATGTGCAAGTGGTGTTAGCAGTATACCATTGGATACAAAGTTGCTTATGGATTATTGGAGAAGCATTTGGACATGTTTTTTTTATGGATGATGGTTGGAATTTTTAATTCCTATCTTGACATAAATTTTTTATGTTCATGCATATCTTTAGCAACTTATGTATCATAGTTTAAGGGGAGGTTTTAGGAACCTTTAGGATGTTTGGTGTAGATTTGCTAAAATAGATCCGGTGGTCTAATATGGTGGTAGATGGTGGTGGTAGCCATTGTTGGTTTAGAGAGAGAGAAGAGAGGTTGAATGTGAAAGTGAAAATGTATTAGAAATGAACAAATGACAAGCAACACCCCTCCTTGGAAGCTAAGGAGGGGTATATATAGCCACACATACAACATAAACTATACAACGAACCTAGTCTAGTCTAAATGTGTGTGACTATGATAACTAATGGGAGTTCTTAAATGTCGTCACATAAAGTGAGTTTCCAACAATATTCCCCCATGGTTCGACGTGTAGAATTCCTTACAATATTCTTCCTAACAAGTACAAAATGATTAAGAACAAGAGCTTTCATGAAGCATCCAATGCTGATGAAGTCTTCTGAGGCCTTCGTCTTCAAAACGACTCATCTTTAAAGTAACTTGTAGAAGAAATACTGTAACGGCACGAGCTAAGTAACCCATACACTTCTGGTTAAGGAGAAGCTTCTGAATTAGCTTCCCCCTAATTGATGCCACATAAACTTGATGTAGAAGCTTTTAAATAGCTTCCCCCTAAATCGACAATCCTCATAAGCAACTTCAAAGCTTTCAATAAAGCTTAGAATGATTAAGCGCACAGCGGAATCTAACAAGCAAATCCCATCATATAACATGATAATGTTGCTAAGAGGGATTTAAAGTTTGGGGCACACCAAGTAGATCAACAACTTTTCTTCTCACGCTTGAATAATTCTTCTGAATTTTTCTTCCCCCTGAGAGTTCAAGTTATGCATACCAGAAAGAATCAAGATACTTCTTCCCCCACATAGTTGAAGAAGGTAAATCAATCCCAATTATGAAGCTCAAATACTGAAGTGGACACTTTATCCCATTCATAAAGCTGACATCGTAACACCAGAGTCAATTAAGTCCCGGAAATGCACATGTCTTCTTCCGGAGATGCACCAGAGTCAATTAAGTCCCGGGAATGCATATAGGATAATGATGATGAATAATTGCAACAATCAAACAATTAAACCTCGAATCAGTAGTGTACCGTCTAGAGATTGACAACGCCACGAGTTAAAACACGGATTTTCTCTGCGGCTATGACAAATGTCATCCCAGAATATCTTCAAATCGAAAGAAGGTATGAAGTTCATCACGTGTACTAGTTGTGCGTTCAATGTATCTTCTTCTTCCCCCTTGATGGTTTCAAAATTCGGAACCATCAACAAATCGTACGCACATAAACCTGAAATCTCGTGAGAATAGTAAATAAGCTGAAATATATATTTTGTGAGAATCAGTTGTTGATCGAAAATCTCTTCTCATAAACTCTCCATGGCCACCTTTACCAACCCATGTGAAAGCAATTTGAAGTGACCACTGAAAGAATGAACCGGATACATCAAACGTGAAACTGAATAAGAATCCTTCGATCTTGTGACTTAAGCTTGCACTATTGTTGAATGAAGAACGGTGGAGAAATCTCTAAGTACTCAATGCATCACTGAAGAAGTCTATAAGCACAACACCTCTTGAAATTATCCACGTCGACTAAGCGCGTGACACTAAGTACAACAATGTAACCCCTTTAAGTGATAGTTATCTGAGTCATCAACCATCCACCCCGAACCCGGAAACCAGATAACCAAGTCTTCATTCTAGGATTAAGCACAAGCAAGTTATCTTTTAAAAGATAAAATAAATACACGCCTTCGAAAAATCCGTCTTCAACGTCACGTAATTAATACCCGATCAAACAAAATCTGTAGCCACTAAAAAATCGCCCAATTTTTTCTTGGTCTCGTCTCAAATAAATCTCGTCACATTTGTCACATCATTTTGTCAATACGAAATCCACGAATGTTCGAAATGACATAATATACCAAAACTTGTTTAATTTAATATTTTAGCACAAGATTTATAAAAAACTTGCACAAAAATAAATAAATTGGTGAAACACATTTTGTTATGCCAAGTTTAACTCTTGACATTCCAAGTTAACATATCACTTGGCTCATTAATAAACTTGGTATCCAGCTACACATATCAATCATCACAATCAACCACATATACAGGATAGTTTTGGCATGATGATGAATAGATAGAATCGGTTTGTCAATTGTTGTAGCCTAGTCCAACCCATTCAATACCCGATCCAAATGTGATATGGGGATAAAATACCCTAATGTAACTCACACTTAACAAAACCTAATCACAATCTATCTCTCAGCCGTATAACTCTTTCTCCCAACCTCAACAATTCCGCCACCATTTATCTTCTCATTTCTTACACCAAACATAATAACCCAATCCCATCTTATCTTTACCCAAGAAAACGCAGATCTATTAAGAATGATCGAATCTCAATTCAAATAGCCAAACGAATCACATCAATTTCCTCACATCATATAACGAATTATAACACCATATGATCAAAAAACCATCACAAAACACTTAATTGAAACCACTACCAATACCACGAGATATATATCATATCAGATGAACTCATTTGATGTGTCTTCTAAGAAGAAACGATCTTCAAGATCACTTGTTTGATCTCGGGTAGGTTCTAAATGATTGCATGTTGTTTTTGGTTTTTGATTAAATCAAAATAAAGAAAAGAGTATAACACCTTTGTTATAAGTCTTTCTATATTTTCGAAAATTAAAGTATGTTAATTCCTACACATATGGTCGATGATGATAGTTTATTTCGTGGGTTTAGATCTCAAAAAGATCTTGACATGCATGTGTAACCACAAAAAAATGTATCTGAGATCACACTTGCTGTTTTGTTTTCTGTTATGATCGAGTCTTAGATGGGGATTAAGTGACGATGGGTATTAGGTTTAGATTATGGTGTTGAGGTGATAAAAGGCTGGATTGGATTGGATTTTGGGTCGACTCAGTGAGATAACTGAGTCAACTCGGTAATTACCGAGTTGACTCGGTTGTGTGAGTTTTGGTTTTGGTTAACACTTGGTCACAGTCTGAATCCATCGTAATGTTTTCAAAAAAGAAGTCCATCGGAATGTATTATAAAACCCATCGTAATGTTTTGTTTAACAGCAACAATTCCATCGCAATGTTTTCATAGAAAGGCCATCGGAATATCTTCTCTTCTACACCCCGTCGGAATGCGTTCCATCAGAATGCGTTCCATCGGAATGCGTTCCATCGGAATGCGTTCCATCAGAATGCACAGACTGTGTTCCATCGGAATATTCGATCACAATGTAGAAACCAAAGGTTTTTGCGATCGCAATATTCCGATCTGAAAGTTACCATCTCAAAAATCTGAAAACCTTATCCAAAAGTTGTATTTTTCTGGCAAATCTGGGTTTCTGGGTATGATTTTTCTGGCAAATCTGGGTTTCTGGGGCTAGATCTTCAACAACAGAAAAATAAGGAACCCCATAAAAACTGTTAAAACCGGATATCAAATATTACATTTGATAATAACAGATATAAGTATAATATCAGATATGAAAACATGAAACCAGAGACAAAATGATAACTTCGGATATGAGAATGATGATAACCATGCTGGACTGTGACATGTGAAATGGGTTTGTAAATATCAGGAATGTGACAAAACAGATAATGCTACCATTGTGACAAAAAAACATAACAACCATTGTGACAAAAGAAAAACGTGACATACGGACCCAAAAAAATAATATGATGAGACACTAAAAAATGTTTAGACCACTAAATCAAAACAAAAAACATGATCCAAGGAATGAACCAAGGCTCTGATGCCAAATGTAGATTTGCTAAATAAGGTCCGGTGGTCTAATATGGTGGTAGATGCTGGTGGTAGCCATTGTTGGTTTAGAGAGAGAGAGAGAGAAGAGAGGTTGAATGTGAAAGTGAAAATGTATTAGAAATGAACAAATGACAAGCAACACCCCTCCTTGGAAGCTAAGGAGGGGTATATATAGCCACACACACAACATAAACTATACAACGAACCTAGTCTAGTCTAAATGTGTGTGACTATGATAACTAATGGGAATTCTTAAATGTCGTCACATAAAGTGAGTTTCCAACATTTGGGTATCCATATGATACTCTTATCACAATTCTAGATTGTGTCCACAGGTGAGTATGAGTTAGTTTTACTAAATCATGAGGCACTGTAGCATGCAAAGTTGATATACTATGCATGCTGCCAAGACATTTTTGGCCTAGAATTGGTTGTGGTCTGTTGGGAGACTTGGGAATGATTTTGTCATGGGATTTACCTGGGAGTAACAAGGAATTTTATAAGGTAACTTAGTTGTTAAGAGTTTTGGTTAGCAAGGGACACTAGAGGACTGTTATGTCTATCTTGCATAAGCAAGTGTGCATAACTGGACAATGCTTGCCGCCCTATAATAATTATCAACTTTTTGGTTATCTTCTCTAGGATAAATTACTTTGTTAAGGTCATTTTTCATTTTTAAACATTTTTATTTTTGGAAGCTGACAAGTATTTTTCCATGCGTTGTTGTGACCAATTTAGACGCTGACATGGCTATGGCAAACGTTGACAAGAATATAGCCGTTGGGCGTTGATAGGTTATTTTTGATCGTTGACACTCAATGGGCCCTACCCAGTTTTTACTTTTTGACATATTTTTAGGCCGTAATTTTTGGAGCTGATAACTTTCATTTAATGCATGAGATAAACTTATTCTTTTTCAATATTTTCATGATTACATTTTGAAAATACTTGCCTATTTTTGGGCCAATCACATGCATTTTCTACTCCTATAAATTTGGCTCCTATTTTTAAACAGGGTACCTATTATTCTTGTCTAACACAATTTTCTCTTATCAACTTCATCTTTATCAATCATTTTCACAGCTTTCACCAATGGCACCAAAGTTTAAACCATCAGATTTAGAATTGGGGTTCAGAAGTCAACACAACATGGTCGCGTATCTTGAAGCTGATGATACTCTGTTTCCCCAATACACACAAATGGTGGCGTATTTGAACGCATCTCCTTTTAGGTATGCTCTTTCTCCTGCACCACTCATTCCTGTCACACATATTAAACAGTTTTGGAACAATGTAAGTTCCTCAACAGTTAATAGAGTGACTACATTATCTTCTATTGTTCATGGGAGAACATGGGTGGTTACTGAAGCTTTGGTACGCCAAGCTTTGCATCTTGATGATGCTGATGGTATAACCACCCTTCCCATTAGTTAAATAGAACAAGGACTAAGGGCTTTGGGTTATCCTTTTCCTGCTCAAGGAACTTTAAATAAATATCATAAACAGGAGTTTCCCCCAGCCTGAAAGTACCTAATACATGTCCTCTTACAATGTTTGAGTCCCAAATGCACTGCACACAATGAGATCAATAGATCTATTGCAAGTGCTATTGTGTGTATTGCTACTGGGCAAAAATTTAATTATTCTAAAATGATTTTGAAGGCATGTGTAAAAATAAAGGGAACAAAATGACTTTAGCTTATCCCAGATTTTTACAAATGGTTTTTGATGTCCAAGGATACTGCACAAGGGATCATAATGATTTTTATGAGATCCCTGTGCAAAAGAAAGCAATTTTTATGAAGTTGAACTCACCCCCACATCGTGACCTACCCCTAACCCCAGCTATGATTGTTGTCATTGAAGCAGCTCAACCCCAACCAGACCCCCAACCCCAAATTGACCCAATCCCTGAACCTTTACCTTCACCCCCAACATATGCAAATTTACCAAGAACCCTTTGACGCTGACACGTTAAATGTTGGCGTTGATGTGCCTATTTCAAACGTTGACACTCAACCTTCACAGACCCAAACACCCCTTAACCAACCCACATCCACCCAATCCACATCATCATCTCCACCAACACAATATAGGTTACAAAAACGCCAAAGAACTGCTGGAGTGTTCTCCTCTAGTGGTCCTAGCTATGTAGCAGAGAGAACCACCACCACAAGTGTGGTTGGTGTTATGGATGAGGCTGGGACTATTGGTTCTGGCTTAGAAGCTGGCCAAGACAGTCCTAACATACTTAAGACCTTATCTATGCCCAATGAATCTAACTTGGGAGGTAAAATACCCATTTTAGAAGAGGGCAGATTGGAACCAATGACCCTAATGGAATTGACGGCTGTCTGCATGAGCTTGCAAAAGCAAAATGCAGACTTGGTACAAGTTGTCAGCACACAAGGCCTTGAACTCAAGCAATTGAGGGAGAGGGTTGTTATTTTGGAGACTGCTAGTACAAGGAGAGGGATGGAGGAATCTTCCAAAGGGGAGGATGAACAAATAAATGTGAGTGATAAGGGCAGCCATGATGGTCAATCTTTGGATGTTGCTGAGGCCCTAACAAGTTTGAAGAAACATACAGGTTTTGATACGTCTCTAGTCTCTCCTACAAACTTAAATTTATCATTTACATCCATGTTGGAGGAAATTGCAAAAGGCGCTGAGGCAGGAAATTTGAGCGTTGACAAGGAGAATTTGAACGCTGACATGAGTATCTTGGGCGCTGACAAAGCAGAATTGGGCGTTGACAGACCTACAAATGAGGTTGATGTATTCCAGTCATCATCCATCATCAAAGAGGTTTCTTCACAGGTATTATCATCTACCTTACCAACAGTTGATCCATTAGATAAGGGTAAGGGTATTATGGTAGAAGAAGTTGTACCAAAGAATGCAACACAGATTGAATTTGATAGAAGGTTGGTTGCACAAATTATGGAACAAGAAAAGAAAAAGGTGGATGAATCACCTTTTGTTGTCACTTCAGAAGAGCAAGAAGGAAGTGATGAAGCTAGTTCAGACTCAAGTGTTATGATCATAGAACAACCAGAAAGACTTGAGTATGGTGATGAGCTGGCCAAAGAGAAATTGAATGAGTTGAAATTGCAGGTTGATTTTGATATGCTAGAGGTGGTTCAGATGTACCATGCTTGGGAAGAAAGGTGTATAGAGAATCCACATTTGACCATTTCAGATCAAATATGGGGTTTGGAGATTCTTCTCAGAGTACAAAAGGATTGCAAGGTCATACTGAAACACAAAGCAAGCAATGTTCTCTCAAATTTGAAAAGGGATAGAAAGGAGTTGTACTTCATGCTGCTCAGATGTCATGGAACAGGTTGGACTTATAAGAAATTGACTGGGTTGACATTTGATGAGTTGGAATGTAGAGCTTATCCCATTTGGGTTAGAGTGCAGGAATAGAACACTCTAAGACTTCTTTCTGATGAAATAAAAGAAGAACTTGTAGAGGAAATGGAGCTCAAGAAGGCCATGTTTGTTCCCAGACCAGTGAAAAAGAGAGTTTCTCTTGAGTTTCCCAAAGATATGGATCCATTACATCCAAGTGAAGTTGTCATAAGAAAGAGCCTCAAGCTCTCACCATTAGAAGCTTCAGATATGGTACAAGTGTTATCACTTGATTCCAGAAACCCAATTGTAAGCTATGAAGAAGATGAATGTGGGTTTTGGAAGATTGGCAGGTATGGAAAAGAGGTTCACACTTTTACCACCCTTATATCTTTGTTTGCAAGTTTTGACAGAGAAGACTTGGTAGACCTATGGAGGTTATTGGAAGCCAAGTATGTGACTGAAGCACCAACTTCAGTCAATGGAATAAAACTATGGTCAACATTCAAGAGAATGTATGGACCAATTGATGAAGATCCTGCTATTTGGAAGGATCTTGAAGATGATCTCAGTGGTCTTCAATGGAGATTGTATTCAGGTGCTGGTGTTTATTATCTGAGTTCTACAAAGTTTGCTGAGTATCTACTTGTGGATGGTCAGTACTTCATGTCCAAGGATGTCTTGGAGAAGATGAAGAACACTCAGCTGGAAATTGATTATTCAAGTGACGTGGCAAAAGGTTTGATTAGATTTATTTATTACCAATATGAGAAGGTTTGTAAGATTCCTCCTAGTCCTTAATGTTTATTCAGAAACTTGATCACTAGAGTAGATATCAAGTTTAGGGGAGGATTGTTGGGAATAAATTATAGCCAGTCTACTTGAGCGCTGACAAGAGTTAAACAAGCGTTGACAGGAGTAATACAAACGCTGGCAGCTCAAGCGTTGACAAGACAAAGTCAAGCGTTGATACATTGAAGACAAGCACTGATGGAAAGATATACTCTACGCGTTTATTGTATTCTAGATTACTTCTAGTAAAGATAGGAACAACAATGTATTTTCTATATTTATCTTTACCTAGAATAGTTGATACGTAGATTATTGTACAAGGCTTCTTATGTCTATAAAAGAAGACCTTTAGGTTAATGTTCAATATAAGTTTTCATACGTAAACTACTTTCATTGTAAGCAAGTTTGATATCATTAATCAAAAGTGAAAGTTTGTTTATATCATTGTGTTCTTGTTTAAGTGTTAATTCCGCATAACACTAAGATTGTCATATACATATACAAAGGTTTCTCTAAGTGTATTACTTGATCTAATCTCGTATACATAAAGCTAAATCGATCTAAGTTTGGGATCAACAAAAACTTTGGGCTTAGTGGGTTTAGATATGGGCTAAGCCAGGTTTGGGTTTGGGCAAAGGCAAAATTGGCGCCTAAACTTCATAAAAAGTGTCATAGCAAGTTTTCCACAGCATAACTTCATTTCCTTTGTAAACATCTTTAGTTCATTTGTCATCTTTGGCCCAATAACTTTACAAAGTCATAACAAGGACTATAAATGCAATTTAGCTATTTTCCAAGGGTAATTAATGACATATTTTGAAACTTAAGGACATAACTTGCAATTTTTGAGATTTGCAAGGGTCAAAAGTGACAAGTCTTCAAACGTAGAGGGACCAATCTTGACAATTTTCAAAACTTCAAGGACTTAAATGGAAATTCATGATTCGGATCCGGTTCTTTGTGCGGCTTCGTTTTCCCGTGTTCGTTTTTGCTTGATTCTTGTAATCTTTTGGTGATTTCACGATATCCGTACCTAAAATACACATTGAACAAACACAAGCATATATTTGGTATTTTTTATGATATTTTTATCATTTTAAGCCCGTTTTAGACGATGAGACCATGTATAATTGCGGTCTCATCAATCCACCATACTAAACCATTGTCGTGCCCTCACGCAATGCTAGAATAAAGTATCGTAAATTCATTTTTAAGCACTTCTATTGAAACGTAAACTTACTACACTACTACTACTTGTGTTTTAGACATAATGTATGATTTTCATCGCAAAATGGGACGTTTAGGTTCATAGACAAGAACACGTGAATGCTTCGTTAGAAATAATTTCGTCGTCCTCGATTTTCACCCAATTTCATGCTAAGCGTGTAACGAGATCATTGTTATTATAAGTTAGCAACACAATCATATCTCATGAGTGTTAATTACGAACCTAGACTCCCTTATTCCTAATTGGTATCTCTTTTATTTTATTTTTGTTTTAATGATCACGAGGATACATCATTGACTTATGTGTGAATAGAGATTAAGTCCAAAAATAGAGTCTCAACGGTGTAACCAAAATCATTAAATTAATAATTCATCCTAATAGACAACGATGTCAAAAAATTAAGTCAACAAAAAGGATCGATAAACACGATTTTAGAACGTTTTTTAACATGAGACTTATTACCATGACTTTTATTATCCGCCTCATCATCGGTGGTTTTATTATCATGGTTTACCTCCATCTTTTATGCAACTTCGCCATGAAGATTTTATTATGACTTTGGTCTTGCCCTTGTCTTTTATTATCCGCCATCATCGGTGGTTTTATTATGACTTGACGTATATCCTTACGCTAAGGCGAATTTTGGATCTTTAAAGCTTCAAAGATTAAGGCTTGATTTACTTTCAATTTTGCATAGATTTTTCGACCTTGTGAGCTTCAAATTGTTTTCTTGATTTAGGTGAGCACTTGAAATCTTATTATTGGGTGAAGCTTTCGATTATTCAGGTTGCCAATACTTCAAAACTGTGACGCTGGTGATACCTTAATGTCTTCCCAAATTAATTACAGGGAAGCTACTAAAACAAATTAGAAACCAACAATAGTGACCAAAACCGCTAAATCAATATTTATTAATAATTTATTATATAAAAAACGTGGGGAGAATAAGCTAATAATTACTACACATGAGATCGTGAAAGATTACGAGACTTATAAATAACTCTATCATTTCTCGTCCTCATTTAAGAGACTTAGCCTAAACAGTTAAGGAATCGAAGCTAAGTGTTCAACACGTACGGTCGAGTAAAAAATTACTCTTATTCTCACCATTGGAAAACGTACATTCGTGTCTTAAACACTTATGCAAAACTAGAAAAAATTTTAAATTTGGCCATTTTTAGCCTTATTTTGCAACAAAAAGATAAACTTTGGAAAGCGTGAAGGTTTGGCAAGGCAAGTATCTATTCACCCCCATACTAAAGTTAAACATTGTCCTCAATGTTTCGAGTCTAAGGGTAGGATACCCCCATACTAAAGACGTAGTCGAATGCTTAATCTAGCATGGAAAGGGTGGAACCCTTAAATCAATAGCCGTTTATGAAGTGTGCTATAAATCTAAGGTTAAAACATCAAATGATATATCATATGGATATCGGGAAATTCTTCAAAACGATCGAGTGCTCCCATAAAACGAACACGAGAGGCTCCAATCGTGAAGATCATGATCATCTAAAAACCACAATGCATAAACAACCACGAAACAAAGGTTGGAAGGGCACAAATCCCCTCACGTAAGCTACATTAGAAAGCGATAATATGTACATGGATAAGCATGGGAACTCCCCCACGAGGCACCTTGTTTTTTATAACCGAGTCAAAAGCTAGACTCGAATCCCCATAAATGTGATCATTTAGGGATTATCTTGGTTTGGTCATTTTGGGTGGGACTTACATGTAATCAAGGCCCAAAAGCAACCATGAATAAAGGCAAAGCCTTTATACCGGGATCAAAGATCGTGTCTTTGTTTTCGGATGATAAACGAAACAACACGACTTCAAGTAACATTGTCCCAATGGGACACAAGAAAATAGAATGAGAAGAGAAGTGTGGGACATTGTGTGGGCAAACAAATCGAGTTACTCGAGGTAAACTCTCACCGTAAGTGTAGAAAGATTTTCTAGTGACTACTTCGGTGAAAGACCGAGATTTTATCTTAAACGTGATACCGGGGTCAAAAATCTCGTCCTCGGTGGAGAAGTGTGAGGAAACAAATGGGGATTCCCCCACACTAGGTCTACACAAAACGTCGTCAAAAGAAGTAGACGCGTTTGTAGCAAGTTCAATTAAACGAGCTGATGACGGAGTTAAGTTTGGAACATCTTTAAAATTAATTTTAAAATCATTCCCTTTTTCATTTTTTAAATCTTTGTTACGAAAACCCAAGTTGATTAAATTGAAAATGATTGGTGTTTCTAAAACAATTCTAGGTACACTTAAAATTTTCACATTTATCTTGAAGGCGGGAGGAGGATTTGAATTTTTAAAACATGAATCGATTAATAAAATATCCCCCTCCAGGCTAACGCAACGGTCCTTATCAAACTCGAAAATTGATGGCGGATCATCAAGTATACGTTTGATCTCGTAAAAATCGCCATCGGGTTAAAAAACGTCTTCTCTTCCTCGTGGAAGAGGTTGAGCAAGAAAATTGTCGATAATCAAGTCGCTAGCTTCAACCGTCGTGAAACTAGGAATAGAAGGCTCTTCGATTGAAGATTTTACCTTTGTCGTTTCGACCTCGACATCGAAAAACGTATCGATGTGAACAAGGCCATCCACGGACTTCTCACATGATAAATCCAAAATCTCACTCGGTGTGGGATTAGGAGTAAAAGGCTCGTCTTGTGACGATTTTGCCTTGACGGTTTCAAATTTGTCCTTCGAAGGGATCGAACGTGGGTTCTCGAGCATTTTAGCAAAATTACTAACACGTCCCTTTGGAATTAATTTTCGTTCATCTTGTAAAAACGAGGGGTCAACGATTTCCTTTAAAACCTTTTCACATTTTTCTTTTTCAAAATCATTTAATGGAATTTCTTCATTCATAATTGGTGTATATTGATTTAGAAAATCCTAAATAATTTCATCCTCATTAGAAAAATTAGGTTTAAAAGGTATAAGATTCAACGTTCCTAAGTATCCTACGAGTTTTTCTTTTGGTTTATTTTCAAAAACATTTTTCAAAACTTCGTTAGATGACGTTTTCGTTTCCTCTAAGTTTTTGCAAGACGACGAAGGTAGCACGACTCTAAAATTCGAGAGATAGGGATCAATACGAGACGTACGAGTCTTAGGAGTCGATAAGGCTTGAACCTCTCCTTTGAGATTAGGATTGGTGATGTTCGATGAAGAACTCGACTCGTATGAAGCTACTTTTTTTTCTAAGGTCTCAACGTTGAAAGAAGTTCATTTCGCTCATTAGTGTAAGCCTCCACAGCTTTATCAACAAGTTTATCCCATCTCTCGTCATTTAGGTAAAATAAACGTTCTTGTTCTTTAGAAGCGGCATCATATTCGTTTTCCAACTTGGTTCTCATGGAGGCCATTTCCTTTAAGTAAAATTCCTTTTGAGTTTCCAATTGTTATTCGTAATGTTCCTTAAGATTCGTAACTTGTTCTTGAATCATCGTTAAGTTTTCATTATTACGTCTCATATAATCACAAAAGGCGTTTTGATTCATCTCATCATTTTGATCACAATTATAAGACGAATCATATGACGAATAAAACGAAGACGATGGGTGATCTTGGTCGTAAGATCGAAACTTGTCACCACGATCACATGGGGTGGAGTTATAGATATAACCCTCTCGACCTCCAATAACCTTACAATTAAAAAAATTGGCACCATCGGGCGGGCCTCCACAATATGGACACGAATAATATCCACCATCATACGACATGAGGCAACGAGAAAGACGATTCGAGAAATAAACGTTATAGAGGGTGAAAGAAGAGAATTATGAAAATAGAGGAAAAAATCGAAGAATCTTTATATGTTTTTGGTTTTTTAATTTTGTTTGGAATTTTGGCGTATTATGTAGAAATTAATCTACAAAAAATATTCACTAATCAAAGGTCTCGATTAATGAATCCAAGAAGAATGAAGGTAATTACGTGAAGTAAAAACCCTCGTCGACTTTGAAAAGTTGGCGGAACGCCAAAACGTTTTGAGGTTCAATAATTAAAACTCACAAAAATAGATTAATAATACTTGATGTGGCAAACCCCTTAATAAGTGTGTAAACACTTATCCTTTCGCCACTAAAATCAAGGAAAAACAAGACCTAATCATGTGTTTAGTATCGTAAATGTCGGAATTACGCGTGGTTTTTTGTTTTTGTGTGAAATAGGTACAAATGTTCAAAAGGAAAGAAAACACGGGATTTCACGGTCAAATGTTGAAGAAAAGTCCAAGAAAGAGACAAAGACAAAGTCAAAGACCAAAAGTGAACTCAAGATCACGAAAACCGGAAAAATCGACACGGGTTTAAAGAAAAGATCAAGGAAGTCAAATTCAAGATCGAATTTAGCGGATTTAACTTTATGAAGATAATTGGGCCAAGTGGGTCCCACATTTGGGTAAATGGGCCCAAAAGCCCATTTGAGGAAATGTATTATTCACATTTGAGCAAAATTCCATTACATGGCCCAAAACAAATTATTTTGGGCCAAAAGCCAAAAACCTTGACAATGAATGAGACGGATTGGAAGGAGTTAAACATTGGGCCAAGCCCATTTGCATAATAAGTGGACGGATAAAGGATGAAAGTAAATAAAGATTTCACTTTGTCAAACAATCACCCCACAACACACGTCATGGTCAACTCACAAACCCCCACACACGTTTATTAAAACTTACCCTCACCCACTCACACACACTTTTATTTATTTACCCACCCTCACTTTAACCCTTCGATAATAACAAGAAATCTCACCCAT
This sequence comes from Glebionis coronaria, assembly GCA_025667525.1. NCBI lineage: Eukaryota > Viridiplantae > Streptophyta > Magnoliopsida > Asterales > Asteraceae > Glebionis > Glebionis coronaria. The sequence continues at coordinate 169,604,785 of CM046875.1, forward strand.
TTTCTTTCTCTCCCAACACAAACACAGTCACCATGTTTTTACCCAAACCCTAAATCACCCTAAATCACAAAATTACCCACCAATAATTGGGGCTTTTACCTAAATCGTGTGATTCACACGCGCCCCAATTAAAACCCCCTGAAATTGGATGTTGAAGGTGGTGGTCCTCTCTTGACATGGCTCTTTCCTTGGATTTGATTGGATAAATCACACACCACCACCATTCCATCCAATCATCTATCTCCACCTAGGCATCAAACTAGCACAAGTAACACAAACCCATCCACAGTGGCAATCCGTGTGATGGGTAATGATTTTTAGCCGAGGATTGAAGAAAGAGAAGAAAAATGAAGGAAAGAGCGGTGGGGATTTGATTTCTTACTCAAGAAGCTTCCTCAACAAGTTTTCTAGGGTTTCTCTATAAAAACCCCATCAAAGATGTAATCAGGGGGCACTTTTATTTTTATTTTTTAATTTTTATGCAAAAATTAGATTTAGTTTTATTATAATTTTCCATTTTTCCAGTATTGTACTTAATTTTTGAGTTATTAATAAAATTTACGTTCTGTTCAATTTTGTCTCTTTTAAATTTATTGCAATTTACTTTTATCTACTGCTTTTGTTTAAATTAATTAAAAGAAATGAAAGTGGATTATTAATTTCCCCCACTGGGAGGTTATAAAATACTGTTCGAATTAATGTACTGTTCGAAGATTGTTTCTGGTTCGTGAGATGTTGATGTGTAACGGTGGTGTTTGATTGGATAAAAGGGGGCTCAGTGCTTCATCCCTTCTTCCCAACGGTATCATCACAAGGTTTCTAATCTCTTTTTATTATTTTTTGTTAAGTTTTAGATTTAATTTATGTTTCTTAATCTGCTAGTTCAGTTACTGTTTGGATTTGTGTTTTGTTTGGATCAACTTGTTTATTTGTTATTGAGTTTGTTTGGATCTGCTTAGCTTAATTCATCAGTTTCTGTTATATCTAGTTATTTTGATTTGAGTTGAGTTTAGTAGTGTAATGTTTTAGTAATTGTTATTGGCTTATTTGATTTAACTTATCAGATTTATTAGCTTATTTTTTTTATGCTAGTTATATTTGCTTTATTTTTGGTTTATTAACTTTTGCTTATTAGATTTTTGTTTTAAGTTTAATGTTTAGATTAAGTTCTGTCTGATATGTTGCTGCTTTACTTATTTGGATTTTGCTTATTTGGTTTCATTTTATAGATCTACTTATTTACTTGTTTAGTCTCATCTGCTTATTTGCTTATTTGTTAAGCTGCTTAGCTTATTTGTATTTAATTAGTTAGCTGATATTATTTGTTCTAAGGGAACATATCCGTTTGATTGCTTCCATATATTCCAAAAAGTCCAAAATAATAAATAGCAAAAATACGTCCCTCCTGGGACTCGAACCTGCGACCTATAGCTTAGCTGTCCAACGTCATAACCATCTACTCTAGTCCTTTATTTATGTTTAATTACACATCAATTAATTAATATAGGATTTATTGTTACTGGCAGTTTTTATTTAACATTTTAAATTCTAGTTTCAAATAGATTTAATTAAAAGTTTTTCTTTATTATTTACTTTTATTAAGTTCTAAAAAATAAAAAGATAAAAAAAATATTTTTTAATTACTTTTATAAATTTAAATTGTATTCTTTTTATTTATTTCTTTTTATGCTTTAGTACGTTTTATAAAATTTAGTATTGAAAAAATTGTTTTCAATTTAGTTTTAATTAAAAATAATTTTAAGTAGATTTTATTTAAATTAAAAATAGTTTTTAAATATAGTCTAAAATAGTTTTATTTTAAATAGCAAGGTTTTAGTTCATTAAATTAGATTTAGTTTTAAAATAGTTAAATAGTTTTTAATTAAATAGTTTCTAGTTTTAAAAATACCAAAAAGACTTTTTATTCACCAAGAACAAATTAGTCTTACGTTTAACCGGAAATCAATTCGAGTGAGTCGAGGAAACGATAATTAGAGATAAAAAAGAATTGTAAAATTAGCTACATTAAATTAGCTACATTAAATTGGCGCCGCTGCCGTTTCGCTCGTTACGATTGACGATTTCGTGAGACGATTTGGATTTTGGGATCCGTTCAATTTTGAACGTTAATTTTTCTTATTAAAAAATCTAAAACATAAAAAAAATCAAAAACCTAAAATACAAAAAAATTAAAAAGTCACAAAAGCAAATTCTTTCCTAAGATTTGCACCAAAAAAATTAAAAAAAAAATCCAAAAGTGATACTTTTTCCTAAAAGTATTACACAAAAAAAATATTACGTATTATTGTTATTTTTCTTTTTTCAATTTCTTTCGATTTTTATTGTGAATATATATTTTTCTAAAAAAATACAAAAAGATTTTTCTTTTACTATATTATATTACGTAGCACAATTAATTTACCTACTTTTCAAATAAGACCTTAGTTGAGATTTCATCACCTAACTATTATTCGAATCCTAAACCAATAAATCAAGGCAAAATAGATAAATACTAGTAAGACGTTTGAACTCGACATATACAAACTATAAGGTGGGTATAAGGCGACGCGCTATAAAAGGCCGTCTAAGGAAAAAGGTTTTTAAGTGCTTTGTGCCACCTCGTTTCCCCGCTTGCTTGTGCGTATATTGAGAGGGGCGACCGATTATTGGTTTGCCAACTCAAGTAGTATTAAGTATATTTTTTTTGTAGCTTTTTAATATTGCACCTCGAGAGGGATAATCCCTTTCCTCTCAAAGTCGACCGAGGTCACCTACCTCATTCCTAAAGTTTTAATTGTATGCGCACTCGCGCGCGTACATACATACCGATTGGTGTACCAAATACTTCTAATTCTTCCAAAAAGAAGAAGAAGAAGAAAAACAAAAAGACCGTCAATCAAGCCGATCTCGAGAATCGAGCTTTGAACAACACGATGGTAACGGATAATCGACCGATGATTGAGATTCTACAATCTCACGTTGAAGGAAACCATGACGCGATTGTGGTGCCAGATATTGGAGCAAATCCTTTTGAACTTAAAACGGGTTTTATTCAAATGGTTTCCGCTACACCATTTTTAGGCCGTACTAATGATGACCCACACGCTCATATCAAACGTTTCATACAATTGGCAAACACCGTCAAATACAATGGGGTGCCACAAGAGGCTATTCGTTTACAACTCTTTCCTTTTTCCCTCGAGGGACAAGCCCAGATTTAGCTTGATAAGGAACCACCCCAAAGTATTACCATATGGATTGATTTAGAGACCAAGTTCATAAACTACTTTTTCCCACCATCACGGACCACCTCTTTAAGGAATGAAATCGTTACTTTTGAACAACAATATGGGGAAACGTTTAGTGAGTCTTGGGATCGATTTAAGGAGCTTTTAATAAAATATCCACAACATAGTTTCACTAAAGTGCATCAAATAAATACGTTTTACAATGGTTTAACTCTTAATGACCAAGACTCACTTAATAGTGCCGCGAGGGGTAATATTCTTGTGATGTCCATGAACGAGGCTTGGGCCATAATTGAAAACAAGGCTAAAGTGCAAACCAAGAGTGTTAGGGCCACTATGGAAAGTGCTAGTTCTAGTGAGAACGACAAAAGAATTGATAAGCTTACTTCGCTTGTTGAATCAATTTCTTTACAAACCAAAGCCATCAATGGTCAATTAATGCCTTAAAAGAAACGTATGAGACTTGTGGTGGACCACATTCATATTTTAATTGTGACAAGGTTTACAATCAACAACAACAAGTTTGTGCTTATAACACCAGTGGAAATGAGAGGGTTCAATTCAAACCAAATGTTGATGTTAACCATTTGTCTTATAAGAGTACTAATTACTTGGCTCCCCCGGGATTTGTAGCTCCACAATGACCACCCCCACCCGCCCAAAATACCCAATACCAAAATAGGAACCAAGGTCCTCAAATGGGTAATTTTCAAGGGAATGCAAATCAAGGGAATTTTAATGGTCAAAATCAAGGGTTTCAAAATAATAACCAAGGTTTTCATAATAACAACAGTTTTCAACCTCAATCTCAAAACCAAGGTTTTCCTACTCAAGGGTAAAATCAAATGAACATGCATAATCCTCAAATGGACTTGGTTCTCCAAAAATTAACCGAACATGAGAAAATCATGAAAGCAATGCAAGAATCTACTAGACAAATGCAAGAGTCCAACGATAGGAAGTTCGTGCAAATGTTGCAAGCCCTTAGAACCCAAGGAGCCTTACCTTCTAATACCGAGATTAACCCTCGTGCTAATGTGAGTGCTATCACTACTCGAAGTGGAGCCACTTTAGTGGGACCTTCCATCTCTTCGCCCATAAAGGAGAGACAAGGCCCGGAGGTCATAATGAGTAATCCTACTCCCCCTTCTGTGATTCCTCCCACTACCACTCCTCGTGCTAGTTCTCCATTGCCCAAAGAGCCTAACCCTAAGGTTGTTCAAGAAGCGAGTCCTTCTCCTTCTCAACCTTCACCATCTAAACCCAATATCCCTTATCCCTCTAGATTGAACAAGGCTAAAGTGCTCACCAAAGATGACGTTCATGTTTCCAACTTTTTGAAAATAATTTCCAATGTCAATGTTAACATTATCCTTATTGAAGCACTTGCTCAAATGCCAAAATTTGTCAAAATGTTTAAAGATTTGCTTGATAAGAAAGAAAAAATGGTTGAGCTCGTTAACACCCGTTTAAATGAGAATTGTTCCGCGATTCTTCTCAAAGAGCTTCCCGAAAAGCTAGGAGATCCCGGACGATTCGTGTTACCTTGCTCGTTTCCCCAATTTGATGATTGTATGGCTTTAGCGGATCTCGGCGCTAGCATCAATCTTATGCCACTCTCGGTATGGAAACGATTATCATTACCCGACCTTGTACCGACTCGCATGACTCTCGAGTTAGCTAATAGAACTCTCGCATACCCCGTTGGTATTGCCGAATACGTTTTTGTTCGAGTTGGTACATTCACTTTTCCCGTGGACTTTGTTGTTGTCGACTATGAGATGGATCCTCGTATTCCGTTAATACTGGTAGACCGTTCTTAAGAACCGGAAAAGCTTTAGTTGATGTAGCCAAAGGGGAATTAGTTCTTAGGGTTGGGAATGATCAACAAGTGTTTAAAATAGGGAAAATGATAAATAAATCAAACAGAAAAGAATCAGTCAGTATGATTGATGTGCTTAATTTTGATAATGAAGAAAGTTTTATCAATCCTTTTGAAACTAAAAAGTTTAACCTTAATGATTTTGTGGTACATTCAAATCCACTTTTTGAAACTTCAAATGATAATCCACTTTTTGAATAAAATGAGGAAGCTAATTTTAGTGATGTCTTTTCTTTAAGTGATCATTCTACTTCGGATTTTGAGGATACCCCACTCTATGATACCTATAGTGAGGACACTTCTTCAAGTGATCATTTTCCTTTCGATCTTAGGGAAACACCTTTAGAGCCTCCAATCTTTGATACCCCAATCTATGATCACTATGATGACGACACTTCTTTAAGTGATCTCATTTCTTTGGGTTTTTACGAGACACCTAGTGGGCCTAATGATACTATTATCTCTATGAGTGATTCTCCCATTCTTGAGTCTCCCTTTGACTCTTATATTCAAAAATTAGTGGTTTTGACTTTTAAAAAATATCCTCCACCTTTAGAGGTTGCCCCTACTTTAGAGGATATTCCATTTGAGGAGGATTTAGATATCTTTCTAAATTCCTATTTTCCTCACGAGGATGAATTTTCCTATGACTCCAATGATACTTATGTTTTCACATCGAGTTTGGAAGAGGACGACTCCCCCACTTTGGATCAAAATGACAATTTAAGCTTTAATGTCCACACCTCTTGCTATTTTCCCATTAAAGAACCGGTATTTGATCCCAAAATGGAGACTTGCGTGCTATCATTGCCATCACCATAACACCGTTCCTTGTAAGAAACTTTTGACTAAGGGTACCCCACTTTTCTTTACCTTGTGTGATTCTACCACCTCGGGGTTTATTTCCTTTTGTGATGGAAATTATGTGTTTGACCCGGGTGGATTTTCATGGGGTATTCCTTGTATGACTTTACTTCACCCTTTTATCATGGAGAGATTTTCCTCCCTTGGAAATCTCGGTTTTCCCATGATTTTCCCATTCGAATGATGACATTCGGGAATTCGAGTCGAGCTAGAGACTCGTGATAAATAAATCAAGCATCGTTTAACTAGGTTAGATTTTTACCTTTTCCATCCTTTCCACCCTTTTTCGCCTTCACCCATTTCCACCAATAAGTGTAGGGGGAGCCAAGTAGGTTGTTTGTGTGTTGTGATGTTGTGTGCAGGGACATGTGCTTCAATGATCCACTTTTGGTGTTTTTGACGCGACCCGTGTTCCCGTGTTTCCCGTGTACCCGGTTTCTTCGATAAGTTTTTGCTATTGTGATTCAATCTTGTATATAAATAAAACGTGAATAAATGTAATCACTTTAGTTGTCTCGTCCTTAGCTCGATTTAAACAACGTACTCAATTTCCTAAGTGTAGGGGAGTTTATTCTCCCACATGCTTAAACATTGAGGAGAATGTTTATATTAAGTGTAGGGGGATTTCTATCGAATTTTAGTGGGATTTTCCATAAACTTGACCTCATTTAACCGGAAAATTTAAAAAAATTTCAACGTTTTTCAAATTTTTGATCTATTTTGGCCTAGTAGTATTTTCTATTTATTTTCTTTCCTTTTGTCATCGCATATTATTTATATTTTTCATTTCAATAATAAAGTAAAAAGTATATGAATAAAATGGTTTTAACAAGTTTAGATGTCGTTGATATATTAGGCCCGTCGTGAATATTTTGACTCAACCCGAGTTTACTTATCCAAGTTTACTCTAGCTAGTATCCTTAACCATATGGACCTTAATTGGTTTATTAGGCTAAGCATCCACGAGTCTCATTCCTTGAGATTTTAATTTGTGGAGAACGAGAGATGATAGAGTTGATAATAAGTTCAAGGGTTAATTCTTTCTTATATGAGTTTTTGTGTCTCTTTCTTCCCGCTTGTATATTTAATTGCTTAATAAATGAGGATTTTTGCCGTGTAGATTCGATATCTTAACTCTTAGCCAAATCTTTATTCTCCTTGTAATTAAAGCATGAACACATTAAGGGTGCCAGCGTTGTGGACTTCCGACTAAGGTGGCTCATAACCACTAAGTAGGAGGTATTCAGACCATGGGACCGCGGAATTTGGCCTACTATATATATCATAAATAAATAAAGAATAAGATTAAAACATGACCTCAAGGAGCCTTAGGGTGTGGGGCATGTAGCACGAACCTTGTCATTAGAGCCTTAGGGTGTGAAATTAGGATTTTGCTAGTTGAAAAAGTTCGTTTTCTCGGTGTCTAATCGAATTGATTTCCGGTTAATTGTGTGAGATTAGTTGTTCTTGGTGAAACAAATATTTTTGGATTTGGTAAAATAAATGTGCAAGACTTAATAATAAAGGACGGGAAATTAAAACTAAAACTAGTTGAAACATAAACGGTGCAATATTTAAAACGTTAAAAGTAAATGACGTGAAATTAAATGACGTAAAATTAAAACTTAACGAAAAGTAAATTGACAATTAAATAAAAATGCAAAACGAATTAAAAATGAACTAAAAATAAAACGAGAGAAATTGCCACTTTAACTAAAACAAAACAATACAAAAATACCCAATCGAAATACACCCGATCGGAATGATGCATGATCGAATGTTAAAAGAGTCCAGATCGGAATGTAGACAAACTCCATCCGGTCAGAATATTAAACAAAGGGTCCCAATCGGAATGTTGAAAATAGACTACAATCGGAATGTTTAAACTAAAACCAAATTGGAATGCTAAAAGGAATGCTGATAGGAATGCTAAAAGGAATGTAAAAGGATTGCTGATAGGAATGCTGATAGGAATGTAAATAGGAATGCTAATAGGAATGCTGATAGGAATGCTAATAGGAATGCTAATAGGAATGCTGATAGGAATGCTAATAGGAATGCTGATAGGAATGTTGATAGGAATGCTGATAGGAATGCTTATAGGAATGCTGATAGGAATGCTAATAGGAATGCTGATAGGAATGCTGATAGGAATGCTGATAGGAATGCTGATAGGAATGTAAATAGGAATGCTAATAGGAATGCTGATAGGAATGCTAATAGGAATGCTGATAGGAATGTTGATAGGAATGGTGATAGGAATGTAAATAGGAATGCTGATAGGAATGCTGATAGGAATGCTAATAGGAATGCTGATAGGAATGTTGATAGGAATGCTGATAGGAATGTAAATAGGAATGTTGATAGGAATGCTGATAGGAATGCTGATAGGAATGTAAAACCCTTTTCCAATCAAGATGATTGGAATGTAAAAGAAATGTATAAAAGGAATGTAAAACCCTTTTCCAATCAAGTGATCGGAATAAGGTGATGGTGCTGGTCGGAATGAGCAAATCGGAAAAGGGTTTAATATCCTTTCTGATTACTCTCTTGATCCAAATTTAAACAAAAGGTAATAAGCTACTAGGATAAGCTAAAACCAAAACTTAAACGAATCTAATGTGAAAAAGACTAAATAAGCTCAAATTACAACTTTTCCAAACTTAAAATAAACAAACTTTTAAATCAAACCATAAAAAGATGAACTTTTTAAGCACGAAAACATTAATGAACAACACGGATCATATGTAATTCGCACCAAAAGTAAACTAGAATCAAGAAAGGAAGATGAGAGATTTAAACAAGAAAAGTAGAGATTCAAGAACAATAAATGAAAACTTACTTGAAAATTAAATGATTAAAGGTGCATAACAAGAAATTAAAGTGCAAGAAATGAAATAACAAGTATAAAAATGGTGGAAGTGGTGGTTTGTCAAACCACCCAACAACATGAAAATGAAACTAGGATCATCTATATATAGGGGTGATTAGGGAGGAGCTTAGGAAGCTTCCTCCCTCTTTCCTCTTTGCCTTAATTGCACACTTAATTCCTTTTCTTCTTTATCTTTTGTTAATCTTGGACTTTGTCTTGGGATTTCTTTAACTCGTCTTGATTTTTATTTATAAATAAGACTCGAGTTCTTCGGCTTTTTAGTAAACTTCCGTCCTTTGACTTTTTCTTCGATAAATCTTCAGAATTGGTCTTGGACTTTCGTTCTTTTTCCACTCTTGATCTTCCGACTTCATCTTTCGTCTTTTTCTTCGATAAAAGCCCGTGAATGCCATGTTTTCTCCACTTTTCACCTTTTCGTCCTAAATCACAACAAAAACACAAACCACGCATAATTCTGACATAAATGACATAAAATACACGTTTTGGCTCGGTTATTATTGCAATTAAGTGGTAAAAAGGATGGGTGTTTTCAAACCTATCAAATCCCCTACACTTAACCATTGCAATGTCCTCATGCAATGCATTAGTTACAAAGCACTTTTACATTTTTCATCACAATCAATCCACGTTGACCTTTATTAAAGAGATAGAAAATTATAAACATACAAAGTATAGAAATTAAAATCATACCTTTGGGTTTTGGAAATGTCGTGAATGATCATCATCCTCAAGTTTTCACTTTCTCCAAACCAAGCTTAAAAACGAGATCATTGTTATTATAAGTTAGTAGACTAACACGAACTCATGTGGCCCAATTATTCACTTAGACTCCCTTATTCCTAGGTGTATCTCTTATATTTTATTGTTGTCTTGAATGATCACGAGGATGCATTTTTGACTTATTTCGATAGTTATTTAGTCCAAAAATAAAGTGAACGATTTAATCAATAGTTAGCTAAAGGACAAAATCTTTTAAAACTGCTTCTCGAGACCTCATAAAGTTCATATCTTGGCATAACTCGCTTCGCGATTTGAGACCTTTCTCGGACCGATATTTGGCAGCGACTTCATACTTCAAATCTTGAGAGACGTTCATGAAATAATGGCCTTCTCTTCATAATAGGAATTTCTTCACTTGAAGTTTTGAGAGATTCTTCATAAATGGACCACGAGTTCTTCATTTTTCTCCAATCTTTATTTTGGACTTTGATATACAACGATCCGCCTCCTTTTAGGACTTGGATCTATTTATCCTCATACCTTGTTAGGGCCTTTTTGGATAGACTTCTCCATGATCTTTTTGGGAGTACTTGCTTTTCGTCGTGTGTCTCGATCCTTCATATAGATTTTCTATAAATGATTCTTCACATCACTTTTGGATCTTTAGCAACAAAATGTAGCCCTCATGCCTTGTTAGGGCCTTTTCGGACTCGCCAATCTTCGCATCCCGCTTCAATAAGTTATGCCTTGGCTATGAACTCTAATTAATACCGAGCAACTTTTAAACGATCTTGGGCTAGAAGCTAAGTAACTTTTCAAATCGTACAACCTTATTTATTGTAGATAAATTTATTAACAAGCGATGGGAGAATAGGCTTATAATTAACTCACATAAATTCACGAAAGAATACCAAACTTATAATTGGCTCTATCATCTCTCTTTCTCCACAGTTTAAAATCTCATGGAATGAGACTCGTGGATGCTTAGCCTATTAAATCAAAGTTTTGGGTTTTCGAGTCGCCTATAGGATCTTGCAAATTCTTAGACTTTTTCAAGTTTAAAAATCGCGTTTTAAAGTTCCCTTGATAAACGAATCTCTAGGATCAATTATAGGAACTTGCGAAAAGTTCTTGTTCTTAACCCGTGAGAGTTAAGACTTTCGCGTTTTATAGCTCCCTATATAAAAGCCTAGCAAAACTTGACTTAAACACGTTAAGGATACTAGCTAGAGTAAACTTAGATAAGTAAACTCGGGTTGAGTCAAAAAATTCACAACGTTTGAAAATTAAAACCACTTTATTAAACATCTATTCTAATAAGAACAACTATACAAAAGGAAAAACTAATAGGCCAAAATAGATCAAGAATTTTGAAAAATGTCGAAAAATTGATTTTCCGGTTAAAATGAGGACAAATACAAGGAAAAGACCACTTAACTTCGATAGAAGTCCCCCTACACTTAAGATAAACATTGTCCTCAATGGTTAAGCATGTGGAAGTAAACTCCCCTACACTTAGGACATTGTGCACTTTGTTTAAATCTCGCTAAGGAAGAGACAACTAAAGATATTCCTATTTTAATATTGGAAAATATAAAATAGTGAATCGAAAAGAGTTTAGGATAGAACCGGGAAGAAGGGAACACGGAATCACGGTTCGTCAAACGTCATCAAGAGTGTTTCTTTTGAAGCTCTAATCCTTGCACATGATAAGAAAGAAAGCAAGAAACACCACGGGGGCTCCCCCTACACTTATGGTAAAGATGGATAAATAATTGGGTTGCCTCCCAAAAAGCGCTTGTTTTTGTTAACCGAGTCACGAGCCTGACTCGTCCCCGAATTAAATAGTCCATGTGGAAGCCTCAAATGTGATACCGGGATCAAAGACCTTGTCCTCGTTCCCGGTTGATATCAACAATGGAGAGGCGGGGGGATAAGTCTTGAATGGGAGAAAAGTCCTTTCAACATACGAGAAGTATGTGAATTCAAGATCCACGGGAGGTAGGGTGGGTAAAGTAAGCACATTGTCCTCCCCCAAAGACAATAGATGTTGAGCAAGCGGAAAAGCCGTATTGTTATCAATCATAGCATAATCAATGTCACCTCCCGGGTCAAAGCACTCATCCTCCGTGAAAGTGGCTAAAGGGGAGGATGAAAGGTGTTCGGGAGGGGGACTTGGGTCAATACTTTCCTGCAGCAAATTATCAAAAATAATGTCCCCCTCCATATCATCGTCATCATTACCTGGTGGTATGGAGTGAATGTCAATTTCTTCCAGCAATGGGTCATTATCTTCAACGGGAGGAATAGATGGAGGCAAAGACTCGGAAAGAGGAGGAGAAGTCAACGCTTCGATTTGAGCAATAAGAAGGTGCACTTTCCGTAATCTATCTCGAAGAAGCATGTCTTCCACCTTATCCACAAGATCATGTTCATCGGTGAACTTCTCGTAAACCGGAGAGAATAAATTGTCATCACCCGCATCTCCCGGTGGAGATTGAGAAATTTCAAAAGTGAAATTCTCATAGCTTGGAGAAAAATTGTCATCATTTGGATCGACCTCTTCCGTAAGAGTAACGTCGTTCTCAAGCTCCATAGCAGCCGGTATGTCACAAACCTCATCATCAAACACTTTATCAAGACCAACATCACTAAGCTTACTCAATGTATTACAATCCTTGGACACGTTTGGGATATTGAGAGGAGGGATGACAATAGCACTAGGACATTGAGCAGTAATATCATTCCAAGAAATAGTAGGCTCATCGTCATCATCATCATAATAGTATGGATACACCGGGGGAGGAGTATAAGTCTCGATATTCGATATTTGCCCCTGTCGTTGATCCTCTTGACATTTCTCGATGATCTTGTTGCAAGCTTCTTCAATTTGTTGACTTTGCTTAACAAGAGTGTCCCATTGTTCGTGGGGGCTCAAATGTTCGAAGGAGGGTTGATGATCGATGGGGTGTTGTGGGGGTTCAAAATGTTGAAAACCTGAATTATAGCATGGTTGTGGCTCATAGTAGTTCATCGGTTGAGAAGAATTAGAAACTGGGTTTGGTTCATAATAATCCATTGGTGAAGAAAACTGAGGACACGGATTTTGCTCATAATAATTCATTGGTTGACAATTGATGACGTATAGTCCCCAGCCGGGTCATGAACCCGACCCATGGGTACTACCCGTATCCGGCCCATCACAGATGGGTGGGATAATGTCATTCAGGCTTATGGGCTTGGATGAACAGTGACCGCACACATGTGTGCGGACCACGGCCCGGTGCGGCCGACATAGGGTTAGACAGAATCATATTCTGTCTAAGAATCGCTTTATCCCAAATAGAGGAGGATATTCACTACCAAAATTAGAAGATAACAATCATTCTAATTCTGGTAGTTATCCTTTCCTTGGGGACAAAGTATCAAGTGCCAGCCCACTAGGGTTCCACTGTCTATAAAAGGAACCCCCAAGGGTTCCACAAAGGTATTACGTTCTACTCTCAACTCACATAAACCCTAATCGATTACTTACTCTCACGCCGGAGTCTAATCGTGGGAAACATTCCCACGGTAAGCCTAACGCGTATTGTTTAGTGTGTAGGATCCCAACCAAGCGATTCACTTGGTGCAGGAGCCGGAGCCCAGCCAACCCGAATTAAGCCTAATTCGGGTCTAGCAAGGATCACCCAACTTTTGCATCAACAAGTTGGCGCCATCCGTGGGACCCTTTACACTAAGCGAGAACAAAACCCCATTCTGAATTTTCAATGACGAAGGGACACCAGTAAGCCAATCCTAGGAATACGAATCCTGGAAATCGGAAGTCCCAAGGGGAAGGGATACTCATCCCCAATCAATCACCTAGCCGCCTTGCAGGCGGACCTGGTAACCGTGGTGGCTTTCAGCCCTTGGGGGTGACGAGCACGATCTCCATGACACCCCCACCTACTTCAACCCTGGACAACCCTGGCCCTGGGAGTGCGCCCAACCCTCCTAACAAGGAGCCGCGCAGACCATCAGTAGAGGAAGAAGTAGAGGTCCTACCACTCAGCGAGGAGGATCTTACTCGAGTTCTCACGCAGAACTTCGATAGGATCGTCCCGGGGATCGCGTCAAGGTTGAATCTGGGGAGGAACCTCCAATCCAAACTCAACTTTGGTGACACCGGACCAATCACCTCTTCCCAAAATCAGAGGAAAAGGAGAGCTCGGCCTCAGGAGCAGAGCATCTTTGAGGAAACCCCTCAACCCAGGAATATGTTTGAGCGCATAGGAGATCGCCTCATACAAGAACTAATGAAGTCTCGAGAAGGAGGAGATAAGTCTGATGGTTCACCCGAGCGGCCAGATCGAGAGTTGGTCAGAACCGCTCGTCGTACGAGCGTGTGGGACAGGATGAACACTGGGAAGAAGGCTTCCGGTTCATCCAAAAAAAGTGGTCCCTACCCAAAGGATGGGGCACCACCACCGTGTCCAGACCCGTCAGGAGAGGACTCAGATGACCATCCGCCTAAGCATCGCCGACCTAGGCGCACCACTCCACCACCACCAAACAATGATGAGTATTATGGTGGTCCTTATTATCGAGATGTAGAAGGGGAGGATCTTTCGCGTCCATGGTGTGAACCATGGGATGACCCCAGGCTCACCCGGCCATGGGCGGATCCCAGGGAAGACCCGTTCACCCTCCGCATACGGAACTATTCTGAGGACACCAAACGTCGCATGCCGGCGTGTGTCAAGACCTATGATGGGACTGGTGATCCGGTTGATCACCTTAAAATATTTGATACGCAGGCTAAAATTGAGCGATGTCCCATGCCTATATGGTGCCAAATATTCAATTCAACATTGATCGGAAATGCCCGTGACTGGTTTGAGGCACTCCCTCCACGGAGCATTGATAGTTTCACAGAACTACGCACTGCGTTCGAGAAAAATTATACTCAGAGGAAGAAGTATAATAGGGATCCGGTCTCATTGGCAACTGTCAAACAACGGCCGGGGGAGTCCACAGAAGCCTTCGCTGAACGCTTCAATGATGAGTGCACGCGCACAAAAACAATGCCGGAGCTCCTGAAAATCTCTGACTACATGCACACCATAACAGACAGGGAGTTGATCAGGCGCCTCAATGACAAGCGTCCAGAGAGATATGATGACCTCATGGAAAGGGTCAAAAATTTCATAGAAGGAGAAACAACTGTTGCCGCGGTCTACCCATCCAGAGGAAATGGGTACCGGTCAAATGACCAGTCTCGGAGACAGTCGGGCGGTTAAGGCAATCAGAACAATAGCAAGGGCTCAGACTATAAGAGCCAGAGCAAAGGAGGACGGCCGGACGATAAGTTCACCCCCTAAAGATGTCCTACCGGGAGATCTTGCGGACGGAAGGGGCGAACTTTCCAAGGCCTCCCCCAATGACCACTCCGCCGGAACGTCGGCAAGGAAATCGCTTCTGCGAGTTCCATAATGACAAAGGCCACGGTACGGAGGAGTGTATCCAGCTTAAGAAGCATATTGAGTCGCTGATCAAATCAGGTAAACTCAAGCACCTAGTTAAGGATTGGAAGGATGGAAAAGACAACAACAAGAAGTACGATAAGAAGGATCCCCAAAAGGACAAACCTTCGACCATATACATGATCCAATCCAGACAACACCGCACGAGGCAGAAAGTTAGCCAAAAATTTTCACGCGGCATGGAAATCTCGTTCCCTCCCATCACAGCAAGCGATGTGACCGATGCGCCTCTCACTATTGAGATAAGCATTGGAACACACAATGTTCGTCGCATGTATGTAGATGGAGGGTCGTCAACAGAGGTACTGTATGAACACTGTTTTGTGCAGTTATGCCCAGAAATAAGAAGCCAATTAGTACCATTGTAACCATTGGGAATGAGGAACACTCCACTACGGCTTTAGTGGAGACACTATCTGGACGATAGGTCAACTACGACTGCTTGTAACCATTGGGAATGAGGAACACTCCACTACGGCGTGGATGAACTTCATGGTGATACGCTCACATTCTCCGTACAATGGGATCATAGGCAGACCAGGTATTTTGGCTATACGGGCGGTACCCTCCACGGCGCACGGAATGATCAAATTCCCCGTTGAGGGGGGAATTGTTACCATTTACAACACAATCGTACCGGCATCCGAGTGTCACACCGTGACAACACCGGCTCCACCTGTTCCACCCAAGGATGGATCACCACCTCCCAATTGGAAGGTAGCAATTCACCCTGACTATCCGGAACAGGAGGTATCCATAGGAGGGGCGCTCTCGGATAGCGGCAAAAGGGCCATGTGCTCTCTTTTAAGTGCAAACTTAGATATATTCGTATGGGAGCCAAAGCATATGACAGGCGTGCCACGTGCGATAGCAGAGCATAAGCTCCAGATCCGCCAAGGGTACCAACCCGTCAAGCAAAAGAAGCGCGGCCAGGCGCCTGAGCGCAGCCAAGTGATATTGGAGGAAGTACGGAAACTAGTGGACGCAGGCATCATGCGCGAGGTATACTACCACGAGTGGTTATCCAATCCGGTCATGGTCAAGAAACATGACGGAAGTTGGCGCATGTGTGTGGATTTTACGGATCTGAACAAAGCCTGTCCACAGGATTGTTACCCGTTACCGGAAATAGACTGGAAGGTAGAATCTCTATGTGGGTATCCTTTTAAATGATTCTTAGACGCATACAAAGGGTATCACCAGATCCAGATGGCGGAGGAAGATGCAGAAAAGACGGCGTTCCATACGAGCCAGGGCGTATATTGCTATACGAAAATGCCGTTTGGACTAAAGAACGCCGGTGCTACATACCAGTGGCTGGTGGACAAAGCTTTTGAATCACAGATAGGCCGCAACTTGGAAGTCTATGTGGATGACTTGGTCATAAAAAGTCATACGGAAGATGCGCTTCTCCGGGATGTCCAAGAGACATTCCACACGCTGAGGAGGATTAACATTAAGCTAAACCCAAAGAAGTGCACGTTTGGGGCCACGGAGGGAATGTTCCTTGGATATTTGATCGATCCAAACGGCATCAAACCTTGCCCAGAGAAAACGGACGCAGTGATACAGCTTCCATCCCCTCAGACGCGGAAGGAGGTACAATCCTTAAATGGAAAACTAGCCGGGTTGAATAGGTTCCTATCCAAATCCGCAGAGAAATCATTACCCCTATTTAAGACACTCAAGAAGTGCATTAGGAAGGGAGACTTCCGGTGGACGAAGGAGGCCGAGGAAGCCTTTGGCCAACTCAAGCGGCACCTCGCATCTCTCCCTATGCTAGTGGCTCCCCGACCAAAGGAGGAACTCATTATGTATCTCTCAGCCACTCATGGCGCAATAAGCGCGGTACTCATGACAGATAGAGATACAGTGCAAACTCCGGTCTACTTTATAAGTAGAACACTACAAGGGCCGGAATTGAATTACTCCTCTATGGAAAAATTGGTGCTAGCACTAGTGTTTGCTACAAAGCGGCTGCGCCGGTACTTTCAGGCGCACCCAATTGTAGTCATTACGGATCAGCCAATCAAGCAGGTTATTTCTAGACCGGACGTGGAAGGGAGGCTACAAAAATGGAGCATCTTATTGGGGGAGCACAATATATCTTATAGGCCAAGGACGACTGTGAAGGGCCAGATCTTGGCAGATTTCCTGATCGAGAAGCCGGATGAGGAAGGGTGATGAGATGGCATTTATACATGATCTCATCGTTCTTTTCGGGCTTTTAATGCATAAAAATGTCATAAAATACCATATATATGCTTGTGTTTGTTTACTTGTGTATTTTAGGTATGGATATCGTGAAAAAGACAAAAGATCACAAGTTACAAGGAAAAACGAACACGAGAAACGAAGCCGTACAAAGAACTGGGCCCTAATCATGGAATTATCAACAAAATACCTTGAAGACTTGAAGACAAACAAGATTGATCCTCAATTATTGAAGAAATGACACTTAAAACCCTTGTATATTCATAATTACAAGTTTGGTCCCTTAAGTTTGTCAAAATTACACAAAAGGTCCTTCAACTTTGAAGAAATGGCAAGATTAGTCCCTCAACAAATAAAAATTGCCAATAATGATCCCTCATGAAGTCAAAGTTACAATGAAGACCTCTGAAGATCAACAATGTCCAAGATCAGTCCTTGAAATATCTCAAAATGGCAAATATAACCCTTGAAACACTTTTTATAAAGTTTTGTGCCAAAATTGCCAAGTGATGAAAGTTGTTACAAGTTAAATTGGGCGCTGATAGAAGTTTAACCACAAATGCCAAAAGAAAGGAAAGAGGAGGGCTAAACTTGTGCAAATGAAACATTCAAACACGTTTTGCGCCAAACACTTATTCACTCCTACAAAAACGGATCAAACAACTTACTATTCACCTTCATCCACCCAGTTTTACCATCACTTAAAACAAAGGGTAAATCAAAATTACCCACACCCACGTGTGATTCATACATGCAGAAACGAATCCCACACACAAAACCCTCACTCCCACTACTCCCTGGACCCCACACTCAACCTCCTTACCCAATGAAAACACAACTTACTCTCCAAGTTATGTGACGTGTCCAAATCAACAGCCAAGGATCATTGCTTCATAACAAAGCTGAAATGAACGTCCAAGATGAATTTAAACAGCTCACACCAAGGATTCGTCTAGAAGGACTTAGGGCATTTAGGGAATTTCACTTCTAGGGTTTGTGAATAGTGTTTAGCCAGGCATTTGCCTATAAAAGGAGACCTCAACATGTGAGAGTCCCTTTGTTCCAGATTTTAGCTTTTAATCTTTGTAATTCCTTTTTATTAAATAAAGTTTGAATTTCTTAAAATTTTGAGTTCTAATCTGTTATTTATAAAAGTTTGGTGTTTGAGAAGCTAAAATCTGAGTTCCATTTATATGTTTGAAGGTTTTTGAGGCAAGGTTTTAGTTGATAAAGTTGGGTTTCAAAAATCAGAAAGTTGGCATTATTTTTTATCTCACTCTGTGTTTGTTCATCTTAGCAGCATTGGAAGCTGGTACTTGTTTTGCTAGTACCTCAGCTCAAACAATCCAGGGCCTGGATGTAGGTCTTGGAGGTTTGCACCTTCTTCCCTTTTCATTTTCTCTTTAAGTTTCTGAATATTTGTGATTTTTGTGGATTTATGCTTGAATCTGTGTTATTGTGGTTGATTATTGTTGATTTGGTTTGGTTTGATGTTATTGAGGTGTTATTGATCTGATTTGTGGGTTGGATCTTAAGGATCCTTTGAAAATTTGTGAAATCAAGTTTTAAAAGGGTGTTTGGGATTGCTGCATAAGTTGGATTTGAGGTTTGTTAAGTGCTTGTGTGTTGTATGCAAGTATTGGTATCTGTTATTTGGGAGCATATGTTCATCTGTTTGCAGGTTTTTAGGCTTTGAACACATTGATTCATAGATTGGCTATAAAATCTTCATAACTTGGTAAAATTGGCTATGATTTTGAGGACACCTAGATCTAAGCATAGGTTAAGGGTAACAAGTGCTAAATCATAGTTAATCACACCAGGGTAGAAGGATTTGAGGGTTGAAATTGGATTAAGTGTCAAGTATATCAGCAAACTGTTTCTGCATATTGTTCTTTGTTCATCAGTAACTTTTTGTGCTTTGATCTTGCTATTTACTTTGATTCAGTGTTTGATTCTTGTTGCTTTGTGTCTATTGTTAGTTTATATAGCTTGTTTGTGCATCTGGTTAAATTTGGTGGGCTTATTTTGCTTAAATCTGCTTATTAAGTGCTTAACTGCTTATTTGCATATCTGGTGCTTATCTGGTGACTGTTTGGCTTATTGTGGCTTATTGTGTGGATCATTTTGTGATTTTATTGTTGCTATTGACTCCTTGTGGTTCACTGATCACAAGGGTGCCTTTGTTTCCAATTGAATCAAACCAGAACTCTTAAATAAGCTTGGTCAATTAGTCAAAGCAACGGGAACTCCTTTCCCCTGCTGGTTGCCACTGCTAGTGCAATTTTGGTGTCAGCTTATCAATAAGCTATAATAGCTTATTTTAACCAGCAACAACTTTGTTTTTGTAATAGGTGCTCATATTTTGACCCATTTGTTCATCCTGGAGCATTTGGGTGGTTGACTTTTAGGTTTGACTAGAAAACCAAGTCCTTTGACTTTTACATAAGTTCATTTGTGCTTATTCTGGCTTATTTCTTGTGCTTATTGGATTTATGTTGATTGATATTGCTTATTGAGTCCATTTGAAAGCTTTTGCAAGTTGAATCAGCTTCTGAGGTGCGTTATTTCTCAAAAACGACTATTTTGTCATTTTGTGGATTTTTGCTTTTCTATTTTCTGGCTTATTGAGTGAGCTTATTGGAAATTTCTTTTGACAGATCTCTTAAGCATCCAAAAAGAGGGTTGTGTGTCAAATTAGAGCTTATGGCATTAGCTTATGGATTAATGGGCTGAAAAGCCCAATAAGAATAAGCTTTGTGTTCAATAAGCTGTGATAAGCATATTTTCAGCTTTTGGGCCTTTAGAGTTTTGTTCTTAGAATTAAATTTTAAGTCAGATAGGGCTTTTCCAAGTCAATTGGGCCAAGTTTGACTTTTTGGGCCCAAAAGCCCATTTGTGTTGACTGAATTTGGATTTGGCCCATTTGAGGGCCCATTAGGGGTATTTTGGTAATTTCACTTTGATTTTCTGATTATTTAGGTTAAAATAAACTAGTTTGCAAGATTTTAGAATTTTTTATAATTTTTGGATTTTTAATATTATTATTATTTTAATATTATTTTTCCAATTTCATATTTTCCAACTTTTTACATTTTTCTTAGATTAAATACACTAAAATAGGAATTTAGCAACTTTTAGAATAATTTTATCACTTATAGATTAATTTTTATAATTATTTTAAGTTTTAATAGTTTTTAAATCATTTTAAATAGTTTTTATTATTTTTAAAATTTCCAAAAATAGTTTTTAATCTTTTTAGGTCATTTGAGAAGTTTATCAATTGAAAAATCTTTATTTAGGCTTTTTGATAATTTATTTGATTTTTAGGGCTTTAATTAGCATTTAAAAATTGAATATTTAATTATTTAAAAGGTTTGAAAAAGTTTTGATCATTGGTAAACTCTTAGTTAATTATTTTTGATTTTTGGTAAATTTTTGGTAATTTTTAGAATTTATTTTTATTTTTGTGGTTTTTAAGGTTCTACGTTTTAACTTTCTAATAGTGATTTTGTGTTAATTTTTTATTTTTACGACTTCGTCATTTTCTCTTCTAATCCCCTTCTAAACCAAATATTAATCTCAAATCTTGTACATCTTAGTCACACACATATACCTCCTTGGGAAACGAACTTAATTGGGTCATTAACACTTGATTTTTCCTAAAGTCATTTGTTCAATACTTACCGCTTTTACGCCTTTTTCCTAAAGGGTGTAATTTTACCACAATCACTTTGGCACCGCTGCCGGGGAGGTGTGTCGTGATTAATTTGCATTGTTGTTTTTAATATTAACCAAAATAGTATTTGTATTAGTAGAACTCTACTAATACGTATTATCGGTTTTCTTGGTTTTTCTTGTATAAATATTACTATATTGTATTAAGTATCACAATCAAAATACAATATCTCCAAAAGTGTGAAAACACAACCTTAATTGGGATTTGATCTCCTAATTATTGTATTCGAATCTCAAACAAAAAGAAAAGGCAAAAATAGATAAATACTTTCGTGAAGCTCGATTTTGAAAGATACAAACTATAAGGTGGGTATAAGGCGGTATTATAAAATATACCCTAAGGAAAAAGGCTCTTAAGTGCTTCGCGCCGCCTCGTTTCCCCGCTTGCTTATGAGTATTTTGAGATTGAAGGCTAATCGAGGGTTTTGCCGCCCAAAGTATTATACGTATAATATATTTGCTTGGTTTTCTTTGTGATTAAACCCTCTTGAACAATTTGGTTTTCACCAAAGTTCTAAAGTCATTCGAAGGCGTTCACTCCACGTGATCGTTTTCATTCCTTTGAGGCTTTTTTAATCAAGAGTTTGATTCGATGAGAGATTTTGTAGATTGTTGTCTACGAAGATACATCAAAATCCAAAAAAAAATTAAATATCATCAAAAACACAAAAAAATTGAAAATTCACAAAACAACCAAAAAGAATCTTCTTTGCTCACCTCCCATTCTTCGTGAAGTTTATGATCACTCGTAATCAAGCAAAACGAGCTCGTAAACGACTTCAAAAGCAAGCCAATCAAGAGACGTTGATTGTTGAAGAACCTCCAATTGTTGAACCTATTGTAGAACAAGAAGTCGTCATGGCTAATCGTACTATGATGGAGTTGCTACAAGCACCCACCGAGGGTTTTGGAGAGGCTATTGTGATTCCCGCCATCCTTGCGGAGAATTTCGAGATTAAGACGGGTTTAATGTCGATGTTGCAAGCAAATAAGTTTAGAGGTCACGAGAAAGACAACCCGCATTACCATATTAGGAATTTCAACCGTCTCACCGCCACTAGCAAATTTAAGGATGTTCCACATGACGCCATTAAGATGATGTTGTTTCCATACTCATTGGATGGACCCGCAAAAATTTGGCTCGAGAAAGAACCGCCAAATTCGATTTTGACATGGGCCGATCTCGTTTCTAAGTTTGTGAACAAGTTTTTTCCACCATCTAAAACAACACATTTGAAAAATGAGATTTCACGATTTGTGCAAAGAAATAATGAAAGTTTTTCAATGGCATGGGAACGATTTAAAGAGATGTTACATGAATGTCCACACCACTATTTTACGGAATTGCATCAAGTGGTTACTTTTTATAATGGGCTTAATGATCATGAACGAGATTATTTGAACGCCGCCGCGGGTGGTAATTTTTTGTGCAAGACGAAAAATGAGGCTTTGCAAATCATTGAAAATAGATCTAAGGTTTATAACCCTCGTAACACACCGAGTGTTGCCAATATGGGTTCGTCATCTTCGTCACAATCATCTCGTAGCATTAATGCCTTACATGATGAAGCTAATGAGGAAAATCGGTTTTTTGATAGATTAGCTAATCTAATGTCCCATTGGAAGGCTCAAGAAGCTTCCAATTCCGCTTCGGTTAAAGCGGTTGCTAAGAGTTGTTTATCTTGTGGGGGAGCTCATGATCTTTCCGAGTGCATTACCGCGGATGGTAACACTTCGAGTGCTTATGTAGCAACGGGAACTTACAACCAAAACGGTCAAGGTTCCCGTCCAAATCAAGCTCCACCAAACCAAAATGTTAACAATTATCGAAACAACAACCAAGGTAATTACCAAGGCAACACACGCAATTACAACAAAGGGAATTATCAAAGTGGGAATGGACAAATTTCTAATCAAAACCAAAACCGTGATTTTCAAAACACTACACAAGGTTTTCAAAATGCTCATACTAAAAATTTGCAAGGAGAATTTTTGGATTATGCAAAAGCAAATGATGCTAAATTTGATAATATGCAACGTGAGATGATTAGCTTAAGATCCGAGTTGAAAAACGAGCTTAAAAATGAACTTGCTAATGAACTTAAAACTCATGCAAACAAAATGGAAGGAAATGTCCAACGTTTACAACAAAACCAACAAAAAATGGAATTAGGACAACATGAGATTAAGCAAGAATTATTAAAAGCGGATGCTAGGCAATCAAAATTTGAGGACCGAATGGCTAAGATGTTTGAAGCAATCATGTGTAAGCCCTCTTCTTCGGGTGGTCTTCCTAGTGATACCATTGCAAACCCGAAGGGAGAAATGAAGGTTATTACTACACGAAGTGGTAAAACTTTCAAGGAACCAATCTCTCGTCCAAGTACTTCTAAGGAGAAGGAAATCGAGAAAGAACCCGAGGTGATGGTCGAAAAGGAGCACATTACAATCCCACGAAGTACCGCTCATACCACACCTACGGTTGAACCAATACCAATTGTGGAACCCGAGTTTCCAAGGCCGTTGCCTAATGACCAACCCACACCACCTTTACCCTACCCTTCGAGACGAAACAAAGAGAAGTTGCAAGAACGTAACAAACAACAAATCGAGCTTTTTATAAAAATGTTTCAACAAGTGCATTTTGATGTGAGTTTAGCCGACGCGTTGTTATATATGCCTCGTTTCGCTTCCACTTTTAAAAGTATGATGAGCGATAAGGAAAAGCTTTCAAAGCTTGCTAATTGTTCTTCGGTTTATCTTAACCGCATACCGGAAAAAGTTGGTGATCCCGGAAAGTTTCTCATTCCTTGTGACATACAAGATATGAAAGAATGCCTCGCCTTGGCCGATCTTGGTGCGAGCATTAATTTGATGCCATTTTCCATTTGGAAATCGCTTTCGCTTCCGGCTCTCATTCCTTCGAACATGTCCATCGAGATGGCCGATCATTCTACGATTATGACATGTGGAGTAGCCGAAGATGTTTTCGTGAAAGTGGGGAAGTTCTACTATCCCGTTGATTTTATAGTAGTTGACATCCCCGCGGATCCTCAAGTTCCTCTAATTTTAGGTCGATCATTTTTAGACACTTCGAGATCGCTTATCGATGTTCATGCGAGAACTATCACTTTGAGATTCAACGAAGAGGAACTTGTTATAAACGCTACTCAAAACTCGAAACCTTCTCATGTTTATGCAATCGCTACCATCAATCACATTGACATCGTTGATGTGGTTTGCGATGAGTTTTCACAAGAAGTGTTAGGTTTTTCCGATAGCTTGTCAAGTGGCAATCCCACTATTTTGGATCCGATTCTTGCTAATTCCACACCAAATCTCACTCCATTCCAAGGAGGCGATTTCACTTCAAATGAAATCGACAATGAAGATGAGGTGTTGATTAGTGATGATACTTCTATTCTGCCATTTCTTTCGCCGATGGAAGCTATGAGTGTTGAACCAAAATCTTCAATCGAGGAACCACCTATCCTTGAATTGAAAGATCTTCCTTCTCACCTTGAATACGCATTCTTGGAAGGTGATGACAAGTTGCCGATTATTATTGCAAAAGGTCTTGCTAATAATGAAAAAACCGAGCTCTTGAAAGTTCTTAAGGCTCATAAAGGGGCAATAGCGTGGAAAATATCCGACATTAAGGGTATTGACCCAAAATTTTGTACTCACAAGATTTTAATGGAGGAGGACTACAAATCCGCAATTCAAAGTCAAAGAAGGGTGAATCCCAAAATTCACTATGTCATTAAAAAGGAGGTCCTTAAACTCCTTGACGCGGGAATGATTTATCCTATATCCGATAGCCCATGGGTGAGCCCAATCCATTGTGTCCCTAAAAAGGGAGGAATGACCGTTGTGCCTAATGAAAACAACGAGTTAATTCCCACTCGTGTTGTGACCGGTTGGAGGGCGTGTATTGACTACCGAAAGTTAAATGACGCCACTCGTAAAGACCACTTTCCTTTGCCCTTCATGGATCAAATGTTGGAGCGACTTGCAGGAAATGAATTCTATTGCTTTTTAGATGGTTTTTCCGGTTACTTTCAAATTCCTATCGACCCTCGTGATCAAGAGAAGACTACGTTCACGTGTCCTTATGGAATGTTCGCTTATCGTAGGATGCCTTTCGGACTTTGTAATGCACCCGGTACGTTTCAACGGTGTATGATGGCGATTTTTCACGATATGATCGAGAAGTCGATGGAAGTATTTATGGATGACTTTTCGGTGTTTGGTAATTCGTTCACGTCATGTTTATCTAATCTCGAGCAAATGTTAAAACGTTGTGAAGAAACCAATCTTGTGCTTAATTGGGAGAAATGTCATTTCATGTGTAAACAAGGAATCGTCTTAGGACATAAGGTGTCGAAGGCGGGGATTGAGGTCGATAAAGCTAAGGTAGACGTCATCGCCAAGTTACCTCATCCCAAAACCATTAAGGGAGTTAGGAGTTTTCTAGGCCACGCGGGCTTTTATCGTCGTTTCATCAAGGACTTTTCGAAGATTTCTCGTCCTATGACACACCTTCTCGAGAAGGATGCTCCTTTTAACTTTAATGAGGCTTGTGTTAAGGCTTTCGAAACTCTCAAAAGGAAACTTACCGAAGCTCCCATTCTTGTTGCTCCTAATTGGGAATTACCCTTTGAAATCATGTGCGATGCAAGTGATTATGTTATAGGGGCCGTCTTAGGGCAACGTTATGACAAGCATTTTCGTTCTATCCACTATGCTAGTAAGACGATGACCGAGGCTCAATTAAAATACACCACAACGGAAAAGGAATTCCTTGCCGTGGTCTATGCTTTTGAGAAATTCCGACCTTATCTCGTCTTGACTAAAAGCATTGTGTATACCGACCATTCGGCTATCAAGTATCTCTTAGCTAAGCAAGATGCTAAGCCGAGATTGCTTCGTTGGATGCTCCTCCTCCAAGAATTTGATGTCACCGTGCTTGACAAAAAAGGAGCCGAGAATCTAGCGGCCGATCATCTCTCTCGTCTAGAAGATCCTCACAAAGATGTTTTCGAGAACAAGGAAATTACCGAAACATTTCCTCTTGAGACTCTCGGTGTAGTGAATTCTAAAGACACAACCCCATGGTTTGCCGACATAGAAAATTACCATGCGGGCAATTTCATAATCAAGGGTATGACGACACAACAAAAACGAAAATTCTTTCGTGACGTCAAGTTCTATTTTTGGGACGACCCTTATCTCTTTCGGATTTGTGCGGATCAACTCGTTCGATGTTGTGTGTTTGGTGCCGGAGCTTCTAATATCCTTAGAGCTTGTCACGAGGGACCCACGGGTGGTCACCACGGTGCTAATCTCACGGCTAAGAAAGTGTTCGATGCCGGTTTCTTTTGGCCTTCTATCTATCGTGATGCACACGCACTTGTAAAGTCGTGTGATTCGTGCCAACGTCAAGGAAAATCGTCTCAACGTGATGAAATGCCGCAAAACATAATTCAAGTGTGTGAGATTTTCGACATATGGGGAATAGACTTTATGGGGCCGTTCCCATCGTCTCATGGCAACAAATATATCCTCGTCGCGGTGGACTACCTTTCTAAGTGGGTGGAAGCTAAGGCTTTGCCTACTAATGATGCTCGTGTGGTAGTGAAGTTTTTGAAGCAACTATTCTCTCGGTTCGGAACCCCTCGTGCTATTATAAGCGATCGTGGAACCCATTTTTGTAATGACCAATTCGAAAAGGTTCTAAAGAAATATGGAGTTACTCATCGTCTTTCTACGGCTTATCACCCGCAAACGAGTGGGCAAGTCGAGGTTTCGAACCGAGCTTTGAAGAGGATTTTAGAAAGGTCAATTGGAGAAAACCGTGCTTCATGGTCCGAAAAACTCGATGACGCTTTATGGGCCTTTAGGACCGCTTATAAGACACCTATCGGTTGCACTCCTTATAAGTTAGTCTATGGGAAGAATTGTCATTTTCCCATTGAGTTGGAGCATAAGGCATATTGGGCCCTTAAGCATGCAAATTTTGACTTGAAGACCGCGGGAGATCACCGGAAAATACAATTGAATGAATTGGATGAATTAAGGCATAACGCTTATGAAAATTCATTAATTTTAAAGAAAAGACTAAAAAGTTTCATGATTCAAAGATTAAAAACCGGGTTTTTAACATTGGTGATCAAGTGTTGCTTTTTAACTCTCGTCTTAAGATATTTTCCGGGAAACTGAAATCTCGTTGGTCGGGTCCGTTCACCATTACACAAGTGTTTCCATATGGGACCATTGAGCTAGCTCAAGATGATGGTCCTAATTTTAAAGTGAATGGACATAGGCTTAAGCACTACTTTGGTGGGGAAATTCCTTCAATGGTTGCCCTCGACCAAGTCACCTTCCCCAATGATAATTAGCATTGAGGGGATCGAGTCGAGCTCATGACTCGGTAATCAAAAACGAGGTGCCTCGTGGGGGAAATCCCATGCTTATCTTTTATGCTCACTATTCACTAATAAGGGGACTTGTACCCTTTCAACTCGTTGTCTCGTGGTTGTTTGTGATTGTGTTATCTAGATCATCATCATCATCTTCGATTGAAGACTCTCGTGTTCGTTTACGTGAGCCTCCACGTTCGTTTGAAGAAGTTTTTCACGATTCCATGACATATCCTTTATTGTTCTAACAATTATCTTTTAGCATACTTAATAAACGGCTTTAGATATATTGTTGATCACCCTTTCCATGCAAGATCCTAAGCATTCGACTCTTCGTCTCTAGTATGGGGGTGCTCCACCTTTAGACTCGAAACATTGAGGACAATGTTTACTTTTAGTATGGGGGGGTGAATAGGTACTTGCTTTGCTACGCCCTCACGCTTTCCAACTTTCAATGTTTTGTTTTGCTAATAAGGCTAAAAATGGCCAAATTTTAAATTTTTTCTTAGTTTTAATAAGTGTTTTTAAGACACGAATGTATATTTTCCGTTGGGTAGAATAAGAGTTAATTTTTGACTTGATGGGCATTTGGAGCCATTTACATTCCTTAACCCGCTCAATTCAAGTTTTGCTAGACTTTTATATAGGGAGCTTTAAAACGCTAAAGTCTTAATTCATACGGGTTAAGAACAAGAACTTTTCGCAAGTTCCTATAATCGATTCTAGAAAGTCACTTATCAAGGGAACTATAAAACGCATTCTCTAAACTTGAAAAAGTCCAAGAAAGTGCAAGATCCTATAGGTAGCTTGAAAACCCAAAACTTTGATTTGATATAGTCTTAATGAAAGCTAATCCAAATTTGGCTTAATTTTGACTTGCATGGCTAAGTATTCACGAGTCTCTTTAATTAGAGGTCTTTACATAGTGAAGAACGAGAAATGATAGAGTTAGACAAGTGATCATGCTAAACGTAGAACATGAAAGTGTTCTTTCAAAAACTCATATGTTTTTAATTGTGGCTTTTTCTTCCCATAAGATCAATGCATTAGGAATAAATCATAATTGCAATAAGTAAGGTCGTACGATTTGAAAGGTTACTTAGCCTCTAGCGCAAGATCGTTTAAAAGTTGCTCAGGGTTGAATAGAGTTCATAGCCAAGGCATAACTTATTGAAGCGGGACGCGAAGATTGGCGATTATCCAAAAAGGTCCTAACAAGGCATGAGGAGCTCTATTTTTGCTAAAGATCCAAAGATGATGTGAAGTATCATTATTCCTAAATCAATATGAAGGATCGAGACGCACGACGAGAAGCTATTACTCCCCTAAAGAATGGAGAAAGTCTATCCAAAAAGACCCTAACAAGGTATGAGGATAAATATATCCAAGTCCGAAAAGGAGGCGGATCGTTGTATATCAAAATCCAAAGTAAAGATTGAAGAAAAATGATGAAGTCGTGGTCCAATATGAAGAATCTCTCAAAAACGTCAAGTGAAGAAATTCCAAATATATGAAGAGAAGACCATAATTTCAAGAACGTCTTCCCAAGATTTGAAGTATGAAGTACATGCCAAATATCGGTCCGAGAAAGGTCTCAAATCGTGAAACGAGTTATGCCAAGATATGAACTTAAGGAGATACACGAGAAGCCATTTTAAAAGATTTTGTCCTTCGGCTAACTATTGATCAAATCGTGCTACTTTGCTTTCGGACTAATAACTACTCAAATAAGTCAATATGAATCACTTGTGATCCATGACAAATAGATAAAAAAATGCTAGTAACCCATTTCCTTTTATAATAACTAGGATTGCGGGGAGAAAAAGTATTACACAATTTGGACGTATGAGTAGTGTTAGCATTGTGACTTGTACCAACAATGATCTTGTTTTTGCACTTAGCATGTAATGTATGACAATCAAGGATGACGAAGTTTACTCTAAGGGACATTTACTTGTTTCTATTCTTTGACCCTAAAAGTCACTTTTTGTGATGAAAATCATACATTATGTCTTTACACATCTTCGTAGTATGTTCCAAGTCTTTTTACTTTCCAATAAAGGTTAATAAAATTGAACTTTGGTGATGCTTAGATACTTAGCATTGCGTGAGGGCACGACAATGGCTTAGTATGGGGGAGTGATGAGATGGCATTTATACATGATCTCATCGTTCATTTCGGGCTTTTAATGCATAAAAATGTCATAAAATACCATATATATGCTTGTGTTTGTTTACTTGTGTATTTTAGGTATGGATATCGTGAAAAAGACAAAAGATCACAAGTTACAAGGAAAAACGAACACGAGAAACGAAGCCGTACAAAGAACCGGGCCCTAATCATGGAATTCTCAACAAAATACCTTGAAGACTTGAAGACAAACAAGATTGATCCTCAATTATTGAAGAAATGACACTTAAAACCCTTGTATATTCATAATTACAAGTTTGGTCCCTTAAGTTTGTCAAAATTACACAAAAGGTCCTTCAACTTTGAAGAAATGGCAAGATTAGTCCCTCAACAAATAAAAATTGCCAATAATGATCCCTCATGAAGTCAAAGTTACAATGAAGACCTTTGAAGATCAACAATGTCCAAGATCAGTCCTTGAAATATCTCAAAATGGCAAATATAACCCTTGAAACACTTTTTATAAAGTTTTGTGCCAAAATTGCCAAGTGATGAAAGTTGTTACAAGTTAAATTGGGCGCTGATAGAAGTTTAACCACAAATGCCAAAAGAAAGGAAAGAGGAGGGCTAAACTTGTGCAAATGAAACATTCAAACACGTTTTGCGCCAAACACTTATTCACTCCTACAAAAACGGATCAAACAACTTACTATTCACCTTCATCCACCCAGTTTTACCATCACTTAAAACAAAGGGTAAATCAAAATTACCCACACCCACGTGTGATTCACACATGCAGAAACGAATCCCACACACAAAACCCTCACTCCCACTACTCCCTGGACCCCACACTTAACCTCCTTACCCAATGAAAACACAACTTACTCTCCAAGTTATGTGACGTGTCCAAATCAACAGCCAAGGATCATTGCTTCATAACAAAGCTGAAATGAACGTCCAAGATGAATTTAAACAGCTCACACCAAGGATTCGTCTAAAAGGACTTAGGGCATTTAGGGAATTTCACTTCTAGGGTTTGTGAATAGTGTTTAGCCAGGCATTTGCCTATAAAAGGAGACCTCAACATGTGAGAGTCCCTTTGTTCCAGATTTTAGCTTTTAATCTTTGTAATTCCTTTTTATGAAATAAAGTTTGAATTTCTTAAAATTTTGAGTTCTAATCTGTTATTTATAAAAGTTTGGTGTTTGAGAAGCTAAAATCTGAGTTCCATTTATATGTTTGAAGGTTTTTGAGGCAAGGTTTTAGTTGATAAAGCTTGGGTTTCAAAAATCAGAAAGTTGGCATTATTTTTGATCTCACTCTGTGTTTGTTCATCTTAGAAGCATTGGAAGCTGGTACTTGTTTTGCTAGTACCTCAGCTCAAACAATCCAGGGCCTGGATGTAGGTCTTGGAGGTTTGCACCTTCTTCCCTTTTCATTTTCTCTTTAAGTTTCTGAATATTTGTGATTTTTGTGGATTTATGCTTGAATCTGTGTTATTGTGGTTGATTATTGTTGATTTGGTTTGGTTTGATGTTATTGAGGTGTTATTGATCTGATTTGTGGGTTGAATCTTAAGGATCCTTTGAAAATTTGTGAAATCAAGTTTTAAAAGGGTGTTTGGGATTGCTGCATAAGTTGGATTTGAGGTTTGTTAAGTGCTTGTGTGTTGTATGCAAGTATTGGTATCTGTTATTTGGGAGCATATGTTCATCTGTTTGCAGGTTTTGAGGCTTTGAACACATTGATTCATAGATTGGCTATAAAATCTTCATAACTTGGTAAAATTGGCTAGGATTTTGAGGACACCTAGATCTAAGCATAGGTTAAGGGTAACAAGTGCTAAATCATAGTTAATCACACTAGGGTAGAAGGATTTGAGGGTTGAAATTGGATTAAGTGTCAAGTATATCAGCAAACTGTTTCTGCATATTGTTCTTTGTTCATCAGTAACTTTTTGTGATCTGATCTTGCTATTTACTTTGATTTAGTGTTTGATTCTTGTTGCTTTGTGTTTATTGTTAGTTTATATAGCTTGTGTGTGCATCTGGTTAAATTTGGTGGGCTTATTTTGCTTAAATATGCTTATTAAGTGCTTAACTGCTTATTTGCATATCAGGTGCTTATCTGGTGACTGTTTGGCTTATTGTGGCTTATTGTGTGGATCATTTTGTGATTTTATTGTTGCTATTGACTCCTTGTGGTTCACTGATCACAAGGGTGCCTTTGTTTCCAATTGAATCAAACCAGAACTCTTAAATAAGCTTGGTCAATTAGTCAAAGCAGTGGGAACTCCTTTCCCCTGCTGGTTGCCACTGCTAGTGCAATTTTGGTGTCAGCTTATCAATAAGCTATAATAGCTTATTTTAACCAGCAACAACTTTGTTTTTGTAATAGGTGCTCATATTTTGACCCATTTGTTCATCCTAGAGCATTTGGGTGGTTGACTTTTAGGTTTGACTAGAAAACCAAGTCCTTTGACTTTTACATAAGTTCACTTGTGCTTATTCTGGCTTATTTCTTGTGCTTATTGGATTTTTGTTGATTGATATTGCTTATTGAGTCCATTTGAAAGCTTTTGCAAGTTGAATCAGCTTCTGAGGTGCATTATTTCTCAAAAACGACTATTTTGTCGTTTTGTGGATTTTTGCTTTTCTATTTTCTGGCTTATTGAGTGAGCTTATTGGAAATTTCTTTTGACAGATCTCTTAAGCATCCAAAGAGGGTTGTGTGTCAAATTAGAGCTTATGGCATTAGCTTATGGCTTAATGGGCTGAAAAGCCCAATAAGAATAAGCTTTGTGTTCAATAAGCTGTGATAAGCATATTTTCAGCTTTTGGGCCTTTAGAGTTTTGTTCTTAGAATTAAATTTTAAGTCAGATAGGGCTTTTCCAAGTCAATTGGGCCATGTTTGACTTTTTGGGCCCAAAAGCCCATTTGTGTTGACTGAATTTAGATTTGGCCCATTTGAGGGCCCATTAGGGGTATTTTGGTAATTTCACTTTGATTTTCTGATTATTTAGGTTAAAATAAACTAGTTTGCAAGTTTTTAGAATTTTTTATAATTTTTGGATTTTTAATATTATTTTATTATTATTTTAATATTACTTATTAAATTTCACATTTTCCAACTTTTTACATTTTTCTTAGATTAAATACACTAAAATAGGAATTTAGCAACTTTTAGAATAATTTTATCACTTATAGATTAATTTTTATAATTATTTTAAGTTTTAATAGTTTTTAAATCATTTTAAATAGTTTTTATTAGTTTTAAAATTTCCAAAAATAGTTTTTAATCTTTTTAGTTCATTTGAGAAGTTTATCAATTGAAAAATCTTTATTTTGGCTTTTTGATAATTTATTTGATTTTTAGGGCTTTAATTAGCATTTAAAAATTGAATATTTAATTATTTAAAAGGTTTGAAAAAGTTTTGACCATTGGTAAACTCTTAGTTAATTATTTTTTATTTTTGGTAAATTTTTGGTAATTTTTAGAATTTATTTTTATTTTTGTGGTTTTTAAGGTTCTACGTTTTAACTTTCTAATAGTGATTTTGTGTTAATTTTTTATTTTTACGACTTCGTCATTTTCTCTTCTAATCCCCTTCTAAACCAAATATTAATCTCAAATCTTGTACATCTTAGTCACACACATATACCTCCTTGGGAAACGAACTTAATTGGGTCATTAACACTTGATTTTTCCTAAAGTCATTTGTTCAATACTTACCGCTTTTACGCCTTTTTCCTAAAGGGTGTTATTTTACCACAATCAAAGGGCCAATCGTTAAACAAGACGAGACTCCAACAGAACGATGGGTGTTATTCATGGACGGATCTTCGTGTACGGACAGGTCCGGAGCTGGTCTCATCCTCACAAATCAGGAAGGAATGGAATTCACGTACGCCCTCCGTTTTGAGTTCACGGCCACCAACAACGAAGCGGAATATGAAGCATTAATTGCGGGTTTGAAAATCGCCGCTAGAATGGGAGTCCGCAACCTTGAGGCCTACGTGGACTCACGGCTTGTCGCGAACCATATTCTAGGTGGATATGTGGCTAAGGAGGACAACATGGTGAGGTACTTGGAAAAAGTCAAGTCACTAATCGTGGTTTTTAGTAAGTTTTCCATCAAGCAGGTGCCAAGGGGCGAGAACAAGAAGGCGGACGCTCTTAGCAAGATCGCATCCACAAGCTTCGCTCACTTGTCTAAACAAGTCTTGGTGGAAATACTCAAGGAGAAATCTATAACGGAAGGGGAGATTGCTACTATAGTTGAGGAGGATGGACCTACATAGATGACCCCTATTATCAACTATTTGACTAGTGAGACCCTTCCAGACGAGGAAAAAGCAGCACGGCGCATTAGAAGGAAGTCGCAGCGTTTCGAACTTCGAGAAGGCATCCTTTACAAGCGCTCTTTCTTGCAGCCGTGGCTGCGGTGTGTTGGACCACGTCAGGCCGCTTACGTAATCAGTGACATACATGAAGGGTTGTGCGGCATGCATGCAGGTCCACGATCCGTGGTAGCTAGAGCCTTACGGACAGGATATTATTGGCCTACCATGCACAGAGACGCGCGCGACATGATTCACAAGTGTAGTGATTGCCAAGTGCATAGGCCAGTGCCGCGGCACCCGCAGCAGGAGCTTACACCTATCACGTCCCCATGGCCATTCTATAAATGGGGAATCAACATTGCAGGACCATTTCCTGTAGCTGCGGGGGGAGTTAAATTCTTGATTGTTGTGATGGACTACTTCACACGATGGATAGAGGCCAAGGCAGTCAAGTCTATCACAGGCAAACAAGTTAAAAAGTTTGTTTGGGAACATATTGTGTGCCGTTTTGGTCTACCAGGAGAAATCATCTCGGACAACGGTAAGCAGTTCACGGACAATCCATTCAAAGACTGGTGTGCATCATTGAACATCAAGCGGCGCTTCGCATCTGTTAAGCATCCGCAGACAAATGGCCTCGTCGAACGAGCAAATAAAAGCTTGGGAAATGGCATCAAGGCGCGTTTGGATGAACGAAGTGCCAAATGGGTCGATGAGTTACCACATGTGCTATGGGCACACAGGACTATGATCAAAACAGCCAACGGAGATACACCATTTGCATTGGCTTACGGCACTGAAGCTGTTATACCAGCAGAAATAGGAATGCCTACTATCCGCACGGCGGAGGTTAATGTCGTCACGAACGATGAGCAGCTGCGAATCAACCTAGATCTATTGGAAGAAAAAAGGGAAATAGCAGCCATCAATGAGGGTAAGTCCAAGGCTAAAATGAAAGCTTATTATGACGCCAAGGTCAATGGTGTTTCTTTTCGACCGGGAGACTATGTCTATCGTGCTAATGAAGCGAGCCGGGCGGAGAATACAGGCAAACTGGGCCCTAAGTGGGAAGGACCGTATGAAGTCACAGAGGCCTTGGGACGAGGCGCGTACAAGTTACGCGACATGGATGGCCGTGACCTAGAGCGCACATGGAACATTTCTAATCTCAAAAGGTGCTATCTTTGAAAGCTACGGCTTCCGCATGGGTGCTTCGCTATATGTGGCTTTAATGAAGAACCATGCGGTCTATCTGTTTGTTTTCTTATGTTTGTTTAGTTTCCTTTCTTGTTTTTAGGACTTGTCATTATTGTTCAAACAAAAATGTAAACATTCTAATAAAATGTCGTGGTGCCTAGCTAGCCCCACGGCTGGTTTCGTGCAAATCATTTTTTAGATTTTTTGTTAGTCGTATGAATTTTACTTATATTATAATATGCCATGTTTCATTCATATGCATTCTTTCAAACTACTGTACATGTACTATACGCCTCCAGGCGGGGTAAGAGGATTAAGTGAACCTACTAATTCAACTTGCCGTGTAAGAGGGATGCAACCCCAGCCGCACGGATCATGTATCCTTACTAGAAACCTTACTCACAAGACGTTGTGGTAAGTTTCATATGCTATAGTCACACCGTGCTTCGCATAGTAAAGACGCACGTCGCATGTCTAGTAAATTATAGGCTTGTATGTATTTTCCTTTTTTGTGTGTAAGACGTGATGTATCATGCAGTATTGGTATACAATATTCAACACAATCAAAATACACAAGTTTCCAAATAAAATAGCAAAAACGGTCGTGGTCATCACGGAATTACATACAAAATGCACATGTTTAAGTCGTGTACATACACGGACGAATAGAAACAACAAATATTCAGCGGTTACAAACTAGAGTTATCTAAAATTGATCATAAAGTAGAAGCACCCTACATAGGGGGGAGAAGCTTACCTATCTCTACTTGTTCCTCGATCAAGGATGACAACCACTCACTACTTTCCTTCCGCTTCCGGGCTTGAGCAGCGTTCCTCTCTAGCACCACACTTAAAGGTTCTTCATCAAGCACGATCCTGGTTACATCCTCATAGACGGGGAGCGTCAGGTGGCTGGGTGATGGGGTAAAGGAGGCACGGGAATGACTCTCATCTTGGGAGAACGCACTCAGACTTAGCTTTTCCATGATTTTCATGTTTGATGCATCTTTTGTGGCCTCCAGCTCAGCCAAGAATAGATAATGCAAATCTCGCATTCCGGCCATAGAAGCAGCCATCTTGTTAGCCCCCTCAGGGTTAAAGAAAGCATGTCTGGTGAAGTTCTCCCTCTTCTTGATCAGCTCTACAGCCTGGACCATTCCCTCATGACGTCCGTGGTCAATGCCATCGGACACAAGACTTGCAAACTGTTGCACAAACTCGGGGGCCTCTAGTACCTTGGTGACGGCCAAGCGTGCTCCATGCCCTACCATCCACCTGCGGCCGGCGATAGCCGCCAGTAGTTGAGGGTATAACACGTCATCGCGTTCGGTGGTAAGGGCATCAATGATCAAATATTTTTGGGCAAACGCCTCTTTCAGCTCCTTGGTGACAGCCCTCTCTTCAGCAAGTTCCTCTTGTATCTTCTCCATGCTTTGGATTGCCATGTGTGCATCTTCTAGTTTCTTGTTAAGCACGGATACCTGGCTGGAGTACGACTGGGCAGACGCTTCCGCTGTGGCTACCTACATGAGATTAATCGTTAGAATATATTTCTTTTAGAAAATGGGTGGTGCGGCACGGATATGTACCTTGGTGGTCGCGACATCTAGTTTTGACTCAAAGTTGGCAACTTGTTGGTCATATTCATTCGCGCGGGCCGATTGCTTTTTTATGGTCGCCTCAGCATTGGCAAGTTGGGACTGGAGGGTGGCAATTTGAGCTTCATTGTCCACGATCATCTTCTCCCTCCGTCCAACCTTCCTCTTGAGAGATTCCACATGCCCAAGTGCGGCTTCAAACCTTACTCTCATTGAGGTGCCCATTGCCATTTGGTGTACCAAGGCACCATTATACTCATCCGCCAAGTCCGCATGACTAAGCGCGTTCACCTCTCGCACCAAGCCTGGTGGTATGCAGTTGTTGAGGTACTCTCGGCATTCATCGGTGTCCCTCATTCGTGATGCAGTTGTGATATTCCATATGGGGTTGAACGACTGAGGGGGGCCGGACGTTGGGAGGTCTTGGGAGGCTGTGGGTGAACCTTCTTCAAATACGGGGCCGGACTTTGTGGCGGCCGTGTGAAGCATGGGGTTTCTTTCCACTTCTTTTCCTTTTCCCTTCTCCATTTGGGTGTCAGGGGGAGGCGCGACACCAGTTTGTTCATCCCTGTGAAACAAGTATTGGGAAACATATCAAGTGTTGCTTATAAGGGAATTTTTCATTCTTACGTGTTAGGATGGAGTCTTACATGTCATTTCTTGCTAATTCTGATGTGGTTGGGGCAATCTGAGTGACGGGATCGACATGTGCGGCCCGGATAGTCTCGGACGCCTGGCTGGTACTCCCAACAGATTGGTACAAGGGGTGGTCTTCTCGAAGTTTCTTGGGAGGGGCGTTGTGTTCGCCAATCTCGGCTGAAGCAGCTTTCCTCACTCGTTTGTTTCTTTTACGGGTACGCCTGGCGACAGGCTGAGCTGTTGCTTCTTCATTCTCCTCCTCGACTTCTTTTTCCACTTCTTCCTCTTCCTCCTCATTGGTTTGTTGTACTTCTTCATCATCATCGCCCATCATCCGGCGAAGGCTGGAGGTGGTTAAGTCAATATTATCTCCCTGCTCTTCCCTATGTGGTGAGGAGGGCCCGGCTCCTCCTTCACGCATCCTGTTATCACCGCCCTCATTATCTCCTTGCTCTTCCTCGTCTGAGTGGGGATCCGGCACGGCTACAAGAGCAACCGTCACGTTTCTGTTATGCTCAAGAAGGGGTATTTCATTCTCACGGAGGGGACGAGAGCCCTCCAGTACGAGCTTCGGGTCGCCCTGGCGTAGAAGTCCAAAGAAGTTCATTTCTGCCCAACACAAAACAAAATATGTTAGCCATTTATAAAATGGTTGAATAAGTTTTTTGTGTACGGATGTTAGCCTACCTTCACCCTGCCTTCTCCAAAACACAGGATACCTGTTGGACGGGCCAAAGTAATTGCGGCTAATCCCTAGCAAACATAGAAATGACTCGGGAAGACTTCTATGGAACCCGGTACTATTCAGAACTAATTCTTGGGAAGGTCGGAGGTTATATGTACTCGTGTGTGGCTTGGGGTCGTGGGGTATCCTATGCCTAAAGGTATAATCAGCCGGCCATACTACTGCGTCAATAAAAAAGTAGTGGTCATACCAGTTTTTCAACGAATCCATTGGCTTATTGTGAGACTGGGGACTGTTAGGGGATCGTTTCTTAAAGGATACCCAACCATTTACTAGGTTGGGGACATAAAAGAGCCGGAATAATTCTACGGTTGGGGGGATTCTTCTAGCACGACAGAGGATCTCGAATTGACTAATCTTACAGGCGCCTATACAGTGGAGCTGACTAATATGTACATCATAATATCCTAACAGATCTATGAGAAAACGGGTAAAGGGAATGCGGTAATTGGCCGCATCAAAAAGGCGAGTGTACAGGCCAATCTTACCTACTAGAGCCTCAGTTATGAGGTCTCCGGCGCCAGGAAGTGAGGGGTGTAGGTTGGTAGGGATGAAATAGTTTGTACAAAAGTGGTTTAGTTGGTCCTGGGTCATTACATTTAGCACGGATCCAATGGCAGGGTTATTTCTGTGGGCCATTACTAAATAAAATGTAAGGGCGTGGTGTTCTAACCTGTGGATGAAGGGATCCGTGCGTAATTGATTCGAGCTAAGAAGAAAGCTTTAATGGCAGAAATGGAGATAAGAACTGTGTGTTTCACACAGCCGTAGGGGTGGCTTATTTATAGGGTTGCCTCGTGGGTCATGATCTGTTGGATGTGTGACACGTGTCTGCCACTATTCTTGATCGTGTGGTTAGGGGGCAAGTCGCAAGTGAAACGTCAGGTGGGACCTACGGGTCACTTCTGACTCAAACGTTTGCACTGTTCGAGACTCTGACTGTTTGTACTTTTGTCAGTCAACATGCCAGGTGAACAGTTATTTATGTCGGGTTATGCGGCTCTTACGTAAGAGTTGTCATTCAATGCTATATTTAATTTGTCTCGGTCGCCATGTGTGGTCGAGGTAATAATGGAATAATTTCCTAAGTCAGGTTGCCATGTGCGGCCAGCACAAATTCTTGGACAACTTATCATTCCCTATTTTTTCTTGGTACGTCCAGGGAGCATCTTGGTAGTCTAGAGGTTACGCCTATGGTTGTAACAACTAGACTGGGGGGACATGATGACGTATAGTCCCCAGCCGGGTCATGAACCCGGCCCATGGGTACTACCCGTATCCGGCCCATCACAGATGGGTGGGATAATGTCATTCAGGCTTATGGGCTTGGATGAACAGTGACCGCACACATGTGTGCGGACCACGGACCGGTGCGGCCGACATAGGGTTAGACAGAATCATATTCTGTCTAGGAATAGCTTTATCCCAAATAGAGGAGGATTTCACTACCAAAATTAGAAGATAACAATCATTCTAATTCTGGTAGTTATCCTTTCCTTGGGGCCAAAGTATCAAGTGGCAGCCCACTAGGGTTCCACTGTCTATAAAAGGAACCCCCAAGGGTTCCACAAAGGTATTACGTTCTACTCTCAATTCACATAAACCCTAATCGATTACTTACTCTCACGCCGGAGTCTAATCGTGGGAAACATTCCCACGGTAAGCCTAACGCGTGTTGTTTAGTGTGCAGGATCCCAACCAAACGATTCACTTGGTGCAGGAGCCGGAGCCCAGCCAACCCGAATTAAGCCTAATTCGGGTATAGCAAGGATCACCCAACTTTTGCATCAACAACAATAATAGGTATCGTGAGGACCCCCACAGTTGTTGCAAAATGGGTAAGGAGAAAGAGTGGGTGCGTCTTGTGGATAGCTATTATCATTGTCATAATTGTACCCCGGTTCTTGCCCGTGATCATACGGGTATCGAACCGGGCACGAAACATGCCAATGAGAATCGCTTCCACAATAGATGCACGGGGAAAGAGTGGGTGGGTTCAAAAAGGACGAATTAGTCGAGTTGCACAAAGGACAAAATCCGTATATGAATTGTGTATTGTTGATATCGTTACCGCACCGCTCACATGTACACCATTGACATGAGTCGTTCCCGTACAATCGTCTCCCACACCCGATGCAATAGACATAAGAATCCATTAAGAAAAATAGATGAGCAAGAAGAATATTTTTGGTGCAAAACTTTGAAAAAAAAATGCTTTTTAAGATTTTTCAAATGTTTTTGGATTTTTTTTTTTTTTTTTTGAAAATTTTTGACTCGAAAAAATAACGTTCACAAGTGAACGGATCCCAAAAGCCAACGCGTCTCTCACAAAAACCTTTAATCCTCACGAAAAGAGCTGGCAGTGGCGCCATTTGAAATTAGGATTTTGCTAGTTGAAAAAGTTCGTTTTCTCGGTGTCTAATCGAATTGATTTCCGGTTAATTGTGTGAGATTAGTTGTTCTTGGTGAAACAAATACTTTTGGATTTGGTAAAATAAATGTGCAAGATTTAATAATAAAGGACAGGAAATTAAAACTAAAACTAGTTGAAACATAAACGGTGCAATATTTAAAACGTTAAAAGTAAATGACGTGAAATTAAATGACGTAAAATTAAAACTTAACGAAAAGTAAATTGACAATTAAATAAAAATGCAAAACGAATTAAAAATGAACTAAAAATAAAACGAGAGAAATTGCCACTTTAACTAAAACAAAACAAAACAAAAATACCCAATCGAAATACACCCGATCGGAATGATGCATGATCGGAATGTTAAAAGAGTCCTGATCGGAATGTAGACAAACTCCATCTGGTCGGAATATTAAACAAAGGGACCCAATCGGAATGTTGAAAATAGACTACAATCGGAATGTTTAAACTAAAACCAAATCGGAATGCTAAAAGGAATGCTGATAGGAATGCTAAAAGCAATGTAAAAGGAATGCTGATAGGAATGCTGATAGGAATGTAAATAGGAATGCTAATATGAATGCTGATAGGAATGCTAATAGGAATGCTAATAGGAATGCTGATAGGAATGCTAATAGGAATGCTGATAGGAATGTTGATAGGAATGCTGATAGGAATGTAAATAGGAATGCTGATAGGAATGCTGATAGGAATGCTGATAGGAATGCTAATAGGAATGCTGATAGGAATGCTGATAGGAATGCTGATAGGAATGCTGATATGAATGTAAATAGGAATGCTAATAGGAATGCTGATAGGAATGCTAATAGGAATGTTGATAGGAATGTTGATAGGAATGCTGATAGGAATGTAAATAGGAATGCTGATAGGAATGCTGATAGGAATGCTAATAGGAATGCTGATAGGAATGTTGATAGGAATGCTGATAG
The DNA here is from genome assembly GCA_025667525.1 of Glebionis coronaria. Taxonomy (NCBI): domain Eukaryota; kingdom Viridiplantae; phylum Streptophyta; class Magnoliopsida; order Asterales; family Asteraceae; genus Glebionis; species Glebionis coronaria. The sequence continues at coordinate 169,646,308 of CM046875.1, forward strand.
GAATGTAAATAGGAATGCTGATAGGAATGCTGATAGGAATGCTGATAGGAATGCTGATAGGAATGCTGATAGGAATGTTGATAGGAACGTAAAACCCTTTTCCAATCAAGATGATTGGAATGTAAAAGAAATGTATAAAAGGAATGTAAAACCCTTTTCCAATCAAGTGATCGAAATAAGGTGATGGTGCTGGTCGGAATGAGCAAATCGGAAAAGGGTTTAATACCCTTTCCGATTACTCTCTTGATCCAAAATTTAAGCAAAAGGTAATAAGCTACTAGGATAAGCTAAAACCAAAACTTAAACGAATCTAATGTGAAAAAGACTAAATAAGCTCAAATTACAACTTTTCCAAACTTAAAATAAACAAACTTTTAAATCAAACCATAAAAAGATGAACTTTTTAAGCACGAAAACATTAATGAACAACACGGATCATATGTAATTCGCACCAAAAGTAAACTAGAATCAAGAAAGGAAGATGAGAGATTTAAACAAGAAAAGTAGAGATTCAAGAACAATAAATGAAAACATACTTGAAAATTAAATGATTAAAGGTGCATAACAAGAAATTAAAGTGCAAGAAATGAAATAACAAGTATAAAAATGGTGGAAGTGGTGGTTTGTCAAACCACCCAACAACATGAAAATGAAACTAGGATCATCTATATATCGGGGTGATTAGGGAGGAGCTTAGGAAGCTTCCTCCCTCTTTCCTCTTTGCCTTAATTGCACACTTAAGTCCTTTTCTTCTTTATCTTTTGCTAATCTTGGACTTTGTCTTGGGATTTCTTTAACTCGTCTTGATTTTTCTTTATAAATAAGACTCGAGTTCTTCGGCTATTTAGTAAACTTCCGTCCTTTGACTTTTTCTTCGATAAATCTTCAGAATTGGTCTTAGACTTCCGTTCTTTTTCCACTCTTGATCTTTCGACTTCATCTTTCGTCTTTTTCTTCGATAAAAGCCCGTGAATGCCGTGTTTTCTCCACTTTTCACCTTTTTCGTCCTAAATCACAACAAAAACACAAACCACGCATAATTCCGACATAAATGACATAAAATTCACGTTTTGGCTCGGTTATTATTGCAATTAAGTGGTAAAAAGGATGGGTGTTTTCACACCTATCAGGGTGTATAGCATGGTAAGTGTTGAATAAAAATTGATCAAAAATCAATTCCCTCGTTTATCGTTCAAGGAGCCTTAGGGTGTGGACAATAGATGAGGAGCATTTTTACATCTTAAAGAGCCTAAGGGTATATGATGTGAACTTGCTAAACTCCACATAAAGTCTACATAACTTTGGAGGAATAATTAATAAGTAGTACTATTGGCCAAATTTTGGGTCCGGGAATTTATTCCCCAAATCGTGTTAAATCATCCTTGATGTGGGCTTACTTTAGTGACAACGTTTTTGAGGACGAGGTTAGGTTTCGAGTGTCGGGTTTGCATCGTTTTGCCTTCATTTTTGGACTAATAATTATCAAATAAGTCAAATGAGCCTACGGGTGAATGACAATCAATAAAATCTAGAGATACAACGTAGGAATTGGGGAAAGAGTATTACACAATTATCTTATATGAGTGGTTTTACTTAAGGACTTATGGTAAACAATGATCTAGTTTTTAAGCTTGGTATGGGGAACGTGAAACTTGAGGGTGATTAATATTCATGACACCAAAGCCCTAATTTAAGTCTTAGATTTCTTTACAAGTTTCTTCCATCAAATAATTTCCAAGTTAATAAATTGTTATAACTTTTATCTCCTTTAAAGTTTTTATCTTTTCGGCGTAGTAATAATGGTATATCTTAATAAAGGCCATGATGGGTTAATTATGAGAAAAAGGTAACTTAATGCTTTAAAACTATGCATTGCATGGGGTCATTGCAATGGTCAAGTGTAGGGGATTTAATAAGTGTGTAAACACTTATCCTTTTGCCACTAAAATCAAGGAAAAACAAGACCTAATCGTGTGTTTAGTATCGTAAATGTCGGAATTACGCGTGGTTTTTTGTTTTTGTGTGAAATAGGTACAAATGTTCAAAAGGAAAGAAAACACGGGATTTCACGGTCAAATGTCGAAGAAAAGTCCAAGAAAGAAACAAAGACAAAGTCAGAGACCAAAAGTGAACTCAAGATCACGAAAACCGGCAAAATCGACACGGGTTTAAAGAAAAGATCAAGGAAGTCAAATTCAAGATCGATTTTTAGCGGATTTAACTTTATGAAGATAATTGGGCCAAGTGGGTCCCACATTTGGGTAAATGGGCCCAAAAGCCCATTTGAGGAAATGTATTATTCACATTTGAGCAAAATTCCATTACATGGCCCAAAACAAATTATTTCGGGCCAAAAGCCAAAAACCTTGACAATGAATGAGACGGATTGGAAGGAGTTAAACATTGGGCCAAGCCCATTTGCATAATAAGTGGACGGATAAAGGATGAAAGTAAATAAAGATTTCACTTTGTCAAACAATCACCCCACAACACACGTCATGGTCAACTCACAAACCCCCACACACGTTTATTAAAACTTACCCTCACCCACTCACACACACTTTTATTTATTTACCCACCCTCACTTTAACCCTTCAATAATAACAAGAAATCTCACCCATTTTCTTTCTCTCCCAACACAAACACAATCACCATGTTTTTACCCAAACCCTAAATCACCCTAAATCACAAAATTACCCACCAATGATTAGGGATTTTACCTAAATCGTGTGATTCACACGCGCCCCAATTAAAACCCCCCTGAAATCGGATGTTGAAGGTGGTGGTTCTCTCCTGACGTGGCTCTTTCCTTGGATTTGATTGGATAAATCACACACCACCACCATTCCATCCAATCATCTATCTCCACCTAGGCATCAAACTAGCACAAGTAACACAAGCCCATCCACGGTGGCATTCCATGTGATGGGTAATCATTTTTAGCCGTGGATTGAAGAAAGAGAAGAAAAATGAAGGAAAGAGCGGCGGGGATTTGATTTCTTACTCAAGAAGCTTCCTCAACAAGTTTTCTAGGGTTTCTCTATAAAAACCCCATCAAAGGTGTAATCAGGGGGCACTTTTATTTTTATTTTTTATTTTTTATGCAAAAATTAGATTTACGTTTATTATAATTTTCCATTTTTCCAGTATTGTACTTAATTTTTGAGTTATTAATAAAATTTACTTTCTGTTCAATATTGTCTCTTTTAAATTTATTGCAATTTACTTTTATCTACTGTTTTTGTTTAAATTAATTAAAAGAAATGAAAGTGGATTATTTATTTCCCCCACCGGGAGGTTATAAAATATTGTTCGAATTAATGTACTGTTCGAAGATTGTTTCTGGTTCGTGAGACGTTGATGTGTAACGGTGGTGTTTGATTCGGATAAAAGGGGGCTCAGCGCTTCATCCCTTCTTCCCAACGGTATCATCACAAGGTTTTTAATCTCTTTTTATTATTTTTTGTTAAGTTTAAGATTTAATTTATGTTTCTTAATCTGCTAGTTCAGTTATTGTTTGGATTTGTGTTTTGTTTGGATCAGCTTGTTTATTTGTTATTGAGTTCGTTTGGATCTGCTTAGCTTAATTCGTCAGTTTCTGTTATATCTAGTTATTTTGATTTGAGTGGAGTTTAGTAGTGTAATGTTTTAGTAATTGTTATTGGCTTATTTAATTTAACTTATCAGATTTATTAGCTTATTTTGTTTTTTTAATGCTAGTTTATTTGCTTTATTTTTGGTTTATTAACTTTTGCCTATTAGATTTTTGTTTTAAGTTTAGAGTTTAGATTAAGTTCTGTCTGATATGTTGCTGCTTTACTTATTTGGATTTTGCTTATTTGGTTTCGGTTTTTAGATCTGCTTATTTACTTGTTTAGTCTCATCTGCTTATTTGCTTATTTGTTAAGCTGCTTAGCTTATTTGTGTTTAATTAGTTAGCTGATATTATCTGTTCTAAGGGAACAGATCCATTTGATTTGTTGCTTCCATATATTCCAAAAAGTCCAAAATAATAAATAGCAAAAATACGTCCCTCCTGGGACTCGAACCTGCGACCTATAGCTTAGCTGTCCAACGTCATAACCATCTACTCTAGTCCTTTATTTATGTTTAATTACACATCAATTAATTAATATAGGATTTATTGTTACTGGCAGTTTTTATTTAACATTTTAAATTCTAGTTTTAAATAGATTTAATTAAAAGTTTTTCTTTATTATTTACTTTTATTAAGTTCTAAAAAATAAAAAGATAAAAAAATATTTTTTAATTAATTTTATAAATTTAAATTGTTTTCTTTTTATTTATTTGTTTTTATGCTTTAGTACGTTTTATAAAATTTAGTATTGAAAAATTTGTTTTCAATTTAGTTTTAATTAAAAATAAATTTAAGTAGATTTTATTTAAATTAAAAATAGTTTTTAAATATAGTCTAAAATATTTTATTTTAAATAGCAAGGTTTTAGTTCATTAAATTAGATTTAATTTTAAAATAGTTAAATAGTTTTTAATTAAATAGTTTCTAGTTTTAAAAATACCAAAAAGATTTTTTATTCACCAAGAACAAATTAGTCTTACGTTTAACCGGAAATCAATTCGAGTGAGTCGAGGAAACGATAATTAGAGATAAAAAATAATTGTAAAATTAGCTACATTAAATTAGCTACATTACCCCTAATAGAGCGTCACTTTCAAAATACGCACAAGCGAGCGGAGAAAACGAGGCGGCGCGAAGCAGTTAAGAGCTTTTTTCCTTAGGTCGTGAAATACAACCGCCTTATACCCACCTTATAGTTTGTATTTATCGAGATTAAACCAATTAAGAGTATTTATCTATTTTGCCTTTGACTTTCGTTTGAATTCGATACAACAATAGTGACCGGAACGCTCAAATATTGAGGTACGATTTCTCGCGTATTTGGATAATTACTGTGTGTTAATTGTTCTACGTAAATACAATATATTTTGCATAATAAAAACGAGAAAATGATTTTGTGTTAATTGAGTTCAATTTAACACTATTTATTTGTAGGGCTAATAGTATGAAAAAATAAACGGAAATATTTACGATAAAAATGTAAACACTCAAACAAACACGATAAATAAATTTGGCTCAACACACCTCCCCAGCAGCGGCGCCATTTTTGATGCGGTATTTTTGTACACTTTATTTTAGGAAAAACAAAGCGACAAAAGCGGGCAAGTATTAAGTATCACGTTTCGTGAAAAACGCGAATACCGACAATCGAGTTCGTTCTCGAGGAGGTATGGTGTTTAGCCAACAATAATATACGTTATTTATTCAAGTGATTACGTTTTTGGAAAGAAAGAAAGAAAGGAAGACGGAGACGAATTACGCTCAAAACGTACGACGTAAAACGTAAAACGGAACGAAAATTCGACTAAATTAAAAAAATTGATAACTTAATTAAAAATAAATTTATTAAACTTAAAAAGAAAAATAAAAACTAATTTAATAACAAAAATGGGCTAAGAAGTAAAAAGAAAAAACGAAAGCACGAAATAAATAACTAAAGTAAAAACGCGACTTTTTAAAGAAAATTATCAAATTAAAACTCTACAAAAGTAAATTTATTTTTTTCTACGTCCTAAATGACAAAAGAAAATTTTCAGAAAAAACATTTTTTTTACTTTTATATTTTTATTATGAATTAAATACATTTTAAATTAATTAAATGCTTTAAAAATAATAAATGATTTTTCTAAAATTTGAAAAATTTACAGAAAATAATAAATACTAATCTAAATCCACGAAAAATAATAAGCTGAAAAGAAAAGCCCCAAATAACAAAAGGAAAAGGAAACAAAATAGCTCAAGAGAGGAGATGGTGGGAGTGTGTGTCTGTTGCGTCTGTTGTTACCAGTAGGTCAGGGGTTCGAAACCCCCCTGTGGTGCTTTTGTATTCTTTATTTTTTTCTTTATCGGGAAGTAAAAAAACGTATAGAAAGGAAATAAAATGATGTATTAAACAAAAAGCTCAACAGTGCAGTTGGTTTGGTAGTGTGCAGTTGTGTCTGCTGGGAGTTTATGGTCAAGGGTTCGAGCCTCTGCCTGCTACTTTGTGCAGATTTATTCTTTTTTGCCAGTCATAGAAATCTCAGACAACAAAAAAAAGGAAAACAACAGCTTGTTTTTGCTGATCTAAAGGCAGATTGGTAGTAAGCAGATTACACAATAAACGCTTTAACAGTGGACTAATGGCCTAAAATCAAAGATAACAAAAAAAACAAGCACACAGGCAGATTACTATGCAGGGGGGGCGTTTCGCTTGGTGCACAATCACGAACAGTACAATACTCTCAAACACTTAAACACAAACCACTCCACTAGACGAAAATAACTGTTGATTTCTGGACTTGTGTGTGCTTAGTTAAGCACAAAAACACAAGCAGGTCAAATTTTCTAGTTTTTTGGTTATTTCGTTGTTATGGTCAGTGGCAGGCACAATCACCTCACCCACAAATCTCAATAAGATAGGCCACAAAATTGATCAACAATTCACAGTTAAACAAGCAGGTGCCCTTTAATGGTTTTATTTCCTTTGGTTGCTTGTTCGGTATTGTTACATAGGCACCCCCACAAGCGTTTGTGCTTGTGGGGAGTCACAGTTAAGAACTACAAACAACACTATAATCAATCAGCAAGTAATAAGCCTATGATCAAAACAAGAAAACAAAAGTCATCACACCCTTAACATACCTAAACTAAACTAGGCAGAGGGCGTTTTGCTAGGGTGGCTATTTGAGTTAAGCTAGAACTAGCACAATGGAATCCCAAATAAGTAGTGCCTACTATTAGTCAATAAATAAGCACGGAAACAATCTCAAATCGACTAAATTAAATCATCAAGAAGCCAACAAACCAGAAAGTAAGTAAACAGTGGCTTTTTAGCTACAGGTTGCAAGCAGAACACTTTTTAGTGACTTATGATCAATCAGTAATCTATTGAACCGCGTCCAAATAACCAAATATTGACAAGTACCCCTGAAGTACCCTATATTATAACAGTCGGCCACATGTTAACACTTGAATCCTCAAATTAAGACAATGAATGTCGTTGATGCATTTTTGCATAGACAGGCCGAATATGTTCAAGACGTGAGCTCAAATGAAGCCTAAATGGTTTCTAAACAACAAGACTTATCAGGTAAGTATGCTAAATCAGACAACAAGCAGAACTAGAGCACTAATAACAGCTGTTAACACTAAACACAAAGAGATCCTTATACTAATGACTTTGAAAAAAAGCAGAAAACTAAAAACAAATAATATTTTGATTTTTGGTGAAACTTAATGAAAAAAAACTTAGAGCAACTATAACTTAACCTTTTGAGTATGCGGCAATCAAACTTATCTCTAAAAGCTAACCCTAAGATAGATTAATTGTATGTGCCAAACAATGGTTTAAATGCAGAAAATCGAAGGTAACAAAGTAATTACCTATATTAAACTATGAGCATAAAAAAACAATGAATAAGACACGAAATTAAGCATGCTAATTTGAACAACAAATTTAAGTAGGAACTCACAACAATAAGATAACAAGCAATTGACATAAACACAAGCAGAATTATAGAAAAATAAGAGTAAAAGAGGGGAAATCACTAACCTCGGGTCCAAGCTTGAAAATAACTCTAACCACAAACACAAGCATCTCAACCACAACTTTTCAAGCTTATCTCACCCTTTAATCTCCCTAGCTTATTCCAAGCTTATTATACCCATAACCAAAGAACACCAAATTTGAACTTCCACAAATCTTCGAACATCTACTATAGAACTCCAACACTTCCTCAAACAAAGAACAAGTCTTCTCAATGATCTACTGGTCACTCAGCTTATTAGATAAGCTGATGAACAGTAAACGTGAATAGCAACAGTGAACAGTAACAGGAACAATCTTTCTTTTCTCTTTTGGCAAATCTTTAAACCAAAACATGTTAAAAATGGAACTTGAAAAACCTTTTGCAAAGAATTTGAAAGACATGAAAGTAACATTTACCTATAAACTTATTCCTATAAGCTTATATGTCACACAAGCTTATAAGACAGCTTATAGTTCAATGGTTCTCAAAGAAATCACCAAATTTTGAAGTTTACTTTGATAAACAGAAATTAAATAGTGAAAGTAAAATTAAAGTGCAATGAAAATTAAAACATGGAACTCAATTATATTCAATAATTCGTCTCTTACAAAATTTTGAATAAAAATTGGAACAAAAACTGCTAACCTATTACAGCTACTATTTATACAAGAAATGAGGGTACAAGAACCATAACCCTAACCGAATTGAAGTTCCCAAATTACCCCAGCATCAAAACGGATATGCTTCTTTGGATTCTGTCTTCTAGAGCCTTCTTGGGTATCATGTGATTGCTAGCTATTTTTGATTAATCTGAGCCCTTCATATTGTTGTGAGGAACACGTTTTTAACCTTGGCCATAGATTGGTATTTGTCTTCTTGTATTGTAACCAAACCCGTGAACAAAGTGAGATGTGAGGGGACCTTGGTGATGATGTGGCGTTTTTAGCATGTGGGATTGATAAGTCTAGGGGAAATCGACAAAATCCCAAAGCAAATTACCTTTTCCCTTTGTCTTGAAATGGATTGAATCTGGAGAGGTTAATATAGGTTTTATGAGTTTAATAGTGTGTTTAGATCCAAAAAGAAGTAAAATAAGTGTTTCCCTGGTGAATAAATTCTGATCATTTTGACTTGGGACGTATTAATATCAAATTGGGTCAAAACTTTGGGCTTAGTGGGTTTAGATATAGGATAAGCCGGGTTTGGGTTTGGGAAAAGGCAAAATTGGCCCCTAAACTTCATAAAAAGTGTCATAGCAAGTTTTCCACAGCATAACTTCATTTCCTTTGTAAACATCTTTGGTTCATTTGTCATCTTTGGCACAATAACTTTACAAAGTTATAACAAGGACTATAAATGAAATTTAGCTATTTTCCAAGGGCAATTAATGTCATATCTTGAAACTTAAGGACATAACTTGCAATTTTTGAGATTTACAAGGGTCAAAAGTGACAAGTCTTCAAAAGTAGAGGGACCAATCTTGACAATTTTCAAAACTTCAAGGACTTCAATGAAAATTCATGATTCGGATCCGGTTCTTTGTGCGGCTTCGTTTTCCCGTGTTCGTTTTTGCTTGATTCTTTTAATCTTTTGGTGATTTCACGATATCCGTACCTAAAATACACATTGAACAAACACAAGCATATATTTGGTATTTTTTATGATATTTTAAGCATTTTAAGCACATTTTGGACGATAAGACCATGTATAATTGCGGTCTCATCAATTGTCATTAAAAAAAATCCTCTAATTGTGTTCATATGGTGAATAGTGGTTAAGTTTAATCCGTTTTGGGGTTTAAGGAAGGTGTTAAGCGCCAAATTTCAAACGAGATTAATTAATATTAATCCGTTTTGTGGAGTGGTGATGTAGAGGCTGGGTTGATTTTGATTGGTGGAAAGGGTGAGTGGGGTGAGGTGGCATGATTTGGTTGGTGGATTATGTTTGGATGTCTTGGCAGCTTTGGTCCCTCATTTTTGGCAGAGTGTGAATATCAAGTTTAAACAGCCTAAAACTTTATTTCCTTTGTAATTGAAGTTTCAGTTTTTATACTTTTGCCACAAATACTTTTCCAAAGTATTATCAAGGGTATTTCTTGCCATTTCTTGATTCTTGAAGGGCTGAAAAGGACTATTCTTGAACTTTAAGGTCTTGTCTTGTATGATTGACTTTGAGGAGGACTAAAAGCGACAAGTCTTCATTTTGTAGGGACCAATCTTGCCAATTCAAATTTAAGGGTCGTTTTTGTAATTTTGACAAACTTTAGGGACCAAACTTGTAATTATGAATATACAAGGGTATAAAGTGTCATTTCTTCAATGATGAAGGAACTTTCTTGTACATCTTCAATTCTTCAAGGACCTTTTCTTGGAAAATCATAACTTGGGCCCGGTTCATTGTGCGGCTTCGTTTCTCGTATTCGTTTTTGCTTGTTTCTTGTGATCTTTTGTCTTTTTCACGATATCCATACCTAAAATACACAAGTAACGAATACAAGCACATAATATGGTATTTTATGACATTTTTAGCATTTTAAAGCCCAAAAAGAACGATGAGACCATGTATAATTGCAGTCTCATCACTCCCACATACTAAACCATTATCGTACCCTCACGCAATGCTAGAATAAAGTATCTTAGCATCTCCAAAATTCATTTTTATCGGCCTTTATTGAAATGTAAACTTACTACACTACTACTACTTTGTGTTTTAGACATAAAGTATGATTTTCATCGCAAAATGGGACGTTTAGGTTCATAGAATAATAACATTTGAGTGCCTCATAGAGATAAATTCGTCGTCCTGGATTTTCACCCAATTCCATGCCAAGCGTGTAACGAGATCATTGTCATTATAAGTTAGTAATACTAGAGATTTTGTATGTAAAAAGTATCGTCCGGTCTTTTCGAATTGATTTCCGGTTAAAAGTGCGACTCAGTCGTCTTTGGTGGATAAAAGAAATGGTTTTATCGTTGAGTAAAATAAAAATGCAAACTTTAACGTAAATGACAAAATAATAAAAATGATAAACTAATTAACACTTAAATAAAATACTTAAACGAAATAAAGATAAAAGTTCGAAAAGATTAAAATAAAAATAAGGATTTAAAGACAATTAAGTAAATGATTAAAATCTAAAGCTTTAATAAAAATAAAACTGAAAATAAAACAAAATAAAATAAAGCTAAAAATAAACTTTTTCGAAAAAAAAAAAATTTCGGAATAAAGAGCTAAATTCGGATAAATCAAAATTTTCGGAAAAACTCACTTTTTATGAAAAACTCACTTTTCATGAAAAACTCACTTTTCACTTTTCATGAAAAACTCACTTTTCATGAAAAACTCACTTTTCATGAAAAACTAACTTTTCATGAAAAACTAACTTTTCATGAAAAACTCACTTTTCATGAAAAACTCACTTTTCATGAAAAACTCACTTTTCATGAAAAACTCACTTTTCATGAAAAACTCACTTTTCATGAAAAACTCACTTTTCATGAAAAAGTTATTCTTCGGAATAATAAACCCTAATCCGAAGATATGAAAAAGAGATACAGTAATACTAAAAATCAGAAAATAAGCTAAAAAAAGCAAAAATCAAATAAGCAAATAACTAAAACTTAATCTAAAACACTTTTAAGAAAAGCTAATTCAACCACAAATTAAAAACTTGAAAAACACTAATTAATCTAAATAATAAAAATCACTTTTAATAAAATAAACTAATAAAAACACTTAATTAAAAATAAGCAAAATCAATCAATAAGCATCAAACACAATAATCTATAAAAATCAAACACATAAAAATCAATAAGCACAATCAATCAAAAACATCAATCAAACAAGAACATGATTAATTAAACTACATGATTATCAAAATCAACACAAGATTAATAATAAAGAAAGGAAGAATGAGAATGATTAATTGAAAAGCTTGATTAAAAGTATAAGATTCAACAATTAAAACATAAAGATTAAAGATTCTACAAATTAATCTAGAGAAAGAAAGTGAAAACGAGAGAGAGAAAGTAAATCTACACTACTCCTAATCTAAACTAACTAACCCCCTCCTAATGACACATTAGGAGGGCATTTATAGGAGGAGTAAAATGTTGGTGCTTTCTTCCTTCTTTCTTCTTGTCTCGACTCGATTTAAATTCTTTGTCATTCTCGACGTCGTCTCAGGATTTGTCGATATAAATTGAACTCGTCTTATAATTTTCTTCTTTAATTAGACTTGGTTCTTCGACTTCATTAAACTTCCGTCTTTAGACTTTTTCTTCAATAAATCTTCAGAATGGGCCTTTGACTTCAGTTCTTTTTGCACTCTTGATCTTTTGACTTCGTCTTTTCTCGTTTTCTTCGATAGAAGCCCGTGAAAGCCCGTGTTTTCTTCCTTTTTCATATTTTTATCCTGAAACACAATAAAAACACAAACCACGTATAATTCCGACTTTTATGACATAAAATACACGTTTTGGTCCTGTTATTATTGGAAATAAGTGGTAAAAGGATAAGTGTTTTCACACTTATTAAATCCCCTACACTTGACCATCGCAATGCCTTCATGCAACGCATTAATTTCAAAGCATGTTTTACATTTTTCATCATAAATAACCAACCTTGGCCTTTATTAAATACTAAACTTTAAGGAAACTAAAAAGATAGAAATATGTACAAAACAAGTAAAGAAATCAAAGACTTACGTTGAGGTTTTGGCAGTCATGAATGTTTATCATCCTCAAGTCATACCAAGCTTAAAAACGAGATCATTGTTATTATAAGTTAGCAAACTAACACAAACTCATGTGGCCCAATTATTCACTTAGACTCCCTTATTCCTAGGTGTATCTCTTATATTTTATTGTTGTCTTAAATGATCACGAGGATTCATTGTTGACTTATTTCAATAGTTATTAAGGCTAAAAATAAAGTAGGACGATTTAATCAATAGTTAGCTAAAGGACAAAATCTTTTAAAACTGCTTCTCGGGACCTCATAAAGTTCATATCTTGGCGTAACTCGCTTCACGATTTGAGACCTTTCTCGGACCGATATTTGGCAACGACTTCATACTTCGAATCTTGAGAGACCTTCTTGGAAGTATGGTCTTCTCTTCATAATAGGAATTTCTTCACTTGAAGTTTTTGAGAGATTCTTCATACTTGGACCACGACTTCTTCATTTTTCTCCAATCTTTATTTTGGATTTTGATATAAAACTACACTTATTATGAAAACAGATTTAAAGGATAGATACTCGGGTTGCCTCCCAAAAAGCGCTTGTTTTTGTTAACCGAGTCACGAGCCTGACTCGTCCCCGAATTAAATGGTACATGGGGAAGCCTCGAATGTAATACCGGGATCAAAGACCTTATCCTCATTCCCGGAGGACATGAATAAAGGAGAGGCCGGAGGATAAGTCTTAAAGGGTAGAAAAGTCCTCTCAACATACGAAAAGTATGTGAGATCATGATCCACGGGAGGTGGGGTGGGTAAAGGAAGCACATTGTCATCCCCCAAAGACATATGATTATCACTGAGTGGCAAAGCCGTAAAGGTGTCAATCATGGAATGGTCAATGTCACCCCCCGGGTTAAAGCACTCATCCTCCGTAATGGTGTCTAAAGGAGTGGATGAAAGGTGCTCAGGAGGGGGACTTGGGACAATATCTTCATGCAGCAAATTATCAAAAAGAATATCCCCCTCCGTGTCATCATCATTAATACCCGGAGGTATTAAGAGAATGTCGATTTCCTCCATAACTGTATCATTATTCTCAACTGAAGTAAGAGACGGAGGTAAAGACTCGGAAATAGGAGCAGAATTCAACGCCTCAATTTTAGCAATAAGAAGATGAACTTTTAGTAATTTGTCGCGAAGAATAACGTCTTCCACCTCATCTACAAGACCAAATTCAGCGGTGAACTTCTCGTAAGTCGGAGAGAATAAATCAACATTGTCCTCATCTCCCGGAGGAAATGGGGAGAGATGAGAAATTTCAAAATTGAAATTCTCATAGCATGGAGAAAAATCATCATCATTAAGATCGACCTCTTCCGTAAGCTCCACAAAATTCGGTGCATTACAAACCTCATCAAAGAATTTATCAAGACTAAAATCACTAATCTCACTCGATATATCACTATCCTTAGACGCATTAGGGATATCAAGAGTAGGAGTAGTAATCTCAGAAGATGGGTTGAGATCATAGATATCATCCTCGTCATCATCATAATAGTAGTATGGACGCACAAGAGAAGGAGTATAAGCACTAAGATTAGATACTTGCTCTTGTCGGCTTTCGTCATGCAAGCTAGCTTGGAGTCGATTTAATCTCTCTATATTTTAAGCCATACCAATGAGTTGTTGCTCAAAACTAATTTCCTGAGAGGGATGATGATCGAAGGTAGGTTGTGGGGGCTCAAAATTTTGAAAACCGGAATTATAGCACGGATGTGGCTCATAGTAATTCATCGGTTGAGAAGAATTAGAACACGGAATTGGTTCAAAATAATCCATCGGTGAAGAAAAATGAGGACACGTATTTGGCTCATAATAATTCATTGGCTGACAATAAGAAGTATCGTGAGGGCCCCCACAATGATTGCCCACGGGTATTGAGAGAAACCCGATGTATTTTGTTGATATAGATCGTCGTATATGGGAGAGGGTGAAATAGTGTCATTAGAAGAGAAGAATGAATTGAAGTATGAATTGATCGAATTGTACGATAGACAATGGCCAAATGCGTAGTTAGGGATATCTGATGAGACTGCTTTTATACATAGTCTCATCTTCCAAAATAGGGCTTAAAATGCATTAAATATCATTAAAATACCCAAATATATGCTTGTGTTTGTTGCTTGTGTATTTTAGGTACGGATATTGAGAAAATGACAAAAGATCACAAGAATCATGCAAAAACGAACACGGGAAACGAAGCCGCACAATGAACCAAGCCCTAATTAAGACTTACCCAAGATCAACCCTTGAAGATTTGAAGAATTATGAAGAAGGGTCCTCCAAATTATGAATACTTGACACTTTATACCCTTGTATCCTCATAATTACAAGTTGGTCCCTAAAGTTTGTCAAAATTACAAAAAGGACCCTTAACTTTGAAGAATTGGCAAGTTTAGCCCCTCAACAAAGCTAAATTGTCAAACCAATATCATCCACAAAGTAAAATACATCATGAAGTCCTTCAAAGTACAAGAAATGACAAGTTTGGTCCTTTGAAAATCTCAAAATTACAAAAAGGACCCTCAACTTTCAACATTTGTCAAAAATGGTCCCTCAATCATCAAGACTTGGCAATTTCAGTCCTCCAAAATGTCAATCAAACAAGTCAAGACCATTGTCTATGAAGAAAATGCCAAAACAGCCCTTCAAGAATCAACAAATGGCAAGAAATACCCCTGAAATTACTTTACAAAACTTTTTGGGGCAAAAGTGTGAAAATCAAAACTTCAAATACAAAGGAAAACGAGTTTGGCCAGTTTTGTTTACAAGTGACAAGGAAGAAGGAAACAAGGGACTAATTTGGGCAGACAAGAGAAGATACCTAGTCCACTCACACCCTGCCACGTGCCCCACTCACCCAAAACAACCAATCAACACACCCCATTGTGCCATGTCATCTTCCACCCACAACAGATTATAACTAATCTGTTTATTTAATTAAACTCGCGCTAAACACAAGTTTAAAAACCAAAAATAGATTAAAACATGCACTATTCATGTTCTTGATCCAAATTGGGTTTTTATTGATGGCTTGTAATTAGACCCCCAACTGCTCCAGATTTATGATTAAGCTAATCATAAACACAACCCAACTTTAAAAACCCATGCCACATCATCCCTTTGTCACATGTTAAACCCTGCTTTATCACCTTTGAGGAAGAAGCTAAAACCCTGCCAGAGAATCAACACACCACATTCCAGCTTACACTTTAAGCTTTTTTTGGACCCTTGGATGAAATTCAAACATGCCAGCAACAACAAAACTCCAAAACAAAGTCACATGTTCAAGAATCTTCAAGCTACTCAAGGGGTATTTTTGGGACTTCACCACCAATTAGGGTTACGTTTTATGCATTCACTAGTCCATTTGTAGCCTATATAAGGCATAGGACCCTTACAATTTAGCTTTGCTCTTGATTTTTCCTTGGTTCAAGTTTCTGTAAATCCTATTTCTAAGTTAATGAAATTGAGTTTGAAATCTTGAATAAAATTCATTGGCCAATCTTGTTTACTGCTTTCATTTGTTATATGCTTTATAGTTCTTAAAGTTCAAAACCTGTTTTTCAAAGAGGAGTGTGCAAAAGTTTTCATATTTCCTCATTTTCTTGATATTTTGCTAAGTCTTGTTCCAATCTTGGAATTATTGGGCTATAGGGCTGATCATAGCATCCTAACTAAGTTGGCTAAGGTGTGGTGAGGCTTATAACTTGGGAATAATCAAGTGTGGGGTAACAAGTTTGCATTAATCAAGTTTTTCCAAAGTTTCTGATTTTTATTATATTGTGCTTAACCCTTGTTCAATCTTAGCAGGCTTTTTGTGGAAGCTTGTGCTTGTTCTTGCTAGCACATAAGCTCAAAATTCGTGGGTGTGGATGTACATCCATGAGGTTTGCATACTTAATCTCCAAATCTGCTTAAATTGTGATTTTTGGTGATATTTGTATGAAACTGTTGTTCTTGTGAATTTTGTGGCTTGTTCTAGCTTGAATCTGTTTATTATACTTGTTTGAGTGTTAATTGATGCTTGGTTGGCCTGAAATCTCATTGTTCTTTTGAAAATTTTGATTTGAAAAAGTTAAAGGGGTGTTTGGGTCTACTGGTTTATGCTTGTAACTTGTTATTGTGTTAAGGGAAGGTGTTGTTTATGCTTTGTATCTGCTATACCCTTGTTTGAGAGTGTTTTGCTGCAAGTTTTTTGGTTTGAACACTTGAATCAATCAATCTGCTATATAGACCTTGTTTCTGCTTGTTTTGACCTTGGATTTTGGGAACACTTAGTGTGTATGCATGCTTAGGGATAAAAGTGGTTTAAACAAAGTTAATATAACCTGTTTGAAAGATTTGAGGTGTTGAAATTGGCTTGTGTGTCAAATACATCAGCAAAAGTAGAAAACTGCATGTGTTAGTGTTCATCAGTAACTTTCATTGCTTGAATCTTGCTTAATTCTTTGAACCAGTGCATGAAACCTGTTTAGACTTGCTTATTGGAGTTTATTATAGCTTGTGTGTGCATTTGGTTGAATTTGGCGGGCTGATTTGTGCTAAAACTGCTCTTAAGTGCTAAACTGCTTATTGTTCATGTCTGTATCATGTCTGATGAATGATTGATTAAACTGTATCAATTGGGTGTTAGTGATTGTGTTATTTTGATTGTGATTGACTCCTTTTGATCCAAAGATCAATTGGGTGCCTTTGTGAAATCTGAATCTCCAAAAAAGTCACTAAAGACAAAAAGTCAAAATAGTCAAGCAGTGGAAAAAGTTTCCACTGCTCAACATCCAAAACTAGCCCCTGCTAGTGCAATTTAGTCATCAGCTTATCAATAAGCTATTCTAGCTTATTCTGACTTGCAACAACTTATTTTTTTGTGATAGATCTTCATTATTTGACCCATTTAAGTGAACTGGAGCTTATGAGACTTTGACTTTGACTTTTTACTTGAAAACCAATTTGTTTGACTTTTAACGTAAGTGCTTATTTGATTTTCCAGCTTATTGAGTGTGTTTATTTGAAAGGTCTTTGGCTTTTAAGCTTAGTTTTGTCAAAAGAAACATTTTGCAACTTGAATCAGCTTCTGAGGTGGTCTAGATCATAAAAACGACTATTTTGTCGTTTTGTGAATAAGTTGGTGACTTGTTTTTGGCTTATTAAGTGGGCTTATTTGAAAATTCTTTTTGCAGAAGTCCTTGTTAGGTCAAAAGAAGCTTGTGTGTAAAATTTTAGCTTATGGCAACAGCTTATGGCTTAATGGGCCAAAAAGCCCATTAAGAATAAGCTGCTTATTATAAGTTGGCTTATTTCACATTTTCAGCTTTTGGGCCTTTGGAAAAAGTTGTTTAAAATCAAATTTTGAGTCAACCTGTGCTTTTTGGGCTTAATTTGAACACTTTTTCTTATTGGGCCTTAATTAAGCCTAATAAGGGACTGTTTTGGGTTTGGCCCATTTTCTAGGCCCAATAGGGGTATTTAGGTAATTTCACTTTCATTTCTGAGTTATTTAGGTTAAATTAAGCTAGTTTGCAAGTTTTTAGAATTTTTTATAATTTTTGGATTTTTAATATTATTTTAATATTATTTTATTATTAAAAATTAAAAGTCTGATTTTCTAGGTTTTTATAATTTTCCTAGGTTCTAAATACTTAATTAGGATTTTTGCAACTTTCTAAATATTTTTTAGGTCTTTTAATTATTTTCTATAATTAATTTAAGATTTAATTGATTTTAGGAGTTTTTAATTGTTTAAAAATAGTTTTAATTGGTTTTAAAATTTTAAAAAAATAGTTTTTAGCTTAATTAGAGTATTTTTGAGGTTTACAAACTTGAAAATCTTGTTTAGGGCTTTTTAATAATTAATTTTGATTTTTAGGGCTTTAATTAGCATTAAAAAGTCATTATCTAATTAATTAAAAGGTTTTTGCAAGTTTTGATTTTTTGTAAACTGTTAGAATATTATTAGGGATTTTTAGTAATTTTTAGAAATTTTTAGGTTAAAAAATTAATTTTGGTGGTTTTTACGACTTTACGTGTACGCCTTTTTAGACTTAGTTTAACCCGTCTTCATAACCGTCATTCTCTTCTAATCCCCTTTCCATTCTTCTTTTTCAAATATAATCACAAATTAATCCATCACATAACACACTAGCCTCCTTGAGAACGAACTTAATTGGTCATTAGTGCTTGGTTTTCCTAAACCGACACTTAATACTTGCCACTTTTGTCATCCTTTTCCTAAAGGGTAGCAAAAACTCAACATCATTTTGGCGCCGCTGCCGGGGAGGCGTGTTGTGTTTTGATTTGGCATTGTTGTTTTTATACTAACCATAATTAGTATTTGTATTAGTAGCACTCTACTAATACGTATTATCGTTTTTTGGTTTTTGTGTGCATATTATTACTATATTGTATACGTAGAACAATAAATACACAAGTACTCCAAATACGTGAGAAATCACAACCTTGACTTGGGAGGTCATTACCCAATCATTGTATTCGAATCTCAAACCAAAGAAAAAGGCAAAAATAGATAAATACTTTCGTGAAGCTTAATCTTGAAAATACAAACTATAAGGTGGGTATAAGGCGGATATTATAAAATATATCCTAAGGAAAAAGGCTCTTAAGTGCTTCGCGCCGCCTCGTTTCCCCGCTTGCTTGTGAGTATTTGATTGTGAGAGTGAATCGAGGGTTTTGCCGCCCAAAGTATTACTAAGTATCATATATATTTTCTTGGTTTCTATTGATTAAACCCTCTTGAACGATTTGGTGTTCCACCATCGTTCTAAAGTCATCGAAGGCGTTCACTCCACGTGATCGTTTTCATTCCTTGAGGCTTCGTTAATCAAGAGATTTGATTAAGGAGGAGATTTGTAGATTTTTGTCTACTTAATACATTTCACCAAATTCCAAAAAGGTTAATACAATCAAAAACCACAAAAAAATTGAAAAAATACAAAACACCAAAAAGAATCTTCTTTGCTCATCCCCTCGTTGTACGTGACGTTTATGCTAACTCGAAATCAAGCAAGACGTGCACGTAAACGAAAAAACAAAACTCCCACCCCAAACAATTCTAGTGAGGAGTCTCCTATTGACGAACCCATTGTAAGAGAAGCACCAACCATGGCGAATCGAACTATGATGGAGTTACTTCAAGCACCCACCGAGGGTTATGGAGAGGCTATTGTGATTCCCGCTATCCTTGCGGAGAATTTTGAGGTTAAGACGGGTTTGTTGTCCATGATCCAAAATAACAAATTCCGTGGTGATGAGAAGGACAATCCTCACAACCATATCCGCCAATTCAATCGTCTTACCGCTACTTGCAAGTTTAAGGATGTCTCTAACGACTCGATTAAGATGATGCTTTTTCCGTATTCCTTAGCGGGGCCCGCAAAAATTTGGTTAGAGAAAGAGCCACCCTATTCTATATTGACGTGGAAGGATCTCGTGTCTAAGTTTGTGAACCAATTTTTTCCGCCCTCTAAGACTACGCACTTGAAAAACAAGATTTCAAAGTTTTCACAAGAATTTAATGAAAGTTTTTCAACGGCTTGGAATAGGTTTAAGGAAATGTTACATGAATGTCCTCATCACGGTTTTTCCGATTTCATCAAATTGACACGTTTTACAATGGACTTAATGATCATGAAAGGGATTATTTGAATGCCGCCGCGGGTGGTAATTTTTTGTGTAAAACGGTTGAGGAAGCTTTGGTGATAATTGAAAATAGATCTAAGGTGTATAGTCCTCGTAGCACGTCTAGTGTTCGTAACGCTTCGTCTTCGGCTTCACCTTCTTTGTCTAATACCATCGATGCTTGCCAAATTGAGGCAAACTTGGAGAACAAGATTTTTGATAACTTGAAAGGACTTTTGATTGAGTTTAAAGTTGGTGAACCAAGTGCTCCCGCTACGGTTAAAGCGGTTGGGGTTTCTTGCATGTATTGTGGTGGAGGTCACGATTTCTCCGAGTGCATTACCAACGGTGGTAACACTTCGAGTGCCTTCGCGGCCACGAGAAATTACAACCAAAACGGTCAAGTTTCCCGCTCTAATCAAATGACTCCACCGGGTTTTGGTTCAAATCAAAATAACAACAACTATCGCAACAATCAAGTTGGTTTTAAGAATAATTACAACAAGGGAAACTATGGGAATCAAGGGGCTAATAATCAAGTTTCAAACAAAAATGATTTTCAAAATAACAACAAAAGTTTGCAAACATTGAAAGATCTTCCAAGTGAGTTTTTTGAATATGCTAGTGGGAATGATGCTAGGTTTGACAATATTCAAAGAGAAATCATTAGCCTAAGATCCGAGTTTAAAAACGACTTGAAGAAAGAGTTGAAAAATGAGTTAGCTAATGAACTTAAAATTCACACGAATAAGATGGAAGGAAATGTCACTAGGTTGCAACAAAACCAACAAAAGATGGAACAAGGGCAACATGAGATTAAACAAGAGATGCTTAAGGCCGAGAAAAGGCAAACCGAAGCCGTATTGAGGCAATCTAATTTTGAAGATAAAATCTCGTCTATGTTTGAGGCAATAATGTGTAAACCGTCGTCAAGTGGTCTTCCTAGTAACACCATATCCAACCCTAAGGGTGAGATGAAAGTGATTACCACACGTAGTGGTAAGACACTTAAGGAGCCGATTCCTCAACCAATTGCTCCTACGGAGGAAGCAATTGAGGAAGAACCCGAGGTGGTGGTCCAAAAGGAGCATGTCCCAATCCCACGAAGTACCGCTCATGCCACACCTACGGTTGACCCATTACCATCATTGGAACCCGAGATTCCAAAGGCTATGCCTACCATGCCTCAACCCACACCACCTTTGCCCTATCCATCGAGACTTAGGAAGGAGAAACGTCAAGAGCGCGACAATTACCAATTTGAGCTTTTTATGAAAATGTTTCGTGATTTGCACCTTAATGTGAGTTTCGCCGACGCTTTGGTCATGATGCCTCGATTTTCCGCTAACTTTAAGAGTATGTTGAACAACAAGGAGAAATTGCACCAATTGTCTAGTTGTTCGTCGGTTTATCTTAATCGCATACCTCAAAAAGTCGGTGATCCCGGTAAATTTTTGATCCCTTGTGCAATCCAAGACATGGAAGAATGCTTCGCCTTGGCCGATCTTGGTGCTAGCATTAACTTGATGCCACTTGCAATCTTCAAGTCGCTCAATCTTCCCAATCTTACTCCTTCACTAATGTCTATCGAGTTGGCCGACCATTCCACAATTCCCGCATGTGGTTTGGCGGAAGACGTTTTTGTGAAAGTGGGGAAGTTCTACTATCCCGTAGACTTCATTGTTGTTGATATCCCCACGGATCCTCAAGTTCCTCTCATTTTAGGTCGTTTGTTTTTAGATACGTCTATGACTTTGATCGATGTGCATGCTAGAAAGATCACCTTACGTTTCAACGACGAGGAACTTGTTATAAACGCAACTCAAAACTCTCAAATTTCTCATGTTTATTCTGTTGCAACCATAAACCTCGTTGATATGATTGACGTGGTTTGCGAGGAATTTTCACAAGAAGTTCTAGGTTTTGGTGATGAAGAAACTAGTGGCAATCCCACTATGTTGGATCCAATTCTTGATAATTCGACACCAACCTTCACTCCTTTTGAAGGTGGTGGTTTTATGTTGGAAGAATGCAATGTTCCACGTACTTGTGACGAAGACCTCGACAACGATGAGGACTTCTCGATTATTAAGGATTTTCTCAACGATTTCCCATTTCCTCCACCCGAGGAGGTTATGAGTATCGAGCCTAAATCTTCACTTGAGGAACCACCTATCCTCGAGTTGAAAGATTTACCTCCTCACCTCGAATATGTCTATTTGGAGGAGGACGACAAGTTGCCGGTTATTATTGCGAAGGATCTTTCGAATGATGAAAAAACCGCACTTGTCGATGTTCTAAAGGATCACAAAGGGGCGATTGCGTGGAAGTTATCCGACATTAAGGGAATCGATCCCAAATTTTGTACCCACAAAATCTTAATGGAGGAGGATTTCAAGCCAACAATCCAAAGTCAAAGGAGGGTGAACCCCAAAATTCACGACGTCATCAAAAAGGAAGTCCTTAAACTCCTTGACGCGGGAATGATTTACCCTATTTCCGATAGCCCTTGGGTGAGTCCTATTCATTGTGTCCCTAAAAAGGGAGGGATGACCGTTGTGCCAAACGATGCCAACGAGTTGATTCCCACTAGACTCGTGACCGGATGGAGAGTGTGCATTGACTATCGAAAGTTGAATGAAGCCACTCGAAAAGACCATTTTCCCTTGCCCTTCATGGACCAAATGTTGGAGCGTCTTGCGGGAAACGATTTCTATTGCTTTTTAGATGGTTTTTCCGGTTACTTCCAAATTCCCATCGATCCTCGTGATCAAGAAAAAACTACGTTTACGTGTCCATATGGAACGTTTGCCTATCGTAGAATGCCATTCGGACTTTGTAATGCACCAGGGACTTTTCAACGATGCATGATGGCTATTTTTCATGATGTGATCGAGAAGACGATGGAAGTCTTCATGGATGACTTTTCCGTGTTTGGTGATTCCTTTACTTCGTGTTTGTCGAACCTAGAGAGAATGTTAAAACGTTGTGAGGAAACCAACCTTGTGCTCAATTGGGAAAAATGTCATTTTATGGTTAAGAGTGGAATCGTCTTAGGGCACAAGGTCTCGAAAGCGGGGATTGAGGTAGATCAAGCTAAGGTAGACGTCATCGCCAAATTACCTCATCCCAAAACCGTCAAGGGAGTTAGGAGTTTCCTAGGCCACGCGGGCTTTTATCGTCGATTCATCAAGTACTTTTCAAAGATTTCTCTACCCGTTACACATCTTCTTGAAAAAGAGGCACGTTTTGTCTTTGACGAAGATTGTGTACGAGCCTTTGAGATCCTTAAGAGGAAACTTACCGAAGCTCCCATTCTTGTTGCTCCAAATTGGAACCTCCCCTTTGAGCTTATGTGTGATGCTAGTGATTACGCCATTGGGGCCGTTTTGGGGCAACGTCATGATAAGCACTTCTTGCCTATTCAGTATGCTAGCAAGACGATGACCGAGGCTCAACTTAAATACACTACAACGGAAAAGGAGTTCCTTGCCGTGGTGTATGCATTTCAGAAATTCCGACCTTATCTCGTCTTGACGAAATGCATAGTGTATACGGACCATTCAGCTATTAAGTATCTCATGGCAAAGCAAGATGCTAAGCCGAGATTACTTCGTTGGATTCTCCTCCTTCAAGAATTTGATCACACCATCGTTGACAAAAAAGGAGCCGAGAATCTAGCGGCCGATCATCTCTCTCTTTTGGAAGATCCTCACCAAAGTATTTACGAGCCTAAGGAAATCACCGAAACATTTCCGCTCGAGACACTTGGTGTAGTGAATTCTAAGCTTGATTCTTCTACCCCATGGTTTGCGGATTTTGCAAATTACCATGCGGGTAACTTCATCGTTAAGGGTATGACGACTCAAGAAAAACGAAAATTCTTTCGTGACGTCAAGTTCTACTTTTGGAACGACCCTTATTTGTTTCGAACTTGTGCGGATCAAATCATCCGACGTTGTGTTTTTGGCACCGAAGCTTCTAACATCCTTAGATCTTGCCATGAGGGACCCACGGGTGGTCACCACGGTGCTAATCTCACGGCTAAGAAGGTGTTTGATGCCGGCTTCTTTTGGCCTACTATTTACCGAGATGCACAAATTCTTGTGAAGTCTTGTGATGCATGCCAACGACAAGGAAAAGCCTCACAAAAAGATGAAATGCCACAAAATATCATTCAAGTATGTGAGATCTTTGACGTTTGGGGTATAGACTTTATGGAGCCGTTCCCATCATCTCGTGGTAATAAGTACATTCTCGTTGCGGTTGACTACCTATCTAAGTGGGTGGAGGCGAAGGCCTTGCCCACTAATGATGCTCGTGTGGTAGTTAAGTTCTTGAAAAGCTTGTTTGCTCGGTTTGGAACCCCTCGTGCGATCATAAGCGATCGTGGAACCCATTTTTGTAATGACCAATTCGAAAGAGTCTTAAGGAAATATGGGGTTACACATCGTCTTTCTACGGCTTATCACCCACAAACGAGTGGGCAAGTCGAGGTTTCAAACCGAGCTTTGAAGAGGATCTTGGAGAGATCCGTAGGAGAAAACAGACAAACTTGGTCGGATAAGTTGGACGATGCTTTATGGGCCTTTAGGACCGCTCATAAGACACCCATTGGGTGCACTCCCTATAAGCTTGTGTATGGAAAGAATTGTCATTTGCCTATCGAGTTAGAACACAAGGCTTATTGGGCCCTAAAGCATTGTAATGATGATATGGAGACCGCGGGAAAACACCGGAAAATGCAATTAAATGAATTGGATGAATTGAGGGATATTGCTTATGAAAATTCATTGATTTATAAAGAGAAAACTAAAAAGTTGCATGATTCTAAAATTAAAAACCGGGTTTTTAACATTGGGGATCAAGTTTTGCTTTTTAATTCAAGATTGAAAATTTTTTCCGGTAAATTGAAATCCCGTTGGTCCGGTTCATTCACCGTGACTCAAGTATTTCCGTATGGGACCATCGAGCTAGCTCAAGATGATGGTCCTAACTTCAAGGTGAATGAACATAGGTTGAAGCACTACTTTGGCGGGGAAGTTCCATCCTTGAACTACCTCGACCAAGTCACCTTCCCCAATGATAATTAGTATTGAGGGGATCGAGTCGAGCTCATGACTCGGTAATAAAAAACGAGGAGCCTCGTGGGGGAGTCCCATGCTTATCCTATGTACATATTATCACTTTCTAATGTAGCTTACGTGTGGGGATTCGTGCCCTTCCAACCTTTGTTCCGTGGTTGTTTGTGATATGTGGTTTTTAGATCATGATCTTCACGATTGGAGCCTCTCGTGTTCGTTTTATGGGAGCACTCGATCGTTTGCTTTGGAAACATTTCTCAATACCCATGATATATCCTTTGATGTTCTAACCTTAGGTTTTTAGCACACTTCATAAACGGCTATTACTTATTATTGGTTACACCCTTTCCATGCTAGATTAGGCATTCGACTACGTCTCTAGTATGGGGGTGTTTGCACCCCTAGACTCGAAACATTGAGGACAATGTTTAACTTTAGTATGGGGGGTGAATAGATACTTGCCTTACCAAACCTTCACGCTTTCCAAAGTTTATCTTTTTGTTTATCGTTTTGTTGCAAAATAAGGCTAAAAATGGCCAAATTTTAAAAATTTTCTCATATTTTATAAGTGTTTGAAGACACGAATGTAGATTTTCCAATGGCGAGAATAAGAGTAATTTTTGAATCGATCGTGCATGTTGAGCACTTAGCTTTGATTCCTTAACTACACATTAGGCAAAGTCTCTTAAATGAGGACGAGAAATGATAGAGTTAATTATAAGTTACTATGCTAAACGTAGAGTACTCGTATTCTTTCAAAAACTCATGTGTTCTCGTTGTTTGCTTATTCTCCCTTCGCATGTAAATATTTTTTGCTTAATAAATATTGACTTAGCGGTTTAGTTAGGATTGTTGGGTTTCTAGTCTTTTCTAGTAGCTTCCGTGTAATTAAATTGGGAAGACATTAAGGTATCGCCATCGTTACGGTTTTGAAGTATTGGCACCCGAATAATCGAAAGCTTCACCCAATAATAAGATTTCAAGTGCTCACCTAAGTCAAGCAAACAATTTGAAGCCCCACAAGGCCGAAAAATCTATGCAAAAATTGAAAGTGAATCAAGCCTTAATCTTCGAAGCTTTAAAGATCCAAAATTCGCATTAGCGTGAGGATATACGTCTTTGGCTAATAAAACCACCGATGAGGCGGATAATAAAAGGCAAGGCAAGACCGAAGTCATAATAAAAGCTTCATGGCGAAGTTGAATAAAAGATGGAGGTAAACCAAAGATAATAAGGCCCTTCCGTTAGGGGGCGTATAAAAGTCTTGGTAATAAGTCTCATGTTCAAAACCGTTATAAAACTGTGTTTATCGATTCATCTTGTCGACTTAATTTTTTAACATCGTCGTCTATTAGGAGGGGTTATTGATTTGATGGTCTTAGTTACACCGTTAGGACTCTATTTTTAGACCTAAATCTCTATTATCGCATAAGTCAAACAATGTATCCTCGTGAAACATTCAAGACATCATAAAATATAAGAGATACAACTTAGGAATAATGGGAGGATAAGTACGTGATTAGGGCATATGAGTAGTGTTAGCATTACTAACTTATAATAACAATGTTCTCGTTGCACGCTTAGCATGGAATTGGGGTGAAAATCGAGGACGATGAAATTATTTCTAACGAAGCATTCACGTGTTCTTATTCTATGAACCTAAACATCCCATTTTGCGATGAAAATCATACATTATGTCTACAACACAAGTAGTAGTAATAGTAGTAGTGTAGCTAGTTTATCATTTCAATAAAGTGAATAAAATGAATTTTGGAGGTGCTTTGATACTTTATTCTAGCATTGCGTGAGGGCACGACAATGGTATAGTATGGGGGAGTGATGAGACTGCTTTTATACATAGTCTCATCTTCCAAAATAGGGCTTAAAATGCATTAAATATCATTAAAATACCCAAATATATGCTTGTGTTTGTTGCTTGTGTATTTTAGGTACGGATATTGAGAAAATGACAAAAGATCACAAGAATCATGCAAAAACGAACACGGGAAACGAAGCCGCACAATGAACCAAGCCCTAATGAAGACTTTCCCAAGATCAACCCTTGAAGATTTGAAGAATTATGAAGAAGGGTCCTCCAAATTATGAAGACTTGACACTTTATACCCTTGTATCCTCATAATTACAAGTTTGGTCCCTAAAGTTTGTCAAAATTACAAAAAGGACCCTTAACTTGGAAGAATTGGCAAGTTTAGCCCCTCAACAAAGATAAATTGTCAAACCAATATCATCCACAAAGTCAAATACATCATGAAGTCCTTCAAAGTACAAGAAATGACAAGTTTGGTCCTTTGAAAATCTCAAAATTACAAAAAGGACCCTCAACTTTCAACATTTGTCAAAAATGGTCCCTTAATCATCAAGACTTGGCAATTTCAGTCCTCCAAAATGTCAATCAAACAAGTCAAGACCATTGTCTATGAAGAAAATGCCAAAACAGCCCTTCAAGAATCAACAAATGGCAAGAAATACCCCTGAAATTACTTTATAAAACTTTTTGGGGCAAAAGTGTGAAAATCAAAACTTCAAATACAAAGGAAAACGAGTTTGGCCAGTTTTGTTTACAAGTGACAAGGAAGAAGGAAACAAGGGACTAATTTGGGCAGACAAGAGAAGATACCTAGTCCACTCACACCCTGCCACGTGCCCCACTCACCCAAAACAACCAATCAACACACCCCATTGTGCCATGTCATCTTCCACCCACAACAGATTATAACTAATCTATTTATTTAATTAAACTCACGCTAAACACAAGTTTAAAAACCAAAAATAGATTAAAACATGCACTATTCATGTTCTTGATCCAAATTGGGTTTTTATTGATGGCTTGTAATTAGACCCCCAACTGCTCCAGATTTATGATTAAGCTAATCATAAACACAACCCAACTTTAAAAACCCTGCCACATCATCCCTTTGTCACATGTTAAACCCTGCTTTATCACCTTTGAGGAAGAAGCCAAAACCCTGCCAGAGAATCAACACACCACATTCCAGCTTACACTTTAAGCTTGTTTTGGACCCTTGGATGAAATTCAAACATGCCAGCAACAACAAAACTCCAAAACAAAGTCACATGTTCAAGAATCTTCAAGCTACTCAAGGGGTATTTTTGGGACTTCACCACCAATTAGGGTTACGTTTTTATGCATTCACTAGTCCATTTGTAGCCTATATAAGGCATAGGACCCTTACAATTTAGCTTTGCTCTTGATTTTTCCTTGGTTTAAGTTTCTGTAAATCCTATTTCTAAGTTAATGAAATTGAGTTTGAAATCTTGAAGAAAAGTCATTGGCCAATCTTGTTTACTGCTTTCATTTGTTATATGCTTTGTAGTTCTTAAAGTTCAAAACCTGTTTTTCAAAGAGGAGTGTGCAAAAGTTTGCATATTTCCTCATTTTCTTGATATTTTGCTAAGTCTTGTTCCAATCTTGGAATTCTTGGGCTATAGGGCTGATCATAGCATCCTAACTGAGTTGGTTAAGGTGTGGTGAGGCTTATAACTTGGGAATAATCAAGTGTGGGGTAACAAGTTTGCATTAATCAAGTTTTTCCAAAGTTTCTGATTTTTATGATATTGTGCTTAACCCTTGTTCAATCTTAGCAGGCTTTTTGTGGAAGCTTGTGCTTGTTCTTGCTAGCACATAAGCTCAAAATTCGTGGGTGTGGATGTACATCCATGAGGTTTGCATACTTAATCTCCAAATCTGCTTAAATTGTGATTTTTGGTGATATTTGTATGAAACTGTTGTTCTTGTGAATTTTGTGGCTTGTTCTAGCTTGAATCTGTTTATTATACTTGTTTGAGTGTTAATTGATGCTTGGTTGGCCTGAAATCTCATTGTTCTTTTGAAAATTTTGATTTGAAAAATTTAAAGGGGTGTTTGGGTCTACTGGTTTATGCTTGTAACTTGTTATTGTGTTAAGGGAAGGTGTTGTGTATGCTTTGTATCTGCTATACCCTTGTTTGAGAGTGTTTTGCTGCATGTTTTTTGGTTTGAACACTTGAATCAATCAATCTGCTATATAGACCTTGTTTCTGCTTGTTTTGACCTAGGATTTTGGGAACACTTAGTGTGTATGCATGCTTAGGGATAAAAGTGGTTTAAACAAAGTTAATATAACCTGTTTGAAAGATTTGAGGTGTTGAAATTGGCTTGTGTGTCAAATACATCAGCAAAAGTAGAAAACTGCATGTGTTAGTGTTCATCAGTAACTTTCATTGCTTGAATCTTGCTTAATTCTTTGAACCAGTGCATGAAACCTGTTTAGACTTGCTTATTGGAGTTTATTATAGCTTGTGTGTGCATTTGGTTGAATTTGGCTGGCTGATTTGTGCTAAAACTGCTCTTAAGTGCTAAACTGCTTATTGTTCATGTCTGTATCATGTTGATGAATGATTGATTAAACTGTATCAATTGGGTGTTAGTGATTGTGTTATTTTGATTGTGATTGACTCCTTTTGATCCAAAGATCAATTGGGTGCCTTTGTGAAATCTGAATCTCCAAAAAAGTCACTAAAGACAAAAAGTCAAAATAGTCAAGCAGTGGAAAAAGTTTCCACTGGTCAACATCCAAAACTAGCCCCTGCTAGTGCAATTTAGTCATCAGCTTATCAATAAGCTATTCTAGCTTATTCTGACTTGCAACAACTTATTTTTTGTGATATATCTTCATTATTTGACCCATTTAAGTGAACTGGAGCTTATGAGACTTTGACTTTGACTTTTTACTAGAAAACCAATTTGTTTGACTTTTAACATAAGTGCTTATTTGATTTTCCAGCTTATTGAGTGTGCTTATTTGAAAGGTCTTTGGTTTTTAAGCTTAGTTTTGTCAAAAGAAACATTTTGCAACTTGAATCAGCTTCTGAGGTGGTCTAGATCATAAAAACGACTATTTTGTCGTTTTGTGAATAAGTTGGTGACTTGTTTTTGGCTTATTAAATGGGCTTATTTGAAAATTCTTTTTGCAGAAGTCCTTGTTAGGTCAAAAGAAGCTTGTGTGTAAAATTTTAGCTTATGGCAACAGCTTATGGCTTAATGGGCCAAAAAGCCCATTAAGAATAAGCTGCTTATTATAAGTTGGCTTATTTCACATTTTCAGCTTTTGGGCCTTTGGAAAAAGTTGTTTAAAATCAAATTTTGAGTCAACCTGTGCTTTTTGGGCTTAATTTGAACACTTTTTCTTATTGGGCCTTAATTAAGCCCAATAAGGGACTGTTTTGGGTTTGGCCCATTTTCTAGGCCCAATAGGGGTATTTAGGTAATTTCACTTTCATTTCTGAGTTATTTAGGTTAAATTAAGCTAGTTTGCAAGTTTTTAGAATTTTTTATAATTTTTGGATTTTTAATATTATTTTAATATTATTTTATTATTAAAAACTAAAAGTCTGATTTTCTAGGTTTTTATAATTTTCCTAGGTTCTAAATACTTAATTAGGATTTTTGCAACTTTCTAAATATTTTTTAGGTCTTTTAATTATATTCTATAATTAATTTAAGATTTAATTGATTTTAGGAGTTTTTAATTGTTTAAAAATAGTTTTAGTTGGTTTTAAAATTTTAAAAAAATAGTTTTTAGCTTAATTAGAGTATTTTTGAGGTTTACAAACTTGAAAATCTTGTTTAGGGCTTTTTAATAATTAATTTTGATTTTTAGGGCTTTAATTAGCATTAAAAAGTCATTATCTAATTAATTAAAAGGTTTTTGCAAATTTTGATTTTTTGTAAACTCTTAGAATATTATTAGGGATTTTTAGTAATTTTTAGAAATTTTTAGGTTAAAAAATTAATTTTGGTGGTTTTTACGACTTTACGTGTACGCCTTTTTAGACTTAGTTTAACCCGTCTTCATAACCGTCATTCTCTTCTAATCCCCTTTGCATTCTTCTTTTTCAAATATAATCACAAATTAATCCATATCATTACACACATAACACACTAGCCTCCTTGAGAACGAACTTAATTGGTCATTAGTGCTTGGTTTTCCTAAACCGACACTTAATACTTGCCACTTTTGTCATCCTTTTCCTAAAGGGTAGCAAAAACTCAACATCAATATCCATTCCACACCGTTCGCATGAACACCACTGACAGGATTGACTACCAGAAGATGGTCTTCCACACCCTACACAGTCAACAAACGAATCCATTAATAACAATAGATAAGCAAGAAGAATATTTTTGGTGCAAAACTTTTGAAAAAGAAATGCTTTTATGATTTTTCAAATGTTTTTGGATTTTTGAAATTTTTTATTTTTATGGATTTTTGAATATTTTTTACACGAAAAATAACGTTCACTAGTGAACGGATCCCAAAATCCAACGCGTCTCTCACAGAAAACCGTTAATCTTCACGAAAAGAGCCAGCAGCGGCGCCATTTAATACTAGAGATTTTGTATGTAAAAAGTTATCGTCCGGTCTTTTCGAATTGATTTCCGGTTAAAAGTGCGACTCGGTCGTCTTTGGTGGATAAAAGAAATGGTTTTATCGTTGAGTAAAATAAAAATGCAAACTTTAACGTAAATGACAAAATAATAAAAATGATAAACTAATTAACACTTAAATAAAAGACATAAACGAAATAAAGATAAAAGTTCGAAAAGATTAAAATAAAAATAAGGTTTTAAAGGCAATTAAGTAACTGATTAAAATCTAAAGCTT
The DNA here is from genome assembly GCA_025667525.1 of Glebionis coronaria. NCBI lineage: Eukaryota > Viridiplantae > Streptophyta > Magnoliopsida > Asterales > Asteraceae > Glebionis > Glebionis coronaria. Next base: position 169,678,066 of record CM046875.1, read on the forward strand.
TAATAAAAATAAAACTGAAAATAAAACAAAATAAAATAAAGCTAAAAATAAACTTTTTCGAAAAAAAAAGAAATTTTCGGAATAAAGAGCTAAATTCGGATAAATCAAAATTTTCGGAAAAACTCACTTTTCATGAAAAACTCACTTTTCATGAAAAACTCCACTTTTCATGAAAAACTCACTTTTCATGAAAAACTCACTTTTCATGAAAAACTCACTTTTCAGGAAAAACTCACTTTTCATGAAAAACTCACTTTTCATGAAAAACTCACTTTTCATGAAAAACTCACTTTTCATGAAAAAATGATTCTTCGGAATAATAAACCCTAATCCGAAGATATGAAAAAGAGATACAGTAATACTAAAAATCAGAAAATAAGCTAAAAATAAGCAAATAACTAAAACTTAATCCAAAACACTTTTAAGAAAAGCAAATTCAACCACAAATTAAAAACTTGAAAAACACTAATTAATCAAAATAATAAAAATCACTTTTAATAAAATAAACTAATAAAAACACTTAATTAAAAATAAGAAAAATCAATCAATAAGAATCAAACACAATAAGCTATAAAAATCAAACACATAAAAATCAATAAGCACAATCAATCAAAAACATTAATCAAACAAGAACATGATTAATTAAACTACATGATTATCAAAATCAACACAAGATTAATAATAAAGAAAGGAAGAATGAGAATGATTAATTGAAAAGCTTGATTAAAAGTATAAGATTCACCAATTAAAACATAAAGATTAAAGATTCTACAAATTAATCTAGAGAGAGAAAGTGAAAACTAGAGAGAGAAAGTAAATCTACACTACTCCTAATCTAAACTAACAAACCCCCTCCTAATGACACATTAGGAGGGTATTTATAGGAGGAGTAAAATGTTGGTGCTTTCTTCCTTCTTTCTTCTTGTCTCGACTCGATTTAAATTGTTTGTCATTCTCGACGTCGTCTCGGGATTTGTCGATATAAATTGAACTCGTCTTATAATTTTCTTCTTTAATTAGACTTGGTTCTTCGACTTCATTAAACTTCCGTCTTTTGACTTTTTCTTCGATAAATCTTCAGAATAGGCCTTTGACTTCCGTTCTTTTTGCACTCTTGATCTTTTGACTTCGTATTTTCTCGTTTTCTTCGCTAAAAGACCGTGAAAGCCCGTGTTTTCTTCCTTTTTCATATTTTTATCCTGAAACACAATAAAAACACAAACCACGCATAATTCCGACTTTTACGACATAAAATACACGTTTGGGTCCTGTTATTATTGGAATTAAGTGGTAAAAGGATAACTGTTTTCACACTTATTAGTTAGTAATGCTAACACTACTCATATGCCCTAATCACGTACTTAGACTCCCTTAATCCTAACTGGTATCTCTTATATTTTACTTTTGTCTTGAATGATCGCAAGGATACATTTTTTACTTATGCGTTAATAGAGATTAAGGTCCAAAAATAGAGTCATAACGGTGTAACCAAAACCATCAAATTAATAACCTCCCCTAATAGACAACGATGATAAAAAATTAAGTTAACAAGAAGAATCGATAAACACGGTTTTATAACGGTTTTGAACATGAGACTTATTACCAATTTGGAATTGGTTTACCTCCACCTTTTATTTAACTTCGCAATGAAGTGTTTATAATGGCTTTGGTCTTGCCCTTGTCTTTTATTTAACCTCACCATGAGGTGTTTATTGTGACTTGACGTATATCCTCACGCTAAGGCGAATTTTGGATCTTTAAGGCTTCGAGATTTAAGTCATTCACTTCCAATTTTTGCATAGATTTTTCGGCCTTGTGAGTTTTGAATTTTTGCTTGATTTAGGTGAAGATGAGCTTAAATTATTATTAAGGGAAGCTTTTGATTATTCGGGGTGCCAATACTTCAAAACCATGACGCTGGCGATACCTTAATGTTTTTGCAATTTTATTACATGGAAGCTACTAGAAAAGACTAGAAACCAACAATCAAGACTAAACCGCTATGATAATATTTATTAGCAAAAATTATATTTAAGCGAAGGGAGAATAAGCAAACAGTTAGAAAACATGAGTTTTTGAAAGAATACGAGTACTCTACGTTTAGCATAGTAACTTATAATTAACGCTATCATTTCTTGTCCTCATTTTAGAGACTTAGCCTAAAAATAGTTAAGGAATCGAAGCTAAGTGCTCAACATGCACGTTCGAGTCAAAAATTACTCTTATTCTCGCCATCGGAAAATCTACATTCGTGTCTTAAACACTTATGAAAACATGAGAAATTTTTTAAAATTTGGCCATTTTTAGCCTTATTTGCAACAAAACGATAACAAAAAGATAAACTTTGGAAAGCGTGAGGGTGTGAGCAAGGCAAGTATCTATTCAGCCCCCCCCCCCCCCCCTATACTAAAGTTAAACATTATCCTTAATGTTTCGAGTCTAAGGATAAGATACCCCCATACTAGAGACGAAGTCAAATGCTTAATCTAGCATGGAAAGGGTAAGTAACAATTAAATCTTTAAGCTATTTATGAAGTGTGCTAATAAGACCTATTGTTAGAACGATAAAAGGATATGTCATGGATTCGTGAAAGACTTCTTCAAGCAAACGATCGAGGCTCACGTAAACGAACACGAGAGTCTTCAATCGTGGTGATGATGATGATCTAGATAACACATTCACAAACAACCACGAGACAACGAGTTGGAAGGGCACAAATCCCCTCACATTAGCTACATTAGAAAGCGATAATATGTACATGGATAAGCATGGGATCTCCCTCATGAGGCACCTCGTTTTTTATTACCGAGTCATGAGCTCGACTCGATCTCCTCAATACTAATTATCATTGGGGAAGGTGACTTGGTCGAGGTCGTCTAAAAAAGGGACTTCTCCACCAAAGTAGTGCTTGAGCCTATGCCCATTCACCTTGAAATTTTGACCATCATTTTGAGCTAGCTCGATGGTCCTATATGGAAAAACTTGTGTCACGGTGAATGGACCCGGCCAACGAGATTTCAATTTCCCGGAAAATATCTTTAAACGAGAGTTAAAAAGTAACACTTGATCACCAACTTTAAAAACCCGATTTTGAATCTTTGAATCATGAAACTTTTTAGTCTTTTTTTTAAATTAATGAATTTTCATAAGCATTATCACGTAATTCATCCAATTCATGAAGTTGTATTTTTCGATGATCTCCCGTGGCCTTTAAATCAAAGTTTGCATGCTTTAGGGCCCAATATGCCTTATGTTCTAATTCGATAGGCAAGTGGCAATTCTTCCCATACACCAACTTATAAGGAGTGCACCCGATTGGGGTCTTATAAGCGGTGTGAAAGGCCCATAAAGCATCATCAATTTTGTCGGACCAAGACGCACGGTTCTCTTATCGATCTTTCCAAGATCCTCTTCAAAGCTCGGTTTGAAACCTCGACTTTCCCACTCGTTTACGGGTGATAAGCCGTAGAAAGACGATGTGTAACCCCATAACCCAATATTTCCTTAGAACCTTTTCAAATTGGTCATTACAAAAATGGGTTCCACGATCGCTTATAATTGCACTAGGGGTTCCAAACCGAGAGAAAAATTGTTTCAAGAACTTGACCACTACACGAGCATCATTCGTAGGCAAAGCCTTAGCTTCCACCCACTTAGATAAGTAGTCAACCGCAACGAGGATATACTTGTTACCATGAGATGATGGGAAGGGACCCATAAAATAAATTCCCCAAACGTCAAAGATTTCAAAAACTTGGATCATATTTTGAGGAATTTCATCCTTTTGTCATGATTTTCCTTGACGTTGGCATGAGTCACATGACTTGATAAGTGCATCTGCATCTCGGTAAATAGTAGGCCAAAAGAAACCGGCATCAAACACTTTCTTAGCCGTGAGATTAGCACTGTGATGACCTCCCGTAGGGCCTTCATGACAAGCTCTAAGGATATTAGTAGCTTCGGTGCCAAACACACAACGTCTAATGATTTGATCTGCACAAACTCAAAAGAGATAAGGGTCGTCACAAAAATAGAACTTGACGTCACGAAAGAATTTTCGTTTTTGTTGTGTTGTCATACCCTTGATTATGAAATTCCGCGCATGGTAATTTGCAATGTCCGCAAACCATGGGGTAGATGAGTCTTCCTTGGAATTCACTACACCAAGTGTCTCGATAGGAAATGTTTTAGTGATTTCCTTGTTCTTGTTCACACTTTGGTGAGGATCTTACGATCGAGAGAGATGATCGGCCGCAAGATTCTCGGCTCCTTTTTTGTCAAGTATTGTGACATCAAGATCTTGTAGGAGGAGAATCCAACGAAGCAATCTCGGCTTTGCATCAAGTTTAGAGAATAGGAACTTGATATCCGAATGGTCCGTATACACTATGCTTTTAGTCAAAACGAGGTAAGGTCGGAATTTTTCAAAAGCATACACCACGGCAAGTAATTACTTTTCTGTTGTGGTGTATTTCAATTGATTCTCGGTCATCGTTTTGCTAGCATAGTGAATAGGTAAGAAGTGTTTTGCATGACGTTGCCCCAAAACGGCTCCAATAGCGTAGTCACTAGCATCACACGTGAGCTCAAAGGGGAGGTTCCAATTTGGAGCAACAAGAATGGGAGCTTCGATTAGTTTCCTTTTCAAAGTCTCAAAAGCTTGAACACAATCCTTATTGAAGATGAAAGGAGCATCTTTCTCAAGAAGGTGTGTCATTGGTCAAAATATTTTTTAGAAATATTTGATGAATCGACGATAAAAGCCCGCATGGCCTAGGAAACTCCTAACTCCCTTGACGGTTTTGGGATGAGGTAATTTTGCAATGACGTCTTCTTAGATTTATCTACCTCAATCCCCGCTTTCGAGACCTTGTGCCCTAAGACGATTCCCTCTTTACACATAAAATGACATTTTTCCCAATTAAGCACAAGGTTGGTTTCCTCACAACGTTTTAGCATTCTCTCAAGATTGGATAAACACGAAGTGAACGAATTACCAAACAGTGAAAAGTCATCCATAAAGACTTCCATCGTCTTCTCGATCATATCATGAAAAATAGCCATCATGCACCTTTGAAAGGTTCCCGGTACATTGCAAAGTCCGAATGGTATTTACGATAAGCAAACGATCCATATGGACACGTAAACGTAGTTTTTTCTTGATCACGAGGATCGATGGGGATTTGAAAATAGCCGAAAAAACCATCTAAAAAGCAATAGAAATCGTTTCCCGCGAGTCGCTCTAACATTTGATCCATGAAGGGAAAGGGAAAATGGTCTTTTCGAGTGGCGTCGTTAAGTTTACGATAATCGATGCACACTCTCCAACCTGTCATAACACGAGTGGGAATTAACTCGTTGTTTTCATTGGGCACAACGATCATTCGTCCCTTCTTAGGGACCCAATGGATTGGGCTCACCCAAGGGCTATCAGATATAGGGTAAATCATTCCAGCGTCAAGGAGTTTTAGGACTTCCTTTTTGATGACATCGTGAATTTTGGGGTTACCCTTCTTTGGCATTGAATTGCGGGTTTGTAGTCCTCCATTAAAATCTTATGTGTATAAAATTTTGGGTCAATACCCTTAATGTCGGAAAGTTTCCACGCAATCACCCTTTTGTGAGCTTTCAAGACTTTCAAAAGTGTGGTTTTTTCATCATTGGCAAGATCTTTTGCAATAATAACCGGTAACTTGTCAACACCTTCCAATAATGCGTATTCGATGTGAGGTGGAAGATCTTTCAATTCAAGGATTGGTGGATCCTCGATTGAAGATTTTGGTTCAACACTCATAATTTCCATCGGCGGAAAATATGGTGGAATGAGAGTATCCTCACTAATCGTTACCTCATCTTCATTGTTGATTTCAATAAAATCGTCTCCTTGGAATGGAGTGAGATTTGGTGTAGAAATAGCAAGAATTGGATCCATAATAGTGGGATTGCCACTAGTCGAACTATCGGAAAAACCTAACACTTCTTGTGTAAACTCATCGCAAACCACGTCAACTAAGTCAACGTGATTGATGGTAGCGATTGCATTAACATGAGAAGGTGTAGAGCTTTGAGTAGCGTTTATAACAAGTTCTTCCTCGTTAAATCGCAAAGTGATCGTTCTATGCACATCAATAATCGATTTCGAGGTATCTAAAAATGGTCGCCCTAAAATTAGAGGAACTTGAGGAACCATGGGAATGTCTATAATAATAAAGTCCACCAAATAGTAGAATTTCCCAACTTTTACAAAAACGTCTTCGGCCATTCCACATGCAAAGATTGTAGAATGATCAGCCATTTCGATAGACATTTTTTAAGGAACAAGATCCGGAAATGATAGCGATTTCCACATGGAATAAGGCATCAAATTAATGCTCGCGCCAAGATCGGCCAAGGCGAGGCATCCTTCCATCTCTTGGATGTCACATGGAATAAGAAATTCCCAGGGTCTCCAACTTTTTCCGGTATTCGGTTAAGATAAACCGAAGAATAATTTGAGAGCTTTAAAAGCTTCTCCTTATCGTTCATCATACTTTTAAAAGTGGAGGCGAAACGAGGCATATACAACAACGCGTCGGCTAAACTTATGTCAAAATAGACTTTACTAAACATTTTCATAAAAAGCTCGATTTGTTAATTGTTACGATCATGAAATTTTTCCTTGTTTCGTCTCGAGGGGTAGGGTAAAGGTAGTGTGGGTTGGGGCATAGGCAGCGGCCTTGGAATCTCGGGTTCCATGATTGGTATAGGTTCAACCGTAGGTGTGGTTTGAGCGGTACTTCGTGGGCTTGTAATATGCTCCTTTTCTACCATCACCTCGGGCTCTTTCTCTATTTACTTCTCCTTACAAGTACTTGGACGAGAAATGGGTTCTTTGAAAGTTTTAACACTTCGTGTAGTAATAACCTTCATTTCTCCTTTCGGGTTTGCAATGGTATCACTAGGAAGACCACCAGAAGAAGACGGTTTACACATTATAGCCTCAAACATGCTTGCCATTCTATCCTCGAATTTAAATTGCCTTTTATCCGCCTTAAGCATTTCTTGTTTGATTTCATGTTGGCCTTGTTCCATCTTTTGTTGATTTTGTTGTAACCTTTGCACGTTACTCTCCATTTTATTTGTATGAGTCTTAAGTTCATTAGCAAGCTCGTTTTTGAACTCATTTTTCAAATCATTTCTAATCTCGGATCTTAGTCTATGTATCTCCTTTTGCATATTGTCAAATTTAGCCTCATTTGTCGTTGCATAACCAACAATATCATTTGGAAGATCTTTAGTATTTTTTAAAGCTTTGTTATTGTTTTGAAAATCACAGTTTCGATTTTTGTTTTGCAATTGCCCATTGTTCCAACCATTGTTGTAATTACCCTTGTTAAAATTCCTTTGATTTCCTTGGTATCCAACTTTGTTGTTGTTGTTTCGATAGTTATTAGCATTTTGATTTTGTGAAGCTTGATTTAGGCGGGAACCTTGACCGTTTTGGTTGTAAGTTCTCGTTGCTACATAAGCACTCGAAGTATTACCATCCGCGGTAATGCACTCGGAAAAATCATGAGCTCCACCACAAGATATACAACTCTTGTCAAATGCCTTAACCGATGCAGAGTTCAAAGCATCTTGTGCTTTCCAATGAGTCATAAGAGACGAAAATCTATCAAAAAACCTATTTTCCTCATTTGCTTCATCTTGTAAGGCATTCATATGAGGAGACGACGATGACGAACCCATAGTGGCAAAACTCAGTGTGTTACGAGGGTTATAAACCTTAGACCTATTCTCAGTTATCGTTAAAGCCTCATCGGTCGTTTTACACAAAAAATTACCACCCGCGGCGGCATTCAAGTAATCTCATTCATGATCATTAAACCCATTATAAAAAGTATCAACTTGATGAAATTCAGAAAAATCATGGTGTGGACATTCATGTAACATTTCTTTAAATCTTTCCCAAGCCATTGAAAAACTTTCATTAGGTTTTTGAGTAAATCTAGAAATCTCGTTTTTCAAATGTGTCGTCTTAGATGGTGGGAAACATTGGTTCACAAATTTAGACACGAGATCACCCCATGTCAATATCGAATTTGGGGGTTCTTTCTCGAGCCAAATTTTGGCGGGTCCATCTAAAGAATATAGAAACAACATCATCTTAATTACGTCGTGTGGTACATCCTTAAACTTGCTAGTCGCGGTGAGACGAATGAAATGCCTAATGTGATAAAGAGGGTTGTCTTTTTCATGGCCACGGAACTTGTTAGCTTGGAGCATAGACATTAAACCCGTCTTTATCTCAAAATTCTCCGCAAGGATAGCGGGAATCACAATGGCTTCTCCAAAACCCTCGGTGGGTGCTTGAAGCAACTCCATCATAGTATGATTAGCCATGGAAACTTCTTGTTCTACAATAGGTTCTTCACTTGGAGATTCTTTACTAGAAGGGGTAGGTGTTCCTTCCTTTCGATTACGACGTTTACGTGCACGTTTTGCTTGATTACGAGTTAGCATAAACGTAACGTAGAACGTGGGGTGAGCAAAGAAGATTCTTTTGGGGTTTTTGTTGCTTTTCAATTTTTTGTGTTTTTGATTGTTTTTTATTTTTTTGGATTTTGTGATGTATTATATAGACTCAAATCTACAAATCTCTCCTCGAACCAATTTCTTGATTAAAGGAGCCTCAAGGAATGAAAACGATCACGTTGAGTGAACGCCTTCGATGACTTTAGAACGTTGGTGGAACACCAAAACGTTCAAGAGGGTTTAATCTTTGAAACCAAGCAAATATATATGATACGTAGATAATACTTTAGGCGGAAAACCCTCGATTAGCCCTTTTTCTCAAAACACGCACAAGCAAACGGGGGAAACGAGGCGGCGTGAAGCACTTAAGAGCCTTTTTCCCTTAGGTCGTGAAATACAACCGCCTTATACCCACCTTATAGTTTGTGTTAATCAAAATCAAGCTTCTCGAAAGTAATTATCTATTTTGCCTGTTCTTTTTGCTTTAGATTCGAATACAATAATTGAGTGATGAAATCCCAATTAAGGTTGCGTTTTCACGGTTTTGGAGAATTTGTGATTTTATTGTGATACGTATACAATATAGTAATAATATTCACAAAGTAAGCGATAACCAATAATACGTGTGATTAGAGTGCTAATCACATAAATACTATTTATTGGCTAATATCAAAAACAAAATTTTTCAAATTAAAACAACACGCCTCCCCGGCAGTGGGGCCAAAATGATTGTAGGTAAAATATGTCTTTTAGGAAAAAGAACGTATGTATGGTAAGTATTAAGCGAGATGATTTAGGAAAATCAAATGCTAATGACCCAAAGTAAGTTCGTTCACCAAGGAGGACTAAAGTGTGTGTTTAATTTGTAAGTTTTGGATTAATATTGAGAGAAAAAGGGGGAAAGAAAATGACGGATTACGGTAAAAATTACACTAAGACGAAAAACGCGGATTCACGCAAAACTAAGTAAAAATGAAAATAACTCTAAAAATTCCCAAAAAATAACAAAAAAATTCCTAAAAATATAACTAAGGTTTAAAAATGATAAAAACTTCTTGAAACTTTTTTAAATTAATTAATATTTAATCTTTAAATGCTAATTAAAGCCCTATATATTAAATAAATTAACAAAAAGCCCAAACAAAGATTTTTCACTTTGTAAACCTCAAAAATATTTTAATTAAGCTAAAAACTATTTTTCCAAAATTATAAACCTATTAAATCTATTAAAAGTGATTAAAAACTAAAATTAAATATTAAAATAATATTAAAAATCAAAAATTTATAAAAAATTCTAAAAACTTGCAAACTAGTTTATTTTAACCTAAATAATCAGAAAATGAAAGTGAAATTACCTAAATACCCCTAATGGGCCCTCAAATGGGCCAAAACCTAAAACATTCCACCAAATTAGGCTTTTTAGCCCAATAAGAAAAAAGTCAACCAAATAAGCTCAAAAACTCCAGTCTGACTTAAAATTTGATTTTAAACAAAAAACTCTAAAGGCCCAAAAGCTGAAAGTGAGCTTATCATAGCTTAATAACCAAACAGCTTATTCTTAATGGGCCAATAAGCCCATTAAGCTATAAGCGTATGCCATAAGCTGAAATTTAACACATAACCTTCTCTTGGGTTTATAAAGATAGTTGTAAAAAGAAATTTTAAAAAAGCTCACTGAATAAGCCAGAAATAAGCAAAACACTTTTTCACTACACGACAAAATAGTCGGGTTAGAGTTCTAGACCACCTCAGGACTTGATTCTTTTTGCAAAAGCTTCTAAATGGCTTAACTAAGAATAATCAACAATAAAATTTCCAAAAATTCAAGTCAAATAAGTTATAGGAGGCAATAAGCACTCTGAAAAGCACAAAAAGCTGATTTTCTAGTAAAAGCTTAACCAAAGGAGCTGCAAACTTCCAATATTGATTATAAGCTGAGAAAAATGACACCTATCACTAAATTAAATTTGTTGCACACATCAATAAGCTAAAACAAATTCAATAAGCTTGTTGACCAAAGTCAACAAAAGTCAAACTTTGTTTTCTTTGAACTATTACTTTTAAGGTTGTTTAAGGCAGTGAAATAGCTTTAATGAAGGAAGCTTTTGAGTTCAAAAGCCAATGAACAAGCCTCACCAGTTGATGAGCTTGCTTAATTTTTGGACAGAAAGCTCAATAAGCCAAGTGAGCTTAAGAGCTTATGAGACAAGCTGCAAACACTTAAAACACAACAAGTAGGCACCAAAGAACAAGTTATAAGCAGAAAACCACACAATTCAGTTCAATAATAGCAAATCACATAGCATGGATTTTACTGATATACTTGACCAAAAAGCTGAGATTCAATAAGCTATAACTTTTTCTATAATCCACCAAAGTTCAAAACTAGATTATGCAAAGATGAACACCCACAAGAACTATAAGCAAACCAATTTTCAGACTTTAAAACCGATGAACAAACAAATTAGACCTTCTGATGTGTTTGACCTTGTTTTAAGCACAAAAATGGTGAGCATGCAATTTCTTGTTTATCTATTTTTAACAGTTAGCAAAGCACAAATAACACTTAAAATGAACAAAGAGATAAAGCAAGAGCAGAAGAAGAAAAGGCCAAAGGCCTTAAGCCCTAACATGAGACAAATCTAAACAACCCTTGATCCTACTTATTTCAAAGCAATTGTTGATTTTATCCATGTAGCATGCAATTTTATGACTGAAATGAGTTGCTATAAACCTATGTGACAGAATCAAGCACTAAGAACACAACTTGCATGCATATACCACCAATTCACATAGCATGCAATATTTTAACAGAAAAATGAAGGAGAGAGTATTCAAACCTCCAAGATGCACATCCACACCTTGGAATCAAAGAGCTTAGGTGCTAGCTAAACAAGCACCAGCTTTCCACTGCTAGGACCAAAGAAAATTCACAGCCCAAGGCTTGGACCTATGGTTAGTACAAGTAAATAGAATAAGGTGACAAAAAGTTCAAATCTTTGCAACACTTAGGTCCCCACAAGGCTTTGAATCCTCCCTTAACGCTTCACTATCCCTTACTCAGTCAAGATTAGGAGGTTATGATCACCCTTAAGCTCAAATAGCAAAGCTGTTGAACCACAAGCACTTAGCAAAGCACTTGACAGATTTTGTTAAGAAAACATGAACACACTTCCCAATTGTTTAAGCAGGTTTGATTGTGACTTATGTCACTTAAAGAAACACCTCAATGAACAATCCTCTCATAAGCGCACACCACTTTTCTTTATCACACAAAGAACAAGGGATTCACAGGCTATTAGGAGATCTTTGGACTTGCTCAAGGTTTTGTTTAAGTACAAATTCTTGACAAACAAAGACTTAGAACAATAACAAGATAATGGAACTCAGTTTTCAATCACAACACAAGACCCCAACTTTCATTCACTAAAAAAGGGATTTACAAGGCTTGACAAAATGAAAAACTGAGAACAAAAACTAAGGTACTACACTAATGGCCTTATATAGACTTTACAATGATTCTAGAAAGCTAAAGAAACAATAAAACCCTAGCTAATGAAGTTCCAAGTATGCCCTTGTCAACTTTTGAATTTGGATGTCATGTGAAGAGTTCTTGGCGTTTTGTTGATGTTGAGCTGTTATGGAGCAATCTTAGGCGTCCAATGACATGTAGGGACCAAGTAAATGTTATTAGTCGTTGGATGGGAACCTTGGTTTTGGTTGTATGTTGAAGACGAATAAGGAGTGGGCAGGGGAGACACGTGTAGCATTCTTTGGTGATGGGGGACCAAAATAGGGTTTGGGTTTTGATTAGCATATGATTAATCATAAATCTGGAGGAGATGGTGGTTTGATTGTCATAAAAAAATTCCCTAATTGTGTTCATATGGTGAATAGTGGTTAAGTTTAATCCGTTTTATGGTTTAAGGAAGGTGTTAGGCGCCAAAGTTCAAACGAGATTAATTAATATTAATCCGTTTAGTAAAGTGGTGATGTGAAGGCTGGGTGGATTTTGATTGGTGGAAAGGGTGAGTGGGGTGAGGTGGCATGATTTGGTTAGTGGATTATGTTTGGATGTCTTGGCAGCTTTGGTCCCTTATTTTTGGCAGAGTATGAATGTCAAGTTTAAACAACCTAAAACTTTAATTCCTCTGTAATTGATGTTTCAGTTTTTATACTTTTGCCACAAATACTTTTCCAAAGTATTATCAAGGGTATTTCTTGCCATTTCTTGATTCTTGAAGGGTTGAAAAGGACTATTCTTGAAACTTTAAGGTCTTCTCTTGTATGATTGACTTTGAGGAGGACTAAAAGTGACAAGTCTTCATTTTGTAGGGACCAATCTTGCTAATTCTTAAAAGTTGAGGGTCCTTTTTGTAATTTTGACAACTTTAGGGACCAAACTTGTAATTATGAATATACAAGGGTATAAAGTGTCATTTCTTCAATGATGAAGGACCTTTCTTGTACATCTTTAATTCTTCAAGGACTTTTTCTTGGAAAATCATAACTTGGGCCCGGTTCATTGTGCGGCTTCGTTTCTCGTGTTCGTTTTTGTTTTCTTGTGATATTTTGTCTTTTTCACAATATCCATACCTAAAATACACAAGTAACAAACACAAGCACATAATATGGTATTTTATGATATTTTTAGCATTTTAAAGCCCAAAAAGAACGATGAGACCATGTATAATTGTAGTCTCATCAGACGTCTTGAATAATATCTTAGAATACGATTTCCTAGAGACGAACGACGCTAAAATAGAAGATGGTATTTTATTCCCTATAAAATACAGAACGATCTTACCAAGCATATGATTTATAAGGCCACTTGCCCTTACAAATCCTAGTCCAGTGATCTACTATGTTGAAAATATGACACCAGATGGTGCAAATTTCTGTGTGATGCAGGGTGCATTTCTTACACAGAAGAAAATTTCCATCATATTCACTGTAGATTGGATTCTAGTTTACTTGAATTTTACAGACGTTCCTTCACTGCTGAATTTATGCTTAATATTTTTCTGATTTTTGCACAAGATTGTGCTTAATTATCTTGTTTATCAAATCTTTGGGTAGAGGTAAATGACTTTTTCCAAAACGTTGGGATTTTGGAAGTGGTAATCTTTCTTCAAAATCTTCGATAAAATTCCTAACAAAATCTTCTGATGAAGTTTTCTTAACAGAATTTCAGATGAAATTCCATGACATAATTCCGTGATAGAATCTTTCGATGAAGATTTTTCTCATTCTATGGAATAGGTTTCACTCTACTAACTTTTGAAATTTCCTTGTATATGTCTCGAGGTTAATTCCTTTTATCATAGATAGTGGAGTTCTTTTTTCACCTTCTTGATCATCTTTCTAAGAAATATTTGAAATTTAATCAAGCGATCTTATGTACTTCTTTTATCTCAGTATAAAGAATTTACCAGGATGACTGATGAAGTGTTATCTTCTTATAGCAAACTTCACTTTACAATTTCAAATACGATAGGAAACTGAATTAGCTCTTTCAATCCAACGGGTGATACTAATAGCATCTTTTCTTCCTTGGATATCAAAAAAACTAACTAGTCATCGAGTCTTCTTTCGAATAATACTTTTTATTGACAATTTCTAATTGCATGATTGCATGGGATTGGTTTCCTTTCTTCACCTACGTGGGGGAAGAAATGTCTTAATTTTTTCTAGTATGCACAACTTAAACTCTCACGGGGAAGAAAAATCAGAAGAATTATTTATGAGTGAGAAGAGACTTTGTTGATCTACTTGGTGTGCCCCAAACCTTCAATCACTCATAGAAACATTATCATTTCATATGATGGGGTTTGCTTGTTAAATTCCGTTGTGCGCTTAATCATTCTAAGCTTTATTGAAAGCTTTAAAACTGCTTATGAGGATTGTCGGTTTGGGGGGAAGCTATTAAAAATCTTCTACATCAAGAAGATGTGGCATGAATTAGGGGGAAGTTAATTCAGAAGCTTCTTCTTAACCAGAAGTATATAGATTACTTAGCTCGTGCCGTTACAGTATTTCTACTACAAGTTACTATAAAGATGAGTCGTTTTGAAGTGAAGACTTGAATTCAAAGGCCTCAGAAGACATCATCAGCATATGGCACTTCATAAAAGCTCTTGTTCTTAATCATTATGTACTTGTTAGGAAAAAATATTGTAAGGAATTCTACACGTCGTCCCATGGGGGAAGATTGTTGGAAATTCACTTTATGTGACGACATTTAAGAATTCCCATTAGTTATCATAGTCACTCACGTAAAGACTAGACTAGGAAACTATGTATAGTGTAGGAGCGTGAGTGACTATATATACCCCTCCAAGGCTTCCAAGGAGGGGTTGTTGTTTGTGTTTTTCTATCTTCATTTATCACATTGCCTTTCTCTCTCTAGAAACACCCACAACCTCTCTATCTCTCTCTAACCATGGCATTCATCTTCCACCACCACCCTAGACCACCGGATCATATAAAATAGCAAACCCACAAATTTAATGGAATTACTCTTGAGATCTTCTTTCTCTTGTCTAAGGTCTTCACAATTTAAACAACCTAAATCAACTTCCTTATTTTTTTCAAGCTTAGCCAACTTATCTCTTAGCTCATTAATTTCATTTTCAAGCTTGATCCTAGTTGATTTTAGCACTTTGTTCTTTTCGATCAATTTTAAACTTATTTTACATAGATTGTTATATTGACCTTCTAATTCAAAGTTATCTAGTGAAGAACTATCATTGTTATAATATTCGGTTTCGGAATGTACCTCTTTTGAAGAATGAGCCATGAGACACTTCTCGTCTTTAGCATTTTCGTCACATTCTTCACCGCTATCGCTCCATGAACCACCAACGAAGGTCGTGTTATTCTTGTCGCGAGATGGCTTGGGACAATCACCGATGAATTGGTTTGGATCACCGCATCTAAAACATTTCCTATCACCATTGTCATTCTTGACAAATCGGTTTTTGTAAAATGTCGTCTTGTCGTTGTTAGGTTTTCTAACATGTTGACCTCGCCTTTTCAAGAACTTCTTGAAGTCTCTAACCGCCATAGCATATTCCTCATCATCACTTTCCGAGGAAGAGCTATAATGGTCACTTTGCACCTTCTTGGCTTTAAGTGTTATAGACTTTCTTTCACTCTTGGTTTTCACCATTTCTGTGTCCTTCAAAATTATCATTTCACGAACTTTTAAGTTTACTTGTTAAAATATGGTTTTCAAAAATCCTTTTCAAAAACTTAGGCTTGAGTATTTATGTGAAATGTTCTTATACACAATATGAACAAGAGACAGTGAAACTAAACTAATAATCACAAGTATATGCTAATAAAGAATAATGAATGTAAAGAGATAAGGAAAAGAAAGATCAAACCAAACACCAAGGATTTATAGTGGTTCGGCAACAAAGCTCACTCCCCGTCCCTACTCCACTCCTCGAGTACTCCTTACTCGAGAGTTCACTAATAAACAAGCTCCTTAAGGTGGAGAAACCGTACACAATGTTGCATATCCAGTTTCTGACTCTAAGCTAAAAGTCGAGCCCTAATCTTAGCTAGGACCAATATACACCAATATACTTTGAGGACAAAGTATTAAACCTACTACATACACAACTTCTAAATAGACAAACCTATTTGGATATACACAACAAAACTACCAAATAGCACAACTACTTGGATCTTTACAACACAACTCCAAATAACACAACTACTTGGATCAACACTACATAACTATAATGAATGAATAAAACTTGATCTTCAATAGATCTTGAGGTAGACTAAACACTTCAAGGATAAAAGTGTTCTTCTCTTTGCACTTGAAGAGGAAGAGATGGGAGGAGAAAGATTCACTTATAAACAAGTAGTAATCAACCAAATAATCAAGGATTGAATGATTTAAGAAGTATGTTAGAATCTGGAAATTTGTGTGCAAAAGAGGTGAAGAGAAAATCTGAGAATGGTCCACTATTTATAGGACAAAGTTCTATCGGTCATATCTAAGAGCGGTGCCTTAATTGTGCATGCGGTTCCTTATTGATAAGGAACCTTATAGGCCTTTAAGGGACCGCGGTCGTAGACTTTGCTCCCTTTTGTCTTTTAGTAGAGTAGTCACATCTAGTGGTATAGTTATCCTCAAAGGATATTCTAAACCCAAATGGAATATGTGATTTTCAATTTTTCAAATATTTAATTTAATAAAACATTTTCTTAAAAATAAAGTTTATAAATAAACTTTGTCACATTTAATAAAAGGTGAGTTTTATAAAAAACTTAAATCCTTGATAACTTAATTAAGAAGAAAACTTGTTTGTTCATACCTTAAGTGATAATGGTTGAAATAAAAAAATACTTGAACTCACTAATTCGTTTTTCGTTGTTTTCATAAATGCTTGTTTTCATATTTTGTCGTAATCAAAACAAAGCGAGACCGAAAAATGCAAGTAACGTTTTTAGGCATCATTGCATTAAAAATATCCCCCTTTTTTATTTCGACAACACATAAACTCAATCATATGAAAAACAAGATTTTCGAAGACGAGTTTATTTCATTTCTCCCCCTTGTCGAAGCAAAAAGGATGCAAAAGTCTTTGAGGAATAAAAGAACCGGACTTTGCAAGAGCTCCCCCTTGTGGAAGTAAAAGGATGCAAAAGTCTTTGAGGAAGAAAATAATTGAACTTTGAAAATTCTCCCTCTTTGTGCTTACTCCCCCTTGCTTGGGCATCAAGGAATCGAGCTATGGTGACAAGCTACATGGAAGGGTTAGTAGAAGAAAAGAAACACCCAACAAGATATAGCATAGGTCACGTAAAAAGAAAAATAAGATAAGAAAAGAGAAGACAACTATGATCCAAGATAAGTCATGTTAAGGAAACATTAAATAAAGATGTAAGGTGAAAAATCATACAAAGTAGTATGAAAAAGAGAACAACCCAAAAGAAAAGCATAAATCTAATCCTAGTTAAGCTAGAACTTAAAGATTTACTTGAAGTAGATGTCTTGAAGATAAGCAATCCATATGGTTACATGAAAGACAAAGTGGTGGCGGAAGTAGGTGGTGGTGGCTTGGTAGTGATCTCATAGTCATAGTGAAGCGGAGGTTTCACTAGGAGACTCTTGATGTAAATCAACTCCTCATAGATATGAGCCATAGCAAGATGTTGATATTGACAACATTGACAATATGCTCCATGATGCATGACATTATCATGTGAAGGAAGAATAACACAAAAAGGATGTGGTGGAAAGGTAGAGGTTCCACAATCAACATTCTTAGAAGGAGAAGAAGTGTGATTTTGAGTGTTCCTGGGTGAATTTGGATTGAAAGATATTGGGGAAAATGGAGGAGAATCAAGGCTTTCATTTGGTGAATAAGACATTTTGATATGAGAAAGGATGCAAAATGCTTAGGGTTAAATAGAGAAAGCCCAATACACTTTTGGGATGGTCAAAGGTTTGAACCAAAGATTCCAAAAAGTGCAAATTTGGAGTTACAGAAAACTCGAATTTTGAAGGTTCTGGCTGTGGTACCTTAGCTCCACCTACGGTGCCATATATATATGGACCCGCGGGTTATTTGGAGAACCGTGTACAGAAGGTGTGTTTTGGGGGATAAGGAGAATTTTCCAATTCAGCAAATCCTAATTTCCTAGTCCAACTAATCATAGAGACATGCTAAAAAGCAAGAAAAGACATAGAAAACACATAAGAACACACCAAATAAGATTTAGACCAAAAATCATGGATTAGAAATAAAATCGATGTTGGAGGTGTGTTAATCAAGACTTATAGTCATGACACAATGATCCTCCATATTTCATTATCGTTCTTGCTATATTTGAGAGACTCATACATATGAATTACGTATGCTCGATCTCAATAGCAAGAAGCTATGAAAAACGTTTTTAAATTGAATTAACAATGCAAAAAAATTTCTCGACCATTTTTTAAAGAACATTGAGAGATTTAAAAAAGAGAAGAAGAATTTTTCAAAAAGAGTTTAAGAGACTCAAGGACTCAAGGAAAATGAAAAGATTAAAAGTAGAGAAAGACTCGATTAATGTAAAGCGAAATTAAGGAATATGTTCCATTAAACCTAGACCTAGACGCAAGTAATTAAAAGTTTCCCTCTTAAGTGGCTTAGTGAAGATGTCGGCTAAGTTTTCTACCAAGGGCACATTCTCAATTGAAATGTTCCCCTTTTGAACATCATCCCTAAGGAAATGGTGGTGAATCTCTATGCGCTTGGTTCGCGAATGTTGCACGAGATTTTTGCTAAGGTCTATTGCACCCTTATTATCACACATGATGGGAACATCATTAAGTGAAATCCCGTAATCAACAAGTGCTTGCTTCATCCATAGAGCTTGTTCACAAGCTTTACCGGCACTAACATACTCGGATTTCATGGTGGATATAGCAAGAGCGGTTTGTTTCTTAGAGAACTAATAAGTGTGAAAACACTTATTCTTTTACCACTTATTTCCAATAATAACAAGACCAAAACGTGTGATTTATGTCGTAAAAGTCGGAATTATGCGTGGTTTGTGTTTTTATTGTGTTTTAGGACCAAAATATGAAAAAGGAAGAAAACACGGGTTTTCACGGGCTTTTATCGAAGAAAACGGGAAAAGACGAAGTCAAAAGATCAAGAGTGCAAAAAGAACGGAAGTCCAAGGCCTATTCTGAAGATTTATCGAAGAAAAAGTCTAAAGACGGAAGTTTAACGAAGTCGAAGAACTTAAGTCTAATAGAAGAAGAAAATTAAAAGACAAGTTCAAATCCCGAGACGACATCGAGAAAAGATAAAGAATTAAAGTCGAGTCGAGAAGACGTGAAGAAAGCAAGAAAGAAGATGCAACACATGCACTCCTTCCACCTTCCCTATAAATACCCTCCTAATAGTCATTAGGAGGGTGTTAGTTAGTTAGCTAGTTTTTGTTTTCTTACTTTTCTTTCTAGTTTTAGAGAGAGAAAGTCTTAAACTTTCTCTCACTAAGTTTCATCTTTTTCTTAATCTTTCAAGATTAAACATTTGTATTGCCTATTTTTCATTAATCAAAGTTCATTTTAAGCTTTTAATCCTTAATCTCCTTCTACCTTTCTTTGATAATTAGATTGATTTTGGTGCGAATTCATATGATCTGTGTTGTTCTTAATGATTTCGTGCTTAAAAAGTTAATCGTTTGATCATTACTTGAGTTTTCGTATGAATAAGCTTTGAGATTCTTGTGCTTATTGGCTTATTTTTATGTTTAGCTTATTTACTTTTTAAAAGTTTTCATAAAAAGTTCATATTATTATTGTTTGATTTTAAAGTTTGTTTATTTTAGGGGTTTAGATAAGTTGATTATTGCTTATTTGATCCGGTTTATTATTGATTTGTTTAGTTTTGGGTATTAGCTTAATCAATTTAGCTTATTACCTAGCTTAACCGAATCCCACATATATCGGAAAGGGTCTAAACCCCTTTCCGATCGCAGCCTATTCCGACCAGAAACACATCCCTTTATTCCGATTGATTGATCGGATAAGGGTTTGGTGATTCCGATTTGCACCCCTGTTTTTCCGATTGTAGTGATCGGATTAGGGCTTTCACATTCCGACGGTAGCCTACTTGAGCATTCCGATTGGGAGTTTCTGTTTAGTATTCCGATTGAGATTCTTTCCAATATTCCGATTGTGCTTGTTTCAGTTATTCCGATTGGGACTTTTGTGAACATTCCGATTAGAGGTATTTGTAATTATTCCGATCTGAATCCTTTGTTAGATATTCCGATCATGGTGGTTTGTTATTATTCCGATTGATCTCATTTTGTGGATATTCCGACTTTGCTAACTGTCCACATTCCGATCATTAGATCGGAATACATTCCGATTAGGACTTGTTTAGTGTATTGTTTTCATTAAATTTCTAAGTGTTAGTTTTTATATAGTGTTCAAGCATTTTTCTAATCTAGTCTTTAAGTTTTCAAGCATTTACTTTTAACTCATTTTAGTTTTAATCTTTAAACTTCTACTTTACTCAACGACACTTAAATTTACTTGCTATTAGTTTAAATTAGACAAACAAACCAAACCATTCTCTTGTTTCACCAAAAGACGATTGAGTCGCACTTAAGACCGGTTTTCAATTCGAAAAGACTTGGGACAACAAGATTTTATTCTGGATTCTATTGGCCCACCATTTATCGTGATGCTCACGAAATGGTTAAGCATTGTGATGCTTGCCAACGTCAAGGAAAGATCACACATAAGGATGAGATGCCTCAAAATTTCATACAGGAATGTGAAATCATTGATGTATGGGGCATCGACTTTATGGGGCCATTTCCATCTTCCAAAGGGAACAAGTACATCCTCGTCGCAGTTCACTACGTTTCTAAATGGGTTGAAGCTAAGGCTCTCCCTACGAACGATGCGAGGGTGGTTGTGAACTTTTTGAAGCAGCTTTTTGCTCGATTCGGCGTTCCTCGTGCTATTATCAGTGACCGCGGGACTCATTTTTGCAACGATCAATTTGCAAGAGTTATGGCTAAGTATTGTGTCAATCACCGTCTTTCCACCGCCTATCATCCCCAAACCAATGGGCAAGCCGAGATATCCAACCGTGGATTGAAGCGAATTTTGGAGCGTACTGTGGGCGAGCATCGCGCCGCGTGGGCCGATAAGTTAGATGATGCTCTGTGGGCTTTCCGTACTGCTTACAAGACCCCGATAGGTTGTACACCTTATCGTCTTGTGTACAGGAAAGCCTGCCACTTCCCCATCAAGCTGGAACATAAGGCGCACTGGGCCTTGAAGTGGGCTAACTTCGACATCACCAAAGTCGGTGATCATAATAAAAAAACGACGATTGTTCGTGGAGGTTCGCAAGATTCAACTCAACGAGCTAAATGAACTGAGGAATGAAGCTTATGAGAACTCGTTGATCTACAAGGAGAAGACCAAGATCATTCATGACGCAAAAATCAAGAACCGAGAGTTCCACGTTGGTGATCAAGTCTTACTCTTTAACTCTCGGTTGAAGATCTTCTCTGGCAAGTTGAAGAGCCGCTGGTCTGGTCCATTCACCGTCGCCAAAGTCTTTCCATATGGGACCATTGAGCTTTCTCAGCCGAATGGGCCCAATTTCAAGGTGAATGGCCAGCGTCTGAAGCTGTACTTTGGTGAGGACATCTCTCACGAGATGATTCCATCCCTCACCACGTTTCCCATGAACTAAATTTGGGTCGAGTCAGGCTCGTGACTCGGTGAACAAAAACAAGCGCTTCTCGGGAGGCACCCCGTGTTCTATCCTTTACTGCTTTCATAATAAGTGTAGGGGGAGCCCCGTATGTGTTTGTTGTCTTGTTTCTTGTGCTGTGCAGGGATTAAAGCTTCAAAGATCCACCTTGATGACTTTTGACGAACCGTGATACCATGTTCTCATCTTCCCGGTTCTATCCTAAACTCTTGTGATTCAATATTTCATATTTCATATGTTCACATTGAATTCACTTTAGTTGTCCTTTCCTTAGCATGATTTAAACAAAGTGCACAATGTCATAAGTGTAGGGGAGTTTACTCCCACATGCTTAAACATTAAGGACAATGTTTATCTCAAGTGTAGGGGGACTTCTATCGAAGTAAGTGGTCTTTTCCATGAATTTGCCCTCATTTTAACCAGAAAACTTAATTTTTCGTCATTTTTCAAAATTTTTAATCTATTTTGGCCTAGTTGTATAGTTGTATTTGCCTTTGTTATTATTATTTTCTTTCCATTGCTAGAATAGTTCTTCAATAAAGTGGTTTTAAATTTTTCTTAGTCATGAACATTTTGACTCAACCCGAGTTTACTTATCTAAGTTTACTCTAGCTAGTATCCTTAACGTGTTTAAGTCAAGTTTTGCTAGGCTTTTATATAGGGAGCAATAAAACGCGAAAGTCTTAACTCTCACGGGTTAAGAACAAGAACTTTTCGCAAGTTCCTATAATTGATCCTAGAGAGTTGTTTATCAAGGGAACTTTAAAATGCGATTTCTAAACTTGAAAAAGTCTAAGAATTTGTAAGATCCTATAGGCAACTCGAAAACCCAAAACTTTGATTTAATAGGCTAAGCATCCACGAGTCTCATTCCTTGAGATTTTAAACTGTGGAGAACGAGAGATGATAGAGTCAATTATAAGTTTGGTATTCTTTCGTGAATTTATGTGAGTTAATTATAAGCCTATTCTCCCTTCGCTTGTTAATAAATCTTTCTACAATAAATAAGGTTGTACGATTTAAAAGGTTACTTAGCTTCTACCCCCAGATCGTTTAAAAGTTGCTTGGTACGGATTAGAGTTCATACCCAAGGCATAACTTATTGAAGCGGGATGCGAAGATTGGCGAGTCCGAAAAGGCCCTAACAAGGCATGAGGGCTACATTTTGTTGCTAAAGATCCAAAAGTGATGTGAAGAATCATTTATCGAAAATCAATATGAAGGATCGAGACACACGACGAAAAGCAAGAACTCCCCAAAAGTCATGGAGAAGTCTATCCGAAAAGACCCTAACAAGGTATGAGGATAAATTGATCCAAGTCCTAAAAGGAAGCGGATCGTTGTATATCAAAGTCCAAAATAAAGATTGGAGAAAAATGAAGAAGTCGTGGTCCAAATATGAAGAATCTCTCAAAACTTCAAGTGAAGAAATTCCTATTATGAAGAGAAGGCCATTATTTCATGAACGTCTCTCAAGATTCGAAGTATGAAGTCGCTGCCAAATATCGGTCCGAGAAAGGTCTCAAATCGTGAAGCGAGTTATGCCAAGATATGAACTTTATAAGGTCCCGAGAAGAAGTTTTAAAAGATTTGGTCCTTTCGCTAACTATTGATTAAATCGTTCACTTTATTTTCAGCCTAAATAACTATTGAAATAAGTCAAACATTGCATCCTCGTGATCATTCAAGACAAAAATAAAATATAAGAGATACACCTAGGAATAAGGGAGTCTAAGTGAGTAATTGGCCTACATGAGTTCATGATAGTTTGCTAACTTATAATAACAATGATCTCGTTTTTAAGCTTGGTATGGGGAGCATGAAACTTGAGGATGATAAACGTTCATGGCTGCCAAAACCCAATGTAAGTTTTTAATTTCTTTACTTGTTCTATCTTTTCATGTTTAGTATTTAATAAAGGCCAAGGTGGGTTATTTATGATGGAAAATGTAAACCGTGCTTTAAAATTAATGCATTGCATGAGGGCATTGCAATGGTCAAGTGTAGGGGATTTAATAAGTGTGAAAACACTTATCCTTTTACCACTTATTTCCAATAATAGCAAGACCAAAACGTGTGATTTATGTCGTAAAAGTCGGAATTATGCGTGGTTTGTGTTTTTATTGTGTTTTAGGACCAAAATATGAAAACGGAAGAAAACACGGGTTTTCACGGGCTTTTATCGAAGAAAACGGGAAAAGACGAAGTCAAAAGATCAAGAGTGCAAAAAGAACGGAAGTCCAAGGCCTATTCTGAAGATTTATCGAAGAAAAAGTCTAAAGACGGAAGTTTAACGAAGTCGAAGAACTTAAGTCTAATAGAAGAAGAAAATTAAAAGACAAGTTCAAATCCCGAGACGACATCGAGAAAAGACAAAGAATTAAAGTCGAGTCGAGAAGACGTGAAGAAAGCAAGAAAGAAGATGCAACACATGCACTCCTTCCACCTTCCCTATAAATACCCTCCTAATAGTCATTAGGACGGTGTTAGTTAGTTAGCTAGTTTTTATTTTCTTACTTTTCTTTCTAGTTTTAGAGAGAGAATGTCTTAAACTTTCTCTCACTAAGTTTCATCTTTTTCTTAATCTTTCAAGATTAAACATTTGTATTGCCTATTTTTCATTAATCAAAGTTCTTTTTAAGCTTTTAATCCTTAATCTCCTTCTACCTTTCTTTGATAATTAGATTGATTTTGGTGCGAATTCATATGATCCGTGTTGTTCTTAATGATTTCGTGCTTAAAAAGTTAATCGTTTGATCATTACTTGAGTTTTCGTATGAATAAGCTTTGAGATTCTTGTGCTTATTGGCTTATTTTTATGTTTATCTTATTTACTTTTTAAAAGTTTTCATAAAAAGTTCATATTTTTATTGTTTGATTTTAAAGTTTGTTTATTTTAGGGGTTTAGATAAGTTGATTATTGCTTATTTGATCCGGTTTATTATTGATTTGTTTAGTTTTGGGTATTAGCTTAATCAATTTAGCTTATTACCTAGCTTAACCGAATCCCACATATATCGGAAAGGGTCTAAACCCCTTTCCGATCGCAGCCTATTCCGACCAGAAACACATCCCTTTATTCCGATTGATTGATCGGATAAGGGTTTGGTGATTCCGATTTGCACCCCTGTTTTTCCGATTGTAGTGATCGGATTAGGGCTTTCACATTCCGACGGTAGCCTACTTGAGCATTCCGATTGGGAGTTTCTGTTTAGTATTCCGATTGAGATTCTTTCCAATATTCCGATTGTGCTTGTTTCAGTTATTCCGATTGGGACTTTTGTGAACATTCCGATTAGAGGTATTTGTAATTATTCCGATCTGAATCCTTTGTTAGATATTCCGATCATGGTGGTTTGCTATTATTCCGATTGATCTCATTTTGTGGATATTCCGACTGTGCTAACTGTCCACATTCCGATCATTAGATCGGAATACATTCCGATCTTGACCTTTTGGGGGCACATTCCGATTAGGACTTGTTTAGTGTATTGTTTTCATTAAATTTCTATGTGTTAGTTTTTATATAGTGTTCAAGCATTTTTCTAATCTAGTCGTGAATTTATGTGAGTTAATTATAAGCCTATTCTCCCTTTGCTTGTTAATAAATCTTTCTGCAATAAATAAGGTTGTACGATTTAAAAGGTTACTTAGCTTCTACCCCCAGATCGTTTAAAAGTTGCTCGGTACGGATTAGAGTTCATACCCAAGGCATAACTTATTGAAGCGGGATGCGAAGATTGGCGAGTCCGAAAAGGCCCTAACAAGGCATGAGGGCTACATTTTGTTGCTAAAGATCCAAAAGTGATGTGAAGAATCATTTATCGAAAATCAATATGAAGGATCGAGACACACGACGAAAAGCAAGAACTCCCCAAAAGTCATGGAGAAGTCTATCCGAAAAGACCCTAACAAGGTATGAGGATAAATAGATCCAAGTCCTAAAAGGAGGCGGATCGTTGTATATCAAAGTCCAAAATAAAGATTGGATAAAAATGAAGAAGTCGTGGTCCAAATATGAAGAATCTCTCAAAACTTCAAGTGAAGAAATTCCTATTATGAAGAGAAGGCCATTATTTCATGAACGTCTCTCAAGATTCGAAGTATGAAGTCGCTGCCAAATATCGGTCCGAGAAAGGTCTCAAATCGTGAAGCGAGTTATGCCAAGATATGAACTTTATAAGGTCCCGAGAAGCAGTTTTAAAAGATTTGGTCCTTTAGCTAACTATTGATTAAATCGTTCACTTTATTTTCAGCCTAAATAACTATTGAAATAAGTCAAACAATGCATCCTCGTGATCATTCAAGACAAAAATAAAATATAAGAGATACACCTAGGAATAAGGGAGTCTAAGTGAGTAATTGGCCCACATGAGTTCGTGATAGTTTGCTAACTTATAATAACAATGATCTCGTTTTTAAGCTTGGTATGGGGAACGTGAAACTTGAGGATGATAAACGTTCATGGCTGCCAAAACCCAATGTAAGTTTTTAATTTCTTTACTTGTTCTATCTTTTCATGTTTAGTATTTAATAAAGGCCAAGGTGGGTTATTTATGATGGAAAATGTAAACCGTGCTTTAAAATTAATGCATTGCATGAGGGCATTGAAATGGTCAAGTGTAGGGGATTTAATAAGTGTGAAAACACTTATCCTTTTACCACTTATTTCTAATAATAACAAGACCAAAACGTGTGATTTATGTCGTAAAAGTCGGAATTATGTGTGGTTTGTGTTTTTATTGTGTTTTAGGACCAAAATATGAAAAAGGAAGAAAACACGGGTTTTCACGGGCTTTTATCGAAGAAAACGGGAAAAGACGAACTCAAAAGATCAAGAGTGCAAAAAGAACGGAAGTCCAAGGCCTATTTTGAAGATTTATCGAAGAAAATGTCTAAAGACGGAAGTTTAACGAAGTCGAAGAGCTTAAGTCTAATAGAAGAAGAAAATTAAAAGACAAGTTCAAATCCCGAGACGACATCGAGAAAAGACAAAAAATTAAAGTCGAGTCGAGAAGACGTGAAGAAAGCAAGAAAGAAGATGCAACACATGCACTCCTTCCACCTTCCCTATAAATACCCTCCTAATAGTCATTAGGACGGTGTTAGTTAGTTAGCTAGTTTTTATTTTCTTACTTTTCTTTCTAGTTTTAGAGAGAGAAAGTCTTAAACTTTCTCTCACTAAGTTTCATCTTTTTCTTAATCTTTCAAGATTAAACATTTGTATTGCCTATTTTTCATTAATCAAAGTTCTTTTTAAGCTTTTAATCCTTAATCTCCTTCTACCTTTCTTTGATAATTAGATTGATTTTGGTGCGAATTCATATGATCCGTGTTGTTCTTAATGATTTTGTGCTTAAAAAGTTAATCGTTTGATCATTACTTGAGTTTTCGTATGAATAAGCTTTGAGATTCTTGTGCTTATTGGCTTATTTTTATGTTTAGCTTATTTACTTTTTAAAAGTTTTCATAAAAAGTTCATATTTTTATTGTTTGATTTTAAAGTTTGTTTATTTTAGGGGTTTAGATAAGTTGATTATTGCTTATTTGATCCGGTTTATTATTGATTTGTTTAGTTTTGGGTATTAGCTTAATCAATTTAGCTTATTACCTAGCTTAACCGAATCCCACATATATCGGAAAGGGTCTAAACCCCTTTCCGATCGCAGCCTATTCCGACCAGAAACACATCCCTTTATTCCTATTGATTGATCGGATAAGGGTTTGGTGATTCCGATTTGCACCCCTGTTTTTCCGATTGTAGTGATTGGATTAGGGCTTTCACATTCCGACGGTAGCCTACTTGAGCATTCCGATTGGGAGTTTCTGTTTAGTATTCCGATTGAGATTCTTTCCAATATTCCGATTGTGCTTGTTTCAGTTATTCCGATTGGGACTTTTGTGAACATTCCGATTAGAGGTATTTGTAATTATTCCGATCTGAATCCTTTGTTAGATATTCCGATCATGGTGGTTTGCTATTATTCCGATTGATCTCATTTTGTGGATATTCCGACTGTGCTAACTGTCCACATTCTGATCATTAGATCGGAATACATTCCGATCTGGACCTTTTGGGGGCACATTCCGATTAGGACTTGTTTAGTGTATTGTTTTCATTAAATTTCTAAGTGTTAGTTTTTATATAGTGTTCAAGCATTTTTCTAATCTAGTCTTTAAGTTTTCAAGCATTTACTTTTAACTCATTTTAGTTTTAATCTTTAAACTTCCACTTTACTCAACGACACTTAAATTTACTTGCTATTAGTTTAAATTAGACAAACAAACCAAACCATTCTCTTGTTTCACCAAAAGACGATTGAGTCGCACTTAAGACCGGTTTTCAATTCGAAAAGACTTGGGACAACAAGATTTTATACGAGGTGTAAAAGCCAAGTATTAAGAACCAAGAAGTTAAACAACAACCCATGAAGGTACAAACTCCACTAGTGCTTTCCCGGTCCACATAGTCTCCCGCATGATCCGAGTCCGCGTATATTATGGTTTCTACGCCGGTCCCTTTAGGATACCATAATCCTAAATGTATAGTGCCTCTAATGTATTAGAATATACGCTTAACCTCTTCAAGGTGAGAGGTTTTAGGAGCCTCTTGGAAGCGAGCACAAAGGCAAACACTAAACATGATATCCGGTCGACTTGCTGTTAGGTATAACAAACTACCAATCATACCTCTATATTTGGTGTTGTCTACCGACTCACTGTCATCATCTACGGTGAGTTTAGTATCCGAGGCCACGGGGGTCTTTATTTGTCACACCCCAACATGGCGGAATATGGGGCGCGACGTATGTATTTCATCACAACAATAGCGTGTCCATAGAGAGAACTATATGAATTAGAAATGTCATAAAAGATGACACAAATGTCATGACAATATCTCATCAATGCAGGAGTCTAGGTAAGTAGGTAACAGTCCTACCTCTTACCCAAGACAAACAAATAACACAAACAAATCAACATATAGGTTCATAGTATCACATATTGAAACAAACAGAAAAATAAACTAAGAAGGAACGGGGATCTCCTTCTAAATGCATTCCTACGCGACTCCAATCCTAGCCACATATGTTCTCACGCTTAACCACTTTATCACCTGAAAGAGACACTAAAACACGTCAACATAATGTTGGTGAGAGTCATAGGTTTAGACTCCAACCGAAAATAGATTATAATAAGCTGTGAACAACCATAAACCACTAAACATATGGACAATGTGCTACAAGTATGCATTAACAACTAACATTCAAGATCAATCATTCCAAACCAAATCCAAGGCTCCCAGCCTTACCAAACACCATGGTACCATAGGCGCCCCATACACCTATGTACCAATCCCAAGGCCCCGCCTTGTCATTATCCATTGGTCTCATAGATGCTCACACATCTATGTACCTCCCCAAGGCCCCGCCTTGACAACATCCCCTTGGTACCAAGTCAAACCACAATAACTGAGACGGTACGTGTCCCCCGATCTAAATCATAAACACAATCAAGAATCACATAGCAGTTAATCACATAAGTGCACACACAAGTCCATCACAAACCATAAAAACATTCACAGCATTAGTTACAAAACCATACAGTGTCTCTTCCATCCCTTCAGGAAGTGAAAATCGTTAAAAAACATAGGACTATGAAACTCACCTGATTGAGCTTCTCCAAAAATCCGCGCACTAGCAAAAAGCTAACAAACAAAAGCACACAATCAAAACATGAACCAAACACTAAGATGGCTCATCAACCCATGATGGACATCTAACCTCTCCCATTTATATACCTCATTTATATGCTCTAAGCATCTCATTACACCCCTCTATAAAGCCCTTAACTTAGTTTACTTCATAACCCGTCTCGTTAACATTTTATCCAAAACAATCCCGGTTTTTAGGTCTCCAAACTATAAGCCAAACGCCCACCTAACCATACCCATGATCTCTGTAAAGGAAACCCTATGCCCTTACATATGTCAGCTAACTCCTCCCTTTTGCCCCAACCTTAAAGCTACCGTTAAGGCCCCGATATATATATATATATATATATATATATATATATATATATATATATATATATATATATATATATATATATATATATATATATATATATATATATATATATATATATATATATATATATATATATATATATATATATATATATATATATATATATATATATATATATATATATATATATATATATATATATATATATATATATATATATATATATATATATATATATATATATATAC
This sequence comes from Glebionis coronaria, assembly GCA_025667525.1. NCBI lineage: Eukaryota > Viridiplantae > Streptophyta > Magnoliopsida > Asterales > Asteraceae > Glebionis > Glebionis coronaria. Next base: position 169,708,115 of record CM046875.1, read on the forward strand.
TAGTTGTAAAACCCGTCCGATGGACGGGTATGACTTCTTATTGTCGTTTAACTTTTTTTATTTAGTAGATATCTGTTTATATTATCCGATTGACGGGTATAACTTCTGATTGTTTGTTGTTTAACTTAGCTTGGCTCACCATGTGAGAGTGTTTATTTAACTAAATATTGGTGATAAAAACATTGTAGATTCTACAATTTTTTTTAAATAATATAAATGTTTGTTTATTATAATACCAACTATATTATATGATTTTTAAAGTAAGAGTACATGATTCATATGTACACGATTAAATAACAAAAGATTTGTACGTTAAGTAATAAATATATTATAAGTGTTACAGTAATTTTTTAAACCTTGTTGTAAATTATAATATTTCTTTTGAACATGCTAGCTGTAAGATATTTTAATAAGTTGTCAGTTTTTATAGTTTTTAGACAGGCTAGCTTAAAGATTATTTTTTTATATAATAAATGAGTTAAAATGTACTACTTTCGTCCTAAAATTATTGTTTATATTTTTTTTTAGTTATTCAAAAATAATAGTTAAATTTATTTAATTTCCCATATTACCCGCAGTTTATATTGATATTTACAAACATAAAACAAAACACTAATTAATTATTATTGGATAGAACTGTTTTTTAACTTCGTAAAAACTAAAAAATGTGTTTTTTTGTCTATGAACAATTATTTTGAAACGGAAGTAGTAATTATTCTCACGTTATACAATAATCGTAAGTTTATATCAAAAGTTTCAATTGGGCATATACCAACATTAAAGCCTCTTTATTCTTTTTTTGAACAAAGCCCCTTTATTCTGCAAGACATTAATCGCACCATATATCACTTCCATATAATAGAAATATTTGTTTAATCAAAACACGTTCTTCTATTGATGTAAAATTGAACATGATGAAAATAGAAATGGACCTACTCTCTCAATGTGAAAAAAATAATAGACATTTGAGGACGTTCAACTTCTATAACATTTGTCCCTTTCATGACTTAGTCCAGTTTTATAATGAGCTATATGTCTCTTTTCTAGGGGTGTCATTCGGTTCGGTTCTCGGGTTGTTCGGTTTATTCGGTTCGGGTTATTCGGTTAATTTTTTTTTCTGAGTCAACCCGAAAACCGAACCGAACCGAAATAGATTTTAACCGAACCGAACCGAAAACCGAATTTGAATTCGGTTCGGTTTTCGGGTTGACCCGAATAACCCGAATTTTCTGAATTTTTCAAAAAAAATATATAATTATATAAATATTTAGAAAAAAAGGTTATTTCAAGTATAAAATGATATTTTTATATTAAAATTATATTTTAATAACTAGTTTGTATATATTAGGATTAAATTAAATTTTAATAACTATTATATATATATAAATTTATAAAATATATATATATATATTTATAAAATTTCGGTTTTCGGTTCGGTTCTCGGGTCCGACGGCCAAACCCATACCCAACCCGAAAACCGTATTTGTAGTTCGGTTCGGTTCGGTTATAACCCAAAACCCGAATTCCATTTTCGGTTCGGTTCTAGTTCGGGTTCGGTTCGGTTCGGTTTTCAGTTTTTGTGGGTCAAACCCGAATTATGGACACCCCTACTCTTTTCTTTATTGCTGCCGTAAGCTCAATTTGTATAACCTTTGTTTCTTCCATGATTTTTTCTTGTTTTATAGTGGGTTGCCTCTCTATTTTCTTGATGGTTTACATATTAGACATTGTTATGAACCGGTGATAAGCACAATATGACATCAGCTGCGTGATTTGTTTCCCTTCTTTTACACGGAATGCAAATCTATAGAAAGATAAAAATTAGATGTCGGCATTGTTGTGATCGATGTTCAGGCTGATGTAGAGAGGTCAAACATCAGACTAATATTTAAATGAGAAGTGTAAAAAGACAGCAGGTCAAACGCAAAAATTCCTATACTTAAATATGAAAGAAAGTCTAAAAGACAAAAATGACCTGGGATCCTTTCCTCCATTTATAAAGATACTTTAAAGCTGATTAAACATCAAAGTTACTCAATAGATGTACAAATAAGTATTAATAATAAATTACTAAATTAAGAATTGAGGAGATACGTATCTACAATGGTTTTTCAAGTTCTCTAAAATAAACCTCCAACTTCTCCTTTGATTCTTTGTTGTCATTTTAGATTGATCGGCTTATGGATCGTTCCAAAAGGCATGTTTACTCGATGAAACCATTTTGCCCCTATAAGGTTGTTAGTTGGTGAAAACATTCATCTCGAGAGCTTGTTTACTTTATCAAAGCAATTGTCCCTAAGAGCTTGTTAATATGATGAAAATCATTTTCCCCAAAAGCTTATAGAAATCTTGAAGGCTCCATCTAAAAAGTCACAACTGAAAGTCTGCAATAATTGTTACTTTCCAAATTTCTAATATTCTTAAAATATTCAAGTAAAACAATATATACATACCTGAACACCCTCGGAACAGCTGAAAGTCTGCAATAATTGTTACTTTCCAAAATTTCTAGTTTTTTTACAATTTTTAAATAAAACAGTATATACATACCTGAACATCCTTGAAGTGAAGAGAATATAGTCTTCCACGAGTCTTTTAAACAATATCACTTGTAGACAGACTTGCTAAAGCATTTGTAAATCTTCAAATATCCTGAACCCCTTACTATTGAATTATTCTCAATTTACTGAATATTCAGTATGAGTGTACAACAATATTACCCTGCAGCCATCTGTGGGTGCAAAAAATACTCATTTTGACCCGTTTTCAGATGGCCCGTTGCCACAGAAAGTGAGTAACAATCACTTAACATAGGCCTTTATGAATGATAGAAGCCAATCTAGCAACTTTAGATTGTTAGGGTTGTTTTTTTAGGCTTATGAAACATATGACCATTTTGGCTTGTATTTCATAAGCTCCAAATTTATGGCTTATTTTGAGACATATAAGCTTATCATATCATAAGCAAGTTATATAAGCCCATAAGTCTCCAAATAAGCTACAAATTTGGGGCATATGAAATATAAGCCAGTTCGGCTTATGTTTCATAAGCCTAAACAAACATCTTTTTAACATTCTAATCCTAATAGGTCAAGGTTAAAAGTGGGATTTACCTGGATGGTTATTAACTAATGCACAGGCTTTTTAAGCACACTTTAGAGTTAGATGAGCACCTCTGCCAACACTGTATTGATTATCATCCTACACATAAGGTTGTTTGTTTAGCAAGTTTATAATGGCCAATTGGTTAAGACCAAAATTAACAAACATACTCCTTGTATCCTAAGTTCAGATGCAAAACTAAATAAAACAACACCTCATATAACAATCACAACTAAAAAGCAAATTCGTAAATTAAGGAAAAGCTTATCCAGCTTAATTGATCCTCTCCAAAACATAGAGATATTAAAAGTAGTAATATATCAAAAAAAGTGTACCCTACCTCAGAATTATTGAGATGGTTTTAACCTTTAAATGGTTGAATTTATCAAGATTTATAAAAAGCTTGCAATTTACATGACAAATATGAAGTTCTTTTGAGTTCTTCCCTACTAAAGTCCATAGTATTTTTGTAGCAAACGTTGAGGAGCCATGTGATTGCTACTAAGTGAAATAGTATTAGGTGCGAGTCACTAAAAACACTAAATATTAAATATAATTCATATGCTTCAAAGACCCAAGCTGCAGTTGGACAAACTGCAAATATGGGTTTGGGCGGTGATAATAGGCTCAACTGGTGAGTCGTATCTTTTCCTTCATAGCACGGATCTTGAATGTGACAGGTAACGTCCATATGTGCTCTTCTTTCACATGATCTTTCAAGCGAAACTACCATTATTTCAGCTCCAAATGCGAACCCACTCATGATTAGATACTTATAGAACGTTTGCTTTTGCTGTGATTCTTCAACTTCCTTATGTTCAACCCACCTAACCTGTTCCTAAGAGAAATCATCATTGGACTGTGTAAAACCGATGTGTGTGTGCATTCAGTATACTAACCTTTGAAACATCATAGGTTATTTGTTCAGTTAAGCATCCAGAAGGAATCGGATGATAAGTATTTGGGGCCCATAAAAATGTTAAAAGTTCTGCAATGACCCACGTGCCTTGACTAATCCATGAACACATTTTGAGGACAATGAACTTCCTGTTTGTAACCATGGGTGAAGTGTACATCTCTTGGGTTTCCCAGTGGTTGAAGGATATCGGCTCGAGTACACAGGCGATAAGTAAAAAAATGAATATTTAATATGCACATATTTACGATCAATCAAGTCTGAAAATGTTCATGCCTTACATCGGCGTGAGGAAGCCCATCCTTTAGCTAAAAGTACACTGAAAGCAAGATATTTTCTATAGCAAAAGAAACACGTTCTTTTCAAGTAGGAAGAGGAACGTTGTATAGAGCGTAGGCATTTAGCATAAAATGACAGATTTATAATGGAATTTAGCATCTCATGACAGAATATGACACTATTTGAGATAATGATATACACTTCTAAGTAATGATAAAAAAAAGTCAATTATTTGCTTGAGTGTCCTCATAACACCTAAGATAATCTGTCTTTTATATTTACCACAACCTACCAAAAAATTTAACCAACTATATCATTTAAATGAAGTTAATTATTAGTTCAAAATGTATATAATAGTTCAAAGTGATAGGCAATAGTAAACATTCCTGAATAATGCTGTGAAATTGCAAAAATTTTAGTGGCTACAACTTTATAAGGGATTCTTAGGGCACGATGTGAGTAAAAGGTATTGTTTGGAAGAGCCTTTTGTTTTAAGTGCATATTGTGTTGTAATCTTAAGTCTACTACGATATAATAAATAGCTAAAATTGGAAAATCAAAAGCGCCTTCTTTTGTCCTCTAGTTATGGTCTTAACAATAGGATTAATACAGTATGTTGCCTCACTGGATATAAAAAGTAAGATGAATATGTGTTTTGAGAGAGCAGGGATTCCTAGAGAGTGCATTGTCGTCTTTGCAGGATATCACATAGGAATAAATGAAACCAAAATCAGGCCTAGAAACACGTGCTTTTGAATTTAGTATGTCGCTGTTTGTTTTTAGTGAGTTCCTATGTTTCAATACATACATCATGTCTGGTAAAACGGATACCAAAGTGCAAGTGAAAAGAGAATTGAACTCACCTAAGAAGCATACAAATTTTGGGGTGTTTCGGTTCAGCGAGTCTACAATTTCTGGGGTGTTTCGGTTCAGCGGGTATGCATTTATTGGGGTGTTTCGGTTCAACGTGAAATAATAGAAATTCCTAAATATAGACCACCAACACACAAAGCTTCACTAACTAAATAATACACGATCTCGTATTATATAAACTATGTTGCTTATTCGTCTATATACAAACTTTGGTGTGTTTTGGTTCAGTAAGTCTACAATTTTTGAGGTGTTTCGGTTCAACGGGTACGCATTTATTGGGGTGTTTTGGTTCAGCGGGTCTGTACCTTTTGGGGTATTTTAGTTCAGAGGGATTGTAATTTTTTGGGTGTTTTGTTCAGTGGTTCATCTCCTGTCTGTCATGGGTGTTTGGCTCACTTGGTCTCCTTTACTTAAACAACACTTTAATTCTTGTCAATTTTACATCTATCTGAATTCACTTGTTTATAAATTTCCTAACGTGATGTTATAGTTATATGTGCTAAATAACACTTATCGTCACTTATTACAGTGTAAAATGGGTAAAATAATGTAGTTTCGCATAAGTATTAAATATTCACCATGTTGATTAGCCATATGTTATTCTATTGAACCCACATATACTTGATGTTACTGAGGATAAAAAGGTTGATCAAATAGAACAACGACATACCAATTTTGTTACCTTAGTACATGTAACTTTAAGTTTTAAAAGGTAAGATATTTATAAATATTTACATCTAAGGGTAACTAAAGGTTATAAGATCAATGAAATTGTTCATGGATAATCAAGACAAAAACAAATTGAAGCACTCAAATAATATAGCATGTATAAATATATTGGCGCTAAACATAGATAAATTAGTAATTACATACCTTGAGATCTGCTTAACTGGCTTTGAAACATCTTTTGTACTGCTTCTGATTTAGCCTCCATATTATGACACCATCATAGAGTGTTCATAGTTGGTGAGCTTTAAGACTTACAATTAAATGTGGCATATGTAAGTTGAGTGTGTTAAAATTATCATATCGAATGTATTAAGGACAAAGGACCCGCATCTTTATTTAGCTGATGTATCTATGTATTAATAGCTTATTTTATTCACTAATAAGCTGTTAGAATAAGTAATAAAAACCATCCACAAAATTACTGAATAATAAATTTAAACACACATAAAGAATTCACCTTAATCCAACACTCGAAACCATTAATGATCACATAATAGCTGCCCTGCCACACATATTATGGACATGAATTTTGCAACCTTGAATTTTATCTTATTAGTAATGCAGGACATATCCTTATAATAACAACACATAAACTACATGTATTATTAATACTCTTGTAGTAAGATGAACAATGCCTTAAAGGCTAAATGCATTGTGAATCATGTGTGAATGCAGAACATGCTTTTCAAATTGCTCAAAAGCTAGCTAACTTAAATCATGAAGATAACAAAGCTGCTGCTATTTTAATACAATTATCAAATGTGTATGCGAGTGCTAAGAGTTCGAAAGAAGTCGCAAATAAGAGGGAAAAGATGGTTCCATTGGTACTAAAAAAGCCTCCAAGAAGAAGTTGGGCGCAAATAAGTGGGTCGGTTCATGAATTCTGAAGTCATAGTCAATAGAAAGTATACATCTCACGCTAAAACATATTTAGAAGAAATTATCAAAGCTTAAGTGTGTATAAACAGCTTTTTTCTTTCAATACAGTAGCGACGTACCTGACTAGAAACTGAAGTTCGTCATAAACACCACATCTATAAGCCCACCTTCAAAAGCGTGTGTATATTCAATTCAGCAATAGAGATTTGTCGTTGTGCTTGTATTGTTACCCTTTCAATATCGAACTCAAATTCTTAAAACTGTGTTTTATTTTTTGTATAGAATTTGTCAAAACACATACAAAAACTATTATAAGCATAAGATGATGACTAACCGGCTTGCCTATAGCAAGGCAAGAAATTAACATGTAGAAAGAAACTAACCCGTAGTTCTGTCACGCCCAAAACCTAAACCTGAGTATCCACACCATTGAGATGACTTACATCTCCCCGTAACTTGATAATCCATTTGTCGTCATCGGTTAAATTTAATACGTTGGCTTAAACATTCAGTATCCTTCCTGCTCGGTGTCCCTTTCCTATAGAAGCAGTTTCCTCTAGAATCATAAACATCGAACAATAGCCCACCATTGAGCCACGTAAAACTGCCAAGAAGTGACCCGTGGGCCCCTTCTGATTTTGCAGAAGTGTCAGAAATCCCATCTATTGGATAGGCGTGGTGGCCTACACGTGTCAAACATCCACGTTACCTCGGAAAACGAGGCAACCCTATATAAGAGTTGGTGTGTGTGTTTGTTACACACATAATTCATCCTTCCTTCCGCCATTGTTATTTTCAAGCTTCAACCTCCAAAACTTTGCCTTCGATTCCACGGATTTCCTCCGCCGCAGGTTAGATCATCACGCCTTTCAAAACCTTTTTATAAAACATGGTAAAGGACAACCCACTTATCACGGATGTCCTTAACGTGATGTCGGCGGAAAAATACATCGACTTTCTGTCGAAGTATTACATTCCCGAAAGCGTACACCCCACCTATCCAGGTGAAGGTGAGGCAATTACGGATGCACCGGCAGGGAAAATAGGCGTGTACACGCGCCTATTTGTTTTGGCCAACTACCGTATCCCCCTGTCCTCATTCTTGGTAGATCTTCTATTGTATTACGACTTCCACATAACCCAGCTTCACTGCATAGGGGCGTGTAAAATCAATCAGTTTGAAATTACATGCCATACCTGCGGAGTGACTCCAACCGTGAACCTATTTAGGGCTTTTTACTTCCCCCAGCTAGTGAATGGGTGGCTATCGTTTAAAAAGCGACCCGGGAACGCCCCCATGACGTATAGGAAGCCTTTAGACTCCCTTAAGAACTGGTACGACCATTACTTCTTTGTTGATGAGAAGGTATTCCCCACTCCTTTCGTACTCAAAACCAAAGCACCCAAAGACTTTTCGCCCAAATCCAAAGACTATAGTAGCAAAGACTTAAAAATACTAGATACGCACCGCACATAATTCCATAGGGGGTTGCCGGAACACTTTTTGTGCTTAGTAGGAATAAGCCGTCGCTACTTTGGGAGGGATGACTTATATCCGTGCTTCCTGACGGAACAGGGAGAGGGTAGGTTTACTTATACCTTGTAAATGTGAAATGTCATGCGTATTTGTAGAACCGCACTAACCCGTGTATTTATAAATGTCCACAGAAATGAACCTACACGGATTAATACGCCAGGGCGACCCAATGAAGGTGCCTGAAGGGTTCCGCCCTCTAAAGGAGAATGAGCTCCCCCTGCTTGAGGCGACCGCTGACCGCACCATTCCACTCGAAGAGACGTCCGAGCAAAGATTAGATGAAGGGGAGCCTATCATTGAGAAATCCCCATTGGACTTCCATAATGAAGATGGTGGAGAAATACTGTTGGAGGGAACCGCGACCCACCAGGAAGATGAAAACGATTTCCTCAACAAAGACACCACTCAAGCTTCCGGGTCCGCCCCGCTCACATCTAAGAAGAGAAAGACCACCAGGAGGGTGGCAAAGAAGATGGGGGATGAGGCCGGGGCCTCGAATGCTCCCCCAAAGAAACTAAGGAAGGACCATCCGCAGTACCAGGAGGGAAGAGGTACTGCGACTGCTCAGGCCGACTCTACCCCGCACATGGGAGAGCCAGTCTGGCGAGCTACCCCCGTGAGTGTCGTAGCTCCTACCGGCCCAGAACCTGCAATTGGTACCACATAAGTGCCCTTCGAATGTTAGTCGTGTCACTATACTTGTGAAACATATAATGCCTAAACAAAATTTGCAATGTCAATAACATGGCGGATCCGTCGGCCGTAGCCTAAGAGGAAGAAGTGGAGAGGAATCCATCCCCCGCCCTATCAAACAGACCCCCATCCCCTGCTGCGACACACGCCGAGGAACCACTCCCCGAAGGGCCAGAAAATAGCCTGCGCCTAGCATGGAACCTCTCGAGTTTAACAAGGTTGGAGGCGGAATCTGAGTGTTCGGAATTCATCGAGCACATCACCCCTCCAGTCCTTGCACAAGACTTAGATGAGCTGGATCATGAATCCCTTCTGGAGCAGTTTGATGTGTCGTCCGCGCATCAAGTGACGGTGGGTGCCGCACTAAGACGCCGTCTGATCAAGGCCCTGGCGAATGTGAAGCGGGCAGACAAAAGGATAGCTCGTCGAGAGGCAATGGTTGTGAAGAATGACAAGACCATGGCGTCCTTGCAAGCAGCGCTGGTGACAGCCGAGGCTACAGTGAAAGAGCAAGCTCATCACGCCGACAACCGAGAAAAACACATTGCCGAGCTCGAAGCCCTTGTAACCACATCGAATGAGAAGGTATGCTTTCGAAAATTTTATACATATACTCTTGCCTTGATTTTTATTCGACCCAAGAAAAAGAAAATATTATCCTTGTGATAACTCAAAGTTCTATATGCAGGTGTCTGCGGCCGAAGCTTCCACCAAGGCCGTGATCGTACAAGCCTTCAACATCGCCCAAGAGCGCGATGCGCTGAAGGATGAGCTAACACAAGTGCGGGCCAATTTGGAAGATCAAACTGCAACGGCGGAGGAAGAGCTGAGCAAGATGGCCACAAGTTGTGCTGAAAGACTGTGTCCTCCCTTGCTATCCGCCATAGCTGGACGCAGGTGGATGATTGGGCAAGGAATGCGCCTCGCCGTAAGCAAGGCCATGAAAGCTCCGCACCTACTGCAAGCATTCGCCAGGGTCGTATCCGATGGAATCGACCGTGGTAGGCATGAGGGTCTGGTCAAGGCTGCGGAACTGATAGGTAAGAACGAAGACATCATGCAGCATCCATACCATAATCCCTCAGCTGCGGACAATATGAACGCATCCATGAATGCACTGGCGGAAATCCATCACCCTCTCCTGGATGAGCTTGAGGCACTTAAAGACGCTCCGAACGAGGCGATAATGTCCCAGCTTACTGCGGATCCCATCCCTTTAACCTTGCCCACTTATGACTCCATATCAAAAACGATGAAAGGTGAAAAGCTTCTTGCGGAGGCATTGGATGCGACTGCGGTCAAGGCACGAGATGGGAAGGATGCTCGCGGGGAGGCCCTCCGTGCTCTGATTGAAGAAGGAAAGAAAGACATAGGGGAATTCCTACCTCCCTTGTAATTTATCAGCTTTAAACATTTGTGATTTATATTCATCCGTGCATGTACATGGCTAAGACATGTGCGAAATAACTGTCCTTTGTATGTAAGTCTGTGATGACCACGGGCATTTTGTTTATTTATTTGGAAACTTGTGTATTTTTATTTTGTTAAATACCGTATACCGATACTGCATGACATGTCACGTCTTACACAAAAGGAAAAAATACATTCAAGCCTATAATTTACTAGACATGCGACGTGCGTCTTTATTATGCAAAGCACTACGTGAGTACGGCATACGGAAACTTATCACAACGTCTTGTGAGTAAGGTGTCTAGTAAGGATACATGATCCGCCCGCTGGGGTTGCATCCCTCTTACACGGCAAGTTGAATTAGTAGGTTCACTTAATCCTCTTACCCCGCTTGGAGGCGTATAGTACATGTACGGTGATTTGAATGAATGCATATGAATGAAACATGACATATTATAATAAGTAAAATTCATATGACTAACAAAATCCTAAAAGATAATTTGCACAAAACAAGCCGTGGAGCTAGCTAGGCACCACGGCATTCTATTAGAACGTTTACATTTTGAACAAGCACGATAAGTCCTAAGAAACAAAAAAGGAACCTAGATAAAACATAAGAAGCAAAACAGATAGAGTGCATGGATCTTCATTAAAGCCATATATAGCGAAGTACCCATGCGGAAGCCGTAGCTTTCAAAGATAGCACCTTTTGAGATTGGAGATGTTCCACGTGCGTTCCAGGTCGCGGCCATCCATGTCCCGTAACTTGTATGCGCCTCGTCGCAAGGCTTCCGTGACCTCATACGGTCCTTCCCACTTAGGGCCCAGCTTTCTTGTATTCTCCGCTCGACTTGCTTCGTTAGCACGATAGACATAATCCCCCGGTCGAAAAGAAACACCTTTAACCTTGGCGTCCTAATAAGCCTTTATTTTAGCCTTGGACTTAGCCTCATTAATGGCTATTATCTCCTTTTTTTCTTCCAACAGATCCAGGTTGATTCGCAGCTGCTCGTCGTTCGTGACGACATTAACCTCCACCGTGCGGATAGTAGGCATTCCTATTTCTGCTGGTATAACAGCTTCAGTGCCGTAGGCCAATGCAAATGGAGTATCTTCGTTGGCTGTTTTGATCATAGTCCTATGTGCCCATAGAACATGTGGTAGCGCATCCACCCATTTGGTACTTCGTTCATCCATACGTGCCTTGATGCCATTTCCCAAGCTTCTATTCGCTCGTTCCACAAGGCCATTTGTCTGCGGATGCTTAACAGACGCGAAGCGCTGCTTGATATTCAATGATGCACACCAGTCCTTGAATGGATTATCCGCGAACTGTTTACCGTTGTCCGAGATGATTTCTCCTGGTAGGCCAAAATGGCACACAATGTGCTCCCAAACAAACTTTTTAACTTGTTTGCCTGTGATGGATTTGACTGCCTTGGCTTCTATCCATCGTGTGAAGTAGTCCATCGCGACAATCAAGAACTTAACTCCCCCCGCTGCTACAAGAAATGGTCCTGCGATGTCGATTCCCCACTTATAGAATGGCCATGGGGATGTGATGGGTGTAAGCTCCTGCTGCGGATGTCGCGGCACTAGTCTATGCACTTGGCAATCACTACACTTGCGAATCATGTCGCGCGCGCGTCCCTGTGCATGGTAGGCCAATAATATCCTGTTCGTAAGGCTCTAGCTACCACAGATTGTGGACCTGCGTGCATGCCGCACAACCCTTCATGTATTTCACTGATTACGTAGGTAGCCTGACGTGGTCCAACACACCGCAACCACGGCTGCAAGAAAGAGCGCTTATAAAGGATGCCTTCTCGTAGTTCGAAGTGTTGCGACTTCCTTCTGATGCGCCGCGCCGCTTTTTCATCGTCCGGAAGGGTTTCACTCGTCAAATAGTTAATAATCGGGGTCATCCATGTAGGTCCATCCTCTTCAACTATAGTAGCGACCTCCCCTTCTGTTATAGACTTCTCCTTGAGTATTTCCACCAAAACTTGCTTGGACAAGTGGGCGAAGCTTGTGGATGCGATCTTGCTAAGAGCGTCCGCCTTCTTGTTCTCACCTCTTGGCACCTGTTTGATGGAAAACTTGCTGAAAGCCGTGATGAGCGACTTGACTTTCTCCAAGTATCGGACCATGTTGTCCTCCTTAGCCACATATCCACCTAGAATGTGGTTCACAACAAGCCGTGAGTCCACGTAGGCCTCAAGATTGTGGACTCCCGTTCTAGCGGCGATTTTTAAACCCGCAATTAATGCTTCATATTCCGCTTCATTGTTGGTGGTTGTGAACTCAAAACGGAGGGCGTACGTAAATTTCATTCCTTCCTGATTTGTGAGGATGAGGCCAGCTCCTGACCCATCCGTACACGAAGATCCGTCCGTAAATAACACCCATGGTTCTGTTGGAGTCTCCTCTTGTTTTACGATTGGTCCTTCCTCATCTGGCTTCTCTATCAAGAAATCTGCCAAGATCTGGCCTTTAACAGCCGTCCTTGGCCTATAAGATATATTATGCTCCCCTAATAGAATACTCCATTTTTGTAACCTTCCTGCTACATCCGGTCTAGAGATAACTTGCTTTATTGGTTGGTCAGAAATGACTACGATTGGGTGCGCCTGGAAGTATCGGCGTAACCGCTTTGTAGCAAACACTAGTGCCAAAACCAATTTTTCCATAGAGGAGTAATTCAACTCCGGCCCTTGTAGTGTTCTACTTATGAAGTAGACCGGAGTTTGTACCGTATCCCTATCCGTCAAGAGTACCGCACTTATTGCTCCATGTGTGGCTGAGAGATACATAATAAGTTCCTCCTTTGGCCGGGGAGCTACTAGCATAGGGAGAGATGCTAGGTGCTGCTTGAGTTGGCCAAAAGCTTCCCCGGCTTCCTTTGTCCACCGGAAGTCTCCCTTCCTAATGCACTTCTTGAGTGTCTTAAACAGGGGTAATGACTTCTCTGCGGACTTTGATAGGAACCTATTTAGCCCGGCCAGCTTCCCATTTAAGGATTGTACCTCCTTCCGTGTCTGAGGGGATGGCAGTTGTATTACAGCGTCCGTTTTCTCTGGGTAAGGTTTGATGCCATTTGGATCAATCATATATCCAAGGAACATTCCCTCCGTTGCCCCAAACGTGCATTTCTTTGGGTTTAGCTTCATATTGATCCTCCTCAGTGTGTCGAATGTCTCTTGGACATCCCGGAGAAGTGCATCCTCCGTATGACTTTTTATGACTAAGTCATCCACATAGACTTCCAGGTTGCGGCCTATCTGTGAGTCAAAGGCTTTGTCCACAAGCCGCTGGTATGTAGCACCGACGTTCTTTAGTCCAAATGGCATTTTCGTATAGCAATATACGCCCTGACTAGTATGGAATGCCGTTTTTTCTGCGTCCTCCTCCGCCATCTGGATCTGGTGGTATCCTTTATATGCGTCTAGGAAGCACTTAAAGGGATATCCACATAGGGATTTCACTTTCCAGTCAATCTCCGGTAACGGGTAACAATCCTGTGGACAGGCTTTGTTTAAATCCGTGAAATCCACACAAATGCGCCAACTTCCGTCATGTTTTTTGACCATGTCCGGATTGGATAACCACTCGTGGTAGTATACCTCGCGCATGATACCTGCGTCCACTAGTTTCCGTACTTCCTCCAATATCACTCGGCTGTGCTCAGGCGCCTGGCCACGCTTCTTTTGCTTGACGGGTTGGTACCCCTGGCGGATTTGGAGCTTATGTTCTACTATCGCATGTGGCACGCCCGTCATATGCTTTGGCTCCCATGCGAATATATCTAGATTTGCACTTAAAAGAGAGCACATGGCCCTTTTGCCGTCATCCGAGAGCGCTCCCCCAATGGATATCTCGTGTTCGGGGTAGTCAGGGTGGATTGCCACCCTCCAATTGGGAGGTGGTGATCCATCCTTGGGTGGAACAGGTGGAGCCGGTGTTGTCACGGTATGACACTCGGATGCTTGTACGATTGTGTTGTAGATGGTCACGATTCCTCCCTCAACAGGGAACTTGATCATTCAGTGTGTCGTGGAAGGTACCGCCCGTATAGCCAGAATACCTGGTCTGCCTATGATCCCATTGTACGGAGAATGTGAGCGTATCACCATGAAGTTCATCCACGCCGTAGTGGAGTGTTCCTCATTCCCAATGGTTACAAGCAGACGCAGTTGCCCTATCGGCCAGATGGTGTCTCCACTAAAGCCAGTGAGCGGCGCCGTGGCCGGTACTAATTGGCTTCTTATTTCTAGCCGCAACTGCACAAAACAGTGTTCGTATAGTACTTCTGCTGATGACCCTCCATCCACGTACATGCGACGAACATTGTGTGTTCCAATGCTTATCTCAATAGTGAGAGGCGCATCAATCACATCACTTGCTGTGATGGGAGGGAATGAGATTTCCCTGCCGCGTGAAAATTTTTGGCCAGTTTTTTGCCTCGTGCGGCGTTATCTGGATTGGATCATGTATATGGTCGAAGGTTTGTCCTTTTGAGGATCCTTCTTGTCATACTTCTTGTTGTCTTTTTTCCATCCTTCCAATCCTTAACCAAATGCTTGAGTTTACCTGATTTGATCAGTGACTCAATGTGCTTCTTGAGCTGGATAAGCTCCTCCATGCCATGGCCCTTGTCATTATGGAACTCGCAGAAGCGATTTCCTTGCTGACGGTCCGGCGGAGTTGTCATTGGGGGAGGCCTCGGAAAATTTGCCCCTTCCGTCAGCAAGATCTCCCGGTAGGACATCTTTAGGGGGGTAAACTTATCACCCGGCCGTCCTCCTTTGTTTTGGCTCTTGCAGTCTGAGCCCCTACTACTGTTTTGATTACTTTGCCCACCCGACTGTCTCCGAGACTGGTCGTTTGATCGGTAGCCGTTTCCTTTGGAAGGGTAAGCTGCGGCAACCGCTGTTTCTCCCTCTATGAAGTTTCTGACCCTTTCCATGAGATCATTATACTTTTCTGTACGCCTGTCATTGAGACGCCTGATTAACTCCCTATCTGTTATGGCGTGCATGTAGTCGGAGATTTTCGGGAGTTCTGGCATCGTCTTTGTGCGTGTGCACTCGTCGTTAAAGCGTTCAGTGAAGGCTTCCGTAGACTCCCCCGGTCGCTGCTTGACAGTTGCCAATGAGACCGGATCCCTATTATACTTATTCCTCTGAGTATAATTATTCTTGAACGCAGTGCGTAGTTCCGTGAAGCTATCAATGCTTCGTGGAGGGAGTCTCTCAAACAGTCACGGGCATTGCCGATCAAAGTCGAATTGAACATTTGGCACCATATAGGCATGGGCCATCGCTCAATTTTAGCCTTTGATAGGTGTGTAAACACCCATCCTTTTACCACTTAATTCGGGCTAAAACAAGACCAAAACACGTATTTAATATCATTTGTTTGGAATTATGCGTGGTTTTTGTGTTTATCGTGATTTCAGAGCTGACCGGATGAATACTAAAGAAAACATGGGATTGCACGGGTTTTATCAAGGAAAAAGACTGAAGACGAAGTCTATTGTCCAAGAGATGCAAAAGATTTGAAGTCACTAGGCCTATTCGAAGATTTATTGAAGAAAAGGACTAAAGACGGAAGATTTTCATAAGTCGAAGAAACTCGAGTCTATTTAACGAAGAAATTAAAAGACGAGTTGGATTTAATCGACAACAAATCCCGAATCAGAATCGAAAACGTCAACTTTTCTGAAAAGACGAGAAGACAAGAAGAAAGGGAGAAAGCCCACTCACCAACCAACCATTAGGACTATAAATAGATTTTTCTTCACACATTAGGGAGTTAGTTTTCATTTTTCCTTTTTCCAGTTTCTTTGTAGTTCGTCCCATCACCAACTCCATTAGGGAGTTTGGTGATTTTCATCTTTTTCTTTTCATCTTGTAATCCTTAACCATTAATCTTGTTACTTTTACATTAATCAATCCATTCCATCTTTTCATTAATCTTGTTCTTCATCATCTCTTTTTGCAAGTTCTTGAGCTTTTATTTGATTCAAGTTTGGTATTAAAAAGTTGTTGATTTAGTGTTTTTATTGGTGGGATTTGTTCGTTATGGTATGTTAATGATTATTGGTTAGTTGGTTAAACCTTTATAAGTATTTGATTTGATTTTGGATTTTTGATTAAGTTTCCCGTTCGTGTCTGCTGTATCTGTTCTTCGTCCCAGATTTTCCGAATAGACATTTTAAGTTTGCTTTACTCGGAATATTTCAATTATTCCGAGTAGAGATTTTACTTCCTCTTTATTCGGAATATCCCAGATATTCCGAATAGCTCTATTTTCCGCATAGAAGTTCATCTTTCCGAATAGCCATTTTTGAATTTCCCTTATTCGGAACTTTGAGCATTCCGAATAGGGTTGTTTTAGTTTCTCTTACTCGGAACTTTTTGAGCATTCCGAATAGAACCAATTTTCCGAATAGGACTTTTCCCGTTTCCTTATTCGGAACTTTTTAATTATTCCGCATAGCCAATTTTTGTTTCCCTATTCGGAATATTTTTCCGAATAGCCGTTTTTTCCGCGTAGCCCTGATTTTTCCGAATGATCTTAATTTTCCGCATGAGACAATTTATTCCGAATAGAAGTGTTTTCCGAATAGACAGTATTTTCCGCATAGATCTTTTTCCGAATCATACAATTTATTCCGCATAGAGCAACATTCCGCATAACGGTTATTTTCAGCATAGGGCATTTTTCAGTAAGAGTATTTTTCTTATCATTTAACTGCTTTTATCTACTGTTTCCAGCTTTAATCTTTAATCTTTTATTCACTTATCTGTTTAATAGTCTAGAAAACCAAATCCACTTTTTGTCACCAAGAACAAATCATTCTACTTTTAACTGAGATCAATTCGAGAGGATATCGAGAAATCTGAACCTAGCAAAACCCGTGTATCAAATGGCGCCGCTGCCGGCTCCTCTCGTTAAGATCAAAAGTTTTTTGTAGAATTTGGATTTTGGGATCCGTTCCCCGTGAACGTTACTTTTTCCTAAAAATTTTCAAAAACACTAAAAAATATAAAATTTTCAAAAATCCTAAAAATTAAAAAACAATAAAAACCAAAAATATCTTTGCTTTGTTTTTCTTTGTTCGTTCTTTTGCAGGTGTATGCGCACTCGATCCACGTCCTATCAAGAGCCCGAGCCTCTCGATAACTTAGACATGGCGGGTGTACAAAACAACAATAACATACCACCTCCGAACAACAATAATAACAACAACAACCCACCTTTCAACAACATGAATAACAACAACAATGAGCACCTTCCGGATAATCGCCCAATGATTGAACTGCTGCAAGCTCATGTTGATGGCAACACGGATCCAATTGTCATTCCTCCAATTGCCGCCAACAATTTCGAGCTCAAGTCAGGCTTTATCCAGATGGTCTCAGCTCAGCCATTCTTGGGACGCACCATTGATGATCCACATGACCATATCAAGAGATTTCTACAACTCACCAACACGGTCAAGTTCAATGGGGTTCCACAGGAGGTTATAAGGTTACAACTTTTTCCCTTTTCTTTAGAGGGACAAGCCCGGCATTGGCTTGCTAAGGAACCGCCACAGAGTATTCTCTCGTGGACGGATTTGGAAACAAAGTTTATTAACTACTTTTTTCCACCCTCTCGTACTACCGCTTTGCGGAATGAGATTATAAACTTTGAACAAAAGTACGATGAGTCATTCAGTGAATCTTGGGATCGTTTCAAAGATCTTTTAAGAAAATGCCCACAACATGGTTTTACCAAAGTACATCAAATTAATACTTTTTACAATGGTTTAAGCATGAGTGATCAAGATTCACTGAATAGTGCCTCAGGGGGTAATTTATTGGCTAAGACTTCCAATGCTGCTTGGGACATCATTGAGAACAAATCTCGTGTGCAAACCAAGAGCGTTAGGACCAATGTTGCTAGTGCTAGCACTAATGACAGCGATAAGCGATTAGACAAAATCACCACGCTTCTTGAATCGCTTGTCACACATACCGTCAGCAACAACAACAGCAACAACGCTAAGAACGCACAAGTCAACGCTGTCAGCCAACCTTGTGAGATATGCGGTGGTCCCCATTCTTACACAACTTGTACCGCCACCCAAGATTACCCTGCTGAGAATGTGAATGCGGCATATGGCACCTACCAACAACCCGCCTATCAAGCAAAACCCCAAGGTGACCGTAACTTGCTTAGCTACCGCAGCAACAACTATCTTTCCCCACCTGGCTTTCCTCCAACCAACCCAAACCAACAACAAAACCTTAATCGCCCTCCTCAACAACAACAACAACCTCGACAACCATACATCCCACCTCACAAGCAACAACAACCACCTCAAAGAAACAATCAAGTCTACCAACAACCTGCTTACCAACCACCTGCATACAATGCTCCTCCCAACCAACCCACCGCTCTTCACCAAGAAGTGGAAACTTATATGAGGACTAATGATGCGATAGTGGGAAATCTTCAGAGAGAGGTGCTCAACCTGAAAGCCGACTTGGTCAAGCAAGGAAATGATTTGAAAGCCGATATGCGAAACACGTTGGATAGTCAGACGAATGACTTGAGGAACATGATGGCTAGTTTCTTCCAAAGTAGTCAACCCTCTTCTTCGGGTACTCTTCCGAGTAACACCGTTGCGAACCCAAGAGGGGAGATGAAAGCAATCACCACTCGAAGTGGTAAAGGTACCAAGGAACCCGAGCTTCCTATACCCCCACCCGTGGTTGTGACTAAGGAGAACGAGTCGCCTGCTCCTATCCCTCCTCCTTCTCCTTCCCCAATTTCTCCACCTCTTCTTTCTACCCCTCCTCCACCCGTGGTTGTGAGTGACCCTATTCCTCTAAAGCCTTCCTCTTCTTCCAATATACCTTATCCTTCTAGGTTGAGGAAAGAGAAGCAAAAGAGCAAGGATGATATTCAGGTTTCTAACTTTCTGAAAATGTTTAAACAACTGAATTTCAATATCTCCTTCGCTGAGGCTCTCGCTCACATGCCCAAGTATGCTAAAATGTTTAAAGACCTTCTGAGCGACAAGGAAAAGCTCCTCGACATTGCCAACACCCAACTTAATGAGAACTGCTCCGCAGTGCTCTTAAGGAAATTACCAACCAAGCTTGGTGATCCGGGTCGTTTTCTTATCCCTTGCAATTTCTCGGGAGTAGAGAATTGCATGGCCCTAGCCGATCTAGGTGCCAGTATTAATCTCATGCCTCTAAGTGTATGGAAGCAATTATCTCTCCCAGAGCTAGTCCCCACCAAGATGACTTTGGAATTGGCGAACCGTACGGTTGCTTATCCAGTGGGGATAGCCGAAGATGTTATCGTAGGAGTCGACAAATTCACCTTCCCTGCTGATTTTGTTGTCGTCGACTACGAGATGGACCCTCGTGTACCACTTATTGTTGGTCGTCCATTCCTTAGGACCGGTCGCACTCTCATTGATGTTGAAGCCGGAGAGCTTATCATGAGAGTGGGTGACGACAAAGTAGTCTTCAACATGGGTAAGTTGTCTAAACAGCCTTATTCATATGAGAGCGTTAACTGTATTGACGTTCTTGATGAGGCTTGTGAAGAACACTTTAATTGTAAAACCCCAAAATTTGGGCTTTTAACACGTCACCGACTTTATTCTTATTACCGTTCATTATTTAATATTTTATGGACCACCTTTACAATATATCTTCACAAGACTTAATTCGTACAAAAATCATCAGTTTAGTAAAAATTGTGGAGTACTTTAATTCACTATAATTAATATCATCATATTTAAAAACACAACTTATAACTAAACTAATAATGAATTTATATTAGATTATTCAGAAGTTTTTCGATAAAACGATTAATTAAAATTGTTTAATATTTCATTGTAAAACGTACGAAGAAATTTAATGAGAAGTTATTTTAAAACGATATACTTATTAAAACGATAAATAATCGTCATCTAAATGAACGGGATAATAATATAGTAAATATTATTTATTTACTGATATTAATTAAAAACTCGATATTTTAACTATATAGCTATCTTTTTAAATTATTATCCTTAGACACATGTTATGTGCATAAACTATTATTAATTATATTAATAATTACTAGCAACAATCTAAAATATTACATACCGAGTCGGACTAGAAACTATGTAAATTAATTTTTAGACGTAAATCATTAGTACATTTAACCAAGACTTGCTTAATGTCAAACAAATTATCACTAATTATACTAAATCGACATATTAAAAAGACCATGGAAAACTCTTAGTCAAATTTTAAAGTGCAAAGACATTTTATTTATACATGATAACAAAATAAACACAAACACTCATCTCTTCCTTCCTTTTTTGCACGTTTCCAAATCAAAAACCAAATCAAAGCAAAATCAAATAATATCTCATGAAATCCTTCATGATCTTGGGAAGATTTGCACTTGATCTCCTTCTCTCTTTCGTGTATAAACCCAAACCACAATTCTAAATCTCACTCCCATCTCTTAACATACCTCAATACACACAATCTTCAAATCTCATACTCCCACTTCCATCTTCTTCCTTCCTTTTCTTTTTGCCGAGAACAAAACAACACACTGCCTTCCTTATTTCCCTTGGTCGGTGAGTGAAAACCACGACACCACATGACCATTGTTTCTTGACCTTACGTTACAAATCATATGACGGTTCAAGTGGTTTTCGGAAGATGACGGGTTCGTTAGGGAGTTGGGTTTAGGAGCTTAGATATGAGTCCGCTGTGGCTCGTCGAGGAACCGGAACGAAATAAAAGTTCCACGGTAATCATGCCGTACTCACACCACGTTCTCGTTCCCTGTAAGTCTAGTCACCCTTCTTCTACCTATAATACATTTGTCCATAGTTTTGTGCTTGAAGTTTAATATGGTAAGTAACGATTTAACATGTTAATAAGATTTGTGTTGTGTCTCCTGTAGCGTAAGTTAATCTAAACCTAAGCCAAATCTTAAGCAACTCACAAAGACTATGATTTTATGTACTAGGAATAGTCATGATAAGACTAACTTTAGTGCCATACTATGACCAGTTTAACTATACCACTGGATCGAGATTTGGGTAATAACTATAGATAACATGGTAGGCTACGCATAGGAAAAAGGATGGGTTAAAACGGATATAAAACAAGCTACAAACCATGGAAAATAAACGTTTCAACTAACTGTTGTTAACAAGCAACAGTGAATGCATTTCAATGTTAAACTAGTCGCTACCCTATTGTTTTCGACCTATCTTTAGACCCCAAACGAGCCCCATAGGATCGAGTGCCCATGAGTTTTATAGGGGCAAATGGTAGACATGCTAGCTAAGAATCCATAGAAATTCAAATCACATAAAATGGTTAAGAAACGAACTAGAAATCGGTCGTCGAAAAGAGACCGAACGTGACTTATGTTGATCGAAAATAGATTTTTTTTTATGTATTCCAACGCGACCTTTTGCGGCCTAATTTTGACCCTCTAAACAGCCTTGCCCAAGTCGGATAAAGAATGAAAGTTGTAGATGGCCATGCCATCTACACGAGCCTATGCTTAGTTCAAACCAAAAGTTCCTATTGAAAACCGTAGACAAGATCGAAAGTAACTCGTTAAACACTTTTCTTCTAAAACGGGTTCACGACCCTCACTTCGAGCATGATTTTCACATATCAAATGACTTCGGTTTATAAAACTTAAAACACCGACTTATAGACTATCCGGCCACCTATCCAATGGAACTTTCGGCTCGCACCGCGAGCCATTACCTAGTCTATTATCGAGTTTTTAAAGATGGTAGAAGGCGTGAACATGTCGAAAACAAAACAGTATGCATGAAATGTATACACAGGGCTTTCACATTTCATTTTCAAAACATTATAAAGTGTGTCTCATGTCTCACGACATGAGACATCTATCTTTTTTTTAAATAATTTAAATTTATATAATTATTAACTTAATTTATTTATTTTAAATATAATATATGAAATGTATTTAGGAGATTTGACCCATTAAATGACTCGACTAAATAAATTGGGCCGACAATAAAATATTTAGTATTTCTAAATATATCCCGATTGAGCGACTACATTTTACTAAAACACTCAAACTTTCACAATTGTTAAAACCATCAATTTATTTAATAAACTCAAGCACATACTAGGGGATTAAATGCTATGTTTAATTATCATTATTCTTGTATAGTGATACGTATTTTATTTAATATAGACTGTGGATTGTTTCGAGCTATTATTTCTCCATGTCTACAATGTGCTATTATACCGTTGCCAAATAATCAGGTGAGTTCATAGCCTCGCCTTTCACTACTATTTATGTTTTTACTAACCCGCGAGGGGGAGACATGCTATAACTTGTTTTGACTATATGATTTTGATATCTTATATTTAATAAACTGTTGATCGAGGAAACGCAAATTGAACTGTTACACTTAATTACATTTGCCTATTGTAGATGAACCCGCATGACCCGTGCATCCGAAACTGTTAGAATTTTTGAATTGCCTGAATGTTATAAATAGATCTATTTGGGATTGACCGTCCCCATCTGGGTGAGTCATGCTCACTGTGCCTAGGCCAGGACAACAGATGTTTCACATGTCAGTACATTATTATTTATGGGTGCTTTGATAATGATAAGGCGAAGGGCCCTTATTTGTTAAGGGCTTAACTGTCAAGTTTCAGTTTCGGGCAATATGGGAATGTAATTAGCTTATAGTATTTGGCTTTGTGCGATACTATGTTTGTGATGTTTGCGGTTCTAAACTCGACCTTTTATTATTTGGTACATTAATACATGGAACATACTGATATATCTGAACTTGATTTTTATCAAACCTTATGAAATACTATATGGGATATTGAGATCCTACACCTGATTTTTATATCAAACTTTATGTAACACTATGTAGGACAAATTACTGTCCTGGACTATGAATTTACAAAACTCTATGAATTCACCAACTTTATGTTGACTGTTTTAAGCATGTTTTTCTCAGGAAATTAAGCCGGATTATTTGAGCATGGACTGAGCATCATTTAGGAGCATCATAATAATTAGGGGATCTGTTTTCACTGGGATATTTGTAACAACTGATATTTAACACTTCAACTGATTGTACAAAAACCATATTTGTATCAATTGTATTTCAAATCATGTAATTATGATCAATGCTTTATATGCCATTTGTTCTGTGATCCACTTACTGACACCCAATTACTATTCCGCTGCAAACCTGATTTGGGGGTGTCACAGAATGGTATCAGAGCGAATGGTTATAGAGAATCAGATCAAAAATAAAATTGTTTTTCTATTTTATTAACTGAACTATAACCGGACAAAATTTTCAAAAACTTAGATCTTAAAAACTGGGTTTTTGACGGGACATACTTAGAGAGCATATAGCATAGAGAGCATGCATAACTATATGATTTAAATGCAATTCATTATCCTATGCATTTATATTTATGGTAGTACTAGATGCTAACCCTTTACGTACTTTACGTAATACGACTGTTTAATATCATTATGAAGATATTAAAATATTAAAATACTTAACGTATTTATTGAAACTTATAAACATGCCATGTTAGTAGGGAGCTTTATACTAAAGATGTTCCACCTCGATATTACGTTTTGACTGGGTGGTTGGGTTTACGATTTAAAGTGCCCTCGCTCCTCAAACGTTTATAGAATGGCTTCTGAAGTATGATGGCCCGAACAATGCATTGTAACCACAAACAACCTAATACATAACAAACCTTTGGAAATATCTAAATGATATCTAAATGAAATCTTTGGAAATATTTGGAAATCCAAATAAAATCTTTGGGAATCTTTGGAAGATTCAAATTTGATTTTATAAATCTTGGAAAATTTTGGAAAATCTAAAAAGGATTTGTAAAATCTTTGAAAAATATAAAATAGATTTTGGGAAATCTTGTATAATCTAAAATAGATTTTAGAAATCTTGTATAATCTAAAATAGATTTTGGAAATCTTGTATGATCTAAAATAGATTTTGGAAATCTTGTAAAATCTAAAATAGATCTTGGAAAATTTTTGGAAAATCAAAAATTGATTTTTGAAAATCTTGAAAAATTTGGAATAGATTTTTATATATAACTTAGCAAAGAAACAAATAATAAAATAAAAGGATTTTGGAAATCTTTTCTTGAATAATTGTATTTTGGAAGAACTTAATTAAATTTTGGAAAAATTTAAATTAGATTTTTTTTTATCTTAATGCATCTTTGAAAATCCTTACCACGTCTTTGGTAAACTTAACTAGACTTTTATATATCTTGAGAAAAATCTAAAATCTGATTATTTTTGTTTGAGATCTTGATTAAATTCTGTTGAACTTATAACAAACTTGTAGAAACTTAGATCTCATGTATGGATTTTAAAATTTACTTTTGAAGTAATAAACCTAGATTTCATAATGAACACACATGGAAAAGAAATATAGCTTGGGCTATCTGATTTATTTTAAAACTTATAATAAACTTGTGAACTTATAATAAACCCTAAATCTTAATTTTTGGTACCTCGTAAATTAAATGTAAACATAAAACAAGATTGGACTCTTATCTTGAAATATTGTAAAGCTTAAGCTTATGCGCTAATCATTTCATATACGCTGATTATTGCTTATAATTAATTGATAACTATAAACCGGTTAGTCTACTTTGACTACTTGGAAAACTGACTGTCCACATAATAGGAACGGGTTTATAACAACCGTACATACTGGAATATTTAAAAACAGACTAGGGAGCGTTATCCCATGTACTACCTTTTATTAGATGTTTGAACTTGCTATTATGTGTATATAGGTATACATACCTTACTAGAAGTAACTATATGATACAATGCCTATACTTATGATTGTAATATATCATTATATTGTATATATGCGTTCCTTGTTTGATACGTATTCTTGCGCACGTTATCGCGCGTCAACATCTAATTTCTCTCGCTTATAATTTGGTACGTAAACCTCTGATTTTACCTTACTGACTTTGTCAACTGTTGTACTATTTATATTTGGAATTTATATAATTTCACTTTTATATGACTTATTAATTATCATATACCTATTTTCATACTACCTTTCATATTTATTTTAAATAATATATGAACCTTTAGTTATTTATTGACTACCTTGGCAATTGACTGGCCACTTGATTGAATAATATATGAACCTTTAGTCATCTATTGACTACTCTGGCAACTAACTGGCCACTTGATCGAATAATAAAATTCATCACCTCAGTACATATTTGGAGATAAACTGTAACCTCACTTAATTTAATTATTAAGTACTTGGATTATTTTTATATGTACATATATACATATATTACCTAAAAGGAATAAATACCTAAACACTTTAAAAACAATGTACATTATTTTACATTGTCACTTGTTTACTTTAATTAAGTAAAATAATTTTAGTATCTTAAGCCACCGGACCAGAAGTTTATTTATAATTTCGTATTAAGATGTTATGGGACGTCTGAAGACGAAGGTTATAAGCAAACGGGCTGTAAAGTATCTTAATAATATCTATTATCTTAGATATTATAATTATTCTAAATAATAAGCCTTGCCGGAAATATTTAGGTAAGGTGGGCTATGAAATCCTTATTGAAACGAATTTGGACGCTTTTTCGTTTGAATAAAGAAATCATAGGTCACCGAATGGAGTTATGAATTTTACCTTACATGGATGAGGACGCTTATCGATGTAAATAGAAATTTATAATCACATGAGCTTAAATATATTCGACATGACTCATAATTGATGTTATTTTATTTATCCAGTTATGGGATGTAATCCTTTTTGACTCACATTTCTTCCAATAATATCTTATCATTAAGATAACTTATATCTGATGTCATTACATCCTCACCCAAAAACATAGGAAGATTCGTGTTCATCTCTTTTAGATCAAAGCATCGTGCTCTTGACTTTTGGCTTATCCTTAACCCCAAATACCACTTCCGCTGCATTCGACCCCATTTAGGGGATGTCCACTTCTGTTTCATTTGACTCCTTTGGGAGTGTCTATTTCCGCTGCATTTTAAACCCTTTTTGGGGTGCCGACTTCCGTTTCATTTGACCCCTTTTGGGTGTCAAGCTGTTTCATCTGCCATGAGGAAATGAAACCTCGACCATTCGAGACGACGGTAACACAGACTTTATCGACACTAGACTTAGTGTCATTTATTGTATCGAAGCCCATAAATACTTGGTAAGAGGATGCCTTAGCTTCTAAGCTCACATTTCTCAAATCGACAAGGAAAACAAACCCAAGCATAAAAGACGTGCCGAACTCACAATGGGTGTATATTGTAGGGTTATGTTTGTCACCTCCAGAAAGAGATAATTGATGTCCCATACTTTTGGACAATCTTCTTCCTCTTTGGATCCAATTAGTTCGACAATGCCATTGTCTAACAAACCTTGAAATGAATGACTTCCTCCTTTTAGAAGTCGAAATTGTACAAATTTTGAACCACCAACAGTAGATGCATGACCCTTTTAGCATCTCACCAGGGATGCACACTTCTTTATTCTTTGATTTCCATCATTGGAAGTACGTCTTCTCCACGCAACTTATGCCCCAGCTCAGCCACAAATAAAGCAGATTCTTTGCAACTTCTTACCCAATCACTATCAACAATAATCTTAGCCATTTCGCTAAGTGAAGCTTTGGAGTCAAACTGATGTTTGCTCTCCGCAGGATAGAAGTATATCGGGAAGCCCATTTAAATAAAAACCAAGACTTAAAACAAACTTGTCCTATTTTATCCAACCTTGTAAACTTATTAGAACTCGAATATGATTTAATGAACCTTTTACTAATTCTTAAGGGCTAAACGTAGACATTAACAAAATTGAAAGAATCCCTAGTGGATTTAACACGAATTAAAAACCCTAGAGGTTGATTTTGCCAGTTTTGAAACTTATTTTGAGCCCTAAGTTATTTTCATTGAAAACTATTCGTGCCCTAAGGGCCACATTTCAACAATAGAAGGACCAAATGTGTAAATTATCAAAACATAAAAGACAAGTTACCTTGTGCATTATAATGTACTCACCGAAGGGATACGATCAATAACTACATTCTAAATATCACCTAGGAGTCTAAACTTGAGTTCACAAGATTACACGTTCAAGAAAAAGTGTCCTCACTTGTTCCCTGGACGAGTAACTTCATCTTAAGCTTTGAGGACAAAGCTAAAATAACGGGTAAGTGCTGTAAAACCCCAAAATTTGGGCTTTTAACACGTCACCGACTTTATTCTTATTACCGTTCATTATTTAATATTTTATGGACCACCTTTACAATATATCTTCACAAGACTTAATTCGTACAAAAATCATCAGTTTAGTAAAAATTGTGGAGTACTTTAATTCACTATAATTAATATCATCATATTTAAAAACACAACTTATAACTAAACTAATAATGAATTTATATTAGATTATTCAGAAGTTTTTCGATAAAACGATTAATTAAAATTGTTTAATATTTCATTGTAAAACGTACGAAGAAATTTAATGAGAAGTTATTTTAAAACGATATACTTATTAAAACGATAAATAATCGTCATCTAAATGAACGGGATAATAATATAGTAAATATTATTTATTTACTGATATTAATTAAAAACTCGATATTTTAACTATATAGCTATCTTTTTAAATTATTATCCTTAGACACATGTTATGTGCATAAACTATTATTAATTATATTAATAATTACTAGCAACAATCTAAAATATTACATACCGAGTCGGACTAGAAACTATGTAAATTAATTTTTAGACGTAAATCATTAGTACATTTAACCAAGACTTGCTTAATGTCAAACAAATTATCACTAATTATACTA
This sequence comes from Glebionis coronaria, assembly GCA_025667525.1. Classification (NCBI taxonomy): domain Eukaryota; kingdom Viridiplantae; phylum Streptophyta; class Magnoliopsida; order Asterales; family Asteraceae; genus Glebionis; species Glebionis coronaria. The sequence continues at coordinate 169,736,487 of CM046875.1, forward strand.
AATCGACATATTAAAAAGACCATGGAAAACTCTTAGTCAAATTTTAAAGTGCAAAGACATTTTATTTATACATGATAACAAAATAAACACAAACACTCATCTCTTCCTTCCTTTTTTGCACGTTTCCAAATCAAAAACCAAATCAAAGCAAAATCAAATAATATCTCATGAAATCCTTCATGATCTTGGGAAGATTTGCACTTGATCTCCTTCTCTCTTTCGTGTATAAACCCAAACCACAATTCTAAATCTCACTCCCATCTCTTAACATACCTCAATACACACAATCTTCAAATCTCATACTCCCACTTCCATCTTCTTCCTTCCTTTTCTTTTTGCCGAGAACAAAACAACACACTGCCTTCCTTATTTCCCTTGGTCGGTGAGTGAAAACCACGACACCACATGACCATTGTTTCTTGACCTTACGTTACAAATCATATGACGGTTCAAGTGGTTTTCGGAAGATGACGGGTTCGTTAGGGAGTTGGGTTTAGGAGCTTAGATATGAGTCCGCTGTGGCTCGTCGAGGAACCGGAACGAAATAAAAGTTCCACGGTAATCATGCCGTACTCACACCACGTTCTCGTTCCCTGTAAGTCTAGTCACCCTTCTTCTACCTATAATACATTTGTCCATAGTTTTGTGCTTGAAGTTTAATATGGTAAGTAACGATTTAACATGTTAATAAGATTTGTGTTGTGTCTCCTGTAGCGTAAGTTAATCTAAACCTAAGCCAAATCTTAAGCAACTCACAAAGACTATGATTTTATGTACTAGGAATAGTCATGATAAGACTAACTTTAGTGCCATACTATGACCAGTTTAACTATACCACTGGATCGAGATTTGGGTAATAACTATAGATAACATGGTAGGCTACGCATAGGAAAAAGGATGGGTTAAAACGGATATAAAACAAGCTACAAACCATGGAAAATAAACGTTTCAACTAACTGTTGTTAACAAGCAACAGTGAATGCATTTCAATGTTAAACTAGTCGCTACCCTATTGTTTTCGACCTATCTTTAGACCCCAAACGAGCCCCATAGGATCGAGTGCCCATGAGTTTTATAGGGGCAAATGGTAGACATGCTAGCTAAGAATCCATAGAAATTCGAATCACATAAAATGGTTAAGAAACGAACTAGAAATCGGTCGTCGAAAAGAGACCGAACGTGACTTATGTTGATCGAAAATAGATTTTTTTTATGTATTCCAACGCGACCTTTTGCGGCCTAATTTTGACCCTCTAAACAGCCTTGCCCAAGTCGGATAAAGAATGAAAGTTGTAGATGGCCATGCCATCTACACGAGCCTATGCTTAGTTCAAACCAAAAGTTCCTATTGAAAACCGTAGACAAGATCGAAAGTAACTCGTTAAACACTTTTCTTCTAAAACGGGTTCACGACCCTCACTTCGAGCATGATTTTCACATATCAAATGACTTCGGTTTATAAAACTTAAAACACCGACTTATAGACTATCCGGCCACCTATCCAATGGAACTTTCGGCTCGCACCGCGAGCCATTACCTAGTCTATTATCGAGTTTTTAAAGATGGTAGAAGGCGTGAACATGTCGAAAACAAAACAGTATGCATGAAATGTATACACAGGGCTTTCACATTTCATTTTCAAAACATTATAAAGTGTGTCTCATGTCTCACGACATGAGACATCTATCTTTTTTTTAAATAATTTAAATTTATATAATTATTAACTTAATTTATTTATTTTAAATATAATATATGAAATGTATTTAGGAGATTTGACCCATTAAATGACTCGACTAAATAAATTGGGCCGACAATAAAATATTTAGTATTTCTAAATATATCCCGATTGAGCGACTACATTTTACTAAAACACTCAAACTTTCACAATTGTTAAAACCATCAATTTATTTAATAAACTCAAGCACATACTAGGGGATTAAATGCTATGTTTAATTATCATTATTCTTGTATAGTGATACGTATTTTATTTAATATAGACTGTGGATTGTTTCGAGCTATTATTTCTCCATGTCTACAATGTGCTATTATACCGTTGCCAAATAATCAGGTGAGTTCATAGCCTCGCCTTTCACTACTATTTATGTTTTTACTAACCCGCGAGGGGGAGACATGCTATAACTTGTTTTGACTATATGATTTTGATATCTTATATTTAATAAACTGTTGATCGAGGAAACGCAAATTGAACTGTTACACTTAATTACATTTGCCTATTGTAGATGAACCCGCATGACCCGTGCATCCGAAACTGTTAGAATTTTTGAATTGCCTGAATGTTATAAATAGATCTATTTGGGATTGACCGTCCCCATCTGGGTGAGTCATGCTCACTGTGCCTAGGCCAGGACAACAGATGTTTCACATGTCAGTACATTATTATTTATGGGTGCTTTGATAATGATAAGGCGAAGGGCCCTTATTTGTTAAGGGCTTAACTGTCAAGTTTCAGTTTCGGGCAATATGGGAATGTAATTAGCTTATAGTATTTGGCTTTGTGCGATACTATGTTTGTGATGTTTGCGGTTCTAAACTCGACCTTTTATTATTTGGTACATTAATACATGGAACATACTGATATATCTGAACTTGATTTTTATCAAACCTTATGAAATACTATATGGGATATTGAGATCCTACACTTGATTTTTATATCAAACTTTATGTAACACTATGTAGGACAAATTACTGTCCTGGACTATGAATTTACAAAACTCTATGAATTCACCAACTTTATGTTGACTGTTTTAAGCATGTTTTTCTCAGGAAATTAAGCCGGATTATTTGAGCATGGACTGAGCATCATTTAGGAGCATCATAATAATTGGGGGATCTGTTTTCACTGGGATATTTGTAACAACTGATATTTAACACTTCAACTGATTGTACAAAAACCATATTTGTATCAATTGTATTTCAAATCATGTAATTATGATCAATGCTTTATATGCCATTTGTTCTGTGATCCACTTACTGACACCCAATTACTATTCCGCTGCAAACCTGATTTGGGGGTGTCACATTAATGATGCTTGCAAAAGTATTCCTACCTCTCTTCCCACTGTTGAGACCGTGTCCTCTCTTGATTCATCGTTGTCTCTATTTGGAGATAGTGATTTATTCTGGAACAATCTTGAAGCTACCATGGGAGATGCGAATTTAGCTACTAATGATTCTCCCACCGAGGGGGATGAAGACATGAGTTTCTTTGACAATCTTCTCACTGAAGACAATCCTTCGCCTCCATCTCCCACGGTTATTGCAATCGATGCCACGACTTTGAAAACGCCTCCCGTCGAAAATCCTCCGGATTTGGAACTTAAGGAGTTGCCGCCTCATCTCGAGTACGTGTTCCTTGACGACAACAAGAAGTCGCCCGTCATTATTGCAAAGGATTTGAAAGATGAAGAGAAGACTCGCCTCGTTGCTGTGTTGAAGGAGCATAAGAAGGCTATTGCTTGGAAAATCTCGGATATTCGTGGAATTGATCCTCACTTCTGCACGCACAAAATTCTCATGGAGGACGACTTCAAGCCCACTATTCAAAGCCAACGACGGGTGAATCCAAAAATCCACGAAGTCATCAAAACAGAGGTTATCAAACTTCTTGATGCGGGTATGATTTACCCTATTTCGGATTCACCGTGGGTTAGTCCAATCCATTGTGTGCCCAAGAAGGGCGGAATAACCGTTGTTCCCAATGCACACAACGAGTTGATTCCCACTCGTCTCGTTACTGGGTGGAGAGTTTGTATAGACTACCGCAAACTCAATGATGCCACGAGAAAGGATCATTTCCCTCTACCTTTTATGGACCAAATGCTTGAACGATTAGCCGGTAATGAATATTACTGCTTTTTGGATGGTTTCTCGGGTTATTTTCAAATACCCATCGATCCCCAAGATCAAGAGAAGACTACATTCACTTGTCCCTATGGCACTTTCGCTTACAGAAGAATGCCTTTTGGCTTATGTAATGCGCCAGGGACTTTCCAAAGGTGTATGTTAGCTATCTTCCATGACATGGTTGAACAAACCATGGAAGTCTTCATGGATGATTTCTCGGTCTTTGGGGATTCCTTCTCTGCTTGCCTTGCCAATTTAGAACGTATGCTAAAGCGGTGTGAAGACACTCGCCTTGTTCTAAATTGGGAAAAATGCCATTTTATGGTAAAAGAAGGCGTCGTGCTTGGACATAAGATTTCGAAAGCCGGTCTTGAAGTTGACCGTGCTAAAGTTGACGTTATAGCAAAGTTGCCTCCACCTTCCACTGTGAAGGGTGTGAGAAGTTTTCTGGGTCATGCGGGCTTCTATCGTCGATTCATCAAAGATTTTTCTCAAATCGCTCGCCCGATGACCCACCTCTTGGAAAAAGATACTCCTTTTATCTTTTCTAAAGAGTGCCTTGAAGCCTTTAACTCACTTAAGGATAAGCTAACTAAGGCACCCGTCTTGGTTACCCCTAATTGGGAGCTGCCCTTTGAGTTGATGTGCGATGCTAGCGATTTTGCTATTGGAGCGGTTCTTGGACAAAGAGTGAACAAACACTTCCAACCAATCCATTACGCTAGCAAGACAATGACCGGGGCACAATTGCATTATACGACAACTGAAAAAGAGCTTTTAGCTGTTGTCTATGCTTTTGAAAAATTCCGCCCCTATCTTGTCCTTTCTACCACTATTGTGTATACCGATCACTCCGCGTTGAAGTACTTGTTGACAAAGCAAGATTCCAAACCAAGACTTCTTCGCTGGGTTTTGCTGCTCCAGGAATTTAAAATCGACATCCGCGATAAAAAAGGAGCAGAAAACCTAGCCGCGGACCATCTTAGTAGACTTGAGGATCCATACCAAGGGGATCATCCGACCAAAGAAATCAATGATTCTTTTCCCTTGGAGACCTTAATGTCTATAAACTCGAAGCCGAATGAAACCCCGTGGTTTGCGGACTTTGCAAACTACTTGGCGGGTGGAATTCTCAAGGAAGGGTTGACGTCCCAGCAAAAGAAGAAGTTCTTTACCGACATCAAGACTTACTTTTGGGACGACCCTTACCTATTCAAACAATGTGCTGATCTGATAATTCGCCGATGTGTTGATGGACCGGCAGCGTCGGACATCCTTGATGCTTGCCACAAAGGACCCACTGGTGGTCACTTTGGTCCCAACTACACCGCTAAGAAAGTGTTTGATTCGGGATTTTATTGGCCCTCCATATATCGTGATGCTCACAAAATGGTTAAGCGATGTGATGTTTGCCAAAAGCAAGGCAAAATCACACATAAAGACGAGATGCCTCAGAATTTCATCCAAGAGTGTGAAATTTTTGATGTTTGGGGTATCGACTTTATGGGGCCATTCCCTTCATCTAAAGGAAACAAATACATCCTTGTAGCCGTTGACTACGTTTCAAAGTGGGTTGAAGCCAAAGCTTTGCCCACTAATGACGCAAGGGTGGTTTGTAACTTTTTGAAAGCTCTATTCGCTCGCTTCGGTGTGCCTCGTGCCATTATTAGTGATCGTGGGACTCATTTCTGCAATGACCAATTTGCTCGAGTCATGGCTAAGTACGGTGTAAACCATCGTCTTTCCACAGCCTACCACCCACAAACTAATGGCCAGGCCGAAATATCCAACCGAGGACTGAAGCGAATTTTGGAAAGAACCGTGGGAGAGCATCGTGCCGCATGGGCTGATAAACTCGATGATGCTTTGTGGGCTTTCCGTACTGCTTACAAGACCCCGATCGGCTGTACGCCTTATCGTCTTGTGTACGGGAAAGCGTGCCACCTCCCCATTGAGTTGGAGCACAAGGCCTATTGGGCCTTGAAGTGGGTCAATTTTGATATCAACAAAGCCGGTGACCTACGCAAGATCCAACTCAATGAGCTGAATGAACTTCGGAATGAGGCTTATGAAAATTCTTTGATCTATAAGGAAAGAACTAAGCTCATTCACGACTCCAAGATCAAAAACCGAGAGTTCCATGTTGGAGACAAAGTCTTACTTTTTAACTCTCGGTTGAAAATCTTTTCGGGCAAGCTCAAATCTCGTTGGTCCGGCCCATTCACCATCGCCCAAATTTTTCCATATGGTACTCTCGAGCTCGCTCAACCTAATGGACCAAATTTTAAGGTGAATGGCCAACGAGTGAAGTTGTACTTTGGTGAGGACACCTCTCAGGAGGTGATTCCATCCCTCACCACGTTCCCCATGAACTGAATTTGGGTCGAGTCAGGCTCGTGACTCGGTTATCAAAAACAAGCGCTCCTCGGGAGGCAGCCCGAGTATCTATCCCTTTAACCCCCTAAGTGTAGGGGAGGACCTATTTTGGTCGTTTGTGTTTGTGTGGTGATGTGCTTACAGGGATTACTGCAATCTTGGAAATCTTTGAAGAACCGTGCTCCCGTGTTATCCGAAATCCGGTTCTATCTCTCAACTATCGTGATTCAATTTTCTTCATACTCACATTTGAAATTGATCACTTTAGTCGTCTCTTCCTTAACTTGAGTTAACCAACGTGCACAATGTCATAAGTGTAGGGGAGACTTTTCCCACATGCTTAAACATTGAGGACAATGTTTATCTTAAGTGTAGGGGAGACTTCTATCGAAGTTTTAAGTGGACTTTTCCATGAAAATGCCTTCAATTAACCGGAAAATCCTATTTTTCAACATTTTTCAAATTTTTTTTCAACATTTTTCAAATTTTTTATTAACTTTGGCCATTTAGTTGTAATTTTTAAATTTTTATCGTTGCTTTCATATGTATATATCCCGCAATAAAGTCGAAAATATTAATAAATTGGTGTAGCTAGTTTCGAAATCTTAGATCTATTAGGCCCGTTGCGTTTATTTTGACTCAACCCGAATAGACTTACCCTAGTCTATTCTAGCTAGTATCCTTAACCATGTAGACCTTAATTGGTTTATTAGGCTAAGTATCCACGAGTCTCATTATTTGAGATTTTAAATTGTGGAGGACGAGAAATGATAGAGTCAATTATAAGTCGGTATTCTTGCGCAAGCTCACTTGGTGTAATTATTTGCCTATTCTCCCATCACTTGCTAATATTTATCTGCAATAAGTAAGGTCTTACGATTTGAAAAGTTACTTAGCTTCTAGCCCAAGATCGTTTAAAAGTTGCTCGGTAATGATAAGAGTTCATAGCCAAGGCATAACTTATGAAGCGGGGCGCGAAGATTGGCGAGTCCGAAAAGGCCCTAACAAGGCATGAGGATTCAATTTTATTGCCGAAGATCCAAAGTGATGTGAAAAGCATTATTCCTAAAGTCAATATGAAGGATCAAGACTCACGACGAAAAGCAATCAACTCCCGTAAAGATCATGGAGAAGTCTATCCGAAAAGACCCTAACAAGGTATGAGGATAAATAGATCCAAGTCCGAAAAGGAGGCGGATCATTGTATCTCAAAATCCCAAATAGAGATTGAAGAAATAATCATGAAGTCGTGGTCAACAAAGTTGGAGTACCCCTCAAAAGTCTCCAAGTGAAGAAACTCTATTATGATGAGAAGACCATTATCTCAAGAACGTCTCTCGAAGATATGAAGTATGAAGTACATGCCAAATATCGGCCCGAGAAAGGTCTCAAATCGTGAACCAAGTTATGCCAAGATATGAACTTTTTGATATCCCGAGAAGCAGTTTTAAGAGATTTTGTCCTTTAGCTAACTATTGATCAAATCGTCCTACTTTGTTTTCAGACCTAATAAACTATCGAAATAAGTCCAAATATGCATCTTCATGATCATTCTAAGACAAAAATAAAATATAAGAGATACACCTAGGAATAAGGGAGTTTAAGCATTTAATTAAGCCATGTGTGTAAGTGTTTGATTTACTAACTTATAATAACAATGATCTCGTTTTTAAGCTTAGTTTGGGGAACGTGAAACTTGAGGGTGATAAATCTTCGCAACACCAAAGCCCTAATGTAAGTCCTTGATTTCTTTACAAGTTATTTCCATTCTTTTGCTTACTTTAAAGTTTTAAGTTCTCTTAGTATTTTAATTGTTGTTTAGTAGAATTTAAATAAGGCCAAGGTTGATTAATTATGAGAAAAATGTAAAATTGCTTTATCACTAAGCATTGCATGAGGGCATGGCAATGGTTAAGTGTAGGGGATTTGATAGGTGTGTAAACACCCATCCTTTTACCACTTAATTCGGGCTAAAACAAGACCAAAACACGTATTTAATATCATTTGTTTGGAATTATGCGTGGTTTTTGTGTTTATCGTGATTTCAGAGCTGACCGGATGAATACTAAAGAAAACATGGGATTGCACGGGTTTTATCAAGGAAAAAGACTGAAGACGAAGTCTATTGTCCAAGAGATGCAAAAGATTTGAAGTCACTAGGCCTATTCGAAGATTTATTGAAGAAAAGGACTAAAGACGGAAGATTTTCATAAGTCGAAGAAACTCGAGTCTATTTAACGAAGAAATTAAAAGACGAGTTGGATTTAATCGACAACAAATCCCGAATCAGAATCGAAAACGTCAACTTTTCTGAAAAGACGAGAAGACAAGAAGAAAGGGAGAAAGCCCACTCACCAACCAACCATTAGGACTATAAATAGATTTTTCTTCACACATTAGGGAGTTAGTTTTCATTTTTCCTTTTTCCAGTTTCTTTGTAGTTCGTCCCATCACCAACTCCATTAGGGAGTTTGGTGATTTTCATCTTTTTCTTTTCATCTTGTAATCCTTAACCATTAATCTTGTTACTTTTACATTAATCAATCCATTCCATCTTTTCATTAATCTTGTTCTTCATCATCTCTTTTTGCAAGTTCTTGAGCTTTTATTTGATTCAAGTTTGGTATTAAAAAGTTGTTGATTTAGTGTTTTTATTGGTGGGATTTGTTCGTTATGGTATGTTAATGATTATTGGTTAGTTTGGTTAAACCTTTTTAAGTATTTGATTTGATTTTGGATTTTTGATTAAGTTTCCCGTTCGTGTCTGCTGTATCTGTTCTTCGTCCCAGATTTTCCGAATAGACATTTTAAGTTTGCTTTACTCGGAATATTTCAATTATTCCGAGTAGAGATTTTACTTCCTCTTTATTCGGAATATCCCAGATATTCCGAATAGCTCTATTTTCCGCATAGAAGTTCATCTTTCCGAATAGCCATTTTTGAATTTCCCTTATTCGGAACTTTGAGCATTCCGAATAGGGTTGTTTTAGTTTCTCTTACTCGGAACTTTTTGAGCATTCCGAATAGAACCAATTTTCCGAATAGGACTTTTCCCGTTTCCTTATTCGGAACTTTTTAATTATTCCGCATAGCCAATTTTTGTTTCCCTATTCGGAATATTTTTCCGAATAGCCGTTTTTTCCGCGTAGCCCTGATTTTTCCGAATGATCTTAATTTTCCGCATGAGACAATTTATTCCGAATAGAAGTGTTTTCCGAATAGACAGTATTTTCCGCATAGAGCTTTTTCCGAATCATACAATTTATTCCGCATAGAGCAACATTCCGCATAAGGGTTATTTTCAGCATAGGGCATTTTTCAGTAAGAGTATTTTTCTTATCATTTAACTGCTTTTATCTACTGTTTCCAGCTTTAATCTTTAATCTTTTATTCACTTATCTGTTTAATAGTCTAGAAAACCAAATCCACTTTTTGTCACCAAGAACAAATCATTCTACTTTTAACTGAGATCAATTCGAGAGGATATCGAGAAATCTGAACCTAGCAAAACCCGTGTATCAGCCTGCGTATCGAATATTTTGAGGTGATCGTCCGGATCACCAGTTCCATCATAGGTCTTGACACACGCCGGCATGCGACGTTTGGTGTCCTCAGAGTAGTTTCGTATACGGAGGGTGAATGGGTCTTCCCTGGGATCCGCCCATGGACGGGTGAGCCTAGGGTCATCCCATGGGTCACACCAAGGGCGGGAAAGATCCTCCGCTTCTGCCTCTCGATAATAAGGGCCCCCATAATACTCATCATTGTTTGGTGGTGGTAGAGGGGTACGCCTAGGTCGGCGACGTTTGGGCGGATGGTCATCCGAGTCCTCTCTTGATGGATCTGGAGACGGGGGTGGTGCCCCATCCCTTGGGTGAGGACCACTCTTTTGAGAAGAGCCAGGAGCCTTTTCCCAGTGTTCATCCTATCCCACACACTTGTGCGGCGAGCGGCTCTGGTCAGCTCTCGATCTGGTCGCTCGTTGAACCGTCGGAATTTTCTCCCCCTTCTCGAGACTGCTTTAGTTCCTGTATGAGGCGATCTCCTATGCGCTCGAACACATTCCTAGGTTGAGGAGTTTTCTCAAAGATGCTCTTCTCCTGAGGCCGGGTTTTCCTTTTCCTCTGATTTTGGGAAGAAGTGATTGGTTCGGTACTGCCAAAGTTGAGTCTAGATTGGAGGTTCCTCCCTAGATTCAGCCTTGATGCAATCCCTGGGACGATCCTATCAAAGTTCTGCGTGAGAACCCGAGTGAGATCCTCCTCGCTGAGTGGTTGGACTTCTACTTCCTCCTCAATCGATGGTCTGCGCGGCTCCTTGTTAGGAGGATTGGGCGCACTCCCTGGATCAGGGTTATCCAGGGTTGAAGTAGGTGGGGGTGTTATGGAGATCGTGCTCGTCACCCCCATGGACTGAAAACCACCGCGGTTGTTTGGCCCGCCCACTGGGCGGCTAGGGGATTGATTGGGGATGAGTATCCCTTCCCCTTGGGACTTCCGATTTCCAGGATTCGTGTTCCTGGGGTTAGCTTGAGGATGCCCCTTCGTCATTGGAGATTCAAGATGAGATTTCGCTCTAGCTTAGTGTAATGGGTCCCACGGATGGCGCCAACTTGTTGATGCAAAAGTTGGGTGATCCTTGCTTGACCCGAATTAGGCTTAATTCAGGTTGGCTGGGCTCCGGCTCCTGCACCAAGTGAACTGTTTGGTTGGGATCCTGCACACTAAACAACACGCGTTAGGCTTACCGTGGGAATGTTTCCCACGATTAGACTCCGGCGTGAGAGTAAGTAATCGGTTAGGGTTTATATCAGTTGAGAGTATAGAACGTAATACCTTTGTGGAACCCTTGGGGGTTCCTTTTATAGGTAGTATAGAACGTAATACCTTTGTGGAACCCTTGGGGGTTCCTTTTATAGGTAGTGAAACCCTAGTGGGGTTCCTTTTATAGAATTAGATTGATTGTTATCTTCTAATTATGGTGAGTGAATATCCTCTTCTTTGGGATGAATCATATTCAGAGATAGAATATGATTCTGTCTAACCTGTACCGGCCATGCCGGGCCGTGGGCCACACGCGTGTGTGCGGTTACTGTTCTTCCAAGCCCATAAGCTTAAATGACATTATTCCCACCCATCTGTGATGGGCCGGATACGGGTAGTACCCGTGGGCCGGGTTCCTGACCCGGCTGGGGACTATACGTCATCAATATCCATCTACTCACATAAGCTCATAACCACATAACCAAAAAAAGTACAAAACTCCATCCATTAAAATAATATAGTCAAACTATTGGAATACATAAATCCATAGTCTAGCTAAAACAGCATAGACTAAATCCAAAACGAAAACATAATCAGTTATAAGTCATGTCGCCCATAAGAGTGGAAACGGCTTAAAATCCTTCATATTCACCTACTCCTAATAACTCGAACCACCACATGATTCTTAGGGAACATGACTTAAACATCAAAAGAAAAATACTATACCTCAGGTACATAAAATAACCCAACAAAAGATAGAAACTACCATGTACCAAATTATGTACTATAATGTACAATTTAAGCAAAATACGACAATGACTAGCGTGGATGATTATGGTTCAACTAGCACTAGTCACACCCCGAAAAGAAAATAACACGTGGCTAAGTATGAACTACTATGGTTCAACCCATACTAGTCAAAACTTAACAAACATCGCAAGTAAAAATCAATAACATCCAGAAAACTTTAATTAATATAAAATGCACACATACTCCTATGATGCCTATATGTAGGGACCTTTAAGCTATAGACTAGGTTACTAGACTAGGCAACCTAATTCTCTATAACCTGGCTCTGATACCATTCTTTCACACCCCAACATGGCGGAATATGGGGCGCGACATATGTATATCATCACAACAATAGCGTGTCCATAGAGAGAACTATATGAATTAGAAATGTCATAAAAGGTGACACAAATGTCATGACAATATCTCATCAATGCAGGAGTCTAGGTAAGTAGGTAACAGTCCTACCTCTTACCCAAGACAAACAAATAACACAAACAAATCAACATATAGGTTCATAGTATCACATATTGTAACAAACAGAAAAATAAACTAAGAAGGAACGGGGATCTCCTTCTAAATCATTCCTACGCGACTCCAATCCTAGCCACATATGTTCTCACGCTTAACCACTTTATCACCTGAAAGAGACACTAAAACACGTCAACATAATGTTGGTGAGAGTCATAGGTTTAGACTCCAACCGAAAATAGATTATAATAAGCTGTTAATACAAGGTTTTTAGCCAAGTATGAAATAATTTCGTTGTTCCAATCTTTTCGAATTGATTACCAATTAAGAGTGCGACTCAATTGTCTTTTGGTGAAAAATAATGGTTTGTTTGATTACCTGATTTTAAACTAAAAACAAATAATTGTCGTTGAGTACAATGTAAATGATTAAAAACTTAACAAGTAAATTTAGAACTTAAGACTTTGTAAAACTTTTAAAACTTAAAAGCTCAAACTATCGGAATGCAACAAGTCCTTTCTATCGGAATGCACCAAAATTAGAACCATCAGAATAATTAATTCATTGCTATCGGAAAACAACACCATCGGAATATAAGAAGTGACAAATCTGTCGGAATGTTGTTCAATCGCAAAGTCCAGATCAGAATAAGGAAGAAAGCTATCGGAATACAAGTTGTCGCAATGTGTCAAACTAAAATTAGGCAGAGTTTCGTCACAAGGTAACCTTAAATCCTGTCGGAATATGCGATCGCAATGAGCGATCACAATCCCAGATCGGAATAAGGGGAAAAACCAAATGATCGCAAAGTAGAACCCTTAAGGGTTATTGCGATACAAACAATCTTCTCGTCGGAATGTTTAAATCCCCAATATTGCGATGAACACAAAACTTAATCCGAAAATGGAGATAAGCTGAAATTTCAATAAGCACGTACAATAATCTCACTTAACCGAATCTTAAAAAACTCAATACGCATAAATTTGGCAACTTTCAAAACTCCAAATAAGCAAACTTAATAAATCGAACCTTTTAAAAACACTAGACTTTTTAAGTAATCCGAAAATGCAATAAGCTATAAATATGAAATAAACCAATAAGCACAAAGAGCTTATAGCTTATATCGTATGAAATCTTAGATAGGAATAAAGAGATTAACTTTTTAAACACTAAAACATCAAAATCAAACACGAATTAAGAACTATTCGGATCAAAGATGAAGTTTCGGATCAAGGACAAAGCAAAATCAAGAAAGGTAGAAAGAGATAAAAGATTAAAAGCTGAAACTTGAACTTTTGATTAATGAAACTCAAATACAAAGATTAAAGAAAGCTTAATCTTGAAAGAAAGGATGAAGTTTTAGTGAGAGAAAGTTAAACACTTACTCTCTCTAAAATGAAAACTAAAACAAAGAAAAATAAAACTAGCTAATGACTAACACCCTCCTAATGTGTCATTAGGAGGGTATATATAGGGAGTGGGGAATGCATGTGTGCTTCCTTCTTTCTTTCTTTTCTTCTCGACTCGATCTAAATTCTTTGTCTTTCTCGACGTTGTCTCGGGATTTGTCGATGTAAATTGAACTTGTCTAGTAATTTTCCTCTTCTATTAGACTTGAGTTCTTCGACTTCATTAAACTTCCGTCTTTAGACTTTTTCTTCGATAAATCTTTAGAATAGGCCTTGGACTTCCGTTCTTTTTGCACTCTTGATCTTTTGACTTCGTCTTTTCTCGTTTTCTTCGATAAAAGCCCGTGAAAGCCCGTGTTTTCTTCCTTTTTCATCTTTTGGTCCTAAAACACAATAAAAACACAAACCACGCATAATTCTATCTTTTACGACATAAAATACATGTTTTGGTCTTGTTATTATTGGAAATGAGTGGTAAAAGGATAAGTGTTTTCACACTTATTAAATCCCCTACACTTGACCATTGCAATGCCCTCATGCAATGCATTAATTTTAAAGCACGGTTTACATTTTCCATCATAAATAAACTACCTTGGCCTTTATTAATTACTAAACATTTAAGGAAAATAAAAAGATAAAAACAAGTAAATAAATTAATGACTTACATTGGGTTTTGGCTGCCATGAACGTTTATCATCCTCAAGTTTGACGTTCCCCATACCAAGCTTAAAAACGAGATCATTGTTATTATAAGTTAGCAAACTAATCACGAATTCATGTGGGCCAATTATTTACTTAGACTCCCTTATTCCTAGATGTATCTCTTATATTTTATTTTTGTCTTGAATGATCACGAGGATGCATTGTTTGACTTATTTTGATAGTTATTTAGGCCGAAAATAAAGTGGGATGATTTAATCAATAGTTAGCTAAAGGACAAAATCTTTTAAAAATGCTTCTCGGGACCTCTTAAAGTTCATATCTTGGCATAACTCGCTTCACAATTTGAGACCTTTCTCGGACCGATCTTTGGCAGCGACTTCATACTTCGAATCTTTGAGAGACGTTCTTGAAATTATGGTCTTCTCTTCATAATAGGAATTTCTTCACTTGAAGTTTTGAGAGATTCTTCATCTTTGGACCACGACTTCTTTATTTTTCTCCAATCTTTATTTGGAACTTTGATATACAACGATCCGCCTCCTTTTAGGACTTGGATCTATTTATCCTCATACCTTGTTAGGGCCTTTTTGGATAGACTTCTCCATGATCTTTAGGGGAGTATTTTCTTTTCGTCGTGTGTCTCGATCCTTCATATTGATTTTTGATAAATGATTCTTCACATCACTTTTGGATCTTTAGCAACAGAATGTAGCCCTCATGCCTTGTTAGGGCCTTTTCGGACTCGCCAATCTTCGCAACCCGCTTCAATAAGTTATGCCTTGGCTATGAACTCTAATTAATACCGAGCAACTTTTAAACGATCTTGGGCTAGAAGCTAAGTAACTTTTCAAATCGTACGACCTTACTTATTGTAGATAAATTTATTAACAAGCAATGGGAGAAAAAGCTTATAATCAACTCACATAAATTCACGAAAGAATACCAAACTTATAATTGACTCTATCATCTCTCGTTCTCCACAATTTAAAATCTCAAGGAATGAGACTCGTGGATGCTTAGCAAATTAAATCAAATTTTTGGGTTTTCGAGTCATCTATAGGATCTTGCAAATTCTTAGACTTTTTCAAGTTTAGAAATCGCATTTTAAAGTTCCCTTGATAAACGACTCTCTAGGATCAATTATAGGAACTTGCGAAAAGTTCTTATTCTTAACCCGTGAGAGTTAAGACTTTCGCGTTTTAAAGTTCCCTATATAAAAGCCTAGCAAAACTTGACTTAAACACGTTAAGGATACTAGCAAGAGTAAACTTAGATAAGTAAACTCGGGTTGAGTCAAAATATTCACGACTTCGAAAAATTTAAAACCACTTTATTAAACTTTATTTTTAGCAAGGAAAGTAAATAACAATAACAAAGGAAAACTACAAGGCCAAAATAGATTAAAAATTTTGAAAAATGTCGAAAAATCAAATTTTTCGGTTAAAATGAGGGCAAATTCATGGAAAAGACCACTTACTTCGATAGAAGTCCCCCCTACACTTGATATAAACATTGTCCTCAATGTTTAAGCATGTGGGAGTAAATGATAGGTGTGAAAACACCCATCTTTTTACCACTTAATTACAATAATAACCAAGCCAAAACGTGTATTTTATGTCGTAAATGTTGGAATTATGCATGGTTTGTGTTTTTGTTGTGATTTAGGACGAAAAGGTGAAAAGTGGAGAAAACACGGGCATTCACGGGCTTTTATCAAAGAAAAGACGAAAGACGAAGTCAATAAATCAAGAGTGGAAAAAGAACGGAAGTCCAAGACCAATTCTGAAGATTTATTGAAGAAAAAGTCAAAAGACGGAAGTTTACTAAAAGCCAAAGAACTCAAGTCTAATTTATTGAAGAATTACAAGACGAGTTTGAAGAAATCCCGAGACAAAGTCATTAAAGTCAAAAGATTAAGAAGATTAAGGACTTAAATGTGCAATTAAGGAAAGAAGAAAGAAGGGAGGAAGCTTCCTAAGCACCTCCCTAATCTCCCTATATATAGTTCTCTTTCATTTCATTTGTAGTGGTTGGGTGGCTTGACAAACCACCACTTCCACCATTATCATACCTTGCTATTTAATTTCTTGCACTTTAAATTCTTGTATTGCACCTTTTAATTTCAAGTAAGTTTTATTGAATCTTTAACTTTTCTTGTTCAATCTCCTTCTACCTTTCTTGTTTGATTTGTTCTTCATCTTTATTGTTCATGTTCTTGATTTTTTTATGGTTTTGATTAAGTGGGTTTTGATTATTTTGGTTATGATTGTTGGTGTTATTGATTTGAATTGATTGGTTATCGTTAGTAGATCATTTGTGGTTGTGTCGGTTTAATCTTTTGGTTAATCTTGATTAGTTTTGGTTAAATTCGTGTTTTATTCCTTCTTCACTGTTCTTTCTGTTCATGTTGCCCAGATTCCGGATCAAGCGTTTTATTCCGAATCAGCATTTTTATTCCGTATCAATATTGTTCGTTTGGAATATCATTTATTCCGGACCAAGCTCCTTCGTTCGGAATATCAATTATTCCGGATCAAGCTCCTTCGTGCGGAATATCAATTATTCCGAATCAAGTCTTTGATCCGGAATATTTGATTATTCCGGATCAAGTCTTTCATCCAGAATATTGGTTATTCCGGATCAATCCTTTCATCCGGAATAATATTCCGGATCAAAATATTTATTCCGGATCAACTTCTTTTCTATTTTTATTCCGGAATAAACACTTTATTCCGAATCAAATAAGTTTATTCCGGATAAGTGACATATTCTGGATGAACTGTTTTATTCCGAATGAGTGTTTTCCAGTTTTTAGTTTTAAGCTTTACCTTTCCCGCCTTTTTCTTTATTTGCACTTTTACTTGTTTTCCTTTTAGTTTAAGTTTAAGTTTGCGTCATTTACCTTTATTGCTTTTAATTTCTCGTCATTTACTTTTCGCAAAGTTTTAATCTTTCAATGTTGTTTCTTTTTACCGTCTTTAATTTTATCTTTCCAAGTCTTTATTTTTCATTAGTTTTAGACAACGACCATTCCCTTTTTATTCCACCAAGAACAACTAATCTCTTGCACTTAACCAGTTATCAATTCGAAGAGATACCGAGAAACGAACTTTTCAACCTAGAAAAATCTCTACATTAAAATGGCGTCGCTGCCGACTCTTTTCATGAGGATTAATGGTTTTTTGTGAGAGACACGTTGGCTTTTGGGATCCGTTCACTCGTGAACGTTATTTTTCGTGTCAAAAATTTTCAAAAATCCAAAAACATTTGAAAAATCATAAAAAGCATTTCTTTTTCAAAGTTTTGCACCAAAAATATTCTTCTTGCTTATCTATCTTTCTTTATGGATTCTTATGTCCATTGCATCGCGTGTGGGAGACGATTATACGGGAACGACTCTTGTCAATGGTGTACATGTGAACGGTGCGGAAACGATATCGACAACATACAATTCGGATTTTGTCCCTTGTGCAACTCGACTAATTCGTCCTTTTTGAATCCACCTCTTGTTCCCCCGTGCATCTATTGTGGAAGCGATTCTCATTGGCATGTTTCGTGCCCGGTTCGATACCCGTATGGTCACAAGCAAGAACCGGGGTACAATTATGACATTGATAATAGCTATCCACAAGACGCACCCAGTCTTTCTCCTTACCCGTTTTGCAACAACTGTGGGGGTTCTCATGATACCTCTTATTGTCAACCAATGAATTATTATGAGCAAAATCCGTGTCTTCAGTTTTCTTCACCAATGGATTATTATGAACCAAATCCGTGTTCTAATTCTTCTCAACCGATGAACTACTATGAGCCACACCCATGCTATAATTCAGGTTTTCAACATTTGGAGCCCCCACATCACACCCTCAATCATCAATCCTCTCAGCAAATTAGTCTTGATCAACAACTAACTTCTTTGAATGGCATTCTAGCAAGTATAGCTCAACTCCGAGCTGACTTGCATCAGGAAAGGCAACCGTTGCTTGATGTGGACGAAACCTTGAAAACCACTGACACCTTTTTGAGCCAATTTAGTCGTTTTCCCTTCTTTTCTAAACCTAAATGTTTAATTACAGCGTGGGATAGAATTGGTAAAATTGAACATACTCGGGGAGATGAACAACAAATGTTGCTTCATGAGCTTCTTAAAGATGTGGACGTTATCAAGGAAGAGTTAGCCGACTACGTCACTCCTAACTGGACTCGTCCCATCTATTATGATGATGACGACGACGATGATGTCTACACTTTCATCCAATCTTTTGAAGTTGCTACTCCTACTCTCGATATTCCTACTGCGTCTATGGATCTAGATTCGTTGAATGAGCTTAGTGATGTTGGTCTCGACAAATTATTTGATGATGAGGTTTGTGACTTACCTGCTATGGAGCTTCAGGACGACGTTGCTTTCACGCAAGAGGTCGATCCAAATGATGACGATTCTTCTCCCCGCTATGAGAATTTCACTTTTGAAACTTCTCAATCTCCACCGGGAGATGCGGGCGATGACGATTTATTCTCTCCGGCTTACGAGAAGTTCACCGATGAACTTGATCTTGTGGAAGAGGTGGAAGACGTGCTTCTTCGCGATATATTACGGAAAGTGCACCTTCTTATTGCTCAAATCGAAGAGTTGACTTCTCCTCCTCTCTCCGAGTCTTTGCCTCCATCTATTCCTCCCGTTGAAGATAATGACCCATTGCTGGAAGAAATCGACATTCACTCCATACCTCAAGGTATTGATGATAATGATACGGAGGGGGATATTATTTTTGATAATTTGCTGCAGGAAGGTATTGTCCCAAGTCCCCCTCCTGAGCACCTTTCATCCTCCTCTTTAGCCACTATCACGGAGGATGAGTGCTTTGACCCGGGAGGTGACATTGATTATGTTATCATTGATAACATTATAGTTTTGCCGAGTGCTCAGCATCCATTGTCTTTAGGGGAGGACAATGTGCTTACGTTACCCACCCCACCTCCCGTGGACCTTGATTTCACATACTTTTCATATGTTGAAAGGACCTTTCTCCCATTCAAGACTTATTCCCCCGCCTCTCCTTTGTTGATGTCAACCGGGAACGAGGACAAGGTCTTTGATCCCGGTATTACATTCGAGGCTTCCCCATGGACAATTTAATTCGGGGACGAGTCAGGCTCGTGACTCGGTTAATATAAACAATCGCTTTTTGGGAGGCAACCCAATTATCTATCTTTCCTGTTTTCACCATAAGTGTAGGGGGAGCCCCGTGTTGTTTCTTGTTTTATTTCTTATCATGTGCAAGGATTAGAGCTTCAACGACACACTCTTGATGACTTTTTGATGAACCGTGATTCCGCGTTCCCTTCTTCCCGGTTCTATCCTAAACTCTTTTCGATTCACTATTTTATATTTCTCAATATTAAAATAGGAATCTCTTTAGTTGTCTCTTTCTTCGCGAGATTTAAACAAAGTGCACAATGTCCTAAGTGTAGGGGAGTTTCCTCCCACATGCTTAAACATTGAGGACAATGTTTATATCAAGTGTAGGGGGACTTCTATCGAAGTTAAGTGGCCTTTTCCTTGTATTTGTCCTCATTTTAACCGGTAAATATATTTTTCGACATTTTTCAAAATTTTTGATCTATTTTGGCCTATTAGTTTTTACCTTTGTATAGTTATTTTATTTCCTTATTAGAATAAATTTTTAATAAAGTGGTTTTAATTTTCAAAGTCGTGAATATTTTGACTCAACCCGAGTTTACTTATCTAAGTTTACTCTAGCTAGTATCCTTAACGTGTTTAAGTCAAGTTTTGCTAGGCTTTTATATAGGGAGCTATAAAACGCGAAAGTCTTAACTCTCACGGGTTAAGAACAAGAACTTTTCGCAAGTTCCTATAATTGATCCTAGAGAGTCGTTTATCAAGGGAACTTTAAAATGCGATTTCTAAACTTGAAAGAGTTTAAGAATTTGCAAGATCCTATAGACGACTCAAAAAACCCAAAACTTTGATTTAATAGGCTAAGCATCCACGAGTCTCATTCCTTGAGATTTTAAACTGTGGAGAACGAGAGATGATAGAGTCAATTATAAGTTTGGTATCCTTTCGTGAATTTATGTGAGTTAATTATAAGCCTATTCTCCCATCGCTTGCTAATAAATTTTATCGACAATAAATAAGGTTGTACGATTTGAAAAGTTACTTAGCTTCTAGCCCAAGATCGTTTAAAAGTTGCTCGGTATGGATTAGAGTTCATAGCCAAGGCATAACTTATTGAAGCGGGATGCGAAGATTGGCGAGTCCGAAAAGGCCCTAACAAGGCATGAGGGCTACATTTTGTTGCTAAAGATCCAAAAGTGTTGTGAAGAATCATTTATCAAAGATCAATATGAAGGATCGAGACACACGACGAAAAGCAAGAACTCCCCAAAAGTCATGGAGAAGTCTATCCGAAAATACCCTAGCAAGGTATGAGGATAAATAGATCCAAGTCCTAAAAGGAGGCGGATCGTTGTATATCAAAGTCCAAAATAAAGATTGGAGAAAAATGAAAGAAGTCGTGGTCCAAATATGAAGAATCTCTCAAAACTTCAAGTGAAGAAATTCCTATTACGAAGAGAAGGCCATTATTTCATGAACGTCTCTCAAAGATTTGAAGTATGAAGTCGCTGCCAAATATCGGTCCGAGAAAGGTCTCAAATCACGAAACGAGTTATGCCAAGATATGAACTTTATGAGGTCCCGAGAAGCAGTTTTAAAAGATTTTGTCCTTTAGCTAACTATTGATTAAATCGTCCCACTTTATTTTCAGCCTAAATAACTATCGAAATAAGTCAACAATACATCCTCGTGATCATTCAAGACACAATAAAATATAAGAGATACACCTAGGAATAAGGGAGTCTAAGTGAATAATTGGCCCACATGAGTTCGTGTTAGTTTGCTAACTTATAATAACAATGATCTCGTTTTTAAGCTTGATTTGGAGAAAGTGAAAACTTGAGGATGATGATCATTCACAACATTTCCAAAACCCTAAGGTATGTTTATGATTTCTTTACTTTCTTCCTTTGAATGTTTATAATTTTCTATCTCTTTAATAAAGGCCAAGGTGGATTGATTATGATGAAAAGTGTAATCGTGCTTTGTAACTAATGCATTGCATGAGGACATTGCAATGGTCAAGTGTAGGGGATTTGATAGGTGTGAAAACACCCATCTTTTTACCACTTAATTACAATAATAACCAAGCTAAAACGTGTATTTTATGTCATAAATGTCGGAATTATGCGTGGTTTGTGTTTTTGTTGTGATTTAGGACGAAAAGGTGAAAAGTGGAGAAAACACGGGCATTCACGGGCTTTTATCGAAGAAAAGATGAAAGACGAACTCAATAAATAAAGAGTGGAAAAAGAACGGAAGTCCAAGACCAATTCTGAAGATTTATCGAAGAAAAAGTCAAAAGACGGAAGTTTACTAAAAGCCAAAGAACTCAAGTCTAATTTATTGAAGAATTACAAGACGAGTTTGAAGATCCCGAGACAAAGTCATTAAAGTCAAAAGATTAAGAAGATTAAGGACTTAAATGTGCAATTAAGGAAAGAAGAAAGAAGGGAGGAAGCTTCCTAAGCACCTCCCTAATCTCCCTATATATAGTTTTCTTTCATTTCATTTGTAGTGGTTGGGTGGCTTGACAAACCACCACTTCCACCATTTTCATACCTTGCTATTTAATTTCTTGCACTTTAAATTCTTGTATTGCACCTTTTAATTTCAAGTAAGTTTTATTGAATCTTTAACTTTTCTTGTTCAATCTCCTTCTACCTTTCTTGTTTGATTTATTCTTCATCTTTATTGTTCATGTTCTTGATTTTTTTATGGTTTTGATTAAGTGGGTTTTGATTATTTTGGTTATGATTGTTGGTGTTATTGACTTGAATTGATTGGTTATTGTTAGTAGATCATTTGTGGTTGTGTTGGTTTAATCTTTTGGTTAATCTTGATTAGTTTTGGTTAAATTCGTGTTCTATTCCTTTTTCACTGTTCTTTCTGTTCATGTTGCCCAGATTCCGGATCAAGCCTTTTATTCCGAATCAGCATTTTTATTCCGTATCAATATTTATCGTTCGGAATATCATTTATTCCGGATCAAGCTCCTTCGTTCGGAATATCAATTATTCCAGATCAAGCTCCTTCGTGCGGAATATCAATTATTCCGGATCAAGTCTTTGACTGGAGTATTTGATTATTCCGGATCAAGTCTTTCATCCGGAATATTGGTTATTCCGGATCAAGCCTTTCATCCGGAATAATATTCCGGATCAACTTCTTTTCTATTTTTATTCCGGATCAAACACTTTATTCCGAATCAAATAAGTTTATTCCGGATAAGTGACATATTCCGGATGAACTGTTTTATTCCGAATGAGTGTTTTCCAGTTTTTAGTTTTAAGCTCTACTTTTCCTGCCTTTTTCTTTATTTGCAATTTTACTTGTTTTCCTTTTAGTTTAAGTTTAAGTTTGCGTCATTTACCTTTATTGCTTTTAATTTCTCGTCATTTACTTTTCGCAAAGTTTTAATCTTTCATTGTTGTTTCTTTTTACCGTCTTTAATTTTATCTTTCCAAGTCTTCATTTTTCATTAGTTTTAGATAACGACCATTCCCTTTTTATTCCACCAAGAACAACTAATCTCTTGCACTTAACCAGTTATCAATTCGAAGAGATACCGAGAAACGAACTTTTCAACCTAGAAAAATCTCTACATTAGTAAACTCCCCTACACTTATGACATTGTGTACTTTGTTTAAATCTTGCTAAGGAAAGGACAACTATAGTGATTTCAATGTGAACATATAAGATATGAAATATTGAATCACGACAGTTTAGGATAGAACCAGGAAGATGGGAACACGGAATCACGGGTCGTTAAAAGTCATCAAGAATGGATCTTTGAAAGCTCGAATCCTTGCACATGATAAGAAAGAAGACAACAAACACATACGGGGCTCCCTCCTACACTTATTATGAAATTGGTAAAGGATAGATCACGGGTTGCCTCCCGAGAAGCGCTTGTTTTTGTTCACCGAGTCACGAGCCTGACTCGACCCAAAACTAGTTCATGGGAAACGTGGTGAGGGATGGAATCATCTCATGAGAGATGTCCTCACCAAAGTACAACTTCACGCGTTGGCCATTCACCTTAAAATTGGGCCCATTTGGCTGAGAAAGCTCAATGGTGCCATATGGGAAGACTTTGGCGACGGTGAATGGACCAGACCAGCGGCTCTTCAACTTTCCTGAGAAGACCTTCAACCGAGAGTTAAAAAGTAAGACTTGATCACCAACGTGGAACTCTCGGTTCTTAATCCTTGCATCATGGATCATCTTGGTCTTCTCCTTGTAGATCAACGAGTTCTCATAAGCTACATTCCTTAGTTCGTTGAGCTCGTTGAGTTGAATCTTCCGAAGATCGCCGGCTTTGTTGATGTCGAAGTTGGCCCACTTCAAGGCCTAGTATGCCTTATGTTCCAGCTCGACAGGAAGGTGGCATGCTTTCCCGTACACAAGACGATAAAGTGTACAACCAATCGGGGTCTTATAAGCAGTACGGAAAGCCCACAGAGCATCATCTAACTTATCGGCCCACGCGGCACGATGCTTTCCCACAGTACGTTCCAGAATTCGCTTCAATCCACGGTTGGAAATCTCGGCTTGACCATTGGTTTGGGGATGATAGGCGTTGGAAAGACGGTGATTGACACCATACTTAGCCATGACTCTTGCAAATTGATCATTGCAAAAATGATTCTCGCGGTCACTGATTATAGCACGAGGAACACCGAATCGAGCAAAAAGTTGCTTCAGAAAGTTCACAACCACCCTCGCATCGTTCGTAGGGAGAGCCTTAGCTTAAACCCATTTGGATACGTAGCCAACGGCTACGAGGATGTACTTGTTCCCTTTAGATGATGGAAATGGCCCCATAAAGTCGATGCCCCATACATCTAAGATTTCACATTCTTGTATGAAATTTTGAGGCATCTCATCTTTATGTGTGATCTTGCCTTGGCGTTGGCAATCATCACAATTTTTAACCATCTCGTGAGCATCACGATAAAGGGTGGACCAATAGAATCCCGAATCAAACACTTTCTTCGCGGTGTAGTTAGGACCAAAGTGACCACCGGTGGGTCCTTTATGGCAAGCTTCGAGAATGTCTAAAGCTGCGGGTCCATCAACACACCGACGAATAATCAGATCAGCACATTGCTTGAATAGATAAGGGTCATCCCAAAAGTAAGTCTTAACATCTTTAAAGAACTTCTTCTTTTGTTGGGATGTTAACCCTTCGATGAGAATACCACCCGCTAAGTAGTTTGCAATGTTCGCAAACCACGGGGTGTCATCAAGATTGGAATTTATAGACATTAAGGCCTCAAGGGGAAAAGAGTCATTGATCTCTTGATTCGGATGATCCCCTTGATAAGGATCCTCAAGTCGACTTAGATGATCCGCGGCTAGGTTTTCGGCTCCCTTTTTGTCACGAATTTCAATGTTGAATTCTTGAAAGAGCAAAACCCAACGAAGAAGTCTTGGCTTAGAATCTTGTTTAGTTAACAAGTACTTCAACGCGGAATGATCGGTGTACACGATTGTGGTGGAAAGGACAAGATAGGGGCAAAACTTCTCAAAAGCATACACTACAGCTAAAAGCTCTTTTTCGGTAGTGGTATAATGCAATTGAGCCCCCGTCATTGTCTTGCTAGCATAATGGATTGGCTGGAAGTGTTTGTTCACTCTTTGACCCAAAGCCGCTCCAATAGCAAAGTCGCTAGCATCACACATCAATTCAAAAGGTAGCTCCCAATTAGGGGTAACCAAGACCGGTGCCTTAGTCAGCTTATCCTTAAGAAGATTGAAGGAATCAAGACACTCTTTGGAAAAGATGAAAGGAGTATCTTTTTCCAAGAGGTGGGTCATCGGGCGAGCGATTTTAGAAAAATCTTGAATGAATCGACGATAGAAGCCCGCATGACCAAGGAAACTTCTCACACCCTTCACGGTTGAAGGTGGAGGTAATTTGGCTACGACATCCACTTTAGCACGGTCCACTTCAAGATCGGATTTATAGATTTTATGTCCAAGCACAATGCCTTCTTTTACCATGAAATGGCATTTTTCCTAATTTAGAACAAGGCGAGTGTCTTCACACCGCTTAAGCATGCGTTCCAAATTGGCTAGGCAAGTAGAGAAAGAATCACCATAGACCGAGAAATCATCCATGAAGACTTCCATAGTGTCTTCAACCATGTCATGGAAGATAGCCATCATACACCTTTGGAAAGTCCCAGGAGCATTGCATCAGCCGAAAGGCATTCTTTTGTAAGCAAATGTTCCATAAGGACAAGTGAATGTGGTTTTCTCTTGGTCTTGGGAATCGATGGGTATTTGAAAATACCCGGAGAAACCGTCTAAGAAGCAGGAATAGTCATTACCCGCTAGATGTTAAAGCATTTGGTCCATGAAAGGAAGGGGAAAATGATCCTTTCATAGCATCTTTGAGTTTGCGATAGTCTATACAAACTCTCCACCCTGTAACGAGACGAGTAGGAATCAACTCGTTGTTTTCATTAGGCACAATGGTGATTCCGCCTTTCTTAGGCACACAATGGACGGGACTAACCCATGGTGAATCCGAGATAGGGTAGATCATTCCCGCATCAAGAAGTTTGATAACCTCTTTTTTGATAACGTCATGGATCTTGGGATTCACCCTTCGTTGGCTTTGAATAGTGGGTTTAAAATCGTCCTCCATGAGAATTTTATGTGTGCAAAAGTGAGGATCAATTCCACGAATATCAGAGATTTTCCAAGCAATCGCTTTCTTGTGATTCTTCAGCACGGCGATAAGTCGAGATTTTTATTCCTCTTTCAAGTCCTTTGCGATAATGACGGGTGACTTCTTGTTGTCTTCAAGGAAAACGTACTGAAGATGAGAAGGTAGGTCCTTAAGCTCTAAATCCGAAGGATTTTCGATGGAAGGCGTAGTCAAATTCGGTTCATCGATAGAGATATCCTTAGGAGATGGTGGATAAATATGGTCCTCATTGAGAAGTTTCTCAGTGGTACGAATGTCTTCATCCCAATTGGAGGGAGAATCGTCATATGTTAAGTCCACATCTCCCAAAGTTTCTTCAAATTCTTTCAAAATGAAGTCACTTTCTCCAAATGAAGTTAGTGATGGAGCAATAGAGGCAAAGGTCTCAACAATGGGTAGAGAAGAAGAACCACTTTTACAAGCGTCTTTGAACTGTTCTTCACAAGCCTCATCAAGAACGTCAATGAAATTAACACTCTCGTGTTCAGAAGGCTGCTTAGAAAGTTTACCCATGTTGAAGACGATTTTATCGTCACCAACTCTCATGATTAATTCGCCTGCGGCTCATCAATGAGAGTGCGACCGGTCCTAAAGAATGGACGTCCAACGATTAATGGAACACGAGGGTCCATCTCGTAGTCAACGACAACGAAATCCACTGGAAAGGTGAATTTGTCGACACCGACGAAGACATCTTCGACTATCCCCACTGGATAAGCAACCGTACGGTTGGCTAATTCCAAAGTCATTCGTGTGAGGACTAGCTCGGGTAGAGACAATTGTTTCCAAATGCTTAAAGGCATTAAGTTTATACTAGCACCTAGATCGGCTAGGGCTATACAATTCTCTACCCCAGGGAAGTTGCAAGGAATCAAGAAACGACCCGGATCACCAAGTTTGGTTGGTAATTTCCTTAAGAGGACTGCAGAGCAATTCTCATTAAGTTGGGTCTGAGCGATATCAAGGAGTTTCTCCTTATCACTAAGAAGATCTTTAAACATTTTAGCGTATTTCAGCATGTGAGCGAGAGCCTCAGCAAAGGAGATATTAGAAATCAGTTGTTTAACATTTTGAGAAAGTTAGAAACCTGAATATCATCCTTGTTCTTCAATTTCTCTTTCCTCAACCTTGAGGGATAAGGTATATTGGGTTGAGATGAAGGCTTCGGAATGGAATTCTCACTTACATCCGTGGGTGGTGGAGGGGCGGAAGTAGAAGGTGGTGGTATTGGAGAAGGGGACTTGTTTTCCTTTGTCACAATCACCGGTGTAGGTGTAGGAATCTCGGGTTCCTTTAAACCTTTGCCACTGCGAGTGGTGATTTCTTTCATCTCCCCTCTTGGATTAGCAACGGTGTTACTCGAAAGAGAACCCGAACCAGAGGTTTGATTACTTGGGAAAAAACTAGCCATCATGTCCCTTAAGTTATTCGTTTGATTGTTCATAGAGTTTCTCATGTCGGCTTGTAGAGCATTCCCTTGTTTGGCCATGTCATTCCTTAGCTCAGCCTGAATATCGTTCCCTTGTTTTGCCATGTCACCCTTCAAGTTAATGAATTGGCTTTGAAGATTCGTCACCATCTCTCTATTGGTCCTCATGTAAGTTTCGAGGTCTTGGTTCAATGTCGTGGGTTGGTTGAGAGGTGGGGCTTGGTAAGCTGAATTATTTCCTTGAGGTGGATATGGGTTTCTTTGGGATTGAAATTGATTGGTAGCTCGAGGTTTACTTTGATTGTTGCGGTTGAAATTATTTTGGTTTTGGTTTTGAGGAGAAAAACCGGGTGGAGATAGATAGTTGTTGGAACGATAACTTAGCAAGTTACGGTCTCCTTGAGGTCGTGCTTGGTAGCCTCCTGTAGCAAAGTTACCATTAGCGGCGTACACATTTTCTGGATTGTCAAGAGTAGAAGGACAATCGATGTACGAATGAGAACCCCCGCAAATCTCACAAGAAGGTGCAATAGCTTTGGCTTGTTGAAATTGGTTTGTAGCCATGGTTAAGAAGTTTTTGTTCATCTCAGCTATTTGGCGAGTATGTTCGGTGAGTTATGGGTTAGATGATGTAGAAGAAATATTGGCCCTCTGATTATTCCTTGAAGATGCAGATGAATCCCAATTTTTGTGGTGAGTGGTCATGTTCTCTATCAGCTCTCTACACTCCTCAGGTCGTCTCTTCATGAATGTAACACCGGCGGCAGCATTAATCGTATCACGATCATGAAAAGTTAGACCATTATAGAAAGTATCAATCAAAGTAACGGGGAGCATGTTATGGTTTGGACAACGGTCGATCAAGACATTATAGCGTTCCCAAGCATCGAAAAGCGACTCATTAGGTTCTTGTGTGAATCCACTGATTTGGTTGCGAAGACTAGTGACCATGGATGGTGGAAAATAATGCGACAAAAATTTTTGAGTCATGTCATCCCATGTTTGAATTGAGTTTTTGGGGAGACGATCAAACCATTTTTCGGCATGATGGGATAAAGTGTGTGGAAAAAGGTGAAGGCGAAGAAAATCCATGGAAGTACTGGGTAGTTTCATGCTTTGAGTGACGGTAATGAACTTGTCTAGATGTTTGTTGGCATCATTATCCGGTAATCCGCTAAATGGGCAAGCGTTTTGAACTTGCTGGATCATGTGATGCTTCAACGAAAATTCAGGAGCCGTGATTTGCATCGGCGCAATCGGTCCTCCGCGTCCGTTCATGGTGGGTTGACACAGTTCCTCCATTGTTCGTAAATCGGTTGGGGGAACATTGTTGTTGTTGTTATTGTTATTCAAATTGGGTAGAGGTGGGTTGTTATTGTTGTTATGCACACCAGCCATATCTAAATCCTCACGAGTCTCAGGCTCAGAATAATTTGAAGATCTAGTACGCATACACCTTCAAAAGAAAAAGATACAGAAAGAATATATATATAATCTTTTTGGTGCAAAACCTTTGGAAAAGAATTGCTTTTTATGATTTTTTAATGTTTTTGTATTTTTGAAATTATTATATTTTTATGGATTTTTGAGAATTTTTATTCAAGGAAAATAACGTTCCTAAAAGAACGGATCCCAAAATTCAACGCGTCTCTCACTAAAAACCGTTAATCGTCACGAAAAGAGCCGGCAGCGGCGCCATTTAATACAAGGTTTTTAGCCAAGTATGAGATAATTTCGTTGTTCCAATCTTTTCGAATTGATTACCAATTAAGAGTGCGACTCAATTGTCTTTTGGTGAAAAATAATTTGGTTTGTTTGATTACCTAATTTTAAACTAAAAGCAAATAATTGTCGTTGAGTACAATGTAAATGATTAAAAACTTAACAAGTAAATTTAGAACTTAAGACTTTATAAAACTTTTAAAACTTAAAAGCTCAAACTATCGGAATGCAACAAGTCCTTTCTATCGGAATGCACCAAAATTAACCATCGGAATAATTAATTCATTGCTATCGGAAAACAACACCATCAGAATGTAAGAAGTGAGAAATCTGTCGCAGTGTTGTCAATCGCAAAGTCCAGATCGGAATAAGGGAGAAAGCTATCGGAATACAAGTTGTCGCAATGTGTCAAACTAAAATCGGACGAGTTTCATCACAAGGTAACCTTAAATCCCGTCAGAATATGCGATCGCAATGAGCGATCGCAATCCTAGATCGGAATAAGGGGAAAAACCAAGTTATCGCAAAGTATAACCCTTAAGGGTTATTGCGATACAAACAATCTTCTCGTCGGAATGTTTAAATCCCCAATATTGCGATGAACACAAAACTTAATTCGAAAATGGAGATAAGCTGAAATTTCAATAAGCACGTACAATAAGCTCACTTAACCGAATCTTAAACAACTCAATAAGCATAAATTTGGCAACTTTCAAATCTCCAAATAAGCAAACTTAATAAATCGAACCTTTTAAAAACACTAGACTTTTAAAGTAATTCGAAAATGCAATAAGCTATAAATATGAAATAAACCAATAAGTACAAAGAGCTTATAGCTTATACCGTATGAAATCTTAGATAGGAATAAAGAGATTAACTTTTTAAACACTAAAACATCAAAATCAAACACGAATTAAGAACTATTCGGATCAAAGATGAAGTTTCGGATCAAGGAGAAAGCAAAATCAAGAAAGGTAGAAAGAGATAAAAGATTAAAAGCTGAAACTTGAACTTTTGATTTATGAAACTCAAATACAAAGATTAAAGAAAGCTTAATCTTGAAAGAAAGGATGAAGTTTTAGTGAGAGAAAGTTAAACACTTTCTCTCTCTAAAATGAAAACTACAAAGAAAAATAAAACTAGCTAATGACTAACACCCTCCTAATGTGTCATTAGGAGGGTATATAGGGAGTGGGGAATGCATGTGTGCTTCCTTCTTTCTTTCTTTTCTTCTCGACTCGCTCTAAATTCTTTGTCTTTCTCGACGTTGTCTTAGGATTTGTCGATGTAAATTGAACTTGTCTAGAAATTTTCCTCTTCTATTAGACTTGAGTTCTTCGACTTCATTAAACTTCCGTCTTTAGACTTTTTCTTCGATAAATCTTCAGAATAGGCCTTGGACTTCCGTTCTTTTTGCACTCTTGATCTTTTGACTTCGTCTTTTCTCGTTTTCTTCGATAAAAGCCCGTGAAAGCCCGTGCTTTCTTCCTTTTTCATCTTTCTAAAACACAATAAAAACACAAACCACGCATAATTCCAACTTTTACGACATAAAATACACGTTTTGGTCTTGTTATTATTGGAAATGAGTGGTAAAAGGATAAGTGTTTTCACACTTATTAGCTGTGAACAACCATAAACCACTAAACATATGGACAATGTGCTACAAGTATGCATTAACAACTAACATTTAAGATCAATCATTCCAAACCAAATCCAAGGCTCCCAGCCTTACCAAACACCATGGTACCATAGGCGCCCATACACCTATGTACCAATCCCACGGCCCTGCCTTGTCATTATCCATTGGTCCCATAGATGCTCACACATCTATGTACCTCCCCAAGGCCCCGCCTTGTCAACATCCCCTTGGTACCAAGTCAAACCACAATAACTGAGATGGTACGTGTCCCCCGATCCAAATCATAAACACAATCAAGAATCACATAGCAGTTAATCACATAAGTGCACACACAAGTTCATCGCAAACCATAAAAACATTCATAGCATTAGTTACAAAACCATACAGTGTCTCTTCCATCCTATCTGGAAGTGAAAATCCTTAAAAGACATAGGACTATGAAACTCACCTGATTGAGCTTCTCTAAAAATCTGCGCACTAGCAAAAAGCTAACAAACAAAAGCACACAATTAAAACATGAACCAAACACTAAGATGGCTCATCAACCCATGATGGACAGCTAACCTTCTCCCATATATATACCTCATTTATATGATCTAACCATCTCATTACACCCCTCTATTAAGCCCTTAACTTAGTTTACTTCATAACCCGTCTTGTTAACATTTTTCCCAAAACAGTCCCGGTTTTTAGGTCTCCAAACTATAAGCCAAACACCCACCTAACCATACCCATGATCTCTGTAAAGGAAACCCTATGCCCTTACATATATCAGCTAACTCTTACCTTTTGCCCCAACCTTAAAGCTACTGTTAAGGCCCCGATATATATATATATATATATATATATACTTCTGTCTATCCGGATTTTACTGATTTTGAACATACAAAAAGTTTGTTATGATTAGGGGGTCTTACCCTAACCCATTTGCTTAGACACCCTTCAAGTATCTTATTTAATATATAAACCAACTACCATGATCATTAGAGGGCTCAAGTGTACTCCTAAGTACCCCAATCACCTTAAAACATTAAATTAAACCCGACTGATTTCAAAACTGTTTTGAACTCCGACTGTTTAACCTGTATTTGACCCACCTTCCTACCTCCAATTTAGTTCTCGTTTCTTGTATTTGAAATCCACTTCAAATACCTATTCAGGGATACTTGGATCTCAAAATAAGGGTTTGTAAAACTCTAGATATGATCAAAATAAGTGACATAAAATTTTGCCCAGTTTTTAAAAACGAATTTAACACAATTAGCTTAATTAATAACCATCACCATGTATGCTTATTATCTCTAATTAATCTAATCATGTTTATACCATTATAATACATAATTCATAATTAACTTAACCCTAGATCCATCATGTATTGATCGTAAGAGAATTAAAAACAATTTAATTAAAAAGTGTATTGAAGATTTTACCTTATAATTTTTGAAAGAAGAAAAATTAATGAAGAACC
This sequence comes from Glebionis coronaria, assembly GCA_025667525.1. NCBI lineage: Eukaryota > Viridiplantae > Streptophyta > Magnoliopsida > Asterales > Asteraceae > Glebionis > Glebionis coronaria. Next base: position 169,768,947 of record CM046875.1, read on the forward strand.
CTAAATAGACTCCATTGATTTCGACTTAAGCTTGATCTCCAGAGGATTATGATGTGTTTTTAGTTAATAAAAAGTCTTTATATAATTTCCTAACAAGTCCTTGGCCCATTACAAAAGTCAGGTTCCCTTTTTTTTCCTTTTTTCCCTTTTCTTTCTTTTTAATCGGCCTAAACCGACTTTAACATTTTTTTTTTCTTTTTATTACTTATTATTATGTTATTAATAATACCTTAATTTATTTCAGCTCCTAAAGCCTCTGAAACCTTAAAACCGTAAAAACTAGTCAATTTTACGCGTATACCGAAAAACGTAAAATATACGGTTTTAAAAAAATCTTAAATTTTGAAATAAACTTTATAACTAAGTCCTAAATAACTTAAAACCATACCCAAAAATACTCACATGACTAAACACCTTACCCGAGACCTCTAAATGCTAAACCCCAAATCGTAAAAAAAATACGATTTACTATAATACTTATATGTATACGTAAAACACCAAAATAACACCATTTCATTTCATAGTCACTAATTTGTGAGCTCATGAAAATGAAATAACCGTTACTCGATTTACTTATGAGTACTTTATACCCATATACGATATCCACATTTACCTCGTTCACGCAAAATAAACATGTAAACACGTAAATCACATAGTCACACATAAATTAACCTTAAAATAAGACCAAGTGACGAACCTCAAAACCACGGTTGTCACATCATTGGTCTAGATTCCTCTAATCCAAATTTCTTTAGCATTTCTTTAACGTACTTAGATTGATTAAAGAAAATACCATCGTCCATTTGTTTAATTTGGAGTCTTAAAAAGAGGTTAAGTTATCCCATCATGCTCATTTCAAACTCGTCATGCATGATTTTGGAAAAGTCATCACATAAACTTTGACAAGTTGAACCAAATATAATGTCATCAACATATATTTGTACGATTATGAGGTGAGAAGCTTTCTTCTTTGTAAAGAGTGTATTGTCTACAATCCCCATGGTATACTCATGTTTTACAAGAAATGCTTTAAGTCTGTCATACCAAGCTTTGGGTGCTTGTTTAAGACCATAAAGAGCTTTCTTAAGCTTGTAAACATGATCCGGTTTAGCAAAATCAATGAAGCCGGGAGGTTGAGCCACATATACCTCCTCATTGATCAAACCGTTAAGAAACGCACTCTTTGCATCCATTTGTTGAAGCTTAAAATCTAATGCACAAGCTTAAGCTAAAAGGATCCTAGTTGACTCTAACCTTGCTACCGGTGCATATGTCTCATCATAATCAATCCCTTCTTGTTGATTATAGCCTTGAGCTACAAGTCTAGCCTTGTAACGAGACACAGCAGCGTTCTCATCTAACTTATTCCTATATACCAATTTGGTTCCTATAATGGTAGTACTTCTAGGTGGAGGAACAAGTTCCCAAACGTATTATCAATTTGATTTAATTCTTCTTGCATGGCGATGACCCAACTCTCATCTGTCAAAGCTTCTTTAACATTCTTTGGTTCGATCATGGAGACAAAACAAAAGAAGTTACTTTGATCTTGGACTTGAGATCTTAGGGTCCTTTGATTTAAGTCACCTATGCGTTATCGAGAGCATGATCCTTAGACTCCCTAATGTTTACTCCCTTTTCAACATTAAGGTCTTCAACACTTAATTTTCTAACCTCTTTGGCTTTAACTATGTCTAATTCATCTAAGTCATCATCTACCAAAGGTGGTGTCTTAGATGAAGGAGGGGTTTCATCAAATGTCACGTTGAGTGATTCTTCGATTACACTCGAGGTTCTATTGAGGACTATGTAGGCTTTACTAGTTTGAGAATAACCTAGAAAGATACCTTTGTATGACTTTGGGTCGAACTTAGTAAGGTAATGTTTGGTGTTGAGAATGAAGCACTTGCTTCCAAACACCTTAAAGTATTCTAATGATGGCTTCTTACCATTAAGAATCTCATAAGGGGTCATTCCTAGAAAAGGTCGAATAAGAATTCGGTTGAGAATATAGGTTGATGTGTCCAGGCATTGCACCAAAAGATTTTAGGCAAAGATTGTTTGTTTAACATTGTTCTACTCATCTCTTGGATAGTCATATTCTTCCTTTCAACTACCCAATTTGATTGTGGAGTGTGAGGAGCTGAGAAGTTATGGGTAATATCATGAGCTTCACAAAATACACCAAATTGCACTTCATTATCAAATTCCCTACCATGATCCGTCCTAATAGAGACAATTGAACATCCTAGTTGATTTTGGATCCTTCGACTAAAGGTTTCCAAATGATCGAAAGATTCATTCTTAGAAGCCAAAAATCTAGTCCAAGTGAATCTAGAATAGTCATCAACTATAACTAGTGTATAAAGGTTACCTCCATAACTCCGTATGATGGAAGGTCCAAAGAGATCCATATGTAGGAGCTCTAAGTACCGAGGGGTCGATACCAAATTCTTGGCCTTGTGACTTGAGTGAATTTGCTTCCCAACTTTGCAAGCATCACAAAAGTGACTATCAAACTTAATCTTGGGGAGATGTCTTACCAACTCCTTATAGACTAAAGATTGAATTAAACGCATATTAGCGTGACCTAATCTCCTATGCCAAAGAGTAGAACTATCATCTAAAGTCGCTAGACATAAGTTGTCTTTTGACTTCCTATTGACCTTCATGACGTAAAGGCCATGCTTTCTAACACCTTTTCCAATGATCTTGCCATCTTTTACGATTTCACTATCATTTTCCGAAAAGATGACCTTACAATTATAATCACAAATTTGACCTATAATTAGAAGATTAAACCCTAGATTATCTACGTGTTCCACATTTTCGATGGTCATGGAGTCAAGAGAAACCGTACCTTTGCCAATGATGTTACCACGTAGCTTACTAGTGAAAGTGACGTTACCTCCATTATATGCTTTGTAGGTAGAGACCAAACTTTGATTACCCGTCATGTGTTTAGAACAACCACTATCCTTAATCCACTCATCGGGCTCCAAATCTTTTCCCAAGCATATCTAGGTAATAACACACAAGATCAAACATTTGATCCCTAATATTGCATGGGTCCAAAGTTGTTAGTTCTACACATCCCTTGCATTTGATTGGGATGCATGAATGGAGGACACACGCCCCATGAAGAAAAACCTTGTTGACAATTGTTACAATTATTGTAACAGTTCATATGATTATTTTGGTGTCCATTGTTTCTCTTGGGAGTGCTTAATCTTGACCTAAAGTAATTGTTGTTTCTAGGTGTTGGAGTTTTACTTCTAGGTCTGTTGGTTCAAAAAGTTGATGTGGCAGAAACTCAAAAACGAAGAAAATATGAAGGCATTTGTCTAAGCGTTGACAAGTGTAATCCAGGCGTTGACAAGTGTAATCAAGGAAACCAAGGTTTCCACTAGAGGAAGGGATAGACTATGAGGAGGTCTTTGCACCTGTTGCAAGGATTGAGGCTATAAGGATTTTTCTAGCCTATGCTTCCTGTATGGGATTTACAGTCTATCAAATGGATGTGAAGAGTGCTTTTCTTTATGGCACAATTGCAAAGGGAGAAAACGACGTCTGATTGTGATTTACATAGGAGATCACGTGGGATTGAATGCTAGTATAAGAGCAAGGTACTGTTTGTACTATATTAGCCTAATTAATATTTCATGTGACAATGACAAGGGAACAAAGGACGTAGGGTAGCACTGTTGACATCAGAATGATCAGACGAGTGAGATTGTTATTATTCATTACATGTGGTCCCAGGTCTGATGTGCTCAACACGTTATAGTGTAGATCAGTTTGAGTTTCACTTTTGAAAGTTATTTAAGGAAGTAAATAAGTGAATCTCATACAATTATCTTCACGTGGGCACACAAGAAAAAGGTGAGCAAAAGAAAAGTTACGTGAGGAGATTGACTATTAAAGGGACGTGATATATGGACATGAAAACAAATTTATTTGTTTAAATGCTTATAACGTTGATGGACGCTGACAAGATTTAAGTTTGACGCTGACAAGAATAAGTTAAGCACTGTTGGGAAGTGTTGACACTTGTTGTCCGATATATTATTTTTCAAACGCTGACAAGCGTTGTCCGATGTTGGACAACACACAGTGGTAATATATTGGATAAAGGAGGATATTGGACAACAAAAGGAATAGCTGCTGGTTGGAAAACTGATACGATTTTAACACACAAAAAGAGGTATTTACACACGAAGGTACATGGAATTGTTGGGAATAAAATGTAGCCAGTCCACTTGAGTGCTGACAAGAGAAAAATAAGCGCTGATAGGAAGAAAACAAACGCTGACAGATCAAGCGTTGACAAGAAGAAGTCAAGCGTTGATAGGTTGAAGACAAGCACTGATGGAAAGATTTAGTCTACGCGTATATTGTTTCTAGTTTGTTTCTAGTAAAGATAAGTTCAACATTGTATTTTCTATAATTATCTTTACCTAGAATAGTTGATACGTAGACTCTTGTACAAGGCTTCTTATGTCTATAAAAGAAGACCTTTAGGTTATTGTTCATATAAGTTTTTCATACGTTAAACACTTTCATTGTAAGAAAGTTTGTTATCATTAATCAAGTGAAAGTTTGTTTACATCTTTGTGTGTTCTTGTTTAAGTGTTAATTCCGCATAACACTTAGATTACTTTATACATATACAAAGGTTTCTCTACGTGTATAACTTGATCTAATCTCGTATACACAAAGCTAAATCGATCTAAGTTTGGGATCAACAAGTGGTATCAGAGCTTGTTGAGAAACTTTTGATCTTAAAGAACACAAGAACCCTAAAATCACCAAAACCCTAATTGTTACAAAACCCTAAAAACATCATGTCTAATCCAGAAGTAAACCCCTCCTCCTTAAACCCTAACAATAAGATTCCCATGCTTGATGCAAACAACTTTGAGCTATGGAAGTTCAACTTTGAGCAATATCTAGGGATTTATGACTACACTCTCTGGGAAATTATTGAATATTGAAACACATTCAATAAAGCTGAAAAGATTGCTAATGCCATTGCTGCAAGAACTGCTGTTGCTGGATGTCCAGAAGTGTGACAATCCGTCAATTTCAGGTCGTTATTTTAGTCTCGACTATTAAGAATTATAAATTTATTTTAATGAGAATTTTAAATTATCGATTAACCGAGAAGGTTATGGCTTGAAACTAGCGTAAGAATGTCGTTTCGATGAAGACCGACAAGAAAAATATTAACTATCGATAATATATTCTCAAATTTATCATATGAATGATTTTATTATATTTATTTTTATTTCTCGTATTTTACGTTTTAACGAATGACGAGAACTACGAATGATCGCGATACCGACGGATGCCCAAAAATTTACGTTTTATTATCGATTGTCTCGATATTTAATATTTTCGACGTTTTCGATTTAATTACGTTTTAAGTCGTGTCGAAGTTATATTAATTTATTTTTGAAGCGTTTTAACTTTTAAAAAGTATTTTTACGAAACCCGAGTCCCGCAAATATTTTAAAATGTAATATTTACATTTTCTACCCTTATAACCATTTAATTACTTTTTGGACCAAAACTATACCTTATTGGCAAAAATTACCCTCACCCCACTATATAAAAACTCCCCACTAACACAAAATCTCATTTTATTTATTTAAAAAAATTTTTCATCCTCCCCTCACTCTCTCTCTCTCTAACCCACGGTTCAAAACCTCCCCCAAAACCCATTTGATTTTCAAAATCAAGTTTGAATCAAGAGAAACTAAAACAAGACCCATGTTGGAAATTTGATGGTGATCATTTTGATGTAAAAATATGCAACATGCAAGAACTTTCAAATTTTGATGAAGAACAAGGGTGTTTGATCTATTTCTATGCTTGTAAGTAGTGTTAATATTATTATATTTAAAATTTTGAGTGGTTGCATGCAAGATTTTTATATATTTAATTTTTGTAAGATTGAATTTGAGGATGATATAGGTTAGTTAGATGTGTTAGGATGATATTGGGGTAATATTAGGAGTATACAAATTGTTGGAATGGGTTGAAAAATTGTTTTAGTATGATTTTTAGAAAGGCATTTTAGACCAGTAGGTAAAACGTAATTTTTGGAAATCTTACTGTTTGAAAATGATGAAACTAATAGGATAGGCTTGTAGAGGATTCTTTTAGCTTCGATTTGCCGCTTGAATGAGCTTCTAACTCATTTCGAGCGAAAAGTTATGCTACTTTTAGTATTCGTGTACCGGGAGACGGGTATCGGCACAATCCGAAAATTGTTGTCGATATTTGGATCGAATCTCGGGGACTATAGAATGAGTTTTAAAAATGTTCAAGGACTGATGTAAGTTGCTAAACCTCAGGTCATGAGTCTATTTTCAAACCCGAGTGTCGGTTTTATAAACGGAATTGTTTAGATAAGTCGAAATGGTTTTACAAGTAAAAGACGTAAAACTGTCCGGTTTTTATAACACGAAGATGTGTCGGGCAGAAGGTCTTAGAAGTAATATTTTTGAATGAAACTTTTACTGAGTCTTATTCATATTATGTGTGAGTTTGTCACCAAGTTTCGTCGAAATCGGACAAGTGTAGATAGGGTAGATTGGTGTGTACATTTGGAGTGTACATGCTGAGTGGTATTTTGGACACGTAGTCCAATACTTGTATGGCGTGAGTTGAGCATTCGCCATTGGTCATGGTAATTTACTCAAGTGTCAAGTCATTATATAAATGACTTAGCTACTGGTCCGAGGGAAGTAAAATGATAAGTTGACTTGCGTTGACTTGGCGTCTCATGACGGGTCAATGTAGAGTGCAAGTTTTTAAATGGTTAAGTGTTGAATAAAAGGATATAGTAATAACACTTGTATTATTAAATTTTTCGGGATTGTTTTGGTTTTGTAATTTTGATTTTTATATTATTTAAGTATGATTTATACTTAAGTCGATTATTTACGAACGCGCCTTATTTGGTAGGTTGCGGTTTTCGTGTTTTAACGGGCATCACTAATCGTCGGCGATCGTCTCATTACCACTATTGGCTAAGGTGAGTCTATAGCCTCGCTCTCAACATGTTTACTTGTTTTATAAAACCCGCGAGGGGGATAACATGCTTGTTTTACTAAAATAAAAGGGGGCAACGAGAAGTTGTGGAAACCCTTATTTTACTTGAAGTAATTATTGAAATTTAAGGGTACAACGAGAAGTTGTGGAAACCCTTATTATTGGAAAAGTATTTATTATAAATGATGGGAGCAACGAGAAGTTGTGGTAAACCCTCTTCGTTTTAAAAATTGAACCCAAAGGAACTTGATTGTATGCTCAGACGAAAGTTGTTATATAAGTTTGTTTAGCCTTAAAGACCCATGAATCGTGAATTGTTAATCGAAAAGAACGCTAATACTATGGATAGATCTATCGGGGTGACGCCCAGTCCGGTCGCGACTAGCTATCGCGTGGTGTTGTGATGCACCAGTAATGAAACATCGGATGCAATTGTATAAGAGAAATATACGCACTTGGCTAGGTGTGTTGGGCTGAAATAATATATGTTAACGTTCAATTTCACGAGACTTATAGAAATAACAACGATAATTATGTCCATACAACATGGTCGTCTTTGATAAATTATTAACCATGGAAGGTTATTTTTCATACTTGTGTTCACTTTATTTAAATTAAAACTCTATAGATTCACTCGGCAATTTTGCTGACTTTTTAGCATGTTTTATCTCAGGTCCATATTGAAGGCACTCGAGGTAGGCGGTTTCGTGAAGCTTGCATATTTGAAATGTTTTGGCCCGCTTTTCTAAAACATATCCATTCAAATAACTTTTATCATTTATAATGGTTTGTAAACTTTTGAATCATCCGGGACCATGTATGAAATTTTATCTTGTTTAAATGAAACTGAATGGATGTTTATTAAAACGACTTGTTTTGAGCCGTTTTCTATGATTATGAGATTGAACCATGATAGTAACACCCAATGACCCTTCCGCTGTTATGAACGAAATTGGGGGTGTTTCAGATTGGCATCAGAGCTCAAGTTATAGAGAACGAAAAGATTTTCCAAAAATGAATTTTTGAAATCTTTTAACTATAACTGTTGCAAGCGAAACCTCCGAGTTGCCAATGGACGAGAATGATAGTAATTATATATATATATATATGTCATTATATATGTTGCTGTAATCTTTATCGATTATTTGAACTTGTGAATTACAAAGTATGGTTTCATTTATTTAATTATAAATGATAGTTTTATATTAATACGAGGTATTATTATGACGCAGATTGTCATGGTTTTGTAACCTATCGCATATCGACTTGTTTAAATTCGATTGTTATCATCGTATCGTGGTGTGCCATTTTTGGACATCTCCTTTCGAAACGTAATTAATAAATGCGATGTTCGTGTTTTCGTTACTACTTATGATTTTGAAGAATCATTTATCTGAGGCGACATCTTCTATGTAATGCGACGTGTGATTTGAGTTTATATGACCACGTTTTATTGGCGAAAAGGAGGATGCCAATGTTGGACTTAAGATATATATATCCTAATCAAATATATATAGTTTGGGTACAACAATGATATGCTCGTAGTAGCCATTCGGTTGAGTGACTTAATATTGTGTATCTAAATGGAATGGGACATTTAGATATAGAGATTTTAACTCGCCCAACTATGAGTCGTTTAATGTTGTCTTACTTAAATGGATTAGGACATTTGAATAAGAAAATTTTAAACGACTGGACCTTAGATCGTTATGATCTCCTTATTCAAATGGAATGGGACATTTGAATACGGAAATCATGATGTAAGTTTATTGACACCTTGTATTTATCATGGTATTTTGATATGATCGTGTTGAGAGGTAGTAATACTTGAGTAGGTTGACTTATAATCGTTTTGTTGAATTGGAATGGGACGCCTTTTCATTTGAACAAGAAAGTTATAAGTTCCCGAACCGTAAATTTATAAACTCTTGTATACATGGAGAGGGACGCCTTTTGATGTAGACAAGGAGTTATAAATGAGTGGGCCCAAGTATGTCTGGCTCGATTTGTGGATTTTTGGTGTACGTACGTCTTCCTTCGACTCGTATTTCGTTGGTAAGAATCATTCGATGCTGTCGTCATTATGATGATCATCGATTATCATCTATGTACAAGTAACCCGTTGGACTTCTCTCGAGTTATGATTTGTTTTAATAGACCATTTCTAATGTGTCTCGATGATCGTGAGCTTTATAAGCAGATTGTTAAGAACCGTTGACCGTTCCGAGAATAGGCGACTCACTTAAGCGTCACCATGATTTATGTGTGTACTTGCGGATTGACTGAGGATCAGTTATCAACGACAACTTATCGTGGACGTGAAGATTTTGTAATTTTACTTGCTACTATCGAAGGGTCACCGAAGACTTTTCTTGATGACGAAACTCTTGGGGCTAGTATGACGAACTAAAAACGAGGAATATGATGCAGCACCTTGAGCACTAAAGTCGAAATTATTGGGACGCCTTTGTACGATGAACGCTGAAGCAAAAATTAGTGGGACGCTTTTGTACGTGGAACACTGGAGTAGAACTTAATGGTATGCCCGATATGTTGTGAATTCTCGCCAATGGACCGAATTTCTTAATGACTGGAATTAACAAATTTGTTTTCACTTCGAAGAGCATGTTGTTGCCGACACTGCAAGTGGGAAGACTTTAGAGATCGAGTTGTATTATCAAGGGCTAGTCCAAGGTTTTATCGATGACCAACGACGGAGATTTACATTTGATGTTTATGTTTGACCTTTGTTTTTAGGTACTTATGTGGTATGTGATCGAGCTGAGTGATCGTAAGTTGTGAGAACTTGAGGCGGCATTGTCCAATGACGTCCGATCATGGAGAACATGTACCATATAATATCTTTGACTTTCTTTGGAACTTAGACGATGACTATCCTGTTTTTCACTCTTCACTGTTACACTGAAGACTATCGTATGCGAATTAAGCGCCGGGACGTCGCTTTCTAAGAAAAGGTATGCCAAGTTATCACCATAAAGAAGGTGTTATGTATTTTGGAAAACGTGGGAAGTTAAGTCCCCGTTAGTTTGGACCATTCGAGATGATATCGATGGAAGGTTCGATGGCATGAAAACTTAAATTACCTCGAAAGCCGCAAGGAATTCACGATACTTTTCATATGTCGAACCTAAAGAAATTTCTTCTCGACGAAGATCTTATCATCCCTCTTGATGAAGTATGAATCGACAGTAAGTTGCATTTCATCAAAGTACTTGTAGATATTATCGATAAGGAAGTTAGGCAACAGAAACGAAGTCGGATTTTTATTGTCATGTGTGATGGAACTCTAGACGAGGACCAAAATACGTTTAACTCTTTGATTTCAACAAGCGATCGAGGAAGAACGCAAGTTGATCTTCGGGACGAAGATCCCAATTTGGTGGGGATAATGTGACAATCCGTCAATTTCAGGTCGTTATTTTAGTCTCGACTATTAAGAATTATAAATTTATTTTAATGAGAATTTTAAATTATCGATTAACCGAGAAGGTTATGGCTTGAAACTAGCGTAAGAATGTCGTTTCGATGAAGACCGACAAGAAAAATATTAACTATCGATAATATATTCTCAAATTTATCATATGAATGATTTTATTATATTTATTTTTATTTCTCGTATTTTACGTTTTAACGAATGACGAGAACTACGAATGATCGCGATACCGACGGATGCCCAAAAATTTACGTTTTATTATCGATTGTCTCGATATTTAATATTTTCGACGTTTTCGATTTAATTACGTTTTAAGTCGTGTCGAAGTTATATTAATTTATTTTTGAAGCGTTTTAACTTTTAAAAAGTATTTTTACGAAACCCGAGTCCCGCAAATATTTTAAAATGTAATATTTACATTTTCTACCCTTATAACCATTTAATTACTTTTTGGACCAAAACTATACCTTATTGGCAAAAATTACCCTCACCCCACTATATAAAAACTCCCCACTAACACAAAATCTCATTTTATTTATTTAAAAAATTTTTTCATCCTCCCCTCACTCTCTCTCTCTCTAACCCACGGTTCAAAACCTCCCCCAAAACCCATTTGATTTTCAAAATCAAGTTTGAATCAAGAGAAACTAAAACAAGACCCATGTTGGAAATTTGATGGTGATCATTTTGATGTAAAAATATGCAACATGCAAGAACTTTCAAATTTTGATGAAGAACAAGGGTGTTTGATCTATTTCTATGCTTGTAAGTAGTGTTAATATTATTATATTTAAAATTTTGAGTGGTTGCATGCAAGATTTTTATATATTTAATTTTTGTAAGATTGAATTTGAGGATGATATAGGTTAGTTAGATGTGTTAGGATGATATTGGGGTAATATTAGGAGTATACAAATTGTTGGAATGGGTTGAAAAATTGTTTTAGTATGATTTTTAGAAAGGCATTTTAGACCAGTAGGTAAAACGTAATTTTTGGAAATCTTACTGTTTGAAAATGATGAAACTAATAGGATAGGCTTGTAGAGGATTCTTTTAGCTTCGATTTGCCGCTTGAATGAGCTTCTAACTCATTTCGAGCGAAAAGTTATGCTACTTTTAGTATTCGTGTACCGGGAGACGGGTATCGGCACAATCCGAAAATTGTTGTCGATATTTGGATCGAATCTCGGGGACTATAGAATGAGTTTTAAAAATGTTCAAGGACTGATGTAAGTTGCTAAACCTCAGGTCATGAGTCTATTTTCAAACCCGAGTGTCGGTTTTATAAACGGAATTGTTTAGATAAGTCGAAATGGTTTTACAAGTAAAAGACGTAAAACTGTCCGGTTTTTATAACACGAAGATGTGTCGGGCAGAAGGTCTTAGAAGTAATATTTTTGAATGAAACTTTTACTGAGTCTTATTCATATTATGTGTGAGTTTGTCACCAAGTTTCGTCGAAATCGGACAAGTGTAGATAGGGTAGATTGGTGTGTACATTTGGAGTGTACATGCTGAGTGGTATTTTGGACACGTAGTCCAATACTTGTATGGCGTGAGTTGAGCATTCGCCATTGGTCATGGTAATTTACTCAAGTGTCAAGTCATTATATAAATGACTTAGCTACTGGTCCGAGGGAAGTAAAATGATAAGTTGACTTGCGTTGACTTGGCGTCTCATGACGGGTCAATGTAGAGTGCAAGTTTTTAAATGGTTAAGTGTTGAATAAAAGGATATAGTAATAACACTTGTATTATTAAATTTTTCGGGATTGTTTTGGTTTTGTAATTTTGATTTTTATATTATTTAAGTATGATTTATACTTAAGTCGATTATTTACGAACGCGCCTTATTTGGTAGGTTGCGGTTTTCGTGTTTTAACGGGCATCACTAATCGTCGGCGATCGTCTCATTACCACTATTGGCTAAGGTGAGTCTATAGCCTCGCTCTCAACATGTTTACTTGTTTTATAAAACCCGCGAGGGGGATAACATGCTTGTTTTACTAAAATAAAAGGGGGCAACGAGAAGTTGTGGAAACCCTTATTTTACTTGAAGTAATTATTGAAATTTAAGGGTACAACGAGAAGTTGTGGAAACCCTTATTATTGGAAAAGTATTTATTATAAATGATGGGAGCAACGAGAAGTTGTGGTAAACCCTCTTCGTTTTAAAAATTGAACCCAAAGGAACTTGATTGTATGCTCAGACGAAAGTTGTTATATAAGTTTGTTTAGCCTTAAAGACCCATGAATCGTGAATTGTTAATCGAAAAGAACGCTAATACTATGGATAGATCTATCGGGGTGACGCCCAGTCCGGTCGCGACTAGCTATCGCGTGGTGTTGTGATGCACCAGTAATGAAACATCGGATGCAATTGTATAAGAGAAATATACGCACTTGGCTAGGTGTGTTGGGCTGAAATAATATATGTTAACGTTCAATTTCACGAGACTTATAGAAATAACAACGATAATTATGTCCATACAACATGGTCGTCTTTGATAAATTATTAACCATGGAAGGTTATTTTTCATACTTGTGTTCACTTTATTTAAATTAAAACTCTATAGATTCACTCGGCAATTTTGCTGACTTTTTAGCATGTTTTATCTCAGGTCCATATTGAAGGCACTCGAGGTAGGCGGTTTCGTGAAGCTTGCATATTTGAAATGTTTTGGCCCGCTTTTCTAAAACATATCCATTCAAATAACTTTTATCATTTATAATGGTTTGTAAACTTTTGAATCATCCGGGACCATGTATGAAATTTTATCTTGTTTAAATGAAACTGAATGGATGTTTATTAAAACGACTTGTTTTGAGCCGTTTTCTATGATTATGAGATTGAACCATGATAGTAACACCCAATGACCCTTCCGCTGTTATGAACGAAATTGGGGGTGTTTCAAGAAGCAGATAAGAAAGAAAAACCCGATGATGGTAAAGCTGTGTCTGCTGAAGACATAGCAAAGAAAAGGGTTGATCTGAAAACCCTAAACATTCTGAAACTCTCTTTGGGACAAGAGAACCAGCATAAATACAGAGGTTATAAATCTGCAAAAGACCTTTGGGAAGCTCTTGAAGTTGCATATGGTGGCAATGATGATACTAAGGAAGAAAAGAAGAAGCAACTCATGCATGAGTATGTTGTTTTCAAGGCTCAACCTAATGAGAAGCTTAGCAGTGTGAGAAGCAGACTGCTTGACATTACAAGCAAGCTGTCCTTCATGGGGACACAAGTTGGTGATGTTGACATTATTGCCACCTTTCTTAAAAGCCTTGGTGATGCGTGGAATATTGAGGCAAGATCCATTCTTGCCAATAACACTCACAAAAGTTCTACTTTTGATGATATCTACAACAAACTGAGGCTGTTGGAGAATGAAACTCTTTTGGAACATGGAAGTAAGTCTACCAATAGAAACATGGCCTTCTTCTCACATAGTGAAGGCCAATTGATCAGAAGGACTCTTACATGCACCCAGTTACTGGATCAACATGTGTCACACTGGAACATATCCTGTCAACACCTCACATTCAGACGCTAACACATGCAAAAGTGACTCGCCAAGAGTTAAGCCTGCTGGTTTGGATCTGGATACTGTGTGTGCTTACATTGCTTCGTTGCCCAATGGTTTAGTGATTACATATGAGGACCTTAAGCAAATAAGTGATGAGCACTTGGAAGAGATGGATATAAAGTGGAACATGGGTCTTGCTAGTATAAGAGCAAACAGGTGGAATAGGAGGTTTAAGAAGAAGATGACCTATAATGCAAAGGACACTGCTGGATTTGACAAATACAAGGTTGAGTGCTATAATTGTCATCGTATGGGGCACTTCATGAGGGAATGCAGATCTCCAAGAAGATCTGATGCTGGCAAACCCTCAAGCCAAATTGTTAAGGCTCAGGATCCTAAGGCCATGGTAGCAGTACAACAAATTGATGGTATTGGATGGGACTGGAGCTATTTGGCTAAGGATGGGGAAGAGGATAAAGCTTTGGTTGCTGAGATAGAAGAAGAAGAGCATGTTCAATATGCTCTCATGGCACACTCCTCCTCTTCATCAGATAATGAGGTATACGATGATGCTTTTTGTAGTAAGGGTTGTCGTTTAAATACAGAAAAACTTAACAAAGAGGTTTCAAAATTGTTAAGTGATGTGAGTACTGAGAGATGCAAATTATCTAACTATAAAATTGCTCTCACTCAAACTGAAAAGACAGTTTCTGAGTACAAGAAAATGGAATTTGACCTAAAAGATAAAATAAATATCTTAAAACATGAGTTAAATGCTAGTAATGATATTAGAAACATCATGGAAAGGGTCAATGGTGAATTACAGGCTAAGTTAGATGAGGCTATTAAGAATAAGGATAATGTTGACCTTAAATATCAAAGATTTGACAAGGCCTCACAAACCCTAGGAGAATGTGTTAATAAACAAAGGGATCCTAAGGACATGACTGGGATTGGGATGAAAGACTATACTGTTGTTCCACCACCAGCTGGGGACTTCTATGGTGTCCAAAGAAAGGACCTATCTTGGACTGGTTTACCAGAACTCTAAGAGGAGGAATTTATTCCTCCACCAAGAGTCATTACCCCAGTTGAAGAGTATAGACAAAAGTTGACTGACTTGAATGAATGGAAGAAAGCCAACCCTACCTTGTTTGTTAAGGGTGGCTTGTTATGTGAAAGTCCAAATGAGTCAACCCCTATTAAGGTAACAAACCCAATCACTGGCAAGACTGTTGACCTTGGCTCAAACACTTTTAGAAAACCTAGCATTAAGTATGCAGAAATGTATAGGAATACTAGGTCACCTAAAAGTCAAGTTAGTAATGATGGAACAGGCTTCTTCTCTTCCAGACCTAGGGTTGTGTCTAGAAAAGCCTGTTACACTTGTGGTAGCTTTTCACATTTAGCAATAAGTGTGTCAATGCTTCCAAGGTCAACGCTTTTAAAAAGTCAAACACTGTCAGACCCAAAACTTTTGTGGAGCAAAGTCCACAAGTTGTTAGACCAGCCTCATTCTTCACTAAAAGGTCTAACACTCATGGACAAAGACCATTTCAAAAGACCAATACTTGGTCTAATAGGCAATGGGTTTCTGTGGCAAACCCTAGGTTCAACGCTGACAAGGGTAATTTCAACATTGACAAGACCAAATCCAACGCTGACAGAAACGTTGCCAGACCTAAATATCTGCAACCACAGGGTAAGGGGTCTAAAGCTTCTTCAAGCTTGACATGGAGACCTAAGCAAGATCAAAACCCTATGTATAATGGGCTTTCTATCACCTGCAACAGATTTAATTATATTTCAAAGGTCATTACAAAACCTATTGGGGTTAACTGGGTATTTCATCCAAAAAGGGATGAACAAGGGGTTGTTATGAGAACTAAGTCTGTTCTTGTTGAACAACCAGATGAATCCAAGTCTGCTAAGGCTTGGGTTCCCAAAGAAAACTAATTTGTTTTCTTTATGTGCAGGGCATTCAAAAACAGGTCAATGATTATGGATATTGGGACAGTGGATGCTCCAGGCACATGACAGGGAAGGAAGATTACTTAACTAACTTCACTCCCATTAAGGATGGTGATAAGGTTTACTTTGGAGGCGGATATGGAACTATCACAGGCAAAGGAACTCTTCTCACCAAGAACTTGCGTTTTGAAAACGTGTTTTTGACCAGACATTGTTTACAAAGAAGGCTGGTAAGGATGTTCTACTTGTTCAGGTCTATGTTGATGATATCATCTTTGGATCCACCAATCCAAAGATGAGTGAAGATTTCTCCAAGCTTATGACAGACAAATTCAAGATGAGTGCAATGGGGGAGATGAACTTCTTTCTAGGATTACAAGTTCAGCAGAAAGAAGAGGGTATCTTCATCTCTCAGGATAAGTATGTTAGATCTTTGGTAACTCCTACAAACTTAGACTTGTCTTTTACAGCTATGTTGGAGCAAATTGGGCGTTGACACAGGCAAATTAAGCGTTGACAGACCTGTAGATGAGGTTGATGTATTCCAGTCATCATCCATCATCAAAGAGGTTTCTTCACAGGTATTACCATCATCCTTACCCATCATTGATCCACTAGATAAGGTAAAGGAAAAATGGTAGAGGTAGAAGTTCCAAAGGATGCAGCACAGGTTGAGTTTGATAGAAGGTTGGCTGCACAACTTGTGGAACAAGAAAGAAAGAAGGTTGGTGAATCACCATTTGTTTTTACTTCAGAAGAACAAGAAGGAAGTGATGAAGCTAGTTTAGTAATAGAACAACCAGAAAGACTTGAGTATGGTGATGAGTTGGCAAGAGAGAAGCTGAATGAGTTGAAATTGCAAGTAGATTTTGATATGCCAGAAGTTGTTCAGATGTACCATGCTTGGGAAGATAGGTGTATGGAGAATCCAGATTTGACTATTTCAGACCAGATATGGGGTTTGGAGATTCTTCTAAGAGTACAAAAAGACTGCAAGGTAATTCTGAAACACAAGGCTAGCAATATTGTCACACCCCACCATGGCGAAATATGGGGCACGATGTATGGATATCATCACAACAATAGCGTGTATATAGAGATAACTAAATGATATAAGAAATGTCATAAATGGCGACACAAATGTCATGACAATATCTCAACATGCAGGAGTCTAGGTAAGTAGGTAACAGTCCTACCTCTTACCCAAGACAAACAAGTAACACAAACAAAACAAACATATAGGTGCCAACAATATCACTTATTTAAATGAACAAATAAAAACTAAGAAGGAACGGGGATCTCCTTCTATATGCAATCCTAAGGCATCCAAGTCTAGCCACTTCTATCCTCAAGCTTAACCATATTCACACCTGAAAGAGACACTAAAACACGTCAACATAATGTTGGTGAGAGTCATAGGTTTAGACTCCAACGCCAAATCAGTTACAAGCTGTGAATAACAGCCATCAACACAATAACATATGGACAATGCGCTACAATTATGTATTAACAACTAGCATTCAGGTTCAATCAATCATCACAATTCCAAGGCATCACGCCTTACCAACAACCATAATTTCCAAGGCATCACGCCTTACCAAACACCATAATTTCCAAGGCATCACGCCTTACCAAACACCATAATTTCTAAGGCATCACGCCTTACCAAACACCATAATTTCCAAGGCCACTACCTTGTCATTAACCATTGGTCCCATAGACGATCATGCTATGTACCTATCCCAATCCAGATCATACACAAACAAGAATCACTAGCAGTTAATCACATAATGTACACACAAGTCCATCTCAACCTTAAAAACATTCACAACGTCAATTTATAAACAACTCAACACAGTGTCTCTTCCATCCCATCTGGAAGTCAAAATCAAAAGTAAACATGGGACTATGAAACTCACCTGATAGCTTCTTCACAAGTCCTCGCACTAGCAACGAGCTAACAAACCAAAAACACACAATCAATACTCGAACCAATCACCAAGATGGCTCATCAACCTATGATGGACATCTAGCCTATTTCCATATAATACCTCTATGATAAGCTCTAATCACCCCATTACCCTTCCTTAACAAGTCCCTAACTTGGTTAAGTTTAATAACTATCCCGTTCATAATTTTACACAAAACAGTCCCAGTTTTTAGGTCTCAAAACTTTAAGTCAAACGTCCACTTAAACATACCCATAGTTTCTGTAAAAGGAATATTCACACTTTTATACATGTTAGTTAAATCCTCCCACTTGTCGTAACCTTAAAGCTACTGTTAAGGCCCCGATATATGTGTATATATTGCTACCTATCCAGAATTTACTGATTTTAAACGTATGAAAAGTTTGTTACCATTAGAGGGTCTTACCCTAAACCACAACCTTAGCCCAAGTGCAGATACTTACTACAATATATAAACCATCTCTCATGTTCGTGAGAAGATCCCAATGCAAATCTATGTACCCCAAACAACCCAAAACTTAAAAAGAAAACAGGCTGAATTCAAAACTGTTTTGATCTCCGACTGTTGTAACATGTTTTTGACCCACTTCCCGACCTCCAATTTAGTTCTCATTTCTTGAATTGGAAATCCACTTCAATTACCTTTTCAGTGATACTTGGATTGCATCTTGAATGTTCCTAGAACTCCCGATATGATCAAAACAATTGATTCAAAATTCTGCCCAGTTTTTTAAAACGGGTTTAACAAAATCAACCTCATTAATTAACCCTAATCCCTCTAATTACAAGCCCTAATTTATTTAATCATTAAAATATGATTAATATACTGTTTTTAATTAAACCCTAAACTAATCCATCATATGATCATAGAAACATTAAAAACATTTAATATGAAAAGGGTTAAGAAGGTTTTACCTTTGAATTAATAGAAGATGAAGAAAACCTAATTTTTGAAGAACCCTAATTGGCCACCATTGATGAATTTCGGTTAGGAGATGTTATGGAGGTTAAAAACCTGATTATTATGGTTATGAGTTGGGTTTGGTTAAGTCCTAAAGGCCCCCTAATCCCATTACAAGTCCATTGGGCCTGTTTTGGGCTTTTCCCTTCTTTCTTTCTTCTTTGATGCGTCTAAACCGACCCAAACACCCCTAGATTCGTTTTTTTTATTTTTATTATTTAATATTATGTTATTAATATTTCTTTTATTTTCCTTAATTTATTTCAGCTCCTAAAGCTTCCAAAACCACAAAACCGTAAAACTAGTCAAATTTACGCGTTTTTCCATAAAAGACGTAAAATATACACTTTTAAAAAAAATCTCAAATTTTGCAATAAACTTTATAACTAAGTCTTAAATGACTTAAAACCATCCCGAAAAATATTCATATGACTAATTACCTCATCCGCGACCTCTAAATGCTAAACCGTAAATCGTAAAAAATACGATTTTCTATAATACATATACGTATACTTAGAACCACCAAATAACACCATCTCACTTCATAGTCACTACCATGTGAACTCATGAACATGAAATCATCACAGATCGTTTCATTCACAAGGTACCCCGTACCGGAAATGATATCCAAACCACAATCCATACACACCAATAAGCACATAAACACGTAAAGACACGCAACTAGCACAAAATAAAACTAAGTGACGAACCTCAAAACCAGGGTTGTCACATCACTCCCTCCTAATAGAAATCTCGTCCCGAGATTTACTCCTTAGGATCAAACACACAGACAACAAATCACACGAGGATACTTGTTCTAAAAGAACTCCTCTCATTTCCACGTGAACTTTAGTTCAAGTTTCAAAATACCACATATACAAACCAAAAACAATTAAACTCATTGTCAAACTCTTGACCTCACAGTCAATAAATCTCCTAGATGACTCTTTGATAAAACAAAGACTCTCATTAACACAAGTCCCGAATAACCGTACATGCAAGATGCATTCTCAAACAACCTTTACCAATCTTAATACATGAAATGTATCATGTATACAACTCATTTCTCCCATGTAATTCTATGCTCATATGCTACTGGTCCGATCTTTCCAAAGATCATAACTGGACCTACAAAGCTCTACATCAACTCTTCCATTTTACCAAAACATACCACCCGTTACTATGGGTGAAACTCCCTTTAGTCCGTACCCCAAACTACTTAAAATTTCCAATTTCCTTACAAAGGGACCTATGACGGTCTTTCACATACCCATTAGTTCTTCCAATCCAAATCAACTTACGATCTATACACATCCTCAGAAGGATGGTTATCTCAGTTAGACCAATCCCTTCGTCCCTATGGCATATCACACCTATAACTCCTCATCCATTCGATTATCGATACTAATCCTCCCAAATAATCAGTATAGCTCAGTGCCATTTCCTTTTCCACACTACGACAGCATTAGCCTGCGATGTGCTTTATTCTACTCATTAAGCTCTACCAAAGTTTTACCTCCGGTTCCTATTTCATTCATTCTTCGCTTCAATACACACGTCCTTCTTCCTCCTCAACTCATACCATACCTCACGATGTGATGCTTCCCATCGTTTCTTCCCTTGCCATAATCCTTGATAAGGCATTCCATACATATTAGGCTAACTTTTACGCATAACCCTCTATTCCATCCCATTCGTACGCAATTCTTACAACTTCTCAACTACGTGACTTCTCATTCCTCTTGAAATATGAGATGAATTAGTCAGTCTATCGACTATCACCCAACTCTCGTCACTTTCACCAATTTCGTCCTTACATTACCCTTTCTAAGCTACTCCTATCTATGTAGGAAGTATAGTCTACGCCCCTTTCTCCATATGATTGTCCAAGCCACGCAACATACATGTTGACGCGTTCTCTGCTTTAGACAAATCAACTCGTGCAACCTACATCCTTCATGCAAATCACCCTAATACGTCATCCATATAGTTCAAGTTCGTCTCAGCTTCACTTCATTCTTCTTATTCCATGTCTCATCAACTATGCTTCCCTTTCCCAGATGGTACTTGGCCTTGCAATTTTCTTTCATCACTTAACTCCACCCATCACCTTTGCCAAAAGGTCAATCAAGATGATTGAATATGTGTTGGAGACGTTCATGATCCGTATAGATCATTCTCCACGTCTCGTACACCAAATGCCTCTAGCATTCTAGGCAGATATAACAATCCAGCCCCACTAACTAAGTCCATCTAGTTCTTTCAAATCTTCAGTTCCTGCAACGTATAAGCGATTGCCTTTCTTTGTCGTCCTCGTACACGTCCAAATCCCTGCTCCACGTATCGTCATGCTTCGTGAATTCATCCAGTCCTTCCGATAATGCTAAGATCGGCCCATTATCCAATCCACCTCTTCAGCCTCTAAAATGCTTCCTCATCCTTCTTCACTTCGCCCCTTGCTGGTTCCATGATACTCCATCATCTCTAACTACTCATCATGGTAAACTTAATACTAAAAAGTCACACTCGAAAATCTCACGTATAACTCCACCCCAAAACCAACACATAATTCGCCTCACTCTCCTTCTCAGATTTGAGTAGTTCAAGATGTCGTCGACGCTCCCGATGACAACTCGTTTATACACGTTCATGCACACTTGGTTCATTGACACCATGAAAACCGCTAGTGCTTTGGTGAAGCCAAATACATAACCGTAAACCCAAAGCGTTCATACAACATCCTTAGCAGTTTCAACTATGTCCTCCTTGCACCCTCTCTTAGCGGCAATACGAATAAATTCCTACCTCGTTCTACTTGCAAAATTCTACACGCATCTTAAAAGACCGGTACTTCCTCTCATCGAACCACTCAACCTCCTTCCACATCCAATCTACTACTAAGCAACTCAACATTTATCCGGTATTCCTTGCAATTTCTAACAGCTCTTGTTTTTAAATCACTCCATCAACGAGTTGCCTTGGAAAGGCACTAACTACAACTCCTCTCACCTCCCCTACTTGCTCTATTTATGGTTCTACCTCACATTAATAGGCGGACCTACTAAATTTCAGGAAATTTTCAGAAAACTTACATGCCCTACGAACAATCATAAATACCTTTGAGGTATTACTTCCCCTTCCAACACTCTTTATGGCGCGTTACTTGTGCTAATATCCCACAAATCTCTACTCATCTCCTTGGTACTCCTAAGAGACCTCGTGACCACACTAGTTCGTCTACAACTTCTTTCCTCCCCACTAAGGGTATTCCGACCGTTCTCTCATGGTCACCTACTTAAGCGTGTAGGCGCGACCAAGTCTTTCATACGACTACCTCAACGCTCTCGAACAATATGAAACCAAAACTACATCCTGAATCCATCAGATACGATCAACGAATCAAACCAACGGATGACTAACGACATTTCACGTGCACCAATTAAAACAAGTCAAAAACCACGAGACTCAAAAGAAAACTCAAACCCAGAACATGTATCAATTCAAAATGACCCATGACCACAAAAAATAATCTAAGAAACACCCAATGGCAACCAAAACATATTACGCCCCGCAACATATTATTTAAACCGTGTAAAAGATCGACTTTTCCAAAAGAATATATATCTCTTTTTTTATTTATTTATTATTACCTTCCACATTTATGTGACTTAAACAATCTACAAACAACCCTCTTGACGAACTCAAAACTCAACTCAAAGACTAGGTATCCCGTGTATCCCAAATCATAAAAATAAACTACTATTCAAACTCAACCTTTAACCCGACACTTGTACAACAATTCCGACCAGTCTACTGACCTCCCATGGCTATACATTCTGAATATTTGAAAAGTATGTTCCGAGTACATAATTTTTTTTTTTGCTTTTGAATCACTCAAAAAGCTCTAAAAACGAACAAGTTATGACCTAAACAGTTTTATATTAATGAAAGATAAAATTGTATGTGAAATCTTCATAAACTCAATTTAACCTTGAATTAATAATTATAAATGACGTGAATCGGTTAAACCCAATTATATAAACTATGTAAGTAGAAAGAAATTTTACTTCGCTTTATTTTAAAGAAAGTCTTTTAGAATTTGAAATAAATAAGTGTTGACTAAAAAGAAATCTTATGTTACATCTTGTTTCAAACACGACCCCAACACCTTACCCTAATTTTACCGAATACGACCAACCATCTAACCCTATACTAGATTTCCAAGTCCCCTTATATACCAACCAAAAGAAATGTAAGACTCAACACAAAAGATTTCATTATCTCAAAAGAAATCCCAAGTTATTTCAATAGACTTAAAACCAAGAACACCATTTTAAAACATACACGTGAAATAAGAAACTCAAAGAATACGCTACAAGACACAGTTCAAAAGATTCAAAACGTCGTTGAAACTCCACCAAACTCCAGCACCATAAATCACGAACAAACACAAGGTACGTTCAAGTTATAATAACTAGTGAACGACCATATACCATAACTTAACACATAGTAGTATATATACATCCGCATATGTATACCTATTGAATCCCCCAAACATACTCGTTATCATACACGTAAGTCAATCAATCGCTTTATACGCTCGTTTTTTCATACGAGTAATCACCATCTCACCGTGCCACAACAAGGCATAAAGCCCACCTCCAAAACCAAACCATATCGTGTGACCCCAAAATCACACAACACAACTATAACCCAAAACATATAACACAAAAAGAACAATAGCCATATCGTAGGTAGCCATTACATATACCCATATAAAATACGTATACCCAAATTCTACATCTCATCATATACAAGCATGTACTAACCCTCTTTCATGCAACCATACTTGGGAACCCATTGAAGTTGTGGTACTTGTATAACTATGTTGGCCACCATACTTATACAATTACCCTTTCCCCAATGCACTCCCTCCTATGATGACACTTATAAGAATCAATACAACATATAACACATAAATCCATCTACTCACATAAGCTCATAACCACATAACCAATAAAGTCCAAAACTCCATCTATTAAAATAACATAGTAATACTCTTGGAATACAGAAATCCATAGTCTAGCTAAAACAGCATAGGCTAAATCCAAAACGAAAACATAATCAGTTATAAGTCATGTCGCCCATAAGAGTGGAAACGGCTTAAAATCCTTCCTACCCATGTACTCCTAGTAACTCGAACCACCACACGATTCTTAGGGAACATGACTTAAACATCAAAAGAAAAATACTGTACCTCAGGTACATAAAATAACCCAACAAAAGATAGAACTACCATGTACCAAATTATGTACTATAATGTACAATTTAAGAAAAATATGACAATGACTAGTGTGGACGATTATGGTTCAACCCGCACTAGTCACAACCCAAAAAGAAAATAACATGTGGCTAAGTATGAACTTACTATGGTTCAATTCATACTAGTCAAAACATCACAATAAATAACATTCAAACACATCAATTATAATAAAATGCACACATACTCCTATGACGCCTATATGCAGGGACCCTTAAGCTATAGACTAGGCTACACGACTAGGCAACCTAATTCTCTATAACCATTGGCTCTGATACCATTCTGTCACACCCCACCATGGCGAAATATGGGGTACGATGTATGGATATCATCACAACAATAGCGTGTCTATAGAGATAACTAAATGATATAAGAAATGTCATAAATGGCGACACAAATGTCATGACAATATCTCAACATGCAGGAGTCTAGGTAAGTAGGTAACAGTCCTACCTCTTACCCAAGACAAACAAGTAACACAAACAAAACAAACATATAGGTGCCAACAATATCACTTATTTAAATGAACAAATAAAAACTAAGAAGGAACGGGGATCTCCTTCTATATGCAATCCTAAGGCATCCAAGTCTAGCCACTTCTATCCTCAAGCTTAACCATTATCACACCTGAAAGAGACACTAAAACACGTCAACATAATGTTGGTGAGAGTCATAGGTTTAGACTCCAACGCCAAATCAGTTACAAGCTGTGAATAACAACCATCAACACAATAACATATGGACAATGCGCTACAATTATGTATTAACAACTAGCATTCAGGTTCAATCAATCATCACAATTCCAAGGCGTCACGCCTTACCAACAACCACAATTTCCAAGGCATCACGCCTTACCAAACACCATAATTTCCAAGGCATCACGCCTTACCAAACACCATAATTTCTAAGGCATCACGCCTTACCAAACACCATAATTTCCAAGGCCACTACCTTGTCATTAACCATTGGTCCCATAGACGATCACGCTATGTACCTATCCAAATCCAGATCATACACAAACAAGAATCACATAGCAGTTAATCACATAATGTACACACAAGTCCATCTCAACCTTAAAAACATTCACAGCATCAATTTATAAATAACACAATACAGTGTCTCTTCCATCCCATCTGGAAGTCAAAATCAAAAGTAAACATGGGACTATGAAACTCACCTGATAGCTTCTTCACAAGTCCTCGCACTAGCAACGAGCTAACAAACCAAAAACACACAATCAATACCCGAACCAATCACCAAGATGGCTCATCAACCTATGATGGACATCTAGCCTATTCCCATATAATACCTCATTGATAAGCTCTAATCACCCCATTATCCTTCCTTAACAAGTCCCTAACTTGGTTAAGTTTAATAACTATCCCGTTCATAATTTTACACAAAATAGTCCCAGTTTTTAGGTCTCAAAACTTTAAGTCAAACGTCCACTTAAACATACCCATAGTTTCTGTAAAAGGAATATTCACACTTTTATACATGTTAGTTAAATCCTCCCACTTGCCCTAACCTTAAAGCTACTGTTAAGCCCCGATATATGTGTATATATTGCTACCTATCCAGAATTTACTGATTTTAAACGTATGAAAAGTTTGTTACCATTAGAGGGTCTTACCCTAAACCACAACCTTAGCCCAAGTGCAGATACTTACTAAAATATATAAACCATCTCTCATGTTCGTGAGAAGATCCCAATGCAACCCTATGTACCCCAAACAACCCAAAACTTAAAAAGAAAACAGGCTGAATTCAAAACTATTTTGATCTCCGACTGTTGTAACCTGTTTTTAACCCACTTCCCGACCTCCAATTTAGTTCTCGTTTCTTGCATTGGAAATACACTTCAATTACCTTTTCAGTGATACTTGGATTGCATCTTGAATATTCCTAGAACTCCCGATATGATCAAAACAATTGACTCAAAATTCTGCCCAGTTTTTAAAAACGGGTTTAACAAAATCAACCTCATTAATTAACCCTAATCCCTCTAATTACAAGCCCTAATTTATTTAATCATTAAAATATGATTAATATACTATTTTTAATTAAACCCTAAACTAATCCATCATATGATCATAGAAACATTAAAAACATTTAATATGAAAAGGGTTAAGAAGGTTTTACCTTTGAATTAATAGAAGATGAAGAAAACCTAATTTTTAAAGAACCCTAATTGGCCACCATTGATGAATTTCGGTTAGGAGATGTTATGGAGGTTAAAAACCTGATTATTATAGTTATGAGTTGGGTTTGGTTAAGTCCTAAAGGCCCCCTAATCCCATTACAAGTCCATTGGGCCTGTTTTGGGCTTTTCCCTTCTTTCTTTCTTCTTTGATGCGTCTAAACCGACCCAAACACCCCTAAATTCGTTTTTTTTATTTTTATTATTTAATATTATGTTATTAATATTTTTTAATTTTCCTTAATTTATTTCAGCTCCTAAAGCTTCCAAAACCACAAAACCGTAAAACTAGTCAAATTTACGCGTTTTTCCATAAAAGACGTAAAATATACACTTTTAAAAAAAATCTCAAATTTTGCAATAAACTTTATAACTAAGTCCTAAATGACTTAAAACCATCCCGAAAAATATTCATATGACTAATTACCTCATCCGCGACCTCTAAATGCTAAACCGTAAATCGTAAAAAATACGATTTTCTATAATACATATACGTATACTTAGAACCACCAAATAACACCATCTCACTTCATAGTCACTACCATGTGAACTCATGAACATGAAATCATCACACATCGTTTCATTCACAAGGTATCCCGTACCGGAAACGATATCCAAACCACAATCCATACACACCAATAAGCACATAAACACGTAAAGACACGCAACTAGCACAAAATAAAACTAAGTGACGAACCTCAAAACCAGGGTTGTCACAAATATTCTCTCAATGCTGAAAAGGGATAGAAGGGAGTTGTACTACATGCTACTCAGATGTCATGGAACAGGATGGACCTACAAGAAATTGTTGGGGTTATCCTTTGAAGAATTGGAGTTCAAGGCATATCCTATTTGGGCAAGAGTGCAGGAAGAAAACACTCTAAGACTTCTTTCTGATGAAAGGAAAGAAGAACTTGCAGAAGAGATGGAGCTTAAGAAGGCAATGATTGTTCGCAGACTTTTGAAGAAGGGAGTTCCTCTTGAGTTTCTTAAAGATATGGATAGATTGATGCCTAGTGAAGCTGTTATAAGAAGGAGCATCAAGCTCTCACCATTGGAAGCTTTAGATATGGTACAAGTGTTACCTCTTGATTCCAGAAACCCTATAATAAGCTATGAAGAATATGAATGTGGGTTTTGGAAGATTGGCAGGTATGGGAAAGAGGTTCACACTTTTACTACACTTATATCTCTCTTTGCAAGTTTTGATAGAGAATATTTGGTAGAACTTTGGAGGTTGTTGGAAGCCAAGTATGAGACTGAAGCTCCTACTTCAGTCAGTGGAATAAAACTGTGGTCAACATTCAAGAGAATGTGTGGACCAAGAGATGAAGATCCTGCTATTTGGAAGGATCTTGAAGATGGCCTCAGTGGTCTTCAATGGAGTTTGTATTCAGCTGCTGGTGTTTATTATTTGAGCTCTACAAAGTTTGCTGAGTATCTACTTGTAGATGGTCAGTATTCCATGTCCAAAGAAGTTTTGGAGAAGATGAAGACAACACAACTGGAGATTGATTATTCAAGTGACATGGCCAAAGATTTGATCAGACATATTTATTACCAATATGATAAGTGTTGTAAGATTCCTCCTTGTTCTTAATGTTTATTCAGAAACTTGATTACTAGAGTAGATATTAAGTTTAGGGGAGGATTGTTAGGAATAAAATGTAGCCAGTCCACTTGAGCGCTGACAAGAGAAAAACAAGCGCTGATAGAAAGAAAACAAATGCTGACAGATCAAGCATTGACAAGAAGAAGTCAAGCGTTGATAGGTTGAAGACAAGCACTGATGGAAATATTTAGTCTATGCATATATTGTTTCTAGTTTGTTTCTAGTAAAGATAAGTTCAACATTGTATTTTCTATAATTATCTTTACCTAGAATAGTTGATACGTAGACTCTTGTACAAGGCTTCTTATGTCTATAAAAGAAGACCTTTAGGTTATTGTTCATATAAGTTTTTCAGACGTTAAACACTTTCATTGTAAGCAAGTTTATTATCATTAATCAAGTGAAAGTTTGTTTACATCTTTGTGTGTTCTTGTTTAAGTGTTAATTCCGCATAACACTTAGATTACTTTATACATATACAACGGTTTCTCTACGTGTATAACTTGATCTAATCTCGTATACACAAAGCTAAATCGATCTAAGTTTGGGATCAACAGGAATCTCCGTTTTTATACAAAATATCAATTTGATATTTACGGCTCAGATATTTTTGAAAGGGATTAATGATTTTTAAGTAAGTTAGCAACAATTCATGAAGCCTTTGATTGATATTGGATTTGATTATGTAATCGGGGTAGCCTTGTAAAAGAGTTATCCATCGTATGGCTTTTACATATGATATGAAGATATTACTTCATGAAGCGGTGTTGGCTTAAGGGGAATAATTCTTATGGTAAATTTGATGTTCGAAGAAGATTTTCGCGAGTTTGTGTTCTATCATATCTTTAAAGATGGTGCCTAGTCAACATTATTCTTTAAAGGTAACTTGTTCATGCTTGCACGGTTGGTGCCGAAGACTTGTCATAACACTTTAAGGAGTTACATTATCGTGCTCAGTGTCTCATAAAGCATGAGAATGTTGACAAGAGATCTAGGTCTACTTATACTTCGCCATTGGTATAAGTTCTTTATCACATGGATAGTGCAAGACATGGAACACAAGGTTGGGTTTTACTACTTCTACATCAAGATTACTTTATTTATTTTTCTTCAAAATCATTACATAGAGCCTACATTTGGAGAATCTTCAAAGATTGCGTACATTGTTTACTTCCCTGTTGATGTGACAAAAAGGGGAAGACATACATGCTACAATTAAGGGGAAGCAATTTGAAGATGATGTATAACTTACAAGAGATCACATAGAGTTTTGCCGACATCAACTAGGGGAATATTGTTGGGTCAAAAAGTTGATGTGGCAGAAACTCAAAAACGAAGAAAATATGAAGGCATTTGTCTAAGCGTTGACAAGTGTAATCCAGGCGTTGTCAAGAGTAAATTAGGCGTTGACAGAAGTCAACAAAAGTCAAACGCTGATGGAAGCTTCTATTTAGGATAAGTATGCAGAATATTATTCTGTATTAGTTATTTAAATAGAAGATTTACATGTCTATTCATAATTATCTCTTGTAAACCCTAATCCTTAGTCTATAAAAGGAACAAGGGTCTTAGGTTTTATTCATATCTTCCATTCACAATGTAAACCTAAAGCGTGTGTCGACTAGGTGTGGGATTCAATGTATACACACCTAGTGATTGTTGATTATTAATATAATTAGCAATCCAATTGTTTAATTCTATGTGTCTTGTGCCCCAAACACCTTGTTAGTGGTTGTTGTTCTAATTCCGCTTTAATTATGTTAATCATATGAACAACGATCATTCCTAGTAGCTAAAAGATCAAGGAAACCAAGGTTTCCACAAGGTCTTTAAATTGGAGTGATCATTTCTTTGAGGTGTTGGTGTTCTACTTTTGGGCCTTGAATAATTACGTACTCTTGGAGGAGTAGATGATTGTCTTGAAAAACTTCTCATTCCCATTAGAGGTTTACTTAAGGGCTTGTAGAATTTATTAAGTTCCGTTTTGTCAATTATAGGTAATTCAGCATTGTTAACTACAAGATATTTTGATTTCTTACCTAAAATGGGATTTTTAGAAAGTTGAGAATTTTCAAAAATCCGTCCTTTTGTCCGCGGTTCCTTATCATGGGTTGCGGTTCCATAATTATAAGGGACCGCACCATATATTGGGGATCCGTGGACAGATGGTCAGTTTTCTGAAAAAACTAACTTGTTTAGGTTTACTAGTGGAAGCTTAATTTGTGTTAAAACCTAATCCTAGTCTTTCCTTAGTGTGAGTTTTCTTATTTAACATGTCATCAAGAGCACTAGTACCTTTTACGAACTTTTCGAGTTTAATGGAATTACTCTTGAGATCTTCATTCTCTTGTCTAAGGTCTTCACAATTTAAACAACCTAAATCAACTTCCTTGTTTTTTTCAAGCTTAGCTAACTTATCTCTTAGCTCATTAATTTCATTTTCAAGCTTGGTCCTAGTTGATTTTAGCAATTTGTTATTCTCAATGAATTTTAAACTTATTTTCCATAGATTGTTATATTGACCTTCTAGTTCAAAGTTATCTAGTAAAGAACTATCATTGCTATAATATTCGGTTTCGGAATGTACCTCTTTAGAAGAATGAGCCATGAGACACTTCTCGTCTTTAGCGTTATCGTCACATTCTTCACCGCTATCGCTCCATGAACCACCAACGAAGGCCGTGTGATTCTTGTCGTGAGATGGCTTGGGACAATCACCGATGAAGTGGTTTGGATCACCGCATCTAAAACATTTCCTATCATCATTGTCATTCTTGACAAATCGGTTTTTGGAAAATTTCGTCTTGTTGTTGTTAGGTTGTCTAACATGTTGACCTCGCCTTTTGAAGAACTTATTGAAGTCTCTAACCGCCATAGCATATTCCTCATCATCACTTTCCGAGGAAGAGCTATCATGGTCACTTTTCACCTTCTTGGCTTTAAGTGCTACAGACTTTCTTTCACTCGTGGTTTTCACCCTTTCGTGTTCTTTAAAATTATCATTTCATGAACTTTTAAATTTACTTGTTGAGGACAAAGTATTAATCCTACTACATACACAACTTCCAAATAGACAAACCTATTTGGATCTTCACAACACAACTACCAAATAGCACAACTACTTGGATCTTCACAACACGACTCCAAATAACATAACTACTTGGATCAACACTAAACAACTATAATGAATGAATAAAACTTGATCTTCAATAGATCTTGAGGTAGACTCAACACTTCAAGGATGAAAGTGTTATTCTCTTTCACTTGAAGAGGAAGAGATGGGAGGAGAAAGATTCACTTCTAAACAAGTAGTAATCAACCAAATAATCAAGGATTTGAATGCTTTAAGAAGTATGTTAGAATCTGGAAATTTGTGTGCAAAAGAGGTGAAGAGAAAATCTGAGAATGGTCCAATGTTTATGGGACAAAGGTCCAACGTTCATATCTGAGCGTGGTACCTTAACTGTGCATGTGGTTCCTTATCGATAAGGAACCATATTAGCCTTTAAGGGAGCACGGTCATAGACTCCGCTCCCTTTTGTCTTTTAGTAGAGTAGTCACATCTGGTGGTATAGTTATCCTCAAAGGATATTCTAAACCCAAATAGAATATGCTATTTCAAATTTTCAAATATTTAATTTAATAAAACATTTTCTTAAAAATAAAGTTTATAAAAAAAACTTTGACACATTTAATAAAAGGTGAGTGTTAAGAAAACTTAAATCCTTGATCACTTAATTAAGATGAAAACTTGTTTTTTCATACCTTAAGTGATAATGGTTGAAATGAAAAAATACTTGAACTCAAGAATTCATTTTTCATTGTTTTCGTAAATGCTTGTTTTTATATTTTGTCGTAATC
Organism: Glebionis coronaria; assembly: GCA_025667525.1. Taxonomy (NCBI): domain Eukaryota; kingdom Viridiplantae; phylum Streptophyta; class Magnoliopsida; order Asterales; family Asteraceae; genus Glebionis; species Glebionis coronaria. The sequence continues at coordinate 169,800,882 of CM046875.1, forward strand.
AAAATAAAGCGAGATCGAAAATTACAAGTAACGTTTTTAGGCATCATTGCATTAACAGATCGTACGATCCTTGGCTGGAATATTTGAAAATCTGCTAACTATGAAATCCTTGCAGATGGAATGGATATGCAGACTTGGTCACCCTATTGAAACAACTCAGATAGCATCATGCTTCCTTTGAGCCTGCGGTAGTCCGGTGACAAAATCCATGGAGTTCTTGTCCCTTCTCCGTTCACCATTCCTAATGGTGGAAATAGCTCCTAGTATGTTGGTGTTCTATCTTAGCCTGTTGGTATGGCGGGTACTTAGATATGAACGTAACTGTATCTTGCTTCATAGAAACTGGATACATAAAAGTTTGGAAAACAATGAGTCTCTGATATTAGACTTTTCACAGCGTAAGATTCTCTGGAACACCCAATATAGTGTAAGGTTCTCTCCTTTACACGTAAACTGAGTCATGGTAAGATTAACCGTGAGAATCAATGTGATTCAGCGTGTCACTGTAATCAACCAGAATTCATACTGGAAAATTTTCAGGGTGAAATTTCTTCAGTCATAGAACTTTGATAGGTGTGTAAACACCCATCCTTTTACCACTTAATCCTGGCTAAAACAAGACCAAAACACGTATTTAATATCATTTGTTTGGAATTATGTGTGGTTTTTGTGTTTATTGTGTTTTCAGAGCTAACCGGATGAATATTAAAGAAAACATGGGATTGCAAGGGTTTTATCAAGGAAAAAGACTAAAGACGAAGTCTATTGTCCAAGAGATGCAAAAGATTTGAAGTCAATGGGCCTATTTGAAGATTTATCGAAGAAAAGGACCAAAGATGTAAGATTTACATATGTCGAAGAAACTCAAGTCTATTCAACGAAGAAATTAAAAGACGAGTTGAATTTAATCGACGACAAATCCCGAATCAGAATCGAAAACGTCAACTTTTCTGAAAAGACGAGAAGACAAGAAGAAAGGGAGAAAGCCCACTCACCAACCAACCACTAGGACTATAAATAGACTATTCCTTCACAATTTAGGGAGTTAGCTTTTCATTTTCTTTTTCCCAGTTTCTTAGGTTCGGTTCTTCACAAACACCATTAGGGTGTTTGGTGATTTTTAGTTTTTCTTCAATCTTGTAACTCTTAATCAATACTCTTGTTACTTTTCCATTAATCCTTAATTCCATCTTTTCATTCATCTTGTTCTTCATCATCTTCTATTGCAAGTTCTTAAGTTTTTCTATTTGATTCAAGTTTGATCTTAAAAAGTTGTTGGTTTAGTGTTTTTATTGGTGGGATTTGTTCCTTATGATATTTGAATGATTTGTGTTTAATTTGGTAAAACCTTTTTGAGTATTTGAGTTGGTTTGGATTTAAATTCGTGTCCCTTGTTCTTCTGTTACTGTTTCTGTTCTTGATCCCAGATCTTTCCGAATAAAACATATATTCCGAATAGGCGAGTTTCTGTTTGCCTTATTCGGAATCTTTCCAACATTCCGCATAGATTGTTGGTTTCGTCTCTTATTCGGAATATTTTATATATTCCGAATAGACTTAATTTTTCCGCATAAGAGCATTTTTCCGAATAGATCTTGTTTTCCGCATAAGGAAATTTTTTCGCATAGCATTCTTTTTCCGAATAGACATTATTTTCCGAATAGAGATCTGTTTTTCCGCATAAGCCATCTTTCCGAATAGGGCAAGGTTTTCCGAATAAAGATGTTTTCCGAATAGGGGAATTTTTCCGCATAGGCTTGTCTGACTTTCCGAATAGCAACATTCCGATTAGAGGAACTTTCCGAATGGCACTATATTCCGTATAGACATACATTCCGCATAGATCATTTTCAGTAAGGGTATTTTTCCAGATTTAATTCAAGTATTACTTTTTCATTATTGATTGTTTCAAGTTTATATCATTATCATTTTATTCATTTCCCTGTTCAGTAGTTTAAGAAAACTAAACCCACTTTTAGTCACCAAGAACAAATCATTCCACTCTAAACTGAGATCAATTCGAGAGGATTCCGAGAAAACGAACTTTTCAACATACAAAATCTCTAGTATCAAATGGCGCCGCTGCCGGCTCTTCTCGTTACGATCAAAAGTTTTTTGTGAGAACTTGGATTTTGGGATCCGTTCCCCGTGAACGTTACTTTTTCACAAAAATTTTCAAAAAAAAAAATCAAAAAATATATATATATATATATATATATATATATATATATATATATATATATATATATATATATATATATATATATATATATATATATATATATATATAAAATTTTCAAAAATACAAAAAAATAAAAAAAAAACATAAAAACCAAAAATATTTTTGCTTTGCTTTTCCTTGTTAGTTCTTTTGCAGGTGTATGCGCACTCGATCCACGTCATATCAAGAGCCCGAGCCTCTCGATAACTTAGACATGGACGGTGTACCACCTCCAAACAATAATAACAACAACAACCCACCTTTCAACAACATGAACAATAACAACAACAATGAGCCCCTTCCGGATAATCGCCCGATGATTGAACTGCTGCAAGCTCATGTCGATGGCAACACGGATCCAATTGTTATACCACCAATTGCCGCCAACAATTTCGAGCTAAAATTAGGCTTTATCCAGATGGTCTCCGCTCAACCATTCTTGGGACGAACCATTGATGATCCACACGACCATATCAAGAGATTCTTGCAACTCACCAACACGGTCAAGTTCAATGGAGTTCCACAAGAGGTTATAAGGTTACAACTTTTTCCCTTTTCTTTAGAGGGACAAGCCCGGCATTGGCTTGCGAAGGAACCGCCACAGAGTATTCTCTCGTGGACGGATTTGGAAACGAAGTTTATCAGTTACTTTTTTCCACCCTCTCGTACTACCGCTTTGCGGAATGAGATCATAAATTTTGAACAAAAGTACGATGAGTCATTCAGTGAATCTTGGGATCGCTTTAAAGATCTTTTAAGAAAATGCCCACAACATGGTTTTACCAAAGTACATCAAAATCAATACTTTTTACAATGGTTTAAGCATGAGTGACCAAGATTCACTGAACAGTGCCTCGGGGGGTAATCTATTGGCTAAGACTTCCAATGCTGCTTGGGATATCATTGAGAATAAGTCTCGTGTGCAAACCAAGAGTGTTAGGACCAATGTCGCTAGTGCTAGCACTAATGACAGCGACAAGCGATTGGACAAAATCACTACGCTTCTTGAATCGCTTGTCACCCACACCGTTAGCAACAACAACAGCAACAACGCCAAAAACGCACAAGTGAACGCTGTCAGCCAACCTTGTGAGATATGCGGTGGTCCACATTCTTACACCACTTGTACCGCCACCCAAGATTACCCTGCAGAGAATGTGAACGCAGCATATGGCACCTATACTCAACCTGCTTATCAAGCAAAACCTCAAGGTGACCGCAACTTGCTTAGCTACCGTTCCAACAACTATATCTCACCACCTGGTTTTAATCCTAACAACCAAAACCAACAACAAAACCTTAACCGCCCCCCTCAACAACAACAACAACCTCGACAACCATACATCCCACCTCACAAGCAACAACAACCACCTCAACGTAACAACCAAGTTTTCCAACAACCTGCTTACCAACCACCTGCATACAATGCTCCTCCCAACCAAACCACCACTGCATTACACCAAGAGGTTGCAACCTACATGAGAACCAATGATGTGATAGTGGGAAATCTCCAAGAGGAAGTACGCAACTTGAAAGCAGACTTGGTCAAGCAAGGAAACGATTTGAGAGCAGATATGAGAAATAAGTTGGATAGCCAAACTAATGATCTGAGGAACATGATGGCTAGTTTCTTCCAAAGTAGTCAACCCTCTTCTTCGGGTACTCTTCCGAGTAACACTGTTGCGAACCCAAGAGGGGAGATGAAAGCAATCACTACTCGAAGTGGCAAAGGTACAAAGGAACCCGAGCTTCCTATACCCCCACCGGTGGTTGTGACTAAGGAGAACGAGTCACCTGCTCCTATTCCTCATCCTTCTCCTTCCCCAATTTCTCCACCTCTTCCTTCTACCCCACCTCCACCCGTGGTTGTGAGTGATCCTATTCTCCCAAAGCCTTCCTCTTCTTCCAATATACCTTATCCATCTAGGTTGAGGAAAGAGAAGCAAAAGAGCAAGGACGATATTCAAGTTTCGAATTTTCTTAAGATGTTCAAACAATTGAATTTTAACATCTCCTTCGCTGAGGTTCTCGCTCACATGCCCAAATACGCCAAAATGTTTAAAGACCTTCTGAGCGACAAGGAAAAGCTCCTCGATATTGCCAACACACAACTTAATGAGAACTGCTCTGCAGTGCTCTTAAGGAAATTGCCAACCAAGCTTGGTGATCCGGGTCGTTTTCTTATCCCTTGCAATTTCTCGGGCGTAGAGAATTGCATGGCCCTAGCCGATCTAGGTGCCAGTATTAATCTCATGCCTCTAAGTGTTTGGAAGCAATTATCTCTCCCAGAGCTAGTCCCCACCAAAATGACTTTGGAATTAGCTAACCGTACGGTTGCTTATCCAGTGGGGATAGCCGAAGACGTCATTGTAGGAGTCAACAAATTCACCTTCCCTGCTGATTTTGTTGTCGTCGACTACGAGATGGACCCCCGTGTGCCACTCATTGTTGGTCGTCCATTCTTGAGGACCGGTCGCACTCTCATCGATGTTGAAGCCGGTGAGCTTATCATGAGAGTGGGTGACGATAAAGTAGTCTTCAACATGGGAAAGTTGTCCAAACAACCTTATTCATATGAGAGTGTTAATTGTATCGACGTTCTTGATGAGGCTTGTGAAGAACACTCTAATGATGCTTGCAAAAGTATTCCTACCTCTCTTCCCAATGTTGAGACCGTGTCCTCCATTGATTCATCACTGTCTCTATTTGGAGATAGTGATTTATTTTGGAACAATCTTGAAGATACCATGGGAGATGCGAATTTAGCTACTAATGATTCTCCTATCGATGGGGATGAAGACATGAATTTCTTTGACAATCTTCTCAACGAAGACAATCCTTCGCCTCCATCTCCCATGGTCATTGCTATCGATACTCCGACTTTGAAAACGCCTCCCGTCGAAAATCCTCCGGATTTGGAACTTAAGGAGTTGCCGCCACATCTCGAGTACGTGTTCCTTGACGACAACAAGAAGTCGCCTGTCATTATTGCAACGGATTTGAAAGATGAAGAGAAAACTCGCCTTGTTGCCGTGCTGAAAGCTCATAAGAAGGCTATCGCTTGGAAAATCTCGGATATTCGTGGAATTGATCCTCACTTCTGCACACACAAAATTCTCATGGAGGACGACTATAAGCCCACTATTCAAAGCCAACGAAGGGTGAATCCAAAAATCCATGAAGTCATCAAAACAGAAGTTATCAAACTTCTTGATGCGGGTATGATTTACCTTATTTCGGATTCACCATGGGTTAGTCCAATCCACTGTGTGCCCAAGAAGGGCGGAATAACCGTTGTTCCCAATGAACACAACGAGTTGATTCCCACTCGTCTCGTTACTGGGTGGAGAGTTTGTATAGACTACCGCAAACTCAATGATGCCACGAGAAAGGATCATTTCCCTCTACCTTTTATGGACCAAATGCTTGAACGATTAGCAGGAAATGAATATTACTGCTTTCTTGATGGTTTCTCGGGTTATTTTCAAATACCCATCGATCCCCAAGATCAAGAGAAGACAACATTCACTTTTCCCTATGGCACATTTGCGTACAAAAGAATGCCTTTTGGCTTATGTAATGCGCCCGGGACTTTCCAAAGGTGTATGTTAGCTATCTTCCATGACATGGTTGAACAAACCATGGAAGTCTTCATGGATGATTTCTCAGTCTTCGGGGATTCATTCTCTTCTTGCCTTGCCAATTTAGAACGTATGCTCAAGCGGTGCGAAGACACTCGCCTAGTTCTAAATTGGGAAAAATGCCATTTTATGGTAAAATAAGGCGTCGTGCTTGGACATAAGATCTCGAAAGCCGGTCTTGCAGTAGACCGTGCTAAAGTCGATGTTATCGCAAAGTTGCCTCCACCTTCAACCGTGAAGGGTGTAAGAAGTTTCCTGGGTCATGCGGGCTTCTATCGTCGATTCATCAAAGATTTTTCTCAAATCGCTCGCCTGATGACCCACCTCTTGGAAAAAGATACTCCTTTTATCTTCTCCAAAGAGTGTCTTGAAGCCTTCAACTCGCTTAAGGATAAGCTAACTAAGGCACCCGTCTTGGTTACCCCTAATTGGGAGATACCCTTTGAGTTGATGTGTGATGCCAGTGATTTTGCTATTGGAGCGGTTCTTGGACAAAGAGTGAATAAACACTTCCAACCAATCCATTACGCTAGCAAGACAATGACAGGGGCACAATTACATTATACGACAACCGAAAAAGAGCTTTTAGCTGTTGTCTATGCTTTTGAAAAATTCCGCCCCTATCTTGTCCTTTCGACCACCATCGTGTATACCGATCATTCCGCGCTGAAGTACTTGTTGACAAAGCAAGATTCCAAACCAAGACTTCTTCGCTGGGTTTTGCTGCTCCAGGAATTTAAAATCGAAATTCGTGATAAGAAAGGAGCAGAAAACTTAGCTGCGGATCATCTCAGCAGACTTGAGGATCCATACCAAGGGGATCATCCGAACAAAGACATCAATGATTCTTTTCCCTTGGAGACCTTAATGTCTATAAACTCGAAGCCGAATGAAACCTCGTGGTTTGCGGACTTTGTAAACTACTTGGCGGGTGGAATTCTCAAGGAAGGGTTGACGTCTCAGCAAAAGAAAAAGTTCTTCACCGACATTAAGACTTACTTTTGGGACGACCCTTACCTATTCAAACAATGTGCCGACCTGATTATCCGTCGATGTGTTGATGGACCGGCAGCGTCTGAAATCCTTGATGCTTGCCACAAAGGACCCACTGGTGGTCACTTTAGTCCCAACTACACCGCAAATAAAGTGTTTGATGCGGGATTTTATTGGCCCTCCATATATCGTGACGCTCACAATATGGTTAAACGATGTGATGTTTGCCAAAAGCAAGGCAAAATCACACATACAGACGAGATGCCTCAGAATTTCATACAGGAATGTGAAATTTTTGATGTGTGGGGTATCGACTTTATGGGGCCATTCCCTTCTTCTAAAGGAAACAAATACATCCTTGTTGCCGTTGACTACGTTTCAAAGTGGGTCGAAGCCAAAGCTTTACCTACTAATGACGCAAGGGTGGTTTGTAACTTTTTGAAAGCTCTATTCGCTAGATTCGGTGTGCCTCGTGCCATTATTAGTGATCGTGGGACTCATTTCTGCAATGACCAATTCGCAAGAGTCATGGCTAAGTACGGTGTAAATCATCGTCTTTCCACAGCTTACCACCCACAAACTAATGGCCAGGCTGAAATATCCAACCGAGGACTAAAGCGAATTCTTGAAAGGACCGTGGGAGAGCATCGTGCCGCATGGGCTGATAAACTCGATGATGCTTTGTGGGCTTTCCGTACTGCTTACAAGACCCCGATCGGCTGTACGCCTTATCGTCTTGTGTACGGGAAAGCATGCCACCTCCCCATTGAGTTGGAGCACAAGGCTTATTGGGCCTTGAAGTGGGCTAATTTTGATATTAACAAAGCCGGTGACCTACACAAGATCCAACTCAATGAGCTGAATGAACTCCGTAATGAGACTTATGAAAATTCTTTAATCTATAAGGAAAGGACTAAGCTCATTCACGATTCTAAGATTAAAAACCGAGAATTCCATGTTGGAGACAAAGTCTTACTTTTTAACTCTCGGTTGAAAATCTTTTCGGGCAAGCTTAAATCTCGTTGGTCCGGCCCATTCACCATTGCCCAAATTTTTCCATATGGTACTCTCGAGCTCGCTCAACCTAATGGACCTAATTTTAAGGTGAATGGCCAACGAGTGAAGTTGTACTTTGGTGAGGACACCTCTCACGAGGTGATTCCATCCCTCACCACGTTCCCCATAAACTAATTTTGGGTCGAGTCAGGCTCGTGACTCGGTTATCAAAAACAAGCGCTCCTCGGGAGGCAACCCGAGTATTTATCCCTTTAACCCCCTAAGTGTAGGGGAGGACCTATTTTGGTCGTTTGTGTTTGTGTGGTGATGTGATTACAGGGATAACTGCAATCTTGGAAATTTCTGAAGAACCGTGCTCCCGTGTTATCCGAAATCCAGTTCTATCTCTCAACTATCGTGATTCAATTTTCTTCATACTCACATTTGAACTTGATCACTTTAGTCGTCTCTTCCTTAACTTGCGTTAACCAACGTGCACAATGTCATAAGTGTAGGGGAGACTTTTCCCACATGCTTAAACATTGAGGACAATGTTTATCTTAAGTGTAGGGGGGACTTCTATCGAAGTTTTAAGTGGACTTTTCCATGAAAATGCCTTCAATTAACCGGAAAATCATATTTTTCAAATTTTTTATTAACTTTGGCAATTTAGTCGTAATTTTTAAATTTTTATCGTTGCTTTCATATGTATATATCCCGCAATAAAGTCAAAAATATTAATAAGTGGTGTAGCTAGTTTAGAAATCTTTGACATATTAGGCCCGTTGCGTTTATTTTGACTCAACCCGAATAGACTTATCCAAGTTTATTCTAGCTAGTATCCTTAACCATGTAGGCCTTAATTGGTTTATTAGGCTAAGCATCCATGAGTCTCATTACTTGCAATTTTAAATTGTGGAGGACGAGAAATGATAGAGTCAATTATAAGTCGGTATTCTTGCACAAGCTCACTTGGTGTAATTATTTGCCTATTCTCCCATCACTTGCTAATAATTTATCTGCAATAAGTAAGGTCTTACGATTTGAAAAGTTACTTAGCTTCTAGCCCAAGATCGTTTAAAAGTTGCTCGGTAATGATAAGAGTTCATAGCCAAGGCATAACTTATGAAGCGGGGCGCGAAGATTGGCGAGTCCGAAAAGGCCCTAACAAGGCATGAGGATTCAATTTTATTGCTGAAGATCCAAAGTGATGTGAAAAGCATTATTCCTAAAGTCAATATGAAGGATCAAGACTCACGACGAAAAGCAATCAACTCCCATAAAGATCATGGAGAAGTCTATCCGAAAAGACCCTAACAAGGTATGAGGATAAATAGATCCAAGTCCGAAAGGAGGCGGATCGTTGTATCTCAAAATCCCAATTAGAGATTGAAGAAATAATCATGAAGTCGTGGTCAACAAAGTTGGAGTACCCCTCAAAAGTCTCCAAGTGAAGAAACTCTATTATGATGAGAAGACCATTATCTCAAGAACGTCTCTCGAAGATATAAGTATGAAGTACATGCCAAATATCGGCCCGAGAAAGGTCTCAAATCGTGAACCAAGTTATGCCAAGATATGAACTTTTTGATATCCCGAGAAGCAGTTTTAAGAGATTTTGTCCTTTAGCTAACTATTGATCAAATCGTCCTACTTTGCTTTCAGCCTAAATAAACTATCGAAATAAGTCCAAAAATGCATCTTCATGATCATTCTAAGACAAAAATAAAATATAAGAGATACACCTAGGAATAAGGGAGTTTAAGCATTTAATTAAGCCATGTGTGTAAGTGTTTGATTTACTAACTTATAATAACAATGATCTCGTTTTTAAGCTTAGTTTGGGGAACGTGAAACTTGAGGGTGATAAATCTTCGCAACACCAAAGCCCTAATGTAAGTCCTTGATTTCTTTACAAGTTATTTTCATCCTTTTGTTTATCTTAAAGTTTTAATTTCTCTTAGTATTTTGATTCTTATTTAGTAGTATTTGAATAAGGCCAAGGTTGATTGATTATGAGAAAAGTGTAAAATTGCTTTATCACTAATCATTGCATGAGGGCATGGCAATGGTTAAGTGTAGGGGATTTGATAGGTGTGTAAACACCCATCCTTTTACCACTTAATCCTGGCTAAAACAAGACCAAAACACGTATTTAATATCATTTGTTTGGAATTATGCGTGGTTTTTGTGTTTATTGTGTTTTCAGAGCTAACCGGATGAATATTAAAGAAAACATGGGATTGCACGGGTTTTATCAAGGAAAAAGACTAAAGACGAAGTCTATTGTCCAAGAGATGCAAAAGATTTGAAGTCAATGGGCCTATTTGAAGATTTATCGAAGAAAAGGACCAAAGATGGAAGATTTACATATGTCGAAGAAACTCAAGTCTATTCAACGAAGAAATTAAAAGACGAGTTGAATTTAATCGACGACAAATCCCGAATCAGAATCGAAAACGTCAACTTTTCTGAAAAGACGAGAAGACAAGAAGAAAGGGAGAAAGCCCACTCACCAACCAACCACTAGGACTATAAATAGACTCTTCCTTCACAATTTAGGGAGTTAGCTTTTCATTTTCTTTTTCCCAGTTTCTTAGGTTCGGTTCTTCACAAACACCATTAGGGTGTTTGGTGATTTTTAGTTTTTCTTCAATCTTGTAACTCTTAATCAATACTCTTGTTACTTTTCCATTAATCCTTTAATTCCATCTTTTCATTCATCTTGTTCTTCATCATCTTCTATTGCAAGTTCTTAAGTTTTTCTATTTGATTCAAGTTTGATCTTAAAAAGTTGTTGATTTAGTGTTTTTATTGGTGGGATTTGTTCCTTATGATATTTGAATGATTTGTGTTTAATTTGGTAAAACCTTTTTGAGTATTTGAGTTGGTTTGGATTTAAATTCGTGTCCCTTGTTCTTCTGTTACTGTTTATGTTCTTGATCCCAGATCTTTCCGAATAAAACATATATTCCGAATAGGCGAGTTTCTGTTGCCTTATTCGGAATCTTTCCAACATTCCGCATAGATTGTTGGTTTCGTCTCTTATTCGGAATATTTTATATATTCCGAATAGACTTAATTTTTCCGCATAAGAGCATTTTTCCGAATAGATCTTGTTTTCCGCATAAGGAAATTTTTCCGCATAGCATTCTTTTTCCGAATAGACATTATTTTCCGAATAGAGATCTGTTTTTCCGCATAAGCCATCTTTCCGAATAGGGCAAGGTTTTCCGAATAAAGATGTTTTCCGAATAGGGGAATTTTTCCGCATAGGCTTGTCTGACTTTCCGAATAGCAACATTCCGATTAGAGGAACTTTCCGAATGGCACTATATTCCGTATAGACATACATTTCGCATAGATCATTTTCAGTAAGGGTATTTTTCCAGATTTAATTCAAGTATTACTTTTTCATTATTGATTGTTTCAAGTTTATATCATTATCATTTTATTCATTTCCCTGTTCAGTAGTTTAAGAAAACTAAACCCACTTTTAGTCACCAAGAACAAATCATTCCACTCTAAACTGAGATCAATTCGAGAGGATTCCGAGAAAACGAACTTTTCAACATACAAAATCTCTAGTATCAAACTTACACATAGTGCAAATATGGTCTTCGTGCTCTTGTCTAGAAATAGAGAAGGTCAGGTCGTCATCGATGAGAACAATAACGAATTTGTTTATGAGTTCATGGAAACTCAATTTATTAAGTCCATAATGTTGTTGGAGCATTCACAAGACTAAAACAAAATCATGAATTTAGCATGACCAATTTTTGTGCGAATAGCAGTCATGGAAACATCCTTCTCTTTTATTCGCCACTATTGGCAGCATGATTATAAATCGATATTGGAAAAGTGCTTAACACCCTAAATTCGATTGGACACGTCTTTAATACGTGGAGGGGGATAACGGTAATAAATGGTGATTTGTTTAAATCGACGGTAGTCGACACATAATCTCATGTTACCGTTCTTCTTCTTAATAACAGAATCGGTGCACACCATGGTGGTACACCTGGCGAATGAGCTTCGTTTAATCATCTCTTGCAGTTGATCCTTTAACTCTTATAGCTCAAGGAAACCATGTTATAAAGAGCCTTGGGAACCGGTTCTGCTTCCTAATATGCTCGAGGTTAAGTTCCACCTAGTGGATAGGAAGTATACTTAGAGGTCTTTCTAGAATATATCAGGGAAAACTCTGAAACGATCGACTGATTATGAATAAAAGAAACTTCAGAAGTCGTGTCATAACTGATAGCTGGAAAATCTTCACAACCATGGAATAACAACGCGCGCTTGTCAAGCAGAGATATTTGTACAAAGTTCCTTGATGGAAAATCATGTTGCATGTATTCAGGAGCCTGAACATCGTTGTACATAATCTAATATAAATGGCGACCAGTCGTAGCATAATGTGTTGTCCATAGTCCATAATTAAAGTCATATTTAACTCGCATCTGTCCAAGGAAAGTGCGTTAGCAGATTGGATCTTATCATTAGACTGAAAGGAAAACCTTCGTACACATGGGTGATAGGAACGGCGTCCTTTATGGTCATGGATATATGAATTATGCGATCGAGAAATTAAAGTGTCATGTCAATACATGAAATAGACGTGGCAGATTTCACTGATTGTGTTTCGCCTGTCTCACACCGAACGAACACTGCGTGTCCAAACGTGAACAATACACCGGTGATGGTACTAAGATTCTTATGGCATGATTTATACATGACACAACAGAATGGGTATACCCCTTGAAGGGTACACTGAATTACTTAGGGATGTTTCAAAAGATAGACGTGAGTCATGTGTCCTGACTTGTGTCTTGAGAAATATGCGTATGACATGTGTCTTGACTGGTGTCTTGACATGTGTCTTCAAAAAATATATGTGAGACATGTGTCTTGACTGATGTCTTGACATGTGTCTCGAGATGTGAAACGAACAAAATAGAAAATCTTAGATTATCATGCCAGAATTGGCGTATTTCCACCCACGTTCGTTACCGGAGTTTCTGTCGTTATAGCCAGAGTGTTTGCTGTCACGGTAGTTGTTACTACCCTCATGTTTGTCAGTTCTATGACGCTCATTATTATGACCGTGATTCCTGAAACTTTTAGCTGAGTGGTCGGCGGATGCCGGTTCCTACTCATATGCTGGAAAGACAACTGAATGGCACATGACATATGACTGAGAAAGTAAAATATGGAATGAAATGGTAACGGTTGGTGGACGAAGTATAATTCTAGTCTGGTTGCTCCGATCTATCGCCTTCGTCCTGGTTTTGTAGAATCTTCAAGCTGCGAGCCACATCATCTCTTGACAACATTGGTAGTGGAAAAACATCTGAGAATGTAGAGAATCTATTAGTACTACACCTAGAGTGCAGTGACTGGAATACCTTTGGAATGTGGTGCATGAAGTACACACGTGGTTTGGTACATGGAGTACACATGGAATACGGTACGTGGGTTACACTTGAATTCACATGAGATGATTGATACGGGTTTCAACCATCTGACATGATCAAAGGAAGGTAAAACATCAAATGGTTAAAACCAAACCGAACAGTACAACGTAATAGCCTAGCTAATTTAGCGTAGACATAGTTCCAGTTGCGTAAGAAGCACAAAAGCATGATTACGGAATCGAATGATGGCCAGCATGAAAACATGACTAATGAAAACCAACCATGACTATCATGAAAGCATGATTAAATACAATCCATCAATGTCTAGCATGATAGCAAAATCAACATGAAGAAACATGAAACAAGGTTAATGATACACGGCTTTTGGCCAGGTAAAAAGATTCGTTTAAGTGTGTCTCTTCGAATTGAAAAAGGAGTTTAGTGTGCGACTCAGTCGTTCTTTGGTGAAACAAATAGTTGTGTCGTTGTAGTGTAATTAAATTGCAAGACTTAAAATAAATGACGGGTAATTAAATCTAAATCTAATTAAAATGTAAACGTGTAATATTAAAACTTTGAAAAGTAAATTAAATGACTTAAAGTTAAAGCGTGACAAAAATTAAATTTGACGAAGTATTAAAAATGTAACTTAAAAACAAAGCAAAATATAATTCTAAACCCCATTCCATCGGAATCCAGATCGGAAAGCTGTCACTAAGTCCATCGGAATGTCAGATCGGAATATGGGTGGAAATCTATCGGAATGTAGAAAGTGCAACCTATCGGAATGTTGTTCAGATCGCAAAGTGTCAGATCGCAATCCTAAATCAGAATGTTGCTCAATAAATTTGGGCAGCACTTCGTCTTAGCAAACCTCAAGAGCCGTCGGAATATGCGATCGCAATGTGCGATCGTAATCCCAGATCGGAATGAGGGGGAATGATACCAGATCGCAAAGTCGGCGGAATCCAAAACCCTTCTTCCAATACTGTCACTATCGGAACGTGGAGAAAGCAAGCCGTCGCAATGTGTAGATTCCCTTACTTTCCGATGGATTACAATTTCGCAATAAGCACAAGAAACAAATAAGCTAATTCTAATAAGCACTAACAAAATACTAAAATGAAATGAAAGCAAAACAAGACAACAAGCTAAAAAGTTAAAACCTTTTGAAATGTAAAAGATGAAACTTAATGAAATGGAATTTAAAGATAAATCTTTTGAGAAAAACTTGAAATCACTTAAGCTAAATACCAAATAAGCACATAACATTGTCAAGCTTATGGCTTATCTCGTATGAAAACTTAAAGGAAAAAGAAAAGACAAAACTTTTAAATCGAATAAGTAAAAGATTAAGCAATTGCTTGCTTAATCCGAATTTTAAAACAAAAACAAAAACAAGAGAAAGGTAGAAGGAGAATGATGAAAGAACTCTTGATCAAAGGTAAATGAAGATTAAAGCAACAAAATTAAAGAACACTTACTTGGAATTAAAAGGTATTAAAAGTGCAAGACAAGTATTTAAAACGACATGAATTTAAAGAGCAAGTAATTGAAAGGTGGAAGACTAATTGTCACCTTAGCCAACAAAAATGAAAATGATCTAATCCTAATCTATATATAGGGGAAGATTGAGGAGTGCTTAGGAAGCTTCCTCCCCTCCTTCATTTTCTCTTAATTGCATGCTTACTCCTTCTCTTCTTAATCTTTTGTTAATTGCACCATTGGTCCTTAAGCCTTTTAATCTTCTTTAATCTTGGACTTTAATGACTTTTGGCTCGGGATTTCTTTGGACTCGTCTTTTAATTCTTCAATAAATAAGACTTGAGTTCTTCGGCTTTTAGTAAACTTCCGTCTTTTGACTTTTTCTTCGATAAATCTTTAGAATTGGTCTTGGACTTCCGTTCTTTTTGCACTCTTGACTTCTTGACTTTGTCTTTCGTCTTTTTCTTCGATAAAAGCCCGTGAATGCCCGTGTTTTCTCCACTTTTCACCTTTTCGTCCTAAATCACAACAAAAACACAAACCACGCATAATTCCGACATAAAAGACATAAAATACACGTTTTGGCTCGGTTATTATTATAATTAAGTGGTAAAAAGGATGGGTGTTTACACACCTATCAAATCCCCTACACTTGACCATCGCAATGCCCTCATGCAATGCATTAGTTACTAAACACGTTTACACTTTTCATCATAATCAGTCCACATTGGCCTTTATTAAAGAGATAGAAAACTATAAACATTCAAAGTAAAGAAATCAAAAGCATACCTTGGGTTTTGAAAATATCATGAATAATCACCATCCTCAAGTTTTCACTTTCTCCAAAGCAAGCTTAAAAACGAGATCATTATTATTATAAGTTAGCAAACTAACACGAACTCACGTGGGCTAATTACTCACTTAGACTCCCTTATTCCTAGGTGTATCTCTTATATTTTATTGTTGTCTTGAATGATCACGAGGATGCATTTTTTGACTTATTTTGATAGTTATTTAGGCCGAAAATAAAGTGAACGATTTAATCAATAGTTAGCTAAAGGACAAAATCTTTTAAAACTGCTTCTAGGGACCTCATAAAGTTCATATCTTGGCATAACTCGCTTCGCGATTTGAGACCTTTCTCGCACCGATATTTGGCAGCGACTTCATACTTCAAACCTTGAGAGACGTTCATGAAATTATGGTCTTCTCTTCATAATGGAATTTCTTCACTTGAAGTTTTGAGAGATTCATACTTGGACCACGACTTCTTCATTTTTCTCCAATCTTTATTTTGGACTTTGATATACAACGATCCGCCTCCTTTTATGACTTGGATCTATTTATCCTCATACCTTGCTAGGGTCTTTTCGGATACACTTCTCCATGACTTTTGGGAAGTTTTTGCTTTTCGTCGTGTGTCTCGATCCTTCATATTGATTTTCGATAAATGATTCTTCACATCACTTTGGATCTTTAGCAACAAAATATAGCCCTCATGTCTTGTTAGGACCTTTTTGGAGTCGCCAATCTTCGCATCCCGCTTCAGTAAGTTATGCCTTGGCTATGAACTCTAATCCATACCGAGCAACTTTTAAACGATCTTGGGCTAGAAGCTAAGTAACTTTTCAAATCGTACAACCTTATTTATTGCAGATAAATTTATTAACAAGTGATGGGAGAATAGGCTTATAATTAACTCACATAAATTCACGAAAGAATACCAAACTTATAATTGGCTCTATCATCTCTCGTTCTCCACAGTTTAAAATCTCAAGGAATGAAACTCGTGGATGCTTAGCCTATTAAGTCAAAGTTTTGGGTTTTCGAGTCGCCTATAGGATCTTGCAAATTCTTAGACTTTTTCAAGTTTAGAAATTCGCGTTTTAAAGTTCCCTTGATAAACGACTCTCTAGGATCAATTATAGGAACTTGCGAAAAGTTCTTGTTCTTAACCCGTGAGAGTTAAGACTTTCGCGTTTTATAGCTCCCTATATAAAAGCCTAGCAAAACTTGATTTAAACACGTTAAGGATACTAGCTAGAGTAACTTAGATAAGTAAACTCGGGTTGAGTCAAAAGATCCACAACGTTTGAAAATTAAACCACTTTATTAAACTTTTATTCTAACAAAGAAAGAAAATAACTATACAAGGGTAAAAACTAATAGGCCAAAATAGACCAGAAATTTTGAAAAATGTCGAAAAATTGATTTTCTGGTTAAAATGAGGACAAATACAAGGGAAAGACCACTTAACTTCGATAGAAGTCCCCCCTACACTTAAGATAAACATTGTCCTCAATGTTTAAGCATGTGGAAGTAAACTCCCCTACACTTAGGACATTGTGCACGTTGTTTAAATCTCGCTAAGGAAAGGACAACTAAAGAGATTCCTATTTTAATATTGAAAAATATAAAATAGTGAATTGAAAAGAGTTTAGGATAGAACCGGGAAAATGGAACACGGAATCACGGTTCGTCAAGAATCATCAAGAGTGGATCATTGAGCGCTCGAATCCCTGATTAGTAGAAGAGAGGAAATAGCAAACCAAAGGGTCTCCCCTACACTTAGGATAAAGAAAGCTAAAAAATAGATGCATGGGTTGCCTCCGAAGAAGCGCTTGATTTTTGTTAACCGAGTCGTGAGCCTGACCCGACCTTGATTATCACGGAAGAAGCAAGAAACATATCCACCAGGATCAAAGACATAGTTTTCGTCCATCAAATAGCACAAGCTTAAGGCGAACAAGGCAATCCAAAGAAGAGTAGGCAAGGTTCCCTTAAGCAAAGATGGAGCACGGTGGAAGCAAGGGTGAAGTGGTGCAAGCAGATTCCCATAAGTTCCAAAGATATTTCCTTTTATTTCATCAGACGGATACTGAAATGGATGTAGAATATCGATACCGGGGTCGAACACCTTTTCCTTTAGGGGAAAATGGCACTAAGGCTCAGCAGAATGTGAAGAAGATCCGCGAAGAAGATGCACAACCTCGTCCTCAGAAGGTGGACAAAGAGGTGTTAAATCATATGTGCTGCGGATATTGGTGTCGACCGGTTTCTTCTCCTTTGAAAGAATGTTCTTTAAATCCAAAGTAGGATCAAGACGATAATCTTCAAAATCTAAAGGATGAGCATCACTCTCATGAGGGAAGTAAGTGTTGAGAAACGTAGAGAAGTCTTCCTCAAATGAGTAATCGTCCAAAGTAGGATCGAGTGATGGCAGAGGATCTTCATCATGTGAAGAATCCCTCGAAAGAGTATCGGCCTCATCAAAATCATCATATGTGGGCAGATCGGGATACTCAGAAGTAAGGTCATCATAATCATCCGAATCTGAGCTAGAATCATCATCATAAGCATCGAAGATCGGTGGAGAATCATAAATGGGAGAAGCGTCCAAATTGGATAGAGAATCATCCACATCATCTTCAAAAAGTGGAGTATCAATGCAAGACTCGAATAGAGGATTGTTGTAGATGGTAAAATCATGAGCACATTAATCATATTCGCAGATTCTTGTCCAAAGGATTTGCTTGTAAGCTTCCCCATTTTGAACACTTGTGCATCATTCCCGACTCTTAAGATTAACTCACCTTCGGCAACATCAACTAGAGCTCGTCCGGTTCTCAAGAATGGCCGACCAAGTATTAAAGGAATACGAGGGTCCATTTCATAATCAACAACGACAAAGTCGACCGGGAAAGTAAATGTGCCAACTTTTATGAACATGTCTTCGGCAATACCAACGGGGTAAGCGAGAGTGCGATTTGCAAGTTCAAGAGTCATCTTTGTTGGAGTAAGGTCGGGTAATGATAGTGTTTTCCAAACACTCAAAGGCATAAGATTAATACTGGCCCCGAGATTAGATAGGGCAGTAAATTCTTTAGTTTTGTTGAAAATGCAAGGCAACACAAAACAACCGGGATCTCCAAGCTTTTCTGGAAGTTCTTTAAGAATAATTGCAGAACAGTTTTCATTTAAGCATGTGTTGGCGAGCTCAATCAGCTTCTCCTTCTTGTTAAGCAATTCCTTAAATGCTTTAACAAATTTCGGCATGTGGACAAGTGCTTCAACAAGGCTCATGTTAATGTTCATTTGAGAGAGCATCTTCACATAGCTTGACACTTGACAGTCATTCTTGGTTAGCTCGTTGGTCTTGCCTAAGCGAGAAGGATATGGGATATTGGGTTTGGGTGGTGAAGGTGAAGGTGTAGCAGGTAAAGGTTGAGATGTTGAAGGGTTCTTCTTGGGAACATCGTCATGACGAGGCGGAGACGGTAATGGTGCACTAATACTAGGTGTAGGAGGAGTAGGGATAAATGGTGGTGGAGGAGGTGTAGATGATGGGGGCGGGATCGGTGGTCCTACGATGGTAACTCCACTACGAGTAGTAATAGCACTCACATTTGCTCGCGGATTGGTGACGGTGTTTGAAGGTAGAGAACTCAAAGAAGAGGGTTGAGCGGCGGGCACGAAACTAGCAAGCATATTCTTCAAATCATTTGTTTGATTGTTGAAGGAGGATTGGATATTATCGCGAAGCTCGAATGTCATTCCCTTGCTTGGTGATATCCCCTTTCAAATTGATAATTTGGCTCTGCAAATTCTTGATTTGCTCACCTTGGGTTCTCATGATGGCTTCAACATCGGTATTAATGGGTGGGGTTTGTTGAGCGGGCGGGTGATAAGGATTAGAAGCTCTTGGTGGGATTTGGTTGCTTCTAGTATAGTTGTTGGTGGTGTTTTGGTTTTGAGGAGAAAAACCGGGTGAAAGGTAGTTGTTTGACCGGTAACTCATCAAATTTCTATCCCCTTGTGGTCGAGCTTGGTAATTTTCCGGTGAATAATTACCATAAGCTGCATACACATTTTCCGGATTTCCTTGTGTAGAAGGACAATCGGTGTATGAGTGTGGACCGCCGCATGTTTCACAAGAAGGTGCAACCGCATTAACTTGTTGTTGGTTTGTAGCGAGAAGCAAGATATTTTTGTTCATTTCGGTCATCATGCGGGTGAACTCGGTCTTGTCGGGGTTTGCTGAAGTAGAAGAAACATTGACTCTCGGGTTGTTCCTTGAAGAAGCGGAGGAATCCCAGTTTTTGTGGTGAGTAGTCATGTTCTCAATAAGCTCTCTACACTCCTAGGGTCTCCTTTTCATGAATGTGCCACCGGCGGCTGCATTAATCGTATCACGATCTCGAAAAGTTAATCCGTTGTAGAAAGTATCAATTAAGGTCACAGGGAGCATGTTGTGGTTTGGACAACGATCAATCAAGACATTATATCTTTCCCAAGCATCAAAAAGAGATTCATCGGGATCTTGCATGAAACCGCTGATTTGATTGCGAAGGCTCGTGACCATGGATGGTGGAAAGTAGCGCGACAAAAAGCGTTGAGTCATGTCATCCCAAGTATGAATTGAATTCTTCGGGAGACGATCAAACCATTTCTCGACATGATGTGATAAAGTATGTGGAAAGATTTGAAGGCGTAGAACATCCATTGTGGCACCGGGAAACTTCATGCTTTGAGTGATTGTAATGAACTTGTCGAGGTGTTTGTTGGCATCATCATCAGGCAATCCACAGAATGGGTTAGTTTGCACTTGCTGAATCATGTGGTGCTTCAACGAAAACTCCAGAGCCGTGATTTGCATTGGCGCAATCGGTCCTCCTCGTCTAAACATAGTTGGTTGACAAAGCTCCTCCATTGTCCGAAGATCGGGTTGTGGAAGAACATTGTTGTTATTGTTGAGGTGCGGTAGATTATTGTTGTTGTTAACACCTGACATACTTAAATCTTCTCGAGTCTCGGGCTCTTGATAATTAGAAGATCTAGTACGCATACACCTACAAAGGCAAAAGAAAACAATACCAAACACAAAGACAATATATATACACAATAAAAATAAAATCTTTTTTGATTTTTGAAATTTTTAATTTTTATGGAATTTTATCAATTTTTTATTTTTTATGGTTTTTGAATTTTATAAGCAAGAAAATAACGCTCACGAATGAACAGATCCCAAAAAGCAACGCGTCTCTCACAGAAAACCTTAATCTGTACGAAAAGAGCCGTCAGCGGCACCATTTGATACACGGCTTTTGGCCAGGTAAAAAATTCGTTTAAGTATGTCTCTTCGAATTGAAAAAGGAGTTTAGTGTGCGACTCAGTCGTTCTTTGGTGAAACAAATAGTTGTGTCGTTGTAGTGTAATTAAATTGCAAGACTTAAAATAAATGACGGGTAATTAAATCTAAATCTAATTAAAATGTAAATGTGCAATATTAAAACTTTGAAAAGTAAATTAAATGACTTAAAGTTAAAGCGTGACGAAAATTAAATTTGACGAAGTATTAAAAATGTAACTTAAAAATAAAGCAAAATATAATTCTAAACCCCATTCCATCGGAATCCAGATCGGAAAGCTGTCACTAAGTCCATCGGAATGTCAGATCGGAATATGGGTGGAAATCTATCGGAATGTAGAAAGTGCAACCTATCAGAATGTTGTACAGATCGCAAAGTGTCAGATCGCAATCCTAAATCGGAATGTTGCTCAATAAATTTGGGCAGCACTTCGTCTTAACAAACCTCAAGAGCCGTCGGAATATGCGATCGTAATGTGCGATCGCAATCCCAGATCGGAATGAGGGGGAATGATACCAGATCGCAAAGTCGTCAGAATCCAAAACCCTTCTTCCAATACTGTCACTATCAGAACGTGGAGAAAGCAAGCCGTCGCAGTATGTAGATTCCCTTACTGTCCGATGGATTACAATTTCGCAATAAGCACAAGAAACAAATAAGCTAATTCTAATAAGCACTAACAAAATACTAAAATGAAATGAAAGCAAAACAAGACAATAAGCTAAAAAGTTAAAACCTTTTGAAATGTAAAAGACAAAACTTAATGAAATGGAACTTAAAGATAAAACTTTTGAGAAAAACTTGAAATCACTTAAGCTAAATACCAAATAAGCACATAAGATTGGCAAGCTTATGGCTTATCTCGTATGTAAACTTAAAGAAAAAAGAAAAGACAAAACTTATAAATCGAATAAGCAAAAGATTAAGCAATTGCTTGCTTAATCTGAATTATAAAACAAAAACAAAAACAAGAGAAAGGTAGAAGGAGAATGATGAAAGAACTCTTGATCAAAGGTAAATGAAGATTAAAGCAACAAAATTAAAGAACACTTGCTTGGAATTAAAAGGTATTAAAAGTGCAAGACAAGTATTTAAAATGACATGAATTTAAAGAGCAAGTAATTAAAAGGTGGAAGACTAATTGTCACCTTAGCCAACAAAAATGAAAATGATCTAATCCTTATCTATATATAGGAGAGGATTAAGGAGTGCTTAGGAAGCTTCCTCCCCTCCTTCATTTTCTCTTAATTGCATGCTTAGTCTTTCTCTTCCTAATCTTTTGTTAATTGCACCATTGGTCCTTAAGCCTTTTAATCTTCTTTAATCTTGGACTTAAATGACTTTTGGCTCGAGATTTCTTTGGACTCGTCTTTTAATTCTTCAATAAATAAGACTTGAGTTCTTCGGCTTTTAGTAAACTTCCGTCTTTTGACTTTTTCTTCGATAAATCTTCAGAATTGGTCTTGGACTTCCGTTCTTTTTGCACTCTTGACTTCTTGACTTTGTCTTTCGTCTTTTTCTTCGATAAAAGCCCGTGAATGCCCGTGTTTTCTCCACTTTTCACCTTTTCGTCCTAAATCACAACAAAAACACAAACCACGCATAATTCCGACATAAAAGACATAAATACACGTTTTGGCTCGGTTATTATTATAATTAAGTGGTAAAAAGGATGGGTGCAAGCATGTCTTCAATAGTTCCAAAGATTTTTCCTTTTATTTCATCAGGTGGATACTGAGATGGCTTAAAGACTTCAATATCGGGGTCGAACACCTTTTCCTTTAGGGGAAAATAGCACTCAGGCTCAGCCGAGTGTGAAGAAGATCCGCAAAGAAGCACAACCTCGTCCTCAGAAGGGGGACAAAGAGGTGTCAAATCATAAGTGCAACGGATTTCGGTGTTGACCGGTTTCTTCTCCTTTGACAGAATGCTCTTCAAATCCAAAGTAGGATCAAGACGATAATCTTCAAAGTCATAAGGAGGAGCATCACTCTCATGAGGGAAGTATGTGTTGAGAAATTCAGAGAAATCTTCCTCAAATGAGTAATCGTCCAAGGTAGGATCGAGTGATGGCGGAGGATCTTCCGCATGTGAAGAATCGCTCCAGAGAGTATCAGCCTCATCAAAATCATCGAAAGTGGGCAGCTCGGGATACTCAGAAGTACAATCAAAATCATCCGAATCTGAGCTAGAATCATTATCATCATAAGCATCGAAGACCGGTTGAGAATCATAAATGGGAGAAGCGTCCAAAGTAGAGTGAGAATCATCCACATTGTCTTCAAAGAGTGGATTATCGATGCTATTGTCGAATAGAGGATTGTCGTAGACGGTAAAATCATCGAGCACATTTATCATATTCACTGATTCTCGGCCTCCAAAGGATTTGCCTGTAAGCTTCCCCATTTTAAAAACTTGTGAATCATCCCCGACGCATAAGATTAACTCACCTTCGGCCACATCCACTAAAGCTCGTCCGGTTCACAAGAATGGCCGACCAAGTATTAAAGGAATACGAGGGTCCATTTTATAATCAACAACGACAAAGTCGACCGGGAAAGTAAATGTGCCAACTTTAATAAACACATCTTCGGCTATACCAACGGGGTAAGCGAGAGTGCGATTTGCAAGTTCAAGAGTCATCTTTGTTGGAGTGAGGTCGGGTAATGATAGTGTTTTCCAAACACTCAAAGGCATCAAATTAATACTAGCCCCGAGATCAGCAAGGGCAGTAAATTCCTCAGTTTTGTTGAACACGCAAGGCAACACAAAACGACCGGGATCTCCAAGCTTTTCCGGAAGTTCTCTAAGAAGAACTGCAGAGCAGTTTTCATTTAAGCGTGTGTTGGCGAGTTCAATCGGCTTCTCCTTCTTGCTAAGCAATTCCTTGAATGCTTTGACAAATTTCGGCATGTGGCAAAGTGCTTCAACAAGGCTAATGTTCATGGTCATTTTAGATAGCATATCCACATATTTCGATACTTGACAGTCATTCTTGGTTAGCTCGTTGGTCTTGCCTATGCGAGAAGGGTATGGGATTCTGGGTTGATAAGGGTTAGGTGAAGGTGTAGTTGGTGAAGGTTGTGATGTTGAAGGGTCCTTCCGAGATACATCGTCATGACGAGGCGGAGACGGTAATGGTGCACTACTACTAGGTGTAGGTGGAGTAGGGATACATGGTGGTGGAGGAGGTGTAGATGATGGTGGTGGGATAGGTGGATCGACAATGTTAATTCCACTACGCGTAGTTATAGCACTCACATTAGCTCGCGGATTAGTGACGGTGTTTGAAGGTAGAGAACCCGAAGAAGAAGAAGGTTGAGCTTCGGGCAAGAAACTAGCCAACAGATTCTTTAATTCAGTTGTTTGGGTGATGAAGGAGGATTGAAGATTATCACGAACCTCGGTTCTGATGTCATTACCTTGCTTCAAGATATCTCCTTTCAAATTGATTATTTGGCTCTGTAGATTCTTGATTTGCTCACCTTGAGTTCTCATGATGGCATCAACATCGGTGTTTATGGGTGGGTATTGTTGGGTGGGTGGTTGATAAGGGTTAGAAGCACGAGGTGGGATTTGGTTGCTTCTATTGTAGTTGTTGACGGGGTTTTGGTTTTGAGGAGAAAAACCGGGTGAAAGGTAGTTGTTGGAACGGTAGCTCAGCAGATTTCTATCCCCTTGTTGTCTAGCTTGGTAATTTTCCGGTGAATAATTACCGTAAGCTGCATACACATTTTACGGATTTCCTTGTGTCGAAGGACAATCGGTGTATGAGTGAGGACCGCCACATGTTTCACAAGGATTAGCAACCGCTTTAACTTGTTGTTGTTGTTGGTTTGAAGCGAAAAGTGTAATACTTTTGCTCATTTCGGCCATCATGCGGGTGAGTTCGGTCATCTCAGGGTTTGCTGAGGTAGAAGAAATATTGACTCTCGGGTTGTTCCTAGAAGAAGCAGAAGAATCCCAGTTCTTATGATGAGTAGTCATGTTTTCAATTAACTCTCTACACTCCTCGGGTCTCCTTTTCATGAATGTGCCACCGGCGGCTGCATTGATCGTATCACGATCTCGAAAAGTCAATCCGTTGTAGAAAGTATCGATTAATGTCACAGGGAGCATGTTGTGGTTTGGACATCTATCGATCAAGACATTATATCTCTCCCAAGCGTCAAAAAGAGATTCATCAGGGTCTTGCATGAAACCGCTGATCTGATTGCGAAGGCTCGTGACCATGGATGGTGGAAAGTAGCGCGATAAAAGTCGTTGAGTCATATCATCCCAAGTGTGAATAGAATTCTTCGGGAGACGATCAAACCATTTCTCGGCATGATGCGATAAAGTATGTGGGAAGAGTTGTAGGCGGAGAACATCCATTGTGGCCCCAGGCAACTTCATGCTTTGGGTGATTGTAATGAACTTGTCGAGGTGTTTGTTGGCATCATCATCAGGCAATCCTCTAAATAGGTTTGTTTGTACTTGCTGAATCATGTGGTGCTTCAACGAAAACTCAGGAGCGTTGATTTGCATCGGCGCAATCGGTCCTCCTCGTCCAAACATGGTTGGTTGACAAAGTTCCTGCATGGTCCGAAGATCGGGCTGTGGAAGAGCATTGTTGTTATTATTATTATTGAGGTTCGGTGGAATGTTGTTGTTGTTAACACCTGCCATATCTAAATCTTCTTGAGGCTCGGGCTCTTGATAATTAGAAGATCTAGTACGCATACACCTGAAAATGAAAAAGAAAAAGAAACCAAACACAAAGACAATATATATACACAATAAAGCTAAAATCTTTTTAGATTTTTGAAATTTTTAATTTTTATGGTTTTTTATCAAGTTTTAATTTTTTTATGATTTTTTTGAATTTTTTAGGCAAGAAAAATAACGTTCACAAATGAACGGATCCCAAAAAGCAACGTGTCTCTCACAGAAAACTGTTGATCTTAACGAAAAGAGCCGGCAGCGGCGCCATTTGATACAAGTCTTTTGACACCCCGTATAAAAATTAATTTAAGTTCGTTGTGTTCTAATCGAATTGATCTTAGCTCTCTATGTGACTTCGTTTTATTTTGGTAGAAACAAAGATGTGTCGTTGTAGTGTTTAAAATTAAAAGGTGCAAAACAATTAAATAAAGGTGCTCTGAAAGTAAATCTAAGTCTAATTAAAGTAAAGGTGCAAGTATTTAAAAACGTGACTAAAATTAAAGGGCGTTAAAGTAAATGACGTAAACTTAAATCTATCTAAGGCAAACTTAAAACGCGACTAAAACTAAGGCAAATCTGAAATAAAACTAAGGCAAATAATCTTAAAGTGCAATTAAAATTAAGGCGGGAAAAATAAAGCTTGAAAATAAAAATCAAAGACAAAAACTAATAAGAACCTGAATACAGCTCATTTGGAATAAACCTTGGTTTGGAACAATCACTCGTCCTAAATGTCACCTTCGGTTGAAATGATTCTTCTTTACTTGGAATATTACCTTGATTCGGAACTTTACTGATTCGGAACTTGTAAAGTTTGCCTTGATTCGGAAGTTCTTGGTCTCCCTTGATTCGGAAGTTTCCGAATGAAAAGCTTTGATTCGGAACTTACCCCTTGATTCGGAACTTTGAGTTGATCCGGAACTTTTGAGAAGTTTCGGATGAAGCCCCTTGGTTCGGAACTTTAGAGTTCCGAATGAATACTCTTGACTCGGAAGTTTCCACTGAATCGGAACTTATCCTTCGTTCGGAAGTTTCGTCCGGAAGTATTGATCCGGAACTTTTCAAAGTTCCGAATGAATTGCTTGATCCGGAACTTTTTAAGTTCCGAATGAAGGTCTTTACTCGGAACTTCTTGAGTTCCGAATGAACAATACTTCTTTCCTTGATCCGGAAGTTTGAGACTTCCGGATGAATCCCTTGGTCCGGAACTTTGAAAGTTCCGAATGAACTAACTCCCTCACTTGGTTCAGAAGTTTACCTGGATGATCAGAAACACAAACCAACCTTCCCGAAGAACAAGGAAATCCAAAAACAGCAGTTCTAAACAGCAATTAATCAAAATAAACACAAACGATCTAAACTAAACAATAACGAGATCAATAGATAACATAAACAAACAATTTAAAACACGAAATCAATCAACTTTAACCAAAATAATCAAACACCACTTGGATCAAAATAAAAGCATGAACATGAACATAACATAAACACATGAATCAAAGAATAAGAAAGGTAGATAAGAGATTGACAAGATAAAATCAAGATTTGACAAGAATTAAAATGAAAACTTACTTGGAATTAAATGGTAATTAAGGTGCATAACAAGGTAATTAAATTGACACGAAAGTAAATGACAAGGTATTTAAATGTGGAAGACTAATTGTCACACTTAGCCAACAAGAAGGAAATGAACACAATCCTAATCTATATATAGGGGAGGATTAAGGAAGCTTCCTCCCCTCCTTCCTTTCTTGTTAATTGCAAGATTAAGTCCCTCCTTCTTTAATCTTCATTTAATTGCATACTTAGTCCTTTTCTTCTAATCTTCTTTAAACTTGGACTTAAGGGACTTTTGGCTTCGGGATTTCTTCGAACTTGTCTTTAAATTCTTCCATAAAATAGACTTGAATTCTTCGGCTTTTGATAAACTTCCGTCTTTTGACTTTTTCTTCGATAAATCTTCAGAATTGGTCGTGGACTTCCGTTCTTTTTGCACTCTTGACTCCTTGACTTCGTCTTTCATCCTTTTCTTCAATAAAAGTCCGTAAATGCCCGTGAATGTCCGTGTTTTCTCCACTTTTCACCTTTTCATCCTAAATAACAACAAAAACACAAACCACGCATAATTCCGACATAAAAGACATAAAATACACATTTTGGTTCGGTTGTTATTGTAATTAAGTGGTAGAAAAGATGGGTGTTTACACACCTATCAAAAACCCTACACTTGACCATTGCAATGTCCTCATGCAATGCATTAGTTACAAAGCAAGATTACATTTTTCATCATAATCAATCCACGTTGGCCTTTATTAAAGAGATAGAAAATTAAAACATACAAAATAAAGAAATCAAAAGCATACCTTGGGTTTTGGAAATGTCATGAATAATCATCATCCTCAAGTTTTCACTTTCTCTAAACCAAGCTTAAAAACGAGATCATTGTTATTATAAGTTAGTAGACTAACACGTACTCATGTGGGCCAATTATTCACTTAGACTCCCTTATTCCTAGGGGTATCTCTTATATTTTATTGTTGTCTTGAATGATCACGAGGATGCATTGTTTGACTTATTTCGATAGTTATTTAGTCTGAAAATAAAGTGAACGATTTAATCAATAGTTAGCTAAAGGACCAAATCTTTTAAAACTGCTTCTCGGGACCTCATAAAGTTCATATCTTGGCATAACTCGTTTCGCGATTTGAGACCTTTCTCGGACCGATATTTGGCAGCGACTTCATACTTCAAACCTTGAGAGACGTTCATGAAATAATGGTCTTCTCTTCATAATGGAATTTCTTCACTTTGAAGTTTTGAGAGATTCATACTTGGACCACGACTTCTTCATTTTTCTCCAATCTTTATTTTGGACTTTGATATACAACGATCCGCCTCCTTTTATGACTTGGATCTATTTATCCTCATACCTTGTTAGGGTCTTTTCGGATACACTTCTCCATGACTTTTGGGGAGTTTTGCTTTACGTCGTGTGTCTCGATCCTTCATATTGATTTTCGATAAATGATTCTTCACATCACTTTGGATCTTTAGCAACAAACATAGCCCTCATGCCTTGTTAGGGCCTTTTCGGACTCGCCAATCTTCGCGTCCCGCTTCAATAAGTTATGCCTTGGCTATGAACTCTAATCCATACCGAGCAACTTTTAAACGATCTGGGGCTAGAAGCTAAGTAACTTTTCAAATCGTACAACCTTATTTATTAGCAGATAAATTTATTAGCAAGCGATGGGAGAATAGGCTTATAATTAACTCACATAAATTCACGAAAGAATACCGAACTTATAATTGGCTCTATCATCTCTCGTTCTCCACAGTTTAAAATCTCAAGTAATGAGACTCGTGGATACTTAGCCTATTAAATCAAAATTTTGGGTTTTCGAGTCGCCTATAGGATCTTGCAAATTCTTAGACTTTTTCAAGTTTAGAAATCGCTTTTTAAAGTTCCCTTGATAAACGACTCTCTAGGATCAATTATAGGAACTTGCGAAAAGTTCTTGTTCTTAACCCGTGAGAGTTAAGACTTTCGCGTTTTATAGCTCCCTATATAAAAGCCTAGCAAAACTTGACTTAAACACGTTAAGGATACTTGCTAGAGTAAACTCGGATTGAGTCAAAAGATTCACAACGTTTGAAAATTAAAACCACTTATTAAACATTTATTCTAATAAGGAAAGAAAATAACTATACAAAGGTAAAAACTAATAGGCCAAAATAGATCAAAATTTTTGAAAAATGTCGAAAAATTGATTTTCCGGTTAAAATGAGGACAAATACAAGGAAAAGACCACTTAACTTCGATAGAAGTCTCCCCTACACTTAAGATAAACATTGTCCTCAATGTTTAAGCATATGGGAGTAAACTCCCCTACACTTAGGACATTGTGCACGTTGTTTAAATCTCGCTAAGGAAAAGACAACTAAAGAGATTCCTATTTTAATATTGAGAAAATATAAAATAGTGAATCGAAAAGAGTTTAGGATAAACCGGGATGAAGTAGATCACAGAATCACGGGTCGTCAAGAATCATCAAGAGTGGATCATTGAAGCTCGAATCCCTGATTAAGAAGTGAGGAGAGGAAATAGCAAACCAAAGGGTCCCCCCTACACTTATGGTAAAGAAAGCGAAAAGATAGATGCATGGGTTGCCTCCCAAGAAGCGCTTGGTTTTTGTTAACCGAGTCGTGAGCCTGACTCGACCTTGATCATCAACGGAAGAAGCATGAAACATATCCACCAGGATCAAAGACATAGTTTTCATCCATCAATAAGCACGAGCTTAAGGCGAACAAGGCAAGCCAAAAGAGAAGTGGCAAGGTTCCCTTAAGCAGCGATGGAGCATGGTGGAAGCAAGTATGGTGCGGTGCAAGCATGTCTTCAATAGTTCCAAAGATTTTTCCTTTTATTTCATCAGGTGGATACTGAGATGGCTTAAAGACTTCAATACCGGGGTCGAACACCTTTTCCTTTAGGGGAAAATAGCACTCAGGCTCAGCCGAGTGTGAAGAAGATCCGCAAAGAAGCACAACCTCGTCCTCAGAAGGGGGACAAAGAGGTGTCAAATCATAAGTGCAACAGATTTCGGTGTTGACCGGTTTCTTCTCCTTTGACAGAATGCTCTTCAAATCCAAAGTAGGATCAAGACGATAATCTTCAAAGTCATAAGGAGGAGCATCACTCTCATGAGGGAAGTATGTGTTGAGAAATTCATAGAAATCTTCCTCAAATGAGTAATCGTCCAAGGTAGGATCGAGTGATGGCGGAGGATCTTCAGCATGTGAAGAATTGCTCCAGAGAGTATCAGCCTCATCAAAATCATCGAAAGTGGGCAGCTCGGGATACTCAAAAGTACAATCAAAATCATCCGAATCTGAGCTAGAATCATTATCATCATAAGCATCGAAGACCGGTTGAGAATCATAAATGGGAGAAGCGTCCAAAGTAGAGTGAGAATCATCCACATTGTCTTCAAAGAGTAGATTATCGATGCTATTGTCGAATAGAGGATTGTCGTAGACGGTAAAATCATCAAGCACATTTATCATATTCACTGATTCTCGGCCTCCAAAGGATCTACCTGTAAGCTTCCCCATTTTAAAAACTTGTGAATCATCCCCGACGCGTAAGATTAACTCACCTTCGGCCACATCCACTAAAGCTCGTCCGGTTCTCAAGAATGGCCGACCAAGTATTAAAGGAATACGAGGGTCCATTTCAGAATCAACAATGACAAAGTCGACCGGGAAAGTAAATGTGCCAACTTTAATAAACACGTCTTCGGCTATACCAACGGGGTAAGCGAGAGTGCGATTTGCAAGTTCAAGAGTCATCTTTGTTGGAGTGAGGTCGGGTAATGATAGTGTTTTCCCAACACTCAAAGGCATCAAATTAATACTAGCCCCGAGATCAGCAAGGGCAGTAAATTCCTCAGTTTTGTTGAACACGCAAGGCAACACAAAACGACCGGGATCTCCAAGCTTTTCCGGAAGTTCTCTAAGAAGAACTGCAGAGCAGTTTTCATTTAAGCGTGTGTTGGCGAGTTCAATCGGCTTCTCCTTCTTGCTAAGCAATTCCTTGAATGCTTTGACAAATTTCGGCATGTGGCAAAGTGCTTCAACAAGGCTAATGTTCATGGTCATTTTAGATAGCATATCCACATATTTCGATACTTGACAGTCATTCTTGGTTAGCTCGTTGGTCTTGCCTATGCGAGAAGGGTATGGGATTCTGGGTTGATAAGGGTTAGGTGAAGGTGTAGTTGGTGAAGGTTGTGATGTTGAAGGGTCCTTCCGAGATACATCGTCATGACGAGGCGGAGACGGTAATGGTGTACTACTACTAGGTGTAGGTGGAGTAGGGATACATGGTGGTGGAGGAGGTGTAGATGATGGTGGTGGGATAGGTGGATCGACAATGGTAATTCCACTACGCGTAGTTATAGCACTCACATTAGCTCGCGGATTAGTGACGGTGTTTGAAGGTAGAGAACCCGAAGAAGAAGAAGGTTGAGCTTCGGGCAAGAAACTAGCCAACAGATTCTTTAATTCAGTTGTTTGGGTGATGAAGGAGGATTGAAGATTATCACGAACCTCGGTTCTGATGTCATTACCTTGCTTCAAGATATCTCCTTTCAAATTGATTATTTGGCTCTGTAGATTCTTGATTTGCTCACTTTGAGTTCTCATGATGGCATCAACATCGGTGTTTATGGGTGGGTATTGTTGGGTGGGTGGTTGATAAGGGTTAGAAGCACGAGGTGGGATTTGGTTGCTTCTATTGTAGTTGTTGACGGTGTTTTGGTTTTGAGGAGAAAAACCGGGTGAAAGGTAGTTGTTGGAACGGTAGCTCAGCAGATTTCTATCCCCTTGTTGTCTAGCTTGGTAATTTTCCGGTGAATAATTACCGTAAGCTGCATACACATTTTCCGGATTTCCTTGTGTCGAAGGACAATCGGTGTATGAGTGAGGACCGCCACATGTTTCACAAGGATTAGCAACCGCTTTAACTTGTTGTTGTTGTTGGTTTGAAGCGAGAAGCATAATACTTTTGCTCATTTCGGCCATCATGCGGGTGAGTTCGGTCATCTCAGGGTTTGCTGAGGTAGAAGAAACATTGACTCTCGGGTTGTTCCTAGAAGAAGCAGAAGAATCCCAGTTCTTATGATGAGTAGTCATGTTTTCAATTAACTCTCTACACTCCTCGGGTCTCCTTTTCATGAATGTGCCACCGGCGGCTGCATTGATCGTATCACGATCTCGAAAAGTCAATCCGTTGTAGAAAGTATCGATTAATGTCACAGGGAGCATGTTGTGGTTTGGACATCTATCGATCAAGACATTATATCTCTCCCAAGCGTCAAAAAGAGATTCATCAGGGTCTTGCATGAAACCGCTGATCTGATTGCGAAGGCTTGTGACCATGGATGGTGGAAAGTAGCGCGATAAAAATCGTTGAGTCATATCATCCCAAGTGTGAATAGAATTCTTCGGGAGACGATCAAACCATTTCTCGGCATGATGCGATAAAGTATGTGGGAAGAGTTGTAGGCGGAGAACATCCATTGTGGCCCCAGGCAACTTCATGCTTTGGGTGATTGTAATGAACTTGTCGAGGTGTTTGTTGGCATCATCATCAGGCAATCCTCTAAATGGGTTTGTTTGTACTTGCTGAATCATGTGGTGCTTCAACGAAAACTCAGGAGCGTTGATTTGCATCGGCGCAATCGGTCCTCCTCGTCCAAACATGGTTGGTTGACAAAGTTCCTCCATGGTCCGAAGATCGGGCTGTGGAAGAGCATTGTTGTTATTATTATTATTGAGGTTCGGTGGAATGTTGTTGTTGTTAACACCTGCCATATCTAAATCTTCTTGAGGCTCGGGCTCTTGATAATTAGAAGATCTAGTACGCATACACCTGAAAATGCAAAAGAAAAAGAAACCAAACACAAAGACAATATATATACACAATAAAGCTAAAATCTTTTTGGATTTTTGAAATTTTTAATTTTTATGGTTTTTTATCAAGTTTTAATTTTTTTATGATTTTTTTGAATTTTTAGGCAAGAAAAATAACGTTCACAAATGAACGGATCCCAAAAAGCAACGTGTCTCTCACAGAAAACTGTTGATCTTAACGAAAAGAGCCGGCAGCGGCGCCATTTGATACAAGGCTTTTGACACCCCGTATAAAAATTAATTTAAGTTCATTGTGTTCTAATCGAATTGATCTTAGCTCTCTATGTGACTTCGTTTTATTTTGGTGGAAACAAAGATGTGTCGTTGTAGTGTTTAAAATTAAAAGGTGCAAAACAATTAAATAAAGGTGCTCTTAAAGTAAATCTAAGTCTAATTAAAGTAAAGGTGCAAGTATTTAAAAACGTGACTAAAATTAAAGGGCGTTAAAGTAAATGACGTAAACTTAAATCTATCTAAGGCAAACTTAAAACGCGACTAAAACTAAGGCAAATCTGAAATAAAACTAAGGCAAATAATCTTAAAGTGCAATTAAAATTAAGGCGGGAAAAATAAAGCTTGAAAATAAAAATCAAAGGCAAAAACTAATAAGAACCTGAATACAGCTCATTTGGAATAAACCTTGGTTTGGAACAATCACTCGTCCTAAATGTCACCTTCGGTTGAAATGATTCTTCTTTACTTGGAATATTACCTTGATTCGGAACTTTACTGATTCGGAACTTGTAAAGTTTGCCTTGATTCGGAAGTTCTTGGTCTCCCTTGATTCGGAAGTTTCCGAATGAAAAGCTTTGATTCGGAACTTACCCCTTGATTCGGAACTTTGAGTTGATCCGGAACTTTTGAGAAGTTCCGGATGAAGCCCCTTGGTTCGGAACTTTAGAGTTCCGAATGAATACTCTTGAATCGGAAGTTTCCACTGAATCGGAACTTATCCTTCGTTCGGAAGTTTCGTCCGGAAGTATTGATCCGGAACTTTTCAAAGTTCCGAATGAATTGCTTGATCCGGAACTTTTTAAGTTCCGAATGAAGGTCTTTACTCGGAACTTCTTGAGTTCCGAATGAACAATACTTCTTTCCTTGATCCGGAAGTTTGAGACTTCCGGATGAATCCCTTGGTCCGGAACTTTGAAAGTTCCGAATGAACTAACTCCCTCACTTGGTTCAGAAGTTTACCTGGAAGATCAGAAACACAAACCAACCTTCCCGAAGAACAAGGAAATCCAAAAACAGCAGTTCTAAACAGCAATTAATCAAAATAAACACAAACGATCTAAACTAAACAGTAACGAGATCAATAGATAACATAAACAAACAATTTAAAACACGAAATCAATCAACTTTAACCAAAATAATCAAACACCACTTGGATCAAAATAAAAGCATGAACATGAACATAACATAAACACATGAATCAAAGAATAAGAAAGGTAGATAAGAGATTGACAAGATAAAATAAAGATTTGACAAGAATTAAAATGAAAACTTACTTGGAATTAAATGGTAATTAAGGTGCATAACAAGGTAATTAAATTGACACGAAAGTAAATGACAAGGTATTTAAATGTGGAAGACTAATTGTCACACTTAGCCAACAAGAAGGAAATGAACACAATCCTAATCTATATATAGGGGAGGATTAAGGAAGCTTCCTCCCCTCCTTCCTTTCTTGTTAATTGCAAGATTAAGTCCCTCCTTCTTTAATCTTCATTTAATTGCATACTTAGTCCTTTTCTTCTAATCTTCTTTAAACTTGGACTTAAGGGACTTTTGGCTTCGGGATTTCTTCGAACTTGTCTTTAAATTCTTCCATAAAATAGACTTGAATTCTTCGGCTTTTGATAAACTTCCGTCTTTTGACTTTTTCTTCGATAAATCTTCAGAATTGGTCGTGGACTTCCGTTCTTTTTGCACTCTTGACTCCTTGACTTCGTCTTTCATCCTTTTCTTCAATAAAAGTCCGTAAATGCCTGTGAATGTCCGTGTTTTCTCCACTTTTCACCTTTTCATCCTAAATAACAACAAAAACACAAACCACGCATAATTCCGACATAAAAGACATAAAATACACGTTTTGGTTCGGTTGTTATTGTAATTAAGTGGTAGAAAAGATGGGTGTTTACACACATATCATTGGTTAACTTATACTTAACTGATTATCAGTTACTTGACGTGTTCTTAACTTGTTTTACTTGTTCTTGTCTTGCTTAAATGTTCCTAACTTATATTATTGACTCATGTTAAATCATGTATTCTGATTAGTGTATTTCTATGTTCTTATGTGTTAATATACTTGTTTTATTATAATGAATAACCTCCTAAAAATGGCAAGTTTCCTAAAATAGTAAGTTACCAAAACTTAGTAAGTTTCCAAAAGTAGAAAGGTTTTCATATTTAGAAATAAGCTTAGTAACTAAGTTTAAAATATATAAGCGATAGTGTTTAATACAAAGAGTTTCATTAAGTATAAAATAATATCGTCCGATCTTTTCGAATTGATTACCGGTTAAGAGTGCGACTCAATTGTCTTCTGGAAAACAAAATGGTTTGGTTTGGTTATCTAATTTAAACTAAAAGCAAGTACGAAAATGTCGTTGAGTGAAATTAAAGCGTTTAAAAATTAAACTAGAAAATTATTTAGAAAAACACTTAAAACATAAAACTTTGTAAAACTTTAAAACTTAAAAAACTCAGTCTATCAGAATGTAACTAGTCTTTTCCATCGGAATGCACCAAAGTCAAAACCATCGGAATATAACTAAAACAAGTCATCGGAATAATCCATGTGAGTATCCATCAGAATGTAACAACATCAATTCTATCGCAATGTATGTCTATCGCAATGTCCAGATCGGAATAACATAAACACTTCTGTCGGAATATGGTTTTGTCGCAATGTTCTAGTATCGGAACGGGAGTATCGGAAAGCTGTTAACAAAATTTGGGCAGAGTTTCGACTCAAAGTAACCTTACCACCCGTCAGAATATGCGATCGCAATGAGCGATCGCAATCCCAGATCGGAATAAGGGGGAAATGCCAAGCTATCGCAAAGTAGAACCCTCAATGGGTTATTGCGATAGAAACCAAGGTCCAATCGGAATGTGCAATACCCAATATTACGATGAACACAAGCAGTAGTAATCTGAAATTGGTGGCAAGCTGAAAACTCAATTAGCACATACAATAAAGCTATTTTAACCGACCTTAAACAACTCAATAAGCTTAAATTTGACAACTTTTAAAAACATGAAATCATAAACTTTATAAAAGAAGCTTTAAAAAGACAAAACCTTTTTAATAATCTGAAAAGTAATAAGCTAAGACATGAAATAAGCCAATAAGCATACAGAGCTTATAGCCTAAATCAAATAAAAGCTTAATAAGTAGTAAAAAGATTAACCTTTTAACCACTTAAACATCAAATAAAATCAATCCGTATGGATTATGAATTTTGGATCAAAATCAAAAGTAAATCAAGAAATGTGGAAAGAGATTAAAGAACTAATACTTAAACTTGAACTTGATTAATGAAATCAAAATACAAAAAAGCTTAAAATTGAAAGATTAAAAGAAAGAAAAGATGAAAAACTTAGTGAGAGAAAGTTGGGAACTTTCTCTCTCTAAAAAATAGAAAGGAAAATTTTTAAAGTGAAACTAGCTAACCACCCTCCTAATGTGATTAGGAGGGTATTTAAAGGCTAAGTGGGAAGTGCATGTGTGGTGTGCTTTCTTCTTTCTTTTCTTCTCGACTCGATTTAATTCATTGTCTTTTCTCGACGTCGTCTCGGGATTTGAACTTGTCTTAATAATTTTCTTCTATAATTTAGACTTGAGTTCTTCGACTTCATTAAACTTCCGTCTTTAGACTTTTTCTTCGATAAATCTTCAGAATAGGTCTTGGACATCCGTTCTTTTTGCACTCTTGATCCTTTGACTTCGTCTTTTCTCGTTTTCTTCGATAAAAGCCCGTGAAAGCCCGTGTTTTCTTCCTTTTTCATCTTTTGGTCCTAAAACACAATAAAAACACAAACTACGCATAATTCCAACTTTTACGACATAAAATACACGTGTTGGTCTTGTTATTATTGGAAATAAGTGGTAAAAGGATAAGTGTTTTCATACTTATTAAATCCCCTACACTTGACCATTGCAATGCCCTCATGCAATGCATTAATTTTAAAGCACGATTTACATTTTTCATCATAACTAACCCACCTTGGCCTTTATTAAATACTAAACATTTAAGGAAAATTAAAAGATAGAAACAAGTAAAGAAATCAAAGACTTACATTGGGTTTTGGCTGCCATGAACGTTTATCATCCTCAAGTTTCACATTCTCCATACCAAGCTTAAAAACGAGATCATTGTTATTATAAGTTAGCAGACTAACACGAATTCATGTGGGCCGATTATTCACTTAGACTCCCTTACTCCTAGGTGTATCTCTTATATTTTAATTTTGTCTTGAATGATCACGAGGATGCATTGTTTGACTTATTTCGATCGTTATTTAGGCCGAAAATAAAGTGGGACGATTTAATCAATAGTTAGCTAAAGGATAAAATCTTTTAAAACTGCTTCTCGGGACCTCATAAAGTTCATATCTTGGCATAACTCGCTTCACGATTTGAGACCATTCTCGGACCGATATTTGGCAGCGACTTCATACATCAAATCTTGAGAGACGTTCTTGAAATTATGGTCTTCTCTTCATAATAGGAATTTCTTCACTTGAAGTTTTTGAGAGATTCTTCATATTTGGACCACGACTTCTTCCTTTTTCTCCAATCTTTATTTTGGACTTTGATATACAACGATCCGCCTCCTTTTAGGACTTGGATCTATTTATCCTCATACCTTGTTAGGGCCTTTTTGGATAGACTTCTCCATGATCTTTTGGGGAGTATTTTCTTTTCGTCGTGTGTCTCGATCCTTCATATTGATTTTCGATAAATGATTCTTCACATCACTTTTGGATCTTTAGCAACAAAATGTAGCCCTCATGCCTTCTTAGTGCCTTTTCGGACTCGCCAATCTTCGCATCCCGCTTCAATAAGTTATGCCTTGGCTATGAACTCTAATTAATACCGAGCAACTTTTAAACGATATTGTGCTAGAAGCTAAGTAACTTTTCAAATCGTACAACCTTATTTATTGCGGATAAATTTATTAACAAGCGATGGGAGAATAGGCTTATAATCAACTCACATAAATTCACGAAAGAACACCAAACTTATAATTGACTCTATCATCTCTTGTTCTCCACAATTTAAAATCTCAAGGAATGAGACTCGTGGATGCTTAGCCAATTAAATCAAAGTTTTGGGTTTTCGAGTCATCTATAGCATCTTGCAAACTTTTAGACTTTTTCAAGTTTAGAATTCACATTTTAAAGTTCCCTTGATAAATGACTCTCTAGGATCAATTATAGGAACTTGCGAAAAGTTCTTGTTCTTAACCCGTGAGAGTTAAGACTTTCGCATTTTAAAGTCTCCTAAATAAAAGCCTAGCAAAACTTGACTTAAACACGTTAAGGATACTAGCTAGAGTAGACTTAAATAAGTAAAGTCGGGTTGAGTCAAAATATTCACGACTTTGAAAAATTTAAAACCACTTTATTAAAAATTTTGTTCTAGCAAAGAAAGTAAATAACAATAACAAAGGAAAACTACTAGGCCAAAATAGATTAAAAATTTTGAAAAATGTCGAAAAATCAATTTTTCGGTTAAAATGAGGACAAATGCAAGGAAAAGACCACTTACTTCGATAGAAGTACCCCCCTACACTTAATATAAACATTGTCCTCAATGTTTAAGCATGTGGGAGTAAACTCCCCTACACTTAGGACATTGTGCATGCTGTTTAAATCTTGCTAAGGGAAGGACAACTATAGTGATTTCAATGTGAACATATAAGATATGAAATATTGAATCACGAGAGTTTAGGATAGAACCAGGAAGACGGGAACACGGTTCGTCAAAAGTCATCGAGGTGCAGTTTGAAGCTTGAATCCCTGTAGAGAATAAGAAACAGGACAACAAACACATACGGGGCTCCCCCTACACTTATTATGAAAGCTGTAAAGGATAGATCACGGGTTGCCTCCCGAGAAGCGCTTGTTTTTTATAACCGAGTCACGAGCCTGACTCGGCCCAAAACTAGTTCATGGGGAACGTGGTGAGGGATGGAATCATCTCGTGAGAGATGTCCTCACCAAAGTACAACTTCACGCGCTGGCCATTCACCTTAAAATTGGGCCCATTTGGCTGAGAAAGCTCAATGGTGCCATATGGAAAGACTTTGGCGACGGTGAATGGACCAGACCAGCGGCTCTTCAACTTGCCCGAGAAGATCTTCAACCGAGAGTTAAAAAGTAAGACTTGATCACCAACGTGGAACTCTTGGTTCTTAATTCTTGCATCGTGGATGATTTCGGTCTTCTCTTTGTAGATCAATGAGTTCTCGTAAGCTTCATTCCTCAGTTCATTTAGATCGTTGAGTTGAATCTTCCGAAGATCACCGGCTTTGTTGATGTCGAAGTTAGCCCACTTCAAGGACCAGTACGCCTTGTGTTATAGCTCGATAGGGAGGTGGCATGCTTTCCCGTACACAAGACGATAAGGTGTACAACCAATCGGGGTCTTATATGCGGTACGGAAAGACCACAGAGCATCATCTAATTTATCGGCCCACGCGGCACGATGCTCTCCCACAGTACGTTCCAGAATTCGCTTCAATCTACGGTTGGAAATCTCGACTTGCCCATTGGTTTGGGGATGATAAGCGGTGGAAAGACGGTGATTGACACCATACTTAGCCATGACTCTTGCGAATTGATCATTGCAAAAATGAGTCCCGCGGTCACTGATGATAGCACGAGGAACACCGAATCGAGCAAAAAGCTGCTTTAAAAAGTTCAAAACCACCCTCGCATCATTCATAGGGAAAGCCTTGGCTTCAACCCATTTAGATACGTAGTCAACGGCTACGAGGATGTACTTTTTCCCTTTAGATGATGGAAATGGCCCCATAAAGTCGATACCCCATACATCAAAGATTTCACATTCTTGTATGAAGTTTTGAGGCATCTCGTCTTTATGTGTGATCTGGCCTTGTCGTTGGCAAGGATCACAATGCTTAACCATTTCGTGAGCGTCACGATAAATGGTGGGCCAATAGAATCCAGAGTCGAATACTTTCTTCGCGGTGTAATTGGGACCAAAGTGACCACTGGTGGGTCCTTTATGGCAAGCATCAAGGATTTGTAAAGCTGTCGGCCCATCAACACATCGACGAATGACAAGATCCGCACATTGTTTGAAGAGATAAGGGTCATCCCAGAAGTAAGTCTTAACATCTTTAAAGAAATTCTTCTTTTGTTGGGATGTTAACCCTTCGATGAGAATTCCACCCGCTAAGTAGTTTGCAATGTCCGCAAACCACGGGGTGTCATCAAGATTGGAGTGAATAGACATTAAGGCTTCAAGGGGAAAAGAGTCATTGATCACTTGATTCGGATGACCCCTTGATAAGGATCCTCAAGTCTACTCAGATGATCCGCTGCTAGGTTTTCGGCTCCCTTTTTGTCACGAATTTCAATGTTAAATTCTTGAAGAAGCAAAACCCAATGAAGAAGTCTTGGTTTAGAATCTTGCTTAGTCAACAAGTACTTCAACGCGGAATGATCGGTATACACGATGGTGGTAGAAAGGACAATATAGGGGCGGAATTTCTCAAAAGCATACACTATAGCTAAAAGCTCTTTTCGGTAGTGGTATAATGCAATTGAGCCCCCGTCATTGTCTTGATAGCATAGTGGATCGGTTGGAAGTGTTTGTTCACTCTTTGTCCCAAAACCGCTCCAATAGCAAAGTCGCTAGCATCACACATCAATTCGAAAAGTAGCTCCCAATTAGGGGTAACCAAGATCGGTGCCTTAGTCAGCTTGTCCTTAAGAAGATTGAAAGATTCAAGACACTCTGTGGAAAAGATGAAAGGAATATCTTTTTCCAAGAGGTGGGTCATCGGGCGAACGATTTTAGAAAAATCCTGAATGAAACGACGATAGAAGCCCGCATGACCCAGAAAACTTCTCACACCCTTTACGGTTGAAGGTGGAGGTAATTTGGCTTTGACATCCACTTTAGTACGGTCGACTTCAAGACCGGCTTTAGAGATTTTATTTCCCAGCACAATGCCTTCTTTCACCATGAAATGGCATTTTTCCCAATTCAGAACAAGGCGAGTGTCTTCACACCGCTTAAGCATGCGTTCCAAATTGGCAAGGCACGTAGAGAAGGAATCACCATAGACCGAGAAATCATCCATGAAGACTTCCATGGTTTCTTCAACCATGTCATGGAAGATAGCCATCATACACCTTTGGAATGTCCCAAGAGCATTGCATAAGCCGAAAGGCATTCTTTTGTAAGCAAATGTGCCGTAGGGACAAGTGAATGTGGTTTTCTCTTGGTCTTAGGGATCGATGGGTATTTGAAAATACCCGGAGAAACCGTCTAAAAAGCAGTAATAGTCATTACCCACTAGACGTTCAAGCATTTGGTCCATGAAAGGAAGGGGAAAATGATCCTTTCTCGTAGCATCATTGAGTTTGCGATAGTCTATACAAACTCTCCACCCTGTAACGAGACGAGTAGGAATCAACTCGTTCTGTTGGTTGGGAACAACGGTGATTCCGCCTTTCTTAGGCACACAATGGACGGGACTAACCCATGGTGAATCCGAGATAGGATAGATCATGCCCGCATCAAGAAGTTTGATAACCTTTTTTTTGATAACGTCATGGATCTTGGGATTCACCCTTCTTTGGCTTTAAATAGTGGGTTTAAAGTCGTCCTCCATGAGAATTTTATGTGTGCAAAAGTGAGGATCAATTCTACGAATATCGGAGATCTTCCAAGCAATCTCTTTCTTGTGAATCTTCAGCACGGCGATAAGTCGAGATTTTTCTTCGTCTTTCAAGTCCTTAGCGATGATGACCGGTAACTTCTTGTTGTCTTCAAGGAAAACGTACTCGAGATGAGACGGAAGATCCTTAAGCTCTAAATCCGGAGGATTTTCGATGGACGGCGTAGTCAAATTCGGATCATCGGTAGAGATAGCCTTAGGAGACTGTGGAGAAATATGGTCCTCATTGAGAAGTTTCTCAATGGTACGAATGTCTTCATCCCAATTGGAGGGAGAATCGTCATATTGCAAGTCCACATCTCCCAAAGTTGCTTCAAATTCTTTCAAGATAAAATCACTTTCTCCAAATGAAGTTAGTGATGGAGCAATAGAGGCAACGGTCTCAACAGTGGGTAGAGAAGAAGAACTACTTTTACAAGCGTCTTTGAAATGTTCTTCACAAGCCTCATCAAGAACGTCAATGAAATTAACGCTCTCATTTTCAAAAGGCTGCTTAGAAAGTTTACCCATGTTGAAGACGATTTTATCGTCACCAACTCTCATGATTAATTCGCCAGCGGCTACATCAATGAGAGTGCGACCGGTCCTCAGGAATGAACGTCCAACGATTAATGGAACACGGGGGTCCATCTCGTAGTCAACGACAACAAAATCCGTCGGAAAGGTGAATTTGTCGACACCGACGAAGACATCTTCGGCTATCCCCACTGGATAAGCAACCGTACGGTTAGCTAATTCTAAGGTCATTCAGGTGGGGACTAGCTCGGGTAGAGATAATTGTTTCCAAACGCTTAGAGGCATTAGGTTGATACTAGCACCTAGATCGGCTAGGGCCATACAATTCTCTACCCCGGGAAAGTTGCAAGGAATCAAGAAACGACCGAGATCTCCTAACTTAACTGGAAGTTTTCTCAAAAGAACGGCAGAACAATTCTCATTTAATTGAGTATTGGCGATGTCGAGCAATTTTTCCTTATCACTTAAAAGATCCTTAAACATCTTAGCATATTTAGGCATATGAGCGAGAGCCTCAGCAAAGGAGATATTAAAATTCAGTTGTTTAAACATTTTGAGAAAGTTAGAAACCTGAATATCATCCTTGTTCTTCAATTTCTCTTTCCTCAACCTTGAGGGATAAGGTATATTAGGTTGAGATGAAGGCTTCGGAATGGAATTCTCACTCACATTCGTGGGTGGTGGAGGGGTGGAGGGACCGGTTTTGGAACCGAAGGTGTGGTATAAACTTGAGGTATTGGTGGGATATAAGGTGCAGACGAAGGCATAACGGGTGTTATATCAAAAGTAGAAGGAATCTCGGGTCCATGGCTAGTTGGTGAAGAAGAAGGTTCAACGATGATCTTACCGCTCCTAGTAGTGATGGCATTAACGTTGGCCCTAGGATTGGTCACGGTGTTAGAAGGGAGAGTACCTTGGGTTGGGCCTTGGGGATTAATGGCTTGAAACATTAGCATAAATTTCTTATCACTCGATTCTTGCATAGCAGTCATGATTTTCTCATGTTCATTCAACTTATCAGTCAATTTTTGAAGAGCCAAGTCCACTGAAGGGGGATTCGTGTTTTGCCCTTGATTTTGAAAACCTTGGTTTGGATATTGTTGTTGATAAGCATTGTTATTATTAAAACCTTGGTTAAAGTTGTTATTTTGAAACCCTTGGTTTTGCCCATTAAAAGCCCCTTGATTTTGACTATTAAAATTTCCTTGATTTGAGTTATAATTCCTTTGATTATTAGAAGAATTCCCTTGGTAGTTACTTCTTTGGCCTTGGTTTCTTGGTGGGTATTGTGTGTTGTTCAATTGAGGTGGTGGTGGTCTATTATGGGATTGAAAATCGGGTGGTGAAAGAAAGTTATTCGAACGATAACTAAGCAAATTGCGGTCACCTTGAGGACGTACTTGATAGCCTCCCATAGAAAAGTTACCGTTGGCGGCATACACATTTTCCGGATTGTCTTGAGTATAAGGACAATCTGTGTATGAATGAGAATCCCCTCCAAATCTCACAAGACGTGGCTACAGCTTTAGCTTGTGTAAATTGGTTAGTGGCTAAAAATTCAATCTTTTTGCTCATTTCGACTATTGCGCGGGACATTTCGGTAATATCGGGGTTTGAAGAAGTAGAAGAAACGTTGACTCTCTGATTTGATCTTGAGGATGCAGATGAATCCCAATTTTTGTGGTGAGTGGTCATGTTCTCAATCAGCTCTCTACACTCTTCAGGTCTTCTCTTCATGAA
Organism: Glebionis coronaria; assembly: GCA_025667525.1. Classification (NCBI taxonomy): domain Eukaryota; kingdom Viridiplantae; phylum Streptophyta; class Magnoliopsida; order Asterales; family Asteraceae; genus Glebionis; species Glebionis coronaria. The sequence goes on from CM046875.1 coordinate 169,845,168, forward strand.
TGTACCACCGGCGGCAGCATTAATCGTATCACGGTCACGAAAAGTTAGCCCATTGTAGAAGGTATCAATCAATGTAACGGGGAGCATGTTGTGGTTCGGACAACGGTCGATCAAGACATTATAACGTTCCCAAGCATCGAAAAGCGACTCATCAGGTTCTTGATTAAATACACTGATTTGGTTGCGAAGACTAGTGACCATGGATGGTGGAAAGTAGCGCGACAAAAAGCGTTGAGTCATGTCATTCCATGTATGAATTGAGTTTTTGGGAAGACGATCAAACCATTTCTCGGCATGATCGGATAAAGTGTGTGGAAAAAGGTGAAGGCGAAGAAAATCCATGGAAGCACCAGGAAGTTTCATGCTTTGGGTGACGGTAATGAACTTGTCAAGATGTTTGTTGGCATCATCACCCGGTAATCCGCTAAACGGGCAAGCATTTTGAACTTGCTGGATCATGTGATGCTTCAACGAAAATTCAGGAGCCGTGATTTGCATCGGCGCAATTGGTCCTCCGCGTCCGTTCATGGTGGGTTGACACAGTTCCTCCATTGTTCGTAAATCAGGTAGGGGAACATTGTTGTTGTTGTTATGGTTATTCAAATTGGGTAGAGGTGGGTTGTTATTGTTGTTATGCACACCAACCATATCTAAATCTTCACGAGTCTCGGGCTCAGAATAATTTGAAGATCTAGTACGCATACACCTGCAGAAGAAAAAGATGCCAAAGAAACAGAGAATATATATATATATATATATATATATATATATATATATATATATATATATATATATATATATATATATATATATATATATATATATATATATATATATATATATATATATATATATATATATATATATATATATATATATCTTTTTGGTGCAAAACCTTTGGAAAAGAAATGCTTTTTATGATTTTTTAATGTTTTTGTATTTTTGAAATTTTTTTATAATTTTTATGGATTTTTGAAAATTTGTAGCAAGGAAAATAACGTTCCTAAGAGAACGGATCCCCAAAATTCAACACGTCTCTCACTAAAGACCGTTAATCTTAACGGAAAGAGCCGACAGCGGCGCCATTTAATACAAAGATTTTCACTGAGTATAAAATAATATCGTCCGATCTTTTCGAATTGATTATCGGTTAAGAGTGCGACTCAATTGTCTTTTGGAAGACAAAATGGTTTGGTTTGGTTATCTAATTTAAACTAAAAGCAAGTATGAAAATGTCGTTGAGTGAAATTAAAGCGTTTAAAAATTAAACTAGAAAATTATTTAGAAAAACACTTAAAACATAAAACTTTGTAAAACTTTAAAACTTAAAAAACTCAGTCTATCGGAATGTAACTAGTCTTTTCCATCGGAATGCACCAAAGTCAAAACCATCGGAATAAGTCATTGGAATAATCCATGTGAGTATCCATCGGAATGTAACAACATCAATTCTATCGCAATGTCCAGATCGGAATAACATAAACACTTCTGTCGGAATATGGTTCCGTCGCAATGTTCTAGTATCGGAATGGGAGTATCGGAAAGCTGTTAACAAAATTTGGGCAGAGTTTCGACTCAAAGTAACCATACCACCCGTCGGAATATGCGATCGCAATGAGCGATCGCAATCCCAGATCGGAATAAGGGGAAATGCCAAGCTATCGCAAAGTAGAACCCTCAATGGGTTATTGCGATAGAAACCAAGGTCCAATCGGAATGTGCAATACCCAATATTGCGATGAACACAAGCAGTAGTAACCCGAAATTGGTGGCAAGCTGAAAACTCAATAAGCACATACAATAAGCTATTTTAACCGACCTTAAACAACTCAATAAGCTTAAATTTGACAACTTTTAAAAACATGAAATCATAAACTTTATAAAAGAAGCTTTAAAAAGACAAAACCTTTTTAATAATCCGAAAAGTAATAAGCTAAAACATGAAATAAGCCAATAAGCATAAAGAGCTTATAGCCTAAACCAAATAAAAGCTTAATAAGTAGTAAAAAGATTAACCTTTTAACCACTTAAACATCAAATAAAATCAATCTGTATGGATTATGAATTTTGGATCAAAATCAAAAGTAAATCAAGAAATGTGGAAAGAGATTAAAGAACTAATACTTAAACTTGAACTTGATTAATGAAATCAAAATACAAAAAAGCTTAAACTTGAAAGATTAAAAGAAAGAAAAGATGAAAAACTTAGTGAGAGAAAGTTGGGAACTTTCTCTCTCTAAAAACTAGAAAGGAAAAATTTTAAAGTGAAACTAGCTAACCACCCTCCTAATGTGATTAGGAGGGTATTTAAAGGCTAAGTGGGAAGTGCATGTGTGGTGTGCTTTCTTCTTTCTTTTCTTCTCGACTCGATTTAATTCTTTGTCTTTTCTCGACGTCGTCTCGGGATTTGAACTTGTCTTAATAATTTTCTTCTATAATTTAGACTTGAGTTCTTCGACTTCATTAAACTTCCGTCTTTAGACTTTTTCTTCGACAAATCTTCAGAATAGGTCTTGGACATCCGTTCTTTTTGCACTCTTGATCCTTTGACTTCGTCTTTTCTCGTTTTCTTCGATAAAAGCCCGTGAAAGCCCGTGTTTTCTTCCTTTTTCATCTTTTGGTCCTAAAACACAATAAAAACACAAACCACGCATAATTCCGACTTTTACGACATAAAATACACGTGTTGGTCTTGTTATTATTGGAAATAAGTGGTAAAAGGATAAGTGTTTTCATACTTATTAGTGTTAATAAGCATAAAATATTATTTCATGATTATACTGTAAAGTATATTAAATAAATACTTTAAGCTAAAATAATAATTATTAATTAATAATAAAATGCATGGTTTTTCTTGAAATTATCAATTATCAAAATGACATGATAATTTAATAAACTTAACATCAGCTAGATGATTATATAATTAAATTAAGGTACGTTTATTAATTTAATTACGTGAATAAATGCTTAGGTTAATTCCGTTAACTACAAATATAACCTAAGTTACATGATTAATATAATTATAACGTGCATTTAATAATTAAGTTAAATTAATTAACAAACATATACATGTGTACCCGAGACTACCGAGACATGTCTCGGTCGCACTAAACAAACAACTATGCAAACAACCATACAACAGTATTGTCCAACATACAATTTACAATTTTGTCCAACATCCCTACATAGTTCTGTCCAATATCTCATGTTTCTAGTTCTGTCCGATATGAATCCTTTAGTGTTATCCAATAACGCAGACTATGGCCTTGTTCCTGCTGCTTGTTCAGTTCTACCTACTGGTTCAATTAAGTTAATGTTGTTTGATTACAACTACCCACTGTATTATAAATGTTCCTGCTGTCAGTTATTCGCTGCCCACTGTTTTTATATTAATTAACCACCGAGATCATAAGATCTCGGTTCCCACTGTTTTTAACCAAAACACCCTCACTGGGAGTGTTTAGGGTTGCTACTGATTGAACAAAACCAAGCCGACACCCATTAAGGGTTATGGCTGGTGGAATAAAATCACCACCGAGACCATGTGTGATCTCGGTTTGCGTGTAACCCGTACCTAAACAACACTAAACGAGTCTCCCCTTTTATTCATCTTATTTTTACATGTTTTTAATTATTAATAACAGGTTCTTGATCACTTAACATAATTAATAAAAGAAAACAAAGGATTAACGATTACCTAATATGCTTAGGGTTTAGGAAAAATAATCACGAACACACACCTTGTTTTCTTGGATCAAAACCCATGATCTTTTCTCTTGTTACTGCGTGAGAGTCGACGGCAGAGGAAGAAAGAAAAGGAACGATTGATTTTGTTTCTTTTTTTTAGAGTTTTATGATAATTCATAATATAGAAATACTCCTTCCCGTGTATTTGTTTTATTCTTTGATAAGGAGACCCAAATGGGCCTTGGGTCGATCCTTGGCCCTTCTACCAACCGTCCACCCTTATAGCCTACGAACACAATTTGTTTTAAATTTCATGTTTAGTTATTTATCGCGCGTTCGTGTATTTAAATGTCGTGAACTATTATGGTTGTAATTATACGTGTTATATGTTAATATACTTATTATATAATGATAATAATATTAATACACATAACTTCTTCTTCGTATTTAATTTATATACATAATAATCGTGTTAGATATTCGTGTCGCGTGTCATATATTACTTAATTGAAATGTTTAATTTTCTATGTGATTTCATGTAACTTATGTTCTAAGTGATTTTAAAGTGGGTTTTACACCACCAGTTCTCCTAGGCATAATAGCACTAGTAGTATCATATGCTACAAAGTAAAAAGTGGATGTCCCAAGTTGACATGCTTGAGATATCTGTTTGTGTCTATGCTTATAAATGAAGAAAGTGGTTGTGAATTAGAGTGAATATCTTAAATTCTGGGTGATATGGGTTGGGACACAGTTGGGCTTGTTGTTCCTTCATCACAAGCTTCTTGAACCTATAGCATACTTGCTGTCAAAGGTACCACCACCCCATTTCATTTTTTTGTAGCTCTTTTCATTTGTCCAAAAACCTTGTTTGTTAGAACATGAACCTTGTATTCTTTCTTATGATTTCTCAAAGAATGACCTATTCCATTAATGATGGTCATGTGTAATATTGGAAACATTAAGAACTTGTTTGAACTACCCGCATTCTTTAGCATATAAACAAAAATTAAATGACTAAAATTGCAAGTTCTTTGTCGAGAAAGACAAACCAAGGCAATTGCAATATGACTTCCAAATTGATCCCAAGAGGCACGTTTTTACTCATATGATGAAGCATACGATGAACCAGAAACCTCCACTGAGGTGAAAATGCCCCTTTGAAGAATGTAAAAGGACTTATTACCAATATATCCTAGTGCCTCAATCCCATCCAAAATTTATGTATTCTTGAGTGTGAAAACACCATCAGCATCATTGAACGTAGGTTCTCCCTAACATGTGCTTTCGAGATAATTATATCTCCTCTCAGTAGCTTTCAACACTTCTTCTCCATTTAAATCTTCAACAACAACAGTTCCCCAAAATTGATAGATAATGGTTTTGAGTACTTTAGGGTGAACTGTTTTAGCATAATAGATATGACTTTGTGTAAGAAAGTCAATAATCTAATAAAAAGATTTATGACCATCATCCTTTTGTAAATATGCAACCTGATTATGCTTATCACAGAATGACAGGTTCAACATTGTTGGTATTTTAGATGAAGAAGATGAAAATCGATAAAAGAGTCTAAATTTAGGTTGTGAAAATAAAATCCAAACATCTTATTTCTAAGCACTAGAATGTACATCAAAGAGTAAGAACAATACATAACACAAATTTTCTTAAATACACACAAAACAAGAACCTACACACATTTAAAAGTGAACATTATCTATTTTATTCATTTAGGGGAATGAAAAATAGAGAATAAAATAATATATTTTGTATGTGAGAGGAACAGTACCACCCTTATGATCCTTGGTCCATTTCATGAGTTTCATTTTCAAAAACCCATCTTTGCCATTCAACCTCTCTCTCTCTCCCAACCGTCGATTAACAAAACCAAACTCTTCACCATCGATTCATAGGGAAAATGAAAAGTCAGATATGTGATTTATTAGAAACTCTTTTGTAACCGTAGATTGATGTCAGTCTCAACCATTGGTTATGGTATACTGAGATTCAGTGTATATATGCTCCCAAATTATTGTGTCTCAACCTTCTTTATCCAAACCCACATCTCAACCATGATCTAGAAACAAGCTCCATAAATCCACCCCCCAAAACCCTCACTCACACCATTTTTTATAAAACAAAAAGACGGCAATGGACGTTGTTAAATTAAAAGAGTTAAAACAATTCATAGACACTTGAAAATCCGATCCGTCTATTGTTAGTGATACTTCACTCTCTTTCTTCCATGATTATCTCGAAAGGTATTTATTTATTATTTATAAATATATAATGTTAAATACATGTCTTTGTGTTTTTACTATGTGTAAAGTTGTAATTGGTTATATTTACATTGTTGGAGCGAAGCTTCCATCTGCTTACAAGAGTGAATTGGTGACGTTGGTGTAGTGGAATATATTGGTGGCTGGTTAAAATCTATGATTTTTTGGTTTGTTGGAGCCCTAAATATTATGAGGTTTTGTGCTTGAATGATTTCTTTACTTCTCGTAATGGACATGCTAGAGAATGAGGCGCCACAAGGCTAAGTATTAGCTCTTTAGACCCTTACCTCATACATGTATCACTATTTGGCTCGTTTTTTAAATCCAATTTCAATTTTGATTTTATAATGGTTCTTGATCGTCATTTGTGCAGTTTACTCACAGAAAATGTGTTGGACGCTGGTGCAATAAAAAGGACGTGGTAACTTGCGATGTATGCAATCAGGTATGTTGTGAGTGGTTTAAAGTATTTCAAAACCGCTTTATTTTGAGTCAAATAAAAGCGCTGAAGACATAATAAGTGAGTGGATTATGATAGTGAACTCAACCCGTAGCTTTATTATGTCTACATTTATACATGCAAAAAAGAACTTCAAACCTTGAATGATGTAACTAATAAATAAATGTTAAAATGGTTTTGCCTTTATTGATTAGGACCGGTTGTAAACTGACAAGATTTTTCGCATGTTGGGTCGTATACAGAAGTTGAAAACTTATAGAATTCGTTTGCAGCTTTGTTTTGCAAATCTCTTTATGGTTATTCCTATTGTATTTTTTTCATTGTTAAGCTAATAAAAATATAATTTGTCCTTAATTAGCCCACAATGTTATGAATCTTAGGTCTCTAGAAAGCAAATTCGATCGCAATTGTTTTTACTTTTCTATTTTTGACCATTTTGTGGATAACCTGGTTAATTCATTTCACTATAAGGGGTCAAACTAATGGACGATGCTATGTTTTGTAGGTTGTTGATTGTCTTAGCATGTACTTTGCATTTATTTGGAGCGGAGATTCTCATGAGATCATAATGGTGAGAATCAGAATTGGAGTGCGAAAGTAATCGAATTGGCTATGAACGGCGAGAATAAGAATTGTTCATATTGTAAGTGAACTGGATAGAAAAACAATGATCCATAACCGGTACATGCTTCAAATCTAGAGCGATCTTAAAAATTAATTACTTAAAGTCGGTAAAGAATATATAGTTCTTATTTTGATGGCAGTATATCTCTTCATAAATAGGCTTGGAAGTGGTTTTGGTTAGTCAGTTCTTGAAGCTTGATTAAGGTGCATAGTAACCAACAAAGAAAAGTGGTATTTGGAGTTGTCGAGTGATGATTGACTGAGGGGAAGCCTGAATGCTCAAGTTCAATATCATATGGGTTGTACTCTTCCAACGAGCAACTCGATTTTCAATTCCAATTCCTCCCTGTGAAAAACAAGCATGCCACCACCAAGTCCTAAAACAACAGAGGAACCACCAAAAGAACAAGCAAAAGGCCAGGAAGGAAAATGTAAATCCAAAAATAGGCCACTCTTTGAAAAACAAACATTGTACTTAACCTAACAAACAAAAAAGGAGACTAAAGACAACAAACCAGAACCACCAATCATAAATGTAAGTCTAGCAAAAAAGGAGACTTATCACGTCTCCACTCAGTTTACCTTTTTCAAATGATATAGTGTATAATTGAACATGTATACTATCGTGACTACGACGACCAGAAATTGTACCATGTTCGCATAATAAAATTGTTACGTCATATTGTTAGTCAACTACTCATAATGCAACTTTTTGATTAATTATAGTTATATGGGTGAGGAAGCAATACATATATGCAAACTTATTCGGCTTCTTAGTGACTTCTAAAGAGATGCGATATAGATGAAGATAAAGGAATGAATTTGATCAGGAAAGAAAATGATGATAACAAGAACTGGTTGAATTCTACATGCATCGCATTCTACACATGATGGCATATAGCATGGATACGACCCATTGGGCCTAAAACCATACACCAAAACTTGGGCCCAGAACCAAGTACGCGAAAGCCCACTAACGGTGGCATAAAAGCCGGACGGATCCGCTTCCAGCAAACTGAGCAGCTCACAACGCCGGACGCACGCTCCCAGTGAAGCACACCTGAGAACCCTGCATACTAAATCCCAGAGAATCAATCCACAAGTCATGATTAGACAACAAACAGACAAATAGGCCTTTGTACCACAAAGACCCACTCTCAAGTACCATCTAAGAAACAGGGAAAGGCCTAGTACTTATCCTATAAATAGTACTCACTTGCACCCCAAACGAGGTACGATTTTCTTACTCATCTTTACACATACATATATCTCATACGATATGAATACTTACTCTCACGCCAAAGTCTAATCGTGGGGTCCGTCCTCACGGTAAGGGCTAACGGTTTTACTCTACGTATGCAGAAAATCGTCAACCACATCTCTTGATAGTACAAGATCCTTTCACAACACAAGGCATCTAAGTACCTCCCGGTGAGTACTTAGATCTACTTTCGACCCTGACCGATCACTGTACTAACAAGTGGCGCCATCCGTGGGACACGGTACACAACTGCGTTCCATAAAAATCTCATTCCCAAAATGAGCGACAAGACACTAAAATTCCCCCAGGAACACACGCCCATTGTATATTACACAACGGCGGAAAGACCAAACCAGAGCGGAAGCAACCATAACAAACAAGAATCCGATGCTGAGATAAAGGAATTTTACGACACGCATTATGACCAATTGCTACCGCATATATTTGGCAAACTATGCAAAGAAAAACAACACTCTCCAGAGTGGGCATCCTTTGAAGAGCGCTTTCCCAAAATATAAGTACAGAGGAGAAATCCCCCAACATGGAGTACAAGGAGTTCCCACACCCAGACCAACCAATAAGTCAAAGATCAACTCAGAATGTCTTCTCCAGGATTGGGTGACAGGTCCCAGACCAAAAAGACAAAATTAGAAGCTCTATCTTTTCAAGGCCAGGGTCACGGAGCGCGGGAGTGTTCGGTAGATTAGGAGAGAGGAAGGAATAACCCTTCGACCAAAAACTAAAAGACCAACAACCACGCTGCCTAAGCTTTGAGATACACAAATACTCGGGCAGGATCTTGGCTCCAGAGTACAAACGACAACTCAACCCCGAGCAAGAGCAGATCCAAGAGCCGCAAACATATTGAGATGCTGACCCATTCACATCCCGGATAAGGAACTTCAACCCCCAAAGAAAAATACGAAAACCAGAACAAATTGAAGAATACGATGGTTCCGGAAATCCTGAAGAACACTTAATGATCTTCCAAAAACGGGCCTCAACAGAAGGATGGGCTATGCCAACATGGTGTCACATGTTTCAAGGAACACTTACAGGCAACGCCAGGTTATGGTTTGAAAGCCTCCATCCCGAAACGATAGACAGCTACGAGGAGCTAAGAACCAAATTCTTAGCTAGCTTCCGAAACGACGCCAAAGGTAATTCAAAATACCATCATGTCGAGCAGAAAGAAAGAGAACCGATCCGGGATTTTGTCAAAAGATTCAGAAGGAGAAACGAACATGCCAAACCCGTCTCAGACGGTGTACTAAATTCAAGATTCAGGTAAGGAATAAAACATAGGGGTTAATAAAATACATAATTGACAACAGCCCTAAGAAAATGAGTGAAACAATGAAAGATAGAGAAGACTTCCTGAGGGGAGAAGCAGCAATAGCTGTAAGATGCCAAAGAGAACCAAACCCCAAAAGAAATAAAAACCACAAGTAATGGCCCAACAGAAGACCCAGCCTCCAGAGCCATAAAAAGTCGCGACACATAACAAGCCAACTTAAACTCCTAAGAACACCCACGAAAATTCTGCACCTAGAAAGAGAAAAACTCAAAACACCGCCCTCTATGGCCACCCCAATAGAGGAAAGAAAGGGAAACAGGTTTTGCGAATTCTACAACGAAATCAGACACAACACCGACGAGTGCACACACCTGAAAAAAGAGAGATTAATGAACTAGTCGGGAGCAGAAAACCATTATCATGGGTAAGAGAATAAAAAGAAGGCAAACAACCTTATGAAGATAGCCCCATGGCTGTCTTCATCATACGGTCAAATGACGAGACCAAAAAACAAACAACAGCAAAAAGCTTCTCATCAAACCCATAAATATCTTTTCCTACATTGGAGAAGTCAGAGGCAGGAGAGGACCCAATGATAATCGAGGCAGAAATAGAAGGACACCAAGTACACAGGATATACATAGATGGAGGGCCAGCCTCTGAAATAATGTACGAACACTGCTTCAACCACCTTCGGCCATAAATAAAAAAGAAAATGATACCAACCACAACCTCCCTGATAGGGTTCAATGGTTAAACCATGTGTCCAATGGGTCAAATTGAACTACAAGTAACAATCGGAGATGAGAATCACTCATTAACAACACAAATGAACTTCATGATAGTACGATCATATTCACCATACAACATCATCATCATCGGAAGACCAAGAATCCGTCAAACAAAAGCAGTACCATCATCTGCACATGGAATGATCAAATTCCGAATAGGTGGAGGTGTACTCACACTTCACAACAAGATAAAGGCACATAACGAGTGCATAATGATGGAAAAACAAAATAAACAAAAATCCCACCCAAGGAAGGGCGACAAAGAGTTGCAATCCACCCAGGGTACCTAGGACAAATGGTGACGATAGGATAAGGCATGTCAGGAAAAACATTGATGTGTTTGCATAGGAACCAAAAGATATAACCGGCATCCCAAGAAACATAGCAGAGCATCACATTAAATTCATGGAAGGGTGACCCCAATTAGGCAAAAGAAAAGAGGCCAGGCCTTAGAAAGATATGAAGCAATCCATAAGGAGGTGACAACACTACTGGAAGAAGGAATCATAAGAGAAGTATACTACCACAACTGGCTATCCAACCTGGTAATGATAAAGTGACGACAGCTGGAGAATGTACATTGACTTGACAAACCTCGACAAGGCATATTCAAGAGAATGTTACAAGCTACCGGAAGACGACCAAAAAATAGAATCATTATGTGGATACCCCTTTAAATGCTTCTTATACACTCAAGAAGGACGCCACCAAATACATATAGCGGAAGAAGATGAAGAAAAATCAACGTTCATGACAAGTCAGGGTATTTTTTGTTATAAAAGACTACCTCCCGGACTAAAAAAGTCGGCGTCACATACCAACAAATGATAGAAAGAGTCTTTAAAAAACAAAAAGAACGCAACCCTGGAGGTCTACACAGATGATATAATCATCAAAAGCAAGATAGAGGAAGAAATCCTCAGAGACAACGAAGAAACATTCCAAACCTTGAGAAATACAAGCATAAAACTTAACCTTGGAAAATACACCTTCAAAGTGGAAGAGGGAGAGTTTCTGGGCCATGTGATCAACGGGGAAGGTATAAAACCATCCCCAGAAAGAGTAGAAGCAGTCACAAACCTACCCTCACCCAAGAACAAAAAAGAAGTTCGAGAAATAAACAAAAAGCTCGTGGGCCTAAGCAGATTCATGTCAAGATCAGTAGAATAGTCTTTACCACTATTCAAAGCCTTGAAAAGGTGTATAAAGAAAAATGAACTCTGCTGGACAGAGTAAGCCGACACAGCATTCCAAGACATCAAGAAACAGATTACAGAGCTACCACTTTTAGCCACTCCAACCCAGGGGAGGAGTTAGTAATATACCTATCCACTTCAAGAAGCGCGGTAAGTGCAGTACTGCTAACAGAAAGGAACTCAAAGCAACTACCAATCTACTTCATAAGTAGAACCCTGATAGAGCCAGAGAAAAATTACTCTCCCATCAAAAAAATAATCTTATCCCTGGTCCACACAACTGAAAAGCTTAAACGGTACTTCCAAGCACACCTTATAACGGTGGCTACAGATCAACCAATAAAGCTGGTGCTGTCAAACCCAGACACGGTTAGACGAATGCAGATGTGGAAAGTCATTTTGGATGTCCACGTCATTAACTAGAAACTACGGAATGCAATAAAAGGGCAGATACTGGCGGACTTCATAGCCGAAATACACGGAGAAGACACCCTCATGAAAGAAGCTGAAAGTCAACAAACAAAAACATGGACACTGTTCACGGACGGTTCCTCATGCATAGAAGGTTCGGGAGCAGGACTCATAGTAATTCACCCGGAAGGAGCAAAATTCACTTATACGTTAAGATTTGAATTCGAAACCTCGAAAAATGAAGCAGAATATGAAGCATTAATTGTCGGACTAAAAATAGCTAAAGAAATGGGGGTGAAAAACCTAGAAGCAAACTTAGATTCCAGGTTAGTAGCTAACAAAATAAACGGATTGTTAGCCCTATATTTTATATAGTCGAACAAGAATGTAATAGGTCATCTTAGTCGTTAATGATCTTGTATTATAATAGGTTAGTCGGATTAACTGGGCTTGGACCTTAAGCTCATACTGTCTAAGGTAGGGGCTTTATGCCCAAGATAGGCCAAGCCCGGCCCAAGGAAACAAGCCCATGAGCCCACCAAGCTCATGGGTATATAAACCCTCTTCCATGTGTGGAAGAGGGTGTTGGTTCATTTTACTTTCTCTCTCTATTAACATTAACCTTCTACCATTCTCTCTCTTTTCTCTCAAACTTTCTTTTCTTTCTCTCTAGATCTACTCTAAATCTTGTGTTATAGATTGAAGTGGGATTAACAAGGATCATACACAGCCAAAGAAGAAAGCATGAAAAAATACTTAGAAAAAACAAAATCAATAATCAACGAGTTCGAAGAATTCAAAATCAAACAGATACCCCGAAGCGAGAACAAAAAAGCGGATGCGCTCAGCAAAATTGCCTCGACAAGCTTCCCACATCTAGCCAAACAAGTCCTAGTGTAAACACTAACCAAAAGTAGATGGATAAACAGAAATCCTACCAGTAGTGAAAGAAATAGAGCATAACTAGATGACTCGAATATATGACTTCTTATTAGAAGGAACACTACCGACAGAAAGGAGACAAGCAAGAAAAATAAAGACCAAGGCAAGGCAGTACGAAATCATAAATGGAACGATGTACAAGAAATCATTCCTTGAACCATGGCAACGATGCGTAGGACCAAAACAAGTCAATTACATCATACAAGAAATTCACGAAGGAATCTGTAGCATGCACTATGGACCCAGGTCCGTAGTAGCAAAAGATATAAGGACAGGATATTATTGGCCAAAAATGCACGAGGATGCCAAAGAAATAATAAAAAAACGCCAAAGCTGTCAGGTACACAGGACATTACCAAAGTACCCCCAACAAAACCTCACACCAATAACCGCACCATGGACATTCCACAAATGGGGAATAAACATAGTTGGACCCTTCCCGGAGGGACGAGGCAAAGTCAAATTCCTAATTGTTGCAATCGATTACTTCACAAAAATGGATAGAAGCAAAACCAGTAACAACAATAACGGGTGCGCGGATGAAAAACTTCATATGAGATAACATTGTGTGCAGATTCGGACTACCCGGAGAAATAGTATCCGACAACGGAAAACAATTCCGAGATAACCCACTTAAAGACTGGTGCAAAGAAAAAGGCATCATACAACATTTTGCATCCGTTAAACACCCACAAACAAATGGACTCGTTGAAAGGGCAAACATGAGTTTGGGGGAAAAATAAAATCAAGACTTGAAGGAAGCAAAAACTGGGTGGAGGAAGTCCCACACGTCCTATGGGCACACAAAACAATGCCAAAGACGAGTAATAGAGAACCCTCATTCTCCCTCACATATGGCGCAGAAGCCGTAATACCATCCGAAATAGGAATTCCAACACTCCGCACAACGGATCTTGATGGAGCAACGAATGAAGAAAAGCTCATAATAAATATAGAACTTCTAGAGGAAAAAAGAATACACGCTGCATTCGAAGAAGCAATAAGCAAAGAGAAAATGAAAAAATACTACGACTCAAGAGTCCGTGAAAAAACATTTAAACCAGGAGAATTTGTTTACAGGAGTAACGATGCAAGTCATGCAGAAGATACAAGCAAACTGGACCCAAAATGGGAAGGACCGTACGAGGTCATAGAAGACTTCAGAAACGGAGCATATAAACTCAGAAACAAAAAAGGAAACACATTGCAAAGAACATGGAACGTTTGAAATCTGAATAAATGCTACACCTAGCTCCATACCTTCTTTCAAAACCCACTAAGTAAGTGCAAGACCTCGGATATAGGTCACGAACGAGCTGTTGACCATTGACAAGAGGCAATCTTTTCTTTCTTTTCAATAAATCATTACCATGTAAACAACTCTTTATGTATTTAAGTTTTACTTCCTTTTATATATAAAAAAAATATGCGGAGCTTAGCTACCTCCGCATCCTTTACTTTTTAAGACAACTATTATCAATTGTCCAAATCAAAAAAGCAAAAGACACGTGCACATGATATTATCTCTGTAATAAAAAACAACAGTTGAGTAATTCAAGCGAACAAACTCAAAGCATATAAGAGGCATTCCAAGCTCAGTGCTAAGGGGCCACCCCCACAATAATAATATCTCCGTGATAAGCTATTGAGGACTCCAAGCTGAGATCTAACAAGTACATAAGAGGCATTGCAAGTCAAATACTAGGGGCTTCCCCTAAAAAGACTATAAATGGAGTGCATAAACACCACAAAAGATAGCATACATAAAAAGCCACACCCACTAAGCAGTGTGCAAAATAAGTGACCAGAAGCCTTTGCAAAAATAAGCCGCACCCACTAAGCAATGCGCAAAATAAAAGCTACAAGGGTCAACATAACAAGGCTAAGTAACAAAATAAACACAAACAAAAATAAAGTCGCACCCACGAAGTAGTGCGCAAACATAAAGCCTAAGACAGGCTTCCCAATGGGCTAAGATACAAAAACATACATTATCGAACATGAGCAGAAATATACAGAGCAAGTATAGAACAACAAAAAAACCCTCCGGGAACAACAACCAACAATAAAAAAAATAGGGAGAACATTCTCCCCTTGGGTCCTTACAGACAACTACCACCAAAAGCGAAACCCCCACCATCCCCAAAAATACTAGCAGAGCAGCCAGGAACCAAAGGTATAGTAAATGACGATGAAGGGGAAACCCAAGAGGACCAGTGTTCAATAGAACCAAAGAACCCTATGTCACATGAGCGAGGAACACCAAGATCACCAAGAAGACAAAAGATATCATCTTCAGGAACAACATTGTCTCCCTCCAAAGATGCAGACGCCTCAGACGCACCAAACGAACCAACCTTAGGGTAACCTAAATAAAAGGACTGAGTGTCTGACACATAACCAGCAAGCTGGCCAGATAAACATCGAGAAAGCACTTGCAAAGGAGAACCCAAATCAATCCCAAAATTGGGATCTAAAAGGCACAAATCATCCAACGGCTATCATCAGATGAAGACGGAGCAGCGGAGAAAACAAATAGAGAACCTGATAAGGAAGATAACAAACATCGAAAAGGAAAGGAAAAGTGAACGCTACCATCATCACTAGCCAACCAAAAAAGGGGGAAGAAGAAAGTCACAAAGCACTATCAATCCCAACATCAAAAGCAGAAACAACAGCTACCGGATAGCGATCCATAGCAACGCTGATTGAGTCCTCACGAACCCTCTTCTTACTCGCCCGGATACGAGGCAGCAATCTAACACCCAAATCTGTCATCAAATCCGCCTGATCAACAAAACCTTCCAAAGGTGCGGTCATACCACGAGTACTCACAAGAAGAGGAAGTTCACCAACACCCAAACGTTATGCACGAAAACTCACACGGTGAAGTTTCATGTATGATGCCACATCAAAAAGAGAAATATATGCAAAGAAGTGAAAAAGAATAAGATACATACACAAACCTAAAGCAACAATGAAAGGAACTCAAATACCTTTTATGTTGGATTCAACAAAGACTGGATAAAAGTCCCTCCTAAGAGAATAATAACGGCTGATACCAACAGTGCACAAAAAGCCTCTGAGTGCTTGGGAGCAGGTGCAACACGATGCATCAACAAACGACTCACATCACCTACACTATAATCATAGTGCATAAGAGGCACGAGATCCTTACCCAAACCCCAACCAAGACATAGAAAATGGAATAATCGACGAATCAACAAAGAAAAAATGGTCAGACCAATCAATGGGAGGACGAATATTATCAGAAAGAACAATGTAAGAAGAATGTCAGCGGAATAACACCCACCGATTCTTAAAAGTATTCGTGTAAAAAACACGAAACAAACCAACGGTAGGGGTGATGTCTAGGACACGACATACAATCTCAAAATGAGAAACCTTAAGAGCAACCAAAGGACTCACTTGAGATATATGAAAGCGAAAATGCCTCAAAACATCAAGAAAGAAACAGGAAAAAGGGATCCGATAAGAGGCAAAATCAAAAAGCTTGGTATAGACATCAACTTGCCCAGGAGGAGCATCACGAACACGGCAATCTGGACCAGCCAGCGTAGGAATAACACACGATGGAATATAAAATTTCCTACAAAAATCGTCCAAATAACGCTGAGTGAGAACCGACTTGTGTGAATCTATCACCAAGATTGCAAAAAACAAAATAAGGAAAAACACCCCAAAGAGTAAAAAGTCAAAAGCACAATATATTTGTAAAAGGAAAAACAAAAAGGGAAACAGTAAAAATTAATGGGAAGGAGACAATAACTTTAGATATATCGGTGCAACAAACAAGACGCATACACATGGAACACACTTACAAAAATGAACGGCCAAGGTCAATACAACCAAAGGTCATCATGAGTTGCATAAATCAACTTGGCTGGCGACTGTCATTTCAAGCATTAAATGGCAATTAGTAGCTAAATATAGCATGCAAGATTATCTTGGAATAAAAAATAACTACGGACACCCAAACCCGAGCGAAAGAGACTAATGTCCGGAACGCAAAAGAGGGAAGGCGATACTAAAAAGAAGTCCAACAGTCTGTCCCTAACCCACAAAGGGCACGAAAGTGTGACAAAATACAACGTATTTGACAAACACAAGAATCAACAATAAAGAAGAGAATGAAGATTGAGGGGCCTAAGAAATAAAGGAGAGCGCCACGCGCCTTGAGAAAATAAAACAATAAGTACGGATACAAGCCCCAAGAACGTAGTCGAAAAGTCCAGCAGTCCATCTATAGTCCGCAAGAACTACTGGACTAGGGGGACTTGATGACGTATAGCATGGATATGGCCCAGTGGGTCTAAAACCATACACCAAACCTTGGGCCCAGACCCAAGTACACGAAAGCCCACCAACGGTGGTATAAAACCCCGACGGATCCACTTCCAGCAAGCGGAGCCGCTCACAACGCCAGACGCACGCTCCCAGTGAAGCACGCCTGATAACCCTCGAGAATCAATCCGCAGGTCACGGTTAGACCACAAACAGACAAATGGGCCTTTGGACCACAAAGGCCCACTCTCAAGTACCATCCGAGAAACAAGGAAATGCACAATACTTTCTCCTATAAATTGTACTCACTTGCACTAAACGAGGTACGATTTTCTCATTCATCTTTACACACATATATATCTCGGACGATATAAATACTTACTCTCACGCCAGAGTCTAATCGTGGGGTCTGTCCTCACAGTAAGGGCTAACGGTTTTACTCTACATGTGTAGGAGATCGTCAACCACATCTCTTGATAGTATAAGATACTTTCACAACACAAGGCATCTAAGTACCTCCCGACGAGTACTTAGATCTACTTTCGACCCTGACCGATCACTGTACTAACAACATAAGTACTCATATTTGTGGAAACCTTGGTTTCCTCGAATCTTTTAGCTACTAGGCATAATCATTGTTCATATGATTAACAATCAAAGCGGAAAAGAACAATAATCATGTAACAAGGTGTTTGGGCACAAAGAACACATGAATTAATCAAAGGGTTGCTAATTATATTACTAATCAACAACCACTAGGTGTTTATACATTTAATCCCACACCTAGTCGACACACGCTTTAGGTTTACATTGTATATGAAAGTTATGAATAAAACCTAAGACCCTTGTTCCTTTTATAGACTAAGTATTAGGGTTTACAAGAGATAAGATCAAATAAAACATGTGTATCTTCTTTTTAAATAAACTAATACAGAATATTAATAAATAATATTCTGAATATTTAACCTAAATAGATATTTCAAACAGCGTTTGACTTCTGTTGACTTCTGTCAGTGTTGCGTTAACACTTGTCAACGTCTAGACACAATGTGTCAACGTTGAACAAATGCCTTCATGTTTTATTCGTTTTGAGTTTCTGCCACATCAACTTTTTAACACACAATCTTCCCCTAGTTGATGTCGACAAAACTCTTTGTGTATCTCTTGTAAGTGGTACATCATCTTCAAACTGATTCCCCTCAAGTGTAGCATGCATGTCTTCCCCTTTTTGTCACATCAATAGGGAAGGAAACAAAGTATGAAATCGAATATTCTCCAAATGTAGACTCTATGTAATGATCTTAAAGAAAAAATAACTATAATATTCTTGATGTAGAAGTAGAGTAACCCAAACCTATGTTCCATATCTTGTACGATGTGATGAAGTGTAATGCTTATACAAAAATCCTCATCCTTTGTGAGACACTGAGCACGATAATGTAACTCCTTCAAGTGATAGAAAATATATGCATAGAGTACCATAATAAAAATCACATATTCCTAGATCTTGTATCACTTCATCAGTAACAATGTAAGCACAAACAAGTTATCTTAAAAGTCAGTGGCTGAGAGGTCACAACTTTAAGATATGATAGAACATAACCTCGCGAAAATCTTCTTCGAACATCAAACTTACCATAAGAACTCTTCCCCTTAAGCCAACACCTCTCCATGACGAGTCTTAATGAAACAATATCTTCATATGTAAAAGTTGTTACTAAATAACTCTTTCACAAGGCTATCCCGATTACATAGTAAACATTACTCCAATAATACTTCACTAATTGATGCTAACTTAGAAAAATCATTGATCCCTTTAAAAATATCTGAGCCATAAATATCAACTTGATATTCTGTATAAAAACGGAGATCCCATGTACCTTTACGTGTAAATACCTCTTTTTGTGTACCAAAAATCTATCAATTTTCTAAATAGCAGCTATTCCTTTTGTCGTCCAATATCTTTCTTTATCCAAGATATCATCACTGTGTGTTATCCAAAATCGGACAATACTTGTCAGCGTTTGAAAAACAATATATCGGACAACAAGTGTCAGCGCTTCCCAACAGCGCTTAACTTATTCTTCTCAGCGTCGAACCAAAACTTTGTCAGTGTCTCCTACTGTCAACGTCTTTATATATAACCATTAATAAGTGTGAAAACACTTATCCTTTTACCACTTAATTATAATAATAATCAAGCCAAAACGTGTATTTAGTGTCGTAAATATCGGAATTATGCGTGGTTTGTGTTTTTATTGTGTTTTAGGACCAAAATGTGAAAAGGGAAGAAAACACGGGCTTTCACGGACTTTTATCAAAGACAAAAGACGAAGTCAAAAGATCAAGAGTGCAAAAATAACGGAAGTCCAAAGCCTATTCTGAAGATTTATCAAAGAAAAAGTCTAAAGACGGAAGTTTAATGAAGTCGAAGAATCAAGTCTAATAAAAAGAAGACTATTATAAGACGAGTTCAATTTATATCGACAAATCCCAAGACAACGTCGAGAAAGTCGAAGAATTTAAAAGACAAAAAGACGAGAAGAAAGAAGAAAGCATCAACACATGTTAATCCTCCTATAAATACCCTCCTAATGTGTCATTAGGAGGTGTTAGCTAATTTGACAAATTAGTCTTTCCAATTTATTTTCTTGCACTTTCATATTGTCATTTACTTAATTGTTCTTAATTTCAAGATTATTTCAAGTAAGTTTGTTGAATCTTTATCTTTAATTTCAAGATTTTCATTAATCTCTCATTCTTCCTTTCTTGTCTTGTTTAATCTTATTGCTTATTTGCTTATTGTCATGCTTATTTGATTGTTCTTTATGTTTTTGTGTGTTTGATTGTGTTAGATTATTGATTTTATAGCTTATTGTTTACTTTTCTTAATTTTAATTAAGTGTTTTTAAAAGTTATTTTATAAAAAGTTGATTTTAAATATTTTGATTATTTAGTGTTTTTAAAAGTTTTTAAATTTTGGCTTATTTGCTTTTTCTTAAAGTTGATTTGGTTAAGTTTTTAGATAAGTGCTTATTTTGTTTTAGCTTAATTTCTAGTTTTGCTTATTACTGTTTCTAATCCGGGTTTTCCAAAACCCTTTTATCCCGAATTAGGTGTAGGAACTAGTAAACCCTAGTTTCCTGAATTAGGTACAGAATCCTTTTTCCCGAACTATATGCAAGATCCTATATTCTGAATTAAATGCTACATCGCCTATTTCGAATTAAGTAGAGAGTTCTTTATCCCGAATTAGGTACAAAGCTACTTATTCTGGATTAGGTCTTGGCTTGTGGATTCCGGATTACTTCAAGGAACTCATTTCCCGAATTACATGTAGATAACTCCATATTCCAAATTAAATGTAGTGTGTGGATTCCGGATTAGGTCGAGGACAATCGATTCCGAATGAGGTCTAGGATCCACTCATTCCGAATTAGATAGGAGTTTTGTATTCCGAATTAGGTTGAGCTTAAATATTCTGAACTAGGTTGTAAACACACATTCCGACTTAGGTTGAGTTTTGGTGTATTCCGACTTAGGTTTAGCACTTTGTTTCCCTACTTATGTCTGGTTTTTAATTTTCTGTTTATTTTTCAAACTCTATTTTTCCCGCCAATTTTCTTTAGTATAATTTTAATTGTTTTATCTTAGATTTATTTTAAAGTTTGCATTTTTATTAAGTTGTCAAATTTACTTTTTGTCTAGTTTTGATTTCTCGTCATTCACCTAATTACTTTTAAAGTCTTTATTTTTAGGTTTATCTTTAAAGCTTTAATTTTTCGCCATTTACTTTTTAATCATTTTTACCTTTATTTACTTTACCATTTACGTTAAAGTTTGCATTTTTATTTTACTCAATGACAACTATTTCTTTTATCCACCAAAGACAACTGAGTCGCACATTTAACCGTGATCAATTCGATTAGACACTTAGACCGTGAACAACGAACTTTTAATATACGAAATATTCTTTATTCCGAATTAGATGATACATCGCCTATTTCGAATTAAGTAGAGAGTTATTTATCCCGAATTAGGTACAAAGCTACTGTTGTACTATATATTTGTGATGATTAAGCAAGAAAGAAAGAAAGGTAGATAAAAGATGGAAGGTTTCTAGAGAGAGAAAGTAGTGAGAGAAAGTAGAGAGAAAAATGGTTGGAGAAACTAGGTGATATTAGATTGAGAGAAAATGAAATGACCAACACCCTTCCTAACATGCTAGGAAGGGTTTATATAGCCTTTGCCTACATGTGGCTTAATGGGCTATATGATCATGGGCAGGGCTTTCCTTTTGGGCTTTGGTTACTTATGAATGAACCTTAGCTTAAAGTTAAGCCCGTTATACACGACTAATCTACTACCTATTACAACATTCTAATATACGATACATAATAAACATATGACCGAGCATTCTTGTTTGACTCAATATTTTGAGGCTAACAGCTACTTATTCCGGATTAGGTCTTGGATTGTAGATTCTGGATTACTTCAAGGAACTCATTTCCCGAATTACATGTAGATAACTCCATATTCCGAATTAAATGTAGTGTTTGGATTCCGGATTAGGTCGAGGACAATCGATTCCGAATTAGGTCTAGGATCCACTCATTTCGAATTAGATAGGAGTTTTGTATTCCGAATTAGGTTGAGCTTAAATATTCCGAACTAGGTTGTAAACACACATTTCGACTTAGGTTAAGTTTTGGTGTATTTCGACTTAGGTTTAGCATTTTGTTTCCCGACTTATGTCTGGTTTTTAACTTTCTGTTTATTTTTCAAACTCTATTTTTCCCGCCAATTTTCTTTAGTGTAATTTTAATTGTTTTATCTTAGATTTATTTTAAAGTTTGCATTTTTATTAAGTTGTCAAATTTACTTTTTGTCTAGTTTTGATTTCTCGTCATTCACCTAATTACTTTTAAAGTCTTTATTTTTAGGTTTATCTTTAAAGCTTTAATTTTTCTCCATTTACTTTTTAATTATTTTTAGCTTTATTTACTTTACCATTTACGTTAAAGTTTGCATTTTTATTTTACTCAACGACAACTATTTCTTTTATCCACCAAAGACAACTGAGTCGCACAATTAACTGTAATCAATTCGATTAGACATACTTCAAAGAACTTTTCAAAAGAACGATTTTTCAGTTATTAAAATGGCGCCGCTGCCGGCTCTTTTCATGAAGATTAACGGTTTTCTGTGAAAAACGCGTTGGATTTTGGGATCCGTTCACTCGTGAACGTTATTTTTCGTGTCAAAAATTTTCAAAAATCCTAAAAATCAAAAATTTTCAAAAATCCAAAAACATTTAAAAACCCATAAAAAAAATTCTTTTTCAAATTTTTGCACCAAAAAGATTTTATTTTTACGTTAACCATTATTTGTCTATTTCTTTGCTATCTTTTTCTTTTGCAGGTGTATGCGTACTCGCTCATCGTCTCATTCTGAGCCCGAGACTCTTGAAGACTTAGACATGGCCGGTGTACACAACAATAATAATCCACCACGCCCCAACATGAATAATAACAACCATGTCCCTCCACCCGACCTTCGCACGATGGAGGACCTTTGTCAACCAACAATGAATGGACGCGGAGGACCGATTGCACCGATGCAAATCACGGCTCCAGAATTTTCGTTGAAGCATCACATGATCCAGCAAGTTCAAAACACTTGTCCATTTTGCGGATTACCGGATGATGATGCCAACAAACACCTCGACAAATTCATTACTGTCACTAAAAGCATGAAATTGTCCGGTGTTACTAATAGTGTGAAAACACTTATCCTTTTACCACTTAATTATAATAATAACCAAGCCAAAACGTGCATTTTATGTCGTAAATGTCGGAATTATGCGTGGTTTGTGTTTTTGTTGTGATTTAGGACCAAAATGTGAAAAGGGAAGAAAACACGGTCTTTCACGGGCTTTTATCGAAGAAAAAGACAAAAGACGAAGTCAAAAGATCAAGAGTGCAAAAAGAACGGAAGTCCAAGGCCTATTCTGAAGATTTATCGAAGAAAAAGTCTAAAGACAGAAGTTTAACGAAGTCGAAGAACCAAGTCTAATTAAGGAAGAAATTAGAAGACGAGTTCATTTTATTTATCGACAAATCCCGAGACAAAGTCGAGAATGACGAGTTTATTGTTAAAGACGAAAGACGAAAAGACAAGAGGAACAAAGAAAGAAAGAAGCATAACACTCCTATCCCCTATAAATAGAATCCTTAACCTTATTTCTGAGGTGTTAGATAATTTGACAAATTAGTCTTTCCACTTTATTTTTCATGCACTTTTCATATTGTCATTTACATACTTGTCTTTAATTTCAAGTTATTTCAAGTAAGTCTTTAATTTGTGTTGTTGAATCTTAATCCTTAATCAAGCTTTTCATAATCATCTCATTCTTCCTTTCTTGTTTTAAATATCTTGTTTTGTTTGATTAATCTTGAAGATTGGTTAATCTTGATGTCTATTTGATAAAAGTTCTAATTTTTCCATTGTTCTTATCATTGTCATGAAATTGATGTTCTTTCCTTATTGTTTTTTAGCTTATTTCTTATTTAGCATATTTTCTTTTAAGTGTTTCAAAAGTTTAATCTTTTTAAAATTTATTTTATAAATTTTATTTATTTAGTGTTTTGAAAGTTTTTAAATTTAAGCTTATTTAGCTTTTCTTTTTATTGTTTTAATTAAGTTTTTTGGTAATTGCTTATTATTAAAGTGCTTATTTGGTTTTGCTTATTTGCCTTTTGTATACCATCGTAATTTTCTTAAGGGTTTACTTGTTCCGATCTAGTTTCGTGATCGCATCAACCCCGGGGGTTTCTACTTGTGATCCAAACTACGATCACTCATTAAGATCACTGAGTAAGATCACTCATTAAGACACTGAGTAAGATC
Source organism: Glebionis coronaria (assembly GCA_025667525.1). NCBI lineage: Eukaryota > Viridiplantae > Streptophyta > Magnoliopsida > Asterales > Asteraceae > Glebionis > Glebionis coronaria. The sequence continues at coordinate 169,869,330 of CM046875.1, forward strand.
ACTGAGTAAGATCACTGAGTAAGATCACTAAGTAAGATCACTGAGTAAGATCACTGAGTGCGATCACTGAGTGCGATCACTGAGTGCGATCACTGAGTGCGATCAGGGAGTGCGATCCGGGAGTGCGATCGGGAGTGCGATCAGGAGTGCGATCGGGAGTACGATAGGGAGTGCGATCGGGAGTGCGATCGGGAGTGCGATCCGGGAGTGCGATCGGGAGTGCGATCCATAGTGCGATCGGGAGTGCGATCGGATTGCATTTTTCAGTTTTTATTTCCTGTTTTTATTTTTAATTTCAGATTTAACTTTTCCCGCATTTTTACTTGGTGCTATTTTTAAACTAGTTTTGTCTTAGTTTATTTTTAAAGTTATCAATTTACTTTTTGTCAAGTTTTAACCTCTCGTCATTTATCTTTACGCTTTAATTTTTCGTCATTTGCTTCTTAATCATTTATCGCTTAATTTACTTTGCCTTTTACTTTAAAGTTTGCATCTTTACTTTACTCAACGACAACCTATTATTTTATACACCAAAGACGACTGAGTCGCACATTCAATGGTAATCAATTCGAATTGAATCGAGACGAACAAATTTTCAAACTTGGCAAAAATCAAATATCAAATGGCGCCGCTGCCGGCTCTTTTCGTGAAGATTAACGGTTTTTGTGAGAGACGCGTTGGATTTTAGGATCCGTTCACTCGTGAACGTTATTTTCTTGCATTTTTCAAATATTTTTCAAAAATCAAAAATTTCAAAAATACAAAAATATTTAAAAAGTCATAAAAAGCATCTCTTTTTCAAAGTTTTGCCCCAAAAATATTCCTCTTAACCCTCTATTGTGTTTAATTCTTTTTCTCAACCCCTCTTATTTTTTATTCTTCATGGATTCGTATTGCGTAAGGTGTATGAGACGATTATATGGTTTCGAATCATGTGAATGGTGTTATTGCGAGCAATGCGAAAAAGATCTTCTAACCGTTTTCGATTCACAATTTTCACATTTAGGATTTTGTCCATCGTACAATTCGACTAATTCATCCTTTGCTTCTAATGCACCTACTCCCCCCTCTTGCATATATTGTGGAAGCGGTTCTCATTGGCATATTTTGTGTCCTATTCGATACCCGTCTCTTGACGAGCAAGAACCGGGTTACAATTATGACAATGGTCATAGCTATCTGCCAAATGCACTGGGTTTTTCTCAATACCCGTGTTGCAATAATTGTGGGGGCCCTCACGATACTTCTTATTGTCAACCGATGAATTATTATGAACCACATCCGTGTTCTAATTCTTCCTCCGTCGTTCATTGAGTGCGATCAGGGAGTGCGATCCGGTAGTGCGATCGGTAGTGCGATCGGGAGTGCGATCGGAAGTGCGATCGGAGTGTGATCGGGAGTGCGATCGGGAGTGCGATTGGGAGTGCGATCGAGAGTGCGATCCGGGAGTGCGATCGGGAGTGCGATCCAGAGTGTGATCGGGAGCGCGATCGGCTTGCATTTTTCAGTTTTATTTCCTGTTTTTATTTTTAATTTCAGATTTAACTTTTGCCGCATTTTTACTTAGTGCTATTTTTAAACTAGTTTTGTCTTAGTTTAATTTTAAAGTTATCAAATTTACTTTATGTCAAGTTTTAACCTCTCGTCATTTATCTTTACGCTTTAGTTTTTCGTCATTTACTTCTTAATCATTTATCGCTTAATTTACTTTGCCTTTTACTTTAAAGTTTTCATCTTTACTTTACTCAACGACAACCTATTATTTTATACACCAAAGATGACTGAGTCGCACATTCAATGGTAATCAATTCGAATTGAATCGAGACGAACAAATTTTCATACTTGGTAAAAAACCAAATATCAAATGGCGTCGCTGCCGGCTCTTTTCGTGAAGATTAACGGTTTTTGTGAGAGACGCGTTGGATTTTAGGATCCGTTCACTCGTGAACATTATTTTTCTTGCATTTTTCAAATTTTTTTCAAAAATCAAAAATACAAAAGTATTTAAAAAGTCATAAAAATCATCTCTTTTTCAAAGTTTTGCACCAAAAATATTCCTCTTAACCCTCTATTGTGTTTAATTCTTTTTCTCAACCCCTCTTATTTTTTATTCTTCATGGATCCGTATTGCGTAAGGTGTATGAGACGATTATATGGTTTCGAATCATGTGAATGGTGTTACTGCGAGCAATGCAGAAAAGATCTTCCAACCGTTTCCGATTCACAATTTTCACATTTTGGATTTTGTCCATCGTGCAATTCGACTAATTCATCCTTTGCTTCTAATGCACCTACTCCCCCCTCTTGCATATATTGTGGAAGCGGTTCTCATTGGCATATTTTGTGTCCTATTCGATACCCGTCTCTTGACGAGCAAGAACCGGGTTACAATTATGACAATGGTCATAGCTATCTGCCAAATGCACCGGGTTTTTCTCAATACCCGTGTTGCAATAATTATGGGGGCCCTCACGATACTTCTTATTGTCAACCGATGAATTATTATGAACCACATCCGTGTTCTAATTCTTCTCAACCGATGAATTTATGAGCTACATCCGTGCTATAATTCCGATTTTCAAAATTTTAAGCCTCCACAATACTCCGTCGTTCATCAACCTTCTTTTGGAATAAGCACGGAAATACTCGCTAATTTGGCTGGAATTCTAGATCGCCTCCCAGCTATCTTGGAGAGGGAAATCCGACAAGAGCAAATATCGAATATCGAGGCTTATACTCCTCCTCCTGTGCATCCATACTATTATGATGATGATGATGATGACGATGAGAATACTATTTCTTGGAATGATCGTGTTGCTCAATGTCCTAGTGCAATTCCACCTCCTTCTCTCGATATCCCTAATGAGTCTAAGGATTGTGATACATCGAGTGAGCTTAGTGAATTTGGTCTCGACAACTTATTTAAGGAGGTTTGTGATGTACCGACTTTTTCTAAGCTTACGGACGAGGCCGCTCTTAATGATGATGATTTTTCTCCATGCTATGATAATTTCACTTTCAAAATTTCTCATCCTACCCCATTTCCTCATTGAGACGAGGACGATGTTGATTTATTCTCTCCAACTTACGAGAAGTTCACCACTGAACTTGGTCTTGTAGATGAGGTGGAAGACGTTATTCTTCGTGACAAATTACGGAAAGTTCATCTTCTTATTGCTCAAATTGAAGCGTTGAATTCTCCTCCTCTTTCCAAGTCTTTACCTCCATCTATTACTCCCGTCGAGAATAATGACACATTTATGGAAGAAATCGACATTTACTCAATACCTTCGGGTACTGATGATGATGACACGGAGGAGAATATTCTTTTTGATACTTTGATACATGAAGATATTGTCTCAAGTCCCCCTCCTGAGCACCTCTTATCCTATACTTTGGAGACCATTACTGAGGATGAGTGTTTTGACCCGGGAGGTGACATTGACCATTCTATGATTGACACCTTTACGGCTTGGCCGCTCAGTGATAATCATATGTCTTTTGGGGATGACATTTTGATTCCTTAACCCACCCCACCTCCCGTGGATCAAGACTTCACTTATTTTTCTTTTATTGAGAGGACTTTTCTGCCATTCAAGACTTATCCTCCGGCCTCTCCTGTTTTATTTTCCTCCGGGAACGAGGACAAGGTATTTGATCCCGGTATTACATTTGAGGCTTCCCCATGGACCATTTAATTCGGGGTCGAGTCAGGCTCGTGACTCGGTTAACAAAAACAAGCGCTTCTCGGGAGGCGACCCGATTATCTATCCTTTTTATCCGTTTTTATAATAAGTGTAGGGGGAGACCCTACTATGTGTTTGTTGTTTTCTTTCTTATCATGTGCAGGGATTCGAGCTTTCAAAGATCCATTCTTGATTACTTTTGACGACCCGTGATTCCGTGTACCCGTCTTCCCGGTTCTGTCCTAAACTCTTTTGATTCACTATTTTATATTCTTCAATATTAAAATAGGAATCACTTTAGTTGTCTCTTCCTTAGCAAGATTTAAACAAAGTGCACAATGTCCTAAGTGTAGGGGAGGCTACTTCCACATGCTTAAACATTAAGGACAATGTTTATATTAAGTGTAGGGGGACTTCTATCGAAGTTAAGTGGGCTTTTCCTTGTATATGTCCTCATTTAACCGGAAAATTGATTTTTTCGACATTTTTCGAAATTTTTTATCTATTTTGGCCTATTAGTTTTTCCTTTGTTATCGTTATTTTCTTTTGCTAGAATAAATTATAATCAAATGATTTTGATAAGTTTAGATGTCTTTCATATATTAGGCCCGTCATGAACCTTTTGACTCAACCCGAGTTTACTTATTTTAGTTTACTCTAGCTAGTATCCTTAACGTGTTTAAGTCAAGTTTTGCTAGGCTTTTATATAGGGAACTTTAAAACGCGAAAGTCTTAACTCTTACGGGTTAAGAACAAGAACTTTTCGCAAGTTCCTATAATTGATCCTAGAAAGTCGTTTATCAAGGGAACTTTAAAATGCGAATTCTAAACTTGAAAAAGTCTAAGAGTTGCAAGATCCTATAGATTACTTGAAAACCCAAAACTTTGATTTAATAGGCTAAGCATCCACGAGTCTCATTCCTTGATATTTTAAATTATAGAGAACGAGAGATGATAGAGTCAATTATAAGTTTGGTATTCTTTCATGAATTTATGTGAGTTAATTATGAGCTTTTTCTCCCATCGCTTGTTAATAATTATAATTGCAATAAGTAAGGTCGTACGATTTGAAAAGTTACTTAGCTTATAACACAAGATCGTTTAAAAGTTGCTCGGTATTAATTAGAGTTCATAGCCAAGGCATAACTTATTGAAGCGGGATGCGAAGATTTTCGAGTCCAAAAAGGTCCTAACAAGGCATGAGGGCTATATTTTGTGGCTAAAGATCCAAAGTGATGTGAAGGATCACTTATCAAAAATCAATATGAAGGATCGAGACACACGACGAAAAGCAAATACTCCCCTAAAGATCCTGGAGAAGTCTATCTGGAAAGACCCTAGCAAGGTATGAGGATAAATAGATCCAAGTCCGAAAAGGAGGCGGATCGTTGTATATCGAAATCCCAAATAAAGATTGGGGAAAAATGAAGAAGTCGTGGTCCAAGTTTGAAGAATCTCTCAAAAACTTTAAGAGAAGAAATTCCTATTATGAAGAGAAGACCATTATTTCATGAACGTCTCTCAAGATTTGAAGTATGAAGTCAATGCCAAATATCGGTCCGAGAAAGGTCTCAAATCGTGAAGCGAGTTATGCCAAGATATGAACTTTATGAGGTCCCGAGAAGCAGTTTTAAAAGATTTTGTCCTTTAGCTAACTATTGATTAAATCGTCCTACTTTGTTTTCGGCCTAAATAAACTATCAAAATAAGTCAACAATGCATCCTCGTGATCATTCAAGACAACAATAAAATATATGAGATACACCTAGGAATAAGGGAGTGTAAGTGAATAATTGGGCCACATGAGTTTATGTTAGTTTTCTAACTTATAATAACAATGATCTCGTTTTTAAGCTTGGTTTGGGGAACGTGAAACTTGAGGGTGATAAACATTCATGACAAACAAAGCCCTAATGTAAGTCTTCGATCTCTTTACTTGTTTTCTTCCTTCAAATATTTTTAATTTTCTATCTTTTTAAGTTTCCTCAATATCTTGTGTTTAATAAAGGCCAAGGTGGGTTAATTATGATGGAAAATGAAAATCTTGCTTTGTAACTAATGCATTGCATGAGGGCATTGCAATGGTCAAGTGTAGGGGATTTAATAAGTGTGAAAACACTTATCCTTTTGCCACTTAATTATAATAATAACCAAGCCAAAACGTGTATTTTATATCGTAAATGTCGGAATTATGCGTGGTTTGTGTTTTTGTTGTAATTTAGGACCAAAATGTGAAAAGGGAAGAAAACACGGTCTTTCACGGGCTTTTATCGAAGAAAAAGACAAAAGACGAAGTCAAAAGATCAAGAGTGCAAAAAGAACGGAAGTCCAAGGCCTATTCTGAAGATTTATCGAAGAAAAAGTATAAAGACGGAAGTTTAACGAAGTCGAAGAACCAAGTCTAATTAAGAAAGAAATTAGAAGACGAGTTCATTTTATTTATCGACAAATCCCGAGACAAAGTCGAGAATGACAAGTTTATTGTCAAAGACGAAAGACGAAAAGACAAGAGGAAGAAAGAAAGAAAGAAGCACAACACTCCTCTCCCCTATAAATAGAATCCTTAACCTCATTTGTGAGGTGTTAGCTAATTTGACAAATTAGTCTTTCCACTTTATTTTTCATGCACTTTTCATATTGTCATTTACATACTTGTCTTTAATTTCAAGTTATTTCAATTAAATCTTTAATTTGTGTTGTTGAATCTTAATCCTTAATCAAGCTTTTCATAATCATCTCATTCTTCCTTTCTTGTTTTTAAATATCTTGTTTTGTTTGATTAATCTTGAAGATTGGTTAATCTTGATGTTTATTTGATAAAAGTTCTTATTTTTCCATTGTTCTATCATTGTCATGCAATTGATGTTCTTTCCTTATTGTTTTTTAGCTTATTTCTTGTTTAGTTTATTTTCTTTTAAGTGTTTTCAAAAGTTTAATCTTTTTAAAGTTTATTTTATAAATTTTGTTTATTTAGTATTTTGAAAGTTTTTAAATTTGAGCTTATTTAGCTTTTCTTTTTATTGTTTTAATTAAGTTTTTTGGTAATTGCTTATTATTAAAGTGCTTATTTGGTTTTGCTTATTTGCCTTTTGTATACCATCGTAATTTTCTTAAGGGTTTACTTGTTCCGATCTAGTTTCGTGATCGCATCAACCCCGGGGGTTTCTACTTGCGATCCAAACTACGATCACTCATTAAGATCACTGAGTAAGATCACTCATTAAGATCACTGAGCAAGATCACTGAGTAAGATCACTAAGTAAGATCACTGAGTAAGATCACTGAGTAAGATCACTAAGTACGATCACTGAGTGCGATCACTGAGTGCGATCACTGAGTGCGATCACTGAGTGCGATCACTGATTGCGATCACTGAGTGCGATCAGGGAGTGCGATCCGGAGTGCGATCGGGAGTGCGATCGGGAGTGCGATCAGGAGTGCGATCCGGGATTACGATCGGGAGTGTGATCTAGAGTGCGATCGGGAGTGCGATCGGATTGCATTTTTTTGTTTTTATTTCCTGTTTTTATTTTTAATTTCAAATTTAACTTTTCCCGCATTTTTAGTTAGTGTTATTTTTAAACTAGTTTTGTCTTAGTTTAATTTTAAAGTTATCAAATTTACATTCTGTCAAGTTTTAACCTCTTGTCATTTATCTTTACGCTTTAATTTTTCGTCATTTACTTCTTAATCATTTATCGCTTAATTTACTTTGCCTTTTACTTTAAAGTTTGCATCTTTACTTTACTCAACGACAACCTATTATTTTATCCACCAAAGACGACTGAGTCGCACATTCAACCGTGATCAATTCGATTAGATGCCGAGATCAACGAACTTTTAACCTAGCAAAATCCCACTTTCATTTACCATGGATTTTCTTCGCCTTCATCTATTTCCACACACTTTATCCCACCATGCCGAAAAATGGTTTGATCGTCTCCCGAAGAATTCAATTCATGGGACGAAATGACTCAACGATTTTTGTCGCGCTACTTTCCACCATCCATGGTAACGAGCCTTCGGAATCAAATCAGTGGTTTCACACAAGAACCTGATGAATCACTTATCGATGCTTGGGAACGTTATAATGTTTTGATCGATCGATGTCCCAATCATAATATGCTCCCCGTCACTTTCATTGATACTTTCTACAACGGTTTAACTTTTCGTGATCGTGATATGATTAATGCAGCCGCCGGTGGCACATTTATGAAAAGAAGACCCGAGGAGTGTAGAGAGCTTATAGAGAACATGACCACTCATCACAAAAATTGGGATTCATCCGCATCTTCAAGGAATAACCCGAGAGTCAATGTTTCTTCTACTTCATCAAACCTCGAGATGACCGAGCTCACCCGCATGATGGCCGAAACGAACAAAAATATCCAACTCATGGCTACGAATCAACTACAACAAGTTAAAGCTGTAGCACTTTCTTGTGAGACTTGAGGCGGTCATCATTCATACACTGATTTTCCTTCCACTCATGACAATCCGGAAAACGTGTATGCGGCTCACGGTAACTATTCCACGGAAAGCTATCAAGCCCGACCTCAAGGTGATCGTAACTTGCTAAGTTATCGTTCCAACAACTTTCTTTCACCCGGTTTTCCTCCTCAAAACCACAACCCAAACACCTTCAATAGAAGCAATCCAAACCCAACTCGAGCTTCTAATCCATATCTATAAAACCCGCATGCTTTTACCATGCATAGTACCCTTAGGATCGTACGTACTAGTTAAAAACTTTCCTAATATAGCATGATTACGATTACGTGTTAGGAGTTTACGTATTACGTACGTGTTAGAACACGATAAGTATTTTTATATGCACGATCACGTAATAATTATTTAGCAATAATTAATCACGAACATGCGATCACGAAATCACGAGCGTAATTAAAACACGAGCTATTATTAATTATGTATATATATTTATTACGAGCGTAATTAAATATATTAGATTATGGTATTTACATAACGAGAACATTTAAAACACGAACATAATTAAACACAAACGAGTAACTAAATAACGAGACACGAAAAGAGGTACGGGAACCCCATGGGGGGGTCCCTACCCGCGGCCAAATAAGGGCAATGGGCCAAGCCCATTGTCAATTTTACTAAAAGGGGTTATATTTAGTTTTCACTACTCAAATTAAGTTACAGAAGATTTTTAAGAAAAACCTAAAAACCCTTTCTCCCTTGTTCTTTGTGTCACCACCCATAATCACCATACAAGGTGATTCATTGATCTTGGATCTTGAAGTTTTGTTGTTTGTTCGTGTTTGTTCTTCTTCCTCTTGATCCACGAATACGGTAAAACCTTTTTAAACCTTTTCTTTTAATCTAATCTTTTTATTAATTATGAACATGTGTTGTTTTTTATAAAAACATATTAATTAATCATAGATCTAACATGTTTTGATGATTAATTAAATCAAAGGGTCGATTTAAGGGGTGTTTTGTTTTGGCCACAGGCTGCAACCGACCCCAAGGGGGTTTCGGTTTGCTTAGCCGACCACCACCAAGACCATATGGTCTTGGTTGGTGCGTGTGGGTCCCACGGCAGCAAGGGGTACCCCGATTTGGTTCGGGGTACGGTGTCGATTCATGTCCGGTTCATGTTTTTAAGCCTAAATCTGGTTCATGGTTTATGTTAGTTTTGTTTATGTTATGAACTTATGTTAAAAATTAAATTAATAAATGATGTAATTAATTTAATAACATGACTTAGGTTAATTATTTATTAATGATCATGAAATTATTTTAACCTAAGTATTAATATATTAAGACTTATAATTAATTAATTATTTTAAAAACCATGGATATAATTAATTAATTTACATGACTTAGGTTATATTATTAATATTTAATAATACGTATTTTAACCTAAGTATTTAATATATTTAATTAAAAACATGTTATACTTTAATTAAATATTATAACCTATAGTTTAATTAAATTACATGAAATAATTATTAAACTATACAATATATCATATGACTTAGAAAATAATCATGAAAACACTTAGGCTTATTTACTTAGCTTATTTAACCAGCTTATTTCTAATTATGGAAACTTTCTATTTTTAGAAACTTAATTAAATAAGGCAGCTAATTTATTTATGGAAACCAGCTATTTTTAGAAACTTATTTATTTAAGGCAGCTAATCTGTTTATGGAAACTTATTTAATTAAGGCAGCTTATCTATTTATGGAAACTTTCTATTTTTAGAAACTTATCTATTTTAAGCAGTAAATCTATTTTTGGAAACTTTCTATTTTTGGAAACTTTCTATTTTTGGAAACTTTTTATTTTTGGAAACTTTCTATTTTTGGAAACTTTCTATTTTTGGAAACTTTCTATTTTAGGAAACCTGCTATTTTTGGAAAGTTACTTATTATTACACATTAAGTATAATAACACACGAAATACCAGAAATACTTAATCAGATTAAGCAGAGTATAAGATTTAATACAGTTTAAGGCTTTAAACAGTAAAACATAGTAAGAACACATAAAATAAGCTAAGACATGACATAAAACCAGCTATGTATTTAGTAAGCAGATACTTATTTCATGTACATATTTATGTAGCACTAGTGTTTCGGAAGTAGGATTCTCGCAGTTCGTCGTTCTCGTTCACTAGACATAAGGTATGGATTCCCGTCCTTTCAGTATGGACATTCTTTCCTTATTAGGATTCCCCGTATGCAGCCAACTGTTTTCTTGTAGTATAAGTATGAGTTTGATTGCTTATGTTTAAATATGATTACCTATAGCCATATACATGCATGACCAGTTTCACCTAGTTATGGAGGTACCATAACCATAACATTAGAGGCACTCATGTTATGACTTCACCACGGCGGAGTGATTGCTCGTGGCGTCCCTTCAGCTTTTGGCCATTTATATTATATTTATCATGTGGGGCGTATGGGTGCATCCTAGTTACACGTTTTTATTCAGGATTACATAGTGAATGTGGTGTGTGCCTTGCATCCTTCACAAGGAGCTGATCCCTCCTACCCATAAAATCAGTATATTAAATTAGAGGCAGCCCCTCTAATTTGCATTATGAGGTCACCCCTCCAATTATTCATGCACGGTGGATTTTCATGACCTATATTGGCTAATGGTAAAATATGACAAACAGTTTTTATAAGATAAACATAAGACTTTCAAACTATAAAACCAGTTTTATTAAGACTTAACCAGGTTACTCGGGAATTAGTTTTCTTCCGCTGTTATTATGCTATATGTTATATGCTTATCCTATTCATGCTTTATTGTACATCCGTGCACTGAGCGTATTGCTCAGCCGTTTTCCTTTTCTATGTTCCCAAAACGGCAGGTACTCAGGGACGCTCGTAGGCACTAAGGGTACGTGCATATGGACTGGAAGCTGTCTAGCCTTCTTTACATTATGCATTTCCTTTCTTTATGATACTTATGCTTTGGACATTGTTTAGTCCTTTTCCTTTACTATACTATGTTTGTGCGTGATGAGCTTTACTTTTGGACTACCGATGTTTGATTCCGGTATTTTCCTTTATATGGTCAAGTAATGTTTAGACATTTTACCTTGTATGCTTTGATGACACGCCATAATTACTGTGATATTTCCATTTCCAAAATGGGGTGTTACAATTATGGTATCAGAGCCAAGGCTTCGACCTGTAGGCTCTCAAATATGACATGTGATTAGTGGGTAGTCACTACGGTCTTCCTAGAACTGACAGTTGTTTTCATGCATTCATCATTTTTAAGCATACATATACATGTCATTGTTACAGGGTTTTTGACTAAGTAATGGTTGGTACAGGACTAGCCCTATTTAGTCGCATGTGTTTTATCGAAACTTTTAGATTTGGGACCGACCCATAGGCGTCCCCTCGATATGTCTTTTGTTTTGGGTGAACTGACCAGAGGCGTTCACTCTCGAGCATACAAAAGTTTTCATAAAACTGCATCATGCATTTATACACAAAATTTTCTTGCATAAAATTTTTCTCGTGAAATTTTAGTATAAAATTTTTTTTCATGTATATATTTATATTTTATGTTTTGATCTGTTAATCATATGTTTTATGTTATACTGTCAGATGGTTCTCACACGCGAACAGGAGCAACTCAATGCTGCAATTCAGGCTGCCATGCAAGCCTTGCTTCCTCAACTGAGGAATGACATCCGGGCTGAAGTTCAAGCTGCCAACAATCAGCAGCACAATCAGCCACCTCCTCCTCCTCCTCCAGTGACATTAGCAATATGGTTGGAGAGATTCAACAAGCTCCGCCCTCGAGCTTTTGAGAAGACAGATAGCCCCAGCGATGCTGAGAGCTGGTTGGCTCACATCGAGAAGATTTTCAACGCTATGGGTTGTGACCCCGCATACAAGGCGAGGTTGGCATGCTATCGGTTCGAAGGCGATGTACTCAACTGGTGGTTAGATTTGATGCAATCTGAAGGTGGTGATGAGTGGGTTGCTGGTTTGAGTTGGGCTCAGTTCAAGGACAGGGTGATGGAGCAGTTCTTTCCCAAGGCTGAGCAGGACAAGCTCAAGAGAGAGTACCATGGGATCCGTCAGAGAGCTGGGGAGAATAGCAATGAATTTATGCAGCGCTTTCTTCGCTTGGCTGGTTTCCTTGGTGCGGCAGCATGTACTCCTGAAGAGCAGGCACATCACTTCAGATGGGCTCTTCGCACATTCGGTCGCAAACAATCTGGTGTGTGCTACGTTCAATACTGTAGCACAAGTGGCCGATGCAGCACGGAAACTGGAGATGCTGCAGGAAAGGGATGAGTTCGGGGAAGCTGAAAGACCCGACAAGAGGTAAAACCTTCGTATTCAAGCGGTGACCAATCCATATACTTTCCATAAGTCAATTATTCATCTCTTTAACTGTATCTTCCAGGCAGAAAACTGGGGACCGGTCTCAGCCGGCTACTCAGCAGCAGCCTCACCAGCCCAAGGGAAACGGTCAGACTAACGACCGTTCTGCTACGGATAGGCGTGGCGGTAATGACAATTACGGTAACAACGCCGGGCAATCCAGCAACAGCAGGTCCTAATACTTACGAAATTCCTTATGTTTTATGTTATAACTCATATTCTGACACTTTAGCAAACTTCTACCAGGAACCATGGAAACGGTAGGGACTAGAACCAGAGAGGTTCGCAGCCTAGTCGTCCAGCTATCACTGGTATTCAATCTTACGATTATTCGCTTCGTCCTTTGTACCTAACTATTATGTCTCATGTAAAATGTTTTTATCAGGCCCTCAGCCAGCCAGAGCACCTGCTGGAGGATACACTCATCCTCTTTGCTCTACTTGCCACCGTAGGCACCCAGGACCATGTCACCGTAATATTGATGCCTGCTTCAAGTGTGGTCTTCCTGGCCATATTATGAAGGATTGCCGTAAGGGCGAGATGGAGAGTACATCGGGACATGCTGATACCAAGCCGCCTCCTACTGTCGGGCGTGTCTACACGACATCTCGAGACCAGGCCAACAAGTCTACAGGTACCATCACTGGAATCTTGTATATGTATGGTCGCGCTGCATGTGTTCTTTTCGATACGGGTGCTACTCACTCGGTTATTTCTACTGCTTATGCTAAGAACATTAGGATGCCTCCCTTGCCACTAGAAAATAGGTTTACTATTTCCACGCCTTTGAGGGACTCTGTATTAATCACCCATGTATACAAGAGTCTTCTCCTAGAATTTGATGATAAGGTTCGACCTGTCGACGCACTTCCGCTGGACATGAATGACTTCGACATGATTTTGGGCATGGATTGGCTATCCAAGTATCATGCTACCATAGACTGCCATTCATATCGAGTTATCTTTGGTGATGTCAATGCACCAGAGTACATTCATAATGGGTTCATACCCGGACGGTCTGTACAAGTCATATCCACCCTGCAAGCGCGTGCACTCCTGTCACATGGCTGCGAGGGTTATCTAGCTACGGTTCACGACATGGATGCTGAATCTCCATCGATTCAGGATCAACCAATAGTGTCGGAATTCCATGACGTGTTTCCAGCAGAACTTCCGGGCATACCACCTGCACGAGAAGTGGAATTCAGTATCGAGCTGGTTCTAGGAGCTGAACCAATCTCCAAGGCTCCTTATCGCATGGCTCCCATAGAGCTGAAGGAGCTGAAGGATCAACTGCAAGAACTTCTTGAACGAGGTTTCATTCGACCGAGCGCATCTCCATGGGGCGCACCGGTCTTATTTGTTAAGAAGAAGGACGGCAGTATGCGTCTTTGCATAGACTATTGCGAGCTCAACAAGATTACCATTCGGAATAGGTATCCACTGCCACGCATTGATGATCTGTTTGACCAACTTCAAGGGGCCAAACACTTCTCCAAGATCGATCTTAGGTCAGGCTATCATCAGCTACGGGTCAAGGAGCAGGACATCGCTAAGACTGCGTTTCGTACCCGCTATGGTCACTACGAGTTTGTAGTTATGCCATTTGGCCTGACAAATGCTCCAGCAGTGTTCATGGATCTGATGAACAGAATCTTCCATGAATTTCTGGACAAGTTCGTCATTGTTTTCATCGATGACATACTGATTTTCTCAAAGTCCAAGGAGGAACACGAAGACCATCTTCATACAGTACTACAGATTCTTCGCCAGAAGCAGTTGTATGCTAAATTCTCCAAGTGTGAGTTCTGGTTAGACAAGGTGGCATTCTTAGGTCACATTGTATCAGCAGAAGGAATCACTATGGATCCAGTGAAGGTTGAGGCCATTACTAAGTGGCCGAGGCCGACATCGGCGACGGAAGTCCGCAGTTTCTTAGGCTTAGCTGGCTATTACCATAGGTTCGTGGAGAACTTTTCCCGCCTAGCACTACCATTGACCAAACTGATGCGGAAAGGGGAGAAATTCGTCTGGACTGAAGATCGAGAGAAGAGCTTTGAAGACCTGAAGCAGAAGCTAGTATCTGCACCGATTCTTACTCTACCATCTGGTACGGGTGGATTTCAAATCTACAGTGATGCATCGGGGAAGGGACTTGGCTGTGTTCTCATGCAACATGGGAAAGTGATCGCGTACGCTTCACGGCAGCTTAAGCCTTATGAAGAAAATTACCCAACGCACGATCTGGAACTTGCTGCAGTCGTGTTTGCATTGAAGATATGGAGACACTACTTATATGGAGAATCATGTGACATTTTCACGGACCACAAGAGCTTCTGTATATCTTCACTCAGCGTGAATTGAACATGAGGCAGAGGAGATGGTTAGAGCTGTTGAAGGATTATGACATTAATCTGCAGTATCATCCCGGAAAGGCAAATGTAGTAGCATATGCTCTTAGCAGTAAGTCCGGAATGATCAACGGCATTAAAATCGAAGAGGAAGTCATCAGAGACTTGGAGCGACTAGACATCGAGATCATGGTACGTGGACATCATGGTTACAGGGCGAATCTTAGAGTAGAACCCGAGTTACTGTCTAAGATCAAGGAAGCTCAGAAAGATGACGGAGAAATCTGGGCGATAGTACAGAATTTGGAGAAGCAGACGGAATTCAGAGTAGATGCATATGGTATCGTATGGCAGGGCACTAGACTTTGTGTTCCTGACGACCAAGAACTCCGGGAAGCTTTGCTAGCTGAAGCTCATAGCTCCCCATTCTCGATACATCCTGGTTCAACTAAAATGTACCATGACATCAAGCAGTACTTTTGGTGGAGTGGTATGAAACAGGATGTGGCCACTTACGTCTCCAAATGTCTTACCTGCCAGCAGGTTAAGATCGAGCATCAGTGATCTGGCGGTCTCCTTCAATCGTTAGATATTCCAGAGTGGAAGTGGGATAAAATCACCATGGATTTTGTTACCGGTCTTCCGCCTACCAAAAGGAAGCACGATGCAATTTGGGTTATCGTTGATCGACTTACCAAATCAGCTCATTTCTTACCGATCCGCAAGGAAGATCCGGTAAGTAAGCTCGCAGATACGTATAGAAGAGAGATCATGAGACTCCACGGTGCACCACCCAGCATCGTCTCAGACAGAGATCCTCGATTCACTTCGCGCTTTTGGAAAAGTCTGCAGAAAGCTTGGGGTACACAACTTAAGCTTAGCACGGCTTTTCATCCTCAAACGGACGGACAGTCGGAACGAACCATTCAGACATTGGAGGATATGTTAAGGTCATGTGCGCTGGAATGGACGGGTGATTGGGACGAATACATCTGTTTGGTGGAGTTTGCATACAACAACAGCTGGCACGCAAGCATCAAATGTGCCCCATTTGAGATGTTGTATGGCAGAAAGTGTCGCGCCCCAATCTGCTGGGATCAGGTTGGCGAGCGAACACTCGAAGGACCGGAAATCATTGAGATGACAAATGAGAAGATCGCAGTAGCTAGGCAGAAAATTCAGGAGGCACGGTCACGTCAAAAGAGTTACGCCGATAAGCACGTAGGGATTTACACTTTAACGTAGGAGATCACGTCTTCCTTAAGGTTTCGCCGGTACGTGGTGTTAGACGCTTCGAGATTAAAGGGAAGCTCAGTCCTCGTTTCATCGGACCGTTTGATATCATTGAACGAGTCGGTGAAGTATCTTACCGATTGGCGTTACCTCCGCAGCTTTTGCATGTGCACAATGTGTTTCATGTGTCCTTACTCAAAGGGTACCAATATCATCCCCTTCACATGGTTCAGTATCCACTGGAACAGATACGTGAAGATCTCACTTTTATAGAAGAACCCGAACGAGTTCTTGACAGGCAAGAACGAGTCATGAGAAAGAAGACGATTCCATTCGTCAAAATTCTATGGAGGGATCATACCGAGCGGGAAGCCACTTGGGAAACGGAGGAGTCTATCCGGGCTTCTTACCCTCATTTCATATTTTGAATTCGGGTATGTTATTCTTTCCAGTTTACTTTATCTATAATTCGGGGACGAATTATTCTTTTTAGGGGGGAAGAGTTGTAAAACCCGCATGCTTTTACCATGCATAGTACCCTTAGGATCGTAGGTACTAGTTAAAAAATTTCCTAATATAGCATGATTACGACTACGTGTTAGGAGTTTACGTATTACGTACGTGTTAGAACACGATAAGTATTTTTATATGCACGATCACGTAATAATTATTTAGCAATAATTAATCACGAACATGCGATCACGAAATCACGAGCGTAATTAAAACACGAGCTATTATTAATTACGTATATATATTTATTACGAGCGTAATTAAATATATTAGATTAGGGTATTTACGTAACGAGAACGTTTAAAACACGAACATAATTAAACACAAACGAGTAACTAAATAACGAGACACGAAAAGAGGTACGGGAACCCCATGGGGGGTCCCTACCCGCGGCCAAATAAGGGCAATGGGCCAAGCCCATTGTCAATTTTACTAAAAGGGGGTTATATTTAGTTTTCACTACTCAAATTAAGTTACAGAAGATTTTTAAGAAAAACCTAAAAACCCTTTCTCCCTTGTTCTTTGTACCGCCGCCCATAATCACCATACAAGGTGATTCATTGATCTTGGATCTTGAAGTTTTGTTGTTTGTTCGTGTTTGTTCTTCATCCTCTTGATCCACGGATACGGTAAAACCTTTTTAAACCTTTTCTTTTAATCTAATCTTTTTATTAATTATGAACATGTGTTGTTTTTTATAAAAACATATTAATTAATCATAGATCTAACATGTTTTGATGATTAATTAAATCAAAGGGTCGATTTAAGGGGTGTTTTGTTTTGGCCGCAGGCTGCAACCGACCCCAAGGGGGTTTCGGTTTGCTTAGCCGACCACCACCAAGACCATATGGTCTTGGTTGGTGCGTGTGGGTCCCACGGCAGCAAGGGGTACCCCGATTTGGTTCGGGGTACGGTGTCGATTCATGTCCGGTTCATGTTTTTAAGCCTAGATCCGGTTCATGGTTTATGTTAGTTTTATTTATGTTATGAACTTATGTTAAAAATTAAATTAATAAATGATGTAATTAATTTAATAACATGACTTAGGTTAATTATTTATTAATGATCGTGAAATTATTTTAACCTAAGTATTAATATATAAAGACTTATAATTAATTAATTATTTTAAAAACCATGGATATAATTAATTAATTTACATGACTTAGGTTATATTATTAATATTTAATAATACGTATTTTAACCTAAGTATTTAATATATTTAATTAAAAACATGTTATACTTTAATTAAATATTATAACCTATAGTTTAATTAAATTACATGAAATAATTATTAAACTATACAATATATCATATGACTTAGAAAATAATCATGAAAACACTTAGGCTTATTTACTTAGCTTATTTAACCAGCTTATTTCTAATTATGGAAACTTTCTATTTTTAGAAACTTAATTAAATAAGGCAGCTAATTTATTTATGGTAACTAGCTATTTTTAGAAACTTATTTATTTAAAGCAGCTAATCTATTTATGGAAACTTATTTAATTAAGGTAGCTAATCTATTTATGGAAACTTTCTATTTTTAGAAACTTATCTATTTCAAGCAGTAAATCTATTTTTGGAAACTTTCTATTTTTGGAAACTTTCTATTTTTGGAAACTTTCTTTTTTTGGAAACTTTCTATGTTTGGTAACTTTCTATTTTTGGAAACTTTCTATTTTTGGAAACTTTCTATTTTTAGAAACTTTCTATTTTAGGAAACCTGCTATTTTTGGAAAGTTACTTATTATTACACAGTAAGTATAATAACACATGAAATACCAGAAATACTTAATCAGATTAAGCAGAGTATAAGATTTAATACAATTTAAGGCTTTAAACAGTAAAACAAAGTAAGAACAAGTAAAATAAGCTAAGACCTGACATAAAACCAGCTATGTATTTAGTAAGCAGATACTTATTTCATGTACGTATTTATGTAGCACTAGTGTTTCGGAAGTAGGATTCTCGCAGTTCGTCGTTCTCGTTCACTGGACATAAGGTATGGATTCTCGTCCTTTCAGTATGGACATTCTTTCCTTATTAGTATTCCCCGTATGCAGCCAACTATTTTCTTGTAGTATAAGTATGAGTTTGATTGCTTATGTTTAAATATGATTACCTATAGCCATATACATGGATGACCAGTTTCACCTAGTTATGGAGGTACCATAACCATAACATTAGAGGCACTGATGTTATGACTTCACCACGGCGGAGTGATTGCTCGTGGCGTCCCTTCAGCTTTTGGCCATTTATATTATATTTATCATGTGGGGCGTATGGGTGCATCCTAGTTACACGTTTTTATTCAGGATTACATGGTGAATGTGGTGTGTGCCTTGCATCCTTCACAAGGAGCTGATCCCTCCTACCCA
This sequence comes from Glebionis coronaria, assembly GCA_025667525.1. Lineage (NCBI taxonomy): Eukaryota > Viridiplantae > Streptophyta > Magnoliopsida > Asterales > Asteraceae > Glebionis > Glebionis coronaria. The sequence goes on from CM046875.1 coordinate 169,888,387, forward strand.
TAAAATCAGTATATTAAATTAGAGGCAGCCCCTCTAATTTGCATGATGAGGTCACCCCTCCAATTATTCATGCACGGTGGATTTTCATGACCTATATTGGCTAATGGTAAAATATGACAAACAGTTTTTATAAGATAAACATAAGACTTTCAAACTATAAAACCAGTTTTATTAAGACTTAACCAGGTTACTCGGGACTTAGTTTTCTTCCGCTTTTATTATGTTATATGTTATATGCTTATCCTATTCATGCTTTATTGTACATCCGTGCACTGAGCGTATTGCTCAGCCGTTTTCCTTTTCTATGTTCCCAAAACGGCAGGTACTCAGGGACGCTCGTAGGCACTAAGAGTACGTGTATATGGACTGGAAGCTGTCTAGCCTTCTTTACATTATGCATTTCCTTTCTTTATGATACTTATGCTTTGGACATTGTTTAGTCCTTTTCCTTTACTATACTATGTTTGTGTGTGATGAGCTTTACTTTTGGACTACCGATGTTTGATTCCGGTATTTTCCTTTATATGGTCAAGTAATGTTTAGACATTTTACCTTGTATGCTTTGATGACACGCCATAATTACTGTGATATTTCCATTTCCAAAATGGGGTGTTACAATATCACCCACCCGCTCCCCAAGTTCCACCCATCACTCAAGATGTTGAAACTTTCATGAGGACCCAAGGAGAGGTGGTTAAGAATCTTCAAAGCCAAATCATTAACTTGAAAGGTGATATCACTAAACAAGGGAATGATATTCGAACCGAGCTTAGAAATGACATGCAAACTTCTTTAAGCAATCAAACGAATGATTTGAAGAATATGATGGCTAGTTTTTTCCAAACCACTCAACCCTCTACTTCGGGCTCTCTTCCTTCGAATACCGTGACCAACCCAAGAGCGAATGTGAGTGCTATTACTACACGCATTGGAGCAACGCTTGTAGGACCATCTACCTCTCCCTCAGTTACTCCATCTACACCTCCTCCACCCCCATTTATTCCTCCTACTTCCACGCCTAGTACTAGTTCTACATTAGCGTCTCCACCTCTTACGGAAGAAGTATCAAAGAAAAACCCTTCATCATCCCAGCCTTCCACCTCTACACCTTCACCTTCTACACCTACGCCTACTAAGCCCAATATTCCTTATCTATCTCGGTTAGACAAGTGCAAATTGCTGACCAAGGATGACATTCAAGTGACAAACTTTTTGAAAAAGATTTCGGGAGTGAACATCACCATTAGCCTTATTGAAGCTCTTGTCCAAATGCCGAAATTTGTGAAAGCATTCAAGGAATTGCTTAGTAAGAAGGAGAAGATGGCTGAGTTTGTTAATACTCGATTGAATGAGAATTGTTCTACAGTCCTTCTTAAAGAACTTCCGGAAAAACTTGGAGATCCCGGTCGTTTTGTGCTACCATGTACTTTTAACCAAACCGAAGAATTTACTGCCTTAGCCGATCTCGGGGCAAGTATAAATTTGATGCCATTAAGTGTTTGGAAAAAGTTATCATTACCCGATCTTACACCAACAAAATGACTCTTGAGCTAGCAAATCGAACTCTCGCTTACCCCGTTGATATTGCCGAAGATGTGTTTGTTAAAGTTGGTACCTTCACTTTTCCGGTCGATTTTGTTGTTGTTGATTATAAAATGGACCATCGTATTCCGTTAATACTTGGTCGGCCATTCTTAAGAACCGGAAAAACTTTAGTCGATTTTGCAGAAGGTGAACTAATCTTAAGGGTCGGGAATGATCAACGAGTTTTTAAAATGGGGAAGATCACAAACAAATCTAATGGAAGAGAATCGACAAATATGTTTGATGTGCTTCAAGACGAGCTTGATACACCTACTTGTGAAAGTACAAAGCTTGATGATTTTGTCGTCTACAACAATCCTCTTTTCGAGCCTATCTATGATAATCCACTTTTTCAAGAAAATGTGGAAGATTCTGAAGATCCTCTCTCCAATTTGGATGCCCCACCAATATATGATGCTCCACCAATCTATGATGATGATTCTAGTTCTGATGTGGATGATTATGATAATTTTGCTTCAGAGTATAAAGACATGCCAACAAATGATGATGTGGATACTCTTTCGAGTGATTCTTCACATGATGACCTTGCTCCTACTTTTGATGAAGATCCTCCACCAACAATGTTTTATCCTACTTTGGATACTACTCATTTGAGGAAGATTTTGCTACTTTTCTCAATACCTACTTCCCCAATGAGAATGATTCTCCTCCTTTGGACTTTGATTTTGGTCTTTATCCTCCTTCGGATATTAAGAAAACCGTTTCAAAGGAGAAGAAACCGGATGACACCAATATCCGCAGTACTTATGTTTTGACACCTCTCTATCCACCTTCGTCGGATGAGATTGTGCGATTTATGAGCGGATCTTTTTCAATTCTATTGAGCCTGAGTCTTATTTTCCCCTAAAGGAAAAGGTGTTCGATCCGGGTATCGGAGATTTCAAGCGATCTCAGTATCCATCTGATGAAATAAAAGGAAAGATTTTTGGAGAGAATGGAGATATGCTTGCTCTTCATCATACTTTCTACCACCGTGCTCAACAAATGCTTAAGGGAACCTTGCCTACTCTTCTTTGGCTTGCCTTGTTCGCCTTAAGCTTGTGCTACTTGATGGACGAAAACCATGTATTTGACCTTGGTGGATGTTCTTCAAGCTTCTTACCATTGTAATCAAGGTCGAGTCAGGCTCACGACTCGGTTAACAAAAACAAGTGCTTCTCGGGAGCCAACCCGAGTATCTATCCTTTATATCTATTTTCATAATAAGTGTAGGGGGGAGACCCTACTATGTGTTTGTTGTTTTCTTTCTAATCATATACAGGGATTCGAGCTTTCAAAGATCCATTCTTGATGACTTTTGACGACCCATGATTCCATGTCCCATCTTCCTGGTTTTATCCTAAACTCTTTTGATTCACTATTTTATATTCTTCAATATTAAAATAGGAATCCCTTTAGTTGTCTTTTCCTTAGCAAGATTTAAACAACGTGCACAATGTCCTAAGTGTAGGGGAGTTTACTTCCACATGCTTAAACATTGAGGACAATGTTTATCTTAAGTGTAGGGGGACTTCTGTCGAAGTTAAGTGGGTTTTTCTATGAATTTGTCCTCATTTTAACCGGAAAATTGATTTTTCGACATTTTTCAAAATTTTTGATCTATTTTGGCCTAGTAGTTTTTCCTTTGCTATCGTTATTTTCTTTCATTAGAATAAATTTTAATAAAATGGTTTTAATAAGTTTAGATGTCTTTGATATATTAGGCACGTCATGAATCTTTTGACTTAACCCGAGTTTACTTATTTTAGTTTACTCTAGCTAGTATCCTTAACATGTTTAAATCAAGTTTTGCTAGACTTTTATATAGGGAACTTTAAAATGCGAAAGTCTTAACTCTTACGGGTTAAGAACAAGAACTTTTCGCAAGTTCCTATAATTGATCCTAGAAAGTCATTTATCAAGGGAACTTTAAAATGCAAATTCTAAACTTGAAAAATTCTAAGAAGATGCAAAATCCTATAGATGACTTGAAAACCCAAAACTTTGATTTAATAGGTTAAGCATCCACGAGTCTCATTCCTTGAGATTTTAAATTATGGAGAACGAGAGATGATAGAGTCAAATATAAGTTTTGTAGTCTTTCATGAATTTATGTGAGTTAATTATGAGCTTTTTCTCCCATCGCTTGTTAATAAATTTAATTGCAATAAGAAAGGTCGTACGATTTGAAAAGTTACTTAGCTTCTAGCCCAATATCGTTTAAAAGTTTCTCGGTATTAATTAGAGTTCATAGCCAAGGCATAACTTATTGAAGCGGGATGTGAAGATTGGCGAGTCCGAAAAGGCCCTAACAAGGCATGAGGGCTACATTTTGTTGCTAAAGATCCCAAGTGATGTGAAGAATCATTTATCAAAAATCAATATGAAGGATCGAGACACACGACGAAAAGCAAATACTCCCCTAAAGATCATGGAGAAGTCTATCCAAAAAGGCCCTAACAAGGTATGAGGATAAATAGATCCAAGTCCTAAAAGGAGACGGATCGTTGTATATCAAAATCCCAAAATAAAGATTGGAGAAAAATGAAGAAGTCGTGGTCAAAGTATGAAGAATCTCTCAAAAACTTTAAGTGAAGAAATTCCTATTATGAAGAGAAGACCATTATTTCAAGAACGTCTCTCAAGATTTGAAGTATGAAGTCAATGCCAAATATCGGTCCGAGAAAGGTCTCAAATCGTGAAGCGAGTTATGCTAAGATATGAACTTTATGAGGTCTCGAGAAGCAGTTTTAAAAGATTTTGTCCTTTAGCTAACTATTGATTAAATCGTCCTACTTTATTTTCAGCCTAAATAAATTATCGAAATAAGTCAACATTGCATCCTCGTGATCATTCAAGACAACAATAAAATATAAGAGATACACCTAGGAATAAGGGAGTCTAAGTGAATAATTGGGCCACATGAGTTTGTGTTAGTTTGCTAACTTATAATAACAATGATCTCGTTTTTTAAGCTTGGTTTGGGGAACGTGAAACTTGAGGGTGATAAACATTCATGACAACCAAAGCCCTAATGTAAGTCTTCGGTTTCTTTACTTGTTTTCTTCCTTCTAATATTTTGATAATTTCTATCTTTTTAAGTTTCTTTAATGTCTTGTGTTCAATAAAGGCCAGGGTGGGTTAATTATGATAAAACATGTAAATATTGCTTTGTAACTAATGCATTGCATGAGGGAATTGCAATGGTCAAGTGTAGGGGATTTAATAAGTGTGAAAACACTTATCCTTTTTCCACTTAATTATAATAATAACCAAGCCAAAACGTGTATTTAGTGTCGTAAATGTCGGAATTATGTGTGGTTTGTGTTTTTATTGTGTTTTAGGACCAAAATGTGAAAAGGGAAGAAAACACGGGCTTTCACGGGCTTTTATCGAAGAAAAAGACAAAAGACGAAGTCAAAAGATCAAGAGTGAAAAAAGAACGGAAGTCCAAAGCCTATTCTGAAGATTTATCGAAGAAAAAGTCTAAAGACGGAAGTTTAATGAAGTAGAAAAACCAAGTCTAATAAAAAGAAGACTATTATAAGACGAATTTAATTTATATTGACAAATCCCAAGACAACGTCGAGAAAGTCGAAGAATTTAAAAGACGAAAAGACGAGAAGAAAGAAGAAAGCATCAACACATGTTAATCCTCCTATAAATACCCTCCTAATGTGTCATTAGGAGCTGTTAGCTAATTTGACAAATTAGTCTTTCCAATTTATTTTCTTGCACTTTCATATTGTCATTTACTTAATTGTTCTTAATTTCAAGATTATTTCAAGTAAGTTTGTTGAATCTTTATCTTTAATTTCAAGTTTTTCATTAATCTCTCATTCTTCCTTTCTTGTCTTGTTTAATCTTATTGCTTATTTGCTTATTGTCATGCTTATTTGATTGTTCTTTATGTTTTTGTGTGTTTGATTGTGTTAGATTATTGATCTTATAGCTTATTGTTTGCTTTTCTTAATTTTAATTAAGTGTTTTTAAAAGCTATTTTATAAAAAGTTGATTTTAAATATTTTGGTTATTTAGTGTTTTTAAAAGTTTTTAGATTTTGGCTTATTTGCTTTTTCTTAAAGTTGATTTGGTTAAGTTTTTAGATAAGTGCTTATTTGGTTTTAGCTTATTTTCTACTTTTGCTTATTATTGTTTCTAATCCGGGTTTTCCCAAAACCCTTTTATCCCAAATTAGGTGTAGGAACTAGTAAACCCTAGTTTCCCGAATTAGGTACAGAATCCTTTTTCCCGAACTATATGCAAGATCCTATATTCCGAATTAGATGCTACATTGCCTATTCCGAATTAAGTAGAGAGTTCTTTATCCCGAATTAGGTACAAAGCTACTTATTCCAGATTAGGTCTTGGCTTGTGGATTCTGGATTACTTCAAGGAACTCATTTCCCGAATTACATGTAGATAACTCCATATTCCTAATTAAATGTAGTGTGTGGATTCCGGATTAGGTCGAGGACAATCGATTCCGAATTAGGTCTAGGATCCACTCATTCCGAATTAGATAGGAGTTTTATATTCCGAATTAGGTTGAGCTTAAATATTCCGAACTAGGTTGTAAACACACATTCCGACTTAGGTTGAGTTTTTGTGTATTCTGACTTAGGTTTAGCATTTTATTTCCCGACTTATGTCTGGTTTTTAACTTTCTGTTTATTTTTCAAACTCTATTTTTCCCGCCAATTTTCTTTAGTGTAATTTTAGTTGTTTTATCTTAGATTTATTTTAAAGTTTGTATTTTTATTAAGTTGTCAAATTTACTTTTTGTCTAGTTTTGATTTCTCGTCATTCACCTAATTACTTTTAAAGTCTTTATTTTTAGGTTTATCTTTAAAGCTTTAATTTATTGCCATTTACTTTTTAATCATTTTTACCTTTATTTACTTTACCATTTACGTTAAAGTTTGCATTTTTATTTTACTCAACGACAACTATTTATTTTATCCACCAAAGACAACTGAGTCGCACAATTAACTGTAATCAATTCGATTAGACATACTTCAAAGAAATTTTCAAAATTCAGTTATTAAACATCAGCGTCAAGCTTTAATTCACTTTACACTAATATTTGTTTCTTTTGTATCCCACATTATATTCTACGAATCACAAAAGTTAGTCATACGTTTGACTTTTCCATGAACTAATGGTATCCCACGTTAGGCTACTCATTGACCAGCAAATAAAAACAAGAACGAAGACCACTAAATATGTTATAATATGTATACCTCACGTGACCCTCCGTGTATTATGTTATAATGTGTACACCTTTTGTCGCTTGGCAGCTAACACAACCAAACAGTAGCATCTTTGTATACACGATCTCTCACATTCAGCCTTTTATGTAACTCGTCATGCAACCTATTGTGTATATGACCAGGGACCACAACAGCTCAAACCAAGCTTTAATTACCACAACAACATTCAAGATATTTTGTTTGTACTTGCTGCTATGATATAACCCTAGAACTAGACAGATTTTAAATCGAAACCCTAATTAGGGTTATGAGAAAATCGTACTAGGGTCTGAATCTTATGAACCACCATGTGTTATAATAGCCATGAACCTCAAACTTTTATGCTTTAAGTCGATTTAGGGTTTATAAAAACCCTAATCATGATTTTATGTGAAAACAGAAAATTGAGTACCTTTTCTTCAGTCAACTTTGACAGATTAAAACTTGATATTGAAAGCTCCAATCGAACATCGCTCCGGTGAGATCCTAGAAACAAGTGCGAAGAATATAACGCAAAAATTGCACGATGATCCAACGGTTAACGAAGGAGAAATCGTGTTCCGACTACGGTTGTTCACAGAGATCTACATAAGATCACATATCCTGCTGCTGACTTTGACGCTTAATAACTTTTTCTTGGATATAAAACTTGACAATCCCTCCAGTGGATATCTATATATGTGTGTGTAGAACACACACAAAAAACTTCGTGTCGATCCAACGGTTCAGTAAAAAGTTATGGCCTTCTGAATACTGTTGCGCACACAAAATCGCCCAAAATAATCCTAAACGAAATTTTCTTTTCTTCTCAAAACATGAACACCTTGTTGGTCCTAGCATCACGAGCCACGAGTCTCTAATACCAACTGTGGAAACCTTGGTTTCCTCGAATCTTATAGCTACTAGGCATAATCATTGTTTATATGATTAACAATCAAAGCGGAAAAGAACAATAATCATGTAACAAGGTGTTTGGGCACAATAAACACATGAATTAATCAAAGGGTTGCTAATTATATTAATAATCAACAACCACTAGGTGTGTATACATTTAATCCCACACCTAGTCGACACACGCTTTAGGTTTACATTGTATATGAAAGTTATGAATAAAACCTATGACCCTTGTTCTTTTTATAGACTAAGGATTAGGGTTTACAAGAGATAAGATCAAATAAAACATGTGTATCTTCTATTTAAATAAACTAATACAGAATATTAATAAATAATATTCTGAATATTTAACCTAAATAGATATTTCTAAGAGCGTTTGACTTCTGTTGACTTCTACCAGCGTTGCGTTAACACTTGTCAACGTCTAGACACAATGTGTCAACGTTGAACAAATGCCTTCATGTTTTCTTTGTTTTGAGTTTCTGCCACATCAACTTTTTGACCCAACAATATTTTCCATACAAATTAGAGATGTGACTATGTAGGAAGCGTGAACTTCTTTTAGCAGCTATGCTATATTTGCTTGGTGGTTCTGTCACTGCCTATGCTCATGGTCTTAATGTTATTCTACCAGGCTGAGTTCTCCATGCTTTAGATATTGGTTTGGTGATCCTTCATTAAGCCCGTCTCAAATCCGTGGGACATTATGTTTAAAAGAACTATTTTTAGTTATACGAATCTTGGTATTCAAACTTACAAACTTACATCAACTGTATTTCTGATCTTAGTGGAGTACTTTATTAGTGACATGTTGACATGAGTATACGTTTGGCAGGGAGATAGAACCAAAACTGTCGGGGTTGTAGATGCTGAATACATTGTTCACATGGTTTCCCAACCTTTGAGGAGACTCAAAATAAGGTCAGTCTAATGTTCGTTTGTGTAACTTCCTATCTTGATTCTACCAGCTCAAGGGTCAATTCCTTGAAGTATTTTTCATACCACCATAAGAACAGATAAATATAGTAATTAAATTAAAATTCTTGACTTCAGCCAAAAGATATATTTTAAAAAAATGTGATAAGTGGATCCTATAGTCAAAATTGTATACATATTTATATCGGAAAAAAGCCTGTGATGAGTTTTTTTGGATTGTAGTAATCTATTATGAAGATAATGCTTTCAACAGCAACATAGCGTCACTTAACGACTAATACTACTACTACTACGGTCATTCTACTCTATAAATCCTTACTTGAACTATGATAATTTTCAAAGGAATAATTAGGAATTACTTCTGAAGCCCTGTCGAGGACACGTACATCATCTTCAAATTCTTAGTATTTACGTTTGGCGTGAAAAATGGCCAATCCGTATTTTCCCACTTGTTTGTTTCTCTTTTTGCTCTTAATAGTGCATATACCGATTTAAATTTTTGTGTCGATGCAATGGAGATGGGTAGGTGTTATTTTCCTCGCTGTTCAAAAGTTCTTAATAAGTTTATGGAGGATGAAGAGCTTCATGAATTTTATTACATGCAAAATGGTACCTTAGAAGAGCAAGAAATCAAAAGGACTCGATATGTTGAGCTGACCAACCTGCAAGCGTTCCAGTTTCAGTAATAAGGCCTCAGTTTGTTGCACCATCTCAAGTTAAGCTTATAGTCGAATCGCATGCACCAGGGAACCTTTTGATCACTGATATTAATCACAAGATTTTGTTCAGAGTAAAACCAACCAGCACAACCTTCCATCGCAAAGGGCTATTACTCGACCTTGATAACAGACCTCTTTTACTAATTCAAGAAAAGGTGATATGAATTTTTTTCATTTATTAAACTGTCTTTTTTTTGTTTCTTGATTCAAAGCTGACATATATGGACTATATATTACTTCCAGAACATGAGTGTACATCAACGATGGAATGTATTTAGGGGTGAAAGCGATGCAGATTCAACCTGATATTTACCGCAAAGGAGAAGCACATAACAGGGTGGCATAAGATGCAGGTGAATGTATTCTTGGCAAATAAAACTAGTAGCGAGGATAATTGTGATTTTAACATTAAGGGATGTTTTTCAAAGGAGAGAAATTGCACACTTGGAGCAAAATTCTATTTGAAGTAGATTTCAGAAAGTGTATTGGACATGAGGCTTTGAAACACAAAAGCTTTTCAAAATAAGAAAGTAGCATATTCCTGGGATTACAATAACGTTGTACTAAAACTTGGTTATATGTAGATTCTTATCAAAGCACATCATCTACATATATAATACAATATTGTTTTAGGGGATGCATTTGGCTTAATAAATGGGTTCGAGTCAGTATTGCAGCAGACCAAGATGTGCTTCAAGATGAAACCGAGAGGGTGAAAGCATTTTGCTCGAGACATGCAAAACATTAGTAGTATACATATGCAATGATGGATAGTTATCCGTATAAAATATGAAATCTCTTGATAAAGGATCTATGTTGTTATGCAACATCAAAAACTCAATAGTCTTTTTGTATGAAAATATTCAGTTTAAGATGTTTATTGGAATTCATTTTTCTAAACTATCTCCACATCTTCTATTTTCTATTGCTGAAAATTCGTATATGTTCTTTAAGCAAGATCAACTGTTCTTTCATCTTAGTGATACTTAGATTTCCATAATCTTAATCGTAAACATACTTTGGTCGACTATGGTTCAAGTCTGGATTAATACAACACATGATTCATCATCTCGCGGTTCAATTCATTTCAGCCTACTATTTTGTTATAGCTATGGATGGTCACACTGCCCACCACTTCAAGTGAGCCATCTTCAAATATGCTACCAACAATATTCTTATACTTATGTGCGACACTTTCTGTAGAGCTAATAACATGTGCTCAATAAATACAGCAAGCAGGCAGGAGTCGAAGTACAGTGAAGGCCGAAACAGGCAGGAGCATATACAAGAAGATCTCATATAAACATCGTTCCAAAATGCCTCGCTGCGGAACGCGGGCTTTAATCCTCGTTTATTTAAAAACAAAGAAAATACGTACTTTTATAAAAAAATATTAACTTTTCTCTCACATAGTTCAACAAAAAAATGAATAAAAAAATTGATAATGATAAGGATAAGAAAATAGAATGTTTGGATCTAGAGTTCTGGGGATCAGGATCATGATTATCAACATCGATCGATAAAAGTAATAAAATTATATAAAAAACAATGATCATCATCATCATCATTCATTGATAAAAATAAAAATAAAAATAAAATTATATAAAAACATATAGTATATCAAATCGAATCCAATCGTAGATCAAAAAGTAAAACTCATCGCATCATCATTGATTCATCCATCATCGATTCAATTAGTACATAGAATAAAACATAAAAAGTAGTAGTAGCAACATAATAAAACATAAAAAAAGTACGGTAGCATACACTCTAATAAAACCTCATTTCTTAACTTTCTTCAAAAGGTTGTTCTTCTAGAAGATAAGATAAAGCATCACCCCCACCTTTGACTAAAACGACCACCTTGTGACCTCTCAAAAACAATAAAATAAAATTATATAAAAATCAATCAAATAAAAATAAATTTTATAATAAATTTTTTTTATAAAAAAATACTAAACCAAATTAAAATCATATTCTACCAGAGTTGAGATCCCCCTAGACACAATATATACTACTGACCAAATGAGACAATCTGGGCCATCCATTTATTTTGCATTCAATGGTCAAGATTACACCACTTTTTACTAATTAAAAATATAAATAGAATTTTAGAAATTAAAAATTCATTTTTTTCTTTAAAAAAACACACAGCTCTCTCTGAGCTCAACCGTTCTTCCGTTTTTCAGTTACCAAAACCGGCGACCACCACCTCCTTCCTAACTGTTTTTTCCGGCGACCTTAACCACCACAACAACCTCTATAACCGTTTTTTCCGGCGACCTCAACCACCACAACTCCCTAATCACAGATCTCCTTAATCACAGATCTATAAACCTTAATTTTTCCGGCGACCTTAACCACCACAACAACCTCTATTCCATTTTTTCCGGCGACCTCAACCTCCACAACTACCTTCCCTAATCAGAACTACCACAAATATGGCTGATGACGATGCGATTGATGCAGATTCAAGTATAGTTCAATACGAAGAAGATGAAAACCCTATGACTCAGAATCAAATTGAAGAGTCAAATGTTGAAGCCAATATCATTCAAACTCCAGGTAAATCATATATGATTCATTCAATATACAAAACGTCATATATGATTCATGATGAATCATATATGTTTCATTCAACATACAAACATATATAATTCTGTTAAAATAGTCATTCTTTAAACTGTAATTGGTAAAGGAAATTAACTTCAAAAACAATTTGGATGAATCATGTATGTTTCATCATGAAACATATATGTTTCATTATGAAACATATATGATTCATCATAAAACATATATGTTTCATTCAATATACTAACAATTGATTCAAAATGAATCATATATGTTTCATTTTGAATCAATTGTTTGTATATTGAATAAATCATGTATGTTTCATCATGAAACATATATGTTTCATTATGAAACATATATGATTCATCATGAAACATATATGTTTCATTCAATATACAAACAATTGATCCAAAATGAATCATATATGATTATATGATTCTGTTAAAATAGTTATTCTTTAAAACACTGTAATTGGTAAAAACTTCAAAAACAAGTTGGATGAATCATGTATGTTTCATCATGAATCATATATGTTTCATGATGAAACATATATGATTCAACATGAAACATACATGATTCACTGTAAAAATAATTTACTAAAACAAAACCTAAATGTTATTGTTTAACAGTTACAAGGAGCACTCCAACTTTGTTCCCAAAAGGCGAGACCCCTGGAGGAACGATATACTGCGAACCATATGTCGAAACGCAGTACCTACCTTTTGTGCGGCAAACTTTTGATACAATAGAGCAAGGTGTCGATTTTTATAACACTTACGCTGAAGAGGCAGGGTTTGAAGCTAAGATGACATGCCAAAAGAAAACAAAAAGTGGTTTGGTGAAATCAAAGTATGTCATGTGTAATCGAGAAGGAAATCCAAAGGAGATAAATATTAACACATTAGATCCTCAACACTATGATAAGTAAGTTAGAAATACAAGGCATAGACTAACGGGTTGTCGTGCGAGAATTAAGATTGCTTTGGATAGTCGTACCAGAAAGTATGAAGTAGTTACATTCGATCCACAACCACCGAATGATTCCGAAAGAATTTGAGCATCTTACAAAGAAACAACGAAAGATGACTCAGGCAGAAAAAATGTTTGTTATAAAAGCTTCAACAATGAAACTTGGTGGAACAAAGTCACACCACTTGTTTTCTACGATGAAAGGGGGTTCTCAGTATGTTCATGGCACGACTGACGATTTTAAGAATCATATCAGAGACGTTAATGAGGTTATAGGAGAAAGTGATGCACATATTTTGATAGAGAAGATGGAAAATAGGAAGTTGTTTGCGTCAGATTTTACATTTCAGTATAAGGTTGAAAATGGCGTGTTAGTTGCACTTTTTTGGGCAGATGAAGTTGATAAATGCAACTACAATGAGTTTGGTGATGTAATATCATTTGACGCAACATTCAGAACGAATAAGTAAGTTGTTGAATAAAAACATTTTCTTGTAGAATTCTGTATGGTTTACTATGAAACATATATGTTTCAAGATGAAACATATATGATTCATTATGGATCATGTATGTTTCATCATGAAACATACATGATTCATGATGAATCATATATGTTTCATGATGAATCATATATGTTTCATCATGAATCATATATGTTTCATTCTGAAACATATATGTTTCATCATGAAACATGTATCTAATGAACCATGTATCTAATCATTCTCATCTGATTATGATTTACTTAATTTCCAGGTACGACATGGTTTTTGTTCCATTCAACGCCATAGATAATCACAGAAAGTCGGTGACATTCGGCGCAGGATTGTTGTTATGTGAAGACACAGAAGCTTATATATGGCTATTAACTTCATTCTTGACTGCTCACTCAAAGCAACCCGATATGGTTGTAACAGATCAAGATGGGGCAATGAAGCGAGCAATTGAAGCAGTGTTTACGCAGTCTAAACATAGATTATGCATGTGGCACATCATGCAAAAAGTTCCATCAAAGGTGAATTTCATTTACCATAAGTCTGTATTTTTCTTGTAGAATTATGTATGTTTTATCATGAATCATATATGTTTCATGATGAAACATACATGATTCATGATGAAATATATATGATTCATGATGAAACATATATGATTCATGATGAATCATGTATGATTCATGATGAACCATGTATCTAATCATTCTCGTTTGATTATTTTTACAGATATGCAAAGAAACATATGAAGAAACAAATTTCAAAGAACGTTTCAACAAACTTGTGTGGAATATGTTCATAGAGCCTAAGGACTTTGAAGAAAGATGGAATAAATTAATCGAAGACTTCAAATTGCAAGACCACAAGTGGATGAAGAAGATGTTTACCCTTCGAGAAATGTGGTTACCGGCATACTTTATTACCTCTCCTTTGTTTGGCTTAATGAGAACCACTTCCAGATCCGAGAGTGAAAATGCATTTTTCAAATGTTTCACGAATCATGGGTCAACATTACTCGATTTCATGATGTGCTACGAAGTTGCCATGGAAAGGAAAAGACACAGGCAAGAGTTTTTAGACTTCAAAACATTTGAAGCAGCTTCAAAACCTTATACAAGGTTAGAGATGGAAACACATGCGGCTAAGATATATACTAGGACAATATTTCTGCTTGTTCAAAAGGAAATAATGGAATCGATTTGGGCTTGTCAAATAGTAGAACTTAGAACGGAAGAGGGAGTTGAGACGGTTCATGTTAAAGACACGAGGGCAGGGGAGTATTGGACAATTTATACCGAGGAAGGCAAAGAGATGGTTATACAAGAAGAAGACAAGGTTGCTACCTACAAGGTTAGTGAGTGAAATCAATTAAATGTAATTCACCATGAAACATATATGATTCATGTTGAATCATACATGTTTCTTGATGAAACATATATGATTCATCATGAAACATGTATGATTCCTCCTGAAACATATATGATTCATGAAGAAACATACATGATTCATTATAAATCATATATGTTTCATGGTTAATGAATCATTAATTGTTGTTACTGTTACCAAAATGATGTATGATTCATCATGAATCATATATGTTTCATGATGAATCATACATGTTTCCTGATGAATCATACATGTTTCCTGATGAAACATACATGTTTCATGATGAATCATACATGTTTCATAATTGTTTTGGTAAATGCCCAAGTATTAATTTTGTTTTTAAGGTTTCATAATCAGGTTCTACGTCATCCAGAAAATGGTTCAGTTAGTTGTACTTGTAGACATTTCACTCGGTATGGTTTTTTGTGCTGATACGTATTTTGTGTTTTGAAGAACCGTGATGTTGGAAAGATTCCAGAAAAATACATTCTAAGGCGTTGGAGAAGGGATTTAATACCACTTGGATTGAGAAGAAAGACAAACAGATACGGAGAAAAGAACAAAACCATTGAAAGGTTAACTAATGACGCCAACAATGTGGTCGATGAATGCTTGTTTTGGTTGAGTAAAGATGAAGCAAAGTTGGCAGAATTTGTGCAAACGTTGGAAAAAATTAAGAAGGAAATACAAGTTCAAGTTCCTAAGCCACCTTCCCAGAAAACGAGTGATGTAATCCTAGATTTTTATGCAATTGGAAAGTTGGCTGCTGATAAACCGATCATAGGAAATCCAGAAGGGGCTCGAAACAAAGCCCGTCTTAAAGGAGAACGTAAAGCAGCACCTAAAAGGAGCACGTATAAAAAGTGCAAGAGAAATGGCTATAAACCTAAGAAAAAGCAGGCTAGGAAATGTTTATGTTGCAAACAAGTGACAAATGAACATACCAAGAACACATGTCCATTAAATCCAAAGTATATTGCAAAGTTGGCGCTTATGGAAGCTGCTCAAGCAGAAGCTAGAAACGTTGCTGCTATAGGAGCTGGAAACGTTGCTGCTATAGAAGCTGGAAACGTTGCTGCTACAGAACAAACATCAAACACAGCTTGTTGATCATTCTATGTTTTTTCAAGTCATATTTACTATCAATATGTTTTCAATTAACACTTTGTTTTATACTTAGTTTTATACTTTGAATCAACTTTGTTTTGATATTTAGTTCAATTAATACTTGATTATTTCTGCATTATCATTTTAATTTGAAGTGTTTGGGGATGAATTATATATGTTTATTTCTGCGTTATCATTTTAATTTAAAGTGTTTGGAAGTGTTTGGGGATGAAACATATATGTTTCACCATGAATCATATATGTTTCATAGTGAAACATATATGTTTCACCATGAATCATATATGTTTCATTATGAAACATATATGATTCATCATGAAACATATATGTTTTATGATGAAACATATATGATTCATAATGAATCATATATGAATCATGATGGATTCATTCAAGAGTGATACATTATAATTGTTAAAAATAACTCTAAATCTAAAAATTTCAAAATCAAGTGTGATTATTGATACATGTATCTTCATGAATCATGTATGATTCATGATAAAACATGTATGATTTATCATCAACCATATAAGATTCATCAAGGCACATCTATCATTCTTTGTACACAGATAAACCTTGTAATTATCAAAAATTTGAACACATATAAAATACAAACATGTAATTCAAACTACCTTGTACAGACTACATTGTTTAGATTATGTTCAAAATATAATGATTACTAACAATTAGAAACATCAGGGGCCCAACAGCTAGATCTACCAAAAGAGACCCATATTAGTGTTTTTTCCTATCCTTCTACCATTCACAATCATAGAATAAAGTCATTCTTCATTTCCCTTCAATTTTCTTAGCCATATCACCCTCTCCTTTGTTAGCCATATCATCAGCCTTCTCTGGATCACGCTCATGTCTATGGTTTAGCGCATGAACAATGATTGCGATTCTTTCTTCCTTGTCAACCTTTGTCTCAAAATCATAGGCAAGCTTGAACATTTTGGCTCTTTCCTTGTTGAAATTATGAAGAAGAATCTTTGTAGCTATGTTGAACCTCATACGCTTCAACAAAGTTCTTTGCATAGCAGATTCTTCACAAAGACCAACATCCCAGCTCCTCTTACTGTCACCGGTGTAGTTCTCCAAATGGATCATAGCAAATACACCGCAGTCTTCATGATTGTCTTTAGTACTCCATCTCAACTTTGGAACATAGCCTTTCATTTTTGAAACTTTGGAGTGACTTGGATGATTATGCTCCTCCAAATATCTTGCAAAGAACTTTTTCTACAAAACGAGAAAGAGAAAAACACGAAAACATATTAAATAAAAAAGATGCATGTGTAACATATATGTTTCATATATGTTTCATAATGAAACATATATGATTCATGATGAATCGTATATGTTTCATAATGAAACATATATGATTCATGGTGAAACATATATGATTCATGGTGAAACATATATGTTTCATGGTGAAACATATATGTTTCATGGTGAAACATATATGTTTCACCATCATAATCCGTAATTATATATAATCCGTAATTATATATAATCCCCCATAATAAACTTACCAAAATATCGCAAGCTCCCTTGTATTTTGCTGAATAGGTAAATCTAGAAGCGTTATCAAGAATCAACATTGTAGTTGGCATTTTGAGGTTGAAAACAACCACATAAAAATGATTTGAAGCACATATAGGAAAAAAAGCCAACTCAACGCGTGAGAGAGACGCGGAAGCTTCATCACCTTTAAACTGAGCCAATATTGTTGCCTTAAACAGTTTGTATGATGGTTCCTCACCAAGAACTCTGCTAATCATATATGGTGTCTGTATAAGAAAAAAAAGTCATAAGAGAAAACATGAAACTAATAGAACCACTCGAAGAATAGTCAAATGACAACTTACAATACAACCAGTAGAAAAATAGTGATATTTCGTATCTGGAAGTTTGGTATCATGCTCAGCATTAAGAATGGCGACAAAACAGTCTATGACACTAGCATCTATCCATATTCTTGGTGCCAAAGTTTCCAAATTGACACGTACGGCTGATAGAGGATATCCAGATACAGTTTGAAAAACAATTTCACTACAAAATAAGAAAATAAATGGTGTTATCCAGTAATTTACACAAAAAGTTATGGATGAAACATACATGATCCATGATGAAACATACATGATTCATCATGCATCATGTATGTTTCGTCATGGATCATGTATTTTTCATACACAGTTAACAAAAAAATTCTAAAAGACATGACAAAGAGAGCTTACTATTTTTCGCCTTGCATAGAAAACAAGTTGTTTCCCATGATAAACTCAACTCTGTTAATCAATGACTCAACATTGATTCTCTTATACTGATAAACAGAAGTTATCGGAGAATCTGGTTGGACCAATTTCTTAATACCCATTGGAGGAGTCTGTTGTGGAGGAGTCTGTTGTGTAGGAGTCCCAACAGGCTCAACACCAGGCAACGGTGGAGCAGTCCCATCAAGCTCAGCACCAGGCAACGGTGGAGCAGTCCCAGCAGCACCAGGAAGATCCGTAGGCCAAGCCCAATACTCCTCCTGAAACATTGAACCTTTTTTTTAATTAAACAATTCATAATAACATAATGTAAAAAGTATGAATAAATAATTAAAAAAATAAAAAAATAAAAAATAAAAAATAAAAAATAAAAGGTTAACAAATTACCTCATGGCCAAAAGATTCGACAGTCACATCAACCACATATGGTTCATACCACCATATGTTCGCATTAATCCACTGAGTATAAGTTTCCACATTTAATTCATCAACACACCCCTCCTTCTCAACAACAACATCCTCAGCATGAGACGTAACCTTGTCTCTGTCTCCTTTTTCAGCATCATCAACATTCTCTGCCTCATCTCTCTTCTCAGCCGGATCACCAGCCGGCTCGTCTCTCTTCTCAGTCGGGTCATCAGCCGGGCTCGTCTTTCTTCTCATCGTCTTTCTTATCATCGTCTCTCTTCTCATCGTCAAAATCGTCAATATAGGGTGACTTATCTTGCAACCACATAGTATCTTTAAACAATCCAATATATCTGTGGTACAAAGCATCAACTTGTTCATCATTTGGGAAGTCGTTGCTAGCCCTTTTCAAGAGAGTTTCTATCTCAGACTTCTCCTTTGATACTCTTGACAACTTATCTTCAATAACTTTGCATATACTCTACAAATAAATGTAAAATACACTGAAAGTTAGTGATAGGTGTGTAAACACTCATCCTTTTTACCACTTAATTACAATAATAACCGAGCCAAAACGTGTATTTTATGTCATTTATGTCGGAATTATGCGTGGTTTGTGTTTTTGTTGTGATTTAGGATGATAATGTGAAAAGTGGTGAAAACACGGGCATTCACGGACTTTTATCGAAGACAAAGACGAAAGACGAAGTCAAGAAGTCAAGAGTGCAAAAAGAATGGAAGTCCAAGACCAATTCTGAAGATTTATCGAAGAAAAAGTCAAAAGACGGAAGTTTACTAAAGCCGAAGAACTCGAGTCTTGTTTATGAAGAAAATTCAAGACGAGTTTAAAGAAATCCCGAGACAAAGTCACTAAAAGTCCAAGATTTAAGAAGATTAAAGAGATTAAGGACTTGATGGTGCAATTAAGAAAAGATGAAAGAGGGAGGAAGCTTCCTAAGCACTCCTTAATCACCCCTATAAATAGATTAGGATTTATTTCATTTCCTTTGGTTGGATAGCTTGACAAACTATTTCTTCCACTTTAATTTTGTGCACCTTTAATTTTCATGTCCATTTAAATACCTTGTCTTGCACCTTAATTACATTTAATTTTCAAGTAAGTTTCCTTTTAATTATTGTCAATCTTTACTTTATTGTTTGATCTCCTATCTACCTTTCTTAATCTTTGATCTTTATGTTTATTTGTTCATGTTCTTATTTTTATTTAATTTGATTAAAGTGCTTTTGATTATTGTGGTTATTTTTGTTATTTTGATTGTTTTGGATTGTTTGATAATCATTAGTAGATATTTTGTGATTAGTTTGATTTAATCTTTTGGTTGATTTTGATTATATTTGTTTAGATTCGTATATACCTGTGTTTCCTTGTTCTTCGCTTTGCTGTTACTGATCTTCCAGGTATTCCGAATCAAAGTCTGTGTTCCGAATCAAGGGATTGTGCAATTTTATTCCGGATCAAAAGTCGTTCATCCGGAATATTAGATATTCCGGATCAGTTGTGCTCATTCGGAATAATTCATTATTTCGGATCAAGCATATCATCCGGAATACCAAACATTCCGGATCAGCCTTTTATTCCGGATCAAATCCACATTCCGGATCAAGGTGCTATTCCGGATCAACCTCTCATTCCGAATCAAATAATATTCCGGATCAACAAGTTCATCCGGAATAATTTATTATTCCGGATCAAGGAGTTTATTCGGAATATTAAGACATTCCGGATCAAGGGTTTTATTCGGAATAACATTCCGGATCAGAGATATTCCGGATCAAGAGCAACATTCCGGATCAAAGCTACATTCCGAATAAAGAAGTTTATTCCGGATAGGTGACATATTCCGAGTAAGCATTTTATTCCAGATCAAAGTTTTGGGTAAATATTCCGAGTGAAGAAGAATCATTCCGAACGAAGGTGACATTCCGGATGAGTGATTATTCCGAACGAAGGTCTATTCCGGATGAGCTAATTTTCAGGTTCTTTTAATTTCAGTTTTTAATTTTCAAGCTTGATTTTTCCCGCCTTTTTATTTAGTTGCACTTTAAGTTTATTTGCCTTAGATTTATTTTAGCCTTGCCTTAGTTTTAAGTTTTAGTTGCGTTTTAAGTTTTCCTTAGTTAGATTTAAGTTTGCGTTATTTATTTTAAGTGCCTTTTACTTTTCGTCACGCTTTTAAATACTTGCCATTTATTTTAAATTAGATTTAGATTTAAATTAACGTTATTTTCATTTACGTCTTTGCACTTTTATTTTAAAAACGACCAAAAACATTTGTTTCACCAGAAACAATAGAGTCGTACTTTGAACCGGAAATCAATTCGTTAAGATACCGAGAACTTAACTTTCTTACTAGGGAAAATCCTAGTTATCAAATGGCGCCGTTGCCGGCTCTTTTCGTAAAGATTAACGGTTTTCTGTAAGAGACGCGTTGCTTTTTGGGATCCGTTCACTTGTGAGCGTTATTTTCTTGCTTAAAAAATTCAAAAAACCATAAAAATTAAAAATTGTTAAAAATCCATAAAAATTAAAATTTTCAAAAATCCAAAAAGATTTTATCTTTATTGTGTATATATATTGTCTTTGTGTTTGGTATTGTTTTCTTTTGCCTTTGTAGGTGTATGCGTACTAGATCTTCTAATTATCAAGAGCCCGAGACTCGAGAAGATTTAGGTATGGCAGGTGTGAACAACAACAATAATCCATCGCACCTCAACAATAACAACAATGTTCATCCACAGCCCGATCTTCGGACAATGGAGGAGCTTTGTCAACCTACCATGTTTGGACGAGGAGGACCGGTTGCGTCGATGCAAATCACGGCTTCGGAGTTTTCGTTGAAGCACCACATGATTCAGCAAGTGCAAACTAATCCATTCGCCGGAATGCCTGATGATGATGCCAACAAACACCTCGACAAGTTCATTACAATCACCCAAAGCATGAAGTTGCCCGGTGCCATAATGGATGTTCTTCGCCTACAACTCTTCCCACATACTTTATCACACCACGCCGAGAAATGGTTAGATCGTCTCCCGAAGAATTCAATTCATACTTGGGATGACATGACTCAACGCTTTTTGTCGCGCTACTTTCCACCATCCATGGTCACGAGCCTTCGCAATCAAATCAGCGGTTTCATGCAAGAACCCGATGAATCTCTTTTTGATGCTTGGGAAAGATATAATGTCTTGATCGATCGTTGTCCAAACCACAACATGCTTCCTGTGACATTAATTGATACTTTCTACAACGGTTTGACTTTTCGAGATCGTGATACGATTAATGCAGCCGCCGGTGGCACATTTATGAAAAGGAGACCCGAGGAGTGTAGAGATCTTATTGAGAACATGACTACTCACCACAAAAACTGGGATTCCTCCGCTTCTTCAAGGAAAAACCCGAGAGTCAATGTTTCTTCTACTTCAGCAAACCCCGACATGACCGAATTCACCCGCATGATGACCGAAATGAACAAAAATATCTTGCTTCTCGCTACAAACCAACAACATCAAGTTAAAGCGGTTGCACCTTCTTGTGAAACATGCGGCGGTCCACACTCATACATTGATTGTCCTTCTACTCAAGGAAATCCGGAAAATGTGTATGCAGCTTATGGTAATTATTCACCGGAAAAGTACCAAGCTCGACCTCAAGGGGATAGAAATTTGTTGAGTTACCGGTCCAACAACTACCTTTCACCCGGTTTTTCTCCTCAAAACCAAAACCCCGCCAACAACTACAATAGAAGCAACCAAATCCCACCAAGAGCTTATAATCCTTATAACCCACCCGCTCAACAAGCCCCACCCATGAATCAAGATGTTGAAGCGATAATGAGAACCCAAGGTGAGCAAATCAAGAATCTGCAAAGCCAAATTATCAATTTGAAAGGGGATATCACCAAGCAAGGGAACGACATTAGATCCGAGCTTCGAGATAATATCCAATCCTCCTTCAGCAATCAAACGAATGATTTGAAGAATATGCTGGCTAGTTTCTTGCCCACAACTCAACCTTCTACTTCGAGATCTCTACCTTCAAACACCGTCACCAATCCGCGAGCAAATGTGAGTGCTATTACTACCCGTAGTGGAGTTACCATCGTAGGACCACCTATCCCACCCCCATCATCTACACCTCCTCCACCACCATTTATCCCTACTCCTCCCACACCTAGTATTAGTGCACCATTACCGTCTCCGCCTCGTCATAACGATGTTACTACGAAGAACCCTTCAACATCTCAACCTTTACCTACACCTACACCTTCACCACCTAAACCCAATATCCCTTATCCTTCACGGCTAGGCAAGACCAAAATGGCTAACCAAGGACGACTCTCAAGTGTCGAGCTATGTGAAGATGATAACTCAAATGAACTTCAACATTAGCCTTGTCGAAGCACTTGTCCACATGCCGAAATTTGTTAAAGCATTTAAGGAATTGCTTAACAAGAAGGAGAAGTTGATTGAGCTCGCCAACACACGCTTAAATGAAAACTGTTCTGCAGTTATTCTTAAAGAACTTCCGGAAAAACTTGGAGATCCCGGTCGTTTTGTGTTGCCGTGCATTTTTAACAAAACCGAAGAATTTATTGCCCTTGCTGATCTCGGGGCCAGTATTAATCTTATGCCTTTGAGTGTTTGGAAAACAGTATCATTACCCGACCTTACTCCAACAAAGATGACTCTTGAGCTTGCAAATCGCACTCTCGCTTACCCCGTTGGTATTGTCGAAGATGTGTTCATCAAAGTTGGCACATTTACTTTCCCGGTTGACTTTGTCGTTGTTGATTATGAAATGGACCCTCGTATTCCTTTAATACTTGGGCGGCCATTCTTGAGAACCGGACGAGCTCTAGTTGATGTTGCCGAAGGTGAGTTAATCTTAAGAGTCGGGGATGATGCCCAAGTTTTCAAAATAGGGAAGCTTACAAGCAAATCCTATGGACGAGAATATGCGAATATGATTAATTTGCTCGATGATTTTGTCATCTACAACAATCCTCTATTCGAGTCTTGCATTGATAATCCACTTTTTGAAGATGATGTGTATGATTCTCTCTCCAATTTGGAACCTTCGCCCATTTATGATTCTCCACCGATCTTTGATGCTTATGATGATGATTCTAGCTCAGATTCGGATGATTATGATGATCTTACCTCCGAGTATCCCGACCTGCCCATTTATGATGATTTTGATGAGGCTGATACTCTTTCGAGTGATTCTTCACATGATGAAGATCCTCCGCCATCCATGCTTAATCCTACTTTGGATGATTACTCTTTTGAGGAAGACTTCTCTACTTTTCTTAATACATACTTCCCTCATGAGAGTGATGCTCCTCCTTTAGACTTTGAAGATTACCGTCTTGATCCTACTTTGGATTTGAAGAAAATTCTTTCAAAGGAGAAGCAACCGGTCGACACCAACATCCGCAGCACATATGATTTAACACCTCTTTGTCCACCTTCTGAGGACGAGGTTGTGCATCTTCTTCGCGGATCTTCTTCACATTCTGCTGAGCCTGAGTGCTATTTTCCCTTCAAGGAAAAGGTGTTCGACCCCGGTATTGATATTCTTCAGCCATCTCAGTATCCACCTGATGAAATAAAAGGAAAAATCTTTGGCACTATTGAAGACATGCTTGCACCACTTCATCCTTGCTTCCACCATGCTCCATCGTTGCTTAAGGGAACCTTGCATATTCTTCTTTGGCTTGCCTTGTTCGCCTTAAGCTTGTGCTATTTGATGGACGAAAACTATGTCTTTGATCCCGGTGGATGTGTTTCATGCTTCTTCCTATGGTAATCAAGGTCGAGTCAGGCTCACGACTCGGTTAACAAAAATCAAGCGCTTCTTGGGAGGCAACCCATGTATCTATCTTTTAGCTTTCTTTATCCTAAGTGTAGTGGAGACCCGTTGGTGTTTGCTGTTTCCTCTCTTCTTCCAATCAGGGATTCGAGCGCTCAATGATCCACTCTTGATGATTTTTGACGACCCGTGATTCCGTGTTCCCTTCTTCCCGGTTCTATCCTAAACTCTTTTCGATTCACTATTTTATATTTTCTCAATATTAAAATAGGAATCTCTTTAGTTGTCCTTTCCTTAGCGAAATTTAAACAACATGCACAATGTCCTAAGTGTAGGGGAGTTTACTCCCACATGCTTAAACATTGAGGACAATGTTTATATTAAGTGTAAGGGGGACTTCTATCGAAGTTAAGTGGTCTTTTCCTTGTATTTGTCCTCATTTTAACCGGAAAATCAATTTTTCGACATTTTTCAAAATTTTTGATCTATCTTGGCCTATTAGTTTTTCCCTTTGTATAGTTATTTTCTTTCCTTATTAGAATAAATGTTTAATAAAGTGGTTTTAATTTTCAAACGTTGTGAATCTTTTGACTCAACCCGAGTTTACTTATCTAAGTTTACTCTAGCTAGTATCCTTAACGTGTTTAAGTCAAGTTTTGCTAGACTTTTATATAGGGAGCTATAAAACGCGAAAGTCTTAACTCTCCCGGGTTAAGAACAAGAACTTTTCGCAAGTTCCTATAATTGATCCTAGAGAGTCGTTTATCAAGGGAACTTTAAAATGCGATTTCTAAACTTGAAAAAGTCTAAGAATTTGCAAGATCCTATAGGCGACTCGAAAACCCAAAACTTTGATTTAATAGGCTAAGCATCCACGAGTCTCATTCCTTGAGATTTTAAACTGTGGAGAACGAGAGATGATAGAGTCAGTTATAAGTTTGGTATTCTTTCGTGAATTTATGTGAGTTAATTATAAGCCTATTCTCCCATCGCTTGCTAATAAATTTATCTGCAATAAATAAGGTTGTACGATTTGAAAAGTTACTTAGCTTCTAGCCCAAGATCGTTTAAAAGTTGCTCGGTATGGATTAGAGTTCATAGCCAAGGCATAACTTATTGAAGCGGGATGCGAAGATTGGCGAGTCCGAAAAGGCCCTAACAAGGCATGAGGGCTACATTTTGTTGCTAAAGATCCAAAGTGATGTGAAGAATCATTTATCGAAAATCAATATGAAGGATTGAGACACACGACGAAAAGCAAAAACTCCCCAAAAGTCATGGAGAAGTCTATCCAAAAAGGCCCTAACAAGGTATGAGGACAAGTTGATCCAAGTCCAAAAAGGAGGCGGATCGTTGTATATCAAAGTCCAAAATAAAGATTGGAGAAAAATGAAGAAGTCGTGGTCCAAGTATGAATCTCTCAAAACTTCAAGTGAAGAAATTCCTATTATGAAAGAAGACCATTATTTCATGAACGTCTCTCAAGGTTTGAAGTATGAAGTCGCTGCCAAATATCGGTCCGAGAAAGGTCTCAAATCGCGAAGCGAGTTATGCCAAGATATGAACTTTTTGAGGTCCCGAGAAGCAGTTTTAAAAGATTTTGTCCTTTAGCTAACTATTGATTAAATCGTTCACTTTATTTTCGGCCTAATAAACTATCGAAATAAGTCAAACAATGCATCCTCGTGATCATTCAAGACAACAATAAAATATAAGAGATACACCTAGGAATAAGGGAGTCTAAGTGAATAATTGGCCCACATGAGTTCGTGTTAGTTTGCTAACTTATAATAACAATGATCTCGTTTTTAAGCTTGGTTTGGAGAAAGTGAAAACTTGAGGATGATGATTATTCATGACATTTCCAAAACCCAAGGTATGCTTTTGATTTCTTTACTTTGAATGTTTATAGTTTTCTATCTCTTTAATAAAGGCCAACGTGGATTGATTGTGATGAAAAATGAAAACGTGCTTTGTAATTAATGCATTGCATGAGGACATTGCAATGGTCAAGTATAGGGGATTTGATAGGTGTGTAAACACCCGTCCTTTTTACCACTTAATTACAATAATAACCGAGCCAAAACGTGTATTTTATGTCATTTATGTCAGAATTATGCGTGGTTTGTGTTTTTGTTGTGATTTAGGATGAAAATGTGAAAAGTGGTGAAAACACGGGCATTCACGGGCTTTTATCGAAGAAAAAGACGAAGACGAAGTCAAGAAGTCAAGAGTGAAAAAATAACGGAAGTCCAAGACCAATTCTGAAGATTTATCGAAGAAAAAGTCAAAAGACGGAAGTTTACTAAAGCCGAAGAACTCGAGTCTTATTTATGAAGAAAATTCAAGACGAGTTTAAAGAAATCCCGAGACAAAGTCACTAAAAGTCCATGATTTAAGAAGATTAAAGAGATTAAGGACTTGATGGTGCAATTAAGAAAAGATGAAAGAGGGAGGAAACTTCCTAAGCACTCCTTAATCACCCCTATAAATAGATTAGGATTTATTTCATTTCCTTTGGTTGGATAGATTGACAAACTATTTCTTCCACTTTAATTTTGTGCACCTTTAATTTTCATGTCCATTTAAATACCTTGTCTTGCACCTTAATTACATTTAATTTTCAAGTAAGTTTCCTTTTAATTATTGTTAATCTTTACTTTATTGTTTGATCTCCTATCTACCTTTCTTAATCTTTGATCTTTATGTTTATTTGTTCATGTTCATGTTCTTATTTTTATTTGATTTGATTAAAGTGGTTTTGATTATTGTGGTTTTTTTTGTTATTTTGATTGTTTTGGATTGTTTGATTATCATTAGTAGATATTTTGTGATTAGTTTGATTTAATCTTTTGGTTGATTTTGATTATATTTGTTTAGATTCGTATATACCTGTGTTTCCTTGTTCTTCGCTTTGCTGTTACTGATCTTCCAGGTATTCCGAATCAAAGTCTGTGTTCCGAATCAAGGGATTGTGCAATTTTATTCCGGATCAAAAGTTGTTCATCCGGAATATTAGATATTCCGGATCAGTTGTGCTCATTCGGAATAATTCATTATTCCGGATCAAGCATCTCATCCGGAATACCAAACATTCCGGATCAGCCTTTTATTCCGGATCAAATCCACATTCCGGATCAAGGTGCTATTCCGGATCAACCTCTCATTCCGAATCAAATAATATTCCGGATCAGCAAGTTCATCCGGAACAATTTATTATTCCGGATCAAGGAGTTTATTCGGAATATTAAGACATTCCGGATCAAGGGTTTTATTTAGAATAACATTCCGGATCAGAGATATTCCGGATCAAGAGCAACATTCCAGATCAAAGCTACATTCCGAATAAAGAAGTTTATTCCGGATAGGTGACATATTCCGAGTAAGCATTTTATTCCGGATCAAAGTTTTGGGTAAATATTCCGAGTGAAGAAGAATCATTCCGAACGAAGGTGACATTCCGGATGAGTGATTATTCCGAACGAAGGTCTATTTCGGATAAGCTAATTTTCAGGTTCTTTTAATTTCAGTTTTTAATTTTCAAGCTTGATTTTTCCCGCCTTTTTATTTAGTTGCACTTTAAGTTTATTTGCCTTAGATTTATTTTAGCCTTGCCTTAGTTTTAAGTTTTAGTTGCGTTTTAAGTTTGCCTTAGTTAGATTTAAGTTTGCGTCATTTATTTTAAGTGCCTTTTACTTTTCGTCACGCTTTTAAATACTTGCCATTTATTTTAAATTAGATTTAGATTTAAATCAACGTCATTTTCATTTACGTCTTTGCACTTTTATTTTAAAAACAACCAAAAACATTTGTTTCACCAGAAACAATAGAGTCGTACTTTGAACCGGAAATCAATTCGTTAAGATACCGAGAACTTAACTTTCTTACTAGGGAAAATCCTAGTTATCAGTTAGAATCAAATATGATTCATGATGAACTTTGCATATATGTTTCATGGTGAAACATATATGTTTCACCATGAATCATATATGTTTCATGGTGAAACATATATGTTTCATGGTGAAACATATATGTTTTATGATGAATCATATATGTTTCACCATGAAACATATATGATTCATGGTGAAACATATATGATTCATGGTGAAACATATATGTTTCACCATGAAACATATATGATTCATGGTGAATCGTATGAACTTTGCATATACTCTACAAATAAATGTAAAATACACTGAAAGTTAGAATCAAAATATGATCAATGGTGAATTATACATAATATTATAAACATTTAAAAATGTTGATTCATACCTTTTTCTCCTTAGGTGGTACACCTGAAGCTTTTAACTTCTTTTTAAGATCAGTGCACTACAAAAAAATCAGTCTTATAGGACGCCAATTAGTGTCCTATTAAATTAGTTTATAGGACCTTTAGCTTTTTAGAACCAAAACAAATGTGTCCTATAGGTAGGGGTTGTAATAGATATTTAGGACACTTTTTGGTGTCCTTACAAAAATAAATATAATGAAACTAATTCTTTGGTCCTATAAGATTGTCTCACACAACTAAAACAAGACCAAGTAATAGGACGCTTTACGGTGTCCTGGTATATGTTTACCCTTCTATCATGTTTTGGGACATATTGAAGCATCCTAATAATTATTTTCATAGGACTAAATCCTATTATATAAACTATAATTTTAATACTAAGAAAAGGGTCCTAAAACAAGAGTGTGTTGTTACGACCAAATTGATAACAACATATAACACTTTCTTTTGGTTGGAATATCATATTTCACTGCATTTATTTAACATCAAATAAACGTCCTAAGAGAAACCTATGACTACAACAAAAGACTCTTTCTTTGAACAAGGAAAACTAAATTAACAAAATCTAACACATAAAAAACTTTTTATTGACAATCAAACAAGAGTATGATTTACATATACATATACAGTATTATTTGATCCAAATCAAATTAAACTAAAGAAAATCAATTTGTATTGCTCTTCAATCCATTAAGGTCTAGTCTATCTTGATCTTCGACCCATCAGTATCTCTCCCGGCCACTACATGTAAGGTAAAAATCACATAAATCATATAGTTAAGAATAAAACTGCACGTAAGCGTACTCAGTTGTTAGTTAAATACAAAAATCAAATTGATAATGTATACTATCATATAGAGAGAACTTGTATATGTGGTGTACTATATAAACTCACAATTACTTGTAACACTTACCATGATAACCTCTAATAAAGCTCCGGTAAATAGGAATCTTTCACAACCTTCTTTTGTTCCTGCCAATGTAAATATTTTATCAAGTATTCCATTATATGATATTTTGCATACTATAGAGTAATTAGCAAAGATAAACCAGGAGTTCACAATAAGATTATTAAGAGTGTGAAGCTCCTCCTTTGGTTGATTTTTTATAATCTTTAATGTTGAAAGTAGCTTATTACTTCTTAGTAAATGCACAAGGGAACACATAAACAAATACTATTGGTTATAATCATGTGTAGCCTAAAGAGAAGGAAGTATCCAAAGACATTTAGTTCTATTATTTAAGTTAGATAAGGCAATAAAAATGATATGGTTGAATACAAATAACTATAAACTTCTGCAACCGTGAGGAAATAGACTCATATACGTTTAATATTAACTCATCAGGTTGTCGAAAGACCTTTTGGTCATTTAAGGGCTATGAATATACCAATAGGATCTACAAAGTGTGCAACCCCAGGTTTCAATTATTCTAATTCATCTAACTTTTTATTAATACATGAGTAAAGATATAGTAGGAAGATATAATAAACTGAGTACATCTAAAGTAAGTGGTGAGTCCCTAAAGAAACATATATCAGATATGTTGACTGCATTTTCAAGTGTTCCTTTGTAGAATACCTATGTTAGAAACTTAGAATCATGGTCATGCCATATTAAAAAAGTGTGGAGGCCCTCTAAGCATCATAAGGAAGTCTTGCTAAAAAAATAACAATTAAAACAGATACTTTATACGTGTGCCCAAAATGCTCCTCCCACTAATGAACTCCAATACTATGACAAAGGGACTTGTTATTTCTCCCAAGTGTTCCCCTAAATAAGAAGCTAAGAAAATGTAACATCACATTCTTTCTATTGATTCAGGACAAAATAAGTAAAAGTAAAATTTGATCCTCACAAGTTTATTAACAGACACAAACCCATTTGCTAAACCCATTTGTCAAACACTCAAACATATTATTGACTATGTTTTTTAGCAATCATCTAAACCCATTTGCTAATAATTTTGTATGAATCAACATAAATAATAGCAACGATATTAAAAAAATAAGAGGTAGATAGGATACATTACTAGTTTAATAGCAATGATATTAAAAAATCATCCATTATAGCTGATCAACAATCCATGTTTGTAAAAGAAAACTTAAATGGATTATAAGTCATTCAAAGTATTTGATCTTACCTTTAAAAGATGAAATGGCCAGTTTAACCAGTGAACATACTTTCTTTGCAACAACTCGAATCTGGTAAAATAAAAAACTTGAAGACTTGATAAAAAAAACAAACCAAGAAATAAAACATATATTCACATATAAAAAAGATGTATTGACCAAAATCGAGACATAATTTCAGCCGAGCTTTTGGGGATAAATGCCTTCGTGAATCTAATATGATGTTGTAATTATTATTAAGATACATCATAACACAAGAATCACATAAATAATAATCAAAAGAAACAGCTTACAATGGCCTTTAATGGTGCGTCAGGGTTGTAATATGATATTCCTTATATGCAGTGAGAACCTTTAATTGCAATCTGATGACAAAATGAATTCGGTGATATTTTTTGTGGAGAATTTAGAAGGAAATTGAATAGAAGAAACAAAGATATAATGGTGGCTTTTTTGTTTCACAAACTGCAAATGAAAGAAACAAAAGTGGGCGGCAGTTAGAGATAAAAGTGGTGAAGGTTTTTGATATTTTTGGGAAAGAGTGGCGGGAAACTAAAGCGGGAAATTTTAGTCTAAATCCCCATTTATCCATCACAAGGTCTTGGACTATTGGCATAAGACTTTCAAAAATATGATTATACACAAATGCACAACTATTTTTTTTTTTCATAAATGTTAAACTATTTCTTTCAAAAGTGATCAATTTTTTAACGTAAGTGAACAATTTTTGTACAAAAGTTGATCAACTGAACCATATTTGTCAAAATATTAAGCCAAGATTATGTATCGGATCAAAAGTGATCAACTTAACTATTTTGGCCTTTTTCCCTTTATTAAAATCACAATAGCACTCGGTTGGTGTAAGAAAATGTTGTCACGTATGCTATGGCATCATAATTGCTATAGAATTAAATTTGAGGTATTTTTGTAAAGAGTGGCAAGCTATGAAAAATAATACCATAAATTTTCTTTATAATCAAAACACTTAAATAAACTATAATAATAACAAAAAAATATTTTATTAAAAAAACATTACATAAAAAAAATATTAAATAAGAGAAATACATAAAATAAAAAACAATAATAAAAAAACATTAAAAAAACTAGTTTGCATAACTAGCTTTGATCATATTTTCCTTGGCGTCGACAATACTCGCGTCAGTTGATGACATTTTGCTCGTGTCGATTTGTAGCACCCTCATATCCGAATCAAATTGTTGGGAATCCGAAAGTTCAATTCCCGTCTTTGTCTCGGGTTCTACGACATCCATATTCGCCTTGCGATCCAACTCGTATTGTTGTTCGAGCATCGCTTTAAATATTTTTGGGTTTGAACTGGAACTAGTAGTGGAGTTAGTCGAACGTCGTCTCTTTGAAAGCCGATGTAACCCATCCAGACGAGGCACACATCCGGTCTGAAAAGTTCAGGTTCATCTTTGGTAGCTTGTAGGCGATTTCATCTTGCGAGGAACGAGTCGGGATTTTTCTACTTGTATTTGTCTTGGGAAAAGTCCAAACACTTGTGCCTAAACTCCGTACCCGTATGTTGTTTAAACGCGATTTCGACCCTCGTCATAAAACCCTCATTGTCATCTCTACTTTCCATAGCGAATTCATCATAAATCGTATTAAACTTATGTGTAAGTCGATTCATTGGAGTCCATTTTCCCATCAACATGCTCTTGGTCCGTTCTTTGTAATTCACCTTCTGGTTCTGGTTCAATAAATTTTTTTGGCTTTTCCTTTCTTTCTCGGTTTTCCTTTTTTGGATGTCGGTGTGGGTTATGGCTCGTTTTCTTCTTCGTCTTCGTCTTGGAGATGGTGGGATTGTTGGTCGGGTTGTGGTTGTGAGCCGTCGGGTTGTGGTTGTGATTGTTGAGACAATTGTGCAAATCCTTGTTGGAGATAATATCGATTAAACATCATTTTGTGATCGCGGTTAGCAAATGGGTTAACGTTTGGATAGTATATCATTTAATTGAACGAAGGTTAGACCGAGTTTGAAGAAGAGTCTGGATTGTTGTTTGGATTCGATGACGATCCTGATATTTGGTTGGAAGACTCGTTAAGCATGTTACCAACCCATTGATTGTTCCTTCTCCTAAATTACGTAGTATTACATTTTACTTACTTGTCATATACATTTATAGTCAGTAGTATACTAGTATTTACATGTGCTTCATATTTCTTGCAAGTCGGGTTAATATAAACTCGAATTTAATCTTTTAACAAGTAAATAAATTTTGAAAACTTAATTGTAACCGGTAAACTATTCAACCCCTTATATTTTCCACAGTTTTATATACCAACTTTTTTGGATTTCGTTTCGGGGGTTCCTTTGACATTTTCTTGACCCGTATAGGGGTTGGAACATTTTAACCTCGTAATACTTAAAAAAGGATAAAATTAACTAAAAAGTTTCTAAGGTTTAAGGTACATATATTTACATAAAAATCATCACCTTAAATTGTAATTTAATACTCC
Organism: Glebionis coronaria; assembly: GCA_025667525.1. NCBI lineage: Eukaryota > Viridiplantae > Streptophyta > Magnoliopsida > Asterales > Asteraceae > Glebionis > Glebionis coronaria. The sequence goes on from CM046875.1 coordinate 169,921,733, forward strand.
CCCGTCCCATATTAACAGTCCAGTATACTATTTTTAAACGTCTCATATTAATAGTTCAGTCCAAAAATAGATAAGAAATATATATTAAGTTTACTATATCACCCTCACTTGAGGCTATTATTACAATCAATAAAAAAGTTGTAAATTAATTAGTTAAGAGTAAAATTGTATTTGTGTAAAAAGTAAGAGATAGAAAGCTAAAAAAGTGATGTTTTTATTAAACTGCGTGTTTTTTGTCGGTGAACTATTATTATGGGATGGAGGGAGTATATCTTTTTGTGAGTTATTTAAGCTCGACTAGCCGAAACTCGACTCAAGCTTCACATTTAACGAGATCAATCTAAACGTAAATTTGAATCGAATACTAAATTTGAGTTAATATCGAGCCTTATAAAAAAACCTATACGTCATGCTCAAGTTTTACAAAAGTCTATCTAGTGATAGAGAAAAACGAAAAACAATAAACTAAATAACTAAACTATCAAATTGTAAAGATGTTAGTTTCGATAACCTTTTATGTTCAACCATAATAATACCTAGCTAAATAAGCGTAATAAACTAAATTTGATAGGACTCATAATTTATAAGTGTCCTATAAAGTTACATCTGTTAGGACACATATACTAAGTGTCATATTAAATTAAATCTAATAAAACCAACCAAACTAAGCGTCCTATAAAATGTAATATAATATGACTTTTATATTGAATGTCCTATTATCTATACCATAATGAGACCACACTAAAAAAGTGTCACCTAAGTTAGCTTAATAAGATCAACGTATAAAGTGTCCTATTAAAAGCCACTCTAATATGACTAAAAAATAGAGTGGTACTATAAAACATTTTTTAGGACCCTATTTAAAAAAGTGTCCTACATAAAGGTCCTAAAAGCCCCTTTTTCTTGTAGTGGTGGCACCAAAGAAACCCTCAGTTTGCCGTGCCTCATCCGGACTCCATGCTCCACGAAGCTCCAATTTACCAAATACTTGATCTTGAAGCTCAAGTTCTTGCCGCTTATGCATGTCAGCAGAACTCCAGTCCGTGATGGCTGGTCTTGAACGAACAACTGTATATAGGTCATACTTCGTTGAATCAAGATAAAGGAGCTGCACACAATAGAGAAAAAACATATATGTTTAGTGTTACAAAATGTTAAAATTAGTTAAAAATGTAAAACAAATAAAAGTTAATAAAAAAGATAGGGGACTTACAACTAGTAAATACAAGGGACCTGTGTAATAGCCTAGGAGAGTTTCAGGTAATACACCTTCTTTAAGACAACAAGAGTGAACAAAACGACACCAATCCACCTTAGAAATATCCGTATCTTCATAAATGTGGTTAACCACATTAAGCCTTGGTGCTGCTTTCATGAAGTCCGCGTCACCCATCACAGTTGCGAAAAGTGTCAGGAAGTTGAGTTTAAACATAAAATCAACTTCCGTCGCCTGCATCAACTTGTCACTGATGTCCTTAGCCGTGATTTTTTTAATGAGCCTTTGGCGCAAACTGTTGTAGCCATGACTTAACAACAATGTCGTTTGAAGGTCTCTCGGGCAAATCAAACAAGGAAATTCCACCAATAGGAAGTCCTAGGATTTCATGGATTTTCTCGGGTGTGACTAGAAAGCTGCCTGTACCAAGCTTAAATTCATAAGTCGACTTATTAAAAGCTTTCACAGCAACCCTCGTTAAACGATTTGGTAACTGATCAACCTTAAGACCCCACCAGTTAGAAAAACCAATCTCATTCAAAAACTGTTCCATGTCAACAAAAGAAGCATCTTTTATGACATCCAAAAGTGACTTTGGTACAGTTCTAGAAAAAAGAGGCGGAAACTCATTCGAGTACGCACTTTCTTAGTCTGTTCCTCAGTAAGAGGTTTCTTCTTGTTCACCCTCTGCTTCTTAGATGGTGATTCATAAACAACCATGGTAGATTCTGACTCCCGTTTCATATCCACCTTGGGTTTCCTATCAACCTCTTTTTTCACAGCACCCTCTTTTTTCACATCCACATCTTTTTTCACAACGCCCTCTTTTTTCTCAACCTTTGCTTTTTTCACAACGCCCTCTTTTTTCTCAACCTTTGATTTTTTCACAACACCCTCTTTGGCAGCTACATTCCCAACACGTTTACTAGGCACTTTCTGACTCGCCTTTGCAACTTCCAATTCTTCTTCATCTGTGTTAACCATCTCATCAGTTTCTTCACTCTCACTCTTCGCCACATAATCACTATCACTTGAGGACGGCTCCTTATTCCCACTCTTTGCAACTACCATATAATCATTTTCTTCACTCTCACTCACATATGTTTCAGCAGTCTCAGCCGGCTCCTCACTCCCAGGCTCATCAGATTCCCCACTCCCATCATCACCACCCGCCTCACTACTATTCTTATGCTCTTTAGCCTCTACATCAGCCAAGTTATTCTTATCCTCTTTAGCCTCTACATCAGGCTCACTACCCTTCTTATCCTCTTTAACCTCTACATCAGGTTTAATACCATTCTTATCCTCTTTAGCCTCTACATCAGGTTTACTACCCTTCTTATCGTCTTTACCTTTTCGAGAAAATACAATATTAACTTTTTGAGCAAATGGGGGTTTGTCAGTGTTTAAAGGAGGAGGTGGAGGTGGTTCAGGATCAGCTTGCCTAGTTCGCATAGTGGTTTTAGGGGGCGGGGATGTTTTGACAGCTTTAGGTTTAAGAGGCGGTTCAGGATTATCTGTGCTAGGAGCTATAGATTTAGGAAGTAGGATTGTTTTACCAGCTCTAAATTTAGGACGGAAAGTTGTCTTAGGAGCTTCAGGTTTAGGAGGCGTACTTATTATACCAGCTTTAGTTGTAGTAACTGCAAAAGATACATGATTCGTTAGGATTCAGAATAAAACACTTGCAAAATACAAATGGCTACCATCATAATCTTAAAAAACAAAAGCTAAAGCTATTTCCCTTTCATGTATGTTTTACCATGAAACATATATGATTCATAGTGAATCATATATGTTTCATCATGAAACATATATGATTCATCATGAATCATATATGTTTCATGGTGAAACATATATGATTCACTATGACAGTTAAGCAATGCAAGGCCAAATATTAACAAGTCTAACTGAATCAAAAGCCAAGAAATCAACTCTCAATCAATCAAAACATATCAGTTAGGTCAAATGAACACTAAATCATGCAGAATCATGTATGTTTCACCATGAATAAAACACTTGCAGAATACACTTGCAGAATACAAATGGCTACCATCATAATCTTAAAAAACAAAAGCTAAATCTATTTCCCTTTCATGTATGTTTTACCATGAAACATATATGATTTATAGTGAATCATATATGTTTCACCATGAAACATATAAGATTCATGATGAATCATATATGTTTCATGATGAAACATATATGATTCACTATGACAGTTAAACAATGCAAGGCCAAATATTAACAAGTCTAACTGAATCAAAAGCCAAGAAATCAACTCTCAATCAATCAAAACATATCAGTTAGGTCAAATGAACACTAAATCATGCAGAATCATGTATGTTTCACCATGAAACATACATGATTCGTCAGATTCAAAATAAGTTTCTAGTGATTCCAAGAAATCAACTCTCAATCAATCAAAACATATCAGTTAGGTCAAATGAACACTAAATCATGCAGAATCATGTATGTTTCACCATGAAACATACATGATTCACCAGATTCAAAATAAAACGATCAAATATAAACATAATAAGTTACCAGATAAGTGTAAATAAGCATTTCCCTTTAATAAATCAAATATAAGTTACCAGATAAGTGTAATAAGCATAAAACCCAGATAAGTTACCAGATAAGCATAATAAGCATAAATTAAAAGCATAAAAATTAAAAAAAAAGACCATTACCAGCTTCTCCAGACGGGTTAGATGATGATTTAAGCTTCGCCGCGTTAGCAGCAACATACTCATCTCGTATATCCATATAGATGTAAAAATTAGGGTTAGGGTTACGATTATATGTACATTAGAACGATTAGATGATTCCGAATAGATCGGATCTATAACAGAGGTGGTTGGGATGGTGGTTGGGGTGGTTCCGGTGGTGGTTGGGGTGGTTGCGTTGGGGAGAGTGTGTGTAGAGAGGAGAGTGTGTGTAAAAAAAAGGAAAATGTAAAAATGGAAAGTAAAATAACGGTTTTATTTATTTTCGGTTAAAAAAAATTAAAAAATTTCAACCATTGAAATGTATAAAAATAGAGGGTCAGGATTATCCCATTTGATATATGATAAAGTTGGGATCTATTCTATCAAACGCACCATAAATTTGATTGAGTCCATTCCTTGAAACCAAAAACTAGAAGGCACCCTTTTTTGAATAAAGAAGGCACCCACCCTTTAAAACCTAAAAATACACAAAGTTTTAAACTCCACGTGATCTCTCTCCTCCTGGCCCCCTTTTCACAAACCTGAATATAAAACCTTCACAGTTCACACACACACACACAGTAACAACCACTGCTTATGCTTCACCACCGCCACGTCATCACCGGCGATTTCACTTCCACCGTCCCGCCGCCGTTGCGTGAAAAGGTATCATTGTTATTTAAACCCTAATTATACATTTTTTATTTGCATCATTATTTAGTGTTTAGGTTTTGGATTTTGTTTAACCGTTTTCGGATATGTTTGTTTAGCTACGAGCCTTTAGGTTTTGGATTTTGTTTAACCTATATCAACCTTTTGGCGTTTCGCTTTTAGGTTTTCGGCGTTTTTACACTATTTAGTTACACCTATAATTGTGTTGCCACACGCTTTCGTAAAACAAGATCGTTAGTTCTAGTTTTGTCAAACTTATTCTAAATGTTTGTTAAATAGCTATTTAGCATGCACCTACGGCCGTCTTGTTAGGAGTATTTAGTGTTTAGCCTTTTAGGATATGATGCTTGTTTGGTAACGAGTGTTTAGGTTTATTATTTTTGTTTAACGGTTTCTATTTGAAACACTAATTAAAGAATTGTTTGGTGAGAACACCTATCGGTCATATTGTTTGTATCTGTCTGCTCTACAAACTCACTTTCCTATGTTTGTATCAGAATCACACCCTACTTTGCTCCAATATTGAATCACGATTTTCATCTAGACGATACTATCAGATCATGGTACCCGGGAACCTGTCATTGATGCCAATACTTCATAAACTGCATACCGAATGTTCGATCAAATGCTTTAGTGTATAAATCAAAATTACACCTTTGAATAGTGTGTTTGTTTATGCAAGTGTTTTAACTTAGATTATCTTAACTTTTTTGTGATTTATGTAATTTGTTATCGTTTCTTGTATCAGGTTATCTTGGTATACTTGAAAGACCATTTGGTTGTTTCCCCTTAATTTGAATCGCAAAATTGACAGAAAAAAAATGGACCGGATTGATACAGTGACAGAATTGCCTTTTAGAGTTGGATTCACGGGTCATAGTGGTCATATTCGAATAGACCCACTTCCTCCATCGTCTTCTCAACAATCACTACCAGACTTTATACTTGTGAGTGTTTTATCTATCTACTTTCCATTTATTTATTTTTCAGGTATTAATTTGTATTCCTATTACACTTTGATTCTGCAATTATTACACTGTAATCCATGGGAACGAATTTAGGCGTTTCTTGACTGACAGCATTAAAAGGTAACGGTTAGTCATTTTATTGGAAGGGTTTTGTAGGGTCGGGGGCAGGAGAGAGAGAGAGAGAGAGGGGGGGGATCACTTATTGTAATTTTACGGGATGATGACCAAAATGAAAACAACCAGTTAATAATGCAATTGGCTGGTAAACACAGGAAAACAAAACAGTGTCTTGGATACAAAATTACCACATCTTTCAAGTATCGTTTTCTAAAACTGCAAATTTCTTAGTTTAAAAAATGTGCCCCATGAGTATATGTACATTTTATTTTAAATAGTGAAAACGAGTTTACAATGACTGTTGATACCTGATGGGCTGATGGTCCTGATTTGAAGTATTATTTGCATTATTGACTACTTACTAGTAACGCTTGTGTATATGTTTCCAGCCTCCTGCACTTGTTAGGGAAACCCCAGAATCTATCAAAAAGTATGTTGAGGATAAATATCTCCTACCAAGATTGGATCCGATTGAATTTTCCGCAGAAAAAGCTGGAAGGCAGTGGGAGTTTGACTGGTTTGACCAAGCAAAACTTCAGTTGGAGCCAACAATGCCACGCTCAGTTGTTGTACCTGCGTGGGAATTACCTTTCAGACGTTCACCGGACCTTGAAAAATGGGAACCTGCATCCGTGCAGGTATTTAATGCTTACTTTATCAATATAGCTTGCTAAAATTTACCCTGAAATTATCTTTTGGTGTAAAAACTAGAAAGGTTGTTATAGTGGTGCAATCACGTATACCCATGATAAAGATCTTTTATGGTAGTGGATATCTCGATTGAAATTTCTGAATCCGCCAATGAGGGCATGCTTTTTTTTTTTTTTTTTTTTTTTGAACGGCGATTTTATTAAAACTAGCAAGGAGCTAGAAACAAACAAAAAGCTACAAAGGATTACAAGTATGAACACACAGTAGCCGGATCACTAGTCCAGTTTAGCCAACATGGTTTACAATTCCTACTCCTATGAGAAATCCATAAGTGGGAAAGGATTTTTATGTCATCACCGATTAAGTCTTTCCTCGGAGGTTTAGCATCGAAACATATCCTGTTGCGTAGATTCCAGATTGCCCACAAGGTTGTTTGAACTACCGCATCAAATATCCTAGCAGATTTAGTGGTCAAATTTGAGTTGTCAGCCCACTTAATTAGTGACGGCAGATCTTTAGGATAATCATGAAAGCCCCACCATTTAGAAACCGGATCGATAATAGAGATAAAAGGATAGATAGATTATATTAATGGGATAACCCGACCCCCCAATGGCTTATATTAGTGAGATAAACCGACTCCCCAATTGATTAATAAAACCAATACTTCATTATCATTAAACATCCTCATCTTACAGCCCTTAATCCTCGAAAGTTGCCCTAGACTTAACTTGGTTCCTAAGATAAAACAATAAAAGGAAAGTAAATAAACTAATTATCTAATTAATATAATAAGAGACAGCAGGATCGTATCAATACTCCCGCCCCCAAAAACACCTTGTCCTCAAGGTGTTGTCTTGAAAAAGTCGCCTGCATTGATTCCGGGATCCCACGTTCTTCGTTTTATCCCCTTTTTGCTCTTCAAGAGCAAACAGTAGGCTTGGTATATGTTTTTGAGCTTTCTTGTGCAGACTCGTAATTTTTCATGTGAATTTGACCTTGATCTTCCAAATCCACTGCCAAGTGAGGTACCCAGCTTTGTAGGTTTTCTGGTTCGAACACGTGCCACCACAAATTTATTCCAAAACAGCCTTGCCTTGATCTTCCTGTTAGGAATCCGTTGATTTAGTTGGACCCCCAAAGAATCTATACCATCTTGCTTCTTTTCCACGGCCTCTGAATCCAACCCAAGACGAACATCTCCAACACATTTTTCTGTTCTGGCAAGTTGTGTTGGAAACCTTACAATTGCCTCATCAGAACATGGAACCACCACGTGATCTTCAGGTGTTGATTCATCAGCACAATCTTTAGTGACAAAGATTTGTGATTTAGCATTCGATGTTATATCTTTGGATGCCTCCTGAGCTCTTTTAAAATCAAGCCACTTCTCCCATTCTTCAACCTCTTTAGAGCGACCTATTGATATGGCATACTTCTTCAATAGATGTATAATCTCTTCATGTCTACGGACTGATTCTTCAAGTTTACGGACCGATTCTTCATGTTTACGGGCTGACTCAGCTCGCTGCTCTTCCATCATAGTCCGCCATGAGTCCATGGATACTCAAAATCAAAAGAAGATTTGACTTTTTTTATCAACAGTCTGGTGAATAGTGTGTTTCTGGTGGTGAATAGTGATTCGGATGAATAGTGTTCTGATGAACAGTGGTTTTTTTTTTTTTTCCTTTTCTGAAACCTAGAATCGAAACAGCTCTGATACCAATTGATACGAACCGGATCGATAATAGAGATAAAAGGATAGATAGATTATATTAATGGGATAACCCGACCCCCAATGGCTTATATTAGTGAGATAAACCAACTCCCTAATTGATTAATAAAACCAATACTTCATTATCATTAAACATCCTCATCTTACAGCCCTTAATCCTCGAAAGTTGCCCTAGACTTAACTTGGTCCCTAAGATAAAACAATAAAAGGAAGTAAATAAACTAATTATCTAATTAATGTAATAAGAGACAGCAGGATCGTATCACTATATTACAGCTCATAACTATTTAAATATACCTAACTACGCTGGCTGTGCAACATTTATTACGCGTGCATTTGTTTTAGTCTTCAAATATAGTAATTTGCAGTGTCATTAACATTACATTTACTTCTCCATATAAACTAATAAGTCCCAAACATCCTTTTGCAAAAGGCTACTACTTACCAATTGTTGTAGTTTGGGAGAGAAAAAGGACAAGAGAGAGATACATAATCTGTGTAGGATTTTCTTTTTGTGAGTAGAGGGTGGATTTCTAGAAGGAATGGAAGGAATCTCATGCGATACTCATGCTTCTATTAGATTGAAGAGTATCACAAAAATGAAATTGGCCCCATAAGTTTATATGGAGTGACTTATTATTATGATCTATAGGTTGATGTATCAGAACTCATGGTAGAAGCGGACAGCTCTATTGGCGTACGCATTAGTGGACCTCCAAAGGATTTTGTGAAGGGAAGCCTCAACAACCGACCTTTTCGTCCAGGTGGTTTGGACGATGCTCAATCAATCGAAAGGACATTTCCTGAGGGTGCTTCTAATGGTGAATGGGTACAGGAAGTCCTTAATGGTGGTCCTGCCCAAGTGGTTCCTCCTAGTTTTAAGCAAGGAATAGATCTTGGAGAACTCAAGGTATGTCGCCTAAGGCATGATATTGTTTGATTATCTCTAATTATTCAATAACAATGGGTGGTTGATTCCTTCTTATTTTATTGTTGCTTAACTTTTCAAGGGACATCCACGTTCTTGGAATGTTCATGGAGATCAGAGAGGGCCAAATACAACCTCCCAGGTAAAATTTGTTAGCCACTCGGCCATTCATTGTAGTTAAGATTCTCATTTTCTGGATAGAGGAATAAAGTCACAATGTTGCTAAAAAGTTACGATTATTAGGATAAAACTACAACAAAGTACCATAACGAGATGTAATTTTTTTTTTTTAAATTTAAGTTCCATGCATGGTTTAGTTCTCTAAAATTAAAGTTACACTCTTTTGTATGGGATGGAGGGAGTGACATTCTTATAATATTTCAATCTAATATCTTGTTACTGCTGCAGAGTACTTTATCTGTTCAGTTTGATGAATTATTCAAAAGAGCCTGGGAAGAGGATGTTATGGAACTACCTATAGTTGGTATGTCTTATCTAGACATTCTAAATCTTTTGCCCAACTTATAATGAAATGACAAAATCAGAAAAATATATTTATATGAATAGATTTTTTTTTTGGTCTTATTTCCATATTTTTTAGTGTTAATGTTGGAGGTTAAATGCAGGAGATGCTTCAGAGTTAGAAATTGAAGTAACTGAGGCCGAGTCTCCAAAATCCATTCATTCAGAAGCTGAAAATAAGTCGGATCTTCCTGATGGTGCAGATGACTCTGAATCGTCTGTCATTGACCAAATTTTGTCCACTGGATCAGGAGGGTTGAGTAAGGATTCCGATGATTTGAGTAATGCTGGTCAACAACAGTCAAAGGAGGCAAAAGTATATTCCATTTAGAGCTCAAAACTTACCAATCTTTTTCCTTGTTGATGTTTTTTTCTCAATATTGGTGCTTTTGGTTTGCAGGTATGGGCCGTCACGGGAGGTAGTGATGGAATTGCAGATCATTTCAATGATCTTGTTCCTGATATGGCATTGGATTTCCCCTTTGAACTAGATGCATTCCAAAAGGAGGTAAGCAGTATTTTGTTACTGAATTAAGTTTTAGATATTTCATGACATAATACATTCTTGCTGGTTGAACGAGATGCATTCCAAAAGGAGGTAGGTAATATTTATTTATTGAATTAAATGTTCAGATATTTCATGACATAATACATTCATGACGTAAATGATACCCATCAAGTGTATTATCACACACCACTTTGTTTTATGTTCGGAAGGATATTTTTTACTCTGCTGTTTGAGTGTTAGTATTGTTGCAACTTGCAACTAGTCTCCAACTTATCACTCAAAATTGGTAATATTGAATTCTATATAATCAGATAATTACAAGCAAAAGTAGGTTACCTAACTCGAGCAACTGATTATTGCGACTTGAAGCCGTAATTGCTAATAATCATTTTCAAATGCACATCCAAACACCCTAAGTGTATCACATGTTTCTTACCATAATAAAATGCTAATGATCTTAACACAAGTGATAACCGCCGGGCCTGTTTTATATATTTGTTCCCATCTAAACAGTGGACATCTTTTCTGCAGGCTATATATTATCTTGAGAAGGGAGAATCTGTTTTTGTGGCAGCTCATACATCGGCAGGAAAGACTGTTGTTGCGGAGTATGCATTTGCACTTGCAACGAAAGTACGACATCTCTTTTTTATTAACTCACAAGTACTTGATCTCTTTTGTAGATGACGTGTGTTATCATGTATCTCAGAATAAAAATCCTTTTCTGCTTTTCTTCAAATCTTTTCCTTTCTCCGCGTTTCTTATACTTAAGAACACATCTTTGCCCCTGTGTTATGAATTCCCCCCGCAAACACCAATGGACAGAAATGCCTGAAGTTAGGATCTAGCAGAAGGGTCATTTCGCACCCCAATGGGGCTCACGGGGACATCCTTTTGCTTCATTTTTATTTAACTAGGCTTTCGCGTGTAAAAGTAATGATGCTTGTTAACTTATGCAGCACTGTACAAGAGCAGTATATACTGCCCCCATCAAAACTATCAGCAACCAGAAGTACAGGGACTTTTGTGAAAAATTTGATGTTGGTCTTCTCACGGGCGATGTTAGCATACGGCCAGAGGCATCCTGCCTCATCATGACAACAGAGATTTTAAGATCAATGCTGTACAGGGGCGCTGATATAATACGCGACATTGAATGGGTAAACTGAGTCGTATTGTGCTGTAGCATGTTCCAGAGGTGCATGATGGGTGGGTTGGGTAACGAACTAATGGGTCAAAACGGTTTTTCGTCAACACTCATTAAGTTTCTTAACGTGTCAATATGCGTTATATCGGTTGACCATCTAAGATTAACTTTTTTTCCCCTTTTCTGGATCTTATTATTAATAATGCAATAAATATACTTTGATCTTGCAAGGTTTTCTTATGTAGGATAGTAGGATCCTACGATCAAGATCGTGATCTTGATAACCAGGATCGTAGTATCCTACGATCAAGATCTATCTTGAATTCTTGATAACCATGCTTACAACCTCCTTATCACATTAGTCAAATAAATAAAATATGACCATTATATCTGAAGTCTAGTTCCTGTAATCTAGGATCGGAGATAGCATAGGATATTGAAGTATTTCTATCAGCATCTTGTTTGAACAATGAAATTTTACATCTAATATGATATTGAATATAATATAACACTACAAATCCTGTAAGAAAAATTAGCATTTTAGTGAGATCTTAAGATGCCGATTCGATCCTACGATCCCGATCTTGCAAAGACAAAAACGATCCTAATTAGGATCGTGATCTTGGCAACCTTGGTTGTAAGAACTTGAAACTATGTACCCATTTGACATGTTTCATTCTACGTAAGCTTTCAATCATACCCATTTGACCCGTTACATATGAATTTAATAAACCAGATCAACCCCCTTCTAAACAAATGGGTTAAAATTGTCAGATCTGTACTTGTTTCTTTTTAATAATAATATATCTGCACCCTAATTTTATTGGTTTTACTACTGATCTTTGGTTACTAGGTTATATTCGATGAAGTGCATTATGTAAATGATGTTGACAGAGGGGTTGTATGGGAAGAGGTGATCATCATGCTTCCAAGGCATATCAATTTTGTTCTCCTATCTGCAACGGTAATTCAGTTCACATATAGGCATATTATAAGATGTCCCAATAATGTTAAGTGACTTCGTGGTTCTACATGGTTTATACCAGCATGAACAATCAAACTGGGAAAAAAACTAGATATTACGGGTACATAATTAATAAGTTTCTTGACATTCCATTGAATCTAGGGAGTTCATGCTTAGAACCATTCTTGCTTTCTGATAAACTCATAATTATTTTTATACGCAGGTGCCTAATACAATTGAATTTGCTGATTGGATTGGTAGGACAAAACAAAAGCAAATCCGTGTAACTGGGTAAGTTGTCATAAGAGATACCAAAAGAAACAGACGAGTACAGAATTATCTTTATAAGACTCATTCTCGGTTAGATTTTTTACATTCGGTGGCTGCGAGGTTTGGGTAAGGGGGTCATACTTGTGCGAGGTTTGGGTAAGGGGGTCATACTTGTGACAAGTATGACCCCCTTACCCAAACCTCACAGCCACCGAATTTAAAAAATCTAACTGAGAATGAGTCTTATAAAGATAATTCTGTACTTGTCTGTTTAGACATGGTAGATGGGTGGGTCAAGTGGTTTAGTCTTCAGGGAAATATTTTTTTTTATAGTGCCATTCACAATGGGTCATAACTGCTTGTACATGTTTGTGTGTTACATGTATGTCAAAGTTGTATGTTCAACTATTCAGTAAAAAACAAGAAAGAATTCTATGTTATACGTACATAGCAGGTGATTTTGTATCAACAGAGACGTGTTTAACCAGTAACCTATGCGTTACTTGAGTATTTCACTTCCTCTTTTAATGATTAGTTTTAGGCTTTTAGCAATTGGTTAGAAAATGATCAAACAATAAAGGATTGCGTGTATTTGGGTTACTAACCGACGAGTTCTGTTTTTTGCCGGATAAGGTTTGTTTCAATGATATATAAATTCAATCAATTTCTGTAACACTCCCCCGTACCATAAGGTTTATAGCCTAGTACCATAAGGTTTATAGCCTAGTGGTACCTGTGAGATGCTCCCTAACTTGTGGTTGTGGGTTCAAATTCCCTGTGGGACAATTATGTGAAATCTTTGTGATGTATATATTGTGAGATGGTTGGTTTCTTTTTCGAAAAATAAAAAATCATAAAATTGATAGCTTATTAAATAAATAGATTCACGTCCCGTGTATTTTTGGCTTGATTATAATATCATATGGGATATAGGTGCTTCTTCTACATTTTCAATGAAACATGTTATGTATTAGTCTCATTGTAGAGGTGGCAAAATGCTAGGTTGGGTAATGGGTAAAAGTGGGTTCTGGTCAAAATAGATAGCTGTTTAGTACGAGGCACAAGGATGAGTTGACCCTAGCACTTCTATAACCACATTTTGATTTTTTTTATGTGTTTGATACATTTTGAGTACGGGTCAAAGCGGGCTATGTTTTGAAGGTTATCCAACTGAATTGATTGGTTACAGGCTTATGACAAAAGCAAATCATTCTTATTTTTTTTTTCATATTCTAACCTGTTAAACATAGCAACTCATTATTACCAGACACAACTAAACATCTTGAAAAAAATGGTATAGGAGGTTGTAAGCTGAATATGATGGGGCCATTCAGTCAATCGATTTGTTTCTTCTGACGTATATAGTTTGAGCCAGTTTTACATAAATGTTATCTAACGGCATCCTGTCTTAAAACTATCTTACACATTAACTGTGGATTCACGTATGTTTTCTATATTATGTTTGACAGAACTACCAAGAGGCCAGTTCCATTAGAGCACTGTCTGTTTTATTCTGGAGAACTCTACAAAATTTGTGAGCAAGAGAAGTTTATATTCCAGGGATTGAGAGCTGCTAAAGACGCCCATAAGAGAAAAACTATGAGCAAAGTTGGTGGTGGTTCTGGATCATATCCGTCACTACCATCTCCTCACGATGGTGCCCGGTCTCAAAACCAGAACAGTTTTATGAGGGGCAAACCTAACAAACAAACTGGTCCACAGAACTTAGGAAATTTTGCTGGCGCAGGTCGAGGAAACCAAGGATATGGTAGCGGTGGAAATAACAACTGGGGCTCTAGAGTTTCAGAAAAATCTGTGTGGCTATCGCTCATTAATAAGTTGTCAAAGATGTCCCTGTTACCTGTACGTAAAAATGCTTTACGTTGAAAACTATATAATATTTTTCTTTCATTGCATTATAATCCGACTTTATATATAGCATAAATAACTTAATTATGGGATCATTGAATGTTGATTTCTTGCTTGTTATTGTAGGTAGTGATATTTTGTTTCTCAAAGAATCGTTGTGACAAATCAGCTGATAATCTACGTGAAACTGACCTCACAAGTCGCGCGGAGAAAAGTGAAATTCGTATTTTCTGCGACAAAGCATTTTCTCGTCTAAAGGGATCTGACCGGGACCTACCACAGGTAAAGCATATGTATACATTGTTTGGTTCAATACTGATGGCACGCATAACGGGTACTGCAATTAGAATTGCTCAAAACTCGTTTGTAGTCTGAAGGATTAAACAGGGACCAGTTGGTTCTTGGTTCAAGATTTTTTTCAAGAATTGGGTTCAAGACTTCAAGTACAATTCAGTTTTAAATAGAACCACTCTCTTTTTATTTGATTTTTTGAAACTATTACTCTATAAGAGACTCACTGTTTCGGTATCAAAGATTCTATTACTTAAAGCAAATCCAGGCATGTATATGATTTTGGTACTAATACAATTTGAAACTGTAACAAATTTGTCTCCTAACTGTTACGATTGCTTTGCTTTCTGTTTCTACCTTTTTTGAGCTCTGGGTTCCAGTCTGGTTTGTATTAAACCTGATGATTAAACCTTGTATCTTCATTTTTCAAATTAATAGATTGTGAGAGTTCAAGGTCTTCTTCATAGAGGGATTGGTGTGCATCATGCTGGTCTGCTCCCAATAGTCAAGGAAGTTGTAGAAATGCTGTTCTGTCGTGGTGTTATCAAGGTAAGTTAGTTGTACTGGGGGATATGTAATTGACTACTTAGAACTCATATGTAATTGACTACCTAGAACTCATTTTTGATGCATTTTTATCATCTGGTGACATATTGCTTCAAATGAGTACCATCTGTAGGCTGACAAGCCTTAACGTGTTCCATTGCTATTCTTTTTAGTCATTGTCTGGTTTCTTGATTTATCTTTTAAACACGCTGTATTTCCTTTCTGTAGATCTTATATTCGACTGAGACATTTGCAATGGGAGTTAATGCTCCAGCTAGAACGGTGAGTCATCATAGCTATTATTTCTCTTGTGAACAGTATCGAGGTTGGAGGTAATTATGTTTTGTATGATAGGGGAAAAACTTCCTGAGCCTACTACACTGCTGTGTATCGCAAATTTGCAATTAGGTGGCAAGACCAATTAATTGTGGAATTGATTATATATTTTTAATGTATTTTTTAACGGGTCAAATTGAAAAAGTTAGTTCGACAAGAGTGGTTAAATGGGTCGGAAGTCGTCCAAAGTGTATTTGTAATGCATAAAACTTCCCAAGTCATTTTATTCAAGAAGTTAACTTTTTATTGAAATAATATGCTCTCCGTTATCATAGTTGACACATTAATTTTTATAGGAAGTATAAATGTGGACATACTATTTCAAACCAACTGCGAAAAGAGAATACTGGGTTGGAGGTGATTATATTTCGTATGAAAGGGGCAAGAACTTCCTGAGCCTACTACACTATTGTGTATTGCAATTAATGGTGGCAGACAAACTAACATATGGAATTGACTTGGTTATTACCTTTATCTCTAACGGCCAAATCGAATAGTTTAGCTAGACAAGAGGCTGGTCAAATGAGTCAAAAGTCGTCCAAAGTGTATATGTAACGGATAAAATTTTGCAATTCATTTTATTGTAGAAGTTAACTTAAAATTGAAGTTATATGTTTTATTGTAATCATAGTTGACAGATTAATGTTATTAAAAAGTTTAAAATGTGGACATAAGTATTTCAAGTCGACTGCGGAAAATGACTTGTTTGACCTGCAACCTATTTGGACCCGACCCAGTTATCTTTTTACCTTAAAAGTGGATCCTTTTACTAGTTTGAGCACTAGGATTACATTCTGCTTTACAGGCTCTGATACTTGTACGAGTTGTCGCAGGTTGTTTTTGATACTGTAAGGAAGTTTGACGGAAAGGAATTTCGGCAATTATTACCAGGAGAATACACCCAGATGGCAGGGCGGGCTGGTAGGAGAGGACTTGACGAAATTGGTACTGTTCTTTTGATGTGCCGTGATGAAATCCCAGAGGAGAGTGATTTGAAGCATGTCATAACGGGCAGTGCAACAAGGCTTGAATCTCAGTTTCGATTGACCTATATTATGATAATGCATCTCCTTCGTGTTGAAGAATTAAAGGTACGCTGTTCAACAACCCAGATTTTGTGGTTTTCTTTTACTTACGGTAGAGACTGCTGTTTCAAGCCATTTGCTTATAAATGGATTAATTTGGGTTTGTGTTTTATCTCGATGTCACTTTGGTCAAATCAAACAATTTAGCTAAAAGGGAATGGGTCAAACGTGTTATGGGAAGTATGTTTTTAGAACACAACCTCCTAACTCCCTATTCAAAAATTTATATTTCTTTAATAATCATTTTTATAGACATAGTTAACGCCTTCATTATATACAAGAAATGTAATGATATGTTTAAAAAAGTGTTAGCTAGGTCACCTGAACTACCTGTTTTGACATCCACTTTCATTTCTATTAAACTTGAATATTGGAATAGCGGATATAGTCATGATTCAGCGGGTCAGGTGTCCACTTGGCTGTATTATATTAGAAAGAGTTATTTGTGGTGCTTGTCCCGAACTAAGATAAGAAGGGTGAATCTTGACCTCTGGAGATCATACAGCTGGTTTCTTTTTTTTTTATTACTGATGATGATATCTACTACGATTATAAAACAACTACAAAGCCCCTTATCAGATCTGAATTGAGGGCTTACACAGTTATCATAATATATCATGTCAAACTAGTTTGATAATAAGAATTGTGCATATCATGTCAAACTGAATTAAACAAGGGAAATTCCATATTTAACTAACTTAATAACATTATGACATTTTTACACAAATATTGCTTTGACTTCATGGTACATCATGCATTTGAAACTTGTATTTTCAGTATATTTGGCATTTTTATGTTTACATCGGGTATTATGGAATTATCCCCAAGTAAACAGGTAAATTTTGCCGTTAAAAAAAAAAGAAGGTAAATTCACCTCATGTATAAAATTTATCATTGGATTCGAAAAGTCATTACGATATCGTGACAACTGAGTATTTTGGGTATAACTATAATGCTTTAAAACAGTGAGATAGCTGAATAGTTTCCAGTTTCCTATTGTGCTTATTTGAAAGTTAGGTCATATTTATTATGATTGTTGAATTGAATGATTTCTTCGGTTTTTTAGAGTTCGATGATCTTAGAAACTCTCGGAGTCCAATGCCCAAATCAGTAATGTAATGGAAGAGTGTTGCCCAAATCAGGCTAGGTAGAGTAGGATCAATCACACATTTATTTGGTTCGAGAATACCCCTCAAGAGAACTCTTTAGAATATTTATTGGATTTGCCTACTTTGTGATGCTAGATGGTCGGAAAAGTGTTTGTAATTGTGGTTGTCTGATTACTTTTAGGTTCAGACCAAGTAATTTTGGCTAATCAAGTAAGTACTTAATAAATTAAGCTCATCACCATTCACCCATGTAAATGTAAAATTACATAATTATCCGTTGCTTTAAACAATGGACTGATACTAAATTTCAAGTCACAGTAATCAAACGGAACCATAGTTTAGGGCAATTGACCACTAGCTAATATATACACAAGCACACAAAGAATTTTTCTCTTTTTTAATTTGTGCAAAGCAGCTTTGTGATCCTGAAAATCTGATGTAATCCATTGCCAGGTCGAGGACATGCTTAAAAGAAGTTTTGCTGAATTTCATGCTCAGAAGAAGCTGCCAGAGCAACAGCAACTGCTGATGCGAAAGCTTGCTCAGCCTACAAGATCCATTGAGTAAATTTACTTTCTAGATTTGTCAACCTCATATTGTTGCAATTCTTTATGCATGCATAGCATTCTATAGTGGGCGTTAGCAGAGATGCAAAATTTTGACAAAATTACTTATGCGTATGTCGTTCAGGCTGTTCTATTTTTAACGGGATATTCTTGGTAAGGGTCAGTTTCATTGGCAAATATCAAATCACCCATTATAGGACGGGTCTTGAACGAATCCACCCATTTAACCACCTCGAGGCTTCATGTTTTGTTTTTACTTCAATCTTTGATCCTACATCCATCGTGGTTATAAGTTTTGCCTTAGCAAATTGCAAGCTTGGATTAATAGATTTTCCACCTCTTGAAATAATTCAAGCTTGGATTTTGACGTTCTCAATTTATTTTGTACATGTACTACCTTTACCCTCGGGTACTTCAACCTTGGATAGGGTGAGACATTTACTACCCTTTACTCTGCTATGGCGGGCCCACGGGGCTGCGGTGTTCCGAAATGTTTTTGTACTATACTATGAAATGATGTTTGTATTCTTGGTTTGATCTTAGAGGAAAATTGCTATAATTAACTACTTACTTTCACATTATTTCTGTAATGTTCACTAAACTTAAAATTGCTTTATATACGGTTGTAACTACCAGTGAATTAATTATTTGGTTAATTTAGGGCAAACATCTATGGCATGATGAATGTTGAATGATTTTATAAAGGTTTTATAAGGGGGGTTGTTTTTAGTGAATGATTATTGTAGTAGATGAATAACAGCTCTTTTTTTTATGATCAGCTTTTCTTTATACTACGATGAATAACAATATTTGTTCTAAAAGCTTGGCACTTCTATTTTTTACTTTTGCTGAGTAATTATTCTATGTAGGTGTATAATGGGTGAGCCAGCAATTGAAGAATACTTCGATTGGTACTTGGAGGCTGAGATATATGGTAACCAGATAACTGAGACCCTCATGCAGTCTTCAGTTTCTCAGCCTTTTCTTCAGCCAGGAAGGCTGGTGGTTGTTAAATCACAATCTGTGAGTTCTTCCTCACTTCATGTTTGTTATAATTTCTGTCTTTTTTTTCCTAGGCATCAGTAGAGGTGCCCTGTTATGATCCCACATCGGCCATGTATGGGAATGGTTGATGGTTTATAATGTCCAGGTGTCCCCTCCTCAAACAAGCTAGCTTTTTGAGTGAGTTCTACACTTCACCGATTACGAGCCTAGTATGGGATAGGTTCGTATCAATTAGTATCAGAGCTATCCCTACCTTTCGAGGTTCCAACACTCGGAGTGGTGGCCTATGGAGTGGTGGCTTGGACCCAAAGGGGGTGCCAACCGTGACCAACATAGCCTGGACCAACGAGCTCAGAGTGGTGGCCTATGGAGTGGTGGCTTGGACCCAAAGGGGGTGCCAACCGTGACCAACATAGCCGTGACCAACGAGGACGTTGGTTCTTCAAAGGGTGGGGTAGTGTTATGATCCCACATCGGCCATGTATGGGCATGTTGATGGTCTATAATGTCCAGGTGTCCCCTCCTCAAACAAGCTAGCTTTTTGAGCGAGTTCTACACTTAACCGATTACGAGCCTTGTATGGGATAGGTTCGTATCATGGCCATTGAACTCGTTTATGTGAAACTGGTCAAATTGGCCTACATTTTATTGTAGTCATGCAGAAGTGGTAAAACTATAAACTTTAAGTCGAATGCAACATGGTGGTAACATGTATGGTTTGGACTTTTGGATGGCTTGACCCACCAACGATTTGTAGCCTAGCCCATGACATGCTCTTAAATCAATTGGTTGTGGGTTCAAGTATAGTCTGGGAAATTTGCTTGAGATAATTGCAACTATATTTTTACCAAGAGAACTATGTTCTAATAATCTAATTATTTCAAAAGAAATTTATCAAACAGGTAACTTGTAAGCATTTAAATACACTTCGGGTCCCCACTCATTTTTAACCAAGTATTGAAGCTTACCGGTTTGAACCTTTTAGAGATCAAATCTAACTTGAATAAACCCATTTCTAGGCAAGTCAATAAAAGTGCCATCTGTAAAGAAGCAAGTTCACATGCAACAAAACTGTTATTTTTACACTACACTCTTTTGTTCTCGTATCTAGTATGTTACATACTTGCATGTTTATAGATTTTTTTTTAAAATGGACAAACTTGAAGTTAGTGAATCAGCCGATCCCAGTTTGGCATACCCATTTCTACTCGTCACCCAATCCACTCGTAATATGTGTATTGTTAATTAAGTTGACAATCTTTTTCCTTACAGATATTTATGTAATTGACAGGGCCAGGACCATCTACTTGGGGTTATATTAAAAGCACCTTCTTCCACTAATAAACAATACATTGTTATGGTGCTTACACCATCTTTACCTTTAACCTTACAAAGCAGTGACGCTGCACAGACGACAACACATGCTGGTATGCAAATATTAAAGCCAAAATCAAAGCGAGGTATTGACGATGATTATTATTCCTCTGCCACTGCGCGCAAGGGGTCAGGTGCCGTCAAAATCAAACTGCCTCACCGTGGTAATGCTTCTGGTGCAAATTATGAGGTCAGAGAGATTGATACAAAAGAATTTTTGTCTATATGCAATGTGAAGATCAAGGTTGATCAAGTTGGGCTTCTGGAAGATGATAGCAGTGCAGCTTATTCAAAGACGGTACAAAATGTCTTAGATAAGAAAGTTAATGGGAATAAGTACCCTCCAGCTCTTGATCCACTCAAAGGTATAATTTCTCACATTTCCCTTTTCGTGATGTTAGTGGTAGCAATATCGAGCCATGTACTTATATAGGGGTCTATTGGGGTTTGTTTTGATCTCTACAAGTGAAATATGTAAGCCTAAAAATTATATTTGAAATGAAACTGGTGATGGGTAGGAGTGGTGAGAAACTCACCGCCAACTGTTGAACACATTCCCTCTAGCCATGAATTTTGTATTTTGATACCCTACATGCTTTAGAGTGCTTAGGTGTCTCCTAACTGAAAGTTGAGATGCATATATATTTTAAAAACTATTCATATAAGAAAACAAAGAAGTAGGATGCATTCCAACAACACCAACAAATAAACTGAACTGCAAAAAACCACAGCTTCTTATCCTTGTTTATTGAATGTATCTATCGCAAGGTGGAGATGTATAAAGTGCGTAGGCGTTAATTTGTGTTTAGTCACATACTCACATCTTGGTTTGTGGTTTAATAAAATAATATCTCAGATCTGAAGCTGAAAGACATGGAATTAGTGGAAGCTTACTACAAATGGAACAATCTATTGCAAAAAATGTCACAAAGCAAGTGCCATAATTGTGTGAAGTTAGAGGAGCACATCAAAATCGCTAGAGATATAAAAAAGCACAAAGAGGAAGTTAATGACCTCAGATTCAAAATGTCAGATGAAGCTCTTCAACAGATGCCTGATTTTCAGGGTCGTGTATGTGCATGCAATATTGCTCTCCTCTCTTTTTGTTTGCATCATTTCTTTTTGAACGGCATGTATCATTATATGTCCGGTGTCAGATATATAAATATATATGCTGCGTCTTGGGCAGATTGATGTGTTGAAGGAGATTGGGTGTATAGATTCTGAACTTGTGGTTCAGATCAAAGGTCGCGTTGCTTGTGAGATGAATTCAGGAGAGGAACTGATATGCACCGAATGCTTATTTGAGAATCAATTCGATGATTTGGAACCTGAAGAAGCTGTGGCTTTGATGTCGGCTTTTGTTTTTCAACAGAGGAATGCTTCTGAACCTTCTCTTACCCCGAGACTTTTGCAAGCCAAAGAAAGGTCTCTCTCTCTTTCTCTCTTTCTCTCTTTGTGCACATAGATACAGGTGGGTTGGGAAAAAGTCCAAGTGGGTAAAATTTCTAGACGGGTCAAAAAAGTGTATGGTTGGCCCGTCAAGATATTATCATACATCTTATTTTGACTTCATAAATTAGTAATATGTTGAATAGTGGTGCAAGATAATCTATTAATGATTGAGGTGCCTCACAAGTAGTAATTGAACAAGTGACACTCCTTTAAATTATTACTGTATTAGGATGGTGGTACTGATTTTTCTGGATAAAAATGTTCTTGTTTCCAAATAAGTTGAAATTGCCACGTCTAAACACGTTTTACTTTCAAACGATTAGAGTTTATGATTTGTATTGCAAATTTTCGTGCTGGTTTCGGCCATGTAATTTATGGGTTATGTATGTATTTATCAATTGAACTTTTGAATGTGAGGTAGGTTGTATGATACTGCTGTAAAACTTGGGGAGCTTCAAGCAGATTTCAAAATACAGATTGAGCCGCAGGAGTATGCTCGAGAGAATCTCAAGTTTGGACTTGTTGAGGTCGTTTATGAATGGGCAAAGGTTCTCTCTCCCTTGCTCTCTCTCTCTCTCTTACACGCACACACAAACATATACAGAAACACAAATGTTTTTGGCATTATGCAACACAATGTATTCAAATAATAAAGGTTTTTGGAATTATGCAGGGAACTCCATTTGCAGATATATGTGACCTCACAGATATCCCTGAAGGGCTAATAGTAAGAACAATTGTACGGCTAGATGAAACATGCCGTGAGTTCAGAAATGCTGCAGCAATAATGGGCAACTCTGCGTTATACAAGAAAATGGAAGTTGCTTCGAATTTAATTAAACGGGATATTGTCTTTGCAGCTAGCTTGTATATTACTGGGTTGTAATAGCCAAAGGAATTTTGAGGAATAGGTGTATGTTGTAAACTAATCCAAGGACCATTTTTTATTCATTGTCGGTATACCATTCACACTAGTTTAGAACAATTATTGTTAGGGTGAAAATAAGTGTCGAGTGATGTGATTGATGCTTAGTTTGCATCCGATTGATAAACCTCATCTCTATGTTGATATAAAATTGGCTTGCTTCATAAGACGTTTTCGTGGCCTATTTGACGTATTTTGGTGGATTACAATAATCTGATTCAAATACAAAATTCAAAAGTGGATGTTGACAAGTTACATCAAATTTAAACGTAATCAATTAAACAAGTTGGTCAGAATTTTTTATGAATGGCGAAAGCACCCGAAACGAAACTGATGGGGAAACTGAAACTCGGACCCAGTCGAGGGGAAAACTGAAACCCAAACCAATTGGGCCGGCTTTGGAGTCGGGTTGGCGGGTTTGGAAGCGGGTTTGGGTTGGGATGTTCTATTTTTTACTGGTACGGGTTTAGGTTCGGGTTCTAGTGATACCCGTCCCGTTTACCCGTATACGTACCCGTTTATCAAAATCAATACCTTATTTATTGCTATTTTATACTCCGTATAATTTTTAAATTTGTGCGAAATAGTAAACGAATATTGTTAAACAAACGAAACGCTTATATTAGTTACATTTTGTATGCATTAAGATGTTGTGATCAAACATATTTGGATTTTGTAGTTTTAAATAAAAACAATGATTTATTCGATATATTAAATCGTATGATATGATATTGAGTTAGTATTTTTTATCTTCTAAAAACTTTAAAAATATATTAGGGTATTTTGATTATTTTTTATTTTATACACGAAATTCAATTGTGGAATCTGCGGGTAAAAATCCAAAACTCGATGAGTAATAATAATCGAGGATGGGTATTAGGACGAATACGGGTTTGAATATATAAACGGGTGCGAGTACGGATTCACTAAAATCCGACCCAAACCGACGCGTTTCCATCTCTAAAATTTAGCCTTTATAATTGCAATATAATAATAACGAATCCGTATATTTGTATATTTAATTTCCATCTAACAAATAGAGTTTGAATGATTAGACATTGATGTAATCTCAAAAATGAAAATGCTCATAAATTCACTATATATAGAAACAGGCAATTCGGTAACGGGTACAAAAGATATAGATTTACAGACCGTGGATTTATCCAAACCGAGAAACCCAGGAGAATATATTTCGATCCGGTCGTTTACCCTTTTGAGCATTTTTGGTTATGTTTGATCTTACATACAACCGGGTCATTATGCTTTGTTAGATCAGACCGACCCGAAAATGGACCATATATTTTGGTCCGGTCTTCAGTTGAATGTTTTGGGCCACTTTGGTTTTCGATAGTTATTTGGTCTGGTTTGATTTGAGCCTTTCTGAGACGAAATAATTTTCTAGTTCCATAGATGTGATAATTTTCATCTATGCATATATTCTGATTTGCATGCTATAGAATCCATGTATAAAAGCGTGAAGTCTTTTGGCTGAGCTTAGGAGCTTTTGAGCACTTACAACTTAATCCGGCTAACTTGTTCAAGATTAGTTTATTGAAATACTATCTTTCTAATTTCGTGTAACAATCGGTTTTCCTCACCGAAATGTTCTTATATACTTTGTTGAAGCAAAATTCTCCGGCAAGAGCTACTCGAGTAAATTCCCTTCGGTCACGGTTATGGTATAGCTTGTATCTTGGTATTGGACCTATAAACACAAGACAACACACGTTAGTCTCGTCCCAGGTTTGACCCCGAGACCAATCTCCAACGTGAGAGTAAGTAACTATCACGTGGATGGTGTCCGATGTGGAATCCAGAGGTTAGTTATAATTGTGTAAATATCAATGTAAGTAAGCTAAGTTGAATTGAATTGAATGTGTATTAAATATGAGGAGTATTTATACTACTCTACAAAATGTACTTGGATGTCTAGTCACATCAATAGGCTAGGTTCTGAGCTTGAGGTAAGATCTTTTCCACTAATCGAGGGATTTGTTCCCCAGGGCGGCGGTGTAGCGTTTTGTCTGCTGGGCCGAGTGATGCGTACTGGATAATACGATGGACTGCTTTTACTTTTCGCCAGCACCTAGGTTCGTGGCATTAAATACTTACTGCTCAATTATCAGTTCATTAATTACGGACCCTTCGGCCCTAGTCCAGAGTGTGTTGCATGTCCGGAGGCCTTTGGCCGGAGACATACACGAACATGTCCCCCCAATATTACGGTGTTAGCTTCGGCTAATGGCGTGATACTTAATTGCATTGTCGTTTCATTACTTTTGTCCACAATGTTGGGCCTAATAAATGCGGCCCATTGCATTAACTCTTCTTTAATTCTTATCTTTTGGTTACCCTACTGGCATTCATTTGAGGCATCAGCCTTTGCGCTGTCATCGCTAAACTTGCTCCACGTGGCTTTATCAATTTTCTACGGTGAGGATTATATATGGGAAATTGTGCACGTCTTTTCGTTGTCTGCCCATCGAGTATAAATACTTCCCTTCACCTCATTTTCGTTTCACTTTCTTTTCTCAATTCCCCCATTGTTGCATTTCTAACATTGGCAAGCATCTTGTTTAACAGCTGTGCGCTCCGTTCTCCTTTGATTTATTCCGTTCCTTTTTCTGTTGTATATATCATGTCTATTAGTGGTTCCGACGGGGAGGCTGGACCCTCGACCTTTCGTAATCCTAAGTGTCACATGCATATTAGGGTTTCTACTATGTACAACGATGATCTTACGCATATTGTTAGAAAGTATCTTATTCCTTTGGATCTTCGTCCTCGTCTTCCTGATCCTCTTTTAACCATGGATCAACTTCCGAGGCGTTTAATTGGCATTTACGAAGAATATTTGAAGCATGGGGGACTTTAGATTCTTTTTTCTAGTTTTTTCTTGGTTGTGATCCGGTATTTTCGTGTACATATCTCTCATCTAATACCTATGAGTGTTAACCGTGTTACCATGTTTGAGATACGTTGCTGCAGCCTGAACATTCCTTCTACCGTCAATCTATTCCGGGTCTTCTATACGTTGTGTAAGCAACGACATTGGTTTTCCTTCGAGAGCCGTTGGCCCCCGAGGTATGGTAAGTGTTTGTCGGAGAAAACATCTAGCTTGAAGGGATGGAAGCATAAATGGTTTCTTATTGATAGGAGGGTCGTCCCTCATGCCATGCCCTGGACACATAGGGATACAGATGTTCATGATGATTTTCCAACCCACTTCAACGAAGGTCATGCGAAGTTGCTTGCTGACAATCCTATTGCACTTCGTCCTCGTCATAGACACTTGTTATTTCTTTCTGGTTTGTGGTACCCATATGAGAACCACCCGTTCCTTCGTATTGTTGTTGATCTTGATAAGAAGGGTACTTATATATGCCTCTTTTTTATGTTACTTCCCCGGGCTATTTTTGCTCGCTCTAACCGTGGTCGTTTTTTTTTCAAAGATTACCATGGATGAGTTTCTGAAACTTCCGTCATTTGATAATGCTAAGGTAGGTCGGGACGAGAATGAGGTGATGCCGGTCCTAGTGCCGAAGGTTACACAACCGTTGGCTGCGGGAGCTAAGATACCTGCGCTAAATCCTCAACAGGAGGCTGTGACTGTCCCCGATCCCAAGGTTGTTGCTGCACGCCTTCGTCATGAAGGTAAGAATGTTGTGGTGAACACTAAGAATAGGCATTCGGGTGGGGAGCCTTCTGGTCGCAAGGTGAAGCGAAAACCAGCTAAGGCACAAGGGTCGTCGGGGGACTGAAGATACTGAAGTGCATTCGACAACTCCTCTCAACCATTCTCACCCTTCAGGATCCGACAGACAAGCAAAGCTAGTGGTGGTAAGCCAAAGACTCATCCTCATATCAACCTTAGTGATCAATCTTCTCCTTTGAATGATAATGCTCATACTGATGATGCCACATGTATGATTGTTTCGGTCTTCCTTGCGTTTCTTGTTGCGCATATATATATATATATATATATATATATATATATATATATATATATATATATATATATATACACTTACCTTTCTCTTTTGCAATTTCCCTTTTAGGAGGTTCGCAAGGTCCAGGCTTTCATGAAAGAGCCCCGTCCCGCCGGTTTGTTCCCCCATGGAGACTAGAGGAGGATGTCCGCATTGACTCTTACTAATCATCTCGGGAATTGCTGTTTCATTTAGCTACACCAGCCGAGTAAGCTGAGCTTTCCTCTCTCTCTAATTACGATGTCTGAGCCACTCTTATCAGACCCTTTCTAGGAGCACCCTTACTCTTTCCGAATTGCTAAAGAGATATGAAGCGCTGAGCCGTGAACATTCTCGCCTATCTTCTGCTCACCAAGGTGTACAGGGTCATTTCGCCTCCGGCAAAACTATGTTGGATCATATGGCGCTTGCTCATAAGCAGTTGGAGGACAACTATAATGGATGTCTCACCCGGGAGCAAGAGCATCTTGGTACTATTGAGAGGTTGGAGAGGGAAGCTCAGGATTCTCAAAGTTTGCTTGAAGCTAGAGACAAGCAGGTCGCAGATCTGGAGAGGCTTCTTGGTGAGAGTGCTCAAAGCTATGTCAAGGATTTTGACAAGATTAAAGAGCTCGAAGGTGACAATAGGTATTTGACCTCTATCCTTGCGTAGGTTGAAGTTGATAAGCAGGTTCTCGTAAGGGATGGAATTCCAATCCTTGTCCGCAAGCTCCTGGCAAGCTATGAGTATCGAAGATCTCTATCTTTAAAGGCCAATAGAGTTTTTAACGCAGGTTTTTTAAAGGTCGTGGAGTATAAGTGTACTCCAGAGGAGATCAATGAGGCCATTGCTGCGGCCGATAATCTTGATGTTGAGGTTGCGAGGACTTGGAAGGAGGATTTCACCGCCTTGTTTTCGACTGAATATCCCTTTGTTGCTAAGGTTGTCGCTGCCAACAGGCTTTCAGTTGTGGATATCATGCAGCTTACTCCGGCTGAGAGACCTCCTGTTCCTGTGGTTGAATATGTCTCTTCTTCCAACAATGCTAACTCTTCCTAAACTCTGGCGAATGGTTCTGGTATGGAAAATGATACTACTCACAAGGACCAAGAGCCCCCGGTGCAAGATGACCAACAACCATTAATGAAGGCCCGGTATGCCGGTGTAGTTTGTAATTCCATCTTTGATAAACAATATTTTCTTGCAATTATGTTTGTAATATTTGTGTGCCCTTTGTGTTTGGGCTTCTTTGAACAAGCTTTACCCTGTTAACTTCTTAACTTCTCTGAATACGCTCCACTCTAATTATGCAATGATATTGATGTTTCCTTTTTATTTGTTATGCCCTTTTATCTATCTCGCTCGTTTTGTTTTGTAGTTGTGAAATATGTTACCGAGAGGCGAGTACCGGAGAATATTTAGAACTTACGTCTAAAGGAATGCCTTATGGGCATGTCCGCACTTGTGTTGTTTTATAAGGGAGGTGATAGTAGTAGTATACAACCTTGTTTAGGAAAAAGAGCGTAAATGAGGGTAAGCACGACGGTTTAGGAAAACCGTGCACAAATGACCCAAAGGTGAGTTCGTTCTCAAGGAGGCTTGTGTATTGTGTTAAGAAATGATTAAATGTTTGTGATTATGATTATGAGAAAAGAAAAGAGAAAAGTATGACGGTTATGATTAAATTACACTAAGTCGAAAGTCATGAACGTAAAACCGTAAAAAGTGACGAAATTTAGAAATTATCCAAAAAATTCCTAGAAAATTGAAATAAATCCTAAAAACTTTAATTAGAGTTTACAAAAGATCAAAAATCACTCAAACCTTTTATTTAATTAAATAATAATTTTTAATGCAAATTAAAGCCCAAAAAATCAATTTAGTTAACAAAAAGCCCAAAATGAGATTTTTCAATTTGTAAATCTCTAAAATAACTTAATTAAACTAAAACTATTTTTGGAAAATTTAAAATTAATTAAAACTATTTAAAAATGATTAAAAACTATAAAAATATTAAAATAATCCTAAAAATTAATTAAACGACAAGAAAATTAATCTAAATTTTTTTAAAATCCTAACTTAATGCTTTTAACCTAAGAAAAATGAAAAAGTTACAAAAATATTAAAAACTAATTTTAGTAATAAAATAATAATAAAATAATATTAAAAATTCAAAATTTATAGAAAATTCTAAAAACTTGCAAACTAGTTTAATTTAACCTAATTTAAACAGAAATGAACTTAAAATGACAAAATACCCCTAATGGGCCTTAAAATGGGCTAAAAGTCCAAACAGTCCACTAATTGGGCTTTTTAAGGCCCAATAAGAAAAATGTTGTCCAAATAAGCCAAAAACTTCTAGTTAAGCTTAAAATTTAATTTTAAACACAAAATTCTAAAGGCCCAAAATCTGAAAATGAGCTTATCACAACTTATTTCAAAACAGTTTATCCTTAATGGGCTTTTTGGTCCATTAAGCTATAAGTTGATGCCATCCGCTAAAATTTGACACACAACCTTCTCTTGACCTAATTAGGCTGTTTGTAAAAAGAATTTTTGAATAAGCACAAGAAATAAGCCTGAAATAAGCAAAAGCTCTCTACACAAAACGACAAAATAGTCGTTTTCGAGTTCTAGACCAATTCAAAGGCTGATTCTTGTTGCAAAATGTTTCAAATCACTTAACTAAGCTTAATAATTAAAAATATTTCCAAAAAGCACAATGAATAAGCTGGAAAATGCAAATAAGCACTTATGTAAAAGTCAACTAAGTTGGTTTCCTAGTCAAACCTAAAAGTCAAAGTCTCAAATGCTCCAGAATAGTCAAATGGGTCAATTAAGGAAGATTGATTACAAAAATAAAGTTATTGCAAGTTTAAATAAGCTGTTATAGCTTATTTGTAATATGTTTGAAAATTAACACTATCAGTGGCTAGTTTTGGGTGTCCAGCAGTGGGAAAAGTTTCCACTGCTTGACTTAATTGACTTTTTGTCTTTTGTGGGTTTTTGTTGGAATCAAAGAACACAAAGGAACCCTTATAACCAGTGGGTTATAAGGAGTCAATAACAACAAAGAAAACACAATAACACTTAGCCAATTGATACAGTTAAATCAAAACAGCATCAGACATTGCACACACATGAACATAAGCAGTTTTGAACAAAATAAGCAGTTTAAGCAATATTCAGCCAACCAAATTGAACCAAATGCATACAACAACTTAAATAAATTCAAATGAACACAAATCAACTTGTTTCATACACTGGTTTAAAGATTAGAGCAAGATTCAAGCTGATGAATGTTACTGATGAACACAAAGATGAACACAAGATCCTTTTACTGATGTACTTGACCACAAATCCAATTTCAAAACCTCAAATCTCTTAAACAGTTTACACAAACTTTTTTTAAACACTTGTTAACCCTAAACATGCATACTCTCTAGGTGTTTCCAAAATTTTAGGTCAAAACAGGCAAAATCAAACAAGTTATAGAACAATGTTCAGATTTGATGTTCAAAACATAAAACTTGCAGATAAAAGCATACAATCACTTAACAAACAGATACCAACACTTAACAACCTTCTACACTAACTCAAAATCAAACAAGAACCTTAAATCAGTAGACCCAAACACCCCTTTCACTTTTTAATCCAAGATTTAACAAAGGAGATGTGTGTAACAGGTTACACTAAGCTCAATCAAGCATCAAAACAACATAAGCATGCAGTAAGAACAAGATTTAAGCCATAAAAACATAACATACAATATCAGAATCACACAATCACTTAAGACCACTTTTCAAACAGATTTTTGGAAAGAAGGCTCAAACCTCATGAATGTACATCCACACTCACGAATTTTAGAGCTTATGTGCCTAGCTTAACAAGGCACAAGCTTCCAATAGGCTTCTAAGAACAACAAGGTTAGAACAAGCAGATTATATAAAGAAGAAAATGAAAAATAAAAGCTGATTAATTCAAGCTTGTTCCCACTCCTTGAATATCCCCAAACCACAAGCTCACTACACCTTGATAAGCTCCTTATCAGGGTTATATGACCACTTGTAATCCAAAAATTTCAAAGGTTTGAACCAAGACTTAGTAAAATATCAGATTTTGAAAAAACTTGCAAATTCTTGCACAATCTTTGAAAACAGGGTTTGAAACTTCAAAATCACAAACATATAACAATAACAAGAGAATATTAAAGGTGGCACTTGGATTTCTTCAACAAATTCAAACAATATTTCATTAACTTGAATATAGGATTTACAGAAAGTTGAACAAGGAAAAACCAAGAGCAAAGATAAATGTTGTAGTCCTATGCCTTTATATAGGCTACAATGAAAGCTAAGAAGCTGAAAATAAAGTGAAAACCATAATGGTAAACTTCCAGATTTGCACCTTTCAGTTTGAATTTTCTTGATCATGTGAAGAACTTTTGGCTGTTTGTGGAGGTGTAAAGTGGGTAGCAATTTGATCAAGGGCCTCAAATGAGCTTATGCTGTCAGCTACATTGTGGATGGTTGATTCTCTGCATAGTTTGTCTTCTTTCCCCAAAAAACGTGTAGCAAGGCATAACATGTGAGATTTGGGGTGAGGTGGCAAGGGTTTTGAGGGTGGGGTTATGATTAGTGATAGGTTAATCATAAATCTGGAGGGTTCTAGGGTTTAATTCCACGTAATAAGCAAAATGCTAATTATGTTCTTGAGATGAATAGTTGATGTTTTAATCCAGTTTTGTTTTTGAAAATATGTTAACCGTGTTTTTAAACTTAATTAAATAAGTTTGTTAAAAAACCGGTTAAGTGGATTGTGATGTGGCATGAGGGAGGCTTGTGATTGGTTGAAAAGTGTGAGTGAGACACGTGGTGGGTTTTGGTTGGTTAAGGTAAGGTTCCTTGTCTGCCAGCTTTAGTCCCTCAATTCCTTTGTTTCTTTCATTTCAGGTTTGAACATGTATAAATTAGATTTCCTTTGAAATGGAAGTTTGGTTTTTCACACTTTTGCCACAAAAAGTTTTGCAAAGTGTTTTCAAGGACTTGTTTTGCCATTTGTTGATATTTGAATGACCAAACTTGTAATGTCTTCAATCTTTAAGGTCTTGACTTGTATTCTTGACTTTGTGGAGGACTAATGTTGACAAGTCTTCATAATCGAGGGACCATTCTTGCCAATTCTTCAAAGTGAAGGGTCCTTTTTGAAATTTGATAAACTTTAAGGACCAAACTTGTAATTATGAATATGTAAGTGTATAAAGTGTCAATTCTTCAATATTGGAGGACCATTCTTGTACAATCTTCAATTCTTTACGGGTTTTTCTTGGAAAATCAACTCTAGGGTCCTGTTCATTGTGCAGCTTCGTTTCCCGTGTTCGTTTTTGCTTGTTTCTTGTGATCTTTTGTCATTTTCTCAATATCCGTACCTAAAATACACATGGAACAAACACAAGCATATATTTGGCACACTTTAAGATATTTTATGCATTTTAAGCCCGTTTTGGACGATGAGACTATGTATAATTGCAGTCTCATCACTCCCCCATACTAAACCATTGCCGTGCCCTCACGCAATGCTAGAATAAAGTATCGTAGCACCTCTAAAATTTATTTTTATGCACTTTTATTGAATGATAAACTTACTACACTACTACTACTTGCTACTACTTTTGTTTTAGACATAATGTAGGATTTTCATCGCAAAATGGGACGTTTCGGTTCATAGAACAAGAACACGTGAATGCTTCATTAGAAATAATTTCGTCGTCCTCGATTTTCACCAATTTCCATGCCAAGCGTGTAACGAGATCATTGTCATTATAAGTTAGTAATGCTAACACTACTCATATGCCCTAATCACGTACTTAAACTCCCATAATCCTAATTGGTATCTCTTATATTTTATTTTTGTCTTGAATGTTCACGAGAATACATTTTTGACTTATGCGATGATAGAGATTTAGGTCTAAAAATAGTCTCATAACGGTGTAACCAAGACCATCGAATTAATAAGCTCCCCTAATAGACAACGATGTCAAAAAATTAAGTCAACAAGAAGGATCGATAAACACGGTTTTATAACGGTTTTGAACATGAGACTTATTACCAAGACTTTTATATGCCCCCTAACGGATGGGCCTTATTATCATAGGTTTACCTCCATCTTTTATTCAACTTCGCCATGAAGCTTTTATTATGACTTCGGTCTTGCCTTGCCTTTTATTATCCTCTTTATCGGTGGTTTTATTATGGCCAAAGACGTATATCCTCACGCTAAAGGCGAATTTTGGATCTTTAAAGCTTCAAAGATTAAGGCTCGATTCACTTTCAATTTCGTATAGATTTTTCGGCCTTGTGAGCTTCAAATTGTTTGCTTGATTTAGGTGAGCACTTGAAATCTTATTAAGGTGAAGCTTTCGATTATTCGGGTTGCCAATACTTCAAAACCGTGACGCTGGCGATACCTTAACGTCTTCCCAATTTAATTACATGGAAGCTACTAGAAAAGACTAGAAACCAACAATCTAGACTAAACCGCTAAGCCAATACTTATTAGCAAAATATATATACAAGCGAAGGGAGAATAAGAAAACAATTAGAACACATGAGTTTTTGAAAGAATACGAGTGCTCTACGTTTAGCATTAGTAACTTATAATTAACTCTATCATTTCTCGTCCTCATTTAAGAGACTTAGCCTAATGTAAAGTTAAGGAATCGAAGCTAAGTGCTCAACACGCACGGTCGAGTAAAAAATTACTCTTATTCTCGCCATCAGAAAATATACATTCGTGTCTTCAACACTTATAAAACATGAGAAATTTTTTAAAATTTGGCCATTTTTATCCTTATTTTGCAACAAAACGATAAACAAAAAGATAAATTTTGGAAAGCGTGAAGGTTTGGCAAGGCAAGTATCTTTTCACCCCCATACTAAAGTTAAACATTGTCCTCAATGAATCGAGTCTAAGGGTAGGATACCACATACTAGAGACGTAGTCGAATGCTTAATCTAGCATGAAAAGGGTGTAACCATTAAATTAATAGCCGTTTATGAAGTGTGCTAAAAACCTAAGGTTAGAACATATAAGGATATATCATGTGGATATTGAGCAATTCTTCAAAGCAAACGATCGAGTGCTCCCATAGAGCGAACACGAGAGGCTCCAATCGTGAAGATAAAGATCATCTAAAAACCAAAATGCACAAACAACCACGAAACAAAGGTTGGAAGGCACAAATCCCCTTACGTAAGCTACATTAGAAAGCGATAATATGTACATGGATAAGCATGGGAATCCCCCACAAGGCACCTCGTTTTTGATTACCGAGTCATGAGCTTGACTCGATCCCCTCAATACTAATTATCATTGGGGAAGGTGACTTGGTCGAGGTAGTTCAAAGAGGGAACTTCCCTACCAAAGTAGTGCTTCAACCTATGTCCATTCACCTTGAAATTGGGGCCATCATTTTGAGCTAGCTCGATGGTCCCATATGGAAAAACTTGGGTAACAGTGAATGAACCGGACCAACGGGATTTCAACTTGCCGGAAAAGATTTTCAAACGTGAGTTAAAAAGCAACACTTGATCTCCAATGTTAAAAACTCGGTTTTTAATTTTAGAATCATGAAGCTTTTTGGTTTTCTCTTTGTAAATCAATGAATTTTCATAAGCAATGTTGCTCAATTCATCCAATTCATTTAATTGCATTTTCTGGTGTTTTCTCGTGGTCTCAATGTCATCATTACAATGCTTTAGGTCCCAATAAGCTTTGTGTTTGAGTTCAATTGGTAAGTCACAATTCTTCCCATACACAAGCTTGTAAGGAGTGCACCCAATGGGCGTCTTATGAGCGGTACGAAAGGCCCATAAAGCATCGTCTAACTTATCCGACCACGATTGTCGGTTCTCTCCTACCGATCTCTCCAAGATCCTCTTCAATGCTCGGTTTGAAACCTCGACTTGCCCACTCGTTTGTGGGTGATAAGCCGTAGAAAGCTGATGTGTAACCCTATATTTCCTTAGGACCCTTTCGAATTGGTCATTGCAAAAATGGGTTCCAAGATCGCTTATGATCGCACGAGGGGTTCCAAATCGAGAAAACAAATTCTTCAAAAACTTGACTACCACACGAGCATCATTCGTGGGCAAAGCCTTAGCTTCCACCCACTTGGATAGGTAGTCAATGGCGACAAGGATGTACTTATTACAACGAGATGATGCGAACGGCCCCATAAACTCAATTACCCAAACGTCAAAGATCTCACACACTTGATTGATGTTTTGTGGCATTTCATCGTTTTGTGAGGCTTTGCCTTGACGTTGGCATGAGTCATATGACTTGACAAGTGCATGTGCATCTCGGTAAATAGTAGGCCAAAAGAAGCCGACATCAAAGACCTTCTTCGCCGTGAGATTAACACCATGGTGACCACCCGTTGGTCCCTCGTGACAAGCTCTAAGGATATTAGAAGCCTCGGTGCCAAAAACACAACGTCGAATAATTTGATCCGCACAAGTCCGAAATAGGTAAGGGTCGTTCCAAAAGTAGAACTTGACGTCACGAAAGAATTTTCGTTTTTGTTGAGTCGTCATACCCTTAATGATGATGTTGCCCGCATGGTAATTTGCGATGTCCACAAACCATGGGGTGGATGAGTCAAGCTTAGAATTCACTACACCAAGTGTCTCGAGAGGAAATGTTTCGGTGATTTCCTTTTTCTCGTACACACTTTGGTGAGGATCTTCCAAGCGGGAAAGATGATCGGCCGTTAGATTCTCGGCTCCTTTTTTGTAAAGGATTTCAACATCAAATTCTTGTAGGAGGAGAATCCAACGAAGAAATCTCGGCTTTGCATCTTGTTTAGCCATGAGATACTTGATTGCCGAGTGATCCGTATACACTATGCATTGGGTCAAGACGAGGTAAGGTCGGAATTTCTCAAATGCATACACCACGGCAAGGAATTCCTTTTCCATTGTAGTGTATTTAAGTTGAGCCTCGTTCATCGTCTTGCTAGCATAATGAATAGGCAAGAAGTGCTTTTCATGACGTTGCCCTAAAACGGCCCCTATGGCGTAATCACTTGCGTCACACATGAGCTCAAAGGGGAGGTTCCAATTAGGAGCAACAAGAATGGGAGCTTCGGTAACTTTCCTCTTAAGGATTTCAAAGGCTCGTACACAATCTTCGTTAAAGACAAAAGGAGCATCTTTTTCGAGGAGATGTGTAATAGGTCGAGAAATCTTTGAAAAATCCTTGATGAATCGACGATAAAAGCCCGTGTGGCCTAGGAGACTCCTAACTCCCTTAACGGTTTTGGGATGAGGTAATTTGGCGATGACGTCTACCTTAGCTTTGTCTACCTCAATCCTCGCTTTCGAGACCTTATGCCCTAAGACGATTCCTTCCTTAACCATAAAATGATATTTTTCCCAATTGAGCATAAGGTTGGTTTCCTCGCAACGTTTTAACATTCTCTCAACATTCGACAAACAAGAAGTGAAAGAACAACCAAACACGGAAAAATCATCCATAAAGACTTCCATCGTCTTCTCGATCATGTCATGAAAATTAGCCATCATACACCGTTGAAAAGTTCCCGGTGCATTACAAAGTCCGAATGGCATTCTAGGATAGGTAAATGTTCCATATGGACACATAAACGTAGTTTTCTCTTGATCACGAGGATCGATGGGAATTCAGAAGTAACCGGAAAAACCATCTAAAAAGCAATTGAAATCGTTTCCCGCAAGACGCTCCAACATTTGGTCCATGAAGGGCAAGGGAAAATGGTCTTTACGAGTGGCGTCATTCAACTTACGATAGTCGATACACACCCTCCAACCGGTCACGAGTCGAGTTGGAATTAACTCGTTGTCATCGTTAGGCACAACGGTCATTCCTCCCTTCTTAGGGACACAATGAATGGGACTCACCCAAGGGCTATCAGAAATAGGGTAAATCATTCCCGCGTCAAGGAGATTAAGGACTTCCTTTTTGATGACGTTGTGAATTTTGGGGTTCACCCTTCTTTGAAATTGGATTGTGGGTTTTTAGTCCTCCTCCATTAAGATTTTGTGGGTACAAAATTTAGGATCGATCCCCTTAATGTCGGATAATTTCCATGCAATTACCCCTTTGTGGTCCTTTAGAACATCGATAAGTGCGGTTTTTTCATCATTCGAAAGATCCTTCGCAATAATAACCGGCAACTTATCGTCTCCTTCCAAGAATACGCATTCAAGATGAGGAGGTAAATCTTTCAACTCGAGGATTGGTGGTTCCTCAATTGAAGATTTGGGTTCAATACTCATAACCTCCTCGGGCGGAGGAAATGGGAAATCGTTAAGAAAATCCTTGATAATCGAGAAGTCCTCATCGTTGTCGAGGTCTCGTTACAAGTAGGAGGAACATCAAATTCTTCCAATGTAAAACCACCACCTTCAAATGGAGTGAAGGATGGTGTCGAATTATCAAGAATAGGATCGAGCATAGTGGGATTGCCACTATTTTCATCGTCACCAAAACCTAAAAATTCTTGTGAAAATTCCTCGCAAACGACATCGATCATATCAACGAGGTTTATAGTCGCGACAGAATAAACATGAGAGATTTGAGAGTTTTGTGTTGTGTTTATAACAAGTTCCTTGTCGTTGAAACGTAAGGTGAATTTTCTAGCATGCACATCAATCAACGCCATTGACGTATCCAAAAACGAACGACCTAAAATAAGAGGAACTTGAGGATCCGTGGGAATATCGACAACGATAAAGTCTACAGGATAATAGAACTTTCCCACTTTTACAAAAACGTCTTCAGCCAATCCACATGCGAGAATAGTGGAATGATCGGCCAATTCGGTAGACATTAGTGAAGGAGTAAGATTAGGAAGATTGAGCGACTTGAAGATTGCAAGAGGCATCAAGTTAATACTAGCACCAAGATCGGCAAACGCGTAGCATTCTTCCATATCTTGAATTGCACATGGAATCAAGAATTTACCGGGATCGCCGACTTTTTGAGGTATGCGGTTAAGATAAACTGATGAACAACTAGACAATTGTTGCAATTTCTCCTTGTTGTTCAACATACTCTTAAAGTTAGAGGCAAATTGAGGCATCATGACCAAAGCGTCGGTAAAACTTATATTGAAATGCAAATCACGAAACATTTTCATAAAAAGCTCGAATTGGTAGTTGTCACGCTCTTTTCGTTTCTCCTTACAAAGTCTCGATGGGTAAGGCAAAGGTGGTGTGGGTTGAGGCATAGGCATAGCCTTTGGAATCTCGGGTTCCAATGATGGTAATGGGTCAACCGTAGGTGTGGTTTGAGTGGTACTTCGTGGGATTGGGACATGCTCCTTTTCGACCACCACCTCAGATTATTCCTCAATTTCCTCTACCGTTGGAGTAATTGGTTGAGGAGTCGGTTCCTTAAGTGTCTTACCACTACGTGTGGTAATCACTTTCATCTCTCCCTTAGGGTTCAATATGGTGTTACTAGGAAGACTACTCGAAGACGGTTTACACATTATAGCCCCAAACATGGATGAAATTTTATCCTCAAACATAGATTGCCTCTTATCAGCCTTAAGCATCTCTTGTTTTATCTCATGTTGCCCTTGTTCCATATTTTGTTGGTTTTGTTGTAACCTATTCACATTACCCTCCATTTTGTTGGTATGAATCTTAAGTTCATTTGCTAACTCGTTTTTCAACTCCTTTTTCAGGTCATTCTTAAACTCGGATCTTAGGCTAATCTGATATGAGTGATTTTACTCATATCATTTATATCTAAAAACAAACAATAAATGCATATAATCAATGAAAAATGCCTTGTATATGTTTGTTTGTTTTTTTCGTGTGTGTAGGTACCAAGTTCACGAAAACCGGCGAAACCGACACGAGTTTGAAGAAAAAGATCGAGGAATCCAAAAACAAGTCCGTTTTTAGTGGATCTAATCTTAAATGAAGTTATTTCGGCTTGTGGGTCCCACATTCGGATTAATGGGCTCAAAAGCCCATTTATGAAATAAGGTATCTACTTTTCACCCTAAGCCCAAAAATATAAGCCCAATTCGTATAAATATTGCACACATTCGAATTAATGGGTTTCAAGTCCAATTTAGATGATGTTTATGAAACGAATTTTGTCTTGGGCCTTATAAACCCATTAGGTTTATTTTCACTCAAAACCGGCTTAAAGAAAAAATATTATAATACATCATTCACTTTATATGAACATTACTCACAACCACACGTTTATTAAACCTTCGATACTTTCTATGTCATATCTCACCTTCTTCCCCATAACCCAAATAACTAGAGAAAACTATTCATCTAACCCTAAATCAATAAATATTGGGGCTTTTTCAAGCAAGTGATTCACACGCCTGGGAAATAAATTCCCAAGTTTTAAGGAAGAGAAGATATTGCTGCGAAGATCCACGTGGCATTGAGGCGTGTCACATCTTGCCTGTGATTGGCTTAACCACCTCACCCCTCAATCATCCTCTAATAATTAGAAGACATCTCAGCACTAAAGAAACATAACTAGCACACTTGGTTGCCAAGCTGGCGATTCGTGTGCTAGTTGGTGTATCCACAGCCGTAGATCAAAATTAAGGAAAGAGAAAAGAGAAATCAAGGGCCAAGGATGAAGATGCTCTTCAGTAACCTCTCAGCAAAGGGTTTGGGGTTAGCCTATAAAAACCCCCACAAAATATATTTTTATTCATTCCAGTTTTTCTTTAAAGTTATAATGTTAAAATAGATTTAGGTAAAATTGTATTTTAATTTTAAGCTTTGTAATATTTTTCTAAAATTAATGAAAAGTTTCTTTTGGATTTATTGTTCTTCGTGAGTTTCTATTGTGTCAAATTAATTTCAGTTTTAAGCTATTATCTAAATTGATATTATATGAATATTAGTTGATTAAAGTTTATTCAATAGATTTAATTAATTAATAAAAGTGAGATTGGAATAAAAAGTCTAGCCTACTGTTAGATTTTAGCAAATTGAGGATTGAATTATCTTAGTGTACTTGGTTCGAGCCATGAATTCTGGTGGTTCGATTAATGATAAATGGTGTTCGTATGGTGTTTAATGGTGGTACTGATTCGGTCTAATTAGACGGCTCAGCGCCGCTCTACTTCCTAAAGGAAATCTTCAAAAAGGTTCACTTTCATTTTATTTTTAAGTTGTTAACATTAGTTTGATTAATCTGTTAAGATGTTTTATTGAATTAAATGTTAGATGGATTAGAGTTGTATGGTATTGATTTTTGTGTTAATGTTTCTACTTGACTGAAAGTTTGAATCTGATTGTTGTTTGCTGATAAAATTTAGATATATTCTGTTTAAAGACTGTGTTGAATCTGCTTTTGACTTATGTTGCTTGTTTCAACTAACGTAAGTTTGATATGCGTTAGCTGAGATTGGAATTTTATACAAGCTTGAACTGAGTCTGCTGATAATGTATCTGCTATATAAGTTTAGAAGTTTTTGAATCTGCTAAGTTTGGTTTTATTACTGTTTTGATAGATGGTTTAAATCAACTGATTTGGATTTCTTTAGTGATGGTTATAAATGAGTTTTAACCTCTGGATTTTGAAATGGAGTATCTGTTTATCTGTGATTTTTTTGTAGTAAAGTTTTTAATAAGGGAATTTTGGAGGTTAAGATTTATATGTACTGATTTTTGTTTGCTGAGTTATTTGCTTAACATTTGTGCACATTTGATAATGTGGATGATAATTTCTATCTAAGTTGCTGTTTAAACTTTTGATCTGCTGTTAAAGTCATTCAGATTTATTTTGTTTCCTGTGTGTGTTAGATACGATAGATGATTTATCCTATTTTATCAGTTTTTAGAGCTTTATTTCCTTTTTGTAAATTGCTGAATGATTGGTATGTTCTGCTGATTTTGTTAGGTGTTTATTTGTTTTAGTTTACTAATAAATATCAGTGTCCCATACGAATTGTATGGTACGAATATTGCATTCTGTCATTCTTAAAATTAGCATTCCATAAATAATTTCACCAAAAGTCACTCTTGTGACTTGGAATATTAATTTTAATACTCAAAAAAATAAAATAAATAACCAAAATTTGTCCCTCATGGGATTCGACCCCTTGACCTCAAGGGTGAAGGCCAAACGTGTTAGCCATCTGTGCTAGCTCGTCTTTTGTATTCAATCATAGTTCACTTAATTAATAAAGTTACTTCTAATAGTGGCTGTTAGTTTTAAATGAGTTTCAATATTTACTTTTACTTTTATTTACATTGAAATAATTTTTTACTTTCTTTTATAAAGTTTTTAAATAAATAAATAATATAAAAAAAAGAAAGAGTTGTTTTATTAATTTTTTTAGTTATAAAAGTTAGTTTTTAATAGAATGGTTTTAGATTTTGTTTAGTTTAAAAAGTAATAACTAATTTCTAATTAGATTAAATAGTTTTTAATTTAGTTTAAATAAAGTTTTTTTAAAATAGTGTAAAAGTAATTTTAATTAAATAGATAAACTTTTAGTTAATTTTAAATAGAGTAAATTTTAAATAGTTTAATTGTTTTAAATTTTTTAATAATTGTTTTTTTTAATGGGGAATGATTCATGCACTTAGGATTTAATTTACTTAAAATTTGTAGGAGTAATTTTAGTTTAAAAACCAAAAAACCAATTCAAATCAATTGTCCTAATCGAAACAAAACGTCTCAAATTCACTCGATCTTCGTACAATGAACTTGGTTCATCATCGTGTTTAATTAAATCCGTCTTTGGTAATTTTAGTCTATTACTTTTTCCTAAAGGTAATTTTCTATTTTACCCTATAACGTATCTTAATTAATATACATCTCACGACACATCATCTCCCTTTGTATATTATCAAACCTAGCATCATTACCATTTGCATATTCAACAAATTCATTTGGAAGATCTTTCAAGTTTTGCAAACTCTTGTTGTTGTTTTGAAAATTATTGTTTTGATTTTTGTTTTGCACTTGATTATTAGCCCCTTGATTCCCATAGTTGTTACCCTTAAAATTATTCCTTTGATTTCTTTGATAACCAACTTGACTGTTTCGATAATTGTTAACATTTTGATTTGGTGAAAAACCCGGTGGAGTCAATTGATTAGTGCGGGTAACTTGACCGTTTTAGTTATAAGTTCTCGTGGCCGCGTAGGCACTCGAAGTTTTACCACCGTTGGTAATGCACTCGGAGAAATCATGACCTCCACCACAATACATACAAGAAACCTCAACCGCTTTAGTCGTAGTGGGAGTGGATTGTTCACCAACTTTAAACTCAATCAAAAGTCCCTTAAGCTTATCAAAGATTTTGTTTTCCAAATTTGCCTCGATTTGGCAAGCATCGATGGTATGATACAATGAAGGCGAAACCAAAGACGAAGTCTTACGAACACTCGATGTGCTACAAGGGCTATAGACCTTAGACCTATTCTCAATAATCAACAACGCTTCCTCGACCGTTTTACACAAAAAATTACCACCCGCGGCGGCATTAAGATAATCTCTCTCATGATCGTTCAATCCATTGTAAAACGTGTCAATTTGATGCAAGTCGGAAAAATCGTGATGAGGGGACGCTCATGTAACATTTCCTTAAACCGATTCCAAGCTGTAGAAAAACTCTCATTAAACTCTTGTGAAAATTTTGAAATCTCATTTTTCAAATGCGTAGTCTTAGAGGGCGGGAAAAATTGGTTCACGAACTTTGAAACGAGATCCTTCCACGTAAATATAGAATTGGGCGGCTCTTTCTCTAACCAAACTTTAGCGGGCCCCGCTAAGGAATACAGAAAAAGCATCATCTTAATTGAG
The DNA here is from genome assembly GCA_025667525.1 of Glebionis coronaria. NCBI lineage: Eukaryota > Viridiplantae > Streptophyta > Magnoliopsida > Asterales > Asteraceae > Glebionis > Glebionis coronaria. The sequence continues at coordinate 169,964,521 of CM046875.1, forward strand.
TCGTTAGAGACGTCCTTAAACTTGCAAGTGGCGGTAAGACGATTGAATTGGCGGATATGGTTGTGCTGGTTGTCCTTTTCATCACCACGGAATTTGTTGTTTTTGGATCATCGACAACAAACCCGTCTTAACTTCAAAATTCTCCGCAAGGATGGCGGGAATCACAATCACTTCTCCATAACCCTCGATGGGTGCTTGAAGTAACTCCATCATAGTACGATTAGCCATGGTTGCTTCTTGTTCTACGATAGGTTCGTCAATAGGAGATTCTTCACTAGAAAGGTTAGGTGTAGTTTCCTTTTGGTTTCTACGTTTACGTGCACGTCTAGCTTGGTTACAAGTTTGCATAAACGTCACGTACAACGTGGGGATGAGCAAAGAAGATTCTTTTTGGTGTTTTTAACTTTTTCCAATTTTTTTATGTTTTTGATTGTTTTTATTTTTTTTTGGATTTTTGTGATGTATTACGTAGACAAAAATCTACAAATCTCTCCTCAAATCAAATCTCTCGATTAAATAAGCCTCAAGGAATGAAACCGATCACGTGAAATGAACGCGTTCGATGACTTTAGGACGTTGGTGGAACACCAAAACGTTCAAGAGGGTTTAATCTTTTGAAACCAAGAAAATATATAGATACGTAGATAATACTTTGGTTGGCAAACCCTCGATTAGCCCTTTTTTTTATCTAAACATGCACAAGCAAGCGGAGAAACAGGCGACGCGAAGCACTTAAGAGCCTTTTTCTTTAGGGTGTACTTTATAACACCCGCCTTATACCAACCTTATAGTTTGTGTTTTTCAAAATTAAGCTTCACGAAAGTAATTATCTATTTTGCCTTTTTTCTTTGTTTGAGATTCTAATAAAATGATTGAGTGATGAAATCCCAAATCAAGGTTGTGTTTTCACACTTTTGGAGTACTTCTGAATTTATTGTTTTACGTATACAATATAGTAATAATATTCACACAAAAACGAAAAACCGATAATACGCATGATTAGAGTGCTAATCACACAAATAGTTATTGTGGCTAATATAAAAACGAAATTTGTTCAAATAAAAACACAACACGCCTCCCCGGCAGTGGCGCCAAAAATGATAGTAGTAGTATACAACCTTGTTTAGGAAAAAGAGCGTAAATGAGGGTAAGCACGACGGTTTAGGAAAACCGTGCACAAATGACCCAAAGGTGAGCTCGTTCTCAAGGAGGCTTGTGTATTGTGTTAAGAAATGATTAAATGTTTGTGATTATGATTATGAGAAAAGAAAAGAGAAAAGGATGACAGTTACGATTAAATTACACTAAGTCGAAAGTCGTGAACGTAAAACCGTAAAAAATGACGAAATTTAAAAATTATCCTAAAAATTCCTAGAAAATTGCAATAAATCCTAAAAAATGTAATTAGAGTTTACAAAAAAATCAAAAATACTCAAACCTTTAATTTAATTAAACAATAATTTTTTAAAAGCTAATTAAAGCCCAAAAAATCAATTTAATTACGAAAAGCCCAAAATGAGATTTTTCAATTTGTAAACCTCTAAAATAACTTAATTAAACTAAAAACTATTTTTGGAAAATTTAAAATTAATTAAAACTATTTAAAAATGATTAAAAACTATAAAAATATTAATCCTAAAAATTAATCAAATGACAAGAAAATTAATCTAACAATTTTAAAAATCCTAACTTAATGCTTTTAACCTAAGAAAAATGAAAAAGCTACAAAAATATTAAAAACTAATTTTAATAATAAAATAATAATAAAATAATATTAAAATTCAAAATATATAAAAAATTCTAAAAACTTACAAACTAGTTTAATTTAACCTAATTTAAACAGAAATGAACTTAAAATGACAAAATACCCTTAATGGGCCTTAAAATGGGCTAAAAGTCCAAACAGTCCACTAATTGGGCTTTTTAAGGCCCAATAAGAAAAATGTTGTTCAAATAAGCCCAAAACTTCTAGTTAAGCTTAAAATTGAATTTTAAACACAAAATTCCAAAGGCCCAAAAGCTGAAAGTGAGCTTATAACAGCTTATTTCAAAACAGCTTATCCTTAATGGGCTTTTTGGCCCATTAAGCTATAAGCTGATGCCATAAGCTGAAATTTGACACACAGCCTTCTCTTGACCTAATTAAGCTGTTTGTAAAAAGAATTTTTGAATAATCCCAAGAAATAAGCCTGAAATAAGCAAAATCTCTCTACCCAAAACGACAAAAATAGTCGTTTTCGAGTTCTAGACCAATTCAAGGGCTGATTCTTGTTGCAAAATGTTTCAAATCACTTAACTAAGATTATAAATATTTCCAAAACGCACAATGAATAAGCTGGAAAAATCAAATAAGCACTTATGTAAAAGTCAACTAAGTTGGTTTCCTAGTCAAACCTAAAAGTCAAAGTCTCAAATGCTCCAGAATAGTCAAATGGGTCAATTAAGGAAGATTGATTACAAAAACAATGTTTTTGCAAGTCTAAATAAGCAGTTATAGCTTATTTATAAGCTGTTTGAAAATTAACACTAGCAGTGGCTAGTTTTGGGTGTCAGGCAGTGGGAAAAGTTCCCACAACTTGACTTAATTGAGTTTTTGTCTTTTATGGGTTTTTGTTGGAATCAAAGAACACAAAGGCACCCTTATAACCTGTGGGTTATAAGGAGTCAATAACAACAAAGAAAACACAATAACACTTAGCCAATTGATACAGTTAAATCAAAACAGCACCAAACATTGCAAACACATGAACATAAGCAGTTTTGAACAAAATAAGCAGTTTAAGCAATATTCAACCAACCAAATTGAACCAAATGCATACAACAGCTTGAATAAATTCAAATGAACACAAAGCAACTTGTTTCATACACTGTTTTAAAGATTAGAGCAAGATTCAAGCTGATGACTGTTACTAATGAACACAAAGATGAACACAAAATCCTTTAACTGATGTACTTGACCACAAATCCAATTTCAAACCATCAAATCTCTTAAACAGGTTACACAAAGTTTGTTTAAACACTTGTTAACCCTAAACATGCATACACTCTAGCTGTTTCCAAAATTTTAGGTCAAAACAGGTAAAATCAAACAAGTTATAGCACAATGTTCAGATTTGATGTTAAAAGCATAAAACTTGCAGATAAAAGCATACAATCACTTAACAAATAGATACCAACACTTAACAACCTTATACACTAACTCAAAATCAAACAAGAACCTTAAATCAGTAGACCCAAACACCCTTTTCACTTTTTAATCCAAGATTTAACAAAGTAAATGTGTGTAAAAGGTTACACCAAGCTCAATCAAGCATCAAAACAACATAAGCATGTAGTAAGAACAAGATTTAAGCCATAAAAACACAACATACAATATCAGAATCACACAATCACTTAAGACCACTTTTCAAACAGATTTTGGAAAGAAGGCTCAAACCTTATGAATGTACATCCACACTCATGAATTTTAGAGCTTATGTGCCTAGCTTAACAAGGCACAAGATTCCAATAGGCTGCTAAGAACAACAAGGTTAGAACAAGCAGATTATATAAAGAAAAAAATGAAAAATAAAAGCTGTTTAATTCAAGCTTGTTCCCACTCCTTGAATATCCCCAAACCACAAGCTAACTACACCTTGATAAGCTCCTAATCAGGGTGCTATGACCACTTGTAATCCAAAAATTTCAAAGGTTTGAACCAAGACTTAGAAAAAGATCAGATTTTGGAAAAACTTGCAATTTCTTGCACAATCCTTAACAACATGTTTTGAAACTTCAAAATCACAAACATATAACAATAACAAGAGAATATTAAAGGTGGCACTTGGATTTTTTCAACAAATTCAAACACTATTTCATTAACTTGAATATAGGATTTACAGAAAGTTGAACAAGGAAAAACCAAGAGCAAAGATAAATGTTGTAGTCCTATGCCTTTATATAGGCTACAATGAAAGCTAAGAAGCTGAAAATAAAGTGAAAACCTTAATAGTAAACTTCCAGATTTGCCCCTTTTAGTTTGAATTTTCTTGATCATGTGAAGAACTTTTGGCTGTTTATGGAGGTGTAAAGTGGGTGGCAATTTGATCAAGGGCCTCAAATGAGCTTATGTTGTCAGCTACATTATAGATGGTTGATTCTCTGCATAGTTTGTCTTCTTCCCCAAAAAACGTGTAGCAAGGCATAACATGTGAGCTTTGGGGTGAGGTGGCAAGGGTTTTGAGGGTGGGGTTATGATTAGTGATAGGTTAATCATAAATATGGAGGGTTTTAGGGTTTAATTCCACGTAATAAGCAAAACCCTAATTATGTTCATGAGATGAATAGTTGATGTTTTAATCGAGTTTTGTTTTTGAAAATATGTTAATCGCGTTTTTTAAACTTAATTAATAAGTTTGTTAAAAAACTGGTTAAGTGGATTGTGATGTGGCATGAGGGAGGCTTGTGATTGGTTGAAAAGTGTGAGTGGGACACGTGGTGGGTTTTGGTTGGTTAAGGTCAGGTTCCTTGTCTGCCAGCTTTAGTCCCTCAATTCCTTTCTTTCTTTCATTTTAGGTTTGAACATGTATAAATCAGATTTCCTTTGAAATGGAAGTTTGGTTTTTCACACTTTTGCCACAAAAAGTTTTGCAAAGTGTTTTCAATGACTTGTTTTGCCATTTGTTGATATTTGATGGACCAAACTTGTAATGTCTTCAATATTTAAGGTCTTGACTTGTATTGTTGACTTTGTGGAGGACTAATGTTGATAAGTCTTCATAATTGAGGGACCATTCTTGCCAATTCTTCAAAGTGAAGGGTCATTTTTGCAATTTGACAAACTTTAAGGACCAAACTTGTAATTATGAATATACAAGTCTTTAAATTGTCAATTCTTCAATATTGGAGGACCCTTCTTGTACAATCTTCAATTCTTTAAGGGTTGTTCTTGGAAAATCAACTCTAGGGTCTGGTTCATTGTGCGGCCGTTTCTCATGTTCGTTTTTTCTTGTTTCTTGTGATCTTTTGTCATTTTCTCAATATCTGTACCTAAAATACACATGGAACAAACACAAGCATATATTTGGCACATTTTATGATATTTTATGCATTTTAAGCCCGTTTTGGACGATGAGACTATGTATAATTGTAGTCCCATCAGGAGCCATTGACGTCAGGGAGCTTTTAGTTTTGGCTCCGGCTACCCTTTGAGCATGTCTAATAACTTTAAATTTTGTCTAGTTATATGGGAGACATCGGCACCAAACAACTTTTAATTTGTCTCCGGACTTCCCTTTAGGCGCGTCTAACACTTACGTGTTTTGTGTTGATCGTATGGGAGACATCGATATCGAGCCGCTTTTAATTTGTCTCCGGACTACCCTTTGGGCGCGCCCACTACATACAAAACTTGTTTAAGGATATGGGAGACATCGACACCGAGCCGCTTTTGATTTGTCTCCGGACTACCCTTTGGGCGCGTCCAACAATTATGTGTGTGTGTACAATCATGTGGGAGATATCGGCACCGAGCCGCTTTTAATTTATCTCCAGACTGCCCCTTGGGCGCGTCTGACATTTCTTAATGCGTACTTACATACCTTCCGGTTAGCTAGACCGGTGTTTATAGTTACTTCGATTAATTATGTTTAACAAAAAGATTTCATTCATTGCAAATTGTTCATACATCATTTTTCAGCCTACATGAAGCATCTTTGTAATTAATCGCGTGCTATGTGCGTGGTATTTCCTTTCCATCCACGGTCTCCAATTTGTATGAACCGCTTGGATAAGCCTCTACGACTCTGTAGGGTCCTTCCCAGTTGGGACCTAGTTTCCCTACTTTTTTGGTCTACTGGACATGTTGCGGCGGTAAACGAAGTCTCCAACTTTGAAAGAGCACGGTTTAACACGCTTGTTATAGTATTGCTCGACTTTCTTTTTGTATTTTGCTTCTTGAATGGCCGCAACCTCTATTCTTTCTTGCAGCAAGTCCAAATTTAGCCGCAACTCTTCTTCATTTGCCTCTTCATTAAAGAGCAAGGTTCTGGCAGACGGGTTCCCGATTTCAGCAGGGATTACTGCCTTACTTCCGTAGGTGAGGCTAAATGGAGTTTCTCCATTGCTGGTCTTGAGCATTGTCCTGTGTGCCCATAACACATGTGGTAACTCATCGAACCATCCTGTTAACATTCTTCCCAATCGGGCTTTTAAACCATGCATCAATAATTTGTTGGCTCTTTTAACCAAGTTGTTTGCTTGTGGATGGGCCACTGCGGTGGTCATTTGCTTGACGTTCCATTTGTCACACCATTTTCCAAATGACCCATCTATCAATTGCTTTCCATTGTCATCACTATGACTCCAGGAGATCCAAATCTACAGACAATGTTTTCCAAGCGAACTTCTTGACCTCTTGCCAGTTATCTTGGCCACTGGTTTGGCTTCAATCCATTTGGTGAAGTAGTCAATGGTTACAATCACGAACTTGATATTACCAGCATTTCCGGAGATGGGTCCCAAGATATCTATTCCCCATTGGTAGAAGGGCCATGGTGATATTATCGAAGTGAGCTTCGTCTTTGGGAGCCTCGATATAGGGCCATGTATCTTGCAAGAATCACACTTAGAGATTTAATCCCATGCATCTTGATGCATTGTCGGCCAAAAGTATCCTTGACGCATTATTTTTGCCACAACCGACCTTGACCCGAAATGCATACCACAAGCACCTTCGTAAACCTCTCAGATGATGTAGTTCGCTTGGAGTGGTCCTACGCACCTTAGCATTGGTGACATATATGATTTCTTGAATAGGACTCCATTTTCAATGGTATATTGGGGTATTTTCATCCTCAGATTCCTGGCTTCGTCCGGGTTCTGCGGCCATATTCCTTCCTCCAGACATTTCTTGATCGGTGTCATCCAACAATCTCCCTCTTCTTCGACTATATCATTAACTTCCTGCACGTCAATTGATCTTACCTCGAGGGCCTCCACTAATACTTCCTTGGTGAGGTGATTGAACGCGACCGGAGTAAGCTTGCTTAACACGTCGGCCTTCTGATTCTTATTTCTAGGTATGTGCTCGATGTTAAACTCTGTGAAGGTGGTTAATCATTCTCTGACCTTTGTTAGATATTTGATCATCCGGTCATAACTTGCTTCGAATTTACCTTTGATTTGATAAGCGACTAGCTTCGAGTCTACTTTAACTTGCAGCTTTTTTACTTCCATCTTTTCGGCCAACCGAAAGCCTGCTAGCAGTGCTTCATATTCAACTTCATTTTTTGAGTAGTTAAAGTTGAAACCTAAAGGCGTATGTGAACTCAACATCTTCGGAATTGATCAGGACTAGTCCGGCACCGGCACCCTTGCTGTTTGCAGCCCCGTCTGTGTATAACGTCCATTGGGCTTCGGTTTCCTCTTCTTTAGATATTTCATGGATTATTGCGGCCACTTGATGTTCCAGCGGGGATTCGTTTAGGAAATCGGCTAAAACCTGTCCTTTGATTAAGTTCTAGGACACATAGGAGATTTCACATGTTCCTAGTTCGACTGAGTATTTTGCTAGCCTTCATGAGGCTTCGGACTTACTTAATACTTGCTTCAAAGGTTGGTCCGTTATGACGTGAATGTCATGAGCTTCAAAATATCTTCTCAACCTTCGCGATAGATGCAACAACCCTAAGACTAACTTCTCAAGAGGGGCATATCTCTTCTCAGCGTCATGAAGCGTTCGACTTACATATCTCACCGGCATTTGAATTCCATTTCGTTCAACCAAAAGCACACCGCTGACTGCCTCTTTAGATGCGGCCAAGTATACATATAGTATCTCACGCTTGACCGGAGAGGTGAGTAATGGGAGCTCTAGAATTACCTTTTTAAGTTGTTGGAAGGCCTTTTAGGCTTTTTCTGTCCAACGGAATTTCTCTTTGTTATCCTTGGTAATGTTCTTCAATGTTACAAAGAATGGCATAGATCGTTCGACTGATCGTGACAAGAATTGGTTCAATGCTACCTACTTTCCACTCAAGGATTGCATTTCCTTCCATGTTTTCAGAGATCTCATCTCGGTGATTACTTTTGTCTTCTTTGGATTGGCTCGAATTCCTTCTGAGGTTACCATGTAACCGAAGAAGTTCCCTTCTTCGACACCGAACGAGAATTTTTCGGATTCAGCTTCATGTTAATTCTTTTCAGGTTGTCGAAGGTTTCTTGGATGTCCACAAGCATTTCTTCTTCGGTCTTACTCTTGATCATGAGGTCATCTACATATGCTTCTAGGTTTACCGCAATTTGTGAGTGGAATGCTGAATCTACCAATCTTTGGTATGTAGCTGTAAAACCCGCATATAAATACCATGAACAGTACACTATGTAAAAACACGAATAAATTAAAACTTTCCATATATAATATACGACATGTTGATCCCTTTGAATGGATCTATATTCTGCTAAGAATTAGTATAATAGTTTGTAATCAAACTAGAATACTTTGAGAACTCTTACTCAACTAAATAAGTTATGCGAAATCTAACTTATAAAGCAAAGAAGAACTAAATTACTTTTAACTATTCGATTCTCTATTAATAGACTTTCAATGATGTACAATAGACTCATCATACCTATGTTTCTTTTATAGAGTAAGGAACTCTAGAAACCTTAGAATATTCTATAAAGATAAGTATATCACACACGATATCTTATCAATATTCTAAACTATTAAGTATATCACATAAGATATACTCTAACTATAACTATGACATATCTTTTATAAAGATATATTCGTCCTAATCAATATAGCAGTACTTGTACTTATACTAACAATACTTGATATGTACCGCGTTAACACTAACGATACTTGCCAACACTAACAATACTTATACTTACACTAACGGTACTTGATACTTTACAAATAATTCCCAACAATCCTCCCCTAAAAAAGACTGAGAACTTGTTTTCTTCTTGTTTCTCTTTGTACTAAATGTAAAATACATGTCTTCAGTCTTCTATTCAAAATGAATGTAGCCAAACACCTTTTGTAGATCTGCTTCTGATAAGATAATCTTCAAGTCTCATGAATATCATCTTTGTCTTCAAATTATGATTTTTTTGTGTCTTGTAAACATTCATTTTGCAGCACTTTTGTTCATCATTTAATATGTCTTCTTTCCCGTTTTGTCATAATCAAATAGGAGTCTTCTACATATAAAGCACCTATGAATCAACAATTCTGCTTGTATCTTCTTACCTGAAATAAAACAGTTAACAACAAAAACCAATCTGTATTAACATCATGATTTTTAGCAAATCATCGACTATCAACGGATTTGATTTATTCTTTACCAGTTAGCCGTACACTCTGGAATAGCCAATACTTTATTCATAAAGAATAAGGTGTACTGATAACCTTACAATTTTTGGTAAAATGTGTTGTCCCATATATTTAGATGATATAATACGAATTTAAGAAAGAAAATAGATGAAGAAGATGAATTCTAGAGAGAGAAAGTAGTGAGAGAAAGTAGAGAGAAATGGTTGGAACTATGTGAATATTAGATTGAGAGAGGTGAGAATAAAATGAACCAACACCCTTCCTAACATGCTAGGAAGGGTATTTATAGCCTTTGCTTACATGTAGCATAATGGGCTATATGATCATGGGCCAGGCTTTCCTTTTGGGCTTTGGTTACTTATGAATGAACCTTAGCTTAAAGTTAAGTCCGTTATACACAACTAATCTACTACCTATTAGAGGCAAAGGTATCATGGCTAATCTCTCTCCTCTTCACTACGCCACATCAGCGCCACGTCATACCAACTAATCTCTCTCCTCTTCTCCAAAAACACCCCCTTTATCACAACTAGTCTCTCTCCTCTTCACTTGGGTCCCACCACTCACCATTTTATTTAATTTTTCAATTTTCACACAAAATAAAAATTCATTTCATAAAATTAAAAATTACAAAATACTTAAAAATAAAATACAAATACGAGAAATAAAATTACGCTACGAAAAAAAAGACAATACGAAAAAGACAATACGAAAAAAAAATACAATACGGTCGATTATTCATGGTTGCTCTTGTGCCCAAACATGCTCAATGAGGTTCCGTTGAAGCCTTGCATGTACGTCTCTATCTCGGAGTTCTCTTTGTTTCCTGCGACGTATTTCACATCGCTCGACCCATGACCTTAACAAATGGTTCCCAGGAGTGATGTACATTTCAACTGCTTCGGAAATCGCATACCCTTGATTCTTCAAAATCATATTATGCAAAATGATGCACGTGTACATGACCCTGCGTAGCTTGTTCACAGTCCAAGCACGCGCCGGTTGAGCAATTATACGCCATCGTCCTTGTAGGACACCAAATGCCCTTTCAATATCTTTCCGGGCACTTTCCTGACGCCGTTTAAACGCAGCGATTTTGTCATCACGTGCTTGGCTGAACGACTTAACAAAACATGACCATTTAGGGTAAATACCATCTGTAAGGTAGTACCCTCTTTCGAATACCTGCCCGTTTACAAGATATGGTGCCACTGGTTCGTTGTCAGCCAAAAGGTCGTCGAACAATGGTGAATGATGCAACACAGTAATATCATTATTCGAACCTGCAACCCCGAAAAATGCATGCCAAATCCACAAATCGTATGATGCAACGGCTTCTAGAATGAGGGTTGGGTGTTTTTTATCACCTCTCCCAAATTGCCCGTGCCACGCTTTAGGACAATTAATCCATTCCCAATGCATACAATCAAGGCTACCTAGCATACCCGGTAACCCGTGAATCGTATTATGTGCGTTATATATGTTTTGAACGTCATTTGGTGTAGGCTTTCTTAAAAATTCGGGCATATACAAATCTATAACGCACATAGTAAAATAGTCTAGACAATCACGGGCACAATGTTCACCCATTTGCAAGTATTCATCTACCCCATCCGCCACCGTGGCGTTTGCCAATTGGCGAAGAGCGGATGTGCATTTCATGATGACACTCATACTTTTCATACCCGTAGCATCATATCGAATAGTAAAAAAATGAAAATGCTTGGGTAAAGGATTATTTGTTGCACAATAAGTTTCAATACCTTCTACAATTTCCAGAAACAGCTCCCGTCTCATCCGATATCGTAATCTGAATTTTTCTGCCGGGTATTTTGGATTTGGACCAAAATAATCTTCCATTAAACGTTGTTCGGCGACGTCACGTTCACGCCAAATGTATCTGCGATGTGAATGAACTTCATCTTCTTCCTCTTCGTTAATCTTCCACACCATTTCTACTTCTTCCATTTCTTCGATATCTGACTGGTACGAATCCGACGAGGTGCTCATATTCAAGTTTTTTGTGAAAGTTTAGTTGAATGTTTTTGTTGTGTGTGGTTTTTAAAGAAATTTGGGTAGTATTTATAAGAAAAAAAAGTTTTTTAAATTTTTTTTTTTTTTTTTTTAAGAAATATAGCCGTTTGAAACGGTAATATTTCAAATGGGCCCCACTTGTTTTAAACGGCGAGCAATGTCACTTTGTGACATTTAAGAACCGGCGAGGGGGGGGGGGGGGGGGGGGGCGGTGTAACGGCGAACGGCGGCGAGGGCCGGCGAGCTTGCCAGCTAGGCACGGCGAGGGTGCCTCGCCACCACACCGTTCGCTCTTATAACGTTCTAATTTACGATACATAATAAACATATGACCGAGCATTCTTGTTTGACTCAATATTTTGAGGCTAACAATCTCCCTCAATGAGAGGTCATAAACCTTGGTCATTTAGGAAATTTGTAGAGATTGCTAATCTCGCCATAAATGAGTCTTGAACGTGTAATCGTAGTCTTGTTCCTTCATGCTGTGATCTTTGAGCCTTTGTCATTGTCTTTCGACTTTGTCTTTAAGTTTGAGATCTTCAAATCATCCTTGACTTGTCTTTGCCATCTTGCGATCTTGTGTCTTCATCCACATGCTCACACTTTTAATTGTTGAATATGTCTTTAGGCATGAGAATGTGTTTTTGAATCTTTGACTTTGCTGGGTACACCGTAATGCCACCTTCTCGAGACAAAACATAGACACAGACTGAATGGCTTTGACATTCGTCCTAAATCAGTAGCGTTTTACCTTCGGTCGGTGAAGACCGTTATACGATATTAAATACCGTACCTGTGATAGGTAGATTCAATTAAGAATCTCCTTGACAGGGTTTCGCGGCTGTACTAGCCGTTCTCTTTACTCGACCGTCTCAAAGCAAGACTAATACAAAGATTTTACTAGTTGAAAAAGTTCGTTTTCTCGGTATCTTAACGAATTGACTTCCGGTTAAATGTGTGAGATTAGTTGTTCTTGGTGAATCAAATAAAAGAGGGTCGTTGTCTAAAACTAATTAAAAATAAAGACTTGAAACAAATAAGAATAAAGTAAAGACGGTAAAAAGAAATGCTGAAAGATAAAAACTTGACGGGAAATAAATGACGAGAAATTAAAAGCAATAAAGGTAAATAACTCAAACTTAAACTTAAACTAAAAGGAAAGCAAGTAAAAGTGCAAATAAAGAAAAAGGCGGGAAAAATAAAGCTTAAAAATAAAAACTGAAAAACTCATTCGGAATAAATCCTTCATCCGGAATAAACATGTTCATCTGGAATAATTGCTTATCCGGAATAAACAGCTCATCCGGAATAAGGCTTGATCCGGAATAAAAAGGGAAAAATGATTCATTCGGAATAAAGTCCTTGATCCAGAATAAAGTTTGATCCGGAATATTATTCCGGATGAAAGGCTTGATCCGGAATAACCAATATTCCGGATGAAAGAGCTTGATTCGGAATAACCAACATTCCGGATGAAGGAGCTTGATTCGGAATATTTTAGATATTCCGAATAAACAACTTTGATCCGGAATATTTGAGATATTCTGAATAAACAACTTTGATCCGGAATAAATTAATATTCCGAATGAACAACTATTCCGAATAAATGGACTTTGATCCTGAATAACTAAATATTCCGAATGAAAAGCTAAGAAAGCAGTTGATCCGGAATATCTGGGCAAGAACAGTAAGCAGGAACAGGAAAACAATAAGATGAAAACAAGGACAAATTTAACCAAAACGAACCAAAACAAACCAAAAGATTAATCTAAAACAACCACAAATGATCAACTAACAATAATCAATCAATCCAAATCATCAAAACTAACAAATAAAGCCAAATCAATCAAAACCCACTTGATCAAAACCATAAAAACTCAAGAACATGAACAATGAAGATGAAGAGAAAATCAAACAAGAAAGGTAGAAGGAGATTAACAATAAAAAATGAAGATTAACAACATTCAAAGGTAAACTTACTTGGAATTAAAAGGAATTTAAAGGTGCAATACATGAAGATTAAGGTGCAAGAAATTAAAATGCAGGGAAATGAAAATGGTGGAAGAGTGGGTTGTCAAGCCACCAACAACTCTAAACAAATGAAGGTGGTAACTATATATAGGGAGATTAGGGAGGAGCTTAGGAAGCTTCCTTCCTCTTTCTTCTTTCTCTTAATTGCACACTTAAGTCCTTGTCTTCTTAATCTTTTGTTAATCTTGGACTCCAATGACTTTGTCTTGGGATTTCTTTAAACTCGTCTTGAATTTTCTTCATAAATAAGACTCGAGTTCTTCGGCTTTTAGTAAACTTCCGTCTTTTGACTTTTTCTTCGATAAATCTTCAGAATTGGTCTTGGACTTACGTTCTTTTTGCACTCTTGACTTCTTGACTTCGTCTTTCGTCTTTTTCTTCGATAAAAGCCCGTGAAATCCCGTGTTTTCTCCACTTTTCACCTTTTCGTCCTAAATCACAACAAAAACACAAACCACGCATAATTCCGACATAAATGACATAAAATACACGTTTTGGCTCGGTTATTATTGTAATTAAGTGGTAAAAAGGATGGGTGTTTTCACACCTATCAAATCCCCTACACTTAACCATTGCAATGTCCTCATGCAATGCATTAGTTATAAAGCAAGATTACACTTTTCATCATAATCAATCCACGTTGGCCTTTATTGAAGAGATAGAAAATAACAAAACAAGTAAAGAAATCAAAAACTTACCTTAGGGTTTTGGAAATGTCGTGAATGATCATCATCCTCAAGTTTTTACTTTCTCCAAACCAAGCTTAAAAACGAGATCATTGTTATTATAAGTTAGCAAACTAACACGAACTCATGTGGGCCAATTATTCACTTAGACTCCCTTATTCCTAGGTGTATCTCTTATATTTTATTATTGTCTTGAATGATCACGAGGATGCATTTTTGACTTATTTTGATAGTTTATTAGGCTGAAAATAAAGTGAACGATTTAATCAATAGTTAGCTAAAGGACAAAATCTTTTAAAACTGCTTCTCGGGACCTCATAAAGTTCATATCTTGGCATAACTCGCTTCGCGATTCGAGACCTTTCTCGGACCGATATTTGGCAGCGTCTTCATACTTCAAACCTTGAGAGACGTTCATGAAATTATGGTCTTCTCTTCATATAGGAATTTCTTCACTTGAAGTTTTGAGAGATTCTTCATCTTTGGACCACGACTTCTTCATTTTTCTCCAATCTTTATTTTGGACTTTGATATACAACGATCCGCCTCCTTTTTTGGACTTGGATCTATTTATCCTCATACCTTGTTAGGGCCTTTTCGGATAGACTTCTCCATGACTTTTGGGGAGTTTTTGCTTTTCCTCGTGTGTCTCGATCCTTCATATTGATTTTCGATAAATGATTCTTCACATCACTTGGGATCTTTAGCAACAAAATGTAGCCCTCATGCATTGTTAGGAACTTTTTGGATTCGCCAATCTTCGCATCCCGCTTCAATAAGTTATGCCTTGGCTATGAACTCTAATCCATACCGAGAAACTTTTAAACGATCTTGGGCTAGAAGCTAAGTAACTTTTCAAATCGTACAACCTTATTTATTGTAGATAAAATTATTAGCAAGCGATGGGAGAATAGGCTTATAATTAACTCACATAAATTCACGAAAGAATACCAAACTTATAATTGACTCTATCATCTCTCGTTCTCCACAATTTAAAATCTCAAGGAATGAGACTCGTGGATGCTTAGCCTATTAAATCAAAGTTTTGGGTTTTCGAGTCGCCTATAGGATCTTGCAAATTCTTAGACTCTTTCAAGTTTTAGAAATCGCGTTTTAAAGTTCCCTTGATAAACGACTCTTTAGGATCAATTATAGGAACTTGCGAAGAGTTCTTGTTCTTAACCCGTGAGAGTTAAGACTTTCGCGTTTTATAGCTCCCTATATAAAAGCCTAGCAAAACTTGACTTAAACACGTTAAGGATACTAGCTAGAGTAAACTTATATAAGTAAACTCGGGTTGAGTCAAAAGATTCACAACGTTTGAAAATTAAAACCACTTTATTAAAGATTTATTCTAATAAGGAAAGAAAATAACTATACAAAGGTAAAATCAACTATACAACTAGGCAAAAATAGATTAAAAATTTTGAAAAATGTCAAAAAATTGATTTTCGGTTAAAATGAGGACAAATACAAGGAAAAGGCCACTTAACTTCGATAGAAGTCCCCCTACACTTAATATAAACATTGTCCTCAATGTTTAAGCATGTGGGAGTAAACTCCCCTACACTTAGGACATTGTGCACTTTGTTTAAATCTTGCTAAGGAAGAGACAACTAAAGAGATTCCTATTTTAATATTGAGAAATATAAAATAGTGAATCGAAAAGAGTTTAGGATAGAACCGGGAAGAAGGGAACACGAAATCACGGTTCGTCAAAAGTCATCAAGAGTGTGTCTTTGAGGCTCTAATCCCTGCACATGATAAGAAAGAAAACAAGAAACACCACGGGGCTCCCCCTACACTTATGGTAAAGATAGATAGACAATTGGGTTGCCTCCCAAAAAGCGCTTGTTTATATTAACCGAGTCACGAGCCTGACTCGTCCCCGAATTGAATGGTCCATGGGGAAGCCTCGAATGTGATACCGGGATCAAAGACCTTGTCCTCGTTCCCGGTTGACATCAACAAAGGAGAGGCGGGGGGATAAGTCTTGAAAGGGAGAAAGGTCCTTTCAACATACGAAAAGTATGTGAAATCAAGGTCCACGGGAGGTGGGGTGGGTAAAGTAAGCACATTGTCCTCCCCCAAAAACAATGGATGCTGAGAAAACGGCAAAGCCGGAATGTTATCAATCATAGCATAATCAATGTCACCTCCCGGGTCAAAGCACTCATCCTCCGAAATAGTGGCTAAAGGGGGGAATGAAAGGTGCTCGGGAGGGGGACTTGGGACAATACCTTGTTGCAGAAAATTATCAAAAATAACATCCCCCTCCATGTCATCGTCATCAATACCTGGAGGTATGGAGTGAATGTCGAGTTCTTCCAGCAATGGGTCATTATCTTCAACGGGAGGAATAGATGGAGGCAAAGACTCGGAGAGAGAAGGAGAAGTCAACTCTTCGATTTGAGCAATAAGAAGGTGCACTTTCCTTAATCTATCGCGAAGAAACACGTCTTCCACCTCATCCACAAGATCAAGTTCATCGGTGAACTTCTCGTAACGGAGAGAATAAATCGTCATCGGCCGCATCTCCTGGTGGAGATTGAGAAACTTCAAAAGTGAAATTCTCATAGCAGAGAGAAGAATCGTCATCACTAGGATCGATCTCTTCCGTAAGAGCAACGTCGTCCTCAGGCTCCATAGCAGTCGGTATGTCACAAACTCCTCATCAAATAAATTGTCGAGACCAAAATCACTCAGCTCACTCAAAGTATCACAATCCTTAGACACGTTTGTGATATCGAACGAAGGGATGACAATTGCACTAGGACATTGAGCAGTAAGATCATTCCAAGAAATAGTAGGCTCATCGTCATCATCATCATAGTAGTATGGATACACCGGAGGAGGAGTATAAGTCTCGATATTCGATATTTGCTCAGGCCGTTGATCCTCTTGATATTTTTCGATGATCTTGTTGCAAGCTTCTTGAACTTTTTGAAAGCGGTCAAAAAATGCGGCCATTTGCTCAGGAGGCAATGCACAATAGGGTTGATGATCGATGGGGTGTTATGGGGGCTCAAAATGTTGAAAACCTGAATTATAGCATGGTTGTGGCTCATAGTAGTTCATCGGTTGAGAAGAATTAGAAACCGGGTTTGGTTCATAATAATCCATTGGTGAAGAAAACTGAGGACACGGATTTTGCTCATAATAATTCATTGGTTGACAATAATAGGTATCGTGAGGACCCCCACAATTTTGGCAACATGGGTCGGGAGAAAAATTGGGTGCGTCATGTGGATAACTATTATCATTGTCATAATTATACCCCGGTTCTTGCCCGTGACCATACGGGTATTGAACCGGGCACGAAACATGCCAATGAGAATCGCTTCCACAATAGATGCACGGGGGAACAGGAGGAGGTGGGTTCAAAAAGGACGAATTAGTCGAGTTGCACAAAGGACAAAATCCGAATAGGAATTGTGTATTGTCGATATCGTTTCCGCACCGCTCACATGTACACCATTGACATGAGTCGTTCCCGTATAATCGTCTCCCACACCCGACGCAATGGACATAAGAATCCATAAAGAAAGATAGATAAGCAAGAAGAATATTTTTGGTGCAAAACTTTAAAAAAGAAATGCTTTTTATGATTTTTCAAATGTTTTTGGATTTTTGAAAAGTTTTTGACACGAAAAATAACTTTCACGAGTGAACGGATCCCAAAAGCCAACGCGTCTCTCACAAAAAACCGTAAATCCTCACGAAAAGAGCCGGCAGAGGCGCCATTTAATACAAAGATTTTACTAGTTGAAAAAGTTCGTTTTCTCGGTATCTTAACGAATTGATTTCCAGTTAAATGTGTGAGATTAGTTGTTCTTGGCGAATCAAATAAAAGAGGGTCGTTGTCTAAAACTAATTAAAAATAAAGACTTGAAACAAATAAGAATAAAGTAAAGACGGTAAAAAGAAATGCTGAAAGATAAAAACTTGACGGGAAATAAATGACGAGAAATTAAAAGCAATAAAGGTAAATAACTCAAACTTAAACTTAAACTAAAAGGAAAGCAAGTAAAAGTGCAAATAAAGAAAAAGGCGGGAAAAATAAAGCTTAAAAATAAAAACTGAAAAACTCATTCGGAATAAATCCTTCATCCGGAATAAACATGTTCATCCGGCATAATTGCTTATCCGGAATAAACAGCTCATCCGGAATAAGGCTTGATCCGGAATAAAAAGGGAAAAAGATTCATTCGGAATAAAGTCCTTGATCCGGAATAAAGTTTGATCCGGAATATTACTCCGGATGAAAGGCTTGATCCGGAATAACCAATATTCCGGATGAAGGAGCTTGATTCGGAATAACCAACATTCCGGATGAAGGAGCTTGATTCGGAATATTTTAGATATTCCGAATAAACAACTTTGATCCGGAATATTTGAGATATTCCGAATAAACAACTCTGATCCGGAATAAATTAATATTCCGAATGAAAAACTATTCCGAATGAAGGGACTTTGATCCGGAATAACTAAATATTCCGAATGAAAAGCTAAGAAAGCAGTTGATCCGGAATATCTGGGCAAGAACAGTAAGCAGGAACAGGAAAACAGTAAGATGAAAACAAGGACGAATTTAACCAAAACTAACCAAAACAAACCAAAAGATTAATCCAAAACAACCACAAATGATCAACTAACAATAATCAATCAATCCAAATCATCAAAACTAACAAATAAATCCAAACTAGTCAAAACCCACTTGATCAAAACCATAAAAACTCAAGAACATGAACAATGAAGATGAAGAGCAAATCAAACAAGAAAGGTAGAAGGAGATTAACAATAATAAATGAAGATTAACAACAATCAAAGGTAAACTTACTTGGAATTAAAAGGAATTTAAAGGTGCAATACATGAAGATTAAGGTGCAAGAAATTAAAATATAGGGAAATGAAAATGGTGGAAGAGTGGGTTGTTAAGCCACTATCAACTCTAAACAAATGAAGGTGGTAACTATATATAGGGAGATTAGGGAGGAGCTTAGGAAGCTTCCTCCCTCTTTCTTCTTTCTCTTAATTGCACACTTAAGTCCTTGTCTTCTTAATCTTTTGTTAATCTTGGACTCCAATGACTTTGTCTTGGGATTTCTTTAAACTCGTCTTGAACTTTCTTCATAAATAAGACTTGAGTTCTTCGGCTTTTAGTAAACTTCCATCTTTTGACTTTTTCTTCGATAAATCTTCAGAATTGGTCTTGGACTTCCGTTCTTTTTGCACTCTTGACTTCTTGACTTCGTCTTTCGTCTTTTTCTTCGATAAAAGCCCGTGAAATCCCGTGTTTTATCCACTTTTCACCTTTTCGTCCTAAATCACAACAAAAACACAAACCACACATAATTCCGACATAAATGACATAAAATACACGTTTTGGCTCGGTTATTATTGTAATTAAGTGGTAAAAAGGATGGGTGTTTTCACACCTATCAAAGACTACGAACATAAAGAGTGAATCAATTGCATAAATATCCGCTTGATTAAAGTCGTCAATTCAAATTGCCTGGAACAAGTGTGATTCATAAAGAATCTTACCATTGTTGCTTTCCAGTTGACACAAGCTTGATTCATAAGAATCTCACAAGTCACCTACCATAGCGCTGTTTGATGTTGACGCTAGAAGGATTTCCATTCGTCACTGTGAATATTAATGAATATCACTCTGGATGTTCTGGCAAGACCATAAAGATATTGCATAGAAACCTGAAACGAGTTTGAATCAATTCAGAATCAAACCACTGTTGCTTTTCAGTTTTACACATGTTCAATTCATAAAGAATCTTGCATATAACCTACCGCAGTGCTGTTTGATGTTAACACTGGAAGGATTTCCACTCATCATTGTGAATACTAAGTAGTATTACTCTGAGTGTTCTAGCAATATCACAAGGATACAGCGTAGGACTCTCTTGATCTTCATCCGTGTGTCCTAACGAGATTTGATTGATCTCTTGGCTCTAGACTCAATTTGTGCACTTTTAGTGGTCGGAGGCTGGAGTAGATGCCACCTATTCAATATCAACTATCTCGAAGTGAGAAAGTCAATAGAATTCATGTTGTTCTTCGTGAAAATAAAAGAAACTTCTTTTGAGAGAAGCCTGAGTAGCTAAGAAAGGGTTGTGCATACATCACTGAGTCCATGATGATTTGTCTTCATGATGTGTTGACGCAGTTTCTGCCTAAGTTGTATGGAGGGCTTCTTTCTTTAGACCCTTTATCCTTACATTTCTTTTTCATTCTTCAACCCCTTCAATACTTACCAAGACATCATTACTAGCACCTTGTTGTGATTGTTCCAGTGCTAGCATCAGTACTTAGTCAGCATTCAGCTACGTTCACATTCTACTCCATCTTTCCTAAGAACTTCTAATAATCTATTGGATTGTCCCTGGGAAGATCCCTCCGGTTCTGGTTGGATCGTAGGACTTAAACCTAACCACCCTTTTGACACCAATAACGTCGTGAATTAAATATGTTGTGGGTATTTGATCGTAACCATGAAAACCACTTCAAATGTCTAACAAGGTGTTTGAAAAAAACATTTCACACCTTGATAGTTTTGTCGTTTTAGAAATGCCCCCCCTTCACATGTGCATCGATAATCGAAAGTGTTTCGCACATGTAGGTAAGAGTTAAAGTGCTTGAGTCTTATATAAGATCACATTTTAATCACATTTTCTCCCCTATCTCTAATATATAAAATCTTTTGATATTAGAGATACCAAATTGGATTAAAATATATTTTGAAAAATAGTCTTGAAAATCTCCGGGAGAAAGATGTGTCAATCTTTGCATGAAGTTAAAATGCTCCCCCTCAAAAATTGATCCAATTGAATTGTCATTGTGAGTATGTGATCCACATTTCACTTTTTAAGGATGGGAGTTTGTTGAACACACAATTTTTGAAAGATTTTGAATAACCATTGAGAAATTCTTGAAAAAATTGTGTTCAACGCTTTTTGAAAAATCCTATTTCTTTTTGTCGAAGAGGTTTTTCTAAAGCATAAACTTGAGTTCATAGACTTTGTATGTCTTGACGAATCCACTCAAGTGTAAGAAGATTTCTCTTCTTTTGCTGAGGGTAAGGGCACTAAATCGTACACTCCCCCGTGAATATGAATCCGGGTTGCAATCTGAAAGTGATTACAAGCCATTGTGTTGAGCTCAAAACGTTGAATGTTTTGGAACAAGCTCAACCCAAGATAGATTGCTCTACCTGTTGTTTGGAAATATTTTCCAAAATAGACAATTTCCTTTATTAAAAGAAATGACATGTTGCAAGCTTCTTGAACTTTTTGAAAGCGGTAAAAAAATGCGACCATTTGCTCAGGAGGCAATGCACAATAGGGTTGATGATCGATGGGGTGTTGTGGGGGCTCAAAATTTTGAAAACCCGAATTATAGCATGGTTGTGGCTCATAGTAGTTAATCGGTTGAGAAGAATTAGAAACCGGGTTTGGTTCATAATAATCCATTGGTGAAGAAAACTGAGGACACGAATTTTGCTCATAATAATTCATTGGTTGACAATAATAGGTATCGTGAGGACCCCCACAATTTTGGCAACATGGGTCGGGAGAAAAATCGGGTGCGTCATGTGGATAGCTATTATCATTGTCATAATTGTACCCCGGTTCTTGCCCGTGACCATACGGGTATTGAACCGGGCACGAAACATGCCAATGAGAATTGCTTCCACAATAGATGCACGGGGGAACAGGAGGAGGTGGGTTCAAAAAGGACAAATAAGTCGAGTTGCACAAAGGACAAAATCCGAATAGGAATTGTGTATTGTCGATATCGTTTCCGCATCGCTCACATGTACACCATTGACATGAGTCGTTCCCGTATAATCGTCTCCCACACCCGACGCAATGGACATAAGAATCCATAAAGAAAGATAGATAAGCAAGAAGAATATTTTTGGTGCAAAACTTTAAAAAAGAAATGCTTTTTATGATTTTTCAAATGTTTTTGGATTTTTGAAAAGTTTTTGACACGAAAAATAACGTTCACGAGTGAACGGATCCCAAAAGCCAACGCGTCTCTCACAAAAAACCGTAAATCCTCATGAAAAGAGCCGGCAGCGGCGCCATTTAATACAAAGATTTTACTAGTTGAAAAAGTTCGTTTTCTTGGTATCTTAACGAACTGATTTCCGGTTAAATGTGTGAGATTAGTTGTTCTTGGTGAATCAAATAAAAGAGGGTCGTTGTCTAAAACTAATTAAAAATAAAGACTTGAAACAAATAAGAATAAAGTAAAGACGGTAAAAAGAAATGCTGAAAGATAAAAACTTGACGGGAAATAAATGACGAGAAATTAAAAGCAATAAAGTTAAATAACTCAAACTTAAACTTAAACTAAAAGGAAAGCAAGTAAAAGTGCAAATAAAGAAAAAGGCGGGAAAAATAAAGCTTAAAAATAAAAACTGAAAAACTCATTCGGAATAAATCCTTCATCCGGAATAAACATGTTCATCCGGAATAATTGCTTATCCGGAATAAACAGCTCATCCGGAATAAGGCTTGATCCGAAAAAAAGGGGAAAATGATTCATTCGGAATAAAGTCCTTGATCCGGAATAAAGTTTGATCCGGAATATTTTTCCGGATGAAAGGCTTGATCCGAAATAACCAATATTTCGGATGAAGGAGCTTGATTCGGAATAACCAACATTCCGGATGAAGGAGCTTGATTCGGAATATTTTAGATATTCTGAATAAACAACTTTGATCCGGAATATTTGAGATATTTCGAATAAACAACTCTGATCCGGAATAAATTAATATTCCGAATGAAAAACTATTCCGAATAAAGGGACTTTGATCCGGAATAACTAAATATTCCGAATGAAAAGCTAAGAAAGCAGTTGATCCGGAATATCTGGGCAAGAACAGTAAGCAGGAACAGGAAAACAGTAAGATGAAGACAAGGACGAATTTAACCAAAACTAACCAAAACAAACCAAAAGATTAATCCAAAACAACCACAAATGATCAACTAACAATAATCAATCAATCCAAATCATCAAAACTAACAAATAAATCCAAATCAATCAAAACCCACTTGATCAAAACCATAAAAACTCAAGAACATGAACAATGAAGATGAAGAGCAAATCAAACAAGAAAGGTAGAAGGAGATTAACAATAAAAAATGAAGATTAACAACAATCAAAGGTAAACTTACTTGGAATTAAAAGGAATTTAAAGGTGCAATACATGAAGATTAAGGTGCAAGAAATTAAAATGCAGGGAAATGAAAATGGTGGAAGAGTGGGTTGTCAAGCCACCAACAACTCTAAACAAATGAAGGTGGTAACTATATATAGGGAGATTAGGGAGGAGCTTAGGAAGCTTCCTCCCTCTTTCTTCTTTCTCTTAATTGCACACTTAAGTCCTTGTCTTCTTAATCTTTTGT
This sequence comes from Glebionis coronaria, assembly GCA_025667525.1. Taxonomy (NCBI): domain Eukaryota; kingdom Viridiplantae; phylum Streptophyta; class Magnoliopsida; order Asterales; family Asteraceae; genus Glebionis; species Glebionis coronaria. The sequence continues at coordinate 169,988,025 of CM046875.1, forward strand.
TAATCTTGGACTCCAATGACTTTGTCTTGGGATTTCTTTAAACTCGTCTTGAACTTTCTTCATAAATAAGACTCGAGTTCTTTGGCTTTTAGTAAACTTCCGTCTTTTGACTTTTTCTTCGATAAATCTTCAGAATTGGTCTTGGACTTCCGTTCTTTTTGCACTCTTGACTTCTTGACTTCGTATTTCGTCTTTTTTTTCGATAAAAGCCCGTGAAGTCCCGTGTTTTCTCCACTTTTCACCTTTTCGTCCTAAATCACAACAAAAACACAAACCACGCATAATTCCGATATAAATGATATAAAGTACATGTTTTGGCTCGGTTATTATTGTAATTAAGTGGTAAAAAGGATGGGTGTTTTCACACCTATCAAAGACTACGAACATAAAGAGTGAATCAATTGCATAAATATCCGCTTGATTAAAGTCGTCAATTCAAATTGCCTGAAACAAGTGTGATTCATAAAGAATCTTACCATTGTTGCTTTCCAGTTGACACAAGCTTGATTCATAAGAATCTCACAAGTCACCTACCGTAGCGCTGTTTGATGTTGACGCTAGAAGGATTTCCATTCGTCACTGCGAATATTAATGAATATCACTCTGGATGTTCTGGCAAGACCATAAAGATATTGCATAGAAACCTGAAACGAGTTTGAATCAATTCAAAATCAAACCACTGTTGCTTTTCAGTTTTACACATGTTCAATTCATAAAGAATCTTGCATATAACCTACCACAGTGCTGTTTGATGTTACACTGGAAGGATTTCCACTCATCATTGTGAATACTAATTAGTATTACTCTGAGTGTTCTAGCAATATCACAAGGATATAGCGTAGGACTCTCTTGATCTTCATCCGTGTGTCCTAACGAGATTTTATTGATCTCTTGGCTCTAGACTCAATTTGTGCACTTTTAGTGGTCGGAGGCTGGAGCAGATGCCACCTATTCAATATCAACTATCTCGAAGTGAGAAAGTCAATAGAATTCATGTTGTTCTTCGTGAAAATAAAAGAAACTTCTTTTGAGAGAAGCCTGAGTAGCTAAGAAAGGGTTGTGCATACATCACTGGGTCCATGATGATTTGTCTTCATGATGTGTTGACCCGGTTTCTGCCTAAGTTGTATGGAGGGCTTCTTTCTTTAGACCCTTTATCCTTACATTTCTTTTTCATTCTTCAAACCCTTCAATACTTACCAAGACATCATTACTAGCACCTTGTTGTGATTGTTCCAGTGCTAGCATCAGTACTTAGTCAGCATTCAACTACGTTCACATTCTACTCCATCTTTCCTAAGAACTTCTAATAATCTATTGGATTGTCCCTGGGAAGATCCCTCCGGTTCTGGTTGGATCATAGGACTTAAACCAAACCACCCTTTTGACACCAATAACGTCGTGAATTAAATATGTTGTAAGTATTTGATCGTAACCATGAAAACCACTTCAAATGTCTAACAAGGTGTTTGAAAAAAACATTTCAGAACTTGATAGTTTTGTCGTTTCAGAAATGCTCCCCCTTCACATGTGCATCGATAATCGAAAGTGTTTCGCACATGTAGGTAAGAGTTAAAGTGCTTGAGTCTTATATAAGATCACATTTTAATCACATTTTCTCCCCTATCTCTAATATATAAAATCTTTTGATATTAGAGATACCAAATTGGATTAAAATATATTTTGAAAAATAGTCTTGAAAATCTCCGGGAGAAAGATGTGTCAATATTTGCATGAAGTTAAAATGCTCCCCCTCAAAAATTGATCCAATTGAATTGTCATTGTGAGTATGTGATCCACATTTCACTTTTTGTGGATGGGAGTTTGTTGAACACACAATTTTTGAAAGATTTTGAATAACCATTGAGAAATTCTTGAAAAAATTGTGTTCAACGCTTTTTGAAAAATCCTATTTCTTTTTGTCGAAGAGGTTTTTCTAAAGCATAAACTTGAGTTCATAGACTTTGTATGTCTTGAAGAATCCACTCAAGTGTAAGAAGATTTCTCTTCTTTTGCTGAGGGTAAGGGCACTAAATCGTACACTCCCCCGTGAATATGAATCCGGGTTGCAATCTGAAAGTGATTACAAGCCATTGTGTTGAGCTCAAAACGTTGAATGTTTTGGAAAAAGCTCAACCCAAGATAGATTGCTCTACCCGTTGTTTGGAAATATTTTCCAAAATAGACAATTTCCTTTATTAAAAGAAATGACATGTTTTGAAAAATATTTACAACTTTCATTCGAGCTTTATGTACACACCCGTGTCGTTATTGAGCGACATTTCTAGGCACGCCCATATTATCGATACTAAAAGACATGTCGAGAAGAATATATTTGCATTTTGAAAGATTTTTAATTTTGTGTTTTGTTTTTATATGTTTTATATTTTTGTATTTTGCTTTTTTCAATGATATTTACAAGTAGATGTTTGATAGATAAATCAAGCAGGCACCTTTGCGAGAATCTCCAGATCCGCTGGAGTTAAACATCTCATACCAATTTTCCTAACAAGGTACTCAAACCTATCTTTCGACGTTCGTAAACAAGTCGGCTAATTGGTAATCCGTTCCAACAAAGTATAGTTCAACGATACCTTTTTCAACTTGTTCCTTAATGAAGTGATATCGGACATCAATGTGCTTCGTGCGGGAATGCTGTGCCGGATTGAAGGAGATGGCTATGGCCGACTTTCAGTCACAGTACATAGGTACTTTATCAAAGTGAAAGCCATAATCTATGAGTTGTGTTCTCATCCATAGAACTTGAGCACAACACACAGATAGAGACACATACTCCGCTTCGACTGATGAAAGTGACGTGCAATCCTGCTTCTTGGAAGACCATCCCACAAGCTTATCTTGACCTAGAAATTGTGCACCACCAAAAGTACTTTTTCGTGTATCAAGACACCCTGCATGATCAGAATATGAATAGGCCGTTAGAAAGAAACTGGTTTCCCTCGGATACCAGAGTCCCAAATGAATGGTATTCTTGAGGTACCGAAAGTTCCGTTTAACCTCCTTGAGGTGCTTTTCAGTGGGTCGAGCTTGATATCGTGCACAATAATACGTAGCATGTGAAATATCAGGTCTGCTTGCTGTCAAGTACATGAGGGAACCGATCATGGAACGATATCTCGTTTGATCTATGGCATTTCCCTCCAAGTCAGCATCTAGCGATGTGGTTGATAATGGTGTCCCAACGGGGTCACATGAAGTCATACCATGCTTTTTGATTATCTCTTGACAATACTTGGCTTGGTTTATAAAGATACCACTTGGGGATTGGTGAACTTGAATTCCAAGAAAGAATTTTAGTTCGCCCATCATAGACATTTCAAATTTGCTGTGCATTACTTTTTCAAACCATTTTGAAAGTTTTGGGTTTGTGGACTCGAAAATAATGTCATCAACATAAATCTGCACAAGAAAAATGTCATCCCCATATTTATAAGTGAACAAAGTTAGATCAATGGAACCTTTTGAGAAACCTTTGGATACCAGAAATTTTGAGAGCTCGTCGTACCACGCCCTTGGAGCTTGATTGAGTCCGTATAGTGCCTTGTGGAGATGATACACCTTGTCACGATAATGAGGATTGACGGATCCTTCCAGCTGCGTGACATAGACTTCTTCCTTCAAAGGACCGTTAAGAAACGCCGTCTTTACGTCCATTTGATAGACAGTAAATCCCTTATGTGCAGCATAAGCAAGGAAAATCCTGACCGCTTCCATACGAGCAACTGGTGCAAATGATTCGTCAAAATTAATTCCCTCTTTCTGGCCATACCCCTTAGCCACTAGCCTAGCTTTGTTCTTGATGATCGTGTTTTATTCATCCATCTTGTTTTTCTGGATCCAACGAAGATTTAAAGGAATCACATCGTATGGTCTGTCAACAAGTTCCCGGACTTTAAGTCTTTCAAATTGTTGAAGTTCATCCGTCATCGATTCAATCCAAGCATGATCAGCCATGGCTTCTTTGATGTTTTTCGGTTCAGCAGTACTCACGGCGAGTGCGAACATACAAACATCGCCATCGGTTGCTAGTTGTCGTCTTGTACGAACAGGCTGTGAAGGGTTTCCAATTACGTGAACCAAAGGATGATCTCGGGTCCAATGATGTGTTGAAGGATGTCGTTGATAAAACGTATGCATATTTGACGGATCAACATGGCGAGTAGAAGACTCTCCAATTTCGTGTACCGGTGTACCGAATGGGTTGATAAATTCGTCATCGTCAGATAATGCACCGTCTGCTTGATTTGTGTTCTCTGTAACAATGACAGTAGTTGTGGATGTTGTAGGAGCGGTTGTTGATGTGATATTCTGAGGAAGTAAATCTGCAGCAACCCGTGTTGAAGTAGATGAAGTTGTATCCATTTGTTAACGATGATCAGTATCATCATTTGTATCATGAGTGACAGCGGAAGACTTCGATACAACGTGATTCTCCCCCGTGAAATATTCATCAAACATTGGTCCATATAACATTTCCAACTCTTCAAGTGTCGTGTCCACTGTCATATCTGCTCTAGGAACATGTTCAGGAACCAGCTTTGAACTTGACGGTTCATTGCTGTGGTCTTGAGTTCCGAGTTCCGTGCGGTTGTGAACGGAAGTCGTTTGTCGTTGTGGATCGGGACTTAAAATGCTTTGTTCAAGTGCCATTTCTTGTAATTCATCAAATCTGATATGAATAGTCTCGACTATCAATTTTGTTCTCTTGTTGTATACTCTGTATCCCTTAGACTGAGTTGCATATCCCACTAAAATGCATGCATCACTTTTCTCTTTCATCTTGTCCAGATTTTCACCATCTCGAATAATGTAACACGTACATCCAAAAACATGAAGGTGTTTGTAAAACCCGCATGCTTTTACCATGAATAGTACCCTTAAGATCGTATGTACTAGATTTAAACTTTCCTAATATAGCTTGATTACGATTACGTGTTAGGATTTTACGTATTACGTACGTGTTAGAACACGATAAGTATTTACTACGCACGAGCACGTAATAATTATTTGAAAATAATTAATCACGAACATGCGATCATGAAATCATGAACGTAATTAAAACACGAACTATTATTAATTACGTATATATACTTATTACGAGCGTAATTAAATATATTAGGTCACGATATTTACGTAACGAGAACACTTAAAACGCGAACACAAATAATCACGAACGTATAACTTAACAACGAGACACGGAAAGAGGTACGGGTACCCCAAGTGGGGCCCCCCTACCCGCGGCTACAAGGGACAAATGGGCCAAGCCCATTTGTAAATTTTGTTGGGAATAAATTATGGCCAATCTACTTGAGCGCTGACAAGAGTAAAACAAGCGTTGACAGGAGTAAAACAAACGCTGATAGCTCAAGCATTGACAAGACAAAGTCAAGCGTTGATACATTGAAGACAAGCACTGATGTGAAGATATACTCTACGCGTTTATTGTATTCTAGATTACTTCTAGTAAAGATAGGAACAACAATGTATTTTCTATGTTTATCTTTACCTAGAATAGTTGATACGTAGATTATTGTACAAGGCTTCTTATGTCTATAAAAGAAGACTTTTAGGTTAATGTTCAATAATAAGTTTTCATACGTAAACTACTTTCATTGTAAGCAAGTTTGATATCATTAATCAAAGTGAAAGTTTGTTTATATCATTGTGTTCTTGTTTAAGAGTTAATTCCGCACAACACTTAGATTGTCATATACATATACAAAGGTTTATCTAAGTGTATTACTTGATCTAATCTCGTATACATAAAGCTAAATCGATCTAAGTTTGGGATCAACAAGTGGTATCAGAGCTTGTTGAGGAACTTTTGATCTTAAAGAACACAAGAACCCTAAAAATTACCAAAACCCTAATTTTCTCAAAAACCCTTACAACATCATGTCAAATCCAGAACTAACCTCCTCCTCCTCACCTTTACCAAACATCAAGATTCCCATGCTTGATGCAACCAACTTTGAATTGTGGAAATTCAACTTTGAACAATACCTGGGGATCTATGACTACACACTCTGGGAGATTATTGAATATGGAAACACATTCAATAAAGCTCAAAAGATTGCTAATGCTATTGCTGCAAGAACAGCTGTCGCTGGATGTTCTGAAGCAGATAAGAAAGAAGAGCCTGATGATGGTAGAGCTGTGTCTGCTGAAGACATAGCAAAGAAAAGGGTTGACATGAAAACCCTAAATATTTTGAAACTCTCTTTGGGACAAGAGAACCAGCATAAATACAGAGGTTATGAATCTGCTAAGGACCTTTGGGCAGCTCTTGAAGTTACATATGGTGGCAATGAAGATACTAAGGAAGAGAAGAAGAAGCAACTTATGCATGATTATGCTGTCTTCAAGGCTCAACCTAATGAAAAGCTTAGTAGTGTGAGAAGCAGATTGCTTGATATTACAAGAAAATTGTCCTTCATGGGGACACAACTTGGTGATATTGATATTAATGCCACTTTTCTTAAAAGTCTTGGTGAGGCGTGGAAAATTGAGGCAAGATCTATTCTTGCTAATAATACTCACAAAAGTTCCACGTTTGATGATATCTACAACAAACTGAGGCTGTTGGAAGATGAAACTCTTTTGGAGCATGGAAGCAAGTCCACCAACAGTATCATGGCCTTCTTTTCTCATAGTGAAGGTCAATTCAATCAGAAGGACTCCTACATGCATCCAGTTACTAGATCATCATGTGTCAGCGCTGGAACATGTCCTGCCAACGTCTCCTTTTCAGACGCTGACACATTCAAAAGTGATTCACCAAGAGTTAAACCTGCTGGTTTGGATCTGGATACTGTATGTGCTTATATTGCTTCTTTGCCCAATGGTTCAGTGATTACATATGAGGACCTTGAGCAGATCATTGATGAGCACTTGGAAGAGATGGACATTAAGTGGAACATGGCTCTTGCTAGTATAAGAGCAAATAGGTGGAACAGAAGGTTTAAGAAGAAGATGACCTTCAATGCAAAGGACACAGCTGGATTTGATAAATCCAAAGTTGAATGCTACAACTATCATCGCATGTGGCACTTCATGAGGGAATGCAGATCTCCTAGAAGATCTGATGCTGGTAAACCCTCAAGTCAAATTGTTAAAGCTCAGGATCCCAAGGCCATGGTTGCAGTTCAAGGAATTGATGGAATGGGATGGGATTGGAGCTATTTGGCTAAAGATGTAGAAGAGGATAAAGCCTTGGTTGCTGAAATTGAAGAAGAAGAGCATGTTGAATATGCTCTCATGGCACACTCCTCCTCTTCATCTGATAATGAGGTATACGATGATGCTTTTTGTAGTAAAGGTTGTAGGTTAAACACTGAGAAACTTAACAAAGAGGTGTTAAGATTATTAGATGATGTGAGTACTGAAAGATGCAAACTGTCTAATTACCAACTAGCTCTCACTCAAACTAAGAAGACAGTTTCTGAATACAAGAAAATGGAATTTGACTTAAAAGATAAAATAAATATCTTAAAACATGAGTTAAATGCTAGTATGGATATTAGAAACATCATGGAAAGGGTTAATGGTGAGTTACAGGCTAAGTTAGATGAGGCCATTAAGAATAAAGATAATGTTGGCCTTAAAATTCAAAGATTTGATAAGGCCACACAAACCCTAGGAGAATGTGTGAGTAAACAAAGGCATCCTAAGGACATGACTGGGATTGGGATGAAAGACTACTCAGTGGTTCCACCACCAGCTGGTGACTTCTATGGTGTCCAAGAAAAGGACCTATCTTGGACTGGTTTGCCAGAACTCCAAGAGGAGGAATTCATTCCTCCACCAAGAGTTGTCACCCCAGTTGAAGAGTATCAACAAAAGTTGACTAACCTGAATGAATGGAAGAAAGCTAACCCTACCTTATTTGTTAAGGGTGGCTTGCTATGTGAAAGTCCTAATGAGTCAACTCCTATTAAGGTTACCAACCCAATCACTGGTAAGGCTGTTGACCTTGGCTCAAACACTGTTAGAAAACCTAGCATTAAGTATGCAGAGATGTATAGGAATACTAGGTCACCTAAGAGCCAAGTTAGCAATGATGGAACAGGCTTCTTCTCTTCTAGACCTAGGGTTGTGTCTAGAAAAGCCTGTTACACTTGTGGTAGCTTTTCACATTTAGCATATAAGTGTGTCAACGCTCCCAAAGTCAGCACTGACAGGAACAAATTCAGCACTGACAGGAACAAAGTCAACGTTGTTAGAAAGTCAAACGTTGCCAGACCCAAACCTTGTGTGCAGCAAAGTCCACAAGTTGTTAGACCTGCCCCATTCTTCACTAGAAGGTCTAATACTCATGGACAAAGACCATTTCAAAAGACAAATACTTGGTCCAATAGGCAATGGGTTTCTGTAGCAAACCCTAGGTTTAACGCTGACAGAAACGTGACCAGACCTAAATATTTGCAACCACAGGGTAAGGGATCTAAAGCCTCTTCAAGCTTGACATGGAGACCAAAGAAAGATCAAAACCCTAATGATAATAGGATTTCAATGACCTGCGACAGGTTTAATTACATTTCAAAGGTCATTACAAAACCTATTGGGGTTAACTGGGTATTTCATTCTAAGAAGGATGAAAATGGGGTTGTTGTGAGAACTAAGTCTGTTCTTATTGAACAACCAGATGAATCCAAGTCTTCCAAGGCTTGGGTTCCCAAAGAAAACTAACTTGTTTTCTTTATGTGCAGGGCATTCAAAAACAGGTCAATGATTATGGATATTGGGATAGTGGATGCTCAAGGCACATGACAGGGAAGGAAGATTATCTGACAAACTTCACTTCCATTAAGGATGGTGATAAGGTTTACTTTGGAGGCGGATATGGTACTATCACAGGCAAAGGAACCATTCTCACCAAGAATTTGCGTTTTGAGAACGTATTTTTGGTAAAGGAACTTGATTACAATCTTTTTAGTGTATCACAAGTTTGTGATAACAAAAATAAAGTTCTGTTTACTGATACGGAATGTTTGGTGTTAAGCAAGGATTATAAGATCCCTGATGAGAAATATATTGACTATAGAACACCTAGGCATAAAGACATATACAATGTGAATCTGAATGGGATTAGAATGAATAACAATATGTCTTGTTTTTATGCTAAAGCTTCAGTAGATGAGAGTAATTTATGGCACAGGAGACTAGGGAACATAAATTTTAAGAATATAAACAGGCTTGTGAGACTTGGCTTGGTTGATGGTTTGCCTGAAAAGGCCTTCCATAATGACCACTCTTGTGTTGTATGTCTTAAAGGCAAGCAGCACAAGGTCTCATTCAAGTCCAAACAGGTGCACTCTAGTAATAGACCTCTTCACTTGCTTCATATGGACCTCTTTGGTCCAACCAATATAGAAAGTTTGAATGGTAAGTCATACTACTTTGTTATAACAGATGACTTTTCTAGGTTTACTTGGACCTTCTTTCTAGCTATGAAGAGTGATACAGCTGACACTTTAATTGATTTTATCACTCACCATTGACAAGAAATCAAGCAATGAAGTTAAAATGCTTAGGAGTGATAATGGTGGTGAATTTAGGAATAAAGTGTTAGATGATTTTTGTGCCAGGAAAGGAATTACTAGGCAATTTAGTGTTGCCAGAACCCCACAGCAAAATAGGGTTGCTGAGAGGAAAAATAGAACCCTAATTGAAGCAGCCAGAACCATGTTGGCTGATGCTCATTTTCCTATAGCCTTTTGGGCTGAGGCTGTTAATACAGCTTGCTATGTTCAAAACAGAGCATTGGTTAACAAAATTCAGAACAAAACACCTTATGAGTTACTTTGGGGAAGAAAACCTAATATTGGTTTTCTCAGACCTTTTGGTTGTCATGTAGTAGTTTTAGATACTAGTGATGCCTTAGGTAAATTTAGTGCAAAAGGTGATGAAGGCTACTTCATGGGGTATTCAGTGCAGAGCAAGGGATATAGGGTTTATCTTAAAAAGGAAAAACGTATTCTTGAAAGAGTACATGTTAGGTTTTTAGAGAGTAAACCTAGTGATCCTGAAAGTGGTCCAAATTGGTTGTTTGACTTGGAACCTTTATCTAGGACTTTAAATTATATGCCTGTCACTAATCCAGACATTGTGAAGGTAGCTTCAAATGTTGTGGAAGAACAAGTTGTTGATGTTACATGTACACAGGTTCATGAAAAGGTTGGATCACAAGCAGAAAAGTCATCTCCTATACAAGAATATGTTACAATCCCCATATGGACAGATGCTTTTGCTGCTGCTGGAAAAGATAATGGTGGTCCCCAAGTACCACCAGATGACAACATGCATGGTCCTTCAGGCGCTGACAAGACCAATTCAGACGTTGATGGCTCAGACGTTGACAACAATAGTTCAAGCGTTGTTAGCTCTCATGCTGACAAACAAGGTTCAGGCGTTGACAACACTTTTGCACATCTTTTCTCTTTGAAATCGTATATAATGCAGTTCGTTTTTTCTCAGTTCTTGCTAATGGAAAGTCCAACCAATATCGGGTTTTTAATTGTTCTTGGTTGTAAAGCTTGCTTGGATATTCTATTTGCTAATTCAATCAAAACCTTGCAAAACGGAAAAATATTACCTACTTATATGTAAAACATATTGCAAATACCACGTTTTTATTCAAGTAGAAATTCAAAATGCAAAATATGAAACTTAAAGGACTGAAATTGTAAAATCTATGAAAGATAAATGCTTGAAATGTAAACTCTAACAATTATAGGGACTAAAAGTGCAAAACAGTTAACTACAAGGATCAAAAATACAAAATTTATAACCACCTAACCAAAAGTGTAACAAACTAACAAATATCTAACTGAATTTAACAACTTTCCAAACTCCAGGGACTAAACACTTGCAAACCCTAAAAACATGAAACTTTAGCCAAATTTACACACTGTTTAAAACACTAGGGACCAAAGTGCAATTTTGAAAACTATTTAAGCAAAAACGGGCAAAGCATGGAAATAAGCTCGTTTGAGCTTATTTCTCAACCAAATTTGATGAGACAAATTGCAAAATGTTTCAAATCCAAAATAAGCTACACTTGTCAAAGGAAATTGGCTAAAAATGAGAAATAAGCAAATGAGTGCTTATCAATAAGCACAAAATAAGCTATAGCAAAATCTAATCAGTCACAACTTGATTTTTTGATTAAAACTGATTAAGCAACTGAATTAAGGAATGGGAAATCAAACTAGAACATTTTTCATCCAGAAATAAGCTCAGAATCTGAATTAAGCTAAAAATGGGCTTATGTTGACCAAGCGTTGACCAGCTTATTTTCAAAAAGCTGATTTTCTCAAAAATCATGTAACTCAATGACTTAAGAGGATTTGTGAAGAAAAATTGCCAAGTTTATGAAGAGAATAAGGAGATTCAAAATTTCAGTTTACAAGTTACAGAAACTTGCTTTAAGTCTACTTATCTGATTTTTTGCTTATATCTAAATGCTTATTGATTACTGTATAAAATCCTCTTAGATTCTGAAACTATATGATGTAAGCTAAATCTGAGAACAAATTTGGTGTAAATTCATCAAGTATGGAATGAGAACTGATCAAATCAATATGACAAGTTCTAAAACTAAATCTGAATGAAAACTGACCCAAACATTTTAAGTGCCATTTGCCTGTTTGACCAAATTTTTGACTTGTAAATGACTTAAAACAAATTATTATCACCAATGGACTACAAATGAACTCTAAAACTCCAAATCTTAATACTTGAAAAATCTTTTTATTCTAATCCCAAACACTCCTTTACTGGTTTTACAAACTTTTACAAAGGCTTTTTAAGAACTGACTTAAGCTGACTCAAATGCTTTTAACTCCAAGTTTTATACTCCAAATGGACTGGTTTAAGAGTACAAATGAACACTAAGAGCAACAATTACCAATTATGATGCTAGAACCAAATTTCAACTGAAAATAAGCTAAGACTTAGACTTAATCCAAAAACTAAGAACAAGTAACAGAATCAAACTATAAGCAACTAAAGATCAATCAATTAGCAACTCAAAACCACTTTTATCAGGCAGCCATCAAAATTACTCTAGGAAAGAAAGCATGCAGTTGACTTATTGAGAGGAATTGAAACAAGAACTTTAAAACCTATTGGAGTTATCCTTTGAGAAGAAGAGGAGCGCTGAGCTCTCTTACCCTAGTGATAACCACCACCTTATCACTAGGAAACCAGTCAATCAACAAAAACAGCTAACAAGTCAACAATCATCATCATTCTGCTTGAATTCTTCAAAAATCAAAGGAATGAACTGAAATCTTCAAACAGCTAGCAAACTTCTCCAATGTCAGTTATGATCAGTCTATGATCATAACAAACACTTAACAGCAACAACAGTATCCAATAGCAGCAAAGAATGAACAGGAATGGTAAGAACAATTTTGGCGGGAAAGCTTGAATTCAAATTTTATTCATGGGAAAACGGTTACAAAGTTGTTGGAAGCTAGTAACTAACTAACTAACTCAAGAGTTTGTCAGACTCTTGAGTAGCTAGGGTAGAAATGAAGGAAAAGGGAAAGGAAATTTAGAACTATGTGTTTTTACAAATTTAAGCTACAAGTTACAAATGAAGTCTAATCCAGCTATTTATAGACATGAAGGCAGAGTTTGTTGGGGTTGGTGACGTGTCAGAACCAATCCCAGCTTGCCACGTGTACAATTCTGCATATTTGCTTTTGCAGGTATGAACATGGATTTGGGGTTTCTTGATTGAGTGGATGTTATGTTAATTGATTGGCACCATTGAGTTTGTCTCTTCAAAACGATCAAGTTTGGTGTTGAAAACTTTCCATGAAATTGCTTGTATCTCAAACGCGATCCTGGTAAAAATTTTCCTTGAAGAAGACGCCACGTGCCATCCATTGATTGGCTAAATTTTGATCACACGGATTAAACTGTTGGGATTGGGTAATAAATGCAAGGCGGCTGAGTGGATATTTAATATTCAATCCGTGTGACTTGTTATCCCTTCTCTCATTGGTTGATTTGTTATCACATGGATCAAACATTGAATATCTTTCCAATATTGGCAGAATTGGTCCTTCAACTTGGCAGATTTTTGTTTTGAGCTAGGATCTTCATTCTTTTGACATATTTGGTCCTTCAACTTTCATTCTTTGAACAAAATGGTCCTTTGACTGAGTTGACTTGAGAGTTGACCAAGTTTGACTTGAATCTTGACTTTCACAATATTTGCACTTTAGTCCTTCAACTTTGATAACTTGTCAAGATAGGTCCTTGTACTTCAAAGTCTTGTCACTTTTGATCCTTCTTTGTCTTTTTCATCCATTTGAGCTTGATTTTTCCTTGTTTGCTTGGAAATGTATCTTTTTACCTACACAAGTGTACACAAACACAAACATACCACATAACACTGTTTTTGCCAAATAAATTGGTATTTTGCTTCATGTTTTAGGGTTATTTGTTGATAAAAGGATATGAGTTTAAGCTCATATCACTCTTCCACTTTTGAACAAGGTGAATCTTCCAATTTATATGAAGAGGTTCATCCTCATGTTGATGAAAGAGAGTCTGAAGAAGAAGATATTGGCAACATGGAGAATGAGGTTGAGGACACCAGACTTTTTGAAGGAGGAGTTCTCACTTCTACTATGAAGAATCACCCAACTTCTCAAATCATTGGTGATATTATGACTCCTGTTCAGACTAGAAGATCTCATCAAGGTCTTGGTGGGTTTATTGCCAATATTCACAAGAAGGTTGATACCCCTCTTGTGCAAGCATGTTTGTTTGCCTATTTTCTGTCACAACAGGAACCCAAGAGGATATTTGATGCTCTCAAAGAACCAAGTTGGGTGGAAGCAATGCAGGATGAGCTTCACCAATTTGCAATTCAGGATGTTTGGGAGCTGGTTGATTGTCCCAGATATGTCAGACCTATAGGGACAAGATGGGTTCTAAGAAACAAGAGAGATGAAAGAGGTATTGTGGTCAGAAACAAGGCAAGATTAGTGGCTCAGGGATATACACAAGAGGAGGGGATAGACTATGAGGAGGTCTTTGCACCAGTTGCAAGGATTGAAGCTATTAGGATCTTCTTAGCCTATGCATCCTGCATGGGCTTCACTGTCTATCAAATGGATGTCAAGAGTGCCTTCCTCTATGGAACAATTGTTGAGGAGGTATATGTGATGCAACCTCCTGGTTTTGAGGATCCAGAGAATCCAGACAAGGTGTATAGAGTCAAGAAGGCTATGTATGGACTTCATCAAGCCCCAAGAGCATGGTATGGTACTTTGTCTACTTACTTAGTGGACAATGGGATCAAAAGGGGCACCATAGATCAGACACTATTTACAAAGAAGAAAGGTAAGGATGTGTTACTTGTTCAGGTCTATGTTGATGACATCATTTTTGGGTCTACTGATCCAAAGATGAGTGAGGATTTCTCCAAGCTTATGACAGACAAATTCAAGATGAGTGCTATGGGGGAGATGAACTTCTTTCTTGGTTTACAAGTTCAGCAAAAAGAAGATGGTATCTTTATCTCCCAGGATAAATATGTGGCTGAGATCTTGAAGAAGTTTGGCTTTTCTCCACATGAAAAGAGGGCTACTACTCCTATGGATAGAGAACAACCTTGGGGAAAGATTGGAGATGGGAAAGATGTTGATGTCAGGCACTATAGATCCATGATTGGATCATTGATGTACCTTACAGCCTCCAGACCTGACATCATGTTTGCTGTGTGTGCTTGTGCATGCCATCAAGTGACTCTCAAAGAATGTCACCTTTATGCTATGAAGAGGATCTTTAGGTACCTAAGATGCTATCCTAGTCTTGGTTTGTGGTACCCAAAGGATTCACCATTGGAGCTGATTGCATATTCAGACAGTGACTATGGAGGTGATAAATTTGATAGGAAATCCACAACTGGTGAATATCAGTTTCTTGGGAGCAGATTAATATCTTGGCAATGCAAGAAACAAACAGTGGTGGCTAATTCTACAACTGAAGCTGAGTATGTGGCTGCAGCTGCTTGTTGTGGACAAGTTTTGTGGATTCAGAACCATCTGTTGGACTATGGGTATAATTTCATGCATACCAAGATATTTGTACACAATAACAACACTTTATGCATTATTAAGAATCCTGTACATCATTCTAAAACTAAACACATAGAAATTAGACACCATTTTATAAGAGATTGTTTTGAAAAAAGGTTAATACAGCCAGATAGGGTTGACATAGAAGAAAATGTGTCAGATTTACTAACTAAACCTTTTGATGCTGGGAGGTTTCAATACTTGGTAACAAGTATTGGAATGATGAATCTCACATAATATGTGTTTTGGAGTCTTTTTGTAAAAGTATGTACAGGATAATGCATTGTTATTGGTCTTTTTGAGGATTTAGATTTTCCACTATATTTTTCTAACACTGACAAAGGTTGCTTGAACGCTGATAAGTGTTTTTGTGATGTTGTCAGCAATATATTTGTTTAACGCTGACAAAGCTTCCCTCAACGCTGTCATGTGTTATCGGGGCGTTGTCAGCAACAATGTTAGTTTTGTGGTTTTCAATCTAAATGTGCAGGTGGTGTTAGCAGTATACCAATGGATACAGAGTTTCTTATGGATCATTGGAGAAGCATTTGGACATGTTTTTATTTATGGATGATGGTTGGAATTTTTAATTCCTATCTTGACATAAAATTTTATGTTCATGCATATTTTTAGCAACTTATGTATCATAGTTTAAGGGGAGGTTTTAGAAACCTTTAGGATGTTTGGGTATCCATATGATACTCTTATCACAATTCTAGATTGTGTCCACAGGTGAGTATGAGTTAGTTTTACTAAATCATGAGGCACTGTAGCATGCAAAGTTGATATACTATGCATGCTGCCAAGACATTTTTGGCCTAGAAGTGGTTGTGGTCTGTTGGGAGACTTGGGAATGATTTTGTCATGGGATTTACCTGGGAGTAACAAGGAATTTTATAAGGTAACTTAGTTGTTAAGAGTTTTGGTTAGCAAGGGACACTAGAGGACTGTTATGTCTATCTTGCATAAGCAAGTGTGCATAACTGGACAGTGCTTGCCGCCCTATAATAATTATCAGCGTTTTGGTTATCTTCTCTAGGATAAATTACTTTGTTAAGGTCATTTTTCATTTTTTAAACATTTTTATTTTTGGACGCTGACAAGTATTTTTCCAAGCGTTGTTGTGACCAATTTAGACGCTGACATGGCTATGGCAAACGTTGACAAGGATATAGCCGTTAGGCGTTGATAGGTTATTTTTGACCGTTGACACTCAATGGGTCCTACCCAGTTGTTACTTTTTGACATATTTTTAGGCCGTAATTTTGGGAGCTGATAATCTTCATTTAATGCATGAGATAAACTTATTCTTTTTCAATATTTTCATGATTACATTTTAAAAATGCTTGCCTATTTTTGGGTCAATCACATGCATTTTCTTCTCCTATAAATTTGGCTCCTGTTTTTAAACAGGGTACCTATTATTCTTGTCTAACACAATTTTATTTTATCAACTTCATCTTCATCAATCATTTTAATAGCTTTTAACAATGGCACCAAAGTTTAAACCATCAGATTTGGAATTGGGGTTCAGAAGTCAACACAACATGATCGCGTCTCTTGAAGCTGATGATGCTCTGTTTCCTCAATACACACAAATGGTGGCATATTTGAACGCATCCCCTTTTAGGTATGCTCTTTCTCATGCACCACTCATTCCTGTCACACATATTAAACAGTTTTGGAACACTGTTAGTTCCTCAACAGTTAATAGAGTGACTACATTATCTTCTATTGTTCATGGGAGAACTTGGGCGGTTACTGAAGCTTTGGTACGCCAAGCTTTGCATCTTGATGATGCTGATGGTATAACCGCCCTTCCCATTAGTGAAATAGAACAAGGACTAAGGGCTTTGGGTTATCCTTTTCCTGATGAAGGAACTTTAAATAAATATCATAAACAGGAATTTCCCCCAGCCTGGAAGTACCTCATACATGTCCTTCTACAATGTTTGAGTCCCAAATGTACTGCACACAATGAGATCAATAGATCTATTGCCAGTGCTATTGTGTGCATTGCTACTGGGCAAAAATTTAATTATTCTAAAATGATTTTTGAGGGCATGTGTAAAAATAAAGGGAACAAAATGACTTTAGCTTATCCCAGATTTTTACAAATGGTTTTTGATGTTCAAGGATACTGCACAAGGGATCATGATGATTTTTATGAGATCCCTGTGCAAAAGAAAGCAATTTTTATGAAGATGAACTCACCCCCACATCGTGACCTACCCCTAACCCCAGCTATGCTTGCTGTCATTGAAGCAGCTCAACCCCAACCAGACCCCCAACCCCAAATTGACCCAATACCGGAACCATTCCCTTCCCCACAACATATGAAAATTGACCAGGAACCCTTTGACGCTGAAACGTTAAATGTTGGCGTTGATGTGCCTATTTCAAACGTTGACACACAACCTTCACAGACCCAAACACCCCTTAACCAACCCACATCCACCCAATCCACATCTTCTTCTCCCCCAACACAATATAGGTTACAAAAACGCCAAAGGACTACTGGAGTGTTCTCCTCTAGTGGTCCTAGCCATGTAGCAGAGAGAACCACCACCACAAGTGTGGTTGGTGTTATGGATGAGGCTGGGACTATTGGTTCTGGCTTAGAAGCTGGCCAAGGTAGTCCCACCATCATTAAGACCTCATCCATGCCCAATGAATCTGACTTGGGAGGTCAAATACCCATTTTAGAAGTGGGCAGATTGGAACCAATGACCCTTATGGAATTGACGGCTGTCTGTATGAGCTTGCAAAAGCAAAATGAAGACTTGGTACAAGTTGTCAACACACAAGGCCTTAAACTCAAGCAATTGAGGGAGAGGATTGTTATTTTGGAGACTGCTAGTACAAGGAGAGGGATGGAGGAATCTTCAAAAGGGGAGGATGAACAAATAAATGTGAGTGGTAAGGGCAGCCATGATGGTCAATCTTTGGATGTTGTTGAGGCCCTAACAAGTTTGAAGAAGCAGACAGGTTTTGATACGTCTCTAGTCTCTCCTACAAACTTAAATTTTTCATTTACAGCCATGTTGGAGGAAATTGCAAAAGGCGCTGAGGCAGGAAATTTGAGCGTTGACAAGGAGAATTTGAACGCTGACATGAGTATTTTGGGCGGTGACAAAGCAGAATTGGGCGTTGACAGACCTGCAAATGAGGTTGATGTATCCCAGTCATCATCCATCATCAAGGAGGTTTCTTCACAGGTATCACCATCTACCTTACCAACAATTGATCCATTAGATAAAGGTAAGGATATTATGGTAGAAGAGGTTGTTCCAAAGAATGCAGCACAAATTGAATTTGGTAGAAGGTTGGCTGCACAAATTGTGGAACAAGAAAAAAAAAAGGTGGGTGAATCACCTTTTGTTGTCACTTCAGAAGAGAAAGAAGGAAGTGATGAAGCCAGTTCAGACTCAAGTGTTATGATCATAGAACAACCAGAAAGACTTGAGTATGGAGATGAGTTGGCCAAGGAGAAATTGAGAGAGTTGAAATTGCAGGTTGATTTTGATATGCCAGAGGTGGTTCAGATGTACCTTGCTTGGGAAGAAAAATGTATGGAGAATCCACAGTTGACCATTTCAGATCAGATATGGGGTTTGGAGATTCTTCTAAGAGTCCAAAAGGATTGCAAGGTTATTTTGAAACACAAAGCCAGCAATGTTCTCTCAAATTTGAAAAGGGATAGAAGGGAGTTGTACTGCATGTTGCTCAAGTGTCATGGAACAGGGTGGACTTATCAGAAATTGAAGGCATTGACATTTGATGAGTTGGAATGTAGAGCTTATCCCATTTGGGTTAGAGTGCAGGAAGCAAACACTCTAAGACTTCTTTCTGATGAAAGAAAAGAAGAACTTGCAGAGGAAATGGAGCTCAAGAAAGCAATGTTTGTTCCCAGACCAGTGAAAAAGGGAGTTTCTCTTGAGTTTCCCAAAGATATGGATCCATTACATCCAAGTGAAGCTGTCATAAGAAAGAGCCTCAAGCTCTCACCATTAGAAGCTTCAGATATGGTACAAGTGTTACCACTAGATTCCAGAAACCCAATTGTGAGCTATGAAGAAGATGAATGTGGGTTTTGGAAGATTGTCAGGTATGGAAAAGAGGTGCACACTTTTACCACCCTTATATCTTTGTTTGCAAGTTTTGACAGAGAAGACTTGGTAGACCTATGGAGGTTATTAGAGGCCAAGTATGAGACTGAAGCACCAACTTTAGTAAATGGAATAAAACTGTGGTCCACATTCAAGAGAATGTGTGGACCAAAAGATGAGGATCCTGCTATTTGGAAGGATCTTGAAGATGATCTCAGTGGTCTTCAATGGAGATTGTATTCAGCTGCTGGTGTTTATTATTTGAGTTCTACAAAGTTTGCTGAGTATCTACTTGTGGATGGTCAGTATTTCATGTCCAAGGATATCTTGGAGAAGATGAAGAACACTCAGCTGGAAATTGATTATTCAAGTGATGTGGCAAAAGACTTGATCAGATTTATTTATTACCAATATGAGAAGGTTTGTAAGATTCCTCCTAGTTCTTAATGTTTATTCAGAAACTTGATCACTGGAGTAGATATCAAGTTTAGGGGAGGATTGTTGGGAATAAATTATGGCCAATCTACTTGAGCGCTGACAAGAGTAAAACAAGCGTTGACAGGAGTAAAACAAACGCTGACAGCTCAAGCGTTGACAAGACAAAGTCAAGCGTTGACACATTGAAGACAAGCACTGATGTGAAGATATACTCTACGCGTTTATTGTATTCTAGATTACTTCTAGTAAAGATAGGAACAACAATGTATTTTCTATGTTTATCTTTACCTAGAATAGTTGATACGTAGATTATTATACAAGGCTTCTTATGTCTATAAAAGAAGACTTTTAGGTTAATGTTCAATAATAAGTTTTCATACGTAAGCTACTTTCATTGTAAGCAAGTTTGATATCATTAATCAAAGTGAAAGTTTGTTTATATCATTGTGTTCTTGTTTAAGTGTTAATTCCGCATAACACTTAGATTGTCATATACATATACAAAGGTTTCTCTAAGTGTATTACTTGATCTAATCTCGTATACATAAAGCTAAATCGATCTAAGTTTGGGATCAACAAATTTTACTAAAGGGGGATAATGATTTTTCACTACTCATTTTTTTTCATTTACAGAAGATTTTAGAAAAACCTAAAACCCTCCTCTCTCTTCTCTTTTGGCCGCCACCCTAAGAACACCACAAGGAGGTGTTTGTTGATCTTGGATCTTGGAATATTAGTTGGTGATCGTGTTTGTTCTTCGTCCTTTTGATCCACGAATTCGGTAAATACTTTTTAAACCTTTTCTTTTGATTTGATCTTTTAATAAATCAAGAACATGTTATGTTTTTACAAAAACCTAAATAAAATCATGGATCTAACATGAATTTGGATTCAATAAAATCAAAAGTATGGTTTTAAGGGGTGTTTGTTTTAGCCGCGGCCTACACCGAACCCAAAGGGGGTTTCGGTTTGGCCATCCGACCACCACCAAGACCATATGGTCTTGGTTGGTGGGTGTGGGTCCCATGGCAGCCCCAAGACAAGGGGTACCCCGAGTTGGTTCGGGGTACGGTGTCGATTTCATGTCCGGTTCATGGTTTTGATTCTAGATCCGGTTCATGGTATATGTTTAGTTTTTTATGTTTTATGATCTTATGTTAAAAATTAAATTAATAAAATGACATGATTAATTTAATAACATGACTTAGGTTATTTTAATTATTAATAATCATGAAATTAATTAACCTAAGTATTTTTATATTTTAGACTTATAATTAATTAATTATTTAAAAACCATGATTATAATTAATTAATTAACATGACTTAGGTTATATTATTAATAAATAATAATACATGTTTTAACCTAAGTATTTAACTTTATTTAATTAAAACATGTTATACTTTAATTAAATATTTTAACCTATAGTTTAATTTAATTACGTGAAATAATTATTAAACTATACATTATATCATATGACTTAGAAAATAATCATGAGAACACTTAGGCTTATATACTTAGCTTATTTAACCAGCTTATTTCTAATTATGGAAACTTTCTATTTTTAGAAACTTAATTAAACAAGCCAGCTAATCTATTTATGGAAATCTTCTATTTTTAGAAACTTATTTATTTCAGGCAGCTAATCTATTTATGGAAACTTATTTAATTAAGGCAACTGATCTATTTATGGAAACTTTCTATTTTTAGAAACTTATCTATTTTAAGCAGTAAATCTATTTTTGGAAACTTTCTATTTTTGGAAACTTTCTATTTTTGGTAACTTTCTATTTTTGGAAACTTTCTCTTTTTGGAAACTTTCTATTTTTGGAAACTTTCTATTTTTGGAAACTTTCTATTTTTGGAAACTTTCTATTTTTGAAAACATTCTATTTTTGGAAACTTTCTATTTTAGGAAACCTGCTATTTTTGGAAAGTTACTTATTATTACATAGTAAGTATAATAATACATGAAATACCATAAATACTTAATCAAAATTGAACAGAATATAAGATAAACACGTTTTAAGGCTTTAAAACAGTAAAACATGGTAAGAACACATAAAATAAGCTAAGACATGACATAAAACCAGCTACGTATTTAGTAAGTGATGACGTATAGTCCCCAGCCGGGTCAGGAACCCGGCCCACGGATACTACCCGTATCCGGCCCATCACAGATGGGTGGGAATAATGTTATTCAAGCTTATGGGCTTGAATGAATAGTAACCGCACACATGTGTGCTGCCCACGGCCCGGCACGGCCGACATAGGGTTAGACAGAATCATATTCTGTCTAGGAATAGGTTCACCCCAAAAGAGGAGGATATTCACTACCATAATTAGAAGATAACAATCATTCTAATTCTTATAATTATCCTTTCCTTGGGGCCAAAGTATCAATGGCAGCCCACTAAGGTCCACTGCCTATAAAAGGAACCCCCAAGGGTTCCACAAAGGTATTACGTTCTATACTTTCAACTCACATAAAACCCTAACCGATTACTTACTCTCACGCCGGAGTCTAATCGTGGGAAACACTCCCACGGTAAGCCTAACGCGTGTTGTTTAGTGTGCAGGATCTCAACCAAACGATTCACTTGGTGCAGGAGTCGGAGCCCAGCCAACCCGAATTAAGCCTAATTCGGGTCTAGCAAGGATCACCCAACTTTTGCATCAACAAGTTGGCGCCACCCGTGGGACCCATTACACTAAGCTAGAGCAAAACCTCATTCTGAATTTCCAATGACGAAGGGGCATCCGCAAGCCAACCCCAGGAACACGAATCCCGGAAATCGGAAGTCCCAAGGGGAAGGGATACTCATCCCCAATCAATCACCTAGCCGCCTTGCAGGCGGACCTCGTAACCGTGGCGGTTTTCAGCCCTTGGGAGTGACGAGCACGATCTCCATAACACCCCCACCTACTTCAACCCTGGACAACCCTGACCCAGGGAGTGCGCCCAATCCTCCTAACAAGGAGCCGTGCAGACCGTCAGCGGAGGAGGAAGTAGAAGTCCAACCACTCAGCGAGGAGGATCTCACTCGAGTTCTCACGCAGAACTTTGATAGGATCGTCCCGGGATCGCATCAAGGTTGAATCTGGGGAGGAACCTCCAATCCAGACTCAACTTTGGCGACACCGGACCAATCACCTCTTCCCAAAATCAGAAGAAAAGGAGAGCTCGGCCTCAGGAGCAGAGCATCTTTGAGGAAACCCCTCAACCCAGGAATGTGTTTGAGCGCATAGGAGATCGCCTCATACAGGAACTAATGCAGTCTCGAGAAGGAGGAGACAAGTCTGACGGTTCACCCGAGCGACCAGATCGAGAGCTGGCCAGAACCGCTCGCCGCACGAGCGTGTGGGACAGGATGAACACTGGGAAAAAGGCTCCTGGTTCGTCCCAAAAAAGTGGTCCTCACCCGAAGGATGGGGCACCACCACCGTCTCCAGACCCGTCAGGGGAAGACTCAGATGACCATCCGCCTAAGCGTCGCTGACCTAGGCGTACCCCTCCACCACCACCAAACAATGATGAGCATTATGGTGGCCCTTATTATCGAGATGTAGAAGCGGAGGATCTTTCGCGCCCATGGTGTGAACCATGGGATGACCCTAGTCTCACCCGGCCAGGGTGGATCCCAGGGAAGACCCGTTCACCCTCCACATACGGAACTATTCCGAGGACACTAAACGTCGCATGCCGGCGTGTGTCAAGACCTATGATGGGACTGGTGATCCGGATGATCACCTTAAAATATTTGATACGCAGGCTAAAATTGAGCGATGGCCCATGTCTATATGGTGCCAAATGTTCAATTCAACTCTGATCGAAAATGCCCGTGACTGGTTTGAGGGACTCCCTCCACGAAGCATTGATAGTTTCACGGAACTACGCACTGCATTCAAGAACAATTATACTCAGAGGAAGAAGTATAATAGGGATCCGGTCTCATTGGCGATTGTCAAACAACGGCCGGGGGAGTCCACAGAAGCCTTCACTGAACGCTTCAATGATGAGTGCACGCCCACAAAAACAATGCCGGAACTCCTGAAAATCTCTGACTACATGCACGCCATAACAGACAGGGAATTGATCAGGCGCCTCAATGACAAGCGTCCAGAGAGATATGATGACCTCATGGAAAGGGTCAGAAATTTCATAGAAGGAGAAACAGCTGTTGCCGCGGCTTACCCATCCAGAGGAAATGGGTACCGGTCAAACGACCAGTCTCGGAGACAGTCGGGCGGTCAAGGCAATCAGAACAATAGCAAGGGCTCAGACTATAAGAGCCAGAACAAAGGAGGACGGCCGGACGATAAGTTTACCCCCTAAAGATGTCCTACCGGGAGATCTTGCTGACGGAAGGGGCAAACTTTCCAAGGCCTCCCCCAATGACAACTCCGCCGGAACGTTGGCAAGGAAATCACTTCTGCGAGTTCCATAATGACAAGGGCCATGGTACGGAGGAGTGTATCCAGCTCAAGAAGCACATTGAGTCACTGATCAAATCAGGTAAACTCAAGCACTTAGTTAAGGATTGGAAGGATGGAAAAGACAACAAGAAGTATGATAAGAAGGATCCCCAAAAGGACAAACCTTCGACCATATACATGATCCAATCCAGACAACGCCGCACGAGGCAGAAAGTTGGCCAAAATTTTTCACGCGGCAGGGAAATCTCGTTCCCTCCCATCACAGCAAGCGATGTGATTGATGCGCCTCTCACTATTGAGATAAGCATTAGAACACACAATGTTCGTCGCATGTATGTGGATGGAGGGCCGTCAGCAGAGGTACTGTATGAACACTGTTTTGTGTAGTTATGCCCAGAAATAAGAAGCCAATTAGTACCAGCCACGGCGCCGCTCACCGGCTTTAGTGGAGACACTATCTAGCCGATAGGGCAGCTACGCCTATTTGTAACCATTGGGAATGAGGAACACCCCACTACGGCGTGGATGAACTTCATGGTGATACGCTCACATCTTCGTACAATGGGATCATAGGCAGACCAGGTATTTTGGCTATACGGGCGGTACCCTTCACGGCGCACGGAATGATCAAATTCCCTGTTGAGGGAGGAATCGTCACCATTTACAACACAATCGTACCAGCATCCGAGTGTCATACCGTGACAACACCGGCTACACCTGTTCCACCCAAGGATGGATCACCACCTCCCAATTGGAAGGTGGCAATTCGTCCCGACTATCCGGAACAGGAGATATCCATAGGAGGAGCACTCTCGGATAACGGCAAAAGGGCCATGTGCTCTCTTTTAAGTGCAAACCTAGATATATTCGCATGGGAGCCAAAGCATATGACAGGCGTCCCACGAGCGATAGCAGAACATAAGCTCCAGATCCGCCAGGGGTACCAACCCGTCAAGCAAAAGAAGCGCGGCCAGGCGCCTGAGCGCAGTCGAGTAATATTGGAGGAAGTACGGAAACTAGTGGACACAGGTATCATGCGCGAGGTATACTACCACGAGTGGTTATCCAATCCGGTCATGGTCAAAAAACATGACGGAAGTTGGCGCATGTGTGTGGATTTTACGGATCTGAACAAAGCCTGTCCACAGGATTGTTACCCATTACCGGAAATAGACTGGAAGGTGGAATACCTATGTGGATATCCCTTTAAATGCTTCTTAGACGCATATAAAGGATATCACCAGATCCAGATGGCGGAGGAAGATGCAAAAAAACGACGTTTCATACAAGCCAGGGCGTATATTGCTATACGAAAATGCCGTTTGGACTAAAGAACGCCGGTGCTACATACCAGCGGCTTGTGGACAAAGCTTTTGAATCACAGATAGGCCGCAACTTGGAAGTCTATGTGGATGACTTGGTTATAAAAAGTCATACGGAGGATGCACTTCTCCAGGATGTCCAAGAGACATTCCACACACTAAGGAGGATTAACATGAAGCTAAACCCAAAGAAATGCACGTTTGGGGCAACGGAGGGAATGTTCCTTGGATATTTTATTGATCCAAACGGCATCAAACCTTGCCCAGAGAAAACGGACGCAGTGATACAGCTTCCATCCCCTCAGACACGGAAGGAGGTGCAATCCTTAAATGGGAAACTGGACAGGCTGAATAGGTTCCTATCCAAATCCGCAGAGAAGTCATTACCCCTATTTAAGACACTCAAGAAGTGCATTAGGAAGGGAGACTTCCGGTGGACGAAGGAAGCCAAGGAAGCTTTTGGCCAACTCAAGCAGGATCTTGCATCTCTCGCTATGCTAGTAGCTCCCCGGCCAAAGGAGGAACTCATTATGTATCTCTCAGCCACTCATGGCGCAATAAGCGCAGTACTCATGACAGATAGAGATACAGTGCAAACTCCGGTCTAGTTTATAAGTAGAACATTACAAGGGCCGGAGCTGAATTACTCCTCTATGGAAAAATTGGTGTTAGCACTAGTGTTTGCTACAAAGCGGTTGCGCCGGTACTTTCAGGCGCACCTAATTGTAGTCATTACGGACCAGCCAATCAAGCAGGTTATTTCTAGACCGGATGTGGTAGAGAGGCTACAAAAATGGAGCATCTTATTGGGGGAGCACAATATATCTTATACGCCAAGGACGGCTGTGAAAGGCCAGATCTTGGCAGATTTCCTGATTGAGAAGCCAAATGAGGAAGGGCCAATTGTTAAACAAGATGAGACTCCAACAGAACCATGGGTGCTATTTACAGACGGATCTTCGTGTACAGATGGCTCCGGAGCTGGTCTCATCCTCACAAATCCGGAAGGAATGGAATTCACGTACGCCCTCCGTTTTGAGTTCACGGCCACCAACAACGAAACAGAATATGAATCATTAATTGCGGGTTTAAAAATCACCGCTAGAATGGGAGTCCGCAACCTGGAGGCCTACGTGGACTCACGGCTTGTTGCGAACCATATTCTAGGTGGATATGTGGCTAAGGAAGACAACATGGTCAGATACTTGGAAAAAGTCAAGTCACTAATCGCGGCTTTCAGCAAATTTTCCATCAAGCAGGTGCCAAGAGGCGAGAACAAGAAGGCGGACGCTCTCAGCAAGATCGCATCCACAAGCTTCGCTCACTTGTCCAAACAAGTCTTGGTGGAAATACTCAAGGAGAAATCTATAACGGAAGGGGAGGTCGCTACTATAGTTGAGGAGGATGGACCTACATGGATGACCCCGATTATCAACTATTTGACTAGTGAGACCCTTCCAGACGAGGAAAAAGCAGCACGGCGCATCAGGAGGAAGTCGTAACACTTCGAACTTCGAGAAGGCATCCTTTACAAGCGCTCTTTCTTGCAGCCGTGGCTGTGGTGTGTTGGACCACGTTAGGCCGCTTACGTAATCAGTGACATACATGAAGGGTTATGCGGCATGCACGCAGGTCCACGATCCGTGGTAGCTCGAGCCTTACGAACAGGATACTATTGGCCTACCACGCACAGGGACGCACGCGACATGATTCGCAAGTGTAGTGATTGCCAAGTGCATAGACCAGTGCCGCGATATCCGCAGCAGGAGCTTACACCTATTACATCCCCATGGCCATTCTATAAGTGGGGAATTGACATCGCAGGACCGTTTCCCATAGCTGCGGGGGGGAGTTAAGTTCTTGATCGTCGCGATGGACTACTTCACACGATGGATAGAGGCCAAGGCAGTCAAATCCATCACAGGCAAACAAGTTAAAAAGTTTGTTTGGGAGCATATTGTGTGCCGTTTTGGCCTACCAGGGGAAATCATCTCGGATAACGGAAAACAGTTCACGGATAATCCATTCAAGGACTGGTGTGCATCATTGAATATCAAGCGGCGCTTCGCATCTGTTAAGCATCCGCAGACAAATGGCCTCGTGGAACGAGCAAATAGAAGCTTGGGAAATGGCATTAAGGCGCGTCTGGATGAACGAAGCGCTAAATGGGTCGATGAGTTACCACATGTGCTATGGGCGCATAGAACTATGATCAAAACAGCCTGCGGAGATACTCCATTTGCATTGGCCTACGACACGGAAGCTGTTATACCAGCAGAGATAGGAAGGCCTACCATTCGCACGGTGGAGGTTAACGTCGTTACGTACGACGAGCAGCTGCGAATCAACCTAGATCTGTTGGAAGAAAAAAGGGAGGTAACAGCCATCAATGAGGCTAAATCCAAGGCTAAAATGAAGGCTTATTATGACACTAAGGTCAAAGGTGTTTCTTTTCGACCGGGAGATTATGTCTATCGTGCTATCGAAGCAAGTCGAGCGGAGAATACAGGAAAGCTGGGCCCTAAATGGGAAGGACCTTATGAAGTCACGGAAGCCTTGGGACGAGGTGCGTACAAGTTACGTGACATGGATGGCCGCAACCTAGAACGCACATGGAACATCTCCAATCTCAAAAGGTGCTGTCTTTGAAAGCTACGGCTTCCGCATGGGTGCTTCGCTATATATGGCTTTAATGAAGAACCATGCGGCTTATCTGTTTTTCTTCTTATGTTTTTGTTTAGGTTCCTTTTTTTGTTTTTAGGACTTATCATTCTTGTTCAAACAAAAAAATGTAAACATTCTAATAAAATGCCGTGGCGCCTAGCTAGCTCCGCGACTTGTTTCGTGCAAATCATTTTTTAGATTTTTGTCAGTCATATGATTTTTAGTTGTTATTATAATATGTCATGTTTCATTCGTATGCACTCATTCAAATTACTGTACATGTACTATACGCCTCCAGGCGGGGTAAGAGGATTAAGTGAACCTACTAATTCAACTTGCCACGTAAGAGGGATGCAACCCCAGCCGCACGGATCATGTATCCTTACTAGACACCTTACTCACAAGACGTTGTGGTAAGTTTCGTATGTCGTACTCACGCAGTGCTCCGCATAGTAAAGACGCACGTCGCATGTCTAGTAAATTATAGGCTTGTAGGTATTTTTCCTTTTGTGTAAGACGTGACATGTCATGCGGTATTGGCATACAATGTTCATACAAAATGAAGATACACAAGTTTCAAAAATAAATAACAAAATGGCCGTGGTAATCACGGACTTCCATATAAAAGGTAGTCATTTCACATATGTCTTAGCCGTGTACATGCACGGACGAATAAAATTACAAATGTTTACAGCTGATAAATTACAAGGGGGGCAGGAATTCCCCTATATCTTTCTTCCCGTCTTCAATCAGAGCACGGAGGACCTCCCCACGAGCATCCTTCCCATCCTTGGCTTTGACCGCAATCGCATCCAATGCTTCTACAAGCAGTTTCTCACCTTTCATCGTTTTAGAGGCGGAGTCATAAGTGGCCAAGGTCAAAGGGATGGGGTCCGCAGTCAGCCGGGACATTATTGCCTCGTTTGGAGCGTCTCTAAGTGTCTCAAGCTCATCCAGGAGAGGGTGTTGGATCTCCGCCAAGGCATTCATGGACGCGGTCATATTATCCGCGGCGGAGGGATTGTGGTAGGGATGCTGCATGATATCTTCATTTTTTCCTATCAGTTCTACAGCTTTGACTAAGCCCTCATGTCTACCACGGTCGATTCCATCGGATACGACCCCGACGAATGCCTGCAATAGGTGTGGGGCTTCCAAGGCCCTGCTCACAGCAAGTCGCAGTCCTTGCCCGATTATCCACCTGCGTCCAGCTATAGCGGATAGCAGGGGAGGACATAGTTTCTCAGCACAACTTATGGCCATCTTGCTTAGCTTCTCATCTGCTGAGGCAGCCTGCTCTTCCAGGATGGTCTGCGCCCGTGTCAACTCATCTTTCAGCACATCACGCTCTTGGGCGATGTTGAAGGATTTCACGGTCACGGCCTTGGTAGCAGCTTCGGCCGCAGACACCTGCATATAAAATTTTGAGTTATTACAAGGATATATACTTTTTTGGGTCAAATGATTATCTAAAGTTTGAGTATATGTGCAAAAATTTCGAGAGTATACCTTCTCATTTGCTGCGGCTACAAGGGCTTCGAGCTCGGCAATGCGCTTCTCTCGGGTGTCGGCGTGATGAGCTTGCTCTTTTACCGTCGAAACTCGGCTGTCACCATCGCTGCCTGCAAGGACGCGATGGTTTTTTTGTTCTTCACGACCATCGCCTCACGACGGGCTATCTTCTTATCTGCCCGATTCACATTTGTAAGGGCCTTGATCAAACGGCGCCTCAAAGCAGCTCCCACCGTCACTTGGTGTGTAGACGACACGTCAAATTGCTCAAGAAGGGCCTCATGATCCAACTCTTCTAAATCTTGTGCAAGGACCGGCGGGGTGATGTGCTCAATAAATTCTGAGCACTCAGATTCTGCTTCCAACCTTGTCAAGCTTGACAGGTTCCATGCTAGGCGCAGGCTTTCTTCTGGCCCCTTGGGGTGTGGTTCCTTGGCGTGTGTTGCAGCGGGGGATGGGGGTTTGTTAGTTGGTGCCGGGGATGGATTCCTCCCCACTTCTTCCTCCTGCGCTACGGCCGACGGATTAGCCATGTTATTTGACATGGCAAAATTAGTATACGCATTATATAATGACACGAATCATATTCGAAGGATACTTACGAGGTATCAATGGCAGGGTCTGGGCAGGTAGGAGCTACGGCGCTCACGGGTGTTACTCGCAAGACTGGCCCTCCCATGTTCGGGGTGGGGTCGGCCTGCGCGGTCGCAGTACCACTCCCCTCTTGGTACTGCGGATGATCCTTCCTCAGTTTCTTTGGAGGAGCATTCGCGGCTCCGGCCTCGTCCCCTATCTTCTTTGCCACCCTCCTGGTGGTCTTTCTCTTCCTAGAGGTGAGCGGGGCGGACCCGGATGCCTGAGTAGTGTCTTCATTGGGGTCATTCTCCTCTTCCTGGTTGGTGGCGCCCCCCTCCAACAGTGGTTCTTCACCATCTTCATTATGGAAATCCAATGGGGATTTCTCAATGACGGGATCTTCTTCATCCGATCTGGGTTCGGACATTTCTTCGAGCGGCATGGTGCGGTCAGCGGTCGCCTCCAGCAAGGGGAGCTCATTCTCCTTCAGTGGCCGGAACCCTTCGGGCACCTTCATGGGGTCGCCCTGGCGTATTAACCCGTGTAGATTCATTTCTGCGAACATTTATGAGTATGTGGGTTAGTAAGGTTTTACAAATATGCATGGCATTTCACATTTACAAGGAATAAAGTAAACCTACCCTCTCCCTGTTCCGTCTGGAAGCACGGATATAGGTCATCCCTCCCAAAGTAGCGGCGGCTTATTCCTACTAAGCACATGAAGTGTTCCGGCAACCCTCTATGGAATTCCGTGCGGTGGGTATCTAGTGTTTTCAAGTCTTTGCTACTATAGTCTTTGGCTTTGGGCGGATAATCTTTGGGTGCTTTGGTTTTGAGTACGAAAGGAGTAGGGAATACCTTCTCATCTACAAAGAAGTAGTGGTCGTACCAGTTCTTAAGGGAGTCTAGAGGCTTCCTATACGTCATAGGGGCGTTCCCGGGTCGTTTTTTAAACGATAGCCACCCATTCACTAGCTGGGGAAAATAAAAAGCCCTAAAAAGGTTTACGGTTGGGGTTACTCCGCAGGTATGGCATGTAATTTCAAACTGGTTGATTTTACACGCCCCTATGCAGTGAAGTTGGGTTATGTGGAAGTCATAATACAATAGTAGGTCTACTAAGAATTTGGACAGGGGGATACGGTAGTTGGCCGAGTCAAACAGGCGTGTGTACACGCCTATTTTCCCCGCCGGTGCATCCGTAATCGCTTCACCTTCACCTGGATAGGTGGGTTGTACGCTTTCGGGAATATAATACTTCGACAGGAAGTCGATGTACTTTTCCGATGACATCACGTTGAGGACATCCGTGATAAGGGGGTTGTCCTTTACCATGTTTTATAAAAAGGTTTTTAAGGGCGTGATGATCTAACCTGCGACGAAGGAAGTCCGTGGAAAAGAAGGCAAAGTTTTGGGAGTAAAAGCTTGAAAATAACAACGGCGGAAGGAAATGGGAGTTGTGTGTGTAACAAACACACATACCAACTCTTATATAGGGTTGCCTCGGTTTCCGAGGTAACGTGGATGCTCGACACGTGTAGGCCACCACGCCTATCCAACGGATAGGACTTCTAACACTTCTGCAAAATCAGAGGGGGGCCCATGGGTCACTTCTTGGCAGTTTTACGTGGCTCAATGGTGGGCATTAATGGTGCACTTTTTGCAGGCGTGCGACTGGAAAGTTGACTACCATTAATGTTCTTATTCTTGTGTCGGGATATGCGGCTCTTACGTAAGACCGCATTTAATACTACATTTAATTTGTCTCGGCCGTTACGTGCGGCTGAGGTGCTATTAAAAAAATATTCCTAAGGTAGGCCGTCACGTGCGGCCAAAACAACATTTCCAATATTTTTTATTCCCCTAGGTCTTTCTTGGTACGTCCGGAGAGCACCTTGATAGTCTAGAGGTTACGCCTACGGCTGTAACAACTAGACTGGGGGGACATGATGACGTATAGTCCCCAGCCGGGTCAGGAACCCGGCCCACGGATACTAACCGTATCCGGCCCATCACAGATGGGTGGGAATAATGTTATTCAAGCTTATGGGCTTGAATGAATAGTAACCGCACACATGTGTGCGGCCCACGGCCCGACACAGCCGACATAGGGTTAGACAGAATCATATTCTGTCTAGGAATAGGTTCACCCCAAAAGAGGAGGATATTCACTACCATAATTAGAAGATAACAATCATTCTAATTCTGATAATTATCCTTTTCTTTGGGGCCAAAGTATCAGTGGCAGCCCACTAGGGTTCCACTGCCTATAAAAGGAACCCCCAAGGGTTCCACAAAGGTATTACGTTATATACTTTCAACTCACATAAAACCCTAACCGATTACTTACTCTCACGCCGGAGTCTAATCGTGGGAAACACTCCCACGGTAAGCCTAACGCGTGTTGTTTAGTGTGCAGGATCTCAACCAAACGATTCACTTGGTGCAGGAGCCGGAGCCCAGCCAACCCGAATTAAGCCTAATTCGGGTCTAGCAAGGATCACCCAACTTTTGCATCAACAGTAAGCAGATACTTATTCATGTATGTATTTATGTAGCACTAGTGATACGGAAGTAGGATTTTCTCTCAGTTCATCTTCTTCGTTCACTGGACATAAGGTACGGATTCCCGTCCTTTCAGTATGGACATTCTTTCCTTATTAGGATTCCCCGTATGCAGCCAACTGTTTTCCCGTAGTATAAGTTACGTGTTTGATTGCTTATGTTTAGTTAAGATTACCTATAGCCATATACATGCATGACCAGTTTCACCTAGTTATGGAGGTACCATAACCATAACATTAGAGGCACTGATGTTATGACTTCACCACGGCGGAGTGATTGCTCGTGGCGTCCCTTCAGCTTTTGGCCACTTATTTATATTTATCATGTGGGGCGTATGGGTGCATCCTAGTTACATGTTTTTAGTCAGGATTTCATGGTGAATGTGGT
This sequence comes from Glebionis coronaria, assembly GCA_025667525.1. Lineage (NCBI taxonomy): Eukaryota > Viridiplantae > Streptophyta > Magnoliopsida > Asterales > Asteraceae > Glebionis > Glebionis coronaria. The sequence goes on from CM046875.1 coordinate 170,021,155, forward strand.
GTGTGCCTTGCATCCTTCACAAGGAGCTGATCCCTCCTACCCAAAAACCAGTATATTAAATTAGAGGCAACCCCTCTAATTTGCATGATGAGGTCACCCCTCCAAGTATTCATGCACGGTGGATTTTCATGACCTATATTGGCTAATGGTAAAATATGACAAACAGTTTTTATAAGATAAACATAAGACTTTCAAACTATAAAACCAGTTTTATCAAGACTTAACCAGGTTACTCGGGACTTAGTTTTCTTCCGCTGTTATATGTTATATGCTTATCCTATTCATGCTTTATTGTACATCCGTGCACTGAGCGTATTGCTCAGCCGTTTTCCTTTTCTATGTTCCCAAAACGGCAGGTACTCAGGGACGCTCGTAGACACTAAGAGTACGTGCATATGGATTGGAAGCTGTCTAGCCTTCTTTACTTTATGCATTTCCTTTCTTATGATACATTTGCTATGGACATTGTTTAGTCCTTTCCTTTACTATACTTATGTTTGTGTGTGATGAGCTTTACTTTTGGACTACCGATGTTTGATTCCGGTATTTTCCTTTTATGGTCAGGTAATGTTTAGACATTTTTTCCTTGTATGCTTTGATGACAAGCCATAATCGCATGTGACATTTCCATTATCAAAATGGGATGTTACAATTATGGTATCAGAGCCAAGGCTTCGACCTGTAGGCTCTCAAATATGACCTGTGATTAGTGGGTAGTCACTACGGTCTTCCTAGAACTGACAACTGTTTTCATGCATTCATCATTTTTAAGCATACATATACATTTTATTGTCGCAGATTTTTGACTAAGTAATGGTTGGTACAAGACTGGCCCTATTTAGTCGCATGTGTTTTATCGAAACTTTTAAATTTGGGACCGACCCATAGGCGTCCCCTCGCTATGTCTTTTGTTTTGGGTGAACTGACCAGAGGCGTTCACTCTCGAGCATACAAAAGTTTTCATAAAACTGCATCATGCATTCATACACAAAATTTTCTTGCATAAAATTTTTCTCGTGAAATTTTAGTATAAATTTTTTTCATGAATATATAAATTTTATGTTTTGATCTGTTTAATCATATGTTTTATGTTAAACTGTCAGATGGTTCTCACACACGAACAGGAGCAGCTCAATGCTGCAATTCAGGCTGCTATGCAAGCTTTGCTTCCTCAACTGAGGAATGACATCAGGGCTGAAGTTCAAGCTGCCAACAATCAACAGCATAATCAGGCACCTCCTCCTCCTCCTCCAGTGACATTAGCAGTATGGATGGAGAGATTCAACAAGCTCCGCCCTCGAGCTTTTGAGAAGACAGATAGCCCCAGGATGCTGAAAGCTGGTTGGCTCACATTGAGAAGATTTTCAATGCTATGGGCTGTGACCCCACATACAAGGCGAGGTTGGCATGCTATCGGTTCGAAGGCGATGTGCTTAACTGGTGGTTAGCATTGATGTAGTCTGAAGGTGGTGACAAGTGGGTTGCTGGTTTGACTTGGGCTCAGTTCAAGGACAGGGTGATGGAGCAGTTCTTTCCCAAGGCTGAGCAGGACAAGCTCAAGAGAGAGTACCATGGGATCCGACAGAGAGCTGGGGAGAATAGCAACGAGTTTATGCAGCGCTTTCTTCGCTTAGCTGGTTTCCTTGGTGCGGCAGCAGGTACTCCTGAAGAGCAGGCACATCACTTTAGATGGGCTCTTCGCACATCGGTCGCAAACAATCTGGTGTGTGCTACGTTCAACACGGTAGCACAAGTGGCCGATGCAGCACGTAAACTGGAGATGCTGCAGGAGAGAGATGAGTTCGGGGAAGCTGAAAGACCCGACAAGAGGTAAAACATTCGTATTCAAGCGGTGATCAATCCGTATACTTTCCATATATGTCAATTATTCATCTCTTAAACGTATCTTCCAGGCAGAAAAATGGGGACCGGTCTCAGCCGGCTACTCAGAAGCAGCCTCATCAGCCCAAGGGAAACCGTCAGACTAACGACCGTTCTGCTACGGATAGGCGTGGCGGTAATGATAATTACCGTAACAACGCTGGGCACTCCAACAGCAGCAGGTCCTAATATTTAAGCATTTCCTTATGATTTCATGTTATAACTCATATTCTGACACTTTAGCAAGACTTCTACCAGGAATCATGGAAACGGTAGGGACCAGAACCAGAGAGGTTCGCAGCCTAGCCGTCCAGCTATCACTGGTATTCCATCTTACGATTATCCGCTTTGTCCTTTGTACCCAACTATCATGTCTTATGTAAAATGTTTTATCAGGTTCTCAGCCAGCCAGAGCACCTGCTGGAGGATACACTCATCCTCTTTGCTCTACTTACCATCGTAGGCACCCAGGACCATGTCGCCGTAATACTGATGCGTGCTTCAAGTGTGGTCTTCCTGGCCATATTATGAAGGATTGTCGTAAGGGCGAGATGGAGGGTACATCGGGACATGCTGATACCAAGCCGCCTCCTACTGCCGGGCGTGTCTACACGACATCTCGAGACCAGGCCAACAAGTCTACAGGTACCATCACTAGAATCTTGTATATGTATGGTCAAGCTGCATGTGTTCTTTTCGATACGGGTGCTACTCACTCGGTTATTTCTACTGCTTATGCTAAGAACATTAGGATGCTCCCCATGCCACTAGAAAATAGGCTTACTATTTCCACGCCTTTGAGGGACTCTGTATTAATCACCCATGTATACAAGAGTCTTCCCCTAGAATTTGACGATAAGGTTCGACCCGTCGACGCACTTCCGCTGGACATTAATGACTTCGACATGATTTTGGGCATGGATTGGCTATCCAAGCATCATGCTACCATAGACTGTCATTCATATCGAGTTATCTTCGGTGATGTTAATGTACCAGAGTACATTCATTATGGGTTCATACCCGGACGGTCTGTACAAATCATATCTACCCTACAAGCGCGTGCACTACTGTCACATGGCTGCGAGGGTTATCTAGCTACGGTTCACGACATGGATGCTGAATCCCCATCAATTCAGGATCAACCTATCGTGTCGGAATTCCAAGACGTTTTTCTAGCAGAACTTCCGGGCATACCACCTGCACGAGAAGTGGAATTCAGTATCGAGCTGGTTCCAGGAGCTAAACCAATCTCCAAGGCCCCTCTCCCATAGAGCTGAAGGAGCTGAAGGATCAACTGCAAGAACTTCTTGAACGAGGTTTCATTCGACCGAGCGCATCTCCATGGGGCGCACCGGTCTTGTTTGTTAAGAAGAAGGACGACAATATGCGCCTTTGCATAGACTATCGCGAGCTCAACAAGATTACCATTCGGAATAGATATCCACTGCCACGCATTGACGATCTGTTTGACCAACTCCAAGGGGCCAAACACTTCTTCAAGATTGATCTTAGGTCAGGCTATCATCAGCTACGGGTCAAGGAGCAGGACATCGCTAAGACTGCTTTTCGTACCCGTTATGGCCACTAAGAGTTTGTAGTTATGCCATTTGGCCTGACAAATGCTCCAGCAGTGTTCATGGATTTGATGAACAGAATCTTCCATGAATTTCTGGACAAGTTCGTCATTCTTTTCATCGATGACATCCTGATTTTCTCAAAGTCCAAGGAGGAACACGAAGACCATCTTCGTACAGTACTAGAGATTCTTCGCCAGAAGCAGCTGTATGCTAAATTCTCCAAGTGTGAGTTCTGGTTAGACAAGGTGGCATTCTTGGGTCACATTGTATCAGCAGAAGGAATCACTATTGATCCAGCGAAGGTTGAGGCCATTACTAAGTGGCCAAGGCCGACATCAGCGACGGAAGTCCACAGTTTCTTAGGCTTAGCTGGCTATTACCGTAGGTTCGTGGAGAAGTTTTCCCGCCTAGCACTACCATTGACCAAACTGATGCAGAAAGGGGAGAAATTCGTCTGGACTGAAGATCGAGAGAAGAGCTTTGAAGACCTGAAGCAGAAGCTAGTATCTGCACCTATTCTTACTCTACCATCTGGTACGGGTAGATTTCAAATCTACAGCGATGCATCAGGGAAGGGACTTGGCTGTGTTCTCATGCAACATGGGAAAGTGATCGCGTACGCTTCACGACAACTTAAGCCTTATAAAGAAAATTACCCCACGCATGACCTGGAACTTGCTGCAGTCGTGTTTGCATTGAAGATATGGAGGCACTACTTATATGGAGAATCATGTGACATTTTCACGGACCACAAGAGCTTGAAGTATATCTTCACTCAGCGTGAATTGAACATGAGGCAGAGGAGATGGTTAGAGTTGTTGAAGGATTATGACATTAATCTACAGTATCATCCCGGAAAGGCAAATGTAGTAGCAGATGCTCTTAGCAGGAAGTCAGGAATGATCAACGGCATTAAAATCGAAGAGGAAATCATCAGAGACTTGGAGCGACTAGACATCGAGATCATGGTACGTGGACAGCATGGTTACTGGGCTAATCTTAGAGTAGAACCCGAGTTACTCTCTAAGATCAAGGAAGCTCAGAAGGATGACGGATAAATCTGGGCGATAGTACAGAATTTGGAGATGCAGACGGAATTCAGAGTAGATGCAGATGGTATCGTATGGCAGGGCACTAGACTTTGTGTTCCTGATGACCAAGAACTCCGGGAAGCTTTGTTAGCTGAAGCTCATAGCTCCCCATTCTCTATACATCCTGGTTCGACTAAGATGTACCATGACATCAAGCAGTACTTTTGGTGGAGTGGTATGAAACAGGATGTGGCCACTTACGTCTCCAAATGTCTTACCTGCCAGCAGGTTAAGATCGAGCATCAGCGATCTGGCGGTCTCCTTCAACCGTTAGATATTCCAGAGTGGAAGTGGGACAAAATCACCATGGATTTTGTTACTGTTCTTCCGCCTACCAAGAGGAGGCACGATGCAATCTGGGTTATCGTTGATCGGCTTACCAAATCAACTCATTTCTTACCGATTCGCAAGGAAGATTCGGTAAGTAAACTCGCAGATACGTACATAAGAGAGATCATGAGACTCCACGATGCACCATCCAGCATCGTCTCAGACAGAGATCCTCGATTCACTTCGCGCTTTTGGAAAAGTCTGCAGAAAGTTTGGGGTACACAACTTAAGCTTAGCACGGCTTTTCATCCTCAAACGGACGGACAGTCGGAGCGAACCATTCAGACATTGGAAGATATGTTGAGGTCATGTGCGTTGGAATGGACGGGTGATTGGGACGATTATATCTGTTTGGTGGAATTTGCATACAACAATAGTTGGCACGCAAGTAGCAAGTGTGCTCTATTTGAGATGTTGTATGGAAGAAAGTGTCGCGCCCCAATCTGCTAGGATCAGGTTGGCGAGCGAACACTTGAAGGACCGGAAATCATAGAGATGACCAATGAGAAGATCGCAGTAGCTAAGCAGAAAATTCAGGAAGCACGGTCACGTCAGAAGAGTTACGCCGATAAGCATCGTAGGGACATACACTTTAACGTAGGAGATCACGTCTTCCTTAAGGTTTCGCCGGCACTTGGTGTTAGACGCTTCGGGATTAAAGGGAAGCTCAGTCCTCGTTTCATCGGACCGTTTGATATCATTGAACGAGTCGGTGAAGTATCTTACCGATTGGCGTTACCTCTGCTACTTTCGCATGTGCACAATGTGTTTCATGTGTCCTTACTCAGAGGGTACCAGTATCATCCCCTTCACATGGTTCAGTATCCACTGGAACAGATACGTGAAGATCTCACTTTTATAGAAGAACCCGAACGAGTTCTTGACAGACAAGAATGAGTCATGAGAAATAAGACGATTCCATTCGTTAAAATTCTATGGAGGGATCATACCGAGCGGGAAGCCACTTGGGAAACAGAGGAGTCTATCCGGGCTTCTTACCCTCATTTCATATTTTGAATTCGGGTATGTTCTTCTTTTCCAGTTTACTTTATCTATAATTCGGGGACGAATTATTCTTTTTAGGGGGGAAGAGTTGTAAAACCCGCATGCTTTTACCATGAATAGTACCTTTAAGATCGTACGTACTAGATTTAAACTTTCCTAATATAGCATGATTACGATTACGTGTTAGGATTTTACGTATTACGTACGTGTTAGAACACGATAAGTATTTACTACGCACGAGCACGTAATAATTATTTGACAATAATTAATCACGAACATGCGATCATAAAATCATGAACGTAATTAAACACGAACTATTATTAATTACGTATATATATTTATTACGAGCGTAATTAAATATATTAGGTCACGATATTTACGTAACGAGAACACTTAAAACGCGAACACAAATAATCACGAACGTATAACTTAACAACGAGACACGGAAAAAGGTACGGGTACCCCAAGTGGGGCCCCCTACCCGCGGCTACAAGGGACAAATGGGCCAAGCCCATTTGTAAATTTTACTAAAGGGGGTTAATGATTTTTCACTACTCATTTTTTTTTCATTTACAGAAGATTTTAGAAAAACCTAAAACACTCCACTCTCTTCTCTTTTGGCCGCCACCCTAAGAACACCACAAGGAGGTGTTTGTTGATCTTGGATCTTGGAATATTAGTTGATGATCGTGTTTGTTCTTCGTCCTTTTGATCCACGAATTCGGTAAATACTTTTTAAACCTTTTCTTTTGATTTGATCTTTTAATAAATCAAGAACATGTTATGTTTTTACAAAAACCTAAATAAAATCATGGATCTAACATGAATTTGGATTTAATAAAATCAAAAGTATGGTTTTAAGGGGTGTTTGTTTTAGCCGCGGCCTACACCGAACCCAAGGGGGGTTTCGGTTTGGCCATCCGACCACCACCAAGACCATATGGTCTCGGTTGGTGGGTGTGGGTCCCACGACAGCCCCAAGACAAGGGGTACCCCGAGTTGGTTCGGGGTACGGTGTCGATTTCATGTCCGGTTCATGGTTTTGATTCTAGATCCGGTTCATGGTATATGTTTAGTTTTTTACTTTTTATGATCTTATGTTAAAAATTAAATTAATAAAATGACATGATTAATTTAATAACATGACTAAGGTTATTTTAATTATTAATAATCATGAAATTAATTAACCTAAGTATTTTTATATTTTAGACTTATAATTAATTAATTATATAAAAACCATGATTATAATTAATTAATTAACATGACTTAGGTTATATTATTAATAAATAATAATACATGTTTTAACCTAAGTATTTAACCTTATTTAATTAAAACATGTTATACTTTAATTAAATATTTTAACCTATAGTTTAATTTAATTACGTGAAATAATTATTAAACTATACATTATATCATATGACTTAGAAAATAATCATGAGAACACTTAGGCTTATATACTTAGCTTATTTAACCAGCTTATTTCTAATTATGGAAACTTTCTATTTTTAGAAACTTAATTAAATAAGGCAGCTAATCTATTTATGGAAATCTTCTATTTTTAGAAACTTATTTATTTCAGGCAGCTAATCTATTTATGGAAACTTATTTAATTAAGGCAACTGATCTATTTATAGAAACTTTCTATTTTTAGAAACTTATCTATTTTATGCAGTAAATCTATTTTTGGAAACTTTCTATTTTTGGAAACTTTCTATTTTTAGTAACTTTCTATTTTTGGAAACTTTCTATTTTTGGAAACTTTCTATTTTTGAAAACTTTCTATTTTTGAAAACTTTCTATTTTTGGAAACTTTCTATTTTAGGAAACCTGCTATTTTTGGAAAGTTACTTATTATTACACAGTAAGTATAATAATACATGAAATACCAGAAATACTTAATCAGATTGAACATAATATAAGATAAACATGTTTTAAGGCTTTAAAATAGTAAAACATGGTAAGAACACATAAAATAAGCTAAGACATGACATAAAACCAGCTACGTATTTAGTAAGCAGATACTTATTCATGTATGTATTTATGTAGCACTAGTGATACGGAAGTAGGATTTTCTCTCAGTTCATCTTCTTCGTTCACTGGACATAAGGTACGGATTCCCATCCTTTTAGTATGGACATTCTTTCCTTATTAGGATTCCCCGTATGCAGCCAACTATTTTCCCGTAGTATAAGTTACGTGTTTGATTGCTTATGTTTAGTTAAGATTACATATAGCCATATACATGCATGACCAGTTTCACCTAGTTATGGAGGTACCATAACCATAACATTAGAGGCACTGATGTTATGACTTCACCACGGCGGAGTGATTGCTCGTGGCGTCCCTTCAGCTTTTGGTCTCTTATTTATATTTATCATGTGGGGCGTATGGGTGCATCGTAGTTACATGTTTTTAGTCAGGATTTCATGGTGAATGTGGTGTGTGCCTTGCATCCTTCACAAGGAGCTGATCCCTCCTACCCAAAAACCAGTATATTAAATTAGAGGCAGCCCCTCTAATTTGCATGATGAGGTCACCCCTCCAAGTATTCATCTACGGTGGATTTTCATGACCTATATTAGCTAATGGTAAAATATGACAAACAGTTTTTATAAGATAAACATAAGACTTTCAAACTATAAAACCAGTTTTATCAAGACTTAACCAGGTTACTCGGGACTTAGTTTTCTTCCGCTGTTATATGTTATATGCTTATCCTATTCATGCTTTATTGTACATCCGTGCACTGAGCGTATTTGCTCAGCCGTTTTCCTTTTCTATGTTCCCAAAACGGCAGGTACTCAGGGACGCTCGTAGACACTAAGAGTACGTGCATATGGACTGGAAGCTGTCTAGCCTTCTTTACTTTATGCATTTCCTTTCTTATGATACATTTGCTATGGACATTGTTTAGTACTTTCCTTTACTATACTTATGTTTGTGTGTGATGAGCTTTACTTTTGGACTACCGATGTTTGATTCCGGTATTTTCCTTTTATGGTCAAGTAATGTTTAGACATTTTTTCCTTGTATGCTTTGATGACATGCCATAATCGCATGTTACATTTCCATTATCAAAATGGGGTGTTACAGTGTTTGAGTGAAGGTTTGCGATCATTAATTATGTGATATGGTGTCCTTTCGTGTCTTGGGATAATTAAGGAGCGGTTTTGTGTGTAGCATGCGGTTGACACGGCTTCGGCCCAAAAGTATAGTGGAAGTTTTGAAGCGGATAATAATGTTCGAGCAGCCTCAACTAAAGTACGGTTTCGTCTTTCAACAACGCCGTTTTGTTCGGGTGTTCGAGCAATAGATGTTTCATGTTCAATTCCTTCGGCTTCAAAATAGTTTCTCAGTTTTGAATTCAAAAATTTTGTACCTCTGTCAGTACGAACCACTTTAACTTGAGCTTGAAGACCATGTTGTATCACTTTAAGGAAGCTGATGAGAACATCGGGTGTTTCATCCTTGGACCTCAAGAAGTGAGTCCATGTGTACCTTGAGTAGTCATCGACAATAACCATAACGTATTTCTTCCCATTGATACTATGAACACGCATGGGACCACACAAATCTATATGAAGAAGATCTAGCCGTCCTTTAGAACTTGGTGTAGTCTTTGTCTTGAAACTACTCCGTTTAGCTTTACAAAGCTCACAAGAAGAACAAAGATGATCTTTGATGAATTTCAAGTTAGGAAGGCCTCGCACAATATCTTTCTTGGAAAGCAAGTTGATGGTATCAAAGTTAAGATGAGATAAACGTTGATGCCATAACCAAGCTTGAGTCGTTGAAGCTTTAGCCATGAAACAGACTGGAGTTGAAGATGTGGAGTCTTGTAGTGAAATAGTGTAGAGATCAGTACCCAGTGTTCCGGTAAGTAAGTCATTCCCATCATAATCACGAACAAAACATGTCTTCTTTCTAAAAGCAACCTCCAAATCCGCATCACAGAATTGACCAACCGAGAAAAGATTGTGATTTAGCCCTTCGACGTAGTAAACCCTTTTGATAGTGATATTCCCCTGAACCAAGTCTCCATATCCTAGGATCGGTGCAAATTGATCATTTCCGAATCGGACCGTTCCCAGGTACTTCTCCACGAAATTAATTAGAAGCCTGAGATTCCCCATCATGTGCTTCGTGGGTTCTTAGTGGTGGCATTTTCTGTCCTAACCTTAGGCATCCATTTATATCCTGGAGGACATTGATTAGCAAACCACCATTTCCAAGGCTTGCTAGAAGACTCATATAATTCCCTAATTCTGCTTCTAGGGTTCTTAGTGGTGGAGTCTGATGCAATACTTTTCTTAGGGGGGTTGCACCAGAATGGTTCACTTTGCGTTTGGCTTTTCTAGCACTAATAGGCATAACGGTTTGCTTCTTAGTTCTAGTATTTACGCCTTTGACATTATTCGAAACACACATAACATGATTAGCATTGGCACACTTTCCACATTTCACACAAACAAACTTAACATTCAAAGCATTCAAAGTCGAATCATTCAAATCGTTATTACACGCGATTACAGACGTTTTATTCTTAGAAACATTGAAAATCCGAGGGTGGTCTTCTACTTCCTTCATCTTCCATTGACTTTTCTTTTGCCAGACCTTTTCATTCATGCGAGTGCTCTTAAGCTGGGGCCGGCTAACACTAGCAGTGGAGACTACTCCTGTAGTAAAAGACACACATCTATTAGTGTTTTTAGAAGTCTGAGGTGATTGACTTTCTTTGTTTTGTGTGGTTTTAGTGGCCAATCTATACATCCCTGGTTTAACCACATTTGTGTTCTTAATGCTTTGTGATCGAATATGTGTTTTGGGAGTGTTTTGTGGTAACCTATCCTTCCCATCCGTCTTGGGGGAAAACGCAGGTTTTGCAAATGCATAATTAGAGAAAACAAATGGTTTTCCCAAGACAGAGGGTCTAGTTACTTTTTGCACATTGGGTTGTCTTACAACAGGTTTCTTAACACTAGGTTCCACAATTTTCCCACCCATCTTAGCAATGAGTTTCTTCAACTCAGCTATCGCTAGTTCCCTGTCTTGTAACTGAGCTTTCAACCCTTTAATTTCCAAATTCTGTTCATTCATTTCTCGAAACGTTTTGGAAAGTTTTTCTTTGCAGGTTATTATCATGTGGAAAACTACCAACGTCTTTTTGCAAAGCAAGTTCAAGAGAATGTCAATGTTTTTGAAGGAAATCAGTTTTGTGTTGAAGTAACTCAAAAGCCTTTTTATAAACACTTTCTTTATGTTTCGAAAGCTCAAGTTCAAGACGCTCACATTCTTTGATTTTATCAAGATATTTGTATGCAACATCAGAATATTCATCGATATCAGCACAAGATTGAAAAGTAACACACAAAATATCTTTGGAGAGACATTCTTCTAAGAGTAGATCATATTCGTTTGAAAATTCTGATTTGTCATTTTAAAGTTCATCGATTTCTTTTTCAAGAGACTCAACATATTTCAAATCATCAAACATTTCAGACCGAATCAAATTTTCAAACTCAAGAACATGTTCTTTTATTATCTTCGTATTTGGTATTAAAAGTTCTTTCACAAGCACAGTTATGTCGTGAGGAATCTCGGTTTTCCACTTATCCTTTTGACGTTTTTCTCAATCGCTTTCAACAATTGATTGAACATTATCAACGTGGTGTTTAAGAAAACCAAGTTTTTTTCTACCTTTTCTTTTAGAAGCATCTAGAGGCAAATAGTTAATATATTTAAAAACATTAGTTTTCCTCTTAGCGGCAAAAGCCTTTTTCCATTGAATTCTTTTTTTGTTTGCATTCTAAAAAGAATTCCTCACGAGACTTCTATTTTTGTGGAGTGAAAAGACCATAAAGACTGTTTAGATAAGCATAGTTATATGGTTTCACAAAATCTTTATTGACTGGTGATCTACTCTCCTCATCCCAAAGGGACGTCTCTTCACTATCGAGGTTAGCTACTGGGCAGTCATTATCAGTCCATTCGGACTCATCAAGATATAAGTGAGGGTTCACAGCTTGAGCTTGTTCGAGGTACTTGGGGGTGGCAAAGCTAGGTTGACCCTTGAAAAATGACCGAGGTGCTATCATTCTTACGGTTTGAATAGAGTCATGTGTATTGTAAACAACTTTTTTCAAAAAATCGACTTGTTCTTCGAGATCCTTTACTTTTTCAGTATCTTTGCATTGTTTATTTTTGAAATCTTGTTTTATTGTTTCAACCTCTTGTTTCTTTTCGTCAAGAATTTTAGCAGAATCGGTGGTATTCATAGAAAGCCTCTGTTCAAGTTCATTAACTTTTGTTGTGGCAAGGTACGTTTTTTGACGTTCATCATTTAATAAGACATTAAATTGACGTTTTTCTTTAGTTAACAAAGCAAGAGCTTCGTTGTATTTATTTTCAAACTCGTCCTTTTTAACGTTGATGACACGACTTTTGTACCCCTCAAGCTCGTTGGTCTTTTGAAGAAGCTCAGCCCTATAACTATCAATAGTCTCACTAGATTTTATAAGAGCGGCTTTGCATTCTTCAAAGTTTTGAGTGAGCGCTGCGTTTGCCTTCTTTAATTGCTTTTGATTCTTTCTATTTTCATTGACATCTTTTTGTAAACTAGCAATTAAATTAGCAAGCACGACACGCTCCTCGTCATCATACTCATTTGCATGTTGATCATCCTCAAACTTATTATTGCACATGTCTGATGAATCGGGTGTGGTATTGTTATCAACCGTTTCCATCATACACGTGTCAGTAATTGTTGTTGGAAGATCACTATGTTCATGTGTATCACCAAACACATTATATTCATCATCATGTTGTACCTTATCAATTGGTTCGGTATCAAAGATAGGACCATTTTCATCTTCAGTGACGTTAAGGACCTCATGAATCTTTTCCATGTATGAATAATGTGCCTCGAGTTCTTGGTCGGAGAGTTCATCATCTGTGTCGTCAAGCATTTCTCCTTCCTCGGCTGATAACTTGATTCCAGCTTCAATTTTCTTGCACAGCAGCATCTTTTCCTTATGATAACCATAATCTTTAACCCTCTTTGGCTGCCTGCATTCCCTAGCCAAATGCCCAAAACCTCTGCAGTTAAAACACTGAATCCCACTTTGTTGCACAACTTGAGTACCAACAGTTTCCCTATTTCCAACAACAGTAGCCACCCTCTGATTATCATACTTAGGTTGTCAATCATACTTTGGAGGACTCTCAGCACGTCTTCGTGTGTCATACCTTGGAGGACTCTGTGCATGGGTGTTCCTCGGGTTTGAAGATGTTCAAAGGTTGTTGTTGGTGGGTTTGTAGATTTTCTTTTATTTCTTCATAATGAAAGCCATTTGTTGCTTGAATTCCCTATCCTTTTGAGCTACTTCTTCATCACTGTCTTCTTCGGATGATTTGATACAAGCGATTTTCTATGTTGAAAAGTTCGTTTTCTCGGAATCCTCTCGAATTGATCGCGGTTTAAAGTGGAAGGTTTGTTCTTGGTGTCCAAAAATGGGCTTGGTTTTCTAATCTACTAAACAGGGAAATGAATAACGTAAGAAAGATTTAAGCTTAAAACAATTAAAAAGTAGATCCAGACTTAACAATTTAAATCAAACAGCAACTGAAAACTGACCTAACTGAAAATGCTCTAATCGGAATAAAATCCTACTCGGAAAAATAGCCCTATTCGGAAAGATAGTCTATGCGGAATAAATTGGCTCTATGCGGAATGTTTCAATTCGGAATATTGTGCTCTATACGCAAAATAAGTCTATGCGGAAAAACTTGCTATTCGGAATGAAAGGTCTACTCGGAATATATAAAATATTCCGAATAAAGGAAAGTAAAAGGTTCTACTCGGAATATTGAAAATATTCCGAATAAGGGAAAAATCAAGCAACTATCCGGAATATTGAAATGTTCCGAATAAGGGAAAAATTAAGATGACTATCCGGAACAATCAAATGTTCCGAATAAGGGAAAAATGAAGATGCCTATGCGGAACAATCAAATGTTCCGAATAAGGGAAAAATGAAGATGCCTATGCGGAACAATCAAATGTTCCGAATAAGGGAAAAATGAAGATGCCTATGCGGAACAATTGGACGAAGAACAGTAGCAGGTATATAAAACAGGGGATACGAATTTTAAGCCGAATCAAGCTAAATAACCAAAAAGGTTTAACCAAATTAACCACAATTCATCTACTAACTACAAAGATCAAATCCCACTCATAAAAAACACAAATTCAACAACTTTTTAAGATCAAACTTGAACTAAATAAAAACTTAAAAACATGAAATAAAAAGATGATGAAGAACAAGATGGATGAAAAGATTAAAGGAAAACTTGTATTGATGATTAAGATTCAGTAAAACAAAGGAGAGGATTAAACTTACAAGATTAAAAGAAGAAATCAAAAAGATGAAAAACCACTCCTTAAGGGAGATGGTTTCCTACGAACTAGGAAAAGATGAAACTGAAAGAAAAACTAGATGCCAAATTTTGTGAGGGTGATCCTTTATATAGGCTGAGTGGTTGGTTGGTGAGTGGGCTTTCTCCCTTTCTTCTTGTCTTCTCGTCTTTTCAGAAAAGTTGACGTTTTCGATTCTGATTCGGGATTTATCGACGATTAAATTCAACTCGTCTTTTAGTTTCTTCGTTAAATAGACTTGAGTTTCTTCGACATATGTAAATCTTCCATCTCTGGTCCTTTTCTTCGATAAATCTTCAAATAGGCCCATTGACTTCAAATCTTTTGCATCTCTTGGACAATAGACTTCGTCTTGAGTCTTTTTCTTCGATAAAACCCGTGCAATCCCATGTTTTCTTCAATAATCATCCGATTGACTCTGAAAACACAATAAACACAAAAACCACGCATAATTCCAAAAAAAAATGATATTAAACACGCGTTTTGGTCTTGTTTAAGCCAGAATTAAGTGGTAAAAGGATGGGTGTTTTCACACCTATCAGTGGGTGATGGTGCTCTTGCAACTTCTTTGCCTCGGGATCGTGTTGGAACATGTGACTTGGAGACAATGGATGATCGTGGTGATGATGATTGAGTAGAGTAGGTCTTTGAAGTACGAGAGTGATAATCTGGGTAATGTTGAGTGGTAAACACTAAAGCAAGTGGATTGGAAACCTTTGCAACACGTTCAGCTCGAAGTTCATTTGCCTCATTTTGAAATTGTTTCAAAATGTCAAAGAGCTTGTGATATGACACTTCGTCTAACATTTGTTGTTGTTTCACCAAGGTGACAAACCGTGTCCACTCTGGTTGAAGTTGCTGTAGAAATTGGACATTGACTTGCATGGTGGAAACTTGCAAGTTGTTTCGGGTCATATCATTCATCATCTTGTAGAATCGGGAGTAATAAGAATCAATTGATTCCCCATCCTTTGATGTAAACTTGCCAAAGTTCCAAAACATCTTAGTTTTCAGATCTTGTTTGTTAAGTGATTCACATTGTTGCAATCTTTCAATAGCCGTCCACATTTCTTGAGCAGTAGGGCATGCATCAACCGTGGAATAAATATCATCTCCAATTCCACTGAGAATTAAGTAGATTGCTTCCTTCTCTGCATCAAACCAAGCACGATTCTCTGGTGTGAGATCGTTCCTCTTTTCATCACGTTCATAAGCCGGTTGTTCTTCAGTAGTGTTTGTGGCTGGTACTCTAGGAACTTGAATCCTTGAGAGTTTATAGGGTCCTTCCAAAATACATTGCCTTAAAGCATCACTGTTAGGTTTTGTGTCAAGATAACGTAGAAAACGGGATTGCCATTGATCATATCGACCCGACACAAGCATTGGTGGTCTTTCTTTGTTACCCGCCACCATTATGTTGTTGTTCGTCACACGATATTCGGCAGTAGAATCCATCTCAATATTCTCTAAAATGATGAAGTGAATATGGATCTTAAGTAGATTTGTTGTGATTGTTATTGTGGTTAAAATTCCGAAAATTGCAATTTTTCTTCAGTCCGACAATAAATTCCCCAGTCCGACAAAACGGTAGACCAAAAAATTTTGTGATCGCCAAATTTTGAAATCGAGCTAGAAATTTCCTAAAACTAGTATGGAAAAAAATTGAATTTAGTTGACGAAAAAATTTTAATCTTCGTGTAAACGATATTCCGAAACTAGTCTAGATGGTGGCTAAGTCTAAAAAATACTCGAACAAAATTTGGCTAAACAGATCTCAATATCCCATCACAATGTTGTCCCATCGCAATGTTTTCCCATCGCAATGTTTGTCGCAATGTCTGTCGCAATATCCTATCGCAATGACCCCCTGTCGCAATAACCCTGTCGCAATAACCCTGTCGCAATAACCCTGTCGCAATATTCCTATCGCAATGACCCCTGTCGCAATGACTCCTGTCGCAATATTCCTATCGCAATATTCCTGTCGCAATATTCCTGTCGCAATATCAAAAAACAACACCAATCGCAATATGAATCGCAATCTCGATCGTAATGTTAAACCCTAGCGTATTGCGATGGAAAGCAATGGTTTTCAGTCGCAATGAGGGTATTTTTTTGAAATTAAAGGCCAAAAAATGAGATTTTTACCAAGGAAAAACGTGATTTTACCCAAACCAAAGCAACCAAATCCCTACCACAACTATGTAGGAGATGTGTATCAAGATTTAGAGCACGGAAAACACACAAAAAACTGAATTCGTGAGATGAGATAGAGATTAAATCTTACGAATCAACTAAAAACACAACCAATCACATATCTACCCCATGACGATTGATACCAATTGTTGTCCCATATATTTAGATGATATAATACGAATTTAAGAAAGAAAATAGAAGAAGAAGATGAATTCTATAGAGATAAAGTAGTGAGAGAAAGTAGAGAGAAATGGTTGGAACTATGTGAATATTAGATTGAGAGAGGTGAGAATAAAATGAACCAACACCCTTCTTTATATGCTAGGAAGGGTATTTATAGCCTTTGCTTACATGTAGCATAATGGGCTATATGATCATGGGCCGGGCTTTCCTTTTGGGCTTTGGTTACTTATGAATGAACCTTAGCTTAAAGTTAAGCCCGTTATACACGACTAATCTACTACCTATTACAACGTTCTAATTTACGATACATAATAAACATATGACCGAGCATTATTGTTTGACTCAATATTTTGAGGCTAACAAAATGTCAACCGTCAATAGATTTGATAATGCCTTTACCTAGTACTGTTTGCCCTAGGACTAGCCAACTCTTTGTCTCGAAACATGGTGAGTTAGAACCATATAGTTTTTAGCAAACTACCAGCTATCAACCGATTTTAGAAGTCTTTACCACAAACCTTTTGCTTATGGACTAGCCAGTTCTTATGTTTGTTAGACATGGTGAACTGAAAACCATTTGTGAAGTGTGACTGAAAGTCAAACACTTAAGGCTCTTTATCAACTTCTTCTTCTTGCTCTAAATCCTTGATTTGCTGTTTAACCATTCTGATCAACTCCAAAGCACCATCAGATTCTTCTGAAACATCCAATTGTTGCTCTAACATCCTTTCCAACAATCTTCTTCCAAAAGGGTATCTCTTCTCTTAAAGCATGTAATAGGTTACATCATCTACATCCAAAGTGTGTATGCCACATGATCTATAATATCTCCAGTAAGTAGAAACCTGATTCTCTAAGTCCTTCAACATTCTTTGATCACTGTTATATGGCTCATACATGAACTTCAATTCATTTCTCAACAGTGAGACTTCTGCTTGACCATCACTTCCTCCTTCAACAAATCTGTTAAGGTCTTGAATGTCTTGTTTGTCAAGGATATGTAGAATCTCTTTTAGTAATCTGAACATCCTAAATGTTCCATCTGATCTAGTAATTCCATGAATTTCCAATCCTTATTTCATAGCACCTGTTCATCTTATGATATCTGACTTCTTTCCAAAGATTTATGTGTCAATACATTGATCTTCAAAGTTGACTATCTTCAAGTGCTTTTTGCAACTTTCATCATCATCACTATCTTGATCTATAGACTTCACCTTTTTATTAGCTTCATGCTTTTTCTTGGTTGATCTCTTCCGTTTGATACATTTGGAGGTTCCTTTAAATTCAATTGATCCCTCCTCCAAATTAGTATATACCGTTCCTTTAAGTACTGTTGACTGTGTATGTACTACTTGTACATTTTCAGTCTCTTTGTCAACACCATGAGCTGCATTTCCCTCATCTATCTCTTGATTTGCTTCTTTTGAAACTTCTATCACCCTTTTCTTCTTTCTAGCATATGTAGTCTTGATAGGTAGAGATGCTTCTTTCTGTCTAGTAGTACATGCATCAAGTCTGGGGGTACTTCCAAATTGTCTTTGTTGTTGGAGATGCTTCTTGACATTTTCAATATCCTTCTTATCTTTTTCAGATCCAATGTAACACCCCATTTTGGTAAATGGAATGTCACGCGTGTTTATGGCGTGCCATCAAAGCATACAAGGTAAATGTCTAAAACATTAAATGACCATGAATGGAAATACCAGAAACAAACATTGGTAGTCCAAGTAAAAGCTCATCACACACAAACATAAGTACTAAAATAGAAAAGGACTAAACAATGTCCCAAAGAAATGATGTAGCAAAAAGTATGGAAAATGCATAAAGTAGAGAAGGCTAGATAGCTTCCAATCCATATGCACCTACCCTTAAAGTCTACGAGCACACTTAAGTACCTACCGTTTGCGAACATGAAAGGAAAACGACTGAGCATAATGCCCAGTGAACGAATATACAAGTATAGCATGAAATGACATAAGCATAAAAGACTAATAGCAGTGGAAATGTATAAGTCCTAGATAACCTGGAACATGTTCATAAAACTGGTTTTATAATTTGAAAAGACTTAGGTTTTTATATGAAAATCTGTAATATTTAGCCAATAGCCCATATAGGTCATGAGGTTCCATTGTCCATGAATACTTGGAGGGGAGACCTCATCATGCAATTATAGGGGTTGCCTCTAATTAAATAGTCTGGGTAGGAGGGATCAACTCCTTGTGAAGGATGCAAGGCACACATCACATTCACCATGAAAATCCTGTAAAACATGTAACTAGGATGCACCCATATGCCCCACATGATAATAAATATAGGCCAAAACTAAAAAGGGACGCCACTAGCAATCACTCTACCGTGGGGAAGTCATAACACTAGTGCCTCTAGTGTTATGGTTATGGTACCTTCATAACTAGGTAACACTGGTCATGCATGTATATGGCTTAGGCATTTAAACTAACATAAGTAATCAAACATATAAAACAATACTAGGAAAACAGTTGGTTGCAAACGGAGAATCCTAATAAGGAAAGAATGTCCATACTGAAGTACGGGAAATCCGTACCTTGTGTCCAGTGAACGAGGAAAGAAGAAAGGATGGAAGTCCTACTCCGACCTCACTAATGCTACATAATAAGGGACATGTATAAGTATTCTGATTACTGAGTACGTAACTGATTATAGCATATTCTTAGCTTGTTTTATAAGTTCTTGTCTTGTTTACTGTTTTAAGTGTTATATTGTATTAATCATGTATTCTGATTTAGTATTAACTTGTATTATTATACTTGTGTAATAATAAGTAACTTTCTAAAAATAGTAGGTTTCCAAAAATAGAAAGTTTTGAAAAATAGAAAGTTTTCAAAAATAGACCAGTTTCTAAAAATAGAAAGTTTCTAAAAATAGCATGTTTCCCGAAATAGAAAATTTTCATATTTAGAAATAAGCTGGATTAATAAGCTAATAATATAAGCTTAAGTTTACTGGTTAGTAGTACATATCATAAGTCATGTAATTAATAGTATAGTTTATAAATAAAAACATGATAATTAAATAAACTATAGGTTATATGAGTTAATTAAATAAAGGCATGATTTAATTAAATTAAGACATATAAAAATACTTAGGTTAAACATGTATTAATAATTTATTAATTATAACCTAAGTCTTGATTTATTAATTAATTATAGTCCATGTTTTTAATAATTAATTAATAATATAGTCTAAATAAAATGGTAATAATACTTAGGTTAAAACATGTATTATTTATTAAAAAATAGTAACCTAAGTCCATGATTAAATTAAATTAATATAGTCATGTTTTAATTAATTTAATTTTCTTGAAAAATAATATAACTTGTAAAAATGTAAGACTTGTAAAAATTAATCCTATGACCGAACCCGTGTTTTAATTTAGATCGAACATGAACCGGACCGGACCCCTTGAACCGGACCGAGCCAAAACACCAACATTGGCTACCCGACCTAGCCGTTGCCACTGTCCGATCAAAGTACCCACCGGCTGATGCCGGTGGTTCCCCTTGCCCTGCTGTCGTTCCCACTGTTAGACCAATGCAGCCATCGGCTTGAGCTGGTGGTGCTGCTGTGTTGCACGGAGGTCCACGACAAGCCACAAGGCCACCCCTACGTGAGTCGGGGTCCTTTTTCCCCCTGCTTTCAAGCCACAAAGACCACGCCGAGACCACAAGGTCTCGGCTGTGGTGAAACGCGAGACACCGAGAGCTTTGGCTCTCGGTTTGTGTACGTCGGTCGAACAACCCCACCAAAACCCCCTAGTATTACATGTTTTCCTTGCTTGATCCCCATGTTTAACATGTTTTAATTAAGTTTTAAATAAAACATAATCATAATTAAAGAAAAGAAAATAAGATCAAGGTTTTGATGTTTACCGAATACGTGATTGAATGAAACTAAGAACACTAACACGAATAACCCGTAATTCAACAATCAAAATCAACCCAAACACCCTTTGGTGTGGTGTGTATCGGCGTCAAGCAGAAAAGACAAGGAGGCTAGGTTTTTTTTTTTGTAAAATCTATAGAATGAAACTCTGTGTTTTCCTTTTCTTAATTTAGTTAAAAATCAAGTTGGGCTGGGCCCTTCTCCCTTTCTTGTCCGCGGCTAGCATGGGCCCACAAGGCCTTGTCGAGCCTTGTTCATTTTTATTAATTTACATGTTCGTTTACTAATATATTCCTGTTAGTTCGTGGTTAACCGTTCTTGTTATAATTTATACTTGTACGTAATCAATATTTATCGTGTGATAATAAATATATACTTAGTTCGTATGTTCGTGATTACATGCTCGTGACTATAATTATTATGATTAATAATTATCGTGTATTAATGCGTACTTAATAATTATCGTGTACTAACACGTACGTAGTTTCTGTATTTAATATTTGTGACACGTGTTCAAGGTATAAAAGGAAAGTTTAAATTGGTTCGTATGTTTACGTAGTGTACTGTTCATGGCATTTAGATGCGGGTTTTACAACTCTCCCCCCTAAAAAGAATAATTCATCCCCGAAATATATATAACGTAAACTGAAAGAGGAACATACCCGAATTCAAAACTTGAAATGAGGGTAAGAAGCCCAGATAGACTCCTTTGTTTCCCAAGTGGCTTCTCGCGCGGTATGATTCCTCCAACGGATTTTGACAAATGGAATCATCTTCTTCCTCATGACTCGTTCTTGTCTGTCAAGAACTCGTTCGGGTTCCTCGATGAAGGTAAGATCTTCACGAATCTGTTCAAGTGGATACTGAACCATGTGACGGGGATGATACTTGTCCCCTCTGAGTAAGACACATGGAAAACGTCGTGAACGTGAGAAATCTGCGAAGGTAATGCTAAACGATACGATACTTCACCGACTCGCTCGATGATATCAAACGGTCCGATGAAGTGAGGACTGAGTTTTCCTTTGATTCCAAAACTTCTAACACCACGTGCCAGTGATACCTTAAGAAAGACATGATCTCCCACGTTGAAATGAAAATCCCTACGATGCTTGTCCGCAAAACTCTTTTGACGTGCACGAGCTTCTTGTAACTTCGCCTTAGCTACAACGACTTTCTCGTTGGTCAACTCTATCATCTCCGGATGTTCAAGTGTTCTCTCATCAACCTGATCCTAGCAGATTGGGGCGCGACACTTCCTGCCATACAACATCTCAAACGGCACACACTTGATGCTGGCGTGCCAACTGTTGTTGTATGCAAACTCTACCAAGTAGATATAATCGTCCCAATATCCTGACCATTCTAAAGCACATTCCCGAAGCATACCTTCTAATGTCTGAATGGTTCGCTCCGACTGCCCGTCTGTCTGAGGATGAAAAGCCGTGCTAAGCTTAAGTTTGGTACCCCTATCTTTCTGCAGACTCCTCCAAAATCACGAAGTAAACCGAGGATCTCTGTCCGAGATGATACTGGATGGAGCACCATGAAGTCTCATGATCTCCCTTTTATAAGTGTCAGCCAATTTGCTAACTGGATCATCCTTGCGGATCGGTAAGAAATAGGCTGATTTGGTAGTAACCTACTAAGCCTAGAAAACTATGAACTTCCGTCGTTGATGTCGGTCTTGGCCACTTGGTAATAGCCTCAACCTTTGCTGGATCCATGGTTATTCCCTCTGCGGATACAATGTGGCCTAGGAACGCCACCTTGTTTAACCAGAATTCGCATTTGGAGAACTTAGCATACAACTGCTTCTGGCGAAGTTTTTGTAAGATTGTACGAAGATGGTCTTCGTGTTCCTCCTTTGACTTAGAGAAAAACAGAATATCGTCAATAAATACACTGACGAACTTTTCCAGAAACTCATGGAAGATACGGTTCATCAAGTCCACAAAAACAGCTAGAGCATTGGTAAGGCCAAATGGCATGACTACAAATTCGTAGTGCCCATAACGTGTACGGAAAGCAGTCTTGGCGATGTCATGCTCTTTCACCCGTAACTGATGATAGCCCGACCTCAAATCAATCTTGGAGAATTGTTTGGCCCCTTGGAGTTGGTCAAACAGATCATTAATGCATGGCAAAGGATATCTATTCCTGATGGTGATCTTATTAAGCTCACGATAATCTATGCAGAGACGCATACTGTCGTCCTTTTTCTTGACGAATAGAACCGGTGCGCCCCATGGATATGCACTAGGTCGAATGGGACCTCGTTCCAAAAGTTCCTGTAGTTGTTCCTTTAACTCCTTTAGCTCTATGGGAGCCATGCGATAAGGAGCCTTGGAAATTGGCTCAGCTCCTAGAATGAGCTCAATATTAAACTCCACTTCACGAGCAGGTGGTTATCCCGAAAGTTCTTCTGGAAACACGTCTGGAAACTCTAACACGATTGGCTGATTCTAGATAGATGGAGATTCAGCCTCCATATCATGAACAGTGTCTAGGTAGCCCTCGTAACCATGTGACAATATTGCACGTGCTTGAAGGGTTGAAATAATTTGTACAGACCTTCCGGGTATAACACCGTTGTAAATGTACACTCTGGTGCATTTACATCACCAAAGATGACCCGATATGAATGGCAGTCAATGGTGGCATGATGTTTGGATAGCCAGTCAATGCCTAATATCATGTCGAAATCCCACATATCCAATGGAAGTGCGTCAACTGGGCGAATTTTATCATCAAACTCGAAGGGAAGACCCTTGTACCCATGTGTTATGCGTACAGAGTCTCTTAAGGGCGTGGAAATGTTTAAGACATTTTCTAATGGAATAGGGGATATCATAACACTCTTGGCATAAACAGTAGATATGACCGAATGAGTAGCGCCCGTGTCAAATAATACGCATGCAGCTTGATATGAGTGATTTTACTCATATCCTTAGTAGCTTAAAACAATGAAATATTGTGCAAAATGTATCAATTATGCCTTGGATATGCTTGTTTCTTGTTTTCATGTGTGTAGGTACCAAGTTCGCGAAAACCGACAAAAATCGACACGAGTTTGATGAAGAAGATCGAGGAAGCCAAGATCGAGTTTGATTTAGAGGATTTAATATTTAATAAGTGACTTTTGGCCAAGTGGGGCCCACAATTGGATAAATGGGCTCAAAAGCCCATTTAAGTTATCAAGTTGCTTAAAGGTCCATTGCAAATTCATTAGGCCCAAAATGGGGTTATAAATTCGGCTGGAATGTATCTTGGGCCCAAGCCCAATTCAGAAAACAAAGTGAATGAAAGAAACGAAATTGTGAAAATGGGCTTTTAGGTTGTTATCATAAACGTGTATAAACACACGTTACACACAACATTAAACAAATAAAATAACTTCTCCTTTTACACATTCAATAAATTAAACGCTCCATTCCTCACCTTTGTTTTTTTTCACGTCACTTTATTACCCCCACTCAATAAACCTCTCGTTATTCCCTATGTTCTTCTTCCCCATCCTTTCTTTTTCCCAAACCAGTAAAAATAACTCACTATTCAAAGAACCCTTGCTAGTAAAAAGTCTTAATTTTTTAGGGCTTTTTACTTATTTGATTAATTCACGTCAAAGGGATTAAAACCCCCAAGTTTGTAGGAAGAGAGGGTGTGGAATAAAGATGCTACGTGGCCGTTTCTTATAGGTTGCAACACCTCATTCCATCATATCCACCAATCACAGCCCTTAAAAGAAACACAACTAGCACACGGATGCCACGTTGGCAATCCGTGTGCTATTTGGGATCATCTCAGCCATCAAAGAAGAGAGAGAATAAGGATATCAAGATCAAGGGCTCAGAATCAAGAGGAATATTCTCCTTCAGATGCGAATATCCGCTCAAGGATGCCCTTGGGGGGGGGGGGGGGCTATAAATACCCCCAATTTATTCTGTATTTATTATCCCTTTAATTACTTTAGTGTTATAATGTTAAAATTAGAATAGGAAAATTTGTATTTCTTTTTAAAAGTATTGTACCAGTTTCAGTTGAATTAATAAAAGTTCTGTTTTGATGCGTAATATTTCTGTTTGAATACCTTTATTTTTTTTTCTTTCTCGAATCTATTTTAAATATTATAACTGTGAAAGATATTTAATTAATCTACTCAATAGATTAATGAGATATTGAAGTATTATTTGGATCAATTTATCCTAATTGGATAAATACAAAGTTACTGTCGATTTGTTATTGGTGATGGTTCGAGTAATGGTGATGGTGAAAGACGGTGTTCTTGGTTTCGGTTCATAAGCCAGCTCAGCGCTGTGCTTCATCTCAAAGGTTTCAACAAAAGGTACTCATTCTCTTTTATTTAAATGTTTATAGATTAGATTTCGTTTGTATGATTATTCGTATGATTGTTACTGATGGATTGATGTTAAGTAGTGGTAATTAGGAATCTGTAATTGTTCTAAGGATTGATTCATTTGAGTGAATGATTAGTTAAATTGCTTATGGTGGCTTACTGATTTGTTATTGTGATACTATTGTTTTAAATAGTTCTGATTAGGGGAGATTAGTTAAAATTGTTTGTTCATTTTATCTTGATTTGCTACTTTCTTGCTGATAACTCAGTCATGTTTTTGGTGTTGTGTTTGAGTTTTATTAATGACAAATGATTTCGAAGCTGGTAAATGTAATTCTGAAATTGCTAAACTTGTGCTTAAAATGCTTTTATTTCTGTATTGCTTTTTAAAAAATCGTTGAAAATTGATTCTTAAAGTTTTGAGTAATTGCTTAATATACCCAGTTATATGTGAATTCTGCTGAGTTAAGCTGTAGCTGAGTTTGTTTGGTATTTGGCATTACTGAATTTGGTATTCTGTTAACTGAACAGATTTTGTTACTGGTTTTCATTTGCTTGATCTGATATTTGATTGTAGCTGTTGAAAAGTCTTGATTTATATTTAGCTGTCGATATTTGATACAATGTGTTTAGATGTTGTGTTTACGGATTCTTGCTGAAATTATTGTTCTTACTGCATTTCTGTTCAAGTTACAGCTTATCAGTCCAACTGACTGATAAGCCCATAAGCTGAGTCCTCACAACTTTTCTAGCATATAAGCTCACAAGTCTTTCCTGAGACTTATTTTTATTTATCTGGCAAAAAGGAATAATTCAAAAAAAAAAAATATGTCCCTCACGGGACTTGAACCCGTGACCTCCTGGTCACACACCCAACGCATCTACCATCTGAGCCAAGTGCTCTTTTGATTTTAGTTTCTCTTATTCCATTAATATAGTATTTATTATCTTGGCAGCTTTTGTTTTAGTCTAAGTTCATTTGTTACGTTTTATTTAACTTTTTACTTTCAATTTTAATCAAAGTTTTCTTTTATTAAAAATAGTTTCAGAATATAAATAAAGTAAATAAAAAATGTTTTTAGTTTAAAAGTTTAATTAGTTTAAATTTTAATTAGTTTAATTTTTATAACTTTAGATTTAATTAAATATAGTTTTTAAATAATTTGTTCAAAGTAATTTTAAATAATAAAGTAAATTAGTTTAAAAGTTATTTCATTAAGTAGAATTAATGTTTTATAGAGTTTTAATTAGTTTAAATTTTAAATTAGTGTGTTTATTTTTAGTAATTGTTTAGATTTATTTTTATAATTAGCGGGTTTAACGATTCATGCACTTTAGGGTAACTTTAAATAGCTTAAAATTCGTAGAGTTAATTTGTAATTTAAAAAAAAACCAACGACACATTCAAATCGATTGTCCAAATCAAAGCAAAACGTCTCAAATTCACTCGATCTTCGTGTACAACGAACTTGGTTCACTCACGTGTTTAATCGTATCCGTCTTTGACTTATTTTTGGTTAATTACTTTTTCCTAAAGGTAATTACCTTAATTTGTCCTATAACGTATATGTGTTAATCACGACACATCAAAAATTTTGGCGCTGCTGCCGGGGATCTTGTGTACGATTCGCTTTTGTGGAGATTTGTTGATCGTGGATTTGAAGACCCTTTCCGTCCTCGGAAAGTTTGTTATTTTTCTATTACGTAGTATGTATCGTTTTTCTCGTTTTTTGTGAATGATATATTGTATTACGTAGAACAACAATTTTAAATACTTTTCAAATAAGCCTTAGTTGGGATTTCATCACCTAGCTATTGTATTCGAACCCAAAACAAAAATAAAGGCAAAATAGATAAATACTAATAAGAAGTTTGAACTCGATTTATACAAACTATAAGGTGGGTATAAGGCGACGTGCTATAAAAGGCAGTCTAAGGAAAAAGGTTTTTAAGTGCTTTGTGCCACCTCGTTTCCCCGCTTGCTTGTGCGTATATTGAGAGGGACAACCTATTATTGGTTTGCCGACTCAAGTAGTAATAAATCTTATTTTTTGTTGTTTACTTATTGAACCTCGAGACGTTTAGGTTTTCACCTATCGTTTCAAAGTCGACCGAGGGTAATTTACTTCCATAGTAGTTATCCTTATTCCTTGTTTTTATCGATCATTTTTGATTGAGCAATACCAAATAAATACCAAAAATAATCTTCTTTCTTGTCTAATTTCTTTTCTTCAATCCTCTAAATTCTCGTCTTTGTAGTGTATGCAATTACGTTCTTCTCGTCTTGTGATAGATTTTAATAGGCTTGAAAATATTCCTCGTAGAAATAGAAATCGTCAACAACGAATAGTGGAACCCGAGATTCCACCTATTGTTGTAGAGATGGCCGATAACCGAACAATGGAGGAATTGCTCCGTGCACCCACCGAAGGGTATGGGGAAGCAATCGTTGTGCCGGCTATTTTGGCGGATCATTTTGAGATTAAGACGGGTCTTTTATCGCTCATTCGTGCCGACCAATTTCGTGGCAATGAGACCGATAGCCCGCATTCTCACATTCGGAATTTTAATCGAATTACCTCGACTCTCAAGTTTAGAGATGTGCCGAATGACGTGATTAAGCTCATGCTTTTTCCGTACTCGCTCGAGGGTAATGCTAAGCTTTGGTATGAGAAAGAACCACCGGGTTCGATTTTAACTTGGGATGATTTAGTGTCAAAGTTTATGAATTATTTCTTTCCACCGTCCAAAACAACACATTTTAAGAACGAGATCACTAGATTTGAACAAAAAGTGCATGAATCGTTTGGGGTTGCTTGGGAGAGATTTAAAGATTTATTAAGACAATGTCCACACCACGGTTTCTCGGAATTGCATCAAATAAATACTTTTTATAATGGGCTTAATATGATTGAACAAGATTCTTTAAATGCCGCCGCAGGTGGTAATCTTTTAAGAAAAACACCGAGAGACGCGTGGAGGATAATTGAGGATAAGTCTAGAGCACAATATTCACGAAACACACCGGTTGTTTCTAATGTGAATTCATCTAATCACGAGATTGCTAGATTGGACTCTAAGATTGACACGATTTTGAATGAGATTAGGAAGAATCCTCATGGATCGATTAATATGATTGAGAATGTTTGTGTATCATGTGGTGGAGCACATCCTAATTATGCTTGTTTAAACACGGGTTTTGATCAAGCTAGTGCTTTTGCCGCGACGGGAACTTGTGGCTCCAACGGTCAAGTTCCTCGTAAAAATCATGTTGCTCCACCGGGTTTTCCACCGGTTCAAAATAGGTACAACAATGGAAACAATGGGAATAATTTTAACCGTGGTAACCAAGGGAATTTTAATCAAGGAAATGGGTTTAATGCTAATCAAAACAATCAAGGTTTTCAAGGGAATAATCAAAATGATTTGTAAAGTTACATGAAATCAAATGAGGCAAATATGAAAGCTTTTCAAAATAACATCCAAGGGAAAATTAATACTTTGAGACTTGATTTTCAAAATACGATTAAAGGGCAAAATAACAAGATTGAGCTTAATCAACAAAGGTTAGAACAAAGTCAAAATCGTATGCACCAAAGTTTGGAACAAAGTCAAAATAAGTTGCTTTCGATGTTTGAGGGATTCATGTCTAAACCGTCATCTTCTTCGGGTTGCTTACCTAGCAATACCATTCCAAACCCGAAGGGAGAGCTTAAGGCCGTAAACGTTTATGATGATTATGAGAATTTAGATGAAGATGAGGTGATTGAGTTTAAGCCTCCACCTAAGAAAACTTTTCTAGAAGTTACTAAGGCTATTTTGAATGTGATTAGTACCTCGGTTTTCTTTGATTTCTTTCCCGAGAAGTACAAAGATCCGGGTCAACTCTTGATACCTTGTGTTTTCAATGAGCTTGGGGTTTGCAAAGGCCTAGCCGATCTAGGAGCTAGCATTAACATCATGCCCCTAGCCCTTTGGAAGACAATTGATAATGCACCTCTTAGTACCACTCGTATGATCATTGAGCTTGCTAATAGAACCACCACTCGACCGGTTGGTGTAGCGGAAAATGTCATAATGAAAGTGGGAAACTTCTTGTACTTAGCCGATTTTGCTATAGTCGATTATGAGACTAATCCTCGTGTGCCAATTATTTTAGGAAGACCATTTTTGTGCACGGCCAATGTTTTAGTTGATATGAGGAAAGAGGAAATTAAATTGTTTTATAGAGATAAAAGCATTGTTTTTAAACCGGAAAAGATTCCAAGATTTGCTCCTAAGAAATTTGAAAGTGTTAAGCTTGTTGAAACAATTGAAAATGATAAAAACGCTCTTTTCAATAAAGGTGTTTTTCCTATTTTGGAAACTTCTAATTGTGATAAAGGAAAGTCAAAATCAAATGAAGAAGCTTGCTTTGTTGAAACTTGTTGTAACCTTTCCTCATCTACACTCACTCCACACGAGGATGCTAAGATTGAAAAACAAATAGATGATTACTTGAGTGAGCCATTTGATGCTAGTGAGTTTGTTAGTGAGAATTTTGATCCCGAGAGTGACATTGCTTTAATTGAACAATCTTTGAAAATGGACTCATTTTCACTCTCTTCTATGGATCATGTTGATGTTCCTAAGGCACAATCTTCATTTGAAGAGCCTTTGATTCCTAACTTCACACCGAGTGAGGTTAGTGACTATTCATGTGATAAGTTCATCGATGAACTTTTTGCTATCCTTGATCCACTTCCACGGGGAAGTGAAGACGTTTCCGATCTAGAGATCGAACGTGAGTCTTGTGTTTTACCTACCATTCTCGAGGAATTCACCGATGAATTGCCTTCAAATGAGAATGATGATCTAGTATCCGAGTGTGACACACTTGATACTTTGTCGGAAATTTCTTGTGATGACAAGGATGACGACACTTTCGAGACTTACTCAAATCCTCTATTTGAAGTTTCATTGAACAATAATCCATTGTTTCAAGAGGATTTTGAGAACATCATACCTCCTACATCTCACAACCTTTGTGATGATGATCTTCTTATGAAGGAGGTTGATGAGGTTTGTGATGATGATCACACCTTTTGTGATGAGTATGTCGACTCGGATGGAGAATTTTACATTATTCCCAATCTCCCTCCCACTCGCGTTGATCTTAATGTGCGGGTTTTTCATGTGACTCATATTGAGTACCATGACCCCTTTGTTCACGTTCCTAAGAGTGAAAAAGTCGACAAAGTCATGCAAGTTGAAACCACTATGGTTGAGACTTTTGTACCACCATTACCATGTGCTTCATATGACTTAGGATTAGCATGGGGGGACGACACCTTGTTGTCCATTCCTTTCTCTATCGAGGACGAGGTGTTCGACCCCGGAATCATTGATTTAGGGAAATCTCGGCCTTTCACTGATGTAATAATTGAAAGATTTTTCGATCATATTGGTGCGAGTGTATCTCGTGGAGCATGCTACATCCATACTTTTGTTTGTGACTACCATCTCTTGTTAGAGATTCGAGTTGGAGTTTTATCCTTTTGTTTGTCATCCGACAACGAGGATGAGATCTTTGACCCCAGCATCGCGCTTTATGTTGGATTTTATCCTTATATGCCGGTTTTCATCACTTTCCCTAAGGACCAATGAATGCGGGGATCGAGTCGAGCTCATGACTCGGTTAACAAAAACGAGGTGCCTTGTGGGGGAGTCCCATACATTCTATCTTCTTTCTATTTTCTAACACTAATAAGGCTTGATCTTTCAAGCTCGTGTTCGTGATTTGTTGTGTTGTGAATCTTAGGTACGACCCTTATATTTGAAGATTCTCGTGTTCGGTTTTTGCCGGTCCACTTGATCTTCCTTTCTTTGAATGCCAAAAAGGGGCACACTTTCTATCCCTTGATTTTTATCGACTAACGTTTTATCTTGAGGCATAATTAATAAACGGCTTATAGATTTGCATACTCTTTCCATGCTAGGAGATTGCATTAGACTCTTCGTATTTTAGCAAGGGGGTGTTACTCTTGAGCTAAGAAACATTGAGGACAATGTTTGGTTTTAGCATGGGGGAGTCCATCGATATAATCGCTTGCAATTGCCTTTGTCGTGTCCAAACGTAGTTTTTCTCATTTTTCAATAAAATTTTAACTTTTTTATGTAATTTTTAAGTTTTAATAAATAAAATAAGTGTTTTTGACACGAATGTAAGTTTTCAATAAGAATAGTTTTTGACTCGACTTGGTTTTTAACCTTAGCTTTTCCTTAACGTATTTGAATTAAGTTTTGCTAGGCTATTATATAGGGAGCTTTAAAACGCGAAGGTCTTAATTCATATGAGTTAAGAACAAGAACTTTTCGCAAGCTCCTATAATTGATCCTAGAAAGTCGTTTATCAAGGGAACTTTAAAACGCAAATTCTAAAACTTGCAAAAGTATCAGAAGTTGCAAGATCCTATAGATGACTTGAAAACCCAAAACTTTGATTTGATAGGCTAAGTATCCATTGATTTCATTCTTGGAATTTTACAATATGTAGAACAAGAGATGATAGAGCCAATTATAAGTGTGGTATTCTTTCGGGAATTTATGTGAGTTAATTATGAGCCTATTCTCCCATCACTTGTTAATAAATTTTAATTGCAATAAATAAGGTTGAACGATTTGAAAAGTTACTTAGCTTCTAGCCCAAGATCGTTTAAAAGTTGCTCGGTATGGATTAGAGTTCATAGCCAAGGCATAACTTATTGAAGCGGGATGCGAAGATTGGCGAGTCCAAAAAGGTCCTAACAAGACATGAGGGCTATGTTTTATTGCTAAATATCTCAAGTGATGTGAAGACTCATTTATCAAAAATCAATATGAAGGATCGAGACACACGACGAAAAGCAAAATACTCCCAAAAAGTCATGGAGAAGTCTATCCAAAAAGACCAAAAATAAGGTATGAGGATAAATGAAGCCAAGTCCAAAAAGGAGGCGAATCGTTGTCAATCAAAATCCCAAGTAAAGATTGGAGAAAAAATGAAGAAGTCGTGGTCTAAGTATGAATCTCTCAAAACTTCAAGTGAAGAAATATTATGAAGAGAAGACCATTATTTCGTGAACGTCTCTCAAGGTTGGAAAGTACTAAGTCATTGCCAAATATCGGTCCGAGAAAGGTCTCAAATCGCGAAACAAGTTATGCCAAGATATGAACTTTATGAGAGCCCGAGAAGCAGTTTTAAAAGATTTTGTCCTTTAGCTAACTATTGATTAAATCGTTCACTTTATTTTCGGCCTATTAATTATCGAAATAAGTCAACAATGTATCCTCGTGATCATTTAAGACAACAATAAAATATAAGAGAAACACCTAGGAATAAGGGAGTCTAAGTGATTAATTGGCCCACATGAGTTCGTGTTAGTCTACCAACTTATAATAACAATGATCTTGTTTTTGCACTTGGCATGGAAAAGTGAAAAGTCGAGGACGATGAATCTATTTGAGATTTTATGATCCTTAAAGTTATTTTATGTCTTTGCAAAATAAAATGTCAAAAGTTGAATAATGGGTAGATATAGTTTTATTTTATCATTGCGTGAGGACACGGCATTTGCTTAGCATGGGGGAATTTGATATGAGTGATTTTACTCATATCCTTAGTAGCTTAAAACAATGAAATATTGTGCAAAATGTATCAATTATGCCTTGGATATGCTTGTTTCTTGTTTTCATGTGTGTAGGTACCAAGTTCGCGAAAACCGACAAAAATCGACACGAGTTTGATGAAGAAGATCGAGGAAGCCAAGATCGATTTTGATTTAGAGGATTTAATATTTAATAAGTGACTTTTGGCCAAGTGGGGCCCACAATTGGGTAAATGGGCTCAAAAGCCCATTTAAGTTATCAAGTTGCTTGAAGGTCCATTGCAAATTCATTAGGCCCAAATGGGGTTATAAATTTGGCAGGAATGTATCTTGGGCCCAAGCCCAATTTAGAAAACAAAGTGAATGAAAGAAACGAAATTGTGAAAATGGGCTTTTAGGTTGTTATCATAAATGTTTATAAACACACGTTACACACAACATTAAACAAATAAAATAACTTCTCCTTTTACACATTCAATAAATTAAACGCTCCATTCCTCACCTTTGTTTTTTTTCACGTCACTTTATTACCCCCACTCAATAAACCTCTCGTTATTCCCTATGTTCTTCTTCCCCATCCTTTCTTTTTCCCAAACCAGTAAAAATAACTCACTATTCAAAGAACCCTAGCAAGTAAAAAGTCTTAATTTTTTAGGGCTTTTTACTTATTTGATTAATTCACATCAAAGGGATTAAAACCCCCAAGTTTGTAGGAAGAGAGGGTGTGGAATAAAGATGCTACGTGGCCGTTTCTTATAGGTTGCAACACCTCATTCCATCATATCCACCAATCACAGCCCTTAAAAGAAACACAACTAGCACACGGATGCCACGTTGGCAATCCGTGTGCTATTTGGGATCATCTCAGCCATCAAAGAAGAGAGAGAATAAGGATATCAAGATCAAGGGCTCAGAATCAAGAGGAATATTCTCCTTCAGATGCGAATATCCGCTCAAGGATGCCCTTGGGGGGGGGGGGGGGGCTATAAATACCCCCAATTTATTCTGTATTTATTATCCCTTTAATTACTTTAGTGTTATAATGTTAAAATTAGAATAGGAAAATTTGTATTTCTTTTTAAAAGTATTGTACCAGTTTCAGATGAATTAATAAAAGTTCTGTTTTGATGCGTAATACTTCTGTTTGAATACCTTTATTTTTTTTCTTTCTCGAATCTATTTTAAATATTATAACTGTGAAAGATATTTAATTAATCTACTCAATAGATTAATGAGATATTGAAGTATTATTTGGATCAATTTATCCTAATTGGATAAATACAAAGTTACTGTCGATTTGTTATTGGTGATGGTTCGAGTAATGGTGATGGTGAAAGACGGTGTTCTTGGTTTCGGTTCATAAGCCAGCTCAGCGCTGTGCTTCATCTCAAAGGTTTCAACAAAAGGTACTCATTCTCTTTTATTTAAATGTTTATAGATTAGATTTCGTTTGTATGATTATTCATATGATTGTTACTGATGGATTGATGTTAAGTAGTGGTAATTAGGAATCTGTAATTGTTCTAAGGATTGATTCATTTGAGTGAATGATTAGTTAAATTGCTTATGGTGGCTTACTGATTTGTTATTGTGATACTATTGTTTTAAATAGTTCTGATTAGGGGAGATTAGTTAAAATTGTTTGTTCATTTTATCTTGATTTGCTACTTTCTTGCTGATAACTCAGTCATGTTTTTGGTGTTGTGTTTGAGTTTTATTAATGACAAATGAATTCGAAGCTGGTAAATGTAATTCTGAAATTGCTAAACTTGTGCTTAAAATGCTTTTATTTCTGTATTGCTTTTTAAAAAATCGTTGAAAATTGATTCTTAAAGTTTTGAGTAATTGCTTAATATACCCAGTTATATGTGAATTCTGCTGAGTTAAGCTGTAGCTGAGTTTGTTTGGTATTTGGCATTACTGAATTTGGTATTCTGTTAACTGAACATATTTTGTTACTGGTTTTCATTTGCTTGATCTGATATTTGATTGTAGCTGTTGTTTAGTCTTGATTTATATTTAGCTGTCGATATTTGATACAATGTGTTTAGATGTTGTGTTTACGGATTCTTGCTGAAATTATTGTTCTTACTGCATTTCTGTTCAAGTTACAGCTTATCAGTCCAACTGACTGATAAGCCCATAAGCTGAGTCCTCACAGCTTTTCTAGCATATAAGCTCACAAGTCTTTCCTGAGACTTATTTTTATTTATCTGGCAAAAAGGAATAATTCAAAAAAAAAATATGTCCCTCACGGGACTTGAACCCGTGACCTCCTGGTCACACACCCAACGCATCTACCATCTGAGCCAAGTGCTCTTTTGATTTTAGTTTCTCTTATTCCATTAATATA
The DNA here is from genome assembly GCA_025667525.1 of Glebionis coronaria. Classification (NCBI taxonomy): domain Eukaryota; kingdom Viridiplantae; phylum Streptophyta; class Magnoliopsida; order Asterales; family Asteraceae; genus Glebionis; species Glebionis coronaria. Next base: position 170,056,111 of record CM046875.1, read on the forward strand.
GTATTTATTATCTTGGCAGCTTTTGTTTTAGTCTAAGTTCATTTGATACGTTTTATTTAACTTTTTACTTTTAATTTTAATCAAAGTTTTCTTTTATTAAAAATAGTTTCAGAATATAAATAAAATAAATAAAAAATGTTTTTAGTTTAAAAGTTTAATTAGTTTAAATTTTAATTAGTTTAATTTTTATAACTTTAGATTTAATTAAATATAGTTTTTAAATAATTTGTTCAAAGTAATTTTAAATAATAAAGTAAATTAGTTTAAAAGTTATTTCATTAAGTAGAATTAATGTTTTATAGAGTTTTAATTAGTTTAAATTTTAAATTAGTGTGTTTATTTTTAGTAATTGTTTAGATTTATTTTTATAATTAGCGGGTTTAACGATTCATGCACTTTAGGGTAACTTTAAATAGCTTAAAATTCGTAGAGTTAATTTGTAATTTAAAAAAAAACCAACGACACATTCAAATCGATTGTCCAAATCAAAGCAAAACGTCTCAAATTCACTCGATCTTCGTGTACAACGAACTTGGTTCACTCACGTGTTTAATCGTATCCGTCTTTGACTTATTTTTGGTTAATTACTTTTTCCTAAAGGTAATTACCTTAATTTGTCCTATAACGTATATGTGTTAATCACGACACATCACAGCTTGACCATACATATACAAGATTCCAGTGATGGTACCTGTTGACTTGTTGGCCTGATCACGCGAGGTCGTGTACACCAGTCTAGTAGTAGGAGGTGGCTTGGAGTCAGCATGTCAAGATGTGCCCTCTATCTAACCCTTATGATAGTCCTTCATGCGATGGCCCGACTGGCCACACTTGAAGCAAGCATCGCTGTCACGGCGACACGGACCTAGGTACCTGTGGTTACACGTAGTGTAGAGAGCGTGAGTATACCTGCCAACAGGTGCCCTTGCTGGCTGTGAGCTTGTTCAGAAAAGTATACATGAGACATGGTTAAGGGTACAAGCAGGACAATGAAGAAAATCATAAGACGTAATACCAGCTATAGCTGCACGGTTGGGCTGTAAACCTCTGCGGTCCTGCTCCCTTCCATTGCCATGATTCCTGGTAGAAGATGCTGAAGTGTCAGAATTATGAATCATAAAGCATGTACATAAGAAATGAGTAAGTTAGGGACCTTCTGCTGTTGGAGTTGTTAGCGTTGTTACGGTAATTGTCATTACCGCCACGCCTATCCGAAGCAGAACGGTCTTGGGTCTGACCGTTACCCTTGTGCTGACTAGGCTGCTGCTGAGTGCCCAGTTGAGACCGGTCCCCAGTCTTCTGCCTGAAAGATGCAATTTAAAGAGAAAGATAAATATTTGGATAGTACTGAAGGAAATGAAATGATCACCGCTGAATGACGAGATATACCTCTTGTCGAGTCTCTCTGCCTCTCCAAACTCATCCCTCTCTTGTAGCATCTCCAACTTACGGGCTGCATCAACTACTTGTGCCACCGTGTTAAAGGTAGCACACACCAAGTTATTGGCGACCGATGTACGAAGAGCCCAACGAAAGTGATACGCTTGCTCTTCTGTAGTCCCTGCTGCTGCGCCAAGGAATCCAGCCAAATGAAGAAACCTCTGCATGAACTCGTTGCTGTTCTCCTCAGCTCTCTGCCTAATCCCATGATACTCCTGCTTAAGCTTATCCTATTCAGCCTTTGGGAAGAACTGTCCCATAACCAAGTCCCTGAACTATGCCCAAGTCAAGCCAGTCACCCAATTGTCGCCTCCCCGATTGTTTCACTGACTTTCACCGTCCAAGCAAATCCCCTTCAAACTTGTAACCGGCTAACCTTGCCTTAAAGAAAGGGACACATCCCATCACATCAAGGATCTTCTCAGTATGAGCTAGCCAGCTCTCAGCCTCATTGGGGCTGTCAGTCTTCTCGAAGGATCGCGGACGCTGCTTGTTGAATCGCTCCAGCCATGTGATCAGTGTAGCCGGAGGAGGAGGAGGAGGATTTTGATGCTGGTGCTGTTGCTGATTGTTGGCCGCTTGCACCTCGGCCCTAATTTCATTCCTCTGTTGAGGAAGCATGGCCTGCATCGCAGCTTGAACTGTTGCCTTGAGTTGCTCTTGTTCACGTCTGAGAACCATCTGACAGTATAAAACAAAATGCATGGACTAAATAGATTTAAACATAATATATATACATGAAAAATTTTTATGCATATTAACATGAATTATTTTTATGCATGAAAATAGTGTATGAATGCATGATGATAAAATAACATGGGTTTGGGTGAACGCCTATGGGTCGGTTCACCTAAACAAAATGAGATGACGAGGATGAACGCCTATACCAAATTGTTAATGCAATAATGACTAAAAACGTTACTTGCATTATTCGGTCTCGCTTAGTTTTGATTATGACAATATGTAAAAACAAGCATTTATGAAAACAACGAAAAACGAATTCTTGAGTTCAAGTATTTTTCATTTTACCCATTTTCACTTAAGGTATGGATAAACAAGTACTAACCTTAATCAAGTGATCAAGTGATTTAATCTTTTCTTAAAACTCACTTTTTATTAAATGTTACAAGTTTTTATTAAACTTTATTTTTAAGAAAATGTTTTATTAAATTAATTATTTGAAATTAGAAAATGGCATATTCTTATTCTGTTAAGAATATCCTTTCAGGATATTTTTATACCCAGATAAGACCTCCACCACTAAAGGACAAAAAGGAGCGGAGTCTAGTCCGGCGGTACCTTAGCGCCTAGGCGGTACCTTATCGATAAGGTACCGCGGGCTGTGATAAGGTACCGCGGGCAGAACTAGCCGTTGGCTCCTTTGTCCTTTAAATAGTTGGCCATTCTCAGCTTTTCACCTCACCTCTTTTGCACATTCATTTCCAAATTCAAACCCCTTCTTTAATCACTCAAATCTTTGATCATTTGTTTGATTATTACTTGTTTAAGAAGTGAATCTTGTTCTTCCATCTCTTCCTCTCCAAGTGCAAAGAGAAGAACACTATCCTAGTGAAGTGTTGAGTCTACCACCAAAGATCCATTGAAGATCAATTTTTATATACTTGTAGTTGTGTCATAGTTGTGAAGATCCAAGTAGTTGTGTCTATTTGGAAGTTGTGTATGTACTAAGTATAGTTGTGTAGATTGGTCCTAGCTACGATTAGGGCTCGACTTTTAGCTTAGAGTCGGAAATTGGTTAAGCGACGTGTACGGTTTTCTCCACCATAAGGAGCTTGTTGTGTAGTGAACTCTCGCGTAAGGAGTACTCGAGGAGTGGAGTAGGAACGAGGAGTGAGCTTCGTTGCCGAACCACTATAAATCCTTGGTGTTCGGTTTGATCTTTCTTTACCCTTAACTCTTTACATTCCTTATTACTTTTTGCATATACATGTGTTAATATTAGATTAGCTACACTATTATTCTTTATTCTTTGTGGATATATTTTTGTTAGTATTAGTTTAGCTACACTATCATTGTTCATATTTGTGCATAAGAAGATTTCACATATTTCCTCAAGCCTAAGTTTTTTGAAAAAGGATTTTTGGAAATCATATTTTAACAAGTAAATTTTAAGAAACTATTCAACCCCCCCTTCTAGTTTCTACAATTGGTATCAGAGCGGGTTGCTCAAGAATTTTTAAAGTATATTGTATTTTAAAACTTGAATCGATCTATGGATTCCAACAAGTACCTAGAAGGGCAATCTATGCAAAGACCACCACTTTTTGAAACCGATAGTTTTATTTATTGGAAAAATAGATTTGAAACTTATGTGAAATCAAAAGATTTAGATCTTTGGCATGTTATTACCAATGGTGATTTTTTACCCTTTCAATTTAATGAAGTTTCTAAAACAAAAGAATTAGTCACTTTTGACAAAGCTAATGATGATACTAAAAAGAAACTTTCAAAAAATAATGAGGCTAAAATGGTGATTTATAATGCTTTGCCTAAGAAAGAGTATGAAAGAATTTTTATGTGTGAAACCGCTAAAGATATTTGGAACACTCTTTTAGTAACCCACCAAGGTAATAGCCAAGTCAAAGAAAGTAAAATCGATTTTCTTGTCCAACAATATGAACAATTTGTCATCTTAGAAGATGAAACTATTGATAGTGCATTTGCTAGGTTTAACACCATTATTACTAGTCTAAAAGCACTTGATGAAGGTTTTTCTAGCAAGAACAATGTTAGGAAGTTTCTAAGGGCCTTACATCCAAAGTGGAGAGCAAAAGTCACGGCTATTGAAGAGTCGAAAGATCTCTCAACTTTATCACTCGATGAACTCATAGGAAACTTGAAAGTTCATGAGATGATAATTTTGAAGGACTCGGAATTAGTAAAAAGCAAGAGTGAAAGGAAATCTCTTGCACTTAAGGCCAAGAAGGCACAAAGTGACCATGATAGTTCCTCGGAAAGTGATGATGAGGAGTATGCATTGGCGGTGAGAGATTTCAAGAAGTTCTTCAAGAGACGAGGTCAACACGTTAGGCAACCAAACTATGACAAGAAACCATTGTCAAAGAATCGGTTTGTCAAGAACGAAAAAGGTGATAGGAGTTGCTTTAGATGTGGTGATCCAAATCACTTCATTGGTGATTGTCCAAAGCCCGCTCATGATAAGAACCACACGGCATTCGTTAGTGGCGCTTGGAGCGATAGCGGTGAAGATGATGATGACAACCCCAAAGAGGAGAAATGTCTTATGGCTCACACTTCTAAAGAGGTACATTCCGAAATCGAATATTATAGCAATGCTAGTTCCACTTTAGATGATATTGAATTTGAAGGCAAATATGATAGCTTACACAAACTTAGGTTTTAAATTCATAGAAAAGAATAAAACCTTAAAATCAACCAAAACTAAGCTTGAAAATGAGATCAATGAACTTAGGGAGAAAATGGCTAAACTTGAGAAAAACAAAGAGGTTGATTTAGGTTGCTTAAGTTGTGAGAAACTTAGATTAGAGAATGATGATCTCAAGAGCACCTCCATTAAATTGGAAAAATTCATGAAAGGTACTAGTGCTCTTGATGATATGTTAAACAAACAAGTTCATTCTAAGGAAAAACTTGGTCTAGGTTTTAACTCAAATGAAGCCTCAACTAGTGAACCAAAACAAGTCAGGTTTTCACAGAAAACACCTTCTGGACGCGGTTCCACATTGTATGGCGCGGTTCCTTATCACTATGGAACCGCGACCATAGATAAGGTACCGCGGCCAGAAGCTGATTTTTGTGAAAACTCTTAACTTTCTGAAAAATCTAAGTTAAATGAAAAACCAAAGCATCTTACTGTTAATAAGGTTCAGTTACCCATACTTGACGACAATGCTATTAGTAAGTTCTATAAGCCGTTAAGTAAACCTCTCATGGGAAATAGAAGTTTATCTAGACTATCTTCTACTCCACCTAGAGTACGGAATGAGTCTAAGCCTAGAAGTAGAACGACAACGCCTACAAGAGATAATCAAAACAACTCACGAACTAGAAGTAAAACTCCAACACCTAGAAAGAATAATAATAACTCTAAACCTAGATCAAACACACCTAGGAGAAGTAATAAACAACAAAATTGTTACATGAATTACTACCCTCCTCCATTTTGTTCTCCATGGGGAATCCCCACCTCATTCATTCATCCCAACCAAATGCAAGGGATGTTTGGAACTAACAATTTTGGACCCATGAGATATTGGGGACCAAATGTTTGATCTTGTGTATTGTTACCTAGATATGCTTGGGAATTGATTTGGAGCCCGATAAGTGGATTAAGGATAGTGGATGTTCTAAACACATGACGGGTAATCGAAGTTTGTTCTCGTATTACAAAGCATATGATAGAGGTAACGTCAGATTCGCTAGTAGTCTACGTGGTAATATCATTGGCAAAGGTACGGTTTCTCTTGACTCCATGACCATTGAAAATGTTGAGCACGTAGATAACTTAGGTTTTAACCTTTTAAGTATAGGTCAAATTTGTGATAATAAGTGTAAGGTCATCTTTTCGGAACATGACAGTGAAATCGTAAAAGATGGAAAAGTCATTGGAAAAGGTGTTAGAAAGCATGGGCTTTATGTCATGAAGGTTAATAAGAAGTCAAAAGACAACATATGTCTTGTGACTATAGATGATAGTTCTACTCTTTGGCATAGGAGATTAGGTCACGCTAATATGCGTTTAATTCAATCTTTAGTCTCTAAGGAGTTGGTAAGACACCTCCCCAAGATTAAGTTTGATAGTCACTTTTGTGATGCTTGCAAAGTTGGAAAGCAAGTTCACTCAAGTCACAAAGCAAAGAATTTGGTTTCGACCTCTCGGTGCTTAGAGCTCCTACATATGGATCTCTTTGGACCTTCTGCCATACGGAGTTATGGAGGTAACCTTTATACCCTAGTTATAGTTGACGACTATTCTAGATTCACTTGGACTAGATTTTTGGCATCTAAGAATGAAGCTTTCGATCACTTCGAAATCTTTAGTCGGAGAATTCAAAATCAACTAGGATGTTCAATTGTTTCTATTAGGACGGATCATGGTAGGGAATTTGATAATGAAGTGCAATTTGGTGCCTTTTGTGAAGCTCATGGTATTACCCATAACTTCTCGGCTCCTCGCACTCCACAATCAAATGGGGTAGTTGAAAGGAAGAATAGGACTCTCCAAGAGATGAGTAGGACGATGTTAAACGAGCAATCGTTGCCTCAAAAGTTTTGGTGCAATGCCGTAGATACATCGACTTATATTCTCAACCGAATTCTTATTCGACCTTTCCTAGGAAAGACCCCCTATGAGATTCTTAAAGGTAAGAAATCCTCATTAGAATACTTTAGGGTGTTTGGAAGCAAGTGCTTTATCCTCAACACCAAAGACTACCTTACCAAGTTTGACCCAAAGTATTACGAAGGTATCCTTTTAGGTTATTCCCAAACTAGTAAGGCCTACATAGTCCTAAATAGAACCTCAGGGGTTATTGAAGAATCACTCAACGTAACCTTTGATGAAACCCCTCCTTCACCCAAGACACCACCATTGGTTGATGATGACTTGGATGAATTAGAAGTAGTTAAAGCCAAAGAGGTTAGAAAATTAGGAGTTGAAGACCTTAGTGTTGAAAAGGATGTAAACATTAAGGAGTCTAGGGATCATACTCTCAATAATGTCATTGGTGACTTAAATCAAAGGACCCTAAGATCTCAAGTCCAAAACCAAAGCAACTTCTTTTGTTTTGTCTCCTTGATTGAACCTAAGAATGTTAAAGAAGCCTTGACGGATGAGAGTTGGGTCATTGCGATGCAAGAAGAATTGAATCAATTCGTTGCCAATGATGTTTGGGAACTTGTTCCTCCACCTAGAAGTTCTACCATTATAGGAACCAAATGGGTATTTAGGAATAAGCTAGATGAGAATGGTGTTGTGTCTCGTAACAAGGCTAGACTTGTAGCTCAAGGCTATAATCAACAAGAAGGGATTGATTATGACGAGACATATGCACCGGTAGCTAGATTAGAATCAATTAGAATCCTTTTAGCCTACGCTTGTGCCTTAGATATTAAGCTTCAACGAATGGATGTAAAGAGTGCATTTCTTAACGGTTTGATCAATGAGGAGGTATATGTGGCTCAACCTCCCGGCTTCATTGATTTTGAGAAACCGGACCATGTTTACAAGCTTAAGAAAGCACTTTATGGACTCAAACAAGCACCCAAAGCTTGGTATGATAGACTTAAAGAGTTTCTTGTTAAACATGAGTATACCATGGGTATGGTAGACAATACACTCTTTACAAAGAAGAAAGGTCCTCACCTCATAATCGTACAAATATATGTTGATGACATTATATTTGGCTCAACTTGTCAAGAATTGTGTGATGACTTTGCCAAAATCATGCATGATGAGTTTAAATGAGTATGATGGGAGAACTTAACTTCTTTTTAGGACTCCAAATTAAACAAATGGACAATGATATTTTCTTTAGTCAATCTAAGTACGCTAAAGAAATGCTAAATAAATTTGGATTAGAAGAATCTAGACCAATGAAGACCCCTATGGCCTCGGATACTAAACTCACCGGAGATGATGATTGTGAGTCGGTAGACAACACCAAATATAGAGGTATGATTGGTAGTTTGTTGTACCTAACGGCAAGTCGACCGGATATCATGTTTAGTGTTTGCCTTTGTGCTCGCTTCCAAGAGGCTCCCAAAACCTCTCACCTTGAAGCGGTTAAGCGTATCTTCCGATACATTAAAGGCACTATACATTTAGGACTATGGTATCCTAAAGGGACCGGCGTAGAAACCATTGTCTACGCGGACTCGGATCATGCGGGAGACTATGTGGACCGGAAAAGCACTAGTGGAGTTTGTACCTTCATGGGTTGTTGTTTAACTTCTTGGTTCTCCAAGAAACAAACCGCTCTTGCGATATCCACCACGGAAGCCGAGTATGTGAGTGCCGGTAAAGCATGCCAACAAGCTCTATGGATGAAGCAAGCGCTTGTTGATTACGGGATTTCTCTTGATGATGTTCCCATCATGTGCGATAATAAAGGCGCTATAGACCTAAGCAAGAATCCCGTGCAACATTCGCGAACCAAACACATAGACATTAGACACCATTTCCTTAGAGATAATGTTCAAAAGGGGAACATTACTATCGAAAAGGTGCCCTCCTAGGACAACTTAGCCGATATCTTCACTAAGCCACTTAAGAGGGAACCTTTTTATTACTTGCGTCTAGGTCTAGGATTAATGGAACATCTTCCTTAAATTCTTTTCTTCTTGTGTGTTTTCTCCTACCACCTTGAGTCCTTGAGTCTTTTAAGATTCTTTTGAAAAATCTTATCATCTTCTTTTCAAAACTCTCAAAGTCTCTTTCAAAAACGGTTGAGAAACTCGTTTAACATTGTTAATTCAATCTAAAAACTATTTTTCATAGATTCTCGCTATTAATATAGAGCTTACATAATTCATATGTATGATTCTCTCAAACATAGCAAGAACAAGATTGAATCATGGAGGATCATTGTGTCATAAGGTCTTGTCTTACACACCTCCTACATTGATTTTATTTTTTTGTTTTTTTTGTCAAATCTCTATTTGGTAAGTTTGCATATACTTTTCTTGTCTATCTTAGCTTTTAAGCACATCCCTATGATAAGTTAGACTAGAAAAATAAGATTTGCTGAAAAATCCTTCTCCAAACACCAAACCCTGCTTCTGCAGGCGGTTCCATAAGTGAGCCGCGGTACCTTATTGATAAGGTACCGCCACCATAGATAAGGAACCGCCTACAGTGGTCTTCCTTTTCGGGTTTTTGTCTGAAACTCCAAATTTGCTCCAACATTTTTGAGAATCTTTGTTTCAAACCCTTTGACCACCCCAAAAATACCCTAAGCCTTCCCTATTTTAACCATAAGCATTTTGCATTACTTCACACAATGAAAGCCTTGAATCTCCTCCATTTTCTCCAATTGCTTTCAATCCAAACCCACCCAAGAACACTCTTAATCACATTTCTCCTACCAAGAATGTTGATTGTGGAACTTCTTTTCTTCCACCACCACCCTTTAGTGTTCTTCCTCCTTCTCATGATAATGTCATGTACCATGGAACATATTGTCATTGTTGTCAATATCAACATCTTGCTATGGAACACATCTATGAGGAATTGAGCTACATCAAGAGTCTCTTAATCAAGCCTCCTCTTCACTTTGATTATGAGATCTCCAACAAGCCACCACCACCACCCTCCGCTATTACCTTGTCTTTCATATAAGCATTAATTGCTTATCCACAAGACACCAAATTCAAGCAAATCTTAGAATTCTAGAATAACTAGGATTAGATTTATGCTTTTGGCTTGTTTCTTTTTCCATACTTCTTTGTATGATGTTCTTTTAGTAACCTATCTTGGATCTTTGTCTTTGTGTTTTCTTCTCTTTTAATTTTTTTATGTGACCTATTGCTATATATTGTTGGTTGTTTCTTTTGTTCAACTAACCCTTCTATGTAGCTTGTCACCATATCTCAATTCCTCGGTGCCCCAAGCTAGGGGGAGTAAGCACCAAGGGGGAGTCTTTGCAAAGTCCGTTTCTTCAACACCGGATTACGCAACCTTTTTGCTTCGACAAAGGGGGACAAAAATGAATAAACTCGTCTTCGAAAATCTTGTTTTTGTGTGATTGAGTTTATGTATTGTCGGAATCAAAAAGGGGGAGATTGTTCATGCAATAATGACTAAAAACGTTACTTGCATTTTTCGGTCTCGCTTAGTTTTGATTACGACAATATGTAAAAACAAGCATTTACGAAAACAACGAAAAACGAATTCTTGAGTTCAAGTATTTTTCATTTTACCCATTTTCACTTAAGGTATGGATAAACAAGTACTAACCTTAATCAAGTGATCAAGTGATTTAATCTTTTCTTAAAACTCACTTTTTATTAAATGTGACAAGTTTTTATTAAACTTTATTTTTAAGAAAATGTTTTATTAAATTAATTATTTGAAATTTGAAAATGGCATATTCTTATTCTGTTAAGAATATCCTTTCAGGATATTTTTATACCCAGATAAGACCTCTACCACTAAAGGACAAAAAGGAGCGAAGTCTAGTCCGGCGGTACCTTAGCGCCTAGGCGGTACCTTATCGATAAGGTACCGCGGGCAGTGATAAGGTACCGCGGGCAGAACTAGCCGTTGGCTCCTTTGTCCTTTAAATAGTTGGCCATTCTCAGCTTTTCACCTCACCTCTTTTTCACATTCATTTCCAGATTCAAACCCCTTCTTTAATCACTCAAATCTTTGATCATTTGTTTGATTATTACTTGTTTAAGAAGTGAATCTTGTTCTTTCATCTCTTCCTCTCCAAGTGCAAAGAGAAGAACACTATCCTAGTGAAGTGTTGAGTCCACCATCAAAGATCAATTGAAGATCAATTTTTATATACTTGTAGTTGCGTCATAGTTGTGAAGATCCAAGTAGTTGTGTCTATTTGGAAGTTGTGTATGTACTAAGTATAGTTGTGTAGATTGGTCCTAGCTACGATTAGGGCTCGACTTTTACCTTAGAGTCAGAAATTGGTTAAGCGACGTGTACGATTTTCTCCACCATAAGGAGCTTGTTGTGTAGTGAACTCTCGAGTAAGGAGTACTCGAGGAGTGGAGTAGGAACGAGGAGTGAGCTTCGTTGCCGAACCACTATAAATCCTTGGTGTTCGATTTGATCTTTCTTTACCCTTAACTCTTTACATTCCTTATTACTTTTTACATATACATGTGTTAATATTAGATTAGCTACACTATTATTCTTTATTCTTTGTGGATATATTTTTGTTAGTATTAGTTTAGCTACACTATCATTGTTCATATTTGTGCATAAGAAGATTTCACATATTTCCTCAAGCCTAAGTTTTTTGAAAAAGGATTTTTGGAAATCATATTTTAACAAGTAAATTTTAAGAAACTATTCAACCCCCCCTTCTAGTTTCTACACAAATGATCCGATTAAAAGCACATGCGACTAAATATGTCCAGTCCTGTACCAACCATTACTTGGTCAAAATCCCTGCAACAATGATACATGAATAAATGCATGAAAACAACTGTCAGTTCTAGGAAGACTATGGTGATTACCCACTAATCACAGGTCATGTTTTAAGAGCCTACAAGTCAAAGCCTTGGCTCTGATACCATAATTGTAACACCCTATTTTGGTAAATGGAATGTCACGCGTGTTTTTGGCGTGCCATCAAAGCATACAAGGTAAATGTCTAAAACATTAAATGACCATGAATGGAAATACCATACACAAACATCGGTAGTCCAAGTAAAAGCTCATCACACACAAACATAAATACTGAAATAGAAAAGGACTAAACAATGTCCCAAAGAAATGATGTAGCAAAATGTATGGATAATGCATAAAGTAGAGAAGGCTAGATAGCTACCAATCCATATGTACCTACCCTTAAAGTCTACGAGCGCCCTTGAGTACCTGCCGTTTGGGAACATGAAAGGAAAACGGCTGAGCATAACGCCCAGTGAACGGATATACAAATATAGCATGAAATGACATAAGCATTAAAGACTAATAGCAGCGGAAATGTATAAGTCCTAGATAACCTGGAACATGTTCATAAAACTGGTTTTATAGTTTGAAAAGACTTATGTTTTTATATGAAAATCTGTAATAATTAGCCAATAGCCCATATAGGTCATGAGGTTCTACCGTGCATGAATACTTGGAGGGGAGATCTCATCATGCAATTATAGGGGTTGCCTCTAATTAAATAGTCTGGGTAGGAGGGATCAACTCCTTGTGAAGGATGCAAGGCACACATCGCATTCACCATGAAAATCCTGTAAAACATGTAACTAGGATGCACCCATACGCCCCACATGATAATAAATGTAGGCCAAAACTGAAAAGGGACACCACGAGCAATCACTTCGCCGTGGGGAAGTCATAACACTGGTGCCTCTAGTGTTATGGTTATGGTACCTCCATAACTAGGTGACATTGGTCATGCATGTATATGGCTTAGGCATTTAAACTAACATAAGTAATCAAACATATAAAACAATATTAGGAAAACAGTTGGCTGCAAACGAGGAATCCTAATAAGGAAAGAATGTCCATACTGAAGGACGGGAAATCCGTACCTTGTGTCCAGTGAACGAGGAAAGACGAAAGAATGAAAGTCCTACTCCGACCTCACTAATGCTACATAATAAGGGACATGTATAAGTATTCAGATTACTGAGTACGTAACTGATTATAGCATGTTCTTAGCTTGTTTTATATGTTCTTGTCTTGTTTACTGTTTTAAGTGTTATACTGTATTAATCATGTATTTCATGTATTCTGATTTAGTATTAACTTGTATTTTTGTAGTATTATACTTGTTGTGTAATAATAGGTAAATTTCTAAAAATAGCAGGTTTCCTAAAATAGAAAGTTTCTAAAAATAGATCAGTTTCTAAAAATAGAAAGTTTTCAAAAATAGCATGTTTCGTGAAATAGAAAGTTTCCATATTTAGAAATAAGCTGGATTAATAAGCTAATAATATAAGCTTAAGTTTACTGGTTACTTATCATAAGTCATGTAATTAATAGTATAGTTTATAAATAATACCATGATAATTAAATAGAGTGTTGCTATATCCTCCTACACACAATAATATTTTATATTTTATCTCCACTCATTATCTCTCTGCATCTAAACCGTCAGTTTTGACACGTGTCAGAATCCTGTGAGTAGGCATATAAGTAGGAAGCAAATGTAGGAGGATAAATCAATTCTCAATTAAATAAAATGTAGGTTATATGATTTAATTAAATAAAGGCATGACTTAATTAAATTAAGACATATAAAAATACTTAGGTTAAACATGTATTAATAATTTATTAATTATAACCTAAATCATGATTAATTAATTAATTATAGTACATGCTTTTAATAATTAATTAATACTATAGTCTAAATTAAATGGTTATAATACTTAGGTTAAAATATGTATTATTTATTAAATAATAATAACCTAAGTCCATGATTAAATTAAACTAATATAGTCATGTTTTAATTAATTTAATTTTCTTGAAAAATAATATAACTTGTAAAAATGTAAGACCTGTAAAAAAATTAATCCCTGACCGAACCCGTGTTTTAATTTAGACCGAACATGAACCAGACCGGACCCCTTGAACCAGACCGAGTCAAAACCCCAACAGTGGCTCCCAGCCTAGTCGGTGCCATTGTTCGAGCAAAGTACCCACACGCTGATGCCGGTGGTTCCCCTGCTCTGCTGTAGTTCCAACTGTTAGACTAAAGCAACTAACGGCTTAAGCCGGTGGTGCTGTTGTGCTACGTCGAGGTCCACGACAAGCTACAAGGCCACCCCAACGTGAGTCAGGGTCCTTATGTCCCCTGCTGTCGAGCCACAAAGACCACGCCGAGACCACAAGGTCTCGGCTGTGGTGAAATGTGAGACACCGAGAGCTTTGGCTCTCGGTTTACGTGCGTCGGTCGAGCAACCCCACCAAAACCCCCCGTTATTACATGTTTTCCTTGCTTGATCCCCATGTTTAACATGTTCTAATTAAGTTTTAAATAAAACATAATCATAATTAAACAAACGAAAATAAGATCAAGGTTTTGATGTTTACCGATTGCGTGATTGAATGAAACTAAGAACACTAACACGAATAACCCGTAATTCAACAATCAAAATCAACCCAAACACCCTTTGGTGTGGTGTGTAGCCGGCGGCAAGGAGAAAAGACAAGGAGGCTAGGGGTTTTTTTTAAAATCTGTAGAATGAAACTCTGTGTTTTCCTTTTCTTAATTTAGTTAAAAATCAAGTTGGGCTGAGCCCTTCTTCCTTTCTTATCCGCGGCTAGCATGGTCTCACAAGGCCTTGTCGGTCCTTGTTCATCTTTATTAATTTACAGGTTCGTTTACTAATATATTCGTGTTAGTTCGTGGTTAACCGTTCTTGTTATAATTGATACTTGTACGTAATCAATATTTATCTTGTGATAATAAATATATACTTAGTTCGTATGATCGTGTTTTAATGTTCGTGATTACATGCTCGTGACTATAATTATTAGGATTAATAATTATCGTGTATTAATGTGTACTTAATAATTATCGTGTACTAACACGTACGTAGTCTCTGTATTTAATATTCGTGAAACGTGTTCAAGGTATAAAAGGAAAGTTTAAATTGGTTCGTATGTTTACGTAGTATACTGTTCATGGCATTTAGATGGGGGTTTTACATCCAATCTCAGCAATACTCAATTTGCTCCTCTTGTGTTGTTGATACAAAGCCTTTACTTCATCAAAGGTCTTTCTGACTAATTGATCATGGGTAAAACGCTTAACTTTCTTGAGATATGACATCATCCGATTCCTGATTTGCATAGTGGTTGGAGGCTTAACTCTTTCTCTTCTTCTCTTTTCTACAAAGAATATTTATTTCTCCCTTACCAAATCATCAATCAACATGTCTTTTTCTTCTTCATCATAAGCATCCCTTTCTTCAGCTACTAAGGATTCTGTAAGAATTTCACTTGCCTTTAGTACAGCCTGAATCCTATCATATTTTTCTATGTTCCATTCTTGATGCACTCTTCGGGCTTCGAGCAATTGTTGCTTTGCTGCAAGTTCTTCCTGTAGCTCTTCTTCATGCAATTGTGCTTGTAGTCTGAAAGCTACCTCTTCATCATGCTCCAATTGATGAAATCTGTTCATGACTTTGTTTATGTCATCATCTGAATCACTTTCTTCTTTAGATTCAGATTGTAATTTCTTTTTGCCATTGTCCTTTGGATTTATCTTAGGTAGTTTCTTCACTAATCTTGAAGATCTTCTTTCTTCATCTTCATTATATTGCTGTTGAATAATAATACCTTTAGTGGGCCGTGAAACTTGAATTTTCTTACCTTTATCTTTTTCCTTAATGGCAAGAATTTCTTGTTTTGTCTTCATCTCTGCTTCTGCTTGTCTCTTTTCTCTGAGATCAAGCAGTACTTGTGCTAAAGTCTCATCTTCTCCAAAAGATGGAGTTTGACTTTTTGTAGAAGAAGGTAGTGAAGGTTTTTCACCAGCGGTACTTGCAGTTGGCCTAGCAGTACTTGGCTCTTCAATAGTATTTACTTCACCAGTAACAGAGACACTTGTTTCTTGAATCACCAAAGGATCTCCATATACTTTTTCTCGTTTAGAAGCTGTATTCTCAATCTCTAACTCCTCAGTCTTGTCCGATTCAACATTCATCCTTGATCTTGACAGTACTTGGAAAGACGGTTTCTTGTGAAACCAAAATTTTCTTTGTGGTGGAGTTGAAGACACAGGAAATAAAAGTTATTTCCTCTCGCTTCTCATAGAAACTACTCCAATTAGCTTGTAGTTGTTGTGATGGAGGTTGTGGCTGAGTTACCAATATTTTTCATCTTGTGGTTCCTCATGAGTAGTTTGTGGTTCCTCATGTTGAAGCTCCATATGTGTAGGCTCCAAACTTGCATTTTCCACATTATTTTGTATGCTATCAACATCTTTAAAGTTTTCAATGCCATCATTAGCTTCAAATTGATTTCATTGCCAGAGATCCTTGTATGAATATCAGAAGAAGCTCATTGTTCTTCATCACTCCTCCCCTGTTTGGTTGCATTCAGTTGCTTCTTCTTGAAGTTTCTGAACCTTTGCTTCTTAAGAGCAGCTCTCTGAATTACCCTGTGTTGCCTCATCCAAGGAATGACTTTATTCCTTAGCTTGATTAAACTGGCTTCCAATTCAGTAATACTCTTATCCTGAGCAAGCTTTTATTTTTGCAAAACATGTACTTGTTTAATCAAGCTTGTGCACAAAGCAGTTGAATTTACAACATCCACCACCTCTGTTGCTGTTTCCTG
The DNA here is from genome assembly GCA_025667525.1 of Glebionis coronaria. Classification (NCBI taxonomy): domain Eukaryota; kingdom Viridiplantae; phylum Streptophyta; class Magnoliopsida; order Asterales; family Asteraceae; genus Glebionis; species Glebionis coronaria. The sequence goes on from CM046875.1 coordinate 170,072,537, forward strand.
TGGTGAACCACTAGCAGCAATTGAAGCAGCAGGTGTGTGATCATCTCATCAGAATGTGGTTGACTGCCATCATTACGAGAAGAAGATTGAGTATCTTTAGAAGATTAGGGACTCTGGTGAGAAGGAGTTTGCTGAGAAGCACTAGCTGAGCTAGGTTCCTCACCTTCTTGATTGGCTGGTTGGGCTAACATGTTTGCAAATAAGGGTGTAACAGTTCCTGTAAAAGCACTTCCTGGTTTGGTCAAGAAAGAGAAAGTTCTCTTTGTAAAAGTAGGAACACCCCATGTATTTGTCAATTCTGGAAGGTTAGGGATTTGGTCATTAACTATAGCTTGATTTAATCTTGGATACATTGAAAACATTTTAATTCCTTCCAAATTCCTAGTCATTCCTTTAAAAATTAATTTTGTAAAATTAAAAACTCTGTTATTTGCTAGAAAAATACCAGCTGATGCCAAAGCAGCAGGGATTTGATCAAAAGATGTACTTTTTGAGCTTAAACAGTGAATAATGGCATGAAAAAGCAATTTCCATTATGGTGAAAATAACCCTTTAAAGAAAGTAAGACTTTCCCTACCACCCTCATAACCCATGGTTGCAAGGCCAACATGTATCTCTGTGTTATTCAGCATACTAATTCCATTATCACCATTAAGTCTTAATCTTGCCCTTAACAGTACCTCATTCACATATATTTCTATTATTAACCCTAGCCTTAATGCAAGGTTGATCATGACGAGTACCTAAGACAACAGTATTCCAAAATTGAGTAACAATAGGAATAGAGACAACAGGACTTACAGTAAGCGCAAAACGAACATGACTTCGAGAGAGAAAACCAAGTATCTCATGAAAACCAATAGAATCATCATTCTGAGTAAGGTTAGCAACCTGGTTATGTTTAGAGATCACTTGTAGAGCAGCCATTAGTATTTTTGATGATCGAAAATTAGAGAGAAGGTTATAGAATCAAGAGGTAAGAATAAAATATTAGGTGAATCAATTGTATAATTGGAGTCAGTATTTATGTAAATAACAAACCCAAGCGCGAAGAAATCGCCAAATCTACAAAAGAGACCCTCAACGGTACAACGGTTATGTAGCGGTACATGGAACATACACGGTACTTGGATTTATACTAGCGGTACTTGGTTTCAAAACGATACCTCACAAATCATACCGGTTCATGCATTCCACTATCATTGTAACCTCTTTTATCTTATTCTACTAACCTGTAATCATATAAAAAACAGACAAACAAACACTATACAATTATAATTAGCATAAACATTGCACAGCTGTTACCTCCCATTAACATATGCAGCACTTATTGGTTGAGCATACCAATGTGTGTTACCAAGAACTCAAATCTTTTTACATCAAATGCCTTGGTTAACAAATCAGCTACATTGTTATCTGTATGAATCTTCAAGACCAGAATAAGCTTTTTATCATAAACATCTCTGATAAAGTGATGTCTTATCTCAATATGCTTGGTCTTGGAGTGAAATACTAGATTCTTGACAATGCAAATAGTACTTTCATTATCAATGTAGATTTTAGTGTTCATGAAGTTGAAACCATAGTCTAACAACTGATTTTGAATCCAAAGTACTTGTCCACAAAAATGAGCATCATCTATATATTCAGCTTCAGTGGTAGAAGTAGCAACAATGGTTTGCTTCTTACACTGCCATGATATGAGTCTTCTGCCTAGGAATTTACAACCGCCTGTTGTGGATTTCCTATCATGATTGGCTCCAGCATAATCACTATATCAGTAAGCTTCCAAATCAAATGTTGAATATCTAGGATACCATAATTGATATGAGCAAAATCTCATATCAGTAAGTCAACAAATCACCCTAAAACACATAGAAAATACCTAACTTTTGTGCTATAAAGCAGTATTATGTGGTATGTTTTGTGTTTGTGCTTAAATAGGTAACAAGGATACAAATTTCAAGCAAACAAGTGAAATCATTTATGAAGAAAAGACAAGATAAGGATCAAAGATAACAAGCCATTTGAAGATAAAAGACCTATCTTGACAATGTTCAAAAGTTGAGGGACTTAAATGCAATTTTGGAAAAGTCAAGATAAAAGTCAAACCTGGTCAACCTTCAAGTCAACTAAGTCAAAGGACTTAAATATTCAAGAATGCAAGTCAAAGGATTTAATTTGCCAAAGGAATGAAGAAAAGAGCTCAATTGATAAATCTGCTAAAGTCCAAGGGCTGAAATTGACAAAATTATATAAACTTTGGTCATGATCCATGTGTTAACCTTTTGGACCAATGAGAAGGCTAGAAAGAAGAGATTCGGATTGCCAAATAGTCTGACAGCTGGGCCACTAACTTACTCTCATTTAATGCCGAATCCGAACAGTGGAAACCCACTATCACTTTTATTGACCAATCACATGCAGACACTCAATATTCATTTTATCTAAAATTGGATATTAATCCGGGTGATTAGCTGGGAACAAATAAGAAGATGCCACATGTCACCTTCAAAGTTAAACGCGCCCATATTCAATTTTGAGAAGGAAGGCGTTTCAGAAGTTGAACTTAACATGAAACTTACTCGAAATCAAGCAAGGAAGCCAACTATCCAATTACACTGAAATTGAATGAATCAAATCCCCCCTTTTGTGTTCTTGAAGACGAATTTGCAATCAAGAGGATCATGACACCTAGCACTCTCCCATTGGCCAAGACACGTCATCTACCCCAACTACTTATCATTCCAGCTCTATAAATAGCAGTAGACATTTCATTTGTAACTTGTAGCAAAAATTGTGAAAAAACACACATTTCCATTTTCCTTCATTTCTAGTTATCCTTTTCAGTTACAACAAACTCTTATGTGTTTCACACACACTTAAGAGTATGTTAGTTAGTCAGTTAGCATTTGTAACAGATTTTCCCTCCCAAATAAATAAAACAAAAATATTCAGTTCACTCTTATCATGTTACTTCACTCAATTATGCTCTCTAGTTGTTACCTTGTGTTGCTATTAATCTCCATTGATCAATAGAGCTTATGTTTGTGATTTGGAAGCCATACCTTTGATTCTAGCCAATTTCAGTTCAAGTTCTCTTCAGAATTTTAGAAGTAGCAGTTTGATAGATGATTCGATCAAATAAAGCTTTTGGAGGTGATTTGGTTTTAGCTATGAGTTGATTTGGTTTGAAGGACGTTTGTTATAGGGAGCTCGGCGCTCCTCTACTCCATCAGAGGAGGCCTATTGCTAAAAGGTGTTAAAATCCTGTTTTTGGTTCCCCTAACTCAGTCTTGCATGCTACATTCCTAGTATAAGGCTTACTTGCTGATCTGAATGTTTTTTAGCTTGATTTTAGTATAATTGTGTTAGTTTGATAGTAGTTGAGTGATCTTATAGCCTTAATCTTAGTTTACTTGCTTTCAGCTTTGATTTTCATCAGTAATTCATCAATTGGTTCAATTTGTGGTTAAGTGTTGTTACCTGCTTATTTTCAGTTCAATTACATCTCATTTCACATATTAAACAAGTTCTGATTAAAGTCCAAACTTGTCTCACACTTGTGATCAAAACTCCTTTGCAAAAGTTTGATAACTGATTTTTAAGTAGTGTTTGGATTTGATGATTTTTGGTAAGTAGAGTCTGTTAAACTAGTAGAATTGTGTTCACTTACAATTTGGTTCAATTTTTTGGTCAATAGTTCTGTCAAAAAGGCAATTGGTGTATAAAAAGTATGGGTCAAGTTTCTTAGTTAGTACATCAGTCAAACTAGCCAAATTTAATCCATTGTCATTTCTTTGTTTCTTGATCATTTTGCTTCAAACCTTTTCTCAATTGTAGTTCAACATATGAAGTTTCAGTGTTCATAAGGAAATTATACAGTTTGCTAGTTTGAAAGAGAAAACAGCTTTTTGATAAGCACATGAGCAAATGCTAGTTTCTGTAAACAAGGCTAAAATGTTTTCTCATATCTAAATTTCTACTTCATAAATTTGCCATTTTTCTTTCACAAAACGTTTTGCCAACATGTCTTGAGTATATTTGGAGATTTTCAGCTTTTTCTAAAATTTGGTCAAACTTGGTCAAATAAGCTCATTTGTGCTTAATTTCAGATTCTGGCTTATCTAGTGAACTATTTTCAGTTTTAAAAGACATTCCAGTCTTCTTGTCAGTTGATTAATCAGATTGAGCATTAAAATCAAGTTGTAGAAGTCTCAATTTCATTCTAGCTTATTCTTGGCTTATTAGAATAAGCATTCTTGTGATTTACAAGCTTTTAAGCTGATTCCTTGTACAAGTCTAGCTCATTTTCCATTTTAAGCATTTTAAAACAAGCCAGAGTTGATTTGGTTGAGAAATAAGCTCAAACCAGCTTATTGATTGTTTAGCCCGTTTTTGTTAGTAATTCCCACTTAATTGGACTTTAGTCCTTGTTTGTAATTGTTTGTAATCTGTGCTAATCTTTCTAATTTTTAGGGTTTGCTAATAATCAATCCTTTAACTTTCAGTTTTTGACATTTTCAGTTAGGCAGTTTTAAAAAGTTGTTAGATTTGTTATTAGTTGTTATAATTTTCACATTTGGGCCTTATAGTTTCTGAAATATACATTTTAGCCCTTATACTTTCATTTAGCTTACATTTCAAGCAATTTTACTTTTATGCATTTAAATTTTGTACTTTGTGAATAGTATTTGGTTTTTGCAAGGTGTTTTTACGGATACGTAGCTTAAAATTTTCCACTTTTTACGTGTTGATTGAATTAGACATAGACTTCCAAATACCCTTAAGAACCAAGAACAATTAAAGGCTTGATATTTTTAGGACTTTCAATTCGTCAAGAATCGAGAATAAACGAACTTCAAAATACTCAATTTCAAATGGCGCCGCTACCGATTCATGACATTACGAGAGACTATTGATTGACGGTTTCGATTGGATTTTGGGATCCGTTCACCTCGTGAACGTTATTTTTACGTATCATAAATAAAAAACATAAAAAAATAAAAATATAAAAATAAAAAAAACTAAAAAATAATAAAATCAATTCTTTTCCTAAAGAATTGACCAAAAAAATAAAAAAAATTCAAAAAGTAATATTTTTCCTAAGAGATTGCACCCAAAAATATATATTATTAGATTTCATCGATTTTTACGTACATATAGTATTTTCTTTAAAACTCAATAAATACAAAAATATTTTATCTATATTATTATATGTAGATACGTATATGTAGACGAACACTCAATACACATACTTCCATAAGTATTGCTTTTGCAATACGTCGTGTTCGGGAGCGTTCCGGTTCTTGACACGAGTATCGATCAAATTTAATTAAGCAAGAATATATAAATACTTCCAATAGGCAAGAATTCGAAGAATACAAACTACAAAGTGAATAGAAAGGTTACGTGCTATAAAATGCCGTCTAAGGGTTCAGGTACTTAAGTGCTTCGCGCCACCTAACCCCCCGTTCACTAGTGCGTATTCTAAGAAGGAAAGCTTGATTGGGGGTCTTACACCCAAGTATTACTTACGTATACTATACTTTCTTGTGGATATTACTTATTGAACCTCAGAAAGGATAATATCTTCTTTTCCAAAGTCGAACGAGATCTTCTCTCTCACTCCTTGATTTAAGTTGCATGCTCACCCGCGGGCGTGTACAAATACCATTTGGTGTACAACCCCTTCCCCCGAAAAGGAAGAAAAAGAGAAAGAGTAAAAACAACACCGTCCATCAAGCCGATCCCGAGAATCATGCTTTGATCATTACACATGAAGCCATGGCCGCCGTTGATAATCGACCTTTGATGGAGCACCTTCAATCTGATGTGCAAGGATATGCCGATGCTATTGTTATACCCAAGATACCCGCAAACACCTTTGAGCTTAAGACCGCCATGATTACTGATAGGTGTGAAAACACCCATCCTTTTACCACTTAATTACAATAACAACCAAGCCAAAACGTGTATTTTATGTCGTAAATGTCAGAATTATGCGTGGTTTGTGTTTTTGTTGTGATTTAGGACCAAAACGTGAAAAAGGAGTAAAACACGGGCTTTCACGGGCTTTTATCGAAGAAAAATACAAAAGACGAAGTCAAAAGATCAAGAGTGCAAAAAGAACGGAAGTCCAAGGCCTATTCTGAAGATTTATCGAAGAACAAGTCTAAAGAAGGAAGTTTAATTAAGCCGAAGAACTCAAGTCTAATAAATGAAGAAATTATTAGACGAGTTTAAATTAATCCCGAGACAAAGTCGAAAAAGTCGAAGAACTTAAAAGACGAAAAGACGTGAAGAAAGAAAGAAAGAAAAGAGCAACACAAGCATCCCCTCCTTTCCTATAAATACCCTTCATTTCACCACATGAAAGGGTGTTAGTCATTTAGGAGTAGTTAGTTTAGATTAGGAGTAGTGTAGTTTTTACTTTCTCTCTCTAGTTTTATTTCATGTTCTAAACCTTTAATCTTTAATCTTGTTTTGAATCTTTAATCTTTAATCTTTTAAATTCTAGCTTTTTAATCATCTCATTCTTCCTTTCTTGATTGTTTAATCTTAATCTTTTCATAATCCTTGCTCGTGTTGATTTCGTGTTCTTAATCATAATCTTTTTCATCACATTTTTACATAAAGTTTAAATCTTTTTAATTTTCATGGCTTGTTTTTGATGTTTTTATAAGTTTAATCTTTAATCTAAGTTTTTTAGTTAGCTTATTGGTGTTTTCTTTAGCTTATTGTTCTTTAAAAGTTGAGTTTTTAGAGCTTATTTTCGTCCCTTTTCTTGTTCCTAGTTTTTAGGAATTTCTGATTCGATTTCGCAACTTTTTCTTAATTGTGAAATCTTGCTTTTTAAATATTGCGAAATCTGATTCGATTTTGCAATTATTGCGACATTGTGCAATTATTGCGACATTGTGCACTATTGCGACATTGTGCACTATTGCGACATTGTGCAATTATTGCGACATTGTGCACTATTGCGACATTGTGAAATTATTGCGACATTGTGCTATTATTGCGACATTGTGCAATTATTGCGACATTGAATATTTTCTGCATTGCGAAATCTTGGCTTTTCAGTGATTGCGAAATCTTTCATTTTCTAGCAATTGCGAAATTGTGTCTTTTGCTAATTGCGGAATTATGTCAATTTTGACATAATTGCGAAATCTTGGGTTTTAATTGCAAAATTATTTCATATTTTTCTAGAATTGCGAAATTAATTAGTTTTTATTGAAATTTAATTTTTAAATTTATTTTTCCCGCCATTTTTACTTAGCTTTATTTTAATTGTTTCGTCTTATTTTTCTTAAGATTTATTTTAATTTGTCGTTTCTTAGTTTAATTCTTAAAGTATTTTATTTTCAAGTTTTTAAATTTACGTTTTGTCAAGTTTTAATTTTACGCCATTTAATTAATTTTCTTTTAAAATTTTATTTTTTTTCGCCATTTACGTTTTAATTACTTTTAGCTTTATTTTCCGTGTCATTTACTTTGATGTTTTGCAATTTAATTTTACTACAACCCCCATTTATTTTATTCACCAAAGACGACTGAGTCGCACTTTCAACCAGAGATCAATTCGATTAGACACCGATTTCAACGAACTTTTAACCTAGCAAAATCTCAATTTCAAATGGCGCCGCTGCCGGCTCTTTTCGTGAAGATTAACAGTTTTTTGTGAGAGACGCGTTGGATGTTGGTATCCGTTCACTCGTGAACGTTATTTTTCGTGTCAAAAATTTTTCAAAAATCCATAAAAATAAAAAATTTAAAAAATCCAAAAACAATTGAAAAATCATAAAAGCATTTCTTTTTCACAAGTTTTGCGCCAAAAATATTCTTCTTGCTTATCTATTATTCTTTATGGATTCGTCTTGCGTACGGTGTGGGAGACCATGGCATGGTTATCAAACATGTCATTGGTGTACTTGTGAGCGGTGCGGTTCTGATATCGACAATACACAATTTGGATTTTGTCCATTTTGCAATTCAACAAATTCGTACTTCTCCTCTTACAATACTTTCTCACCCTCTCCCGTATAGGACAATCCTTATCCTCAAAATGCACCGGGTTTTTCTCCATATCCGTGGTGCAATATCTGTGGGGGCCCTCACGATGCTTCTTCTTGTCAACCGATGAATATCTTTGAGCCAATTCCGTGCTATGATTCCGGTTTGTATAACTTTGAGCCCCCACATCACACCCTCAATCATCAATCCTCTCAGGGAATTAGTCTTGACCAACAACTCACTACTTTGAATGACGTTCTAGAAAGTTTAGCTCAAATCCGAGCTGACTTACATCAGGAAAGGCAACATTCGCTTGATGGTGACCAAATTTTGAAATCCACCTACACCTTTTTGAGCCAATTTGGTCGTTTTCCCTTCTTTTCTACACCAAAATGTTTACTTACAGCGTGGGATAGAATGAGTTTAATTGAACATACTCGGGGATAGGATCAACAAAAATTGCTTCATGAGCTTCTTAAAGATGTGGAGGTTATCAAGGAGGAGTTAGTCGACTATATCACTCCTAACTGGAATGGTCCAATCTATTATGATGATGATGACGAGGATGATATCTACAATCTCAACCCATCTTCTGAGATTACTACTCCTACTCTTGATATCCCTAATACGTCTAAGGATTGTGATACATCGAGTGAGATTAGTGATTTTGGTCTTGATAAATTCTTTGATGAGGTTTGTGATGTGCTAACTTTTGAGGAGCTTACGGAAGAGGTCGCTCTTAATGATGATGATTCTTCTCCATGCTATGAGAATTTCACTTTTGAAATTTCTCCTTCTCCTCCGGGAGATGAAGGCGATGTTGATTTATTCTCTCCGACTTATGAGAAGTTCACCCCTGAACTTGGTCTTGTAGATGAGGTGGAAGACGCTATTCTTCGCGAAAAATTACTGAAAGTTCATCTTCTGATTGCTAAAATTGAAGCGTTGAATTCTCCTCCTATTAAAGAATCTTTACCTCACTCTATTACACCCGTTGAGTATAATGACCCATTGCTGGAAGAAATCGACATTCACTCGATACCTCCGGGTATTGATGATGATGACACGGAGGGGGATATTATTTTTGATAATTTGCTGCAGGAAGGTATTGTCCCAAGTCCCCCTCCCGAGCACCTTTCATCCACTCCTTTAGACACCATTGCGGAGGATGAGTGCTTTGACCCGGGAGGTGACATTGATTATTATATGATTGATAACCTTACGGCTTTGCCGATTTCTGAGCATCAATTGTCTTTGGGGGATGACAATTTGCTTACTTTACCCACCCCACCTCCCGTGGATCATGATTTCACATACTTATCGTATGTTGAAAGGACTTTTCTACCCTTTAAGACTTATCCTCCGGCCTCCCCTTTATTAATGTCGTCCGGGAACGAGGACAAGGTCTTTGATCCCGGTATTATATTCGAGGCTTCCCCATGGACCATTTAATTCGGGGACGAGTCAGGCTCGTGACTCGGTTAACAAAAACAAGCGCTTTTTGGGAGGTAACCCAATTATCTATCCTTTTATTATGTTTTTCTAATAAGTGTAGGGGGAGACCCTAGTATGTGTTTGTTGTTTTGTTTCTTATCATATGCAGGGATTCGAGCTTTCAAAGATCCATTCTTGATGACCTTTGACGACCCGTGATTCCGTGTACCCGTCTTCCCGGTTCTATCCTAAACTCTTTTGATTCTCTATTTTATATTTATTCAATATTAAAATAGGAATCACTTTAGTTGTCCTTTCCTTAGCAAGATTTAAACAAAGTGCACAATGTCCTAAGTGTAGGGGAGTTTACTCCCACATGCTTAAACATTGAGGACAATGTTTATATAAAGTGTAGGGGGACTTCTATCGAAGTTAGGTGGTCTTTTCCATGAATTTGCCCTCATTTTAACCGGAAAAATTGATTTTTCGACATTTTTCAAAATTTTTAATCTATTTTTTGGCCTAGTAGTATAGTAGTATTCTCCTTTGTTATCGTTATTTACTTTCCTTGCTTAAATAAAAGTTTAATAAAGTGGTTTTAAATTTTTCAGTCGTGAATATTTTGACTCAACCCGAGTTTACTTATCCAAGTTTACTCTAGCTAGTATCCTTAACGTGTTTAAGTCAAGTTTTGCTAGGCTTTTATATAGGGAAATTTAAAACGCGAAAGTCTTAACTCTCACAGGTTAAGAACAAGAACTTTTCGCAAGTTCCTATAATTGATCCTAGAAAGTCGTTTATCAAGGAAACTTTAAAATGCGAATTCTAAACTTGAAAGAGTCTAAGAAATTGCAAGATCCTATAGATGACTTGAAAAACCAAAACTTTGGTTTAATTGGCTAAGTATCCACGAGTCTCATTCCTTGAGATTTTAAATTGTGGAGAACGAGAGATGATAGAGTCAATTATAAGTTTGGTATTCTTTCGTAAATTTATGTGAGTTAATTATGAGCTTTTTCTCCCATCGCTTGCTAATAAATTTAATTGCATTAAATAAGGTTGTACGATTTGAAAAGTTACTTAGCTTCTAGCACAAGATCGTTTAAAAGTTGCTCGGTATTAATTAAAGTTCATAGCCAAGGCCTAACTTATTGAAGCGGGATGCGAAGATTGGCGAGTCCGAAAAGACCCTAACAAGGCATGAGGGCTACATTTTGTTGCTAAAGATCCAAAAGTGATGTGAAGAATCATTTATCAAAAATCAATATGAAGGATCGAGACACACGACGAAAAGCAAATACTCCCCTAAAGATCATGGAGAAGTCTATCCGAAAAGACCCTAGCAAGGTATGAGGATAAATAGATCCAATTCCTAAAAGGAGGCAGATCGTTGTATATCAAAATCCCAAATAAAGATTGGAGAAAAATGAAGAAGTCGTGGTCTAAATATGAAGAATCTCTCAAAAATTACAAGTGAAGAAATTCCTATTATGAAGAGAATACCATATTTTCAAGAACGTCTGTCAAGATTTGAAGTATGAAGTCGCTGCCAAATATCGGTCTGAGAAAGGTCTCAAATCATGAAGCGAGTTATGCCAAGATATGAACTTTAAGAGGTCCCGAGAAGCAGTTTTAAAAGATTTTGTCCTTTAGCTAACTATTGATTAAATCGTCCCACTTTATTTTCAGCCTAAATAACTATCAAAATAAGTCAACAATGCATCCTCGTGATAATTCAAGACAAAAATAAAATATAAGAGATACACCTAGGAATAAGGGAGTCTAAGTAAATAATTGGCCCACATGAGTTCGTGTTAGTTTGCTAACTTATAATAACAATGATCTCGTTTTTAAGCTTGATTTGGGGAACGTGAAACTTGAGGGTGATAATCATTCATGACATTTCTAAAACCCTAAGGTAAGTTTTTGATCTCTTTACTTGTTTTCTTATTTTTGAAATTTGCTATCATTTTAATAAAGGCCAATGTGGATTGATTATGATGGAAAATGTAAAACTTGCTTTGTAACTAATGCATTGCATGAGGACATTGCAATGGTCAAGTATAGGGGATTTGATAGGTGTGAAAACACCCATCCTTTTACCACTTAATTACAATAATAACCAAGCCAAAACGTGTATTTTATGTCGTAAACGTCAGAATTATGCTTGGTTTATGTTTTTGTTGTGATTTAGGACCAAAACGTGAAAAGGGAGGAAAACACGGGCTTTCACGGGCTTTTATCGAAGAAAAAGACAAAAGACGAAGTCAAAAGATCAAGAGTGCAAAAAGAACGGAAGTCCAAGGCCTATTCTGAAGATTTATCGAAGAACAAGTCTAAAGACGAAAGTTTAATTAAGCCGAAGAACTCAAGTCTAATAAATGAAGAAATTATTAGACGAGTTTAAATTAATCCCGAGACAAAGTCGAAAAAGTCGAAGAACTTAAAAGACGAAAAGACGTGAAGAAAGAAAGAAAGAAAAGAGCAACACAAGCATCCCCTCCTTTCCTATAAATACCCTTCATTTCACCACATGAAAGGGTGTTAGTCATTTAGGAGTAGTTAGTTTAGATTAGGAGTAGTGTAGTTTTTACTTTCTCTCTCTAGTTTTATTTCATGTTCTAAACCTTTAATCTTTAATCTTGTTTTGAATCTTTAATCTTTAATCTTTTAAATTCTAGCTTTTTAATCATCTCATTCTTCCTTTCTTAATTGTTTAATCTTAATCTTTTCATAATCCTTGTTCGTGTTGATTTCGTGTTCTTAATCATAATCTTTTTCATCACATTTTTACATAAAGTTTAAATCTTTTTAATTTCGTGGCTTGTTTTTGATGTTTTTATAGGTTTAATCTTTAATCTAGGCTTTTTAGTTAGCTTATTGGTGTTTTGTTTAGCTTATTGTTCTTTAAAATTTGAGTTTTTAGAGCTTATTTTCGTCCCTTTTCTTGTTCCTAGTTTTTAGGAATTTCTGATTCGATTTCGCAACTTTTATTTAATTGCGAAATCTTGCTTTTTAAATATTGCGAAATCTGATTCGATTTTGCAATTATTGCGACATTGTGCAATTATTGCGACATTGTGCACTATTGCGACATTGTGCACTATTACGACATTGTGCAATTATTGCGACATTGTGCACTATTGCGACATTGTGCAATTATTGCGACATTGTGCTATTATTGCGACATTGTGCAGTTATTGCGACATTGAATATTTTCTGCATTGCCAAATCTTGGCTTTTCAGTGATTGCGAAATCTTTCATTTTCTAGCAATTGCGAAATTGTGTCTTTTGCTAATTGCGGAATTATGTCAATTTTGACATAATTGCGAAATCTTGGGTTTTAATTGCAAAATTATTTCATATTTTTCTAGAATTGCGAAATTAATTAGTTTTTATTCAAATTTAATTTTTAAATTTATTTTTCTCGCCATTTTTACTTAGCTTTATTTTAATTGTTTCGTCTTATTTTTCTTAAGATTTATTTTAATTTGTCGTTTCTTAGTTTAATTCTTAAAGTATTTTATTTTCACTTTTTTAAATTTACGTTTTGTCAAGTTTTAATTTTACGTCATTTAATTAATTTTCTTTTAAAATTTTAATTTTTTTCGCCATTTACGTTTTAATTACTTTTAGCTTTATTTTCCGTGTCATTTACTTTGATGTTTTGCAATTTAATTTTACTACAACCCCCATTTATTTTATTCACCAAAGACGACTGAGTCGCACTTTCAACCGGAGATCAATTCGATTACACACCGATTTCAACGAACTTTTAACCTAGTAAAATTTCAATTTCAATTACCTTGGTTTCAAACACACAATTTTCTGGGAGACCTAGTGATGATCCACATGATCATATAAAGAAGTTTCTATCTCTTTGTAACACCATTAAGTACAATGGAGTTCCCCATGATGCCATTAAGTTGCTCCTAGTTCCATTTTAATTAGAGGGCAATGCTAAGTATTGGCTTGGTAAGCAACCACCTAAGAGCATTACTACTTGGGATGATTTCACTAAGAAGTTTTTGAACAAGTTCTTTCCCCCATCTAGGACCACGACTTTGAGAAACCTAATTATTGGATTCCAACAAAAACCTATCCAAACCTTTAGTGATGCTTGGGAAGAGTATAAGGAGTTATTGAGAAAATGCCCCAATCATGGATTCAATGAAGTTCACCAAATCAATACTTTCTACAATGGATTAAGACCACATCACCAAGATTCCCCTCAACTCCTCTGCGGGTGGGAATATTCTTTCCATATCCATTCAAGAGGCATGTGACATTATTGAGACTAAATCTATGGTGCAAACTAACACACAATTTGATGAGAGAGTCCATGTTATTCAAGAGGGTGGTTCGAGTTAACTCCTTTCAACAATGCAAGAATGGACTCAAGCCCAAAAGGAAAGTCAAGCACTTTTGTAAAACACCCAAAAGATGCAACAAACCATGATGCAAGACTTTATGAAATTTTCCTTGGGAAACAATTCCACCAATGATGTGAATGCCATTGCTATTTCATGTGAGACTTGTGGAGGTCCTCATTCTTACTTACAATGTGACAAGGTTCAAGGTTATCAAGTTGAGTGTTATGCTTATCAAGAAGAACATAGAGATCACTTCAAACCTAACATCAATCAAAACAATCTCTCTTACAAGTCAAATAACTACCTTGCTCCACCCCATCCACCCACCCATACTCAACCCAATCCTCCTTAATTGTTACAAAGAAATCAAGGGCATAGGCCAAGCTACCAAGGGAACAACTATAGAGCACCCAACAACTTTCACAATCAATGAAATAACTTTCATACACCCAATCAAGGATTTAACCAACCACCTCCACCTAAATACCCAAACCAAGGTTTTTATCAAGGAAATGTGCAACCTAATCCCATGGATTTGATTCTTCAAAAGCTTACTTCTTATGAAAGACAAATGAAAGAGGCTCAAGAGGAAAACAACAAGAAATTTGCTCTTCTACACAACCAAATTATGCATACTCAAAGGCCACAAGGGGCTCTACCTTCAAACATACAAACAAACCCAAGGGCTAATGTCAATGCTATCACAACAAGAAGTGGAAAGACAACTAATGATCCTTCACCTCCTACACCTTCTATGGTTAAGCCTACTATGGTTCTAACTTGTGATAAGCCTTCTACATCATCTTCACCACCCTCAAGTTCTACCACTACTCCACCTACACCTTCTCATCCTACACCCACTTCTCCTTTACCTTCCACACCTCCCAATGAAGAAACCAATAAAGAGAAACCTTCCAAAAAAACAACTACTCAACCTACACCAAAACCAAGCCTTGCTTACCCATCAAGATTGAGAAAGGAGAAATTGAAAAACAAGGATGATATACAAGTCTCAAACTTTTTGAGGATGTTCAAGCAACTTAACATAAACATCTCCTTTGCGGAAGCTCTTGAATATGTGCCAAAGTTTGCTAAGATGTTCAAAGATCTCCTCTCCAACAAGGAAAAATTGGTGGATTTGCCTAACACATCACTTAATGAGAATTGCTCCGCCGTGTTGCTCAAAACCTTACCTACAAAACTTAGAGATCCAGGGCGACTTTTGATCCCTTGTAATTTTCCGAGGGTGGAAAATTGCATGGCACTAGCGGATGTAGGGGCAAGCATAAATCTCATGCCTTTATCGGTTTGGCAAAAACTCTCTCTTCCCGAGCTCACTCCTACTAGGATGACCCTTGAGTTAGCCAATCGTACTGTAGCTTACCCGGTAGGTATTACGGAGGATGTATTTGTAGGTGTGGATAAGTTTACCTTTCTGGTAGAGTTTGTAGTGGTTGATTATGATATGGACCCGAGAGTTCCTCTAATTGTTGGCAGACCATTTTTGAGGACGGGTCGTACTCTTATAGACGTGGCGGAGGGAGAACTAATTATGAGAGTTGAGGATGAGAAAGTGGTGTTTAAGTTAGGAAAAGTGACTAAGAAGTCTCAAGCTTATGAAACAATTAACATAGTGGATGTACTTGATGAGGTGTGTTCTGAGCATTTCCATGAAGCTTGTAAGAATGATAGTGAAGACATGCCTCATGTAGAGACCGTTGCCTCAATTGCTCCCTCCTTAACACCTTTTGGAGAGAGTGATTTATCTTGGAGGAATTTGAGTCCAACTTCCTTGGTAATTATGATTCTCCCATTAATTGGGAAGAAGACATTCTCACTATCCAAAAGTTGCTCAATGAGGATCCCATTCCTTCACCTATCCCACAAGAAGTTACCAATGATGATCCATCCATAGTAAAACCTTGCATAGAGAGTTCACCTACCCTTGAACTTAAGGACCTTCCATCACACCTTGAATATGCTTTCTTAGAGGGAAACGACAAATTACCCGTGATCATTGTAACAACTGGTAATTTTCTTACTTGGTAAAATGACCATTTTACCCTTTGACTTTTTATTTAGTCAACTATGTACTTGAACTGTGTATAAACCGGGAAGTTATCCCGCGTTTTCTGAAAAACTGTTTTATGACAAGTAATGACTTGACTCTGAGCTCAATCATCGTTTTGAAATCTTCTGTGAATCTGACCGGACTGCTGTAACGGTCAATGAATTGACGATGATCCGTGAGATTATTCGTTATCTGTGAATTACGTGTTTAACTGCTTTACTTTAACTGCGTGACTGTTATTTTCATTAACTGCGTATTTTATTAGCCCAGTACGTATTTATAAACATGTATTTTTGTATTTTTGCCATTTATAGTAATAAATCGTATTTTCTGTGAAAAATTACTTAACGTATCGCGTTTTCGTATTTTACGTCGTTTTTACGAGTAACCGTCGTAAGCATGCATAAAACACTTTACGAAATGTAAAATGTCAGTTTTCGTCGAAAAATCTTAATATTAATATATTTCGTCAATTTTCTAAGTTTTACGCATTTTTAAACATAACTGCATACTTTTCACTAATTACCTAAGACTAATTAACCTTTTTACCTTAAACCCTTTTAACTAATTACCTAAGTAAAAATTTTGAATTATTTACCCATGTGGGACCCCCTAAAATCCGGCCTTACTCCATCACATGCATACTTTAACCAAAAATTCATCCTTTGCTATTTTGGTGATGATTTTTCACTCTTTTTCCACAAACCCTAGATGTCATATTCACTTCATTTACTTACACACTCTTTCTCACATAATTTCACACACAAATTCAAAACTCTCCTCTCCTCTCTCTCACTAAAAACACACGGCACAAAGCCCTACACCATTTTCCTCCATTGTTAAAAACTTAAAAGCTTCATTTTCTAAAGATTTAACACAAAACAATTATACACAAAGACTTATAAACACAAAAGGAAGAATGGTTTTCTATGGTTTGTTGATTTGAGTAGTTTGGGTTGAAGATTTGTTGAAGATATAGTTTTGTTCTTGGTGATTATTTGTTGGGTAGATTATAGATCGTGTTTCTCTCGTTACGTAGAATCGTTACACAAGGTTATTTCTTAAACCTTTTTCAATCTTTTCATTTTCATGCATAATCTTTGTAGATTCATGCATATATGTTACTCATCTTATATTTTCTTGAAAATAAAATGGTAAAAACTATTTTGTTCATGATTAAATTTTAAATCTTAAGTATTTTGAATAAAGCTTTTAAATCCATGTATGAAAAGGTGTTAATTAAAAGATTTATGAAATATACACATATATATTTTTGTGACTTATGAGCTTGAAAATAAATCTTTGATTTTTATGATTTTTATGATGTTTATGAGTATTTGGAAGGAAGTGTTAGCGTTATTACTAGTGGGTACGCTTTAAAAGGGTCGAAAACGCGTTTTTACGAAAAAGTCATAATCTGTCCGAATTGTTTATGTGGTTTAAAGGGTTGTAAAAATTGTTTTGACACTAGTTTAGTACGAGATTGTGAAAATATAAGTAAATACCTTCGTTTCGGTATATTATAAGCTAAAAACGGAGTTAAAACGAGAAAGATATGGGCGTTTAAAGTTTGGTGACGGAAAACTTACTATTTTGTGACGTACTAAAAATACACTTGCTGTCCATATTTATAAAGTGGTCGAAAAGACGTTTTCGAGTTAAACCGAGTCGTTTTTAGTGTCGAAATGGATACGAGATGCTATATATGATTGTTGGGAACGATTTGAGAAAAGCGAAAGCGCTAATTAGATATTGTTGAAAGAGAAATTTGGGATATATTGCGAGAATAGATTAGTTGAGCGTTGTGGTTGAGAGAGTTGTTGAAAAATTGGGATTTTGAGTAGAGATTTGGGAACTTACTAAAAATAGCAACTTTTGAAATGGCGCCGAAAGGCTGCCGAATTTTCGTTGGAAAGCGTATTGATAAAATTTATTAGGATAAATTTTGGTAAATTAAATTTTACGCCGAAAGGCTGTCGAAATTCCGTTGACGAGCGTGTTGATAAAATTTATTAAGATAAATTTTGGTAGATTAAAATTTACGCCGAAAGGCTGTCGAAATTTCGTTGAGTCTAAAATAAATATTTTTGCCTAAGTATATAAGATAATACTTATAACGATACGATATTTAATAGTCACGTTTTAAACAAAATATATATACATATGAACGATGAGTAACGTACGTGACGATTTATTATGACTTATTTGCTAGCGCCTAAACTATAGTATTATATTTAGGTTGTTGCTAGAGTGCTCGCTTCTATTTGACCATACTTGTGCTATTTGCATCGTTGCTTGAGGTGAGTTTATAGTTCCCTATTAAACTGCTTTCTATGTTTAATGTTTTGGGATGTGATGAATGCTATTGATGCTTGCTTCTGAATGCAAGTAAAACTACTTTTATGTGAACACTATTTATGAGATAGCTTAAGTTGCTTGAGCCATAGTCCCCACCATCGTGAATCGTTAGTTACTCTGCTGGAGTAAGCTCTTATGTTACGGATAGATCTATTGAGGGTTGACAACCTCCACTCGGGCATTCTGACGCCGGACGAGTGTGTACCATTTGTATGAACGGAGTTATCTTGGCTAGGTACTCCATTGGGGCAAATTTATATGTGCAATCTATTGCATGTACTGGATCACTAGTTTCGATGTCACGAGCTTAGCGCTATCATAAATAATGTGAACACCCAATTTATCCTACACTTGGCACTATATCTCCTATAGTTGCACGTGTACATGAAATGAAATATGAAAACGTATGACTATGAATTTTTACTTGAAACCTATATTCTCACCAACTTTATGTTGACCCAATTTAGCATTTATCTCAGGTAATTGATGATGACTTGTATCTGCTACGTGATGTACTTGGAGTCCGCATGCATTCATGACCGCTCTTCGGACATTTATTTCTTTATGCTTTTGAACTATTATCTCGTTGATGTTTAAAACTTTTACATTCCGCTGCATTATCTTTTGAGACTTAGACCTTTCGTATTGTGATGTTTTTAATTTAAATTCAACGAGGTATTTTTATAAAACGTCTCATTTAGAGTCGTTCTCTTGTACCTTGAACTATGATACTATGACGTAACAGCCCCCGAGCTTCACCGCTTCCGCATATCACATTTTGGGGTGTTACAATCATTGCTAAAGATTTAAAAGAGGATGAGAAAGAAAAACTCATAGAGGTCCTTAAGAAACATAAGCAAGCCATAGCATGGAAAATATCCGACATAAAGGGAATTGATCCAAATTTTTGTACACACAAAATCCTTATGGAGAATGATTACAAACCCGCCATTCAAAGCCAAAGAAGGGTTAAACCTAAAATCTATGAGGTCATTAAGAAGGAAGTTATCAAACTCCTTGATGCGGGTATGATTTACCCCATTTCCGACTCTCCATGGGTTAGCCCGATACATTGTGTTCCTAAGAAGGGTGGAATCACCGTAGTGCCTAATGAGAACAATGAGCTTATTCCTACTAGACTTTTCATGGGTTGGAGAGTTTGTATTTATTATAGGAAGCTCAATGATGCTACTAGGAAAGATCATTTCCTATTGCCTTTCATGGACCAAATGCTTGAACGCTTAGCGGGAAATGAGTACTATTGCTTTTTAGATGGATTCTTGGGTTATTTCAAATACCCATTGACCCTAAGGATCAAGAAAAGACCACATTCACTTGTCCCTATGGTACATTTTCTTACAAGAGAAAGCTTTTTGGCTTGTGCAATGCACCGGGGACATTTCAAAGGTGTATGATGGCAATTTCTCATGACATGATTGAGCACACTATGGAAGTTTTCATGGATGATTTCTCGGTCTTTGGAGATTCATTCACTTCTTGTCTCTCCTATTTAGAACGTATGCTTAAGAGGTGTGAAGAAACACGTCTTGTTCTCAATTGGGAGAAGTGCCATTTCATGGTCAAAGAGGGGATAGTCTTGGGACATAAGATATCCAACAAAGGTTTAGAAGTGGATCATGCCAAAATAGATGTTACTGCTAAGCTTCCCCCACCCACCACGGTGAAAGGAGTTAGAATTTTTTTGGGTCGTGCGGGATTCTATAGACGTTTCATACAAGATTTCTCTAAGATTGCAAGACCGATGACCCACCTCTTGGAAAAAGAGGCTCCTTTCATTTTCACCCAAGAGTGTTTACACTCTTTTGAGATACTTAAGGAAAAGTTGACTAAGGCTCCCGTTTTGGTTTCTCCAAATTGGGATTTGCCTTTTGAACTTATGTGTGACGCTAGTGATTATGCCGTATGGGCCGTGTTAGGACAAAGAGTGAATAAGCATTTTCAACCTATACACTATGCTAGTAAAACCATGACGGGTGCTCAACTTCACTATACCACCACGGAAAAAGAGTTGCTCGCTATAGTCTATGCCTTTGAGAAATTTAGACCCTATCTTGTGCTATCCAAAACCATAGTATATACGGATCATTCCGCTCTCAAGTACCTCATGACAAAGCAAGATGCTAAGCCTAGACTTTTGAGATGGGTTTTATTGCTACAAGAGTTTTCCATTGAGATTTGTGATAAGAAAGGATCCGAGAATTTAGCGGTGGATCACTTGAGTAGACTTGAGCATTATTTTTAAGGTGAATTGCCTCATAAGGAAATTAATGTATCTTTTCCATTAGAGGAGCTCATGTCTATCTCTTCTCAAGAGGATGCCACCCCTTGGTTTGCGGATATTGCAAACTATCTTGTGGAAGATGCACTTCCAAACAAAAGAAGAAATTTCTTAAGGAAGTGAAATACTACTTTTGGGATGACCCTTATCTCTTTAGGTAATGTGCGGACCAAATCATTAGACGTTGTGTAGATGGGCCCGAGGCATTTAAGATCTTAGAAGCTTTTCGTAAGGGACCTACGGGTGGACATTTTGGGCCCAACTACACCGCCAAGAAAGTATTTGATTCGGGTTATTATTGGCCTTCAATACACAAAGATGCCCAAGAGATGGTGAAATTTTGTGATGTATGTCAAAGACAAGGAAAAATTACTCAACGAGATGAGATGCCACAAAACATCATACAACAATGTGAGACTTTTGATGTGTGGGGAATAGATTTCATGGGACATTTTCCATCATCTAAGGGAAATAAGTACATACTTGTAGCCGTGGACTATGTGTCAAAGTGGGTTGAGGCCAAAGCCTTGCCTACTAATGATGCTCGAGTTGTAGTGAAATTTTTGAAGCAATTATTTGCTAGATTTGGTGTACCTCGGCCCATCATAAGTGATCGTGGGACTCATTTTTTTAATGATCAATTTACAAGAGTCATGAAGAAGTATGGTGTTAACCATAGACTTTCTACCGCGTATCACCCTCAAACCAATGGTCAAACCGAGGTCACAAATCGTGGTTTAAAGAGAATTTTGGAAAGAACGGTGGGAGAGAATCGAGATTCTTGGTCGGATAAGCTTGATGATGCTTTGTGGGCTTTTAGGACGGCTTTTAAGACACCAATTGGTTGTACTCCATATAGGCTTGTCTATGGAAAAGCATGCCACCTCCCATTCGAGTTAGAGCATAAGGCTTCTTGGGCTCTCAAGTGGGCTAACTTTAATTTAAACCAAGTCGGTTCACATAGAAAGGACCAACTCAATGAAATGGATGAATTGAGAGCCAATGCTTATGAAAACTCATTGCTTTACAAGCAAAAGACTAAGCAATTGCATGATGCTAAGATCAAGAACCGTGAGTTCAAAGTTGGAGAGTCGGTTCTCCTCTTTAACTCAAGGTGGAAACTCTTTGTGGGCAAGCTTAAGTCGAGATGGTCCGTGATAGGTGTGTAAACACCCATCCTTTTACCACTTAATTCGGACTAAAACGAGACCAAAACACGTATTTAATATCATTTGTTTGGAATTATGCGTGGTTTTTGTGTTTATTGTGATTTCAGAGCTAACCGGATGAATATTAAAGAAAACATGGGATTGCACGGGATTTATCAAGGAAAAAGACTCAAGATAAAGTCTATTGTCCAAGAGATGCAAAAGATTTGAAGTCACTGGGCCTATTCGAAGATTTATCGAAGAAAAGGACTAAAGACGGAAGATTTTCATAAATCGAAGAAACTCGAGTCTATTTAAAGAAGAAATTAAAAGACGAGTTGGATTTAATCGACGACAAATCCCGAATCAGAATCGAAAACGTCAACTTTTCTGAAAAGACGAGAAGACAAGAAGAAAGGGAGAAATCCCACTCACCAACCAACCACTAGGAGTATAAATAGATACTCCCTTCACACAATTAGGGAGTTAGTTCATTTTCTTTTTCCAGTTCTTTCGGTTCGTAGCTTCATCACAAACACCATTAGGGTGTTTGATGATTTTTCATTTTCTTTTTCAATCTTGTAATCCTTAATCATTAACCTTGTTACTCTTCTATTAATCAATCTATTCCATCTTTTCATTCATCTTGTTCATCTCCATTTTTATTGCAAGTTTCTAAGTTTCTTATTTGATTCAAGTTTGATTTCAAAAAGTTGTTGATTTAGTGTTTTTATTGGTGGGATTTGTTACTTATGGTATTTAAATGATTTATGTTTGATTTGGTTAAACCTTTTTACTTATTTAGTTTAATTTTGAATTGATTCGAGTCCTTTGTTTTGCTGTTACTGCTACTGTTCGTGATTCCCAGGACTTTCCGAACTGAGCCTATATTCCGAATAGGGATTCTCATTTTTCTTTTACTCGGAATATTTTCAATATTCCGCATAGATAGCTTCTTCATTTCCTTATTCGGAATACTTTTCCGAATAGACCATATTTCCCGAATAGCCTTAACTTTCCGCATAAGCTAAGTTTTCCTTTTCCCCTGTTCGGAATATCTATATATTCCGAATAACCCATATTTTCCGCATAGACCCCTTTTATTCCGCATGGCACAAAATATTCCGAATAGGACGAGTTTTCCGCATAGCATATTTTCCGCATAGGCCTTGATATTCCGCATAAGAGCTTTTTCCGCATAAAGGTGATTTTCCGAATAGGGTGTGTTTTTCCGCATGACAATATATTCCGAATAGAGGCATTTTATTCCGAATTAAGGCAGTTTTTCCGCATAAGCCATCTTTCCGAATAGGGGCATTTTTCCGCATAGACTTGTTTGACTTTCCGAATGGCTCTATATTCCGTATAGACTTATAAGGGTATTCCTCCAGATTTTATTCAAATATTATTTTCTTTCATTATTGATTGATTTAAGTTAATATCATTATCACTTTATTCATTTTCATTTATTTAGAATAGAATACCAAATCCACTTTTTGTCACCAAGAACAAATCATTCCACTTTAAACTGAGATCAATTCGAGAGGATTCCGAGAATAACGAACTTTTTCACACCACATCAAAAACAGTGTATCAAATGGCGCCGCTGCCGGCTCCTCTCGTTAAGATCAAAAGTTTTTTGTGAGAACTTGGATTTTGGGATCCGTTCCCCGTGAACGTTACTTTTTCAAGAAAACTTTCAAAAACAACTAAAAAATATAAAATTTTCAAAAATCCTAAAAAGTAAAAAACATAAAAACCAAAAATATTTTTGCTTTGTTTTTCTTTGTTCGTTCTTTTGCAGGTGTATGCGCACTCGATCCACGTCTTATCAAGAGCCCGAGCCTCTCGATAACTTAGACATGGCTGGTGTACAAAACAACAATAACATACCACCTCCGAACAACAATAATAACAACAACAACCCGCCTTTCAACAACATGAACAATAATAACAACAATGAGCACCTTCCGGATAATCGCCCAATGATTGAATTGCTGCAAGATCATGTAGATGGCAACACGGATCCAATTGTCATCCCTCCAATTGCCGCCAACAATTTCGAGCTCAAGTCAGGCTTTATCCAGATGGTCTCTGCTCAACCATTCTTGGGACGCACCATTGATGATCCACATGACCACATCAAGAGATTTCTACAACTCACCAATACGATCAAGTTCAATGGGGTTCCACAGGAGGTTATAAGGTTACAACTTTTTCCCTTTTCTTTAGAGGGACAAGCCCGGCATTGGCTTGCTAAAGAACCGCCACAGAGTATTCTCTCGTGGACGGATTTGGAAACAAAATTTATCAACTACTTTTTTCCACCCTCTCGTACTACCGCTTTGCGGAATGAGATTATAAACTTTGAACAAAAGTACGATGAGTCATTCAGTGAATCTTGGGATCGCTTTAAAGATCTTTTAAGAAAATGCCCACAACATGGTTTTACCAAAGTACATCAAATCAATACTTTTTACAATGGTTTAAGCATGAGTGACCAAGATTAACTGAATAGTGCCTCGGGGGGTAATTTATTGGCTAAGACTTCCAATGCTGCTTGGGACATCATTGAGAACAAATCTCGTGTGCAAACCAAGAGTGTTAGGACCAATGTTGCTAGTGCTAGCACTAATGACAGCGACAAGCGACTTGACAAAATCACTACGCTTCTTGAATCGCTTGTTACCCACACCGTCAGCAACAACAACAGCAACAACGCCAAAAACGCTCAAGTGAACGCTGTCAGCCAACCTTGTGAGATATGCGGTGGTCCTCATTCTTACACAACTTGTACCGCCACCCAAGATTACCCTGCTGAGAATGTGAATGCGGCATATGGCACCTATCAACAACCTGCTTATCAAGCTAGACCCCAAGGTGACCGTAACTTGATTAGCTACCGCAGCAACAACTATCTTTCCCCACCTGGTTTCCCTCCTGCCAACCCAAACCAACAACAAAACCTTAATCGCCCAAATCAACAACAACAACAACCTCGACAACCATACATCCCACCTCACAAGCAACAACAACCGCCTCAACGAAACAACCAAGTCTACCAACAACCTGCTTACCAACCACCTGCATACAATGCTCCTCCCAACCAACCCACCGCTCTTCACCAGGAAGTGGAAACTTATATGAGGACTAACGATGCGATAGTGGGAAATCTTCAGAGAGAGGTGCTCAACTTAAAGGCAGATTTGGTCAAGCAAGGAAATGATTTGAGAGCAGATATGAGAACTACGTTGGATAGCCAGACTAATGATCTGAGGAACATGATGGCTAGTTTCTTCCAAAGTAGTCAACCCTCTTCTTCGGGTACTCTTCCGAGTAACACCGTTGCAAATCCAAGAGGGGAGATGAAAGCAATCACCACTCGCAGTGGCAAAGGTACAAAGGAACCCGAGCTTCCTATACCTCCACCGGTGGTTGTGACTAAGGAGAACGAGTCGCCTGCTCCTATTCCTCATCCTTCTCCTTCCCCAATTTCTCCACCTCTTCCTTCTACCCCTCCTCCACCCGTGGTTGTGAGTGATCCTATTCTCCCAAAGCCTTCCTCTTCTTCCAATATACCTTATCCTTCAAGGTTGAGGAAAGAGAAGCAAAAGAGCAAGGATGATATTCAGGTTTCGAATTTCCTTAAAATGTTCAAAAAACTGAATTTCAATATCTCCTTCGCTGAGGCTCTCGCTCACATGCCCAAATATGCCAAAATGTTTAAAGATCTTCTGAGCGACAAGGAAAAGCTCCTCGATCTCGCCAACACCCAACTTAATGAGAACTGCTCTGCAGTGCTCTTAAGGAAATTGCCAATCAAGCTTGGTGATCCGGGTCGTTTTCTTATCCCTTGCAATTTCCCGGGAGTAGAGAATTGCATGGCCCTAGCCGATCTAGGTGCCAGTATTAATCTCATGCCTCTAAGTGTTTGGAAGCAATTATCTCTCCCAGAGCTAGTCCCCACCAAAATGACTTTGGAATTAGCTAACCGTACGGTTGCTTATCCAGTGGGGATAGCCGAAGACGTCATTGTAGGAGTCGACAAATTCACCTTCCCTGCCGATTTTGTTGTCGTCGACTACGAGATTGACCCCCGTGTGCCACTCATTGTTGGTCGTCCATTCTTGAGGACCGGTCGCACTCTCATCGATGTTGAAGCTGGTGAGCTTATCATGAGAGTGGGTGACGATAAAGTAGTCTTCAACATGGGAAAGCTTTCTAAACAGCCTTATTCTTACGAGAATGTTAATTGTATTGACGTCCTTGATGAGGCTTGTGAAGAACACTTCAAGGATGCTTGTAAAAACATTCCTACCTCTCTTCCCAATGTTGAGACCGTTTCCTCTATCGACTCATCCCTATCTCTATTTGGAGAAAGTGATTTTCTTTGGAAAGATTTGGAAGCCACCTTGGAAGATGTGAAGCAAGACAATGACGATTCTACTGCCACTTGGGATGACGATCTTAGTTTCATTGCAAACCTCCTCAGAGAAGACAATCCTTCCCCTCCATCTCCCACTGTTATTGCTATCGAGACTCTGACTTCAAATACGCCTCCCGTCGAAAATCCTCCGGATTTGGAACTTAAGGAGTTGCCGCCCCATCTTGAGTATGTATTCCTCGAAGAAGAGAATAAGTCGCCAGTCATCATTGCTAAGGATTTGAAGGATGAAGAGAAAGCTCGACTTGTCGCCGTGTTGAAAAATCATAAGAAGGCTATCGCTTGGAAGATTTCGGATATTCGTGGAATTGATCCTCACTTCTGCACACACAAAATTCTCATGGAGGACGACTTTAAGCCCACAATTCAAAGCCAACGAAGGGTGAATCCAAAAATCCATGAAGTCATCAAAACAGAGGTTCTCAAACTTCTTGATGCGAGTATGATTTACCCTATTTCGGATTCACCATGGGTTAGTCCAATCCATTGTGTGCCCAAGAAGGGCGGAATAACCGTTGTTCCCAATGAACACAACGAGTTGATTCCCACTCGTCTCGTTACTGGGTGGAGAGTTTGTATAGACTACCGCAAACTCAATGATGCCACGAGAAAGGATCATTTCCCTCTACCTTTTATGGACCAAATGCTTGAACGCTTAGCAGGAAATGAATATTACTGCTTGCTTGATGGTTTCTCGGGTTATTTCCAAATACCCATCGATCCCCAAGATCAAGAGAAGACTACATTCACTTGTCCCTATGGCACATTCGCCTACAAAAGAATGCCTTTTGGCTTATGTAATGCGTCCGGGACTTTCCAAAGGTGTATGTTAGCTATCTTTCATGACATGGTTGAACAAACCATGGAAGTCTTCATGGATGATTTCTCGGTCTTCGGGGATTCTTTCTCTTCTTGCCTTGCCAATTTGGAACGTATGCTAAAGAGGTGCGAAGACACTCGCCTTGTTCTAAATTGGGAAAAATGCCATTTCATGGTAAAAGAAGGCGTCGTGCTTGGACATAAGATCTCGAAAGCCGGTCTTGAAGTAGACCGCGCTAAAGTCGATGTTATCGCAAAGTTGCCTCCACCTTCAACCGTGAAGGGTGTGAGAAGTTTCCTGGGTCATGCGGGCTTCTATCGTCGATTCATCAAAGATTTCTCTCAAATCGCTCGCCCGATGACCCACCTCTTGGAAAAAGATACTCCTTTTATCTTTTCTAAAGAGTGCCTTGAAGCCTTCAACTCGCTTAAGGATAAGCTTACTAAGGCACCCGTCTTAGTTACCCCTAATTGGGAGCTGCCCTTTGAGTTGATGTGCGATGCTAGTGATTTTGCTATTGGAGCGGTTCTTGGACAAAGAGTGAACAAACACTTCCAACCAATCCATTACGCTAGCAAGACAATGACTGGGGCACAATTGCATTATACGACAACCGAAAAAGAGCTTTTAGCTGTTGTCTATGCTTTTGAAAAATTTCGCCCCTATCTTGTCCTTTCCACCACCATCGTGTATACCGATCATTCCGCGCTGAAGTACTTGTTGACAAAGCAAGATTCCAAACCAAGACTTCTTCGCTGGGTTTTGCTGCTCCAGGAATTTAAAATCGAAATTCGCGATAAAAAAGGAGCAGAAAACTTAGCCGCGGACCATCTTAGTCGACTTGAGGATCCTTACCAAGGGGATCATCCGACCAAAGAAATCAATGATTCTTTTCCCTTGGAGACCTTAATGTCTATAAACTCGAAGTCGAATGAAACCCCGTGGTTTGCGGACTTTGCAAACTATTTGGCGGGTGGAATTCTCAAGGAAGGGTTGACGTCTCAACAAAAGAAGTTTTTCATCGACATTAAGACTTACTTTTGGGACGACCCTTACCTATTCAAACAATGTGCCGACCTGATTATCCGTCGATGTGTTGATGGACCGGCAACGTCTGAAATCCTTGATGCTTGCCACAAAGGACCCACCGGTGGTCACTTTGGTCCCAACTACACCGCCAAGAAAGTGTTTGATTCGGGATTTTATTGGCCCTCCATATACCGTGACGCTCACGATATGGTCAAACGATGTGATGTTTGCCAAAAGCAAGGCAAAATCACACATAAAGACGAGATGCCTCAGAATTTTATACAGGAATGTGAAATTTTTGACGTTTGGGGTATCGACTTTATGGGGCCATTCCCTTCATCTAAAGGAAACAAATACATCCTTGTAGCCGTTGACTACGTTTCTAAGTGGGTTGAAGCCAAAGCTTTGCCTACTAATGACGCAAGGGTGGTTTGTAACTTTTTGAAAGCTTTATTCGCTAGATTCGGTGTGCCTCGTGCCATTATTAGTGATCGTGTGACTCATTTCTGCAATGACCAATTTGCTAGAGTCATGGCTAAGTACGGTGTAAATCATCGTCTTTCCACAGCCTACCACCCACAAACTAATGGCCAGGCTGAAATATCAAACCGAGGGCTGAAGCGAATTTTGGAAAGAACCGTGGGAGAGCATCGTGCCGCATGGGCTGATAAACTCGATGATGCTTTGTGGGCTTTCCGTACTGCTTACAAGACCCCGATCGGATGTACGCCTTATCGTCTTGTGTACGGGAAAGCGTGCCACCTCCCCATTGAGTTGGAACACAAGGCTTATTGGGCCTTGAATTGGGCTAATTTTGATATTAACAAAGCCGGTGACCTACGCAAGATCCAACTCAATGAGCTGAATGAACTTCGGAATGAGGCTTATGAAAATTCTTTGATCTATAAGGAACGAACTAAGCTAATTCACGACTCCAAGATCAAAAACCGAGAGTTCCATGTTGGAGACAAAGTCTTACTTTTTAACTCTCGGTTGAAAATCTTTTCGGGCAAGCTTAAATCTCGTTGGTCCGGCCCATTCACCATTGCCCAAATTTTTCCATATGGTACTCTCGAGCTCGCTCAACCTAATGGACCTAATTTTAAGGTGAATGGCCAACGAGTGAAGTTGTACTTTGGTGAGGACACCTCTCAGGAGGTGATTCCATCCCTCACCACGTTCCCCATGAACTGAATTTGGGTCGAGTCAGGCTCGTGACTCGGTTATCAAAAACAAGCGCTCCTCGGGAGGCAGCCCGAGTATCTATCCCTTTAACCCCCTAAGTGTAGGGGAGGACCTATTTTGGTCATTTGTGTTTGTGTGGTGATGTGATTACAGGGATAACTGCAATCTTGGAAATCTTTGAAGAACCGTGTTCCCGTGTTATCCGAAATCCGGTTCTATCTCTCAACTATCATGATTCAATTTTCTTCATACTCACATTTGAAATTGATCACTTTAGTCGTCTCTTCCTTAACTCGAGTTAACCAACGTGCACAATGTCATAAGTGTAGGGGAGACTTTTCCCACATGCTTAAACATTGAGGACAATGTTTATCTTAAGTGTAGGGGAGACTTCTATCGAAGTTTTAAGTGGACTTTTCCATGAAAATGCCTTCATTTAACCGGAAAATCCTATTTTTCAGCATTTTTCAAATTTTTTATTAACTTTGGCCATTTAGTCGTAATTTTTAAATTTTTATCGTTGCCTTCATATGTATATATCCCGCAATAAAGTCAAAAATATTAATAAAGTGGTGTAGCTAGTTTAGGAATCTTTGACATATTAGGCCCGTTGCGTTTATTTTGACTCAACCCGAATAGACTTATCCAAGTTTATTCTAGCTAGTATCCTTAACCATGTAGACCTCAATTGGTTTATTAGGCTAAGTGTCCACGAGTCTCATTACTTGAGATTTTAAATTGTGGAGGACGAGAAATGATAGAGTCAATTATAAGTCGGTATTCTTGCGCAAGCTCACTTGGTGTAATTATTTGCCTATTCTCCCATCACTTGCTAATGATTTATCTGAAATAAGTAAGGTCGTACGATTTGAAAAGTTACTTAGCTTCTAGCCCAAGATCGTTTAAAAGTTGCTCGGTAATGATAAGAGTTCATAGCCAAGGCATAACTTATGAAGCGGGGCGCGAAGATTGGCGAGTCCGAAAAGGCCCTAACAAGGCATGAGGATTCAATTTTATTGCTGAAGATCCAAAGTGATGTGAAAAGCATTATTCCTAAAGTCAATATGAAGGATCAAGACTCACGACGAAAAACAATCAACTCCTATAAAGATCATGGAGAAGTCTATCCGAAAAGACCCTAACAAGGTATGAGGATAAATAGATCCAAGTCCGAAAAGGAGGCGGATCGTTGTATCTCAAAATCCCAAGTAGAGATTGAAGAAATAATCATGAAGTCGTGGTCAACAAAGTTGGAGTACCCCTCTAAAGTCTCCAAGTGAAGAAACTCTATTATGATGAGAAGACCATTATCTCAAGAACGTCTCTCGAAGATATGAAGTATGAAGTACATGCCAAATATCGGCCCGAGAAAGGTCTCAAATCGTGAACAAAGTTATGCCAAGATATGAACTTTTTGATATCCCGAGAAGCAGTTTTAAGAGATTTTGTCCTTTAGCTAACTATTGATCAAATCGTCCTACTTTGCTTTCAGCCTAAATAAACTATCGAAATAAGTCCAAAAATGCATCTTCATGATCATTCTAAGACAAAAATAAAATATAAGAGATACAATTAGGAATAAGGGAGTTTAAGCATTTAATTAAGCCATGTGTGTAAGTGTTTGATTTACTAACTTATAATAACAATGATCTCGTTTTTAAGCTTAGTTTGGGGAACGTGAAACTTGAGGGTGATAACTCTTCGCAACACCAAAGCCCTAATGTAAGTCCTTGATTTCTTTACAAGTTATTTCCATCCTTTTGTTCATTTTAAAGTTTTAAGTTCTCTTAGTATTTTAATTGTTGTTTAGTAGAATTTAAATAAGGCCAAGGTTGATTAATTATGAGAAAAGTGTAAAATTGCTTTATCACTAAGCATTGCATGAGGGCATGGCAATGGTTAAGTGTAGGGGATTTGATAGGTGTGTAAACACCCATCCTTTTACCACTTAATTCGGACTAAAACGAGACCAAAACACGTATTTAATATCATTTGTTTGGAATTATGCATGGTTTTTGTGTTTATTGTGATTTCAGAGCTAACCGGATGAATATTAAAGAAAACATGGGATTGCACGGGATTTATCAAGGAAAAAGACTCAAGATAAAGTCTATTGTCCAAGAGATGCAAAAGATTTGAAGTCACTGGGCCTATTCGAAGATTTATCGAAGAAAAGGACTAAAGACGGAAGATTTTCATAAATCGAAGAAACTCGAGTCTATTTAAAGAAGAAATTAAAAGACGAGTTGGATTTAATCGACGACAAATCCCGAATCAGAATCGAAAACGTCAACTTTTCTGAAAAGACGAGAAGACAAGAAGAAAGGGAGAAAGCCCACTCACCAACCAACCACTAGGAGTATAAATAGTTACTCCCTTCACACAATTAGGGAGTTAGTTCGTTTTCTTTTTCCAGTTCTTTCGGTTCGTAGCTTCATCACAAACACCATTAGGGTGTTTGATGATTTTTCATTTTCTTTTTCAATCTTGTAATCCTTAATCATTAACCTTGTTACTCTTCTATTAATCAATCTATTCCATCTTTTCATTCATCTTGTTCATCTCCATTTTTATTGCAAGTTTCTAAGTTTCTTATTTGATTCAAGTTTGATTTCAAAAAGTTGTTGATTTAGTGTTTTTATTGGTGGGATTTGTTACTTATGGTATTTAAATGATTTATGTTTGATTTGGTTAAATCTTTTTACTTATTTAGTTTAATTTTGAATTGATTCGAGTCCTTTGTTTTGCTGTTACTGCTACTGTTCGTGATTCCCAGGACTTTCCTAACTGAGCCTATATTCCGAATAGGGATTCTCATTTTTCTTTTACTCGGAATATTTTCAATATTCCGCATAGATAGCTTCTTCATTTCCTTATTCGGAATACTTTTCCGAATAGACCATATTTCCCGAATAGCCTTAACTTTCCGCATAAGCTAAGTTTTCCTTTTCCCCTGTTCGGAATATCTATATATTCCGAATAACCCATATTTTCCGCATAGACCCCTTTTATTCCGCATGGCACAAAATATTCCGAGTAGGACGAGTTTTCCGCATAGCATATTTTCCGCATAGGCCTTGATATTCCGCATAAGAGCTTTTTCCGCATAAAGGTGATTTTCCGAATAGGGTGTGTTTTTCCGCATGACAATATATTCCGAATAGAGGCATTTTATTCCGAATTAAGGCAGTTTTTCCGCATAAGCCATCTTTCCGAATAGGGGCATTTTTCCGCATAGACTTGTTTGACTTTCCGAATGGCTCTATATTCCGTATAGACTTATAAGGGTATTCCTCCAGATTTTTTTCA
This sequence comes from Glebionis coronaria, assembly GCA_025667525.1. Taxonomy (NCBI): domain Eukaryota; kingdom Viridiplantae; phylum Streptophyta; class Magnoliopsida; order Asterales; family Asteraceae; genus Glebionis; species Glebionis coronaria. The sequence goes on from CM046875.1 coordinate 170,105,027, forward strand.
AATATTATTTTCTTTCATTATTGATTGATTTAAGTTAATATCATTATCACTTTATTCATTTTCATTTATTTAGAATAGAATACCAAATCCACTTTTTGTCACCAAGAACAAATCATTCCACTTTAAACTGAGATCAATTCGAGAGGATTCCGAGAATAACGAACTTTTTCACACCACATCAAAAACAGTGTATCAGTCCGGTTCACTATTGCTCAAGTATTTCCATATGGAACTATTGAGTTATCATAACCCGATGGTCCCAATTTCAAAGTGAATGATCACCGTGTTAAGCACTATTTTGGGGAGGACATTTCCGTGGAAATGGTCCAAGAGATCCCCATTTTCCCCTTGAATTAATTCATTGTGGGAAGAGTCGAGCTAGAGACTCCATAAATCAAGCTTGAATAACTAGGTTTAGAGTTTTTAGACTTAGAGTGTGGTAGGATAATAAGGATATAGAGTTGATGAGAAGTGTAGGGGAGACCTTCCTTTTGTCTTTATGTTTTTTGTAGGGTTTCTCACTCATCACGTGTTTTGGAGCTTATGGAGGAGGCCCTTGTATCCAGTTCACTTTGTTACTATTGTGATTCTTCATAGACACATTGTGCTTTAAAAATGAATTCACTATAGTTGATCTTTCCATAGCTTTGGTTAAGCAAAGTCTATTCATTGTCATAAGTGTAGGGGAGTTTATACTCCCATGCTCTTAAACATTGAGGAAAATGTTTAGCTTAAGTGTAGGGGGTCTTCTATCGAAGTGACCTTACCTAGACTTTGTCATTGACCTTCATGATAACTTGAAAATTAATTTTTCAAACATTTTTCAAATTTTTGATCTACTTTGGCCACCAAAAATATGCATTAATAATTTTTGCGTCAATCATTTTTCATGTGCATAACACATTTGCATTGTATATATATTTCTTCTTTTGTTTTTCATCAAAAATATATAAAAAGAAAAAATAAAAAAGGATATGGTTTAACAAATTTAGACTTCTTTGACATATTAGGCCCGCCATAGATGCTTTGACTCAACCCGAGTTTGCTTATCTAAGCTTACTCTAGCTAGTATCCTTAACCATGTAGTCCTTAATTGGTCTATTAGGCTAAGCATCCACGACTCTCATTATTTGAGACTTTAAATTTATGGAGAATGGGAGATGATAGAGTTGAAGCAAGTATAAAAGGGCTAGATAAACTTCATGACAATTACTTGTGGCTAAACCATTCTCTTTCTTTGCCTCTATTTTCTTCGCATGTATATATGTTAATAAATAATCAAGAACGGTTTAATCGGTTTGTAGTCTCTTATGCATTTTGACTAATCATTCTCGGTTGGTATAAGTACGTCTTAAGATTCTAAGTTAGAACGTTTTATGTGTATTAGACTTATGTCATGCTTAATACTTAGCAGGTGTTTTTCCTTTGTGAGGAATAAAGAAAAATAAGAGCGGCTTATAAAAAAATGAGTGGCTAGAAAAAAAAGAGAAAAAAAAAGAAAAAGAAAAAATAATAATTATACGAGACTCCCAAGAGGGGCAGTGAAGTGTTAATTATAGTGACTATTGAATTCCAATATTACCTTGACGGGTTGCGGGGATTTGGTAGTTGCTCCAATCCAATATTACCTTAACGGGTTGCGGGGTTGAAGATCCAAAGTCCCAAAAAGGCGGCGGATATAAATTATTGCGTGGGTTTTTTTTCTTTCCTTAGCGAGTGTGTAGCTACTTATTAATGCATGACATAAGGATCTTACACATAAGGCGAATGACTTATTATTCTTGAGTCGGACTTATATTAATTGTGAGCGGTTTTTCAAGTAATGGATGAGAGGATTACTTAGGATTAAAACCGTGCTTCCTTATTTTTGGATTTTACATTTCTTATACTTCACACTTTAAATAATGACAAATTTGCTCTCAAGCAATTTGCTCAAATAATAACCGGTTCCACATTTAATTGTCATGAATAAGTTGATGCAGTTTTTACTTGTGAATGCAATGATCCCATTTTTAAGCTTGGTATGAGGAAAGTGAAACTTGAGGGTGATAAGTGTTCATGGTACCAAAAGCCCTAATCCAATTCATTGATTTCTTTATGATTTTTTCCATCAAAACCATTTATGAAAAATCAAAAATATATAAATAGAATTGATCTCCTTTGCATTTCATTGTATAAAATCAAAATCATGCAACATATAGTGTAGAGTAGTGTAAACGCATTTCATATTGGCCAATGTAGGTTAATTATAAGAAAATGTAAATTTGTGCTTTAAAATATAGCATTACATGAGGTCATGGAAATGATCAAGTGTAGGGGATTTGATATGAGCAAAATCTCATATCAATAAGTCAATAAATCACCCTAAACCACATAGAAAATACCTAACTTTTGTGCTATAAAGCAGTATTATGTGGTATGTTTTGTGTTTGTGCTTAAATAGGTAACAAATTTAAAGAAAACAAGTGAAATCAAGCTCATTTATGAAGAAAAGACAAGAGAAGGATCAAAGATGACAAGCCATTTGAAGATAAAGGACCTATCTTGACAATGTTCAAAAGTTGAGGGAGTTAAATGCATTTTGGAAAAGTCAAGATAAAAGTCAAACTTGGTCAACCTTCAAGTCAACCAAGTCAAAGGACTTAAATATTCAAAAATGCAAGTCAAAGGATTTAATTTGCCAAAGGAATGAAGAAAAGAGCTCAAATGATAAATCTGCTAAAGTCCAAGGGCTGAAATTGACAAAATTATATAAAATGTGGTCATGATCCATGTGTTAACCTTTTGGACCAATGAGAAGGCTAGAAAGAAGAGATCTGGATTACCAAATAGTCTGCCAGCTGGGCCACTAACTTACTCTCATTTAATGCCGAATCCGAACAGTAGAAACCCACTATTACTTTTATTGACCAATCACATGCAGACACTTAATATTCATTTTATCCAAAATTGGATATTAATCCGTGTGATTAGCTGGGAACAAATAAGAAGATGCCACATGTCACCTTCAAAGTTAAATGCGCTCAGATTCGATTTTGAGAAGGAAGGCGTTTCAGAAGTTGAACTTAACATGAAACTTACTCGAAATCAAGCAAGGAAGCCACTCAGACTATCCAATTACACTGAAATCGAATGAATCAAATTCCCCCTTTTGTGTTCTTGAAGACGAATTTACAATCAAGAGGATCATGACACCTGGCACTCTCCCATTGGCCAAGACACGTCATCTACCCCAACTACTTATCATTCCAGCTCTATAAATAGCAGTAGACATTTCATTTGTAACTTGTAGCAAAAAGTGTGAAAAAATACACATTTCCATTTTCCTTCATTTCTAGTTCTCCTTTTCAGTTACAACAAACTCTTAAGTGTTTGAAACACACTTAAGAGTCTGTTAGTTAGTCAGTTAGCATTTGTAACAGATTTTCCCTCCCAAATAAATAAAACAAAAATATTCAATTCACTCTTATCATCTTACTTCACTCAATTATGCTCTCTAGTTGTTACCTTGTGTTGCTATTGATCTCCATTGATCAATAGAGCTTATGTTTGTGATTTGGAAGCCTTACCATTGATTCTAGCCAATTTCAGTTCAAGTTCTCTTCAGAATTTCAAAAGTAGAAGTTTGATAGATGATTAGATCAGATAAAGATTTTGGAGGTGATTTGGTTGTAGATATGAGTTGATTTGGTTTGAAGGACGTTTGTTATAGAGAGCTCAGTGCTCCTCTACTCCATCAGAGGAGGCCTATTGCTAAAAGGTGTTAAAATCCTGTTTTTGGTTCCCCTAAATCAGTCTTGCATGCTACATTCCTAGTATAAAGCTTACATGCTGATCTGAATGTTTGTTTAGCTTGATTTTAGTATAATTGTGTTAGTTTGATAGTAGTTGAGTGATCTTATAGCCTTAATCTTAGTTTACTTGCTTTCAGCTTTGATTTTCATCAGTAATTCATCAATTGGTTCAATTTGTGGTTAAGTGTTGTTACCTGCTTGTTTTCAGTTCAGTTACATCTCATTTCGCATATTAAACAAGTTCTGATTAAAGTCCAAACTTGTCTCACACTTGTGATCAAAATTCCTTTGCAAAAGTTTGATAACTGATTCTTAAGTAGTGTTTGGATTTGATGATTTTTGGTAAGTAGTGTCTGTTAAACTAGTATAATTGTGTTCACTTACAATTTGTTACATAGTTTAAACAATTTGGTTCAGTTTTGTGGTCAATAGTTCAATCAAAAAGGCAATTGGTGTATAAAAAGTATAGGTCAAGTTTCTTAGTTAGTACATCAGTCAAACTAGCCAAATTCAATCCATTGTCAGTTCTTTGTTTCTTGATCATTTTGCTTTAAACCTTTTCTCAATTGTAGTTCAACATATGAAGTTTCAGTGTTCATAAGGAAATTATATAGTTTTCTAGTTTGAAAGAGAAAACAGCTTTTTGATAAGCACATGAGCAAATGCTAGTTTCTATAAACAAGGCTAAACTGTTTTCTCATATCTCAATTTCTACTTCATAAATTTGCCATTTTTCTTTTACAAAACGTTTAGCCAACATGTCTTGAGTATATTTGGATATTTTCATCTTTTTCCAAAATTTGGTCAAACTTGGTCAAATAAGCTCATTTGTGCTTAATTTCAGATTCTGGCTTATCTAGTGAACCATTTTCAGTTTTAAAAGACACTCTAGTCTTCTTGTCAGTTGATTAATCAGATTGAGCATTAAAATCAAGTTGTGGAAGTCTCAATTTCATTCTAGCTTAATCTTGGCTTATTAGAATAAGCATTCTTGTGATTTACAAGCTTTTAAGATGATTCCTTGTACAAGTCTAGCTCATTTTCCATTTTAAGCATTTTAAAACAAACCAGAGTTGATTTGGTTGAGAAATAAGCTCAAACCAACTTATTGATTATCCTTAGCCCCTTTTTGTTAATAATTCCCACTTAATTGCACTTTAGTCCTTGTTGTTTGTAATTGTTTGTAATATGTGCTAATCTTTCTAATTTTTAGGGTTTGCAAATAATCAATCCTTTAACTTTCAGTTTTTGACATTTTTAGTTAGGCAGTTTTAAAAAGTTGTTAGATTTGTTATTAGTTGTTATAATTTTCACATTTGGTCCTTATAGTTTCTGAAATTTACATTTTAGCCCTTATACTTTCATTTAGCTTACATTTCAAGCAATTTTACTTTTATGCATTTAAATTTTGTACTTTGTGAATAGTATTTTGTATTTGCAAGGTGTTTTTATGGATACGTAGCCTATTATTTTCCACTTTTTACGTGTTGATTGAATTAGACATAGACTTCCAAATATCCTTAACAACCAAGAAAAATTAAAGGCTTGATATTTTTAGGACTTTCAATTTGTCAAGAATCAAGAATAAACGAACTTCAAAATACTCAATTTCAATATTCCTAAATTAGGTTGACTTTTAAGATACTTAAAAATCCTTTTCACAGCATATAGATGTGACACCTTTGGATTGACTTGAAACCTTGAATAGGCACACACAACAAACATAATATCTGGTCTTAAAGCAGTAAGATACATCAATAGACCAATCATTGATCTATATAGGTGAATATCAACATATTTTCCATGTTCATCTTTAGACAAAGATTTCTTAGCTTCAAAAGGTGTGCTTGTACTCCTAGTATCCATACATGAAAGTTTCTTTAAGACTTCAGCAACATATTTATCTTGGCTGATAAATATTCCATCCTTCCTCTATTTGACTTGGAGTCCTAAAAAGAAGGTAAGTTCTCTCATAGAACTCATCTAAAATCTTCCTTTCATTAAAGCTTCAAACTCTTCACATCATGATTTCTTGGTTGAACAAAAAATAATGTCATCAACATAAACTTGAATTAGGATGATATCCTTAGAATTCTTTTTAATGAATAGAGTTTTATCAATGGTCCATCTCCTATATACATGTTCCAAAAGAAAAGTGGATAAAGTTACATACCAAGCCCTTGGAGCTTGATGTAGACCATAAAGAGCTTTAATGACTTTGTAGACTCTGTTGGGGAATTTAGGATCTACAAAACCTAGAGGTTGTGAAACATATACCTCCTCAGAAATAGTACCATAAAGAAAGGTACTTTTCACATCCATCTGATAGACTATAAAACCCATATATGATGCAAAGGCCAAAAATAACCTAATGGCTTATATCCTTGCCACTGGTGAAAAAAACTCATCATAGTCTATCCCTTCTTCCTGCCTATAGCCTTGAGCAACAAGCCTCGCCTTATTTCTCACAAAAACACCTCTTTCATCCTTTTTATTTATGAAAACCCACCTAGTACCAATAACTCTTTTTCCAGAGGGAAGATCCACAAGAATCCAAACCTTTTGTAGTTCAAATTGCATTAATTCTTCTTGCATGGCATCTATCTAACTTTCTTCACCAAGAGCTTGAGAAATGTTCTTAGCCTCTACTTGTGATAAGAAACAAGCAAACAAACAATGTTGAGTATCCTTATGATTAGTTCTCTGTTGTTGTTTGAGATAGCTCACAAGTGCATCAGTTTCAGTATTGACTTGAAGTTGTCTTCTGGTTTGCACAACAGACTTTGGGTCTCCAATAATTTGAGCTGTAGGATGGTTGTTATTGACTTTATGAGTGGAATAGAACTGACTTGTATTTTAGTTTCCAAATTACTGAACTCAGTTACTGCACCCTACTCAGCATAGGAAGCTTTAGAGAAGATCCCTTCATTTGGACTAGTATAAGCATCTTCACTGTCCATTGCTTGTAAAACATCTTCTAGTAAATCAACAGACTTTGCAGAATTTGTCTTAGCAGTACTTGTAGATGAGGTTGTGATTCCAAAAATTCTTCTCCTGAATGCTTATTAGAAGTTGTACCATTCTTCTCTTGATCTTGAAGCCTCTGAAGCTCTTGTGAGGCTTGATCATCATTGGATGGAATTGGTTGCTTTTGTTGGGGACTGGCAACCATAGGAGAAACAGTAGGCATACTGGGTACATAAATGTGAACATCACCATCCTGAGAATCTGATGAAGAAGGTCCTCCTTGAGTACCTAACTTTGTTTTACCAGTTTCTTCCCCTGCATTGTTAGTTTGACAATCTTTTTGCACAAAATAGTAATCCATGGAGTTAGTTAGATAATCTAAATCAAACTCCAAGCATAACCTATTCCTGGGACATTGGAATTATTTTCTAAGAAATTAACATGGGCATTTTCTTCAACTTTTCTAGATGCCAAGTTATAAACCCTATATGCTTTACTCTGCAAAGAATATCCTACTAGATATCCTTAATCAGATTTTCCATCAAACTTCCCCAATTGATCAAGAGTATTCAAAATAGACACATGACAACTAAAAGGTATCAAATGACTTATATTCGGATTAACACCATTCAAAAGTTCATAAGGTGTTTTGTTTTGAGGCTTGGTCACTAAGACTCTAATAAACACGTATCATGCAGTATTGATTGCTTTTGCTCTAAAGGTATTAGGCAAAAGATAATCAGCTAGCATAGTCCTAACAGACTCAGTTAGTGTCCTATTTTTCCTCTCAGCTACTCCATTTTGTTGTGGAGTTTTAGGATTGCTAAATTGTCTCTTGATTCCTTTAGACCTACATAACTCATCAAAATCAGCATTCTTAAGTTCTGTCCCATTATCTGCCCTAATGATCAAGACTTGTTTAGTGAACTGCTTTTCAACTAAAGTGACAAAGTCCTTAAGTAATTTATTGGTTTCATTCTTATGTGCTAAAAAGAAAATCCAACCGAATCTACTAAAATCATCAGTTATAACTTGGCAAAAGGTCTTATGACTAATACTTCTAACAGAAATTGGACCAAACAAATCCATATGCAGGAGTTAGGCTTAGTCACGGAATTGACAGTCTTGGTCTTACAAGAGGCTCTATGTTGTTTACCTTTTTGACAAGTAGTACATGTGAAATCATTTTGAAAGATTTGTTAGGTAACCCTCTAACCAAATTTCCATTAACCAATCTATAGGTTCTTGAAATTCACATGACCTAACCTTCTATGCCATAGATTAGACTCATCATTAGAAGCTGTAGCCAACAAACATGTAATGCCACCTATTGGATTAATAGTATGAAGATTAAAGGGGTACATATATTCTTTCCTGGGTACCTTAGGCAGCACTTGAGATTCCTTTGGCATCTCAAAGTCTTTGGAAAGCACCAAACAGTCTGTATCTGTAAAGAGCACCTTGTTCTTTTTATCACACATCTGTGATACTGAAAAGAGATTGAACTCATTCATTTCTTTTACAAAGAACACATCTTTAAATTCCAACTCCCTGTATTGATTTTTCCTTTTCCAGTGATCCTGCCTTTACTACCACCAAAGGCTACTGTTCCATCTCTGAATTCTTCAAATTCAGCAAGGAAATCTCTGGTCCCTGTCATGTGCCTTGAGCCTCCACTATCTACAATACCTTTATCTTTCAATTCATCTATCAGGTGCCCCTGCACATACAAAAAACTCATTACTTTTTAACAGGGACCCAAGCCACATTTGACTCGGATCTTGTGGGACCAACATACTGATAGTAGTAAAAATTCGCTTTTAGAAAAAAGACGTATAACCGACAAGTATTAAGTTATACGATTTAGGAAAACCGTAAAACCGATAAATGTGATTTCGTTCTTGGCGGAGGAGTGTATGTTTAATGCCAATTATATAAAAATCAAGTTTGGATTAGTGTCGTTTTTGGGTTTAAAGAGAGAAAACTAAAAGACGAGCTACACTACGATTAAACTACGACGAGTGACGTAAAACGTGAACGTAATTACGTAAAACGCGACGAAATTAAAAATTTAAGCTAAAAACAATTTAAAAATTAAACTAAGTCTAAACTAATATAAATAAGAATAAAAATTTAATAAATAAATTTTAAACCTTTTATTAATTAAATATTCAATTTTAAATGCTAATTAAAGCCCTAAAATTATTTATAATTAACAAAAAGCCCAAAATATTATTGTATCAAACAAATATATTACTTATATTAATTAAAAACTAAAAAGTATTTTTCCTAAATTTTTAAAACTATATTTTTATTTTTTAAAAGCTAAAAACACTTTTTAGACTAAAATAATGATTAAAAATAATAAAATAATGGGAACAATAAATTTACTTTATGAAAAATCCTAAATTATATTACTAAACTGTAGAAAAATTGAAAAAGTTGAAAAAAGTAATTTTTTACCTAATAAGACAAAAACAGTTTAAATAAAAAACTATTTTAACTTAAAATAATTCTAAAAATTAATTAAATACTGTAAAATAAAAACTTTCTTTTCTAAAAATCTTATAATAACTTACTTAAGCTAGGAAAAATTTAAAAACTAGAAAACTCAACTTTTTATCACTAAAAGACAAAAAGCAGTTTTAATTAAAACCTAATTTAACTTAAATTAATTCTAAAAATATTAAAATAATCAGGAAAATAAAAATAACTTAATAAAAAATCTTAAAATAAATACTTAAACACAAGAAAATTAAAATGAGTGAAAAACACTGACTTTTTGCCACTAAAGACAAAAATCAATGAAGCATGAAAGTGACAGCTGGGGACTTCTGTCTTCTTCCCCAATAGTGGGTAGAACTAGCTAGTAAGTGGGAACTTTGTTCCCACTGCTTCACCTCAGAAAACGATTATGGCTATAACTTGTTTTTTACTTGGTTTTGTTGGAAGACAAAGGCACCACCACACTCAGTGGAGTGTGGGAAGTCAGGATATGGCAAAAAACACACAAGTCCAATACAAGAAAAGCACCAAATAAGCAGATTACAGTTACTGTATAGAACTATAAAGGCCTGGTGACTGATGGATCTTTGACTGATGCAGTTGGTTTTCTAGTGAGTTTTAACCAAAGTCCAAACAAAGAGCATACAACCCTAACCTAACCTATAATCTAACTGATTAACAATTTTTCAAGAATTAAAACTCACTAAAACCACCTACATGAGCATACTGATGAACTATAACAGTTTTATGAAATTTTTTAACAAGTGAACTTTAAATTATACTAACAATCTTAAAACCAAGAGGAATATTACCTTAACCTGACCTAATAGAGTATGTTAGGTCACTTAATGGTCAAGTGTGTGTCACCCACACTTCTTAAACTGACACAACCAAACACCCCTTTATGTTCTTAAACATAATTTTAACAAGGCTCTTTTACTCAAATCTAACTGAAACTTTGTTTCAACTAACATGCATACTTCATAAACTTAAAACTAGCATGAAACACTACAAGACTACCACATAGACAGATTACAAGCGAATTCACATAAGCTCATTTTTCTTTCAAAATCAAAGGGAAAAGAGGTTACCATAACTTCGTTGATGCCACCAACTGAGAGTAATGAGAAGAAGGAGTGGCTTATGGGGGAGCTTATGAGGCTTCTATGTAGAGAGGTCTACAACAGACCACCCTAAAGAGACTACAACAGTCACACTTTGGGGTATATATCTTGAAATGTGACTTATGGTGAGGTACTTGCTATAACCACAATAAACAAACAAGTGCAACCACCAAGAACCTTATGCACAAGCTTGTTTGTCAAGAAAGCTTGTGTATAAGTTTTTGGAATAATAAATATCCAGAAAACAGAAAAAGTATTAGACCACTTTTGAAAATCTTTGGAAACAATGTTTTTTTGGAAACCAAATTGCAACAAAAAAGTTTACCAACAAAGAAAGTAACAAAACTTTGTAGTGATCACAAGAGTTTGGATTGTCAGTCCAAATTCGTATGATCAAACTATAAAACTTTGGGTCCCAAAATCTCTTGAAAAAAATTTTTGAACAAAAATTTTGGTAAAAAGGTAACACTTGCAGGATTAAAATGTTAAACTAAAACATGAATTAATTGGAAATCAAAACAAGATAAAAGATGTAAGGCCAATTTTAAACGTTAACTATTCATAAAAAAGGGTTTACAAGCTTTTCCAAAATTCTGGAACAAAGGGGATACCACAAGGTTGCTCCTCCTTTTATAAGCTTAAACAGAAACATCTAGACTATCTAAACCCTAATCAACGAAATTCCTAGTATGCCCTTGAGTCTTGATCTTTTAAAATGGTCAAAAATGGTTTCTCGTGATGTCCTTGATGTAGCCAGTTGGAAAGAAGTGATCTTGGACGTTCATTATACTCTTTGGGAACAAGAAAACTCCAAAGAGCCCTTGATTTTCTGGCAGATTCGAAATTTACCTCTTTTGGTTGAGCAGGGAGGTTCATGGGACCTATTGTGGTCACGAGGTGGGTTTGTTTGTGAGTGGGTTTTGTTTAGAGTGGTGTCAATCATAATTCTGGAGAGTTTGAACTTCTAATTTTTGGTTAATTAAAAGTTAGGGATTAGGGTTTATATTAAAGAAAACTGGTGATGGGGTGTGTTTGATCGTGGTTAGAGGGTGATAAGGTTGTTTACCGCCCTGAATATATTACTTAAATCAGTTAAAAAATGATTAAATAATATAAACGTGTTTAGTGGGTTATGGTGAGGTGGGATGAGGGGTGATGTGGCGGATGAGGAGTGGTGGGATGGGGTAAGTGGGGTGAGTTGGCAGGCTTGGATTGGTGGGTAGAAGCATTGCTGTCTGGCCACTTTCAGTCCTTGTACTCCCCTTTCTTTGTCAAAACAAGTTTGCAACAGAATATATACCACTTCCCTTTATAACTTCTTTGATCAAATGACAAAATGCCCCCTCTCATTTGAATAACATGGAACCAAGGACCAATGTTGCATTCACCAAGGACTAATGATGTAATTTCTCATCATTTAAGGGACCCATATGAAATTTTTGAGTTTTGAAAGGGTTTAAAATGACAAGTCTTCAAAAGATGAGGGACCATTCTTATCAAATCTTCAAACTTCAAGGACTTCTTTGGAAATTCATCGTTCGAGTCCGGTTCTTTGTGCGGCTTCGTTTCCCGTGTTCATTTTTGCTTGATTCTTGTAATATTTTGGTGAATTCACTATATTCGTACCTAAAATACACAATGAACAAACACAAGCATATTTTGGGGTATTTTGATGAATATTTTAAGTGTTTTAAGCCTGATTTAGACGATGAGACTATGTATAATTGCAGTCTCATCACATACTTAAGAGTTTGATAAGTAGTTTTTCCAGTAAGACTACACACACTCTTATATTTCATGGTTCCAGTTAAATAGTCAAAGACATAAGAGGGTTTATTGTCCTTGGATCTTTTTGACTTAAGTACTATTTTAGCAGTACTTGCTTGAAAACATGGTTTTTCTCCCTTAGGAACCCACAAATGCACTGGTTTGTTATGAGACTTACTTCTAGGTGTTTTAACATTCTCAAATACACTCCTAGAAGATTTGTGGGACACTGGTTTACTAGACTTTTGACCAACGGTATTTGCTTTTGATCTAGCAATACTTGCAGGTCTAGGCTTGCTGGTACTTGGCTTGCTAGACTTCAAAGGTACTAGACCTTGTTTCATAAGTATTGCTCTTCGAACAAAGTCCTTGGTAGTAAGAGAGTGATTGACCTTATTATGAAGCTTATTTACCCTCTGAGCATGATCAAACTTAGGTTTGTCATCTCTAGGTCCCATTTGTCTTTTTACCTGTGCATTTTTCTCATTACCTTTCTTTGTGACCTTTTGTGCAGCCTTCTGTTTTGCAATTTTATCTTCATGCAAAGTGCAATCTTTGATAAAGTGATTTAGACTACCACAAACATAACATCCTTTTTCTTCTCAAAGAAGACCCAAAAGGTTGTTCTGACTTAGTGTTCTTAAAACCTAGTCCACCCCACTTGGTATTACTACCATGTTTTGCATTATTATCAATTGCCTTACTAGGAGTTTTTTACTTGCTCGGGAGCAGAACTAGTTATAGACTGTTAGCCTCAAAATATTGAGTCAAACAAGAATGCTTGGTCATATATTTATTATGTATCGTATTTTAGAACGTTGTAATAGGTAGTAGGTTAGTCGTGTTTTACGGGCTTAACTTTAAGCTAAAGTTCATTCATAAGTAACTAAAGCCCAAAAGGAAAGCCCGACCCATTATCATATAACCCATTATGCCACATGTAGGCAAGGCTATAAGTACCCTTCCTAGCATGTTAGGAAGGGTGTTGGTTGGTTCATTTTTCTCTCATTCTCTAATCTAATATTCACTAAGTTTCACACACTTCTCTCTACTTTCTCTCTCTAGAATTCATCTATCTTCTACCTTTCTTTCTTATTTAATCATCATATTATATGGGACAAAAATTGGTATCAAGAGCCTATAGTGGATAGGTGATTGAAGATTCGTGTTTGTGTTCTTGATTTTCGTGCCTATTTTGCTCTAAAACATTCGATCCAATTTTTTTTGTGTTTTTTATGGTTTATTCTTGATACAAATCATCTACATAGTTGTGGTAGTGATTTGGTATTGTTACTTTGGTTAAAAACACAAAATTTTTGGGTGTTTGGATCATTTTTTGGCTCAAAATCTCGAATTGGTTGTGTTATATCCGAGAACAGTGGACATTGCGATACGGTTTTCAGCATTCCGATCACTTATTGCGATCAGCATTGCGATCACTTATTGCGATCACGCATTGTGATCACACATTGCGATCACGTATTGTGATCACAATGCGATCACTCATTGCGATCACATTGCGATCACTCATTGCGATAAGAACATTCCGATGACTATTCCGATACCAGTTTTAGGCCATTTAAGCTTCGATTCCAAATTTTGGCGATGCGAAAAAAAATTTCGACAAAAAATTCAAATTTTCGGACCAAAATTCAAATTGTTAGGCCATTTTTAGGTTTTATTTTTGTCAAAATTTTTCCTTTTTCAAAATTTTTCCCTACTAGTTTTGACTATTTCTAACTTGAATTCAAAATTTGGTAATTCAAAATTTTTTGGTTTACTGTTTTGTCTGACTGAAGAATTTATTGTCGGACTGAGAAAAATCGCAATATTCGGAAAATCAACCACAACTCAATCACACAATATCTACTTAAGATCCAAAGTCACTTCATCATCTAAAACACTCATTATGGATTCCGCAACACCAGATGTGCATGCACTCAAATCCAAGATGTCGGTTGCAAAAGAACGATGCATGACTCACTTTAGATCACTCTAGTCACACCTTCAAGTTCTTTCAAATGACGATTTAAAAGGCACTCGTGTCGAACTTGTATTCAAACGGGTATTCATGTCACTCACTGGTCAAGATGTTGAGACATTCACAAGCACAATGCTACTCAATGTAGATCACCTTGAACAACAACTTGCCAACGATGAATTTCAAGAGGTTGAATCCATCGATGCCGTTTTGGTTCTCGAGAATCAGTTTAAGCAATTCCTTGATACACAGGTCTCTGTACACTATGATCGAGAATTCATAAACAAATACTTCTTTGAATATACTCGGTTAGAAGTTCAAGAATTCAAGGAGACATTTCTTCAACACATGAGTGTTGTAAGGAAGTCCATTGCTGAAAGAACACGTCATAAACTAAAAGTTGAAAGAAGGGTGAATAACAGCTTAATGAAGAAGAACGAGAGCAATGTCGATGATAATCAAACATTGGATGCTTGTTCGATTGGCACAGAAAGCAGTGGGACAGAATCAGAAAAGCAGCATACCAACAACAACCCAAGGAATGATCAAGCAACCAATGATGCAGATATCAGACCCATATATGATGAGGAGCCAATGGCTGAGGTACAATTAAATGCTGTGTACGATGATCATCTATATATTGATTCTAAGATTCATGAGCTTGAAACTATGTTAGCTCAAAAGACGAAAGATTTTGAGGATGCCAAACTCGAGTTTTCGAAGACAAATGACAAATTTGAAGCTTATTTTGAAAAACTTGAAAAAGCAAACGTTGTTCTTGAACAAAAACTGGATCGTAAGATTCAAGATTCTAATGCGGAAAAATAACATTTTGTGAAACAAATAAATTTGTTAGAATCAAAGTTGGCTTCTCAAACTCCAAGTCCTCCGCCTACTTCATTAAGTGAAATATATGTGCAACCTATCGACCTGTAGATAGTAATGGCGCGGATGCTGATAACGACATATTTGATAATATTAACATTAAGCTAGAACAATGTGTCGCTCAATTACTTCTACAAAATGAGCAATTGAAAGCTCAGATTCAGGAAAAGGTTTAAGCATTAACAGCGGTGAAAAATGAATTAAGGAAGCTAAAAGGAAATAGTGTGGATACTAAGTTAGAAAATCAGTCAATCTTGGGGAAACCTCCTACTCAACCATTCAGAAACAGCTCAGTTGCTAGACAACCGAATGCGTTTAAATCTGAACGACCCAAAACATCGAACTCGAGGTTAGCATCCCAAGTTGACGTGCGTAGTTATTTGCCAAAAACAGTCACTCCACTATCTGGATCCCCCTTAACAAATTTTGCCTATGCAAAACCCAATCACATGAATGCTTCAAGCAACTCTAGAGATAGCTCCAAGAATATGCCTCAGAGTAGTTCAAATGACACGGGTCATAAAAGCTATCTAGAGGATGCTAAGATAAAGACACAAGCAAGAGATAGGATCCAACCGAAACCTAGGAGCGCTAATCACACATCTAGGAATTCTAGACCCTTCTATGATGTGCCCAAATCATCCTATCCTAGGAACACTAGATCCTTCTCAGATGCTAAGCACTTTGTTTGCACAAAATGTAACAAATGCGTGTTTAATGCCATCATGATGATTGCATCACAAAAGTCCTGAACAAGGTGAACCAAAAAGCTAGAGCATCTCAAAGATGGAACCCTATAGGAAATTGTTTTTATCCAATTAAGTCTTCCGCTGTACATGAGAAAACTACGTTTCCTAGACCTTGTCTTAAGTGGATACCAACAGCTAGAATCTACAAAACAACTGGTCTTAAATGGGTTCCTACTGGAAAAATATTTCCCTCTAGCACGACAAAGGTTCACCGTGAACCCCCCACATGGTTCTCACAAAGATATCACTAACCAATATGCAAGCATACAAACTACTGTAAAGAGTGCAGGTACCAAAGTCAAGACTCAACGGACACCCAAAGGTCCAATATTTAAATACCATTCAACAAAAGACACACTCAGAGTTTGGTTGTTGAAGAAGCAGATATCTGAGAAACTAGTGTCTAATGGGTTTCACAACTAAGCTATAAAATGATTTACAATTATCTCAGATTGTGACTCGTGGTTCAAAGAAAGGAAAGTTGATCATGGTTGATAACTTATCCTCAACAACGGGAAAATTAAAATTCTCGATCATGAGCTTTTATTAAAAACATTTCAAGTTTTTAAGCTCATGTAAACGACTTACAGTTAAATGTCAGACTGTAACTCGAGCTTCAAATAAAGGAAAGTATATCTTTAAAGATAAACTTATCCTAACAAACGGGTAGAGAAATCTATCTTGGGTTGAGCTTGTCACAAACATTCAACGTTTTGAGCTCAACACTATGGCTTGTAATCACTTTCAGATTGCAACCCGGATCTATATTCACGGGGGAGTGTACGATTTCGTGCACTTACCCTCAGCAAAAAAAGAGAAATCTTCTTACACTTGAGTGGATTCGTCAAGACATTCAAAGTCTACGAACTCAAGTTTATGCTTTAGAAAAACCTCTTCGCCAAAAAGAAATAGGATTATTCAAAAAGCGTTGAACATAATTTTTTCAAGAACTTTTTCAATGATTATTAAAAATCTTTCAAAAATTATGTGTTCAACAACTCCCATCCTCAAAAAGCGAAATGTGGATCACATCCTCACAATGCCAATTCAATTGGATCAATTTTTTAGGGATAGCATTTCAACTTCATGCAAAGATTGACACATCTTTCTCTTGTAGATTTTCAAGACTATTTTTTAAAATATAGTTTAATCACATTTGGTATCTCTAATATCAAAATATTTTATATATTAGAGATAGGGGGATAAAATGTGATCTGATATAAGACTCAAGCAATTTAACTCTTACCTACAAGTGCAAAAAACTTTTGATTATCGATGCACATGTGAAGGGGGAGCATTTCTAAAACGACAAAACTAGCAAGGTGTAAAATGTTTTTCAAACACTTTGTTAGAATTTAAAGTGGTTTTATGGTTACGATTTCATAGCCACAACATCTTTAATCCACAATGTTATTGGTGTCAAAAGGGTGGTTAGGTTTAAGTCCTATGATCCAACCAGAACCGGAGGGATCTTCCCAGGGACAATCCAATAGATTATTAGAAGTCCTTAGGAAAGATAGAGTAGAATGTGAACGTAGCTGAATGCCGACTAAGTACTGATACTAGCATTGAAACAATCACAACAAGGTGCTAGTAACGATGTCTTGGTAACCATTGAAGGGGTCGAGGAATGAAAAAGAAATGTAAGGATAAAGGGTGTAAAGAAAGTATCCCTCCATACAACTTAGGCAGAAATCGGGTCAATACATCATGAAGACAAACTCATCATGGACCCAGTGATGTAATGCACAACCCTTACCTAGCTACTCAGGCTTCTCTAAAAAGAAGTTTGTTTTATTGCCACGGAGATCAACATGACTTCTATTGACTTTCTCACTCCGAGATAGTTGATATTGTATAGGTGGCATCTGCTCCAGCCTCCGACCACTAAAAGTTCACAAATCGGGTCTAGAGGCTAAAGATCAATCAAATCTCTTTAGGACACACGGAATGACGATAAAGAGAGTCCTACGCCATATCCTTGAGATATTGCTAGAACACTCAGAGTGATACTACTTAGTATTCATAATGATGAGTGGAAATCCTTCTAGTGTTAACATCAAACAACACTACGGTAGGTCATATGCAAGATTCTTTATGAATTGAACATATGTAAAACTAGAAAGCAACAATGGTTTGATTCTGAATTGATTCAAACTCGTTTTAGGTTTCTACGCAATATCTTTATGATCTTGCCATTACATTCAGAGTGATATTCATTAATATTCACAGTGACGAATGGAAATCCTTCTAGCGTCAACATCAAACAGCGCTACGGTAGGTAACTTGTGAGATTCTTATGAATCAAGCTTGTGTCAACTGGAAAGCAACAATGGTAAGATTCTTTATGAATCACACTTGTTTCAAGAATTTGAATTGACGACTTTAATCTAGCGGATATTTATCCAATTGATTCACTCTTTATGTTCGCAGTCTTGCTTTGAGACGGCTGAGTAAAGAGAACGGCTAGTACAGCCGCGAAACCCTGTCAAGGAGATTCTTAACTGAATCTACCTATCACAGGTA
Source organism: Glebionis coronaria (assembly GCA_025667525.1). NCBI lineage: Eukaryota > Viridiplantae > Streptophyta > Magnoliopsida > Asterales > Asteraceae > Glebionis > Glebionis coronaria. The sequence goes on from CM046875.1 coordinate 170,123,325, forward strand.
CGGTATTTAATATCGTATAATGGTCTTCGCCGACCGAAGGTAAACATTACCGATTTAGGACGAATGTCAAAGCCATTCAGTCCGTGTGTATGTTTTGTCTCAAGAAGGTGGCTTCACGGTGTACTTAGTAAAGTCAAAGATTCAAAACCACATACTCATGCCTAAAGACATATTCAACAATTAATAGTGTGAGCATGTGGATGAAGACACAAGATCGCAAGATGGCAAAGACAAGTGAATGATGATTTGAAGATCTCAAGATAAAAAGGACAAAGTCGAAAGACAACGACAAAGGCTCAAAGATCACATCATGAAGAAACAAGACTAATATTACACGTTCAAGACTCATTTATGGTGAGATTAGTAATCTCTACAAATCTCCAAATGACTAAGGGTAATGACCTCTCATAAAGGGTAATGACCTCTCATTGGGGGAGATTGTTAGCCTCAAAATATTGAGTCAAACAATAATGCTCGGTCATATGTTTATTATGTATTGTATTTTAGAACGTTATAATAGGTAGTAGGTTAGTCGTGTTTTACTGGCATAAATTTAAGCTAAAGTTCATTCATAAGTAACTAAAGCCCAAAAGGAAAGCCCGACCCATTATCATATAGCCCATTATGCCACATGTAGGCAAGGCTATAAATACCCTTCCTAGCATGTTAGGAAGGGTTGGTTCATTTTTCTATCATTTTCTAATCTAATACACACTAAGTTTCACATACTTCTCTCTCTTTTCTCTCTCTACTTTCTAACTCTAGAATTCATCTATCTTCTACCTTTCTTTCTTGTTTAATTATCATATTATATGGGACAACAGGGCATAAAATTACTCATTAAAGGTGGATAAATAATGTTTTTGGTCACAACAGGTTTATCTTGGATCAAGGTACTAGAGTTTGACTATGAATCATTTGACTTAATATAAATAGCAGCTTTTGACTCATCTAACTCTGTACCTATATCATTATTAGGGGGCATGAAAATTCCTGATAAAGGTGAAGGAACTGCCTTCATTCCTTCAACATACCTATCATTTTCAAGAGTATCAACTGACTCATTAGAACTATCAAAAATCCCCTTTGATAAGTCCTTGTCAGTTAAGGTTATCCCAGGTTGGTCCTCTATATAACCTAGGCATGTTTTTTCATAAGACTCCATTTGTGAATTAGTCAGCTTTTCCATACCTTTTGAGGATTTTCTCCATTGATTAATCACTTCCATTTCATTAAAAAGACTGGCTTTTAAAACTTCATTTTCTGCTGTTATTTTTAGAAGTCGTTTTTCAAAAGCTTTAATTTCCACATCTTATTCTCTCATTTGAAGCGTCAAAATCCTAATTTTCTCTTCATAGTTTTGTTGACCCTTTTTATACAAAACTATATTTTCCTCTAACTTAGAAACACCTTGTTTAAAACCATTTGCTTCTATAGTACATGTGTTTACTTTTTGATATTGTTCATCAAGTTCTACTTTTAGACTATTAAATTTAAGAACACAATCTTTAGAACAAGGATGTACCTCAGTATCTTCATGAGAGAGGGCCATCAATCCAAGCTCTTATTCTTCTTCCTCTTCATCCTAGTTAACCACTCCATCTACAGTTACCAATGTTTTAGTTCCTTTGGGACTTCTGCTATCTCCTTTTGGAAAGCTTTCAGAGACTCTTGGAATGGTTCTATAGCTGTTCTTAGACTTCTGACTGCTTCCTTCAGCCTTATCCCTATTGCACACCCTTGCAAAGTGTCCATTCCTTCCACAATTGTAACATTCAACTTTGGATTTGTCATATCCTAAAGGTTCATTAGGATCAACATTCATCTTCCTTCAAGTCCTTTTGAAAAGCCTATTGGATCTTACAGAGACCATAACAGCTTGCCATTTGAGATCCATCTCTTCAATATCAGCATCATCAATTTGGAATAAGTCATTGAGGGTTAACCTTGGTCTGTTGTCTTGTCCAACAAAGAATGAGAAGGCATCATTGTCACTAAACAGTGATGAGGATCTTCCTTGTGAATTGTGAGATGTAATTGGACTGCCTTCAGTACTTTGAGAGTAAGTACTTCTTGTTAGTCCTTCAGCGGTATTTTGGAAGTAAGTACCGCTACTTGATCCACTAGCGGTATTTTGGAAGTAAGTACCGCTACTTGATCCTCCAACGGTATTTTGAGAGTAAAGACCGCTGTTTCCTTCTGACACAAAAGCCAAGTTAGACTTTGTTGTTGCTGCTGCTGTTTTGGTTACTTCAATGCCTTTAACATCCATCTCATAAACTCTAAGATTGTTATAAGGATGATCAAAAGGAGTTGTATCCAAATCATACGTGATGAAGTACATAGCCATTGCTTTCCATTCTTGTGGTACACTTCTTAAGAATTTTAGATTGGCTTCTTCATCAGGAATTATTAGTCCATAAACTGCCAATTGAATGAGCAATTTACTGAACCTTCCATAACCACTATGGATTCCTTCTGTACTAGAAATTGAGAAGTTATCAAATTCTTGTTTTAAAACAATCTTCTTCATCTTCTTAGAATTGTCATTGCCTCCAAATCTATGTTTGATGGCATCCCACATAGCCTTTGCATCCTTGTAGTGATGAAAGCTAGGTAAAATGTCTTCTGAAAGTGCCATAGCCAAATCAGTTATGGCCTTTCTTTTTCTGATCTCTGCTTGTACCTGTTTTGTAAGAACTCGTATTTTTCGCGCTATTATTTTATTCTTTTATTCGTGTTGCTTGAATTTTCCAACGTATTATATTTTATTGTATTCTTATATGTACATCCGGAGATCATTGATAATACTTTACTTGGAATTATAAATTTTTTATTTTATTTTTCTATATTTATTTAAATCAAAGTTTTTAATTTAAATCACCCGCGTACATTTTATAATGAGTTCACTCAAAATCAATGAACAACGAGAACTTCTAATGATCGCAATACCGACACATGCCCAATACTTTACATTTTATTATCGATTATTTCGATAATTAATATTCTCGACGATTTCGTTTTAGTTACGTATTAAGTCGTGTCGGGAAATCTTATTATCACATTTATGATGCATATTAACTTTTGAAAAGTATTTTTACGAAACCCGATCCCCGTAAATATTTTCAAAATTTACTAATAGTCATTTTTTACCCTTTAAACTATTAAATTGCTTTTAGGTCCAAAACTATTCAGTAAATACAACTTCTACCCTAGCACCACTATATAAGCAAAAATTCACCAACTTCTCTCATTTACCTTCTTTTAAAAGCACACACAATGGAAAATTTTTCTCCCCCTTTTCTTCTCTCTAAATTTCCGCCACCCCCAACCTTCATAAACACACCAAAATTTGCTTTTTGAGTTTAAATCTCATAAAACAAAATCAAGGCCACATCTAGATTTTGAATGGTGATCATTTTGATCCAACTTTTGTTCACATGCATCAAGATTTCAATTTTTCATATGATTTATGATTGAAAATTGTTTTGATCATTAAGCATGTGATGATCATGGTAAGATCATCATGTTTGATCCTAAAAAGTTTTATTTTTGATCTTTGATTTTGTTAAATTTGACATGCAAGTGTTATGGGTTAATAGGGAATGTTTAAGATGATGTATGGATGATATTAGGAATGGGGGATTTGTGAAAATGGGTCAACATAATCATCTAATGTGATTTTCTAAAAAAGTATTTTTGGACATCAGATTTAGAGCAGATTTTCGTGGGTTTAAGTTTGGATATAGGTTGAGATTATTTGATTTTGTTGTATAGTTTTTGGATACCTTCGTTTTGATATAAAGTAGGCCTTCTAACTCAAAACGAAGAAGAAGTTACGCTAGTTTGATTATTCGTGTACCGGGAGACGAGTATCGGCACAATCCGAATTTGTTGTCGATATTTGGATCGAATCTTGGGGACTATAAAATGAGTTTTACAAATGTTCAAGCGCTGTTCTCAGGCCCTAAACTTAGCACTTTGAGTCTATTTTCACAGTCAAGTTTCGGTTTTTAAGGTTAGGATGGTCAAAACGGTTTCACGAGTCAAGTATACAAATCTGTCTGATTTTTCAAGTCTAGAAATATGTTGAGCAGGTGGTTCTAAAATATAAATCATTGACTAAAATTTAAAATGAGTTTTAATCAGGTTATGATTGAGTTTTTCACCAATTTTCATAAAAATCCGAGTTGTCTAAGTAAGGGAAATGAGCTTGTACATTTGGTATGTACCAGCAGATTTTTATCGAGCAAGTAGTTTAATAAAGTAAACATATAGAAGGGTATTGTACTACACTTGCATTGTTGTTCTTTTGGGTTTGTAATGGTTTTACAATGTTGGAATTCATGTTATTAAGTATGGTTATAACTTGAGTCATTTATTAACGAGCGCGCCTTATTTGGTAGGTTGTGGCTTTCGTGTTTACCGGGCATCCATATCGTCGGTGATCGTCATGCTACTACTTGTTCTACTCAACTTCTGAGTACAATGATTCACTTACCTCGTGGCTAAGGTGAGTTCATAGCCTCTTTTTACTTACACATTGTTTCTAAACCCAGGGGTGAGATTTTACATGGCGGAACACAACCATTTAAAAACTATATGCTATCCAGAACTTGTATGCTATCCGGACTTGTATCTTTTCCAATAGTTTTCATTGGTATTATTGCTTTTAGTCAATAGCCTTAAGTTTCCTCTCTTGATCATGAACCGTTAAATTACTTATGTTGCTAAGCGCGAATGTTGTGGGTGGATCCATCGGGATTGACAATTCCCGTCCCAATTACCTTGACGCATTTAACATTTGATTTGTTACTTTATTTAGGCGAAATACTCACTAGAAGAACTTGCACTGAGTTCAGCTTCGGTTCATGAACTAAATAGCAATATAAATGTTTCGGACTATGGTTATCGTACGTAACCATTTCCCCTATTTCTTGTTTACAAATGAATGCTTGTGACCCACACCTTTACTCCTAAACATATGAATATCACTCAACTTTATGTTGACGATTTTACATGTTTAATCTCAGGTATTATTACTTAGCTTTGCTTGGATGGGAGCCCGCAGGATATTATCGTAGCTTGGAGATTTCTGTGTATATTTTAAACTTTGGTTTTATCTAAAAGCCGTCAGAAGTTATTCTTTCTTTTGGTAACTATATGTTATAAATCATGATGAAATAATAAATTTTGCACATATAAAACTCTGGGACCTATGTTTAAAACTCTGATCTTTTATGATGTAATGTATATGTTTTTATTACGTCAACTTTGTGTCAACATTATTTCATTATTTCTTGTACCATGACGTGGAACCCCTTGCTGCCTAGTTGTTCCCTTGCCTGAATTTGGGGGTCTCACAGATTGGTATCAGAGAGATGGTTATAGGAAACTGAGACATTTTTCAAAACTTAGTCTATAACCGAAAGTTTAAACATTTCATGTTTCTAAGTGTCAAACACAGAATCTGCCGTTGTTGTTCGATATCTGCGCGGGTAACTCTCTAATCCTTATTATTTACTTTTAATTATCGTTGTAGTATTTCATCTCTTGATTACATTTTGAAATATTACATTACTCTAATGACGATAATTACTATGTCTTTCCAAATCCTTTGTGTTTCATGAATTATCATTGGATACTACTTGATTACATATGCTCTTACTGCATTTCTTGAATTCTTGTTCTTGTGAGTTGAACTTGTTGCAATGACTATATATCGTTATGACATTAAATACTTGTATTCAGAGCACGTATGCTGCCGGCTTTTCATACTCACTTTTCTGAGTGCTATTGCTATCTTGTTTATGCGTGATACGACTGACCTCATATACTCGTTCGTTTTGAACCGTCTGTTTTTTATTTCTCGACTCACTGTTACATGTTGTCGTATTCTCGTGATAGCATTTTTCGGGATTAAATAAGTGTTGCTTTCAATGAAACTTCTGATTTTCATTTTACTACCCTATGCGATACTTCCATTGTCAAACCTCTTTAAGACATCTATTTAGATATCCAAATTCTTTTCGATCATTTGTGACTGGATGTCTTGAAAAATAGTCTATAGGCCATTGTGTAGCTCATTGTGTCTCCGAAAAAGACTAAAGGACATCGTGTGAGTCACACATCTTGAAGCATTCCTTGAATCCGTGTCGAATAATATCGTGATTTTTCGTAACCTTGATTCACCTTTACGTCACCGTTTTACACGATACTTGTATATCGATTAAATATTACCTCATTGACCATTCTACGTGTCGACTATGAGTTTCAACGTTCGTTTTTACCTTGGAAGTATCATCATTATCTTGTAATTCATTCTCTCTTATGTGACGATTGTTTGGAATACGATTCTACTTCTATAAACTTGTATCCTCCCTTTTCATTAAACCTTCTCGCTCCAAGAGAGCGACTTGTTAATTTTCCGTTCCTTTCTCGATATGTCTTGTGATTTTAAAAATCACGCCGCCAAGAGACCTTCCTGCATCGCATCTTGAAATCTAAGACACGGATGTCATGCGCCGTTTTTGATTTCTTAGATTATCGTTGGTATTCACAAACCAATTTTATGCTATGTTATTCTTTATATGCTTAATTTTACAATCTATTCTCTTTCGACTTTATGGAATCCACAAGTCATGTGTGTACATAAATTCCGGGTCATTATAAAGTTTGATTAAATTTCAAGGTGTGCCGAAAACTATACTTTCTGCAGAAAATATACATGTAATTTAACGATGTCGAGAAAATATTTTTATAAACTTTAGGACATAAATCGACCAGTAAATCTTAAAAACGAGCAAGTTACGCTCATTTGAAATTGTAATATTTAAGAACTTAATTCTACATATTTCAAAAATTTCATTTTGTTGATAGATTTAATGCAAAGGCATTTTCGTCCATTTTTTATCCGTTTCAAGTTTCGGGTAAAACTAGAAAGTTGTTCAAACCATCGTTTTACACCAAATTGCTTTATACCTCGAATCTTGACAATGTTATTTAGTGAGTCATTTGGTCTGGTCAAATCCAAAAGTCAACTTAAGCGTCAAAGCTGATATAATCTAAAAATATGGATTGAAGCATTTTTGAGTTCGTTTGAGCTCGTAAAACTTTAACTAATGATATTTTACAACTAAAAACATTGATTGCGTTTGAAAACGTTTAAAAATAGTAACTTAAACTCGGTCATACATAAAACTTGAACTTTTAGGAACCAAGTGATTTGATAAACCAATGATGAACTACATGTTTAGAAAATGTGTACATTTTTATGGCCACTATTTACATGTTAAATTCCTAAACTTTCCTAAAATGGAATTTTTTTGGAGTAATTGTACTATTTGTTAACTGATGCCCTACTTTCTTAAAAGTACATTTTATGTCAACTGAATTCCGATAAGAACGCATATGGATTCCTTTAACCTTTCTTTTATGCATGACTTATTTGTCAGTTTATCTTATATTCTTTTACTTCTAACGTACCAGTGATTTGGGCCGAGGTTTGAAGTTCTTGTTTTCAGATCTTTCATTATCATTTTGACACGTATCGCATGACGGTTCCAGCTAAAACTTTTGAAACTTTATCAACTTGTAACCATTTCATTGATTGTCTTGAACTGCTCTTTATTACCCCCATGTGACCCACTCGCTATATTATAAGTTACCATATAAACTTAAACTGGCATTGTTTGCGAATCATTTTATAAAATGTTCCATTTGGGCCTTATCAAAATACTTGAATGTTATCCTATAAAACTAATTTATATTAATTTTACAATGTACCCTCACAAATTGTTCTACTTTGGTCCTATAAAGAATTCTTGTAACAATAAAACTGTTGATTTAAATATCTAGCCAATTAGTTACTGGCGAAAGGTTTCATAAATTATCTTGATACATGTTTTTACAAATGGCACTATATACATATTTTAAAATCATATGACATGTAATACTGGTTTGACGAAGCTGAGCATCGCATTGCTAGTCCTAAATTATGTATGGCCTGATCACCTATGCGTAATTTAGAAGGAGCCATGCAAGGCCGAATAGTAGTCACCTTAAATATTTGGCCAAGAATCAACTTTTTAATTATGTTCCTTAAAAAGTTAGATAAAATAAAGTTTTGAAAACTTTTACATATTATGCAAGTAACACTAGTTCGTGACATACACATATGAACCCTTATCTTTTCTTGAAGAAAGTACATGCCTCAAGCACATAATTCCTTACTCCACGACCTTTGTTACCTCTTCCTTCGTGATACAGTTCTTGTTACCACTTGTCTAATTTCTTACCATTGATACCAGACTTGAAAGTTTCAACGTTGTTATGCTTTTTGTGACAATCCGTAAATTTCAGGTCGTTATTTTAATCTCGACTATTACGTATTACACGTTTACTTTAATGAGAATTTTAAATTATCGACTAACCGAGAAGGTTATGACTTGAAACTAGCGTAAGAATGTCGTTTAGATGAAAATCGACAAGAAATACGTTAGGTATCGATATTATACTCTCAATTTATCATATGAATGATTTTATTATATTTATTTTTATTTCTCGTATTTTACGTTTTAACGAATGACGAGAACTACGAATGATCGCGATACCGACGGATGCCCAAAAATTTACGTTTTATTATCGATTGTCTCGATATTTAATATTTTAGACGTTTTTGATTTAATTACGTTTTAACTCGTGTCGAAGTGATATTATTATTTTTAAGAAGCGTTTTAACTTAAAAAAAATATTTATTTTTACGAAACCCGAGTCCCGTAAATATTTTCAAAACTTAATATTGACATTTTCTACCCTTACAATTTATTTAATTGCATTTTAGCCCAAAAGAATGCTTAAATGACAAATTATACCCCCACACCCACTATATAAACATTTTCCACTAACCAAAATCATTATTTCTTCATTTAAAATTTTCACACATCAAACTCTCTCCCCACCTCATTTTTGCCGTCCACCTTAAGCCACCAAAACACCCTCAAAAATCAATTTCTACTTTGATTCATTAAAAACTAATCAATGAACCATTAATGGTTTTGAAACAGGATCATTATGGTATAAATTTTTCCCACATGCATTCACTTTATTTTTCTTTTTAATTTTTGGTGAAGAACATGTGTTTGATCCATTTTTATGTTTATGTATGTTGTTAATATTATTATATTTGAGTGGGGTTGTTGTTGCATGTATAATTTTTTATACTTGATTTTTATTAGATTTAATTCAAGGGTGTTAGAGGTTATGTGATTTGTTGTAAATGATTGATAGATGATATTAGGAGTATATAAAATGTTAAAATGGGTCAAAATATTGATTTGACATGATTTCTAAAAATGTATTTTGGGACAGAAACTTATAACAGATTATTTCGTGGGTTTAAGATCTGAGATAGGATTATATTAGTTTATATTGTTGTAGTAATCTTCAAGACGCTCGTTTTGCCGCTTGAATGAGCTTCTAACTCATTACGAGCGAAAAGTTATGCTAGTTTTAGTATTTGTGTACCGGGAGACGAGTATCGGCACAATCCGAAAATTGTTGTCGATATTTGGATCAAATCTCGGGGACTATAGAATGAGTTTTAAAAATGTTCGAGGACTGATGTTGGAGTCTAAACCTCAGGTCATGAGTGTATTTTCAAACCCGAGAGTCGGTTTTATAAATGGAGTTGTTTAAATATGTCAAAATAGTTTTACGAGTTGAAGACGTAAATCTGTCCGGTTTTTACAACACGAAGATGTGTCGGGCAGAAGGTCATAGAAGTAATATTTTTGAATGAAATTTAAACTGAGTCTTATTCATATTATATGTGAGTTTGTGACCAAGTTTCGTCGAAATCGGACAAGTGTAGATACGGTAGATTGGTGTGTACATTTGGAGTATACATGCTGATTGGTATTTTGGACATGTAGTTCAATAATTATGTGGCGTGAGTTGAGTATTCGCCATTGGACATGGTGATTTACTCAAGTGTTAAGTTATTATGTAAATGACTTAGCTACTGGTCCGAGGGAAGTAAAATGAGAATTTGACTTGCGTTGACTTGGCGTCTTAAGACGAGTCAATATCGAGAGTACATTTGTTTAAAAGTATAGTATTGAATAAAAGGGTATTGTAATAACACATGTATTATTAAATTTTTCAGGATTGTTTTGGTTTTGTAATTTTTATTTTTATATTATTTAAGTATGATTTATACTTAAGTCGATTTTTAATGAATGCGCCTTACTTGGTAGGTTGCGATTTCCTGTTTAAACGGGTATCACTAATCGTCGGCGATCGTCTCATTACCACTATTGGCTAAGGTGAGTCTATAGCCTCGCTTTTAACATGTTTACTTGTTTTATAAACCCGCGAGGGGGATAACATGCTTGTTTTATTAAAATAAAAGGGTACAACGATAAGTTGTGGAAACTCTACTTATTGGAAAAGTATAGGTGCAACGAGAAGTTGTGGAAACCCTTATTATTGGAAAAGTAATTATTATAAATGAAGGGTACAACGAGAAGTTGTGGTAAACCCTCTTTGTTTTAAAGTTGAACACGAGGAACATGATTGTATACTTAGATGAAATTTATTGCATAAGTTAGTTTTAGCCTTAAAGGACCCATGAATCGTGAATTGTTAATCGAAGTAACGCTAATGCTATGGATAGATCTATCGGGGTGACGCCCAGTCCGATCGCGATTAGCTCTCGCGTGGTGTTGTGATGCACTAGTAATTAAACATCGGATGCATTGTATAAGAGAAATATACGCACTTGGCTAGGTGTGTTGGGCTGAAATAATATATGTTAACGTTCAATCTCACGAGGCTTATGTAATGAAACCGAAATTATGTCCGTACAACATAATGGTATTTTGGTAAATTATTAACCATGGAAGGTTATTTTGAATACTTGTGTTCTCTTTATTTAAATTTAAACTCTATAGATTCACTCGGCAAATTTTGCTGACTTTTTAAGCATGTTTTATCTCAGGTCCATATTGAAGGCACTCGAGGAAGGCGGTTTCGTGAAGCTTGCATATTTGAAATGTTTTGACCCACTTTTCTAAAACACATCCATTCAAATAACTTTTATCATTTATAATAGTTTGTAAACTTTTGAATCATCTGGGACCGTGTATGAAATTTTATCTTGATTAAATGAAATTGAATGGATGTTTATTAAAACGTCTCGTTTTGAGCCGTTTTCTATGATTATGAGATTGAACCATGATAGTAACACCCAATGACCCTTCCGCTGTTATGACCGAAATTGGGGGTGTTACAGATTGTCATCAGAGCTCAAGTTATAGAGAACGAAAAGATTTTCCAAAAATGAATTTTTGAAATCTTTTAACTATAACTGTTGCAAGCGAAACCTCCGAGTTGCCAATGGACGAGAATGAAAGTATTTATATATATGTGATTATATATATGTTGTAATCTTTATCGATTATTTGAACTTGTGAATTACAAGGTATGTTTTCATTTATTTAATTATAAATGATAATTTTATATTTATACGAGATATTTATACGACATCGATTGTCACGAAGCCACCCTAGTCATTTTTATGCTAGCGCCGAAGCTATTCCTGAAATGAATCCTGTTATTCTCGAGATTAACTAAGTTGTGGATATACATGATCCCAACGAAACGGTTAATATTCATGCTGATATTCTTTTGGTTACAAGGATTTTGATTTCCTTGGTTCTTATTCTTGATTTATCGATCCGTTCATTTCGTTTAGCAAATTTAATTTGCCTTTTCATTAATCTTTGACATTATACTGTTTTGATAAAAACAAGTTTGTCCGAGATGGTACTATTGATTGTTAGGAATTGAGATTGATTTGTATGGTATTCACATGCCAACCAGGATTCCATATCATATCACTGATCATTTTCTATTAAATCAGTTTCTCATTTGTTTCGATCTTGATCTTTCGCGTTGAGCTGGCGATGCTTGAATAAAGTGATTTATAATCGTTGAAATAAATTGGCCATTTATTTGAACAAGGAAATTATAAATTGTTGAACTACAAATTTCTGAATCTTATTTTAAAGGACTTGATCAATCCATGGAAATAATGATTCATAAGTGTGTGGGCTTAAGCATATAGCATCTGCGTGATTAAACTCTTATTGAACTGAAATTCGTTTGCTCGATTCGTTCTTTGATTTTGTTCCTTTAATTCCTTAATCGTGAAATGGTTGTATTGAGGCTGTTCCAAAGGCACCAATTGAGGAGGGTATCAAACATGTCTGAAAGACATTGAAGAAATCTTCTTCTTGTGGGACCAAGGAGCTTTCTTAGCCATGTGAAATACCTATTAACTCTTAGTAGATTAGTTTATAAATTGTAGTATCTTCTCATTAATCTCTAACTAAACTGTGACAACAGTAGTAGGACTAGTCTTTTAAGTTGTATGGCATTAGACGATGATTATCTATAATGTTTGACAATACGACTTGTACTAGTTTGTGATCCATGGAATGACTATCTTTTGGTTCCTAATTCTACATCGTTCTATTGTTATCTTTCTTTGCTTTTCTCTTGTAAATTCCCGTGGTATAACGCAATCATTGAATGAATACTCATTATGATTTGATTTACGTGCACAATATTCATGCAGTCAATGAAAGCTATGACTAAAGCACGAATGCGCCAAGTTATTAGTGAATAAGTTGTTGTATCTTAGTTGAATTCATGGCCAACATAAATGATGGATTTGGGACCGGTAGAGCTGAAGCTGGAGCCGATGATGTTCGTGGTACGGATGGAACAAATGTGCCCGAAGTGAGAGGCTATAACTACACTTCGTTCGTTAATTGCAAACCGTAGACTCTTAAGGGGACTAAAGATGATGGAGGATTGTGTCAGTTATGGAAAGCTGGCGTCAGTCTTTCGAATCAGTGACCCTAACCAGGAGGATAAGGTGCATTTTGAAATCGCTACTCTCCAAGGTCGTGCATTAATTTGGTGGAATGGCAGACTTGCTTCCATAGGTATCGTTACTTATGGGACACCATGGACTAAGGTGAGGAAACGGTTAACTGAGGAGTTTGTCCTCGAAGTATTTCCAAAGTATGGAGCAAGTGTTGTACAATCTGAAACTGAAGGGAACTAACATTGGTAGATATATCAAGTGTTTCCATAAGTTGACTCTTTTATGTCCAAGAATTGTGTCACCCGAACCGTCAAGGTCAAGCAGTATATTTACGGCTGACCAGGAATATATGCGGTGATGTGACTTCTTCTAAGCCAATTGCTTTTGTGAAGCTGTCTGCGTGGCTTATTAGCTCATGGGACACATAATTCAAGGCAAGGCTGACAAGGTCACTGAAGGGAAAAATAATTCCAAACTGAAAATTCTTTTCGTGCAATAGAGCTCGTAAGTATATCGAAAAAGGTTGTGGATTATTCATGGCTTAGGAATCGTAGAAGGAATCGTAAGAGAAGTAAGTAGAATTACTCTAGCCATTTGTGACTATTCTGAAGTGTTTCTGGAAGATTTGCCAAGGCTTCCGCCTCCAAGGCAAATAGAATTCCTAATTGATCTGATTTTTGGTGCTGCAATTGTGGCACACGAGCCAGATTCATTAGCACCCTCTGAGTTGAAGGAATTATTTGTGCAGTTTTAAGAACTATCTGATTGATGTGTTATTCGACCGAGCTCGTCAGTTTGTAGAACTCCCATTATTTTCGTTAAGAAGAAAGATGATTCATTTCGTATGTGTATCGATTACCGAGAGCTGCATAGGCTAACGATCAACAATCGTTACCCATTTCTATTAGTTGATGATCTATTTGATCAACTTCGAAACTCTCGTGTTTTCTCCAAGATTTTGGTGTTTTCTCCGAGATTTATCTTTGTTTTGCTTATCATTAACTTCGCATACGCGAGGAAGATATTCCTATTACGGCGTTTAGCACTTGTGATGATCATTATGAGTTTAGGGTTATACCTTCTGGTTTGACCAGTGCACCTGCTGTATTCATTGACTTAATGAACCATATGTGTAAGCCGTATCTTGATAAATTCGTGATTGTTTTCTTTGATGATGTTCTAATCTGCCCGAAGAGAAAGGAAGAACATGCCGAACACTTAGGGATCATCTTGAACTTGTTAAAGAACGAAAAGATGTACCCAAAAATTTTAAAGTGTGATTTTTGGCTCTGTTCTGTGCAACTTCTCTGTCATGTGATTGACAAAAGTGGCATACATGTTGATTCTGCGAAAATCGAAGCCATCGAATATTTGAATGTTCCAACTATTCCAACTGAAGTACGACAAATTCTAGGTTTGCCTGGTTATTACTGAAGGTTTATCGAAGGATTCTCTTTGATATCAAAACCATTAACTAATCTAACTAAAAAGAATGAACCGTTTGTGTGTGGCGGTGATGAAGAGAAAGCTTTTCAGACTATGAAAAGAAAACTCTGCGACACGCCGATCTTATCATTACTCGAAGGAAGTGAAGATTTTGTTGTTGATCGTGATACATCTCCTTTATGATTTGGGGTTGTTTTGATTTGTATACGCTCGTAGGAAGCCTAGGAAGAATGAGGAAACTGCATAACCCATGACATGTAATTGGGTGCGGTGATTTTACTCTTCGTCTACTGAGACATAAATTGTATGGCACTAACGTACGGTATCCACCGATAGTAAGAGCCTACAATGTGTTCTGGAATAAAAGAGGTAAATTAGCTTTTAAGTGATTACGATTGTGTTATTCGTTATCATTCGTGAAGTTGGAGCAAATTACAATGGAATCGAGTCATATTCAGACTGAGTTTTCGAGAGCTTAACAATGAATTTCTGTCAATGTTGATTGATTGACTCTGCTCATTTTATTTTGATAAATAAATCGATCGTGCTAATTAAGGATCGTTTGTGAACCACTCGTAGTAGACATAGAAGTTATGATAATGTGAAGCGAAAACCTTTGAAATTCGAGGTAGGTGGAAAAGTTATGCCAAGTTATCACCATGAAGAAGGTGTTATATATTCTGGAAAACGTGGGAAGTTAAGTCCCCGTTAGTTTGGACCATTCGAGATGATATCGAGTGTAGGTCCGGCGACATGAAAACTTAAATTACCCCGAGAACTACAAGGAATTCACAATACTTTTCATATGTCGAACCTAAAGAAATTTCTTCCTGACGAAGATCTTATTATCTCTCTTGATGAAATTTGAATCGACGGTAAGTTGCATTTCATCAAAGTACTTGTTGATATTATCGATAAGGAAGTTAGGCAACCGAAGCAAAGTCGAATTTTTATTGTCATGTGTGATGGAACTCAAGACGAGGACCAAAATACGTTTAACTCTTTGTTTTCAACGAGCGATCGGGGAAGAACGCAAGTTGATCTTCGGGACGAAGATCCCAATTTGGTGGGGATAATGTGACAATCCGTAAATTTCAGGTCGTTATTTTAATCTCGACTATTACGTATTACACGTTTACTTTAATGAGAATTTTAAATTATCGACTAACCGAGAAGGTTATGACTTGAAACTAGCGTAAGAATGTTGTTTAGATGAAAACCGACAAGAAATAAGTTAGGTATCGATATTATACTCTCAATTTATCATATGAATGATTTTATTATATTTATTTTTATTTCTCGTATTTTACGTTTTAACGAATGACGAGAACTACGAATGATCGCGATACCGACGGATGCCCAAAAATTTACGTTTTATTATCGATTGTCTCGATATTTAATATTTTCGACGTTTTCGATTTAATTACGTTTTAAGTCGTGTCGAAGTGATATTATTATTTTTAAGAAGCGTTTTAACTTAAAAAAAAATTATTTTTACGAAACCCGAGTCCCGTAAATATTTTCAAAACTTAATATTGACATTTTCTACCCTTACAATTTATTTAATTGCATTTTAGCCCAAAAGAATGCTTAAATGACAAATTATACCCCCACACCCACTATATAAACATTTTCCACTAACCAAAATCATTATTTCTTCATTTAAAATTTTCACACATCAAACTCTCTACCCACCTCATTTTTGCCGTCCACCTTAAGCCACCAAAACACCTTTAAAAATCAATTTCTACTTTGATTCATTAAAAACTAATCAATGACCCATTAATGGTTTTGAAAGAGGATCATTATGGTATAAATTTTTCCCACATGCATTCACTTTATTTTTCTTTTTAATTTTTGGTGAAGAACATGTGTTTGATCCATTTTTATGTTTATGTATGTTGTTAATATTATTATATTTGAGTGGGGTTGTTGTTGCATGTATAATTTTTTATACTTGATTTTTATTATATTTAATTCAAGGGTGTTAGAGGTTAGATGATTTGTTGTAAATGATTGATAGATGATATTAGGAGTATATAAAATGTTAAAATGGGTCAAAATATTGATTTGACATGATTTCTAAAAATGTATTTTGGGACAGCAGCTTATAACAGATTATTTCGTGGGTTTAAGATCTGAGATAGGATTATATTATTTGATATTGTTGTAGTAATCTTCAAGACGCTCGTTTTGCCGCTTGAATGAGCTTCTAACTCATTACGAGCGAAAAGTTATGCTAGTTTTAGTATATGTGTACCGGGAGACGAGTATCGGCACAATCCGAAAATTGTTGTCGATATTTGGATCGAATCTCGGGGACTATAGAATGAGTTTTAAAAATGTTCGAGGACTGATGTTGGAGTCTAAACCTCAGGTCATGAGTGTATTTTCAAACCCGAGAGTCGCTTTTATAAATGGAGTTGTTTAAATATGTCAAAATAGTTTTACGAGTTGAAGACGTAAATCTGTCCGGTTTTTACAACACGAAGATGTGTCGGGCAGAAGGTCTTAGAAGTAATATTTTTGAATGAAATTTAAACTGAGTCTTATTCATATTATATGTGAGTTTGTGACCAAGTTTCGTCGAAATCGGAAAAGTGTAGATAGGGTAGATTGGTGTGTACATTTGGAGTATACATGCTGATTGATATTTTGGACATGTAGTTCAATAATTATGTGGCGTGAGTTGTGTATTCGCCATTGGACATGGTGATTTACTCAAGTGTTAAGTTATTATGTAAATGACTTAGCTACTGGTCCGAGGGAAGTAAAATGAGAATTTGACTTGCGTTGACTTGGCGTCTTAAGACGAGTCAATATCGAGAGTGCAATTGTTTAAAAGTATAGTGTTGAATAAAAGGGTATTGTAATAACACTTGTATTATTAAAATTTTCAGGATTGTTTTGGTTTTGTAATTTTTATTTTTATATTATTTAAGTATGATTTATACTTAAGTCGATTTTTAACGAACGCGCCTTACTTGGAAGGTTGCGATTTCGTGTTTAAACGGGCATCACTAATCGTCGGCGATCGTCTCATTACCACTATTGGCTAAGGTGAGTCTATAGCCTCGCTTTTAACATGTTTACTTGTTTCATAAACCCGCGAGGGGGATAACATGCTTGTTTTATTAAAATAAAAGGGTACAACGATAAGTTGTGGAAACTCTACTTATTGGAAAAGTATAGGTGCAACGAGAAGTTGTGGAAACCCTTATTATTGGAAAAGTAATTATTATAAATGAAGGGTACAAAGAGAAGTTGTGGTAAACCCTCTTTGTTTTAAAATTGAACACGAGGAACATGATTGTATACTTAGATGAAATTTATTGCATAAGTTAGTTTTAGCCTTAAAGGACCCATGAATCGTGAATTGTTAATCGAAGTAACGCTAATGCTATGGATAGGTCTATCGGGGTGACGCCCAGTCCGATCGCGATTAGCTCTCGCGTGGTGTTGTGATGCACTAGTAATTAAACATCGGATGCATTGTATAAGAGAAATATATGCACTTGGCTAGGTGTGTTGGACTGAAATAATATATGTTAACGTTCAATGTCACGAGGCTTATGCAATGAAACCGAAATTATGTCCGTACAACATAATGGTATTTCGGTAAATTATTAACCATGGAAGGTTATTTTGAATACTTGTGTTCTCTTTATTTAAACTTAAACTCTATAGATTCACTCGGTAAATTTTGCTGACTTTTTAAGCATGTTTTATCTCAGGTCCATATTGAAGGCACTCGAGGAAGGCGGTTTCGTGAAGCTTGCATATTTGAAATGTTTTGACCCACTTTTCTAAAACACATCCATTCAAATAACTTTTATCATTTATAATAGTTTGTAAACTTTTGAATCATCTGGGACCGTGTATGAAATTTTATCTTGATTAAATGAAATTGAATGGATGTTTATTAAAACGTCTCGTTTTAAGCCGTTTTCTATGATTATAAGATTGAACCATGATAGTAACACCCAATGACCCTTCCGCTGTTATGACCGAAATTGGGGGTGTTACACTTTTACATAGATCGACCTTCCAATCTGGACGCGTATAATGATTTATTATTGGACGCGAACAATGATTACGTGTATTTGCCATGATGTGTGTTAGACTTTATCGTCTTGAAATTCATTCGTGTGAACCACGTATTGATTTCACCTCTCATTGCTAATGTTGTTCATTATACTGGAATTACTCTCAAGTGACTTGTTAAGAAATTTCTGTGATTCGAAAATTTATTGTGTGGTTTTCTCTTTTGATCATGTATCAATCACCGAGAACTTAATAAGCTGTTGTTGGTGACGCCAACCACACTCGTGAATTAATCATTGATAAATCCTTTGTTTCTTATTCTCAGTATCATTGATGCATCTATTCTATCATGCTCATTAATAATTTGATACGAATTACGTTTTATCCCCTCGTGCTATTGCTCGCATACTAATTGTTGATTATTATTCGTTTCAGACTCATTTGCTATCTTGTCACCTTTTGAAATCCGAACATGTCCTATGTTTATCATTTGATACCTTAATCACCTACTGGGATTTCTAAAAATTGTTATAAAATTTTAAGAACGTTTTACACATTTTATCAAGTGCTTAAATTACCAAAAATAACCGTTTCAAGATAAATGTCAAATCTATGCATCCTCTTTGATAGATTTATAACTATTGTTTAAAAGGATGACAAGCTGTATCTTTTAAAGTATTTGATTATATCATACTTTACTTTCAACCTAATGAAATTATCAATTTAAATTATGATTTCTAACAATGATTCTTAATAATCTTGAAACTTGATTTTCACTAATGGTAACGATAAACTTGAGTTTTTGACAATAACTTTTATACTGTCATTCAAAAGCTCTTAAGTTGATCGAAATAATTAATTGAACTGAGTTACTTTTGGCTTTGAAATCCTGATCAAGGAAAAGATTTAACAACTGCTTACTCACGAAATATATATAGTTTGATTTCAAATCACTAAACCCTGTAAAATTTTCTTTTAATCAAGAAAATACTTAAGCTGAGTTTGAAAGTAATACAAAATCCTAGACAGATAGTTGTGACAACTTGCATTTTAAATGTTCATATGTAATTCATTTTTCCCTTCTATTTCTCTTGTATTCAGATTGTTACGTTTAAAATTTGTCATATTTTACAGTTGCGTGATTTGCTATCCTTTGTTGATAACCAATCTTGATTCATTTTAGCGCACTTTGTCTGTTAAGCAATTCTTGTGTTCATTTTATCTCTTGATATTTCTCCGTACTTAAAGGTCATTATTCTAATCTAAATTTGATTTTTTTTTCGGAAAGGAGTCAAGAAACTGAAGCGTAATGAATTCCAATTGTTAAGGTACGCCTTGGTGCAGAAAATACCTGGGAAGCACTGAATCAGTTCTAAACTATGTACCTCCTTTTGTTTGTATCTTCTTCTGTCTCCAGTAGAACTCTGAGGGACCAGAGTTCCTTTAGGGGGTAGACTGTAAGAACTCGTATTTTTCCTGGTATTATTTTATTCTTTGATTCGTGTTGCTTGAATTTTCCAACGTATTACATTTTCTTGTATACTTATATGTAAATCCTGAGATCATTGATAATACTTTACTTGGAATTATAAAAAAATTATTTTATTTTTCCATATTTATTTAAATCAAAGTTTTTGATTTAAAATCACCCGCGTACATTTTACAACGAGTTTACTCAAAATCAATGAACAACGGGAACTTCTAATGATCGCGATACCGACGGATGCCCGATATTTACATTTTATTATTGATTGTTTAAATAATTAATATTCTCGACGATTTCGTTCTATTTACGTGTTAAGTCGTATCGGGAAATCTTATTATCATATTTATGATGCATATTAACTTTTGAAAAGTAAATTTACGAAACCCGAGCCCGTAAATATTTTCAAAATTTACTAATAGTCATTTTCTACCCTTAAACTATTAAATTGCTTTTAGGTTCAAAACTATTCAATAAATACAACTTCTACCCTAGCACCACTGTATAAGCAAAAATTCACCAACTTCTCTCATTTACCTTCATTAAAAACACACACAATGGAAGATTTTTCTCCCTCTTTTCTTCTCTCTAAATTTCCGCCACCCCCAACCTTCATAAACACACCAAAATTTGATTTTTGAGTTTGAATATCATAAAACAAAATCAAGACCACATATAGATTTTGAATGGTGATCATTTTGATCCATCTTTTGTTCACATACATCAAGATTTCAATTTTTCATATGATTTATGATTGAAAAATGTTTTGATCGTTATGCATTTGATGATCATGGTAAGATCATCATGTTTTGATCCTAAAAAGTTTTGTTTTTAATCTTTGAATTTGTTAAATTTGACTTGCAAGTGTTATGGGTTAATAGGTAATGTTTAGGATGATGTATGGATGATATTAGGAATGGGGGATTTGTGAAAATGGGTCAAAATAATCATCTAATGTAATTTTCTAAAAAGTATTTTTGGACAACAGGTTTAGAGCAGATTTTCGTGGGTTTAAGTTTGGATATAGGTTGATATTATTTGATTTTGTTGTAGTGTTTTCGATACCTTCGTTTTGATATAAAGTAGGCCTTCTAAATCAAAACGAGGAAGAAGTTACGCTAGTTTGATTATTCGTGTACCGGGAGACGAGTATCGGCACAATCCAAATTTGTTGTCGATATTTGGATCGAATCTCGGGGACTATAAAATGAGTTTTACAAATGTTCAAGGGCTGTTCTCAGGCCCTAAACTTATCACTTTGAGTCTATTTTCAAAGTTAAGTTTCGGTTTTGAAAATGGTAAAGGTTAGGATGGTCAAGACGGTTTCACGAGTCAAGTATACAAATCTGTCCGGTTTTTCAAGCCTAGAAATATGTCAAGCAGCTGGTTCTAGAATGTAAATCATTGAATGAAATTTAAACTGAGTTTTAATCAGGTTATGATTGAGTTTTCACCAAGTTTCATAAAAATCCGAGTTGTCTAAGTAAGGGAAATGAGCTTGTACATTTGGTATGTACCGGTAGATTTTTATTGAGCAAGTAGTTTAACAAAGTAAACATATAGAAGGGTATTGTAGTACACTTGCATTGTTGTTCTTTCGGTTTTGTAATGGTTTTACAATGTTGGAGTTCATGTTATTCAGTATGGTTATAACTTGAGTCATTTATTAACGAGCGCGCCTTATTTGGTAGGTTGCGGCTTTCGTGTTTACCGGGATCCATATCGTCGGTGATCGTCATGCTACTACTTTTTCTACTCAACTTCTGAGTACAATGATTCACTTACCTCGAGGCTAAGGTGATTTCATAGCCCCTTTTTACTTGCACATTGTTTCTAAACGCGGTGTGAGATGTTACATGGTGGAACAAAACTATTTAAAAACTATATGCTATCCAGAACTTGTATGCTATCCAGACTTGTATGCTTTCCAACAGTTTTCATTGATATTATTGCTTTTAGTCAATAGCCTTAAGTTTCCTCTCTTGATCATGAACCATTAATTTACTTGTGTTGCTAAGCGCGAATGTTGTGGTGGATCCATCGGGATTGACAATCCCCGTCCCGATTACCTGACGCATTTAACATTTGATTTGTTACTTGAGTATTTAGGCTGAATACTAACTAGAGGAACTTACACTGTGTTAAGCTTCGGTTCATGAACTAAATAACAATAATAATGTTTCGGACTATGGTTATCGTCCGTAACCATTTCCCATATTTCTTGTTTATAAATGAATGCTTGTGTTCCACACCTTTATTGCTTAACCTATGAATATCACTCAACTTTATGTTGACGATTTTACATGTTTAATCTCAGGTATTATTACTTAGCTTTGCTTGGATGGGAGCCCGCAGGATATTATCGCAGCTTGGAGATTTCTGTGTATATTTTAAACTTTGGTTTTATCTAAAAGTTGTCAGAAGTTATTTTGTCTTTTGGTAACTATATGTTATAAACCATGATGAAATAATAAATTTCTTGCATATAAAACTCTGGGACCTATGTTTAAAACTCTGATCTTTTATGATGTAATGTATATGTTTTTACTACGTCAACTTTGTGTCAACAGTATTTCATTGTTTCTTGTACCATGAAGTGGAACCTCCATGCTGCCTAGTTGTTCCCTTGCGTGATTCTGGGGGTCTCACATGTTCAGCAGTGACAGCAGGTAAAGCATAACATGTACCATCAGGTAACCAATGCAACTTCTTAGGTGTATTCCCATTCTTGATAACCTGCCACAAAGTATGATTTGTGTGGTTCAAGTAATGTTCCATCTGCATATCCCATGTCTCATAGTTATCACTTTTGAGAACATGAAGTTTGACAGCAGAGAGAGTATGGGAAGAAGGTGTTGTTGTAGAAGTAACTACAACATATATGGCTTGTACACCTTGTGGTGGTGTAGGATGCACAACTTGAGGTTGTCCCTGTGGTATGGGATCAGGATCTGGAATTTCTTCCAAGTGAGGGTCATCACCGGCTTGAGACGTTGATTTTGTTGTGAGTGGGGATTTAGGGTTTTGTTCTTCTTATTCAGATTTTCTCAACAAGATCTGATACCACTTGTTAATCCCTTTGAATGGATCTATATTTTGCTAAGAATTAGTATAATAGTTTGTAATCAAACTAGAATACTTTGAGAACTCTTACTCGACTAAATAAGTTATGCGGAATCTAACTTATAAAGCAAAGAAGAACAAAATTACTTTTAACTATTCGATTCTCTAGTAATCGACTTTCAATGAGGTACGATAAACTCATCATACCTATGTTACTTTTATAGAGTAAGGAGCCCTAGAAACCTTAGAATATTCTATAAAGATAAGTATATCACACACGATATCTTATCAATATTCTAAATTGTTAAGTATATCACATAAGATATACTTTAACTATAACTATGACATATCTTTTATAAAGATATATTTGTCCTAATCAATATAGCAGTACTTGTACTTATACTAACAATACTTGCTATGTACCATGTTAACACTAACGGTACTTGCCAACACTAACAGTACTTATACTTACACTAAAGGTACTTGATACTTTATAAATAATTCCCAACACGACACGTGTCACGACCATTAAATATCGAGAACTACATATATTATTAATGTACGATAATTATTACATATAATAATTAAATCACGAACACTAGACACGAACATGCCCGATAAATATTTAGTCACGAAAAACGTATGGTTTTGTGTCTTGGGCTTGTTGTACATACGACAACAAGAGAAAGGGAGGGCCCGGCCCATTTTTGGAACAAACTAGTAAAAATAAACTCCAGGGATTTCATTATACAGAATTTTAGAAAAACAAATAAAACCCTTGCCCCTTTCTTGTCTTGAGCCGCGGCAACCACACATCAAGGACGATTTTGTGTGTTTTGATCTTGGTTTATTACATAGTCGTGTTCGTGTCTCGATTCTACATTAATCCACGCATTCGATATACTTATAACTTTAATCTTTTCATCTTTAATTTAATTATGTGTTCATGAATCCAATTCAATAAATCAAAACGTGTTATGGTTAATAAATAAAACAAGAAAGGATTTCGTTTGGTTTTGGTTTGGGTTCGGTACACAAACCGAGAGCTAAAGCTCTTAGTGGCTATTTTTGGTCCACAACCGAGACCCCCCTTTGGGGCTCGGTGTGGTTTTTGGCTTGAGTAGCGGCCACCAAGGCACCCACAACGGGTACCTTCGTACGGTAGTGGGTACGCAGGAAAAGCAGGAGGAACCACCGGCTAAGGCCGGTGGGAACTGTGACCACAGCAGTGGCAGCCGCCGGCTGCGTAGCCACTGGCCACCACCACAGCCGCGGCTGTTGGTGGTGAGTCGGTGTCAGGTTTGTTTTCTCGGGTTTCGGGCTCGGGATACTTTTATTAGTTTATTTTATTAAGTTAATTAAATTAGTGTACATGTCTAATTAATTAATTTAATTAAAACCATGACTTAGGTTATATCATTGAAATTAATAATATATGTTTTAACCTCGGTATCTTTATTTAGAAATTTGTTTTATTAATTAATTATTTTATTTAAATTACATGAACTAGTAATTAATTAATTAATTCATGACTTAGGTTATTTTATCTATTAGATAAATCATGTTATAACCTAAGTATTTATTTAACTTAATTAAATTAAAACCATGCTTAATTTAATTAAATCGTATAAGGTAAAGTTTATTAAATGGACCATGACATTTTATTAATTAATAAACCATGCTTTACCATTATTAATTAATAATTATTTCAGCCTAAGTATTTAATTTAATAGACTTTACTAATAATCTATCATGACTTATAACGTATGATTAAGCACTACCTTATATTTTTAGATTTATTAATCCAGATTATTTCTATTTATGGAAACTTTCTATTTTTAGAAACTTTCTATTTTTAGAAACTTTCTATTTTTAGAAACTTTCTATTTTTGGAAACGTTCTATTTTTAGAAACGTTATATTTTGGGAAACCTGCTATTTTTAGAAAGTTACTTATTAATAACACTACAAGTATAGTAATACAATAACACATGAAATACATAATCAGAATACTAGTAAAACATGAATAAAATACAAGATAACATTTAAAACAAGTAAAACGTGACAAGAACATATAAAATAAGTTAAGAACACACAGAACCAGTAACACACTCAGTAATCAGACAACTCATACATGTCCCTTATTTATGTAGCACTTGTGAAGTCGGAGTAGGACTTTCCATCTTTTCATCTTTCATCTTTCACTGGACATAAGGTACGGATATTCCGTCCTTTAGTATGGACATTCCTTCGTATGTATGATTAGGATTCCCCGTTTGCAGCCAACTGTTTTCTCTAGTTATTTTATATATTTTGAATTCTTATATTTTTGTTTTAATGCCTGAGCTATATATACATGCATGCCACGTCATCTAGTTATGGAGGTACCATAACCATAACACTAGAGGCACCAGTGCTATGACTTCCCCACGACAGAGTGATTGCTCATGGCGTCCCTTTTAGTTTTGACCATTTATTTATATTATCATGTGGGGCGTATGGGTGCATCCTAGTTACATGTTTTTATAGGATTTTCATGATGAATGTGATGTGTGCCTTGCATCCTTCATAAGGAGTTGATTCCTCCTACCTAGACTTATATAATTAGAGGTAACCCCTCTAATTGCATGATGAGGTCACCCCTCTATGTATTCATGCACGGTGAAACCTTATGACCTATATGGGCTCTTCGCTAATTATAATACAATTTTCATATAAAAACATAAGTCTTTTAAAACTATAAATCCAGTTTTATAAACATGTACCAGGTTTTCCAGGACTTATACATTTCTGCTGCTATTAGTCTTTATTATGCTTATGTCTTTCATACTATGTTATATATCAGTTCACTTGGATTTTTGCTCAGCCGTTTCCTTTTCATAATCCCAAACGGCAGGTACTTAGGGACGCAGTTAGGACCTTGAGAGTATGTGCATCTGGACGGAAGCTATCCAGCCTCCTTTACCGTATGCATTTTCATACATTATTTCTTTTGGAAATTGTTTAGTGTTGGAAATACGTTTTTACGTATTTAGGAAGATTCGGTCATTCCG
Organism: Glebionis coronaria; assembly: GCA_025667525.1. Classification (NCBI taxonomy): domain Eukaryota; kingdom Viridiplantae; phylum Streptophyta; class Magnoliopsida; order Asterales; family Asteraceae; genus Glebionis; species Glebionis coronaria. The sequence continues at coordinate 170,149,308 of CM046875.1, forward strand.
ACAATATATTAAGTTGTAGCTCGTAGTCTAGATATATTTATACTAATTAAGAAGGAAAGGCCTAGTCCATGTTATGTACGGACGACCCAAATGTAAGCCCAAGCCCATCACATGGGCTTGTGTATATAAACCCTCTCCTTAGATGGAGAGGGTGTGGTTTTCATAATTTTACACATAGTAATCTTTCATTTTTCTCTCTACAAGTGTGTGAATTCCACCAAGTTTCTATCTCTTTCAAAATCATAAGCAAGATTTACATATCCTACAAATGGTATCAAGAGCCATAGGATGATTGTATTGTTTATGTGTTTGTGTTCTTGATTTTAGTAGCTTTTTATCTATATAAACCCACGTCCAATTTTTTTTTGTGTTTTTTATGGTTTTTTCTTGATACAAATCTTCTACATAGTTGTGGTAGAGATTTGGTATATTTACTTTGGCTAAAAACACAAAATTTTGGGGTGTTTGGATCAATTTTTGGCTTAAAATCTCGAATTAGGTGTGTTTTGTCCGAGAAAAGTGGAAAATCAGACACTGTTTGTACTATTACGACATGCTTCCCATCGCAATATCTAGGGTTTTACATTGCGATCCGTATTGCGATTGGCATTGCGATTGGAGTTCATTTTGTGACATTGCGATCCGTATAGCGATTGGCATTGCGATTGGAGTTCATTTTGTGATATTGCGACAGGTTATTGCGATAGGAATATTGCGATAGGACTTATTGCGATTGGAATATTGCGATAGGATTTATTGCGGTAGGACTTATTGCGACAGGGTATTGCGACAGTATTGCGATTGGAAGTATTGCGATTGGAAGTATTGCGATAGGAGTTATTGCGATTGGACTTATTGCGATACGTGACATTGCGACAGCATTCCTTTTAGGCATTGCGATAGAGTGACAAGATTTCCAAGATTTTTCAAAAACGTGTTTTTGAAAATTTTTATCGTGTGTAATTTTGTCTTGGAATTTTTGGTTTATCGAGAACATAATTTAGGGGATTTCAACATTATTTCTCGGCTGTAACACACAATAACAAACACATTTACTTTCTCTCATTGTTCGATCAACGTTTGTAAATCTTAACTTATTGAAATGGAGTACACATCTCTTACGGATAAGTTCATCCTCTCAGGTACGGATAATCGTCCACCAATGTTGGTGAAGACTATGTATGAGGAATGGGCTTCCCGAATGGAACTTTATATGTTGAACAAAGAAAATGGACATCTAATTTGGGCATCGGTGCTCAATGGACAATTGGTATATGGTACTATGACGGAAGGTGCTGTTACTCGTCCTCGCACAACAGGTGAACTAACTGGAGATGCTAAGATACAAGACAAGTGTGATAAACAAGCTACAAATATTATTCTCCAAGCCCTTCCTCCAGATGTCTACAAACTCGTGAGTAAACATAAAGTTGCCAAAGAGTTATGGGATAGAATTCGTGTTCAAATGCAAGGCACCTCGTTAACTAAACAAGAACGAGAGTGTAAGCTTTATGATACTTTTGATAAGTTTGCCTATGTTCCCGGGGAGACTCTCAATGATTACTATCTGAGATTTACCCTATTGTTGAATGAGCTTGATAGGTGTGTAAACACCCATCCTTTTACCACTTGAAACTGGCTAAAACAAGACCAAAACACGTATTTAATATCATTTGTTTGGAATTATGCGTCGTTTTTGTGTTTATTGTGTTTTCAGAGCCAACCAGATAAATATTTAAGTAAACATGGGATTGCACGGGTTTTATCGAAGAAAAAGACTCAAGACGAAGTCTATTGTCCAAGAGATGCAGAAGATTTGAAGTCACTGGGCCTATTTGAAGAATTATCGAAGAAAAGGACCAAGGATGGAAGATTTACATATGTCGAAGAAACTCAAGTCTATTAAACGAAGAAATTAAAAGACGAGTTGGATTTAATCATCGACAAATCCCGAATCAGAATCAAAAATGTCAACTTTACTGAAAAGACGAGAAGACGAAAAGAGAGAAGAAAGCCCACTCACCAACTAACCACTAGGACTATAAAAGGACTCTCCCACACACAATTAGGAGTTAGTTAGTTTTATTTTTCTTTCCCAGTTTTCTTTTTTGGTTCGTAGCATCACCAACACCATTAGGGTGTTTGGTGATTTTTAATTTTCTTTCAATCTTGTAAGTGTTTAATCATTACTCTTGTTTACCTTTACATTAATCTTCCAATTCCATCTTTTCATTCATCTTGTTCATCTCATTTTTATTCAAAGCTTTCAAGTTCTTGTTTGATTGATTTTAATCTTGTGAAAGTGATTGATTTTGTGTTTTTATTATTGGGGTTTGTTATTTATGATATTTAAATGATTATTGGTGAATTTGGTAAAACCTTTTTGAGTATTTGGGTCGATTTGATTTAAAAACGTTTTACTTCTGCTGTTACTGTTCTTCGCCCAGATTTATTCCGAATAGCATTTGGTTTCATCTCTTATTCGGAATATCATATATTCCGAATAGCCAGTTTACTTTTTCCTTATTCGGAATATTTTATATATTCCGAATAGGGGCCTTATTCCGCATAGCAAAATTTTTCATTCCCTTATTCGGAATATTTTCATATTCCGAGTAACCTTCTTGGATTTTCCTTTATTCGGAATTTTCTTTTTATTCCGCATATGACAACTTTCCGAATAGCATTTTTCCTTGTTCCTTTATTCGGAATATTCTATATATTCCGAATAGGTCCATTTTTTCCCTATAGCAAGTATTTTATTCCGCATAGGCCATTAAATTCCGAATAGGACTAGTTTTCCGAATAGCTCGGTTTTTCCGCATAGGACTTACATTCCGCATAAGATTTTTTATTCCGAATTGATTTCTTTCCGCATAAGATTATATTTTCCGAATAGGGCTTTTATTCAGCTTAGTAATTTATTCCGCATAGGGTGTTAGGGTATTTTCCAGTTGCTGTTTTCAAATTCAAGTTTTACTTTTTAATTGTTTTAAGTTTAAGTCTTTCTTTACTTTATTCATTTCCTTGTTTAGTAGATTAGAAAACCAAACCCACTTTTTGTCACCAAGAACAAATCATTCCACTTAGAGCCGAGATCAATTCGATAGGATTCCAAGAATCGAACTTTCAAACGAGTAAAAATCTCGAATATCAAATGGCGCCGCTGCCGGCTCTTCTCGTTAAGATCAAAAGTTTTTTGTGAGAACTTGGATTTTGGGATCCGTTCCCCGTGAACGTTACTTTTTCATAAAAAACTTTCAAAAAGCACTAAAAAATACAAAATTTTCAAAAAATCCTAAAAAGTAAAAAACATAAAAACCAAAAATATTTTTGCTTTGTTTTTCTTTTGTTAGTTCTTTTGCAGGTGTATGCGCACTCGATCCACGTCTTATCAAGAGCCCGAGCCTCTCGATACCTTAGACATGGCCGGTGTACACAACAACAATAACATACCACCTCCAAACAATAATAATAACAACAACAATCCTCCTTTCAACAACATGAATAATAACAACAACAACGAGCCCTTTCCGGATAATCGCCCGATGATTGAACTGCTGCAAGCTCATGTAGATGGCAACACTGACCCAATTGTCATACCTCCATTTGCCGCCAACAACTTTGAGCTAAAATCAGGCTTTATCCAGATGGTCTCCGCTCAACCATTCTTGGGACGTACCATTGATGACCCACATGACCATATCAAGAGATTCTTGCAACTAACCAACACGGTCAAGTTCAATGGTGTTCCACAAGAGGTTATAAGGTTACAACTTTTTCCCTTTTCTTTAGAGGGACAAGCCCGGCATTGGCTTGCTAAGGAACCTCCACAGAGTATTCTCTCGTGGACGGATTTGGAAACCAAATTTATCAATTACTTTTTCCCACCCTCTCGTACTACCGCTTTGCGGAATGAAATCATAAATTTTGAACAAAAGTACGATGAGTCGTTCAGTGAATCTTGGGATCGTTTTAAAGATCTTTTAAGAAAATGCCCACAACATGGTTTTACCAAAGTACATCAAATTAATACTTTTTACAATGGTTTAAGCATGAGTGACCAAGATTCACTAAACAGTGCCTCAGGGGTTAATCTATTGGCTAAGACTTCCAATGCTGCTTGGGATATCATTGAGAATAAGTCTCGTGTGCAAACCAAGAGTGTTAGGACCAATGTCGCTAGTGCTAGCACTAGTGACAGCGACAACAGACTGGACAAAATCACTACGCTTCTTGAATCGCTTGTCACCCACACCGTTAACAACAACAACAGCAACAACGCTAAAAACGCTCAAGTTAACGCTGTCAGCCAACCTTGTGAGATATGCGGTGGTCCTCATTCTTACACCACTTGTACCGCCACCCAAGAATACCCTGCTGAGAATGTTAATGCAGCTTATGGCACCTATCCTCAACCTGCTTATCAAGCTAGACCTCAAGGTGACCGTAATTTGCTTAGCTACCGCTCCAACAACTATCTTTCTCCACCTGGTTTTCCCCCAAACAACCCAAACCAACAACAAAACCTCAACCGCCCTCCTCAACAACAACAACCTCGTACACCATACGTCCCTCCTCATAAGCAGCAACAACCACCTCAACAAAACAACCAAATCTACCAGCAACCTGCTTATCAACCACCCGCATACAATGCTCCTCCCAACCAACCCACCGCTCTTCCCCAAGAAGCGGAAACCTATATGAGGACTAACGATGTGATAGTGGGAAATCTTTAGAGAGAAGTGCTCAACCTGAAAGCATACCTGGTCAAGCAAGGGAACGATTTGAGAGCCGATATGAGAAATACGTTGGATAGCCAAACTAATGACTTGAAGAACATGATGGCTAGTTTCTTCCAAGGTAATCAACCCTCTTCTTCGGGTACTCTTCCGAGTAACACCGTTGCGAATCCAAGAGGGGAGATGAAAGCAATCACTACTCGAAGTGGCAAAGGTACCAAGGAACCCGAGCTTCCTATACCTCCACCGGTGATTGTGACTAAGGAGAACGAGTCACCTGCTCCTATTCCTCATCCTTCTACTTCCCCAATTTCTCCACCTCTTCCTTCTACCCCTCCTCCACCCAAGGATGTGAGTGATCCTATTCTTCCTAAGCCTTCCTCTTCTTCCAATATACCTTATCCATCTAGGTTGAGGAAAGAGAAGCTTAAAAGCAAGGACGATATTCAGGTTTCGAACTTTCTTAAGATGTTTAAACAATTGAATTTCAATATCTCCTTCGCTGAGGCTCTCGCTCACATGCCTAAATATGCGAAAATGTTTAAAGATCTTCTGAGCGACAAGGAAAAGCTCCTCGATATTGCCAACACCCAACTTAATGAGAACTGCTCTGCAGTGCTCTTAAGGAAATTGCCAACCAAGCTTGGTGATCCGGGTCGTTTCTTAATCCCTTGCAATTTCCCGGGAGTAGAGAATTGCATGGCCCTAGCCGATCTAGGTGCCAGTATCAATCTAATGCCTCTAAGCGTTTGGAAGCAATTATCTCTCCCTGAGCTAGTCCCCACCAAAATGACTTTGGAATTGGCCAACCGTACAGTTGCTTATCCAGTGGGGATAGCCGAAGACGTCATTGTAGGAGTCGACAAATTCACCTTCCCTGCTGATTTTGTTGTCGTCGACTACGAGATGGACCCTCGTGTACCACTGATTGTTGGTCGTCCATTCCTGAGGACCGGTCGCACTCTCATCGATGTTGAAGCTGGTGAGCTTATCATGAGAGTGGGTGACGATAAAGTAGTCTTCAACATGGGAAAGTTGTCTAAACAACCTTATTCATATGAGAGTGTTAATTGTATTGACGTTCTTGATGAGGCTTGTGAAGAACACTTTAATGATGCTTGCAAAAGTATTCCTACCTCTCTTCCCAATGTTGAGACCGTGTCCTCTATTGATTCATCATTGTCTCTATTTGGAGAAAGTGATTTATTTTGGAACAATCTTGAAGCCACCATGGGAGATGTGAGCTTAGCTACTGATGATTCTCCCACCGATGGGAATGAAGACATGCATTTCTTTGACAACCCTTCTCAACAAAGACAACCTTTCTCCACCATCTCCCACGGTTATTGCTATCGATACTCCGACTTCGAATACGCCTCCCGTCGAAAATCCTCCGGATTTAGAACTTAAGGAGTTGCCGCCCCATCTCGAGTATGTATTTCTTGAGGAAAAGAAGAAGTCGCCAATCATCATTGCTAAGGACCTAAAGGAAGAAGAAAAAGCCCGACTTATCACCGTGTTGAAAGATCATAAGAAGGCTATTGCTTGGAAGATTTCTGATATTCGTGGAATTGATCCTCACTTCTGCACACACAAAATTCTCATGGAGGACGACTTTAAGCCCACAATTCAAAGCCAACGAAGTGTGAATCCAAAAATCCATGAAGTCATCAAAACAGAGGTTATCAAACTTCTTGATGCGGGTATGATTTACCCTATTTTGGATTCACCATGGGTTAGTCCAATACATTGTGTGCCCAAGAAGGGCGGAATAACCGTTGTTCCCAATGAACACAACGAGTTGATTTCCACTCGTCTCGTTACTGGGTGGAGAGTTTGTATAGACTACCGCAAACTCAATGATGCCACGAGAAAGGATCATTTCCCTCTACCTTTTATGGACCAAATGCTTGAACGTTTAGCAGGTAATGAATATTACTGCTTTCTTGATGGTTTCTCGGGTTATTTTCAAATACCCATCGATCCCCAAGATCAAGAGAAGACAACATTCACTTGTCCCTATGGCACTTTTGCTTACAAAAGAATGCCTTTTGGCTTATGTAATGCGCCCGGGACTTTCCAAAGGTGCATGTTAGCTATCTTCCATGACATGGTTGAACAAACCATGGAAGTCTTCATGGATGATTTCTCGGTCTTCGGGGATTCCTTCACTTCTTGCCTTGCCAATTTGGAACGAATGCTTAAGCGGTGCGATGACACTCGCCTTGTTCTGAATTGGGAAAAATGCCATTTTATGGTAAAAGAAGGCATCGTGCTGGGACACAAGATTTCCAAAGCCGGTCTTGAAGTAGACCGTGCTAAAGTCGATGTTATCGCCAAGTTGCCTCCACCTTCAATCGTGAAGGGTGTGAGAAGTTTTCTGGGTCATGTGGGCTTCTACCGTCGATTCATCAAAGATTTTTCTCAAATCACTCGCCCGATGACCCACCTCTTGGAAAAAGATACTCCTTTTATCTTTTCCAAAGAGTGCCTTGAAGCCTTCAACTCGCTTAAGGATAAGCTTACTAAGGCACCCGTCTTGGTTACCCCTAATTCGGAACTTCCCTTTGAGTTGATGTGCGATGCTAGTGATTATGCTATTGGAGCGGTTCTGGGACAAAGAGTGAACAAACACTTCCAACCAATCCATTACGCTAACAAGACAATGACGGGGGCACAATTGCATTATACGACAACAGAAAAAGAGCTTTTAGCTGTTGTCTATGCCTTTGAAAAATTTCGCCCCTATCTTGTCCTTTCCACCACAATCGTGTATACCGATCATTCCGCGTTGAAGTACTTGTTGACAAAGCAAGATTCCAAACCAAGACTTCTTCGCTGGGTTTTGCTGCTCCAGGAATTTAAAATCGAAATTCGCGATAAAAAAGGAGCTGAAAACCTAGCCACGGATCATCTCAGCAGACTTGAGGATCCTTACCAAGGGGATCGTCCGAACAAAGAAATCAATGATTCTTTTCCTTGGAGACCTTAATGTCTATAAATTCTAATTCGGATGAAACCCCGTGGTTTGTGGACTTTGCAAACTACTTGGCGGGTGGAATTCTCAAGGAAGGGTTGACGTCTCAACAAAAGAAAAAGTTCTTTAACGACATTAACACTTACTTTTGGGATGACCCGTATCTATTCAAACAATGTGCCGACCTGATTATCCGCCGATGTGTTGATGGACCGACAGCTTTGAAAATCCTTGACGCTTGCCACAAAGGACCCACCGGTGGTCACTTTGGTCCCAACTACACCGCCAAAAAAGTGTTTGACTCGGGATTTTATTGGCCCTCCATATATCGTGACGCTCACAATATGGTTAACGATGTGATGATTGCCAAAAACAAGGCACGATCACACATAAAGACGAGATGCCTCAGAATTTCATTCAAGAGTATGAAATCTTTGATGTTTGGGGTATCGACTTTATGGGGCCATTCCCTTCTTCTAAAGGAAACAAATACATCCTTGTAGCCGTTGACTACGTTTCAAAGTGGGTTGAAGCCAAAGCTTTACCTACTAATGACGCAAGGGTGGTTTGTAACTTTTTGAAAGCTCTATTCGCTAGATTCGGTGTGCCTCGTGCCATTATTAGTGATCGTGGGACTCATTTTTGCAATGACCAATTCGCAAGAGTCATGGATAAGTATGGTGTAAATCATCGTCTTTCCACAGCCTACCACCCACAAACTAATGGCCAGGCTGAAATATCCAACCGAGGACTTAAGCGAATTCTAGAAAGAACCGTGGGAGAGCATCGTGCCGCATGGGCTGATAAACTTGATGATGCTTTGTGGGCTTTTCGTACTGCATACAAGACTCCGATTGGTTGTACACCATATCGTCTCGTGTACGGGAAAGCGTGCCACCTCCCCATTGAGTTGGAGCACAAGGCTTACTGGGCCTTGAAGTGGGCCAATTTTGATATCAACAAAGCCGGTGACCTACGCAAGATCCAACTCAATGAGCTGAATGAACTCCGTAATGAGGCTTATGAAAATTCTTTAATCTATAAGGAAAGGACTAAGCTCATTCACGACTCTAAGATTAAGAACCGAGAGTTCCATGTTGGAGACAAAGTCTTACTTTTTAACTCTCGGTTGAAAATCTTTTCGGGCAAGCTGAAATCTCGTTGGTCCGGCCCATTCACCATTGCCCAAATTTTTCCATATGGTACTCTCGAGCTCGCTCAACCTAATGGACCTAGTTTTAAGGTGAATGGCCAACGAGTGAAGTTGTACTTTGGTGAGGACACCTCTCAGGAGGTGATTCCATCCCTCACCACGTTCCCCATGAACTAATTTTGGGTCGAGTCAGGCTCGTGACTCGGTTATCAAAAACAAGCGCTCCTCGGGAGGCAGCCCGAGTATCTATCCTTTTATGTTTTAACCTCCTAAGTGTAGGGGGACCTACATAGGTGTTTGTATTTGTGTGGTGATGTGATTACAGGGATACGTGCACTCTTGAAATCTTTGAAGAACCGTGCTCCCGTGTTATCCAAAATCCGGTTCTATTTCTCAACTATCGTGATTCAATTTTCTTCATACTCACATTTGAAATTGATCACTTTAGTCGTCTCTTCCTTAACTCGAGTTAACCAACGTGCACAATGTCATAAGTGTAGGGGAGACTTTTCCCACATGCTTAAACATTGAGGGCAATGTTTATCTTAAGTGTAGGGGGGACTTCTATCGAAATTTTAAGTGGACTTTTCCATGAAAATGCCTTCATTTAACCGGAAAATCATATTTTTCAACATTTTTCAAATTTTTTATTAACTTTGGCCATTTAGTTGTAATTTTTAAATTTTTATCGTTGCTTTCATATGTATATATTCCACAATAAAGTTAAAAATATTAATAAAGTGGTGTAGCTAGTTTAGAGTCTTTGATCTATTAGGCCCGTTGCGATTATTTTGACTAAACCCGAATAGACTTGTCTAAGTTTATTCTAGCTAGTATCCTTAACCATGTAGACCTTAATTGGTTTATTAGGCTAAGCATCCACGAGTCTCATTACTTGAGATTTTAAATTGTGGAGAACGAGAAATGATAGAGTCAATTATAAGTCGGTATTCTTGCGCAAGCTCACTTGGTGTAATTATTCGCCTATTCTCCCATCACTTGCTAATAATTTATCTGCAATAAGTAAGGTCGTACGATTTGAAAAGTTACTTAGCTTCTAGCCCAAGATCGTTTAAAAGTTGCTCGGTAATGATAAGAGTTCATAGCCAAGGCATAACTTATGAAGCGGGGCGCGAAGATTGGCGAGTCCAAAAAGGCCCTAACAAGGCATGAGGATTCCATTTTATTGCTGAAGATCCAAAAGTGATGTGTAAAGCATTATTCCTAAAATCAATATGAAGGATCAAGACTCACGACGAAAAGCAATCAACTCCCATAAAGATCATGGAGAAGTCTATCCGAAAAGACCCTAACAAGGTATGAGGATAAATAGATCCAAGTCCGAAAAGGAGGCGGATCATTGTATCTCAAAATCCCAATTAGAGATTGAAGAAATAATCATGAAGTCGTGGTCAACAAAGTTGGAGTACCCCTCAAAAGTCTCCAAGTGAAGAAACTCTATTACGATGAGAAGACCATTATCTCAAGAACGTCTCTCAAGATATGAAGTATGAAGTACATGCCAAATATCGGCCCGAGAAAGGTCTCAAATCGCGAACCAAGTTATGCCAAGATATGAACTTTTTGATATCCCGAGAAGCAGTTTTAAGAGATTTTGTCCTTTAGCTAACAAAGATCAAATCGTCCCACTTTGCTTTCAGCCTAAATAAACTATCGAAATTAGTCCAAAAATGCATCTTCATGATCATTCTAAGACAAAAATAAAATATAAGAGATACACCTAGGAATAAGGGAGTTTAAGCATATAATTAAGCCATGTGTGTAAGTGTTTGATTTACTAACTTATAATAACAATGATCTCGTTTTCAAGCTTAGTTTGGGGAAAGTGAAACTTGAGGGTGATAAATCTTCGCAGCACCAAAGCCCTAATGTAAGTCATTGATCTCTTGGCAAGTTATTTCCATATAGCTATTTTCAAGTGAAAATGGTTTTCTATCCTTTGGTTTGCTTTAAAGTTTTAATTCCTCTTAGTACTTTAATTTTTGTTTAGTAGTATGTTAATAAGGCCAAGGTTGATTGATTATGAGAAAAGTGTAAATTTGCTTTATCACTAAGCATTGCATGAGGGCATGGCAATGGTTAAGTGTAGGGGATTTGATAGGTGTGTAAACACCCATCCTTTTACCACTTAAAACTGGCTAAAACAAGACCAAAACACGTATTTAATATCATTTGTTTGGAATTATGCGTGGTTTTTGTGTTTATTGTGTTTTCAGAGTCAACCAGATAAATATTTAAGTAAACATGGGATTGCACGGGTTTTATCGAAGAAAAAGACTCAAGACAAAGTCTATTGTCCAAGAGATGCAGAAGATTTGAAGTCACTGGGCCTATTTGAAGAATTATCGAAGAAAAGGACCAAGGATGGAAGATTTACATATGTCGAAGAAACTCAAGTCTATTAAACGAAGAAATTAAAAGACGAGTTGGATTTAATCATTGACAAATCCCGAATCAGAATCGAAAATGTCAACTTTACTGAAAAGACGAGAAGACGAAATGAGAGAAGAAAGCCCACTCACCAACCAACCACTAGGACTATAAAAGGACTCTCCCACACACAGTTAGGAGTTAGTTAGTTTTATTTTTCTTTCCCAGTTTTCTTTTTTGGTTCGTAGCATCACCAACACCATTAGGGTGTTTGGTGATTTTTATATTTCTTTCAATCTTGTAAGTGTTTAATCATTACTCTTGTTTACCTTTACATTAATCTTCCAATTCCATCTTTTCATTTATCTTGTTCATCTCATTTTTATTCAAAGCTTTCAAGTTCTTGTTTGATTGATTTTAATCTTGTGAAAGTGATTGATTTTGTGTTTTTATTATTGGGGTTTGTTATTTATGATATTTAAATGATTATTGGTGAATTTGGTAAAACCTTTTTGAGTATTTGGGTCGATTTGATTTAAAAACGTTTTGCTTCTGCTGTTACTGTTCTTCGCCCAGATTTATTCCGAATAGCATTTGGTTTCATCTCTTATTCGGAATATCATTTATTCCGAATAGCCAGTTCACTTTTTCCTTATTCGGAATATTTTATATATTCCGAATAGGGGCCTTATTCCGCATAGCAAAATTTCATTCCCTTATTCGGAATATTTTCATATTCCGAGTAACCTTCTTGGATTTTCCTTTATTCGGAATTTTCTTTTTATTCCGCATAGGACAACTTTCCGAATAGCATTTTTCTTGTTCCTTTATTCGGAATATTCTATATATTCCGAATAGGTCCATTTTTTCCGTATAGCAAGTATTTTATTCCGCATAGGCCATTACATTCCGAATAGGACTAGTTTTCCGAATAGCTCAGTTTTTCCGCATAGGACTTACATTCCGCATAAGATTTTTTATTCCGAATTGATTTCTTTCCGCATAAGATTATATTTTCCGAATAGGGCTTTTATTCAGCTTAGTAATTTATTCCGCATAGGGTGTTAGGGTATTTTCCAGTTGCTGTTTTCAAATTCAAGTTTTACTTTTTAATTGTTTTAAGTTTAAGTCTTTCTTTACTTTATTCATTTCCTTGTTTAGTAGATTAGAAAACCAAACCCACTTTTTGTCACCAAGAACAAATCATTCCACTTAGAGCCGAGATCAATTCGAGAGGATTCCGAGAATCGAACTTTCAAACGAGTAAAAATCTCAAATATCAGAACTCAATATCTATGGCATGGCAATTCCAACGTTTCAAATGAACACCAAGTATTTGAACACTCTTCCTTCAGAATGGAAAACGTACGTGACGGATTTTAAATTGGCTAAGGACTTGCATAACATCAATGTGAATCAACTTCAAGCTTTTCTTCAACAACACGAATGCCATGTGATCGAGGCTCGGTTGTCTACACCTCAAGTTCATGATCCACTTGCCATGTATGCTTCTCAACAAAACATGGCTTATACTTATCAACAACCATGATACTTGCAGCAGCCACCACCACACACCTATCAGCAACCACAACAACCATCTTATCAACCACTAATAATGCCACAGCAAGCATTTCAACAAAGTGTTCATCAATAATATTTTCCACAGCAACCACCACATCAGATATCACCATCACAAGCTAACACTTCTCCAATGGGCTATACTCCTCAGCAAGAATATTTTCTAATTGAAGCACAACCAGCACAAGCCTTCTATTCCAATGAACTTCCACCAATCCAAGCACCGGTCTTTACTCAAAATGATACGCCAGCTGATGTTCTAAACCGTCTCACTGCCTACTTGTCAAAACTTGTTGCAACTAGAGGATTTCCACCAACAAACAATCAGCTCTGCACCTCTTCAAATCCTCGACAACAAGCCACTGTTCAAGATGGTTAAGTGACGGTGCAACCTATTCAGGGAAGTCAAACTTCATATGGACCTCCTACAAGTACTGTGAATGCTCAAGCTGTGAATTCTCAAGCTAATGGAAATGGAAGCCCTATTGGTCCACAAAAGGTTGTGACTTGCTACAATTGTAGAGGACAAGGTCATATGGCTAGGGAATGCACTCAGGAAAAAAAGAAGAAGGGATGCAACATGGTTTCGTGAGAAGATGTATTTGGTTGATGCTCAGTCTAAGGGAAAATTTTTTGATTCAGAAGAGTTAGCATTTCTTACAGACCCAGGGGCAGCAGATAATGAAGGCATTGCAGTCGTTTCCACTTCTAATGCAGCTTATCAAGCAGATGATCTTGACGCATATGATTCGGATTGTGATGACATTCACTCTGCCCAAGCTGCTCTCGTTGCTTCTCTCACTACAGTTCTGATGTTGTCAGTGAGGTACCAACCACGTCTAATAATATTGATGTTAACCAACATCAAGTTGGGCATGAAAATGACAACCTCGAACAGCATTCAGGAACTAGTAACTCAAATGATGTGGTACCCAATCCTACACATTTGAGTGAACCTGTAACACCCCATTTTGATAAATGGAATGTCACGTGTAATTATGGCGTGTCATCAAAGCATGCAAGGATAAATGTCTAAAACATTACATGACCATAGGGTAAACCAGAATCAAACATCGGTTCCCAAACATAAGCCCAAAACATAAATAAATTAAATGAACAAAAAGGAAGACTAAACAAGCATAAATATGAAGGCAAGAGGAGAAGGAATCTAAGGTAGCTCCCATCCTATGCGTGTTCTCCAAATGCTCCAGTCAGTCCTTGAGTACCTGCCGTTTTGGGACATGGAAAGGAAAGTAACGGCTGAGCAAAACGCTCAGTGCACAGATATAGACATAGTATGAATGACTAAAACATAATAGAGACTTAATAGCAGCGGAAATGTATAAGTCCTGGAAAACCTTGAACATGTTCATAAAACTGGTTTTATAGTTTGAAAAGCCTTATGTTTATCTTATGAAAACTGTTTAACATATTTTACCATTTGCCAATATAGGTCATGAAAATCTACCGTGCATGAATACTTGGAGGGGTGACCTCGTCATGCAAATTAGAGGGGTTGCCTCTAATTTAATATACTGGTTTTTTGGTAGGAGGGATCAGCTCCCTGTGAAGGATGCAAGGCACACACCACATTCACCATGAAATCCTGACTGAAAACATGTAACTAGGATGCACCCATACGCCCCACATGATAAATATAATAATATGGCCAAAAGCTGAAGGGACGCCACGAGCAATCACTCCGCCGTGGTGAAGTCATAACATTGGTGCCTCCAATGTTATGGTTATGGTACCTCCATAACTAGGTGAAACTGGTCATGCATGTATATGGCTTTAGGTATTCTAATTAAACATAAGCAATTCAAAAACATATAAAACAAATACTGGGAAAACAGTTGGCTGCATACGGGGAATCCTAATAAGGAAAGAATGTCCATACAGAAAGGACGGGAATCCATACCTTATGTCTAGTGAACGAAGAAGATGAACTGAGAGGAATCCTACTTTCGTATCACTAATGCTACATAAATACATATATGAATAAGTATATGCTTACTAAATACGTAACTGGTTCTATGTCATGTCTTAACTTATTTTATATGTTCTTATCATGTTTTACTGTTTTAAAGCCTTAAACTGTGTTTATCTTATAATCTGTTTACTCTGATTAAGTATTTCTGGTATTTCATGTATTATTATACTTACTGTGTAATAATAAGTAACTTTCTAAAAATAGCAGGTTTCCTAACATAGAAAGTTTCCAAAAATAGAAAGTTACCAAAAATAGAAAGTTTCCAAAAATAGAAAGTTTCCAAAAATAGAAAGTTTCCAAAAATAGAAAGTTTTCAAAAATAAAATTACTGCTTAAAATAGATAAGTTTCTAAAAATAGAAAGTTTCCATAAATAGATCAGCTGCCTTAATTAAATAAGTTTCCATAAATAGATTAGCTGCCTGAAATAAATAAGTTACTAAAAATAGATAGTTTCCATAAATAGATTAGTTGCCTTCTTTAATTAAGTTTCTAAAAATAGAAAGTTTCCATAATTAGAAATAAGCTAGTTAAATAAGCTAAGTATATAAGCCTAAGTGTTTTCATGATTATTTTCTAAGTCATATGATATAATGTATACTTTATTAACTATTTCATGTAATTAAAATAAACTATAGGTTAAAATATTTAATTAAAGTATAACATGTTTTTAATTAAATAAAGTTAAATACTTAGGTTAAAACATGTATTATTATTTATTAATAATATAACCTAAGTCAAGTTAATTAATTAATCATAACCATGGTTTTTAAATAATTAATTAATTTATAAGTCTAAAATATGAAAAATACTTAGGTTAATAATTTCATGATTATTAATAACTAAAATAACCTAAGTCATGTTATTAAATTAATCATGTCATGTTATTAATTTAATTTTAACATAAGATCATAAAAATAAAAAAAACTAAACATACACCATGAACCGGATCTTGACTAAGAACCATGAACTGGACATGAAATCGACACCATACCCCGAACCAAATCGGGGTCACCCTTGTCTTGATGCTGCCGTGGGACCCACACCAACCAACCGGGGCCATATGGTCTCGGTGGTGGTCATGTAGCCAAACCGAGACCCTATCGGGTTCGGTTTAGGCACGGCCAAGAACAAAACACCCCTAAAACATTACTTTTTGATTTATTCCAAATCTAATTCCATGTTAGATCTATGATTTAATTAGGTTTTATAAAAAACATAACATGTTCTTAATTATTTAAAAGATTAAATTAAAGGAAAAGGGTTAAAGGATTTACCGAATGCGTAGATCTAAACAATGATGAACAAACACGAACACTAGCAATAATTCCAAGATCCAAGATCAATCAACACCCTCTTGGTGTGTTGTATGGGTGGCGGCCAAAAGACAAGGAAGATGAGGATGAGAACTTTTAGGTTTTCTAAAATCTTCTATAAAAAAAATATGAGTAGTGTTTTTCCCCTTAACCCCCCCTTTAGTAAATTTTGATGGGCTTGGCCCATCCTCCTTCCTAATTTCGTGGCATATGGGACCACATGGGGTAACCCGATCATTTTCCGTGTCTAATTAATAAGTGTGTTCTCGTGTTCGTGTTTTACGTGTTTTTCGTGTTTATTTGTGTTCGCGTTTTGTGTGTTCTCGTTAAATAATGACCGTGACCTAATATATTTACTCGTGTTCGTAATAAATATATATACGTAATTAATATTAGCTCGTGATTTAATTACGTTCATGATTTCATGATCGCATGTTCGTGATTAATTATTTTTTAAATAATTATTGCGTGTTCGTGCGTAATAAATACTTATCGTGTTCTAACACGTACGTAATACGTAAAATCCTAACACGTAAACATAATCGTACTATAAAAGAAATGTTTTAATCTAGTACGTACGATCTTAAGGGTACTATTCATGATAAAAGCATGCGGGTTTTACAACTCTTCCCCCCTAAAAGAATAATTCGTCCCCGAATTATAGGTAACCTAACTGAAAGAGAAACATACCCGAATCAAACTGAGAGGGTATGTAAGATAATTGAACGTGCGGGTTTCCTGGCAGAAGGAACGCGGAACGTGACATGTCTTGGAAGGACATGGAACGTGACGTGACTGAAAGGACATATCTAATTGATGAGAGAAAACGGATAAAAGTCCAGATGAACTTGTCCGTTTCCAAGTGGCCTCCCTCTTGGAACGGTTCCTTTAGAAGATCTTGACACTAATGATAAATCTTGGTCCTCCTGACCTTGACTTGGAATACGAAGAAATTCTTAGTTATCAACGGAAGGTAGATCCCCTAAATTCGATCGAGGAAAATAAGAGTTAACGTGATAGGGTAACTGAAACGTTACGATGCAAGACAATCTGACTTAACTGATAATTAGAAACGATGCGCGAGACATAAAGAGACGTAGTACGTGAAAAATTTTGAACGTGATACGTGAAACATTTTGAGCGTGCTACGTGGAGATATGGCGAGTGTAGTATGAGTAAACATATCGTGATCCATCATATCTTGATCATGATATGAGGAACGTGGAATGAACATGACATGTGAAACATATCATGATCATAGAATATAATGGCGCTAACGCCAAACGCTACAAGGTGAGACGTGGAATATGACGTGAAACGTCTATCTGATGATGGAGAGTTATACTAAACTTGGGTCTGGTCTCTCAAGTTCTTGCAAAACTTCCCAAATAATAAAAATAAACGTAAAATCGTAAGCCAGGATACGATCATGAATGTGAATAGTGTCATGAACACGAGCGTGAAAGCAAGTCGTGAAATTTGAACAAGGATGTGAAGTAACTTAGGAGCACAATTATGAATATTTGTCTAACCCGATAACTGAGGGATTGCCAAGTGATCGGATGAGCCTTGGCTGGAACATGTCCGATCAATCTGTTGGTTCTGAAATCCGTACGAATGTAAGGATTCTACAGACTTGATCAAACTGTTTACAATAACCCAGATAGCATCATGCTTCTTCTGAGTTTGCTGAAATCTGGTAACTAAAATCCATGGAGATCTTGTCCCTTTTCGATTCACAATTTCATATGATGAAAACATCTCAGTCTGTTGGTGTCCTATCTTAACCTGTTTGTATGACAGGTATGAAGATATGAACGTAACTGTATCTTGCTTCATCGAACTTGATACATAGGAGTTTGCGAAACTCTGAGTCTATGAATCGAAAATTCTCTTAGCGTAGGATTTTCTAGAACACCTAATGTAGTGTAGGGCTCTCTCCTTTACGCATACGCTGAGTCATGGTAAGATTAACCGTAGAAAGCCATGTGATTCAGCGTGTCACTGAAATCAAACAGAATTGATATTGGAAAAAAAATTTCCAGGGTAAAATTTCTCTTGTCATAGAATTTGCAATATAGAGCAGATATGGTCTTCCTGTTCTTCTCTAGGCTTAGAGGAAATTAGGTTATCCTTAATGAAAACGCTGATGAATTTGCTTATGAGTTCATGGAAACTCAATTTATTAAGTCCATAATGCTGTTGGAGCATTGATGAGACTAATTCAAAATCATAAATCTAGCATGATCGAGTCGTGCACGAATAGCAGTCATGGACATGTCCTTCTCTTTTACCCGTCACTATTGGCAGCATGATCATGAATCCGATCTTCTCAATACATGGAGGAGAGTAACGGTTGTAAATGGTGATTTGTTTAAATCGATGGTAGTCGACACATAATCTCATGGTACCATCCTTCTCCTTGTAGGTTCTTCTGGAATGTATAGGAAGATTTTGGAATAAATCAACTGGCTATGCGTAAAAGACTTAATTGGTCGTGTCTTACTGACAGCTAGAAAATTTTAGCGACCATGGCTAACAACGCACATGCTTGTAAGCATAGATAATTTGTACAGATTTTCCCGATGGAAATCAAGATGAATGTATTCATGAGCCTGAACATTACTGTACATAATTATGAAGCGTAGCATGGTGTGCTGTTCATAGTACATAATTAGGATAAAATTCATCTCGTGTCTGTCCGAGGAAATGCGATAGCAGCTTGGATCTCATCATTAAGCTGAAGGAAAACCTTCGTATACGTGGGAATACGAAAGGCGTCCTTCATGGTCATGAATCAATGATTTATGGTTACAAGAGTGAAAGTGACACCGGCAACGTGACAGATCTCACTGATGCGCCGGTAATGGTATTGAAATTCTTGTGGCCTGATTAATACATGGCACAACAAAATGGATATACCCTTGGAGGGTACCCTGAATTTCTTAGAAATGTTCCATAGTTGGACGTGAGTCATGTGTCTTGACTCGTTTCTTGGAACTATAAGCATGACATATGTCTTGACTGGTGTCTTGATATGTGTCTTCAGAAAGTATACGTGAGACATGTGTCTTGACTGATGTCTTGACATGTGTCTTCAGAAAGTATACGTGAGACATGTGTCTTGACTGATGTCTTGACATGTGTCTTCAGAAAGTATATGTGAGACATGTGTCTTGACTGATGTCTTGACATGTGTCTCGAGATATGAAACAAATATAACCACAATATAAGGTTATTATGCCAGAATTGGCGGATCGGTTGGACTACTAATCCTTGTATTTCTGATCACGTCCGTGGCCAGAGTTTCGGTTGCGATTTCTAGGATAGTTGTTGTCATAGTAGTGGTTACTATCATACTGTCTGTCAGTTCCATGATGGTTATTCTCATGACCGTGATTCATGTAACTATTCAGTTGAGTGGCCGGCTGGTATCGGTTTGCACTCATATGGCTGAAATGACAGCCGAATGACGTGTGACATGTAACTAAGAATTAGGGACAATGATTGATGGGAATCGTCTGATGGTGAAGCATCTTCTCGTCCAATTGCTTTGCTCCGACGCCCTTGTCTTCGTCTTGTAGGATCTCCAGGTTGTGAACAACATCCGCATCT
This sequence comes from Glebionis coronaria, assembly GCA_025667525.1. Taxonomy (NCBI): domain Eukaryota; kingdom Viridiplantae; phylum Streptophyta; class Magnoliopsida; order Asterales; family Asteraceae; genus Glebionis; species Glebionis coronaria. The sequence goes on from CM046875.1 coordinate 170,169,072, forward strand.
CGTAGCGTCTCCGAACGTCAGCAGCATCAACCTTTAGTAACATTTCCAAGTTATGAGCGGCATCAGCAATTTGTAGAGTATTAGCAAGTGGACATATGCCTGAGATGATTCAGAATTGACTAGCGAATACTCGTGCAGTATTGCAAGTGAAATACACATGGATTTAGGTACGTGTAATACACATGGAACACGGTACATGGAGTACACGTTGAATGCACATGAAATGATCGGTATGGGGTCGATCATTTGTCATGATTTAAGGAAAGTATACCGGTTAAACGGTTAGGAAAACCATCATGATAACCTGGCAGTATTAGCATAGACATCATTCTGGTTATAACGGAAACGTTAAAGTGTGGTTACACAAAATTCAACGATGATTTGCCTGACAGCATGATCAATGAAAACCAACCATGACTATCATGAAAGCATGATTCAATGAAATCTAACAATGTCTTGCAGAACAACGTAAATAACAAAAGAGGCGTAAAACATAATCAACATGAAGACAAAATTATCATGAAGAAACATGAAACCATCTATCATGAAGAAGTGTATAACATAATCAGCATGAAACTGAAGTTAACCATGACAGTATGAAAACATACTTGACATAAAAACATAATAACTTATGAGGGGACATGAAATTTTTTTATGCCAAATTAAATCATGAGAAAAATTTTATGCATGAATGCGTAATGTAGTTTATAAAACCTTTATATGTGCGAGGGAACACCTATGGGTCGGTTCCAAAACAAAAGACATGGCGAGGGGACACCTATGGGTCGGTCCCAAAGTTAAAAGTTTCGATAAAAGCACATGCGACTAAATAGGGCCAGTCCTGTACCAACCATTACTTAGTCATAATCCCTGCAAAAATGATACATGAAACATAAATAAATGAAACTCATCTGTCAAAACTTATCAGAATTTTTTTTATGTGACTAATTATGAACTACTGGGGTTTAGTCCACATAGCCACAGTTCACGAGGAACATTATGCATGAAACAATGACACATAACTAAATATGAATGACGGTTGTCCATCCATATTAGGAAAACAATATCGATGAAAACATCAAGGTTAAAACCTCAAGGTGCTGAAAACATCATGGTTAAAACAACAATGCACTGAAAACATCAATACGTGGAATAACAAACGTTGGCTTAGGAAGCTCCTGGTGACTACCCACTAGTCACAGGTAGAGTTTTAGAGCCTACAGGTCGAAGCCTTCGCTCTGATACCATAATTGTAACACCCCATTTTGATAAATGGAATGTCACGCGTAATTATGATGTGTCATCAAAGCATGTAAGGATAAATGTCTAAAACATTACATGACCATAGGGTAAACCGGAATCAAACATCGGTTCCCAAACATAAGCCCAAAACATAAATAAAGTAAATGAACAAAAAGGAAGACTAAACAAGCATAAATATGAAGGCAACAGGAGAAGGAATCTAAGGTAGCTCCCATCCTATGCGTGTTCTCCAAATGCTCCAGTCAGTCTTTGAGTACCTGCCGTTTTGGGACATGGAAAGGAAAGTAACGGCTGAGCAAAACGCTCAGTGCACGGATATAGACATAGTATGAATGACTAAAACATAATAGAGACTTAATAGCAGCGGAAATGTATAAGTCCTGGAAAACCTGGAACATGTTCATAAAACTGGTTTTATAGTTTGAAAAGCCTTATGTTTATCTTATGAAAACTGTTTAACATATTTTACCATTTGCTAATATAGTTCATGAAAATCCACCGTGCATGAATACTTGGAGGGGTAACCTCATCATGAAAATTAGAGGGGCTGCCTCTAATTTAATATACTGGTTTTTGGGTAGGAGGGATCAGCTCCTTGTGAAGGATGCAAGGCACACACCACATTCACCATGAAATCCTGACTGAAAACAAGTAACTAGGATGCACCCATACGCACCACATGATAAATATAATAATACGGCCAAAAGCTGAAGGGACGCCACGAGCAATCACTCCGACGTGGTGAAGTCATAACATTGGTGCCTCCAATGTTATGGTTATGGTACCTCCATAACTAGGTGAAACTGGTCATGCATGTATATGGCTTTAGGTATTCTAATTAAACATAAGCAATTCAAAAACATATAAAACAAATACTGGGAAAACAGTTGGCTGCATACGGGGAATCCTAATAAGGAAAGAATGTCCATACTGAAAGGACGGGAATCCGTACCTTATGTCCAGTGAACGAAGAAGATGAACTGAAAGGAATCCTACTTCCGTATCACTAATGCTACATAAATACATACATGAATAAGTATCTGCTTACTAAATACGTAACTGGTTCTATGTCATGTCTTAACTTATTTTATATGTTCTTATCATGTTTTACTGTTTTAAAGCCTTAAACTGTGTTTATCTTATATTCTGTTTACTCTGATTAAGTATTTCTGGTATTTCATGTATTATTATACTTACTGTGTAATAATAAGTAACTTTCCAAAAATAGCAGGTTTCCTAAAATAGAAAGTTTCCAAAAAAAGAAAGTTACCAAAAATAGAAAGTTTCCAAAAATAGAAAGTTTCCAAAAATAGAAAGTTTCCAAAAATAGAAAGTTTCCAAAAATAGAATTACTGCTTAAATTAGATAAGTTTCTAAAAATAGAAAGTTTCCATAAATAGATCAGCTGCCTTAATTTAATAAGCTTCCAAATAGATTAGCTGCCTGAAATAAATAAGTTTCTAAAAATAGATAGTATCCATAAATAGATTAGCTGCCTTCTTTAATTAAGTTTCTAAAAATAGAAAGTTTCCATAATTAGAAATAAGCTGGTTAAATAAGCTAACTATATAAGCCTAAGTGTTTTCATGATTATTTTCTAAGTCATATGATATAATGTATAGTTTATTAACTATTTCATGTAATTAAAATAAACTATTGGTTAAAATATTTAATTAAAGTATAACATGTTTTTAATTAAATAAAGTTAAATACTTAGGTTAAAACATGTATTATTATTTATTAATAATATAACCTAAATCATGTTAATTAATTAATCATAACCATGGTTTTTAAATAATTAATTAATTTATAAGTCTAAAATATGAAAATACTTAGGTTAATAATTTCATGATTATTAATAATTAAAATAACCTAAGTCATGTTATTAAATTAATCATGTTATGTTATTTATTTAATTTTAACATAAGATCATAAAAATAAAAAAAACTAAACATACACCATGAACCGAATCTTGACTAAGAACCATGAACCGGACATGAAATCGACACCATACCCCAAACCAAATCGGGGTCACCCTTGTCTTGATGTTGCCGTGGGACCCACACCAACCAACCGGGGCCATATGGTCTCGGTGGTGGTCATGTAGCCAAACCGAGACCCTATCGGGTTCGGTTTAGGCGCGGCCAAGAACAAAACACCCCTAAAACATTACTTTTTGATTTATTCCAAATCCAATTCCATGTTAGATCTATGATTTAATTAGGTTTTATAAAAAACATAACATGTTCTTAATTATTTAAAAGATTAAATTAAAGGAAAAGGGTTAAAGGATTTACCGAATGCGTGGATCTAAACAATGATGAACAAACACGAACACTAGCAATAATTCCAAGATCCAAGATCAATCAACACCCTCTTGGTGTGTTGTATGGGTGGCGGCCAAAAGACAAGGAAGAGGAGGAGGAGAACTTTTAGGTTTTCTAAAATCTTTTGTAAAAAAAATATGAGTAGTGTTTTTCCCCTTAACCCCCCCTTTAGTAAATTTTGATGGGCTTGTCCCATCCTCCTTCCTAATTTCGTGGCATATGGGCCCACATGGGGTAACCCGATCATTTTCCGTGTCTAATTAATAAGTGTGTTCTTGTGTTCGTGTTTTACGTGTTTGTTCGTGTTTATTTGTGTTCGTGTTTTGTGTGTTCTCATTAAATAATTACCGTGGCCTAATATGTTATTCGTGTTCGTAATAAATATATATACGTAATTAATATTAGCTCGTGATTTAATTACGTTCATGATTTCATGATCGCATGTTCGTGATTAATTATTGTTTAAATAATTATTGCGTGTTCGTGCGTAATAAATACTTATCGTGTTCTAACACGTACGTAATACGTAAAATCCTAACACGTAAACGTAATCGTACTATAAAAGAAAAGTTTTAATCTAGTACGTACGATCTAAAGGGTACTATTCATGATAAAAGCATGCGGGTTTTACAGAACCTCAACCAAATGCTACGACGGGTATGGAATCTTATGCTCAACATGATTTGGTCATGGTTCCTAAACATATTATTGATCAAATGCATATGGCTCTCAGACAATCTGTAGATACGAATTCCACCCTAACTGCTGAGTTTGCGTTGCATAAAGAAAAGGTCAAAACTTTTGAAATGGTCCCTCAAACCGAGAAAATAACATGTTCTGAATTTGACCAATTTCGTTTTGAAAAGATTGAACACTTGAAAGAAATAGAATCATTAAAAGCTAATCTTTCCAATGAATTAAAAGCAAAAGAGTCGGTTGTCAATGATTTTCAGAAACTTAAAATGGATTTCGAAGCTCTCGAGTCTAAAAAGTTTGGATCGGAAATTAATGCTACCAAACTTCTTAAATTCAAAGAACAACATCTTTTAAAACAATACGCTTCCACAGAAAAGGTTCATCTTTTAACTAAATCGTTTAAAGAACTCGAACTTAAGCGTCTTCAAGATTTACCACCTAATCCAGGTTATGCAAAACAACCTCAGGAATATATTCTGTGTCTTTATGATATGACCCTAATTGGCAAATCGAAAGAAGCACCTTTTGTTCGTAGTACTGAGGAGACACAATCACTTGCGGAAGAAACTCATTCTAAAATGCTTTCAAAATTCCATAAGCTTGATTATGATACAAATAATAAAAATCAATTTTATAAAAAGACCCGCATTCGCTTACAAAAGGAATTAGCTGAATTGACAGTTCTTGTGCCCCAAAGTTTATCAAATGAAAACCCTCCTAGTATGTCTCCTACACTTGTCAAAACGGATTTAACTAAGTTAATTCCACCGGTAAGTAAGGCGTCCGTTAACTTAAATGTGGTACACCAACACTTAGCCAATTTTGACACGTTCATTTTGGAACGTACAACGGCTTCGGCCATAACGGAAGGTGAATGGAATTTTGAGCACACTAGAGTTGCGTTTCGAGACGAAATTGTTTCGTTTGTAAAGAATGTTAAAGCTTGTCTTAGTAATCTTGATCAAGATTTGCTTTTGGAAATAGAAGAAGTTAGACGTGTTTTCAATGAAATGGATGATGCTTATGAAAATAGTTTATTTGAAATAGAACGTGTTTCACGCCAAAATGATCAGCTTCTGAAGCAAGTGATGTCTCATGATATAGTTTTCGTCTGTGTGATTAAAAGTGTTGATAATGATTCTATTGTGCATAATGCTGAATCTGTGGATAATGTGGTAGATAGTACTTGTCACGAATCTGACGCTGAATTTTTAAAGCTTCAAGATTCATATTCTTCGCTTTCAAAACGTTTTGATGAGATTCAAACACATTGTATTTCGCTTGAATGCAAGCAACAATTTATTCAAGAAATCTTTGAAACGTCATTCGAAGGTGTTAATATCGATGATGCAAACTTTGAAAAGAATTTTCGATTGAATTTACAATCAAAACAGCGTCAGCCAAGTGACAAAGTTGCTAAATCTTTGCCGATAGACATAGAGAAATCTAAGGAGCTTAACTCTGTGAACGTACTTGAGGCCGCTGAGAATTTAAAACTTGATCTAGATAATCGAGTTTCTAAGATTTTGTCCAAAGTTGATAACTTAAAACAGAAAAATACGCGACTCTTCGATTCAGTAAAGCCCGCATGTGCTAATACCACTGCACAAAATCAATATTTGATTGAACAATTGAATCGAAAGTCTGTGGAAATATCTGATTTGAGGGAACAAATTTGTGATAAAAATCTGGCCTTGGCTGAGTTAAAGGAAACACTTCGTACTCTAAAAGGTAAGAATATTGTGGATAACACAGCCACTGTCTCAGCATCGTCCTCTAGTGAAATCAAAAGAAACCTTATAACCGTCACACCACTTAACAAGGGCCCTAGGACTAAACCATCTCAAACTTTGGTCACTAAAGATAAGGCGGAATCAAAACCAGCTTCTAATATTCCCGTGTTGCCTTCTACAGGAGTAATCACCACTACTAAGGCTCAAAGATCTAATCTTAAAAGAAACAAGAAGAATGATAGGATCTTGCCCCCATCTAGTAGTCAAGAGAAGAAGAAAGTAGAAGCCCATCCTAGGAATGTTATTTCTGTTTTGAAAAAAAAGAATCATGTAGCTAAACCTAAAGGCTCTGCGGTTGTGCAGCGTTCTAAGCCTACTGGTGAATTCTAATTTGAAATGTTGGAATTGCAATGAATGTATGTTTTCTAGTCATCATGATTCTTGCCTTATTTACCATGTGAATGAGATGAATGCCCGGAAAAATGGATTAGAATGGAAACCGACTAGGAAAGTGTTAACCCAAGTTGGTTGGTTGTGGCGCCCCACTGGTAGAACTTTCACTATAGTAGGAAATACGTGCCCTTTGACTAGGATCACTCCCACTAAAGCGAAGAAAGCATACCCTTTAATTAGGAGTACCAAGGCTACCAAAACACAAGCGTGTCCTTTAACTAGGAACACCGACGCTACTGTAGGAACAAAGTGCCCTTTAAATAGGTCTACTCCCACTGTAGTGCCTGCTAATAATCCAAAACCTTAGAAAGTTGGAACAATAAAACCTGTTAGTGCTAAAACTCACATTAGAAAACGCAGGAAATCTAGGGGTCACACAAATGTTAGTAATTCTGATAATATTATATCTGTATCTACTAACACTCCGGAACCAATAGTTTCCAATGCATTGCCTACTGTTGTTGTTGAAAACAGGTGGTCCAAATTGTTCTCTGGTATTTGGACTCTGGTTGCTCTAAACATATGACCGAAGATCGCTCTCAGCTCAGAAATTTCCTCAACAAGTTTCTTGGTACGGTTCAATTTGGAAATGATCATATTGCAAAGATAATGGGTTACGGTGAATATCATATTGGGAATGTTATAATTTCAAGAGTGTATTATGTGGAAGGTCTCGGCCAAAACTTATTTTCTATAGGACAATTTTGTGATGCAAACCTAGAAGTTGCTTTTCGAGAGCATACCTGCTTTATTCGTAATTTAGAAGGGGTTTATTTATTAAAAGGTACTCGAGGGAATAATTTGTATACTTTGTCTCTAAAAGACATGATGGCCGCTTCTCCCGTATATCTTCTCTCCAAAGCATCGAAGACTAAGTCATGGTTATGGCATCGGCGGTTATCTCATCTTAACTTTGACGCTATTAATCATTTGGCGAAAAGCGAACTTGTTCGTGGTCTTCCTAAACTTACATTTCACAAGGATCATTTGTGTTCCGCGTGTACAATGGGGAAAAGCACTAAGAAATCATACAAACCCAAGACTAAAGACACCAACCAAGAGAAACTTTATTTATTGCATATGGATCTTTGTGGGCCAATGCGTGTTGAAAGTCTTATTGGCAAAAAGTACATCCTCGTAATTGTCGATGATTACTCTCGGTTTACATGGGTGAAATTTCTTACAACAAAAAATGAGGCACCTAAATTCATCATCGGATTTCTTAAGATGATTCAAGTGCGTCTCAACACTACTGTCCGACGCATTCGTACAGATAATGGAACCGAATTTGTGAATCAAATTTTGCGTGATTATTATGAAGAAGTTGGCATATCTCATGAAACATCCGTTGCTCGCACTCCACAACAAAACGGTGTCGTTGAAAGGCGGAATCACACACTTATGGAAGCTGCTCGAACGATGTTAATTTACGCTAAGGCTCTATTGTTTTTATGGGCAGAAGCAGTATCTACAGTAGTGTACACCCAAAACCGGTCACTAATTCGTAAACGCCATGGTAAAACACCTTATGAGCTTCTCCATGGAAAAGTACCAGATTTATCATATATTCATGTATTTGGTTCTCTTTGCTATCCAAATATTGATGGTGAAAATTTGGGAAAACTTCAACCAAAGGCTGATATTGGTATTTTCATTGGTTACGCACCCGTAAAGAAGGCATACCGAATCTATAATCGTAACTCTCGCAAGATCCTCGAAACTATGAATGTTGATTATGATGAGCTGACAGCAATGGCTTCTGAGCAAAGCAGCTCTAAACCTGCACTTCATGAAATGGGACCCAGTAACATTAGTTCTGGTCTTGTCCCAAATAACCCTACTTCATCATCATTTACACCAGTTATAAATTATTGGTTTGGGCTTTTTATTAATTTATTTAATTTTATAGCTTTAATTAGCATTTAAAAATTAAATATTAATTAATTTAAAAAGTTTCAACAAGTTTTCTTGATTTGTAAACCCTAGATATGTTTTTAGAAGGTTAATTTAATTTTTTGAGAATTTTTAGATAACTTTTATTTTTCGCCGATTTTTACGATTTTACGTTTTTCGCATCGTAGTGTAATTTTAGCGTAACTCGTCATTTAATTTTCTCTTTTCTTATCCAAAAACGTTACTAATCCAAACTTTGATTTATATTTTTGGCATCAAACTCATACACCTCCTTCGAGAATGAACTCTACTATTTGATTTTGCGTTTTTCCTAAAACGTAGAATTTAATACTTACCGCATTTACTCGTTTTTCCTAAAACGTGTATTTTACGTACAATCAGTGTCACCTACCATGAGCTTGTTTGATGTTGGCTCAAGCAGGATTTCCATCGTCATTGTAATACTTACATATCACTCGGATGTTCTGGCAATATTACAAGAATATTGCGTAAGACTCATAAGAACTTGTTAATGCAATGATGCCTAAAAAATTACTTGCATTTTTTGGTGTCCCTTTATTTTGATTACGACAATGTATAAAAACAAACATTTACGAAAACAACGAAAATCGAACTCTTGAGTTCGAGTATTTTTCATTTCATCCATAATCACTTAAGGTATGAATAAACAAGTTCTTAACCTAACTATCTAATCAAGGATTTATATTATTCTTAAACCTCACTTTTATTTAAAAGTGACAAAATTTTTTAATAAACTTTATTTTTAAGAAAATATTTTATTAAAATAGAAAATATAAATTTGAATTTGGCATATTTCAAATGGTCTAAGAATATCCATTTTCGATAGAAACTTCACCAGATAGTATTTCTCAACTGAAGGACAAAAAAAGAGCGGACTCTAGAGCCTGCGGCTCAATATATGTGTAATACGGCTCAATACTGATAATGATCCGCATGCCTATTTAATGAACCGTTCTCATAAATAGCCATAAGGCCTTTCTCTATAAATAGTGGACCATTTCCAGAATTCCATTTCACCTCTTTGGCTCACAAATTATCAGATTTAATCTACCTTCTTTAATCAAACAAACCCTTGGTTATTTGGTTGATTATACTTGTTTAGAAGTGAGTCTTTCTCCTGCCATCTCATCCTCTCAAGTGCAAAGAGAAGAACACTTTTATCCTTGAAGTGTTGTGTCTAGTTCAAGATCCATTTAAGATCAAAACTTTATTTCATTCTTGTGTCATTGTGAAGATCCAAATAGTTGTGTATATTTGGAAGTTGTGTATGTATTGTGGTTAATAATTAGGCCTAAAAGTATATTGGTGTAGATTGGTCCTAGCTAAGATTAGGTCTTGACTTTTAGCTTAGAGTCAGAAATTGGTTAAGCGACGTGTAAGGTTTCTGCACCTTAAGGAGCTTGTTGATTAGTGGACTCTCGAGTAAGGAGTATTCAAGGACTGGAGTAGGAACGAAGAGTCAGCTTTGTTGTCGAACCACTATAAATCCTTGGTGTTTTGTTTGATCTTTCCTTTCCTTATCTCTTCCATTCATTATTCATTATTGCATATACTTGTGATTATTAGTTTAGATACACTATCACTTGTTCATACTGTGCATAAGAAGATTGATAGAATAACTTAATGATAGAATAGCTTAATTCCCTATGCCTGAATATTATTAATGATTTAATATAAATATATCTTTAATACTTGCATAATAAGATAACTAAGATGAGAAAAGCCTGATAATAATAACAAATGCATGGGCTAAATATAGTTCGGCTAATACTCCCCCATAGTTAGAACGGGAGGTCTTCGGACATTTAAACTGGAACGAAACTCTAGAAATAGAGCACTCGGGAGACCCTTGGTGAAGATATCTGCATATTGAAACCGAGACAGAACATGTAAAACACGCACTTGCCCAAAAGCCACATAATCACGAACAAAATGTATATCTATCTCGATAAGCTTAGTACGCTGATGTTGTACCTGATTAGTAGAAAGGTAAACGGCACTGACATTGTCATAGTAAACAAGTGTAGCAGTATGCAAGGGAGCATGTAATTCCAATAGAAGATTACGAATCCAAGCAGTTTCAGCAACAACATTAGCAACACCCGATATTCAGCCTCTACACTAGATTGAGAAACAATATCCGGACGTTTAGCAGACCATGATAGTAGATTATCCCCAAGAAAAACACAATACCCAGAAGTGGATATGCGGGTGACTAGGCAACCTATCCAATCAGCATCAGTTTATGCAGTGAGCTGAGTGGTAGTAGAAACATGTAGTTGAAGACCATGATTAAGAGTACCACAAACATATTGAAGCATCCTCTTTAAAGCGGAAAGATGAGGCTCACGAGGATCATGCATATAAAGACAAACCTATTGAACATCATAAGAAATATCTGGTCGCGTAAAGTAAGATACTGAAGAGCACCTGTCAAGCTACGGTACATTGTAGAATCAGAAATTGGGTCACCGTTAGGACCTAACTTGGATTCAGTATCAATTGGAGTCCTACAAGGATTGCACAGTTTCCTTTGAGCTTTCTCATGAATCTCTTCAGCAAATTTGTACTGGGATAAAAATAAGCCAGATGCAGTCCGTAAAGTAGAAATACCAAGAAAATAATTAAGAGAGTCAAGATCTGTCATCGCAAACTCACCATGAAGAGAGCCAATAATACGTTGTAGCACCAATGTAGATGACGCAGTAAGTATAATATCATCCACATATAATAACAGATAAGCAATGTCCGATCCAAAATGATAAACAAATAAGGATGCATCTGTTTTACTCTGCTGAAAACCAATCCGTGTAGCAAAGCTAGCAAAATGCTGAAACCAAGCTCGAGGAGCCTGCTTATGGCCATATAATGATTTCCTCAAGTGACATACATAATCAGATCTAGCAGAATCAACAAACCCCGGAGGCTGGTGCATATACACCGTCTTAGATAAATGACCATGAAAGGCATTCTTCACGTCAGGCTGATGAATATGCCACTAACGAAAACTACAAGACTCAAAACTGTAGGAATGGTATCTGGTTTAACCACTGGACTAAATGTCTAATCATAATCAATAGCCTGCTGTTGACTTCGTCCGTTGGCAACAAGACGAGCCTTATACCTGCTTAATGAACCATCTGCATGAAACTTATGTTTGAAAAGCCACATAGAACTAACAATGTTAAAGTTATCTGGTCGGGGCACAAGAACCCACATTTCGTTAGTAACTAAAGCATTATTTTCATCTAACATAGCTTCTGTCCATTTAGGATCCCGAAGAGCATGAACTCGAGAACAAGCAAGCGGTGAATGAGTGGTAACATTAAGACACATTTTTTCAAGAGGTTTTGAAATACCAGACTTTGCACGTGTAACCATGGGATGAACGTTCTGGACAGGTTCAGCTGATTGTTAGTTTGTAGAAGGGACAACAATCGGGTTAGAGGTTGAGGTAGTTTGTTGTTAGGTTGTGGGTGAAACACGTGGTTGCGGGGTAGTTTGGGCTGCAGGGAAACTAGTGGGTGGTAGACTATCATTATTTTGGTGAGTTGGTGGTGTATGAAGGGGTGATGGGGTTGGAGTACTTGGTTGGGTCGGTTGGTTAGCAGTTGTGTGATTGGGCATGATATGTGAAGTTGGAAGTAATGGCAGAAGTAAGAAGTCATGTGAAGGTTTAGTAGAAGACATGACAGTCCCAAATGGGAAAACGTCTTCATCAAACCGTACATGTCTCGAGATAATTATCTTATTGGAGGATAAGTCGAGACATAGATAACCACAGTGATTGGTATGGTAACCTAGAAATATGGATCGGGTAGAACGGGGTTCAAGTTTGTGTGCAACATCAACAAGAGGATAACAAAGGCATCCAAAAACATGCAGATGTTCATATGTGGGTGTTTGGTTGTATAGTTTCATGAATGGTATTTCGTTATCAATGGAAGTAGAATGTAATATGTTTAAAAGATGAGCGGACATATTAAGATCTTCTACCCAATAAGAGGGAGGCATGTGCGCTTGAAATAGCAATGTACGGACTAGATTATTAATGGTGTGAAGCATACGTTCCGATTTTCCAATTTTGCTAGGAAGTACGAGGGCATGAAAAGCAAATTATATGTCGTTTTGGTGAAAAAGGTCATGGAAATGAGTGTTGTCATATTAACCCCCATGGTCACACTACAAAGCCTTAATATCTCCATTAAACTGTTTATTGACATAAGCTCGAAAAGCAACAAAAGTGGCAAACAAATTGGATTTTTTATGCAAAGGGTAGACCCAAACAAAGTGCGAAAAGTGATATAAGAAAATAGCATAGTATTTAATGCCACTTTCACTCGGAACCGGTGATGTCCATATATCTGTGTGAATAATTTCAAAAGCAGACTCGACAGAAGACTCAGAACTATAAAACGGAAGCTTAACATGTTTACCTAATTGACACGCGTAACACATAGTAGAAACCTTTAATTTATTACATGAGATTAAATTACATGGCTCTAAACGACGAAGCACATCGTCCACGGGATGACCTAAGCGTCTGTGCCAAGTAGTGGCACTAAGGAAAGCAAAACAACTAGAGTTTCTAAGGGAGGTTGTTGAGTGACCGGGTAAAGGTTGCCCGTACTATCACATCAGAGAAGGAGCTTTTGGGTATGATAATCCTTTATAGAAAAACCAAAAGCATCAAATTCAATAGAAACATCGTCACGAGTAAATTTACGAACATAAATTAAATTTTTAGTTATGTGAGTTGTGACAAGAATTTGTTCAGATGGAGAGGCTTTTGATATGTACGCAAGAAGCCATGTCTGGTATGAGTGACATGAATAGAGTTACCATTTCCAACAAATACATACGGATAAATGCTTGAATTACTAAAAGAAGTGAGTATACCTATATTGTCTGCCACGTGAGAGGATTCTAGTGTCCATATTCCAAGAAGAATCTGGAGGAGTCATAGTTTGAAATGATTACGGAAACATATTAGCTTGAGAAGTTGGAGGCGGGATTAGACTTGGAATACCAGCTGAAGCATATTGTGCTGGTAAGCATTGGACCTTAACGTAACCGTACTGGGCTAGAAAAGAGCTGGGCTGGGCCATTTGACTTGTAAACTAGGCTTGCATAAACTGGGCTGGAGCATGAAAATAACAAGTTGCCATTGGTTGGGATACTGTTATAATCACGAATATGTTAAGTTGAATAAACAATGCATATACAATCCAATAAGCGGCGAACAAAGAAAAGAGATCGGGTGATTTACAAAAAAAATGAATAATAACTTATGGTTGGCAACAATGAAAGCAATGATAGCTAACATGGCATGATCTAGTAAGTAACCGAGAATTTTCTTTTTCTTTTCTAATTCGGTAGACTTTTTGTTAATATCGGTGGAGGGCTTTTGGTGGTGGGTGTTTAGGCTCTGATACCATGATAGAATATCTTAATTCCCTATGCCTGAATATTATTAATGATTTAATATAAATACATCTTTAAGACTTGCATAATAAGATAACTAACATGGGTTAATCCCGATAATAATAACAAATGCATGGGCTAAATATAATTCGGCTAATAAAGATTTCACATAAATCACTTGAATCTAGTTTTTGAAAAGGATTTTTGAAAACCGATCTTTGGATCTTTTTAACTAGTGAAGCTATTCAACCCCCCTTCTAGTATCTACAACTGGTGTCAGAGCGGGTTGCTCAAGCTTTTGAAATATATTGTATTTTAAAACATGAATCGATCTATAGATTTCAATAAGTACCTAGAAGGGTAATCGATGTAAAGATCACCTCTTTTTGAAACCGATAGTTTTATTTATAGAAAAAATAAATTTGAGACTTATGTAAAATCAAAAGATTTAGATCTTTGGCATGTTGTTACCGTTGGTGACTTTTTGCCTTTACAATGAAGTTTCTAAAAAGAAAGAACTAGTTGCTTTTAAAAATTCAAATGATGACACTAAAAAGAAACTTTCAAAAAATAATGAGGTTAAAATTGTTATTTATGTTGATTTGCCTAAGAAAGAGTATGAAAGAATTTTTATGTGTAAAACTGTCAAAGAAATCAGGGAAACTCTTTTGATAACCCACCAAGGTAATAGTCAAGTCAAAGAAATCAAAACCGATCTTCTTGTTCCACAATATGAACAATTTCTCATCTTATAACATGAAACTACTGATAGTGCATTTGCTAGGTTTAATACTATTATTACTAGTCTAAAAGCACTTGGTGAAGGTTTTTCTAGCAAGAACAATGTTAGGAAGTTTCTTCGGGCGTTGCATCCAAAGTGGAGAGCTAAAGTCATGACGATTAAAGAATCAAAGGATCTCACTACATTGTCACTTCATGAACTAATTGGAAAGTTAAATGTTCATGAGATGATAATCTTGAAGGATTCGTAGATGGCCAAAAGCAAGGGCGAAAGAAAGTCTCTAGCATTGAAGTCTAAGAAAGTGAAAAGTGATCATGAAAGCTCTTCCTCGGATAGTGATGACGAGGAGTATGCTATGGCGGATAGAGACTTCAAGAAGTTCTTCAAGTGATGAGGTCAATACATAAGGTAACCAAGCAACGTCAAGAAAGAATTCTCGAAGAACCAATTTGTCAAGATTAACAAAGGTGATAGGAAATGCTTTAGATGCGATGATCTAAGTCATCTAATTAGTGAATGTTCCAAGCCACCTCGCAACAAGAATCACACGACGTTTATTAGAGGGTCATGGAGCGATATTGGTGAAGAATGCGACGATAGTACTAAAGACGAGAAGGGTCTAATGGCTCATTCTTCAAAAGAGGTACATTCTGAAATCGAATTTTATAGCAATGATAGTTCTTATCTAGATAATTTAAAAAGAGTCAATATTATAATCTATGCAGACTAATTCTAAAGTTCATAGAAAAGAATAAATTGCTAAAATCAACTAAGACTAAACTTGAAAATTAGATTAGTGAGCTAAAAGCAAAATTAGCTAAGTTGGAGAAAAGTAAAGTAGTTGATTTAGGTTGTATAAGTTGTGAAAATCTTAGAAAAGAGAATGAAGATCTCAAGAGCACATCCATTATGTTTGTTGATCCCTTTGAATAGATAGAGATCCTGTTAAGGATTGCACAATAGTTTGCAAACAAACTAGAGCACTTGAGAGACTCTTACTAAACTCTCATAAATTATGCGGAATCTAACTTATGAAAGCAAAGAAGAACAACAGTATACTCTAACTATTCAATTTTCTATTATCGATTGTGGAAAAGGTACAATAAACTCAGTGCACCTAATGTTCCTTTTATAATGCAAGGAACCCTAGTATATTTTGTTTAGATAAATATATCACAGACGATATACTCTCAATATACTTAGAACATATATTTACTAAAGATATTTCAGTCCTTATCTATACTAGTATTACTTACATTTAGCTTAACAGTACTTAGCATGTACAGCGCTAACACTAACAGTACTTACTATAACTAACGGTACTTAGTACAATAACTAACTGTACTTGGAACTTTTACAAATAATTCCCAACAATCCTCCCCTAAAAAAGAATGATAACTTGTTGTCTTCTTGTTTTTCTGTGTGTTGAATGTATAAGAATACATGTCTTCAAACTTCACTTCAAACTTGGATTGAACTTGGTAATCTTGATCTTTGTACCAACTAAATGTATCCAAACACTTCTGTAGATCTTCTTCTGATATAATGAACTCCAAAGCTTTATGAACTTCATCTTTGTCTTCAAGTGTGATCTTCTATGTTTTGAACATACTTTACAGCAACTATGTTGTCTTCATGTGTTAAACTCTGTCATCTTTAAGCCTTTAGCCCAATAATTTTCCCCTATTTGATAATGACAAAACTTCATGTATAAAACTCCTTGATAAGCAGAAATATCCTTGAACATGTCACCAATTTTTACTTATGAATCAACATTCTTGCTTGTGTCTTCTCACCAGAAAGAAAACAGTTAACAACAAACCAATCTGTATTGGCATCATGATTGTTAGAAAATCATCAGCTATCAACGGATTTGATTTATTCTTTACTAGTTAGCCATACACTTTGGAATAGCCAATACTTTATTCATCAAAAATAAGGTGTACTTATAACCTTACAATTTTTGGTAAATTGTCAACCATGTAACGGATTTGATAGAGTCTTTACCTAGAACCGTTTGCCCTAGGACTAGCTAACTCTTGCAATTAAGCATGGTGAGTTAATGACCATGTAGTTTTTACCAAACTACCAGCCATCAACGGATTTGAGAAGTCTTTACCATAAACTGTTTGCTTATGGACTTGCCAGTTCTTATGTTGGTTAGACATGATGAACTGATTACCATTTGTGAAGTGTGACTGAAATTCAAACACTTAAGGTTCTTTATTAGCTTCCTCCTCTATCTACTGTTTGGTCATTCTGATCAACTCCAAAGCACCATTGGATTGTTCTGAAACTTCTAGTTGCAAATCCAACATTCTATCTAGCAGTCTTCTTCCAAAAGGATACCTCTTCTCTTGAAGCCTATAATAGGTAAGATCATCTATATCAAATGTATGTATTCCACAAGATCTAAAATATCTCCAGTAAGTAGGAACCTTGTCATCCAATTCTTTCAACAAATCTTGATCAGTAGTATGTGGCTCATTCATAAATTTCAACTCATGAAGCAGTAGTAAGACTTCTTCTCTTTCTTCACTTCCTCCTTGGACATACCTATGCGGGTCTTGAATATCCTGTCTGTCAAGTATATGAAGGTTTTTTTAATAACCTAAACATCCTAAATGTTCCATCTGTTCTGGTTATTCCATGAGCTTCAAGTCCTTGATTTGTAGCACATGTCCATCTTGCAATGGAAGATTTCTTTCCTAAAATCTCTGTATCAATGCATTCATCTACAAATCCAACTACCTTCAAGTACTTCCTGCAGCTTTCATCACTATCACTATCATCATCAGTTGTAGATTTTACCTTTATCTTTGTTAGGTGCTTCCTCTTAGTTGATCTTTTTCTCTTAGTACCTCTGGAGGTTCCCTCTTCTTGATCTGTTTCAACAGTATCTACCTCCAAATCTGTATGTACCGTTTCTCCATGTACCGTTGACTGTGTATGTACCACCTATACATTTTGTAAAACCCGTATTTTAAATCAGAAGATTAAATACACAATTTTGTTTATAAACTATATAAGTATTAATTATCAGACAGAAATAAAGCGCAAAAATTAACGAGAGCGTTCGAATAAGATTTAAAAAAATAAAAATGAAAAGTTATACTAAACTTAAATGGGCCGGTTATATTTGTTTAAAAAAAAAGAAAAGTAAAAAGGCTTGATGGTCGGTTGTTTTAGAAAAAAAAAGGAAAAGAAAAGTTGGGCATAAGCCCATAATGCAAAAATATATATATATATATACGAGAGTCCTCCCTTATTGTGTCAAAACAAAACGTAGAGAAAAGAAAAAAGTTATATATGGTTCGTTGGTGGAGGGTAAAAAAACGGCGACAGAAAAGAAAAACAAGCCAAGGGGGTTTCGATATTTTTAACAATCGATGTGTGTGTCTCCTTCATTCATCATAACATCACGACTAGGTAATCTTTTCTTTTCTTTTCGTGATTCTGATCTTGAATACGTAATTAGGCAAGAACAAATGATTAGTAATATTATAAACATGTTATAATCATCAAAAGTAAGCCGCGTTTTGGGTTAATGACGAAAACCAAGAGCATGGAAGCTCTCGGTGGGGCTTTTTGTGTACAACCGAGACCACTAAGGGTCTCGGTGGTGTATTATTGTGACCATCCGCAAATCAGAAACCAAAAAGGGGGCGTTTGTCTGACGAAAACCGAGACCTAAAAGGTCTCGGTGTGTTTGCTGGTTGGACCAACCGTGACCCACAGGGCGGTTTGGTTTAATGTGGTGTCGACGATAGTTTATAACCACCAGGGGTCTACTAAATAAAAATAGGGTGTGTTTGGGATTCTCAGGCAGTAAGGGGGTGTTTGGTTCTAGCAGTGGGAACCTTAACACTAACAGTGGGAACGGGTAACAAAGGCAGTGGTAACCTGGCTTGAGTCAGGGTCACTGTTGGCCTAGCAGTGGCTAGCCGTCAGTGGCAGCCGGCTAACCTATTTAGCCACTGACGGGCTGTTTGGTTTTGGCTTTATGTTTCGGCTTATATGTAAATTACGGGCTCGGGATTCGGGGTCACGGAAAATAATAAATTCGAGTTTCATTTTAATATCTTATTTAAATCATCTTATAAACTTGGCTTATAAATAAATAAAGTATGTAGTTTTGTTTTATTAATTTAATTAATAAAATTTAATTGATATTAGTTAAATCATTTTAATTACTTATAAACATGTCATTTATTTTATGATTTAAATTTCAAGAAAACTAATTTGGAAATCTTTCTATATTTAGAAACTTTCTATTTAAAGCAGGTTACTATTTATAGTAATATTATTTTATTGGAATCGATATTACACAGTAATCAGGAACACAATATATACATATATATATATATATATATATATATATATATATATATATATATATATATATATATATATATATATATATATATATATATATATATATATATATATATATATATATATATATATATATATATATATATATATATATATATATATATATATATATATATATATATATATATATATATATATATATATATATATATATATTAATCTGCAATGTTTTCAAACAGTCAGAACTTATCAGATTATATACAAACAGTAATACAAGAATAAAATAAATTAAACTAAGAGCAGATCAGAATCAGTAACCATAAGCAGTAATCAGACAACTCATTTCACGTTCCTTATTTATGTAGTATCCGTGAAGTCGGAGTAGATCCTTCAGCTTTCATTTGTGTTTCATTACTCGTCACGAGGTACGGATTTTACGTCCTTTCAGTAAGGACTTCTCTTATATGCATGATTAGGATTTCCCGTCTGCAGCCAAATGTTTTCCCCAGTACATGTTATAAATTATCTGAAATTATTTTAATAACTAATATATTGCCTGAGCCTTATATACAAGCATGACCAGTTAGTAGTACTAGTTACGGAGGTACCGTAACCATGACACTTGAGGCACCATAGTCATGACTCACCTGCGGGAGAGTGATATCTCGCAACGCTCCACTCAGCTCAGCTTCGCCATTTTATCAGTATTACTAGTGGGGCGTATGGATGCATCCTATGCTTATCAGTTTATAGTTATCAGGTGAATGTGATGTGTGCTCTACATCCTTCACATTGGAGCTGATCTGTTGTCCCATATATTATAATGATTCTACATGAATAAAGAAGAAAGAAAGATAGAAAATAGATGGAAGGTTTCTAGAGAGAGAAAGTAGTGAGAGAAAGTAGAGAGAAAATGGTTGGAGAAACTAGGTGATATTAGATTAGAGAAAATGAACAACCAACACCCTTCCTAACATGCTAGGAAGGGTATTTATAGCGTTTGCCTACATATGACATAATGGGCTATATGATTATGGGCCGGGCTTTCCTTTTGGGCTTTGGTTACTTATGAATGAAGCTTAGCTTAAAGTTAAGCCCGTAATACACGACTAACCTACTACCTATTACAACGTTCTAATATACGATACATAATAAACATATGACCGAGCATTCTTGTTTGACTCAATATTTTGAGGCTAACAATCTCCCCCAATGAGAGGTCATTACCCTTTATGAGAGGTCATTGCCCTTTATCATTTGGATATTTGTAGAGATTACTAATCTCGCCATAAATGAGTCTTGAACGTGTAATGGTAGTCTTTTTCCTTCATGTTGTGATCTTTGAGTCTTTGTCATTGTCTTTCGACTTTGTCTTTTGATCTTGAGATCTTCAAATCATCCTTGACTTGTCTTTTCCATCTTGCAATCTTGTGTCTTCATCCACATGCTCACACTATTAATTGTTGAATATGTCTTTAGGCATGAGTATGTGGTTTTGAATCTTTGACTTTGCTGAGTACACCGTGACGCCACCTTCTCGAGACAAAACATAGACACGGACTGAATAACTTTGACATTCGTCCTAAATCGGTAGCGTTTTACCACCGGTCGGTGAAGACCGTTATACGATATTAAATATCGTACCTGTGATTAGGTAGATTCAATTAAGAATCTCCTTGACAGGGTTTCGCGGCTGTACTAGCCGTTCTCTTTACTCGACCGTCTCAAAGCAAGACTACAAACATAAAGAGTGAATCAATTGGATAGATATCCGCTTGATTAAAGTCGTCAATTCAAATTCCTGGAACAAGTGTGATTCCTAAAGAATCTTACCATTGTTGCTTTCCAGTTGGCACAAGCTTGATTCATAAGAATCTTACAAGTCGCCTACCGTAGCGCTGTTTGATGTTGACGCTAGAAGGATTTCCATTCGTCACTGTGAATATTAATGAATATCACCCTGAATGTTCTGGCAAGACCATAAAGATATTGCGTAGAAACTTGAAACGAGTTTGAATTAATTCATAATCAAACCACTGTTTCTTTTCAGTTTTACACATGTTCAATTCATAAAGAATCTTAAATATGACCTACCACAGGGCTGTTTGATGTTAACACTGGAAGGATTTCCACTCATCATTATGAATACTAAGTAGTATCACTTTGAGTGTTCTATTAATATCACAAGGATATAGCGTAGGACTCTCTTGTTCGTCATCCGTGTGTCCTAACGAGATTTGATTGATCTTTGGGCTCTAGACTCGATTTGTGCACTTTTAGTTGTCGAAGGCTGGAGCAGATGCCACCTAATCAATATCAACTATCTCGGAGTGAGAAAGTCAATAGAAGTCATGTTGATCTACGTGACAATAAAACAAACTTCTTTTGAGAGAAGCCTGGGTAGCTAGGAAAGGGTTGTGCATATATCACTGGGTCCATGATGAGTTTGTCTTCATGATGAGTTCACCCGGTTTCTGCCTAAGTTGTATGGAGGGCTTCTTTCTTTACAACCTTTATCCTTACATTTCTTTTTCATTCTTCAACCCCTTCAATGCTTACCAAGACATCATTACTAGCACCTTGTTGTGATTGTTCTAGTGCTAGCATCAGTACTTAGTCTGCATTCAGCTACGTTCACAATCTACTCCATCTTTCCTAAGGACTTCTAATAATCTATTGGATTGTCCCTGGGAAGATCCCTCCGGTTCTGGTTGGATCATAGGACTTAAACCTAACCACCCTTTTGACACAAATAACGTCGTAAATTAAAGATGTTGTGGGTATTTGATCGTAACCATGAAAACCACTTCAAATGTCTAACAAGGTGTTTAAAAAACATTTAACACCTTGATAGTTTTGTCGTTTCAGAAATGCTCCCCCTTCACATGTGCATCGATAATCGAAAGTGTTTCGCACATGTAGGTAAGAGTTAAAGTGCTTGAGTCTTATATAAGATCACATTTTAATCATATTTTCTCCCCCTATCTCTAATATATAAAATCTTTTGATATTAGAGATAACAAATTTGATTAAAATATATTTTGAAAAATAGTCTTGAATTTCTCCGGGAGAAAGATGTGTCAATCTTTGCATGAAGTTGAAACGCTCCCCCTCAAAAATTGATCCAATTGAATTGACATTGTGAGGATGTGATCCACATTTCGCTTTTTGAGGATGGGAGTTTGTTGAACACACAATTTTTGAAAGATTTTGATTAATCATTGAATAATTCTTGAAAAAATTGTGTTCAACGCTTTTTGAAAATTCCTATTTCTTTTTGGCGAAGAGGTTTTTCTTAAAGCATAAACATGAGTTCATAGACTTTGAATGTCTTGACAAATCCACTCAAGTGTAAGAAGATTTCTCTTATTTTGCGGAGGGTAAGCGCACTAAATCGTACACTCCCCCGTGAATATAGATTCGGGTTGCAATCTGAAAGTGATTACAAGCCATTGCGTTGAGCTCAAAACGTTGAATGTTTTGGGACTAGCTCAACCCGTGATAGATTGCTCTACCCGTTGTTTGGAAATATTGTCCAAAATAGACAATTTCCTTTATTAAAAGAAGAAATGACATGTTTTGAAAAAAATATTTACAACTTTCATTCGAGCTTTATGTACACACCCGTGTCGTTATTGAGCGACATTTCTAGGCACGTCCATATTATCGATACTAAAAGACATGTCGAAAAGAATATTTTTGGATTTTAAAAGATTTTTTATTTTGTGTTTTGTTTTTATATGTTTTATATTTTTGTATTCTACTTTTTCAAAGATATTTACAAGTAGATGTTTGATAGATAAATCAAGCAGGCACCTTTGCCAGAATCTCCAGGTCCGCTGGAGTCAAACATCTCATACCAATTTGCCTAACAAGGTACTCAAACCTATCTTTCAACATAGCTTTCGTAAACAAGTCAGCTAATTGGTAATCCGTTCCAACAAAGTATAGTTCAACGATACCTCTATCAACTTGTTCCTTTATGAAGTTGTATCTGACATCAATGTGCTTCGTGCGGGAATGCTGGACCGGATTGCAGGAGATGGCTATGGCTGACTTTGAGTCACAGTACATAGGTACTTTATCAAAGTGAAAGCCATAATCCGTGAGTTGTGTTCTCATCCATAGAACTTGAGCACAACACGCAGATAGAGACACATACTCCGGTTCGGCTGATGACAGTGACGTGCAATCCTGCTTCTTGGAAGACCATCCCACAAGCTTATCTTGACCTAGAAATTGTGCACCACCAGAAGTACTTTTTCGTGTATCAAGACACCCTGCATGATCAGAATCTGAATAGGCTGTTAGAAAGAAACTGGTTTCCCTCGGATACCAGAGTCCCAAATGAATGGTATTCTTAAGGTACCGAAAGATATGTTTAACCTCCTTGAGTTGCTTTTCAGTGGGTCGTGCTTGATATCGTGCACAATAACACGTAGCATGTGAAATATCAAGTCTGTTTGCTATCAAGTACATGAGGGAACCGATCATGGAACGATATCTCGTTTGATCGATGGCATTTTCCTCCAAGTCAGCATCTAGCGATGTGGTTGATAATGGTGTCCCAACGGGGTCACATGAGGTCATACCATGCTTTTTGATTATCTCTTGACAATATTTAGCTTGGTTTATAAAGATACCACTTGGGGATTGGTGAACTTGAATTCCTTGAAAGAATTTTAGTTCGCCCATCATAGACATTACAAATTTGCTGTGCATGACTTTTTCAAACCATTTTGAAAGTTTTTGGTTTGTAGACCCGAAAATAATGTCATCAACATAAATTTGCACGAGCAAAATGTGATCTACATATTTATAAGTAAACAGAGTTAGATCAATGGAACCTTTTGAGAAACCTTTGGATACCAGAAATTTCGAGAGCTCGTCATACCACGCCCTTGGAGCTTGCTTGAGTCCATATAGTGCCTTGTGGAGACGATACACCTTGTCAGGATAATGAGGATTGACGAATCCTTCCGGCTGTGTGACATAGACTTATTCCTTCAAAGGACCGTTAAGAAATGTCGTCTTTACGTCCATTTGATAAACAGTGAATCCCTTATGTGCAGCATAAGCAAGGAAAATCATGACCGCTTCCATACGAGCAACAGTGAATCCCTTTGTTCTTGATGATCGTGTTTTCTTCATCCATCTTGTTTTTCCAGATCCAACGAAGATTTAATGGAATCACATCGTATGGTCTGTCAACAAGTTCCCAGACATTAAGTCATTCAAATTGTTGAAGTTCATCCGTCATCGATTCAATCCAAGCATGATTAGCCATGGCTTCTTTGATGTTTTTTGGTTCAACTGTACTCACGGCGAGTGCGAACATACAAACATCGCCATCGGTGGCTAGTTGTCGTCTTGTATGAACAGGCTGTGAAGGGTTTCCAATTACTTGAACCAAAGGATGTTCTCTGGTCCAATGATGTGTTGAAGTATGTCGTTGGTAAAACGTATGCATATTTGACGGATCAACATGGCGAGTAGAAGACACTCCAGTTTTGTGTACCGATGTACCGAAAGGGTTATGAAAATCGTCATCGTCAGATAATGCATCGTCTTCTTGATTTTTGTTCTATGGAGCAATGAAAATAGTTGTGGATGATGTAGGATCGATTGTTGAAGTGATATTCTGAGGAGGTAAATCTGCAGCAACCCGTGTTTAAGTAGATGAAGTTGTATCCTTTGGTTGATGATGATCGGTATCATCATTCGTATCATGAGTGACAACGGAAGAATTTGATACAACATGTTTCTCCCCTGTGAAATATTCATCAAACAATGGTTCATATAACATTTCCAACTCTTAAAGTGTCGTGTCCACTGTCATATCTGCTCTAGGAACATGTTCAGGAACCAGCTTTGAACTTGATGGTTCATTGTTGTGGTCTTGAGTTCCGAGTTCCGTGCGGTTGTGCACAGAAGTCTTTTGTCGTTGTGGATCGGGACTTAAACTACTTTGTTCAAGTGCCATTTCTTGTAATTCATCAAATATGATATGAATAGTCTCGACTATCAATTTTGTTCTCTTGTTGTATACTCTATATCCCTTAGACTGAGTTGCATATCCCACTAGGATGCATGCATCACCTTTCTCTTTCATCTTGTCCAGATTTTCACCATCTCGAATAATGTAACACGTACATCCAAAAACATGAAGGTGTTTGAGGGAAGGTTTGTGATAATTGATTATGTGATATGGTGTCTTTTCGTGTCTTGGGATAATTAAGGAACGATTTTGTGTGTAACATGCGGTTGACACAGCTTCGGCCCAAAAGAATAATGGTAGTTTTGAAGCAGATAATAATGTTCGAGAAGCTTCAACTAAAGTACAATTTCATCTTTCAACAACTCCGCTTTGTTCAGGTGTTCGAGGAATAAATGTTTCATGTTCAATTCCTTCGGCTTCAAAATATTTCTTCAGAGTTGAATTTAAGAATTATGTGCCTCTGTCAGTACGTACCACTTTTACTTGAGCTTGAAGACCATGTTGTATCAGCTTAAGGAAGTTAATGAGAACCTCAGGTGTTTCATCCTTGGACCTTAAGAAGAGGGTCCACGTGTACCTTGAGTAGTCATCTACAATGACCACAACATATTTCTTCCCATTGATGGTTTGAACACGGATGGGGCCACACAGATCTATATGAAGAAGATCTAACCGTCCTTTAGAGCTTGGCGTAGTTTTTATCTTGAAACTACTCCGTTTAGCTTTACAAAGCTCACAAGAAGAACAAAGATGATCTTTGATGAATTTCAAGTTTGGAAGGCATCGCACAATATCTTTCTTGGATAGCAAGTTGATGGTATCAAAGTTAAGATGAGATAATCGTTGATGCCATAGCCAAGCTTGAGATGTTGAAGCTGTAGCCATGAAGCAGATTGGATTTGAAGATGTGGAGTCTTGTAGAAAAATAGTGTAGAGATAAGTACCCCGTGAACCGGTAAGTAAGTCAGTCCCATCATAATCACGAACAAAACATGTCTTCTTTCTAAAAGCAACCTCCAAATCCGCATCACAGAATTGACAAACCGAGAAAAGATTGTGATTGAGCCCTTCGACGTAGTAAACCCTTTTGATTGTTATATTCCCCTGAACCAAGTCTCCATATCCTAGGATCGGTGCAAATTGATCATTTTCGAATCGGACCGTACCCAGGAACTTCTCCACAAAGTTAATTAGAAGCTTTAGATTGCCCGTCATGTGCTTCATGCATCTGGAGTCCAGTATGAAGAGAATTATCTCGATCACCTACAGAAGAATTAGAACATGATGGAGCATTTTCTAAATTGGATTCCATGTTAGTTGTGATTTCTGATTCATTAGTTTCCCTATTTTCATCACTTAAAGGCATACTAACACTCGTTGTCACATTTTCTGTCCTAACCTTAGGCATCCATTTATATCCTGGAGGACATTGATTAGCAAACCACCTTTGCCAAGACTTGCTAGCAGACTCATATAATTCCCGAATTTTGCTTCTAGGGTTCTTAGTGGTGGAGTCTGATGCATTACATTTCTTAGGGGGGTAGCACTAGAATGGTTCACTTTGCGTTTGGATGTTCTATCACTAATAGGCATCGCAGTTTGCTTCTTAGTTCAAGTATTTAGCCTTTGACATTATTCGAAACACACATAGCATGATTAGCATTAGCACACTTTCTACATTTCACACAAACAAACTTAACATTCAAAGCATTCAAATTCGAATCATTCAAATCGTCATTACATGCGATTACAGACGTTTTATTCTTAGAAACATTGAAAATCCTAGGGTGGTCTTCTACTTCCATCATCTTCCCTTGACTTTTGTTTTGCCAAACCTTTTCATTCATTCGAGTGCTCTTAAGCTAAGGCCGGCTAACACAACTAGCAGTTGGGACTACTCATGTAGTAAAAGACACACGTCTATTAGTGTTTCTAGAAGTCTGAGGTGATTGACTTTCATTGTTTTGTGTGGGTTTAGTGGCCAATCTATACATCATTGGTTTAATAACATTAGTTTTCTTAGTGCTTTGTGATCGAATATGTGTTTTGGGAGTATTCTGTGGTAACCTATCCTTCCCATCCATCTTGGGGGCAAACCCAGGTTTTGCAAATGCAGAATTAGAGAAAACATATGGTTTTCCCAAGACATAGGGTCTAGTCACTTTTTGCGCATTGGGTTGTCTCACAAAATGTTTCTTAACATTAGGTTCCACAATTTTCCCACCCATCTTAGCAACGAGTTTCTTCAACTCAGCTATCGCTAGTTCCCTGTCTTGTAACTGAGCTTTCAACCCTTTAATTTCCAAACTCTGTTCATTCATTTCTCGAAACATTTTGGAAAGTTTTTCTTGCAAGTTATTATCATGTGGAAAACTACCAACGTCTTTTTGCAAAGCAAGTTCAAGAGAATGACAATGTTTTTGAAGGAAATCAGTTTTGTGTTGAAGTAACTCAAAAGCATTTTTATCAACATTTTCTTTACGTTTCGAAAGCTCAAGTTCAAGAAGCTCACATTCTTTGATTTTATCAAGATATTTGCATGCAACATCAGAATATTCATCGATATCAGCACAAGATTGAAGAGTAACACACAAAATATCTTTGGAGAGACATTCTTCTAAGAGTAGATCAAATTCGTTTGAAAAACCTGATTTGTCATTTTGAAGTTCATCAATTTCTTTTTCAAGAGACTCAAAATATTTCAAATCATCAAACATTTTAGACGGAATCAAATTTTCAAACTCAAGAACATGTTCTTTTATTATCTTCGTATTTGGTATTAAATGTTCTTTCACAAGCACAGTTATATCGTGAGGAATCTCGGTTTTCCACTTATCCTTTTGACGTTTTTCCCAATCGCTTTCAACAATTGATTGAACATTATCAACGTGGTGTTTAAGAAAACCAAGTGTTTTTCTACTTTTGCTTTTAGAAGCATCTAGGGGCAAATAGTTAATATATTTAAAAACATTAGTTTCCTCTTAGCGGCAAAAGGTTTCTTCCATTGAATTCTTCTTTGTTTGCATTCTAAAAACAATTCCTCACGAGACTTCTGTTTTTGTGGAGTGAAAAGACCATAAAGACTATTTAGATAAGCATAGTTATATGGTTTCACAAAATATCTGTTGACTGGTGATCTACTCACCTCATCCCAAAGGGACGTCTCTTCACTATCGAGATTAGCTACAGGGCAATCATGATCGCTCCATTCAGAATCGTCAAGATATAAATGGGGGTTCGCAGCTTGAGCTTGTTCGAGGTACTTTGGACTAGCAAAACTAGGTTGACCCTTGAAAAACGACCGAGGTGCTATCATTCTGACGGTTTGAATAGAGTCATGTGTTTTATAGACAACTTTTTTCAAAAAATCAACTTGTTCTTCGAGATCCTTTACTTTTTCAGTATCTTTGCCTTGTCTATTTTTGAAATCTTGTTTTAAGTTTTCAAACTCTTGTTTCTTTTCGTCAAGAATTTTAGCAGAATCGGTGGTATTCATAGAAAGCCTTTGTTCAAGTTCATTAACTTTTGTTGTGGCAAGGTACGTTTCTGACGTTCATCACTTAATAAGACATTAAATTGACGTTTTTCTTTAGTTAATAAAGCTAGAGATTCGTTGTATTTATTTTCAAAATCGTCCTTTTTAACGTTGATGAACGACTTTTGTACCCCTCAAGCTCTTTGGTCTTTTGAAGAAGCTCAGCCCTATAACTATCAATGGTCTCACTAGATTTTATGAGAGCGGCTTTGATTTCTTCAAAGTTTTGAGTGAGCGCTGTGTTTGCCTTCTTTAATTGCTTTTGACTCTTTCTATTTTCATTGACATCTTTTTGTAAACTAGCAATTAAATTAGCAAGCGCGACACGCTCCTCGTCATCATACTCATTTGCATGTTGATCATCCTCAAACTCATTATTGTACATGTCTGATGAATCGGGTGTGGTATTGCTATCAACCGTTTCCATCATACACGTGTTAGTAATTGTTGTTGGTAGATCACTATGCTCATGTGTATCACCAAACATATTATATTCATCATCATGTTGTACCTTATCAATTGGCTCGGTATCAAAGATAGGACCATTGTCATCTTTAGTGACGTTAAGGACCTCATGAATCTTTGCCATGTATGAATAATGTGCCTCGAGTTCTTGGTCGGAGAGTTCATCATCGGTATCGTCAAGCATTTCTCCTTCCTCAGCTGATAACTTGATCCCAGCTTCCAGTTTCTTGCACAGCAGCATCTTTTCCTTATGATAACCATAATCTTTAACCCTCTTTGGCTCCCTGCATTCTCTAGCCAAATGTCCAAAACCTCTGTAGTTAAAACACTGAATCCCACTTTGTTGCAAAACTTGAGTACCAATAGTTTCCCTTTTTCCAACAACAGTAGCCACCCTTTGATTATCATACTTAGGTTGTTGATCATACTTTTGAGGACTCTCAGCACGCCGTCGTGTGTCATACCTTGGAGGACTCTGTGCATAAGTGTTCCTCGGGTTTGAAGATGTTCGAAGGTTGTT
Source organism: Glebionis coronaria (assembly GCA_025667525.1). Classification (NCBI taxonomy): domain Eukaryota; kingdom Viridiplantae; phylum Streptophyta; class Magnoliopsida; order Asterales; family Asteraceae; genus Glebionis; species Glebionis coronaria. The sequence goes on from CM046875.1 coordinate 170,198,498, forward strand.
ATTGGTGGGTTTGTAGATTTTCCGATATTGCTTCATAATGAAAGCCATTTGTCGCTTGAATTCCCTATCCTTTTGAGCTACTTCTTCATCACTGTCTTCTTCGGATGATTGCTCAGGTGTGGGTGATGGTGCTCTTGCAACTTATTTGCCTCGGGATCGTGTTGGAGCATGTGACTTGGAGACAGTGGATGATCGTGGTAATGATGATTGAGTAGAGTAGGTCTCTGAAGTACGAGAATGATAATCTGGGTAATGTTGAGTGGTAGACACCAACGCAAGTGGATTGGAAACCTTTGCAACTCGTTCAGCTTGAAGTTCATTTGCTTCATTTTGAAATTGTTTCAAAATGTCAAAGAGCTTGTGATATGAAACTTTTCTAACTTTTGTTGTTGTTTCACCAAGGTGACGAACCGTATCCACTCTGGTTGAAGTTGCTGTAGAAATTGGACATTTACTTGCATGGTGGAAACTTGCAAGTTGTTTCGGGTCATATCATTCATCATCTTCTAGAATTGGGAGTAATAAGAATCAATTGATTCCCCATCCTTTGATGTAAACTTGCCAAAGTTCCAAAACATCTTAGTTTTCACATCTTATTTGTTAAGTCATTCACCTTGTTGCAATCTTTCAATAGTCGTCCACATTTCTTAAGCAGTAGGGCATGCATCAACTGTGGAATAAATATCATCTCCAATTCCACTGAGAATTAAGTAGATTGCTTCCTTCTCAGCATCAAACCAAGCACGGTTCTCTGGTGTGAGGTCGTTCCTCTTTTCATCACGTTCATAAGCTGGTTGTTCTTTAGTAGTGTCTGTGGCTGGGACTCTAGGAACTTGAATCCTTAAGAGTTTATAGGGTCCTTCCAAAATACATTGCCTTAAAGCATCACCGTTAGGTTTTGTGCCATGATAACGTAGAAAACGGGATTAACATTGATCATATCGACCCGACACAAGCATTGGTGGTCTCTCTTTGTTACCCGCCACCATTATGTTGTTGTTCGTCACACGATATTCGGCAGTAGAATCCATCTCAATATTCTCTAAAATTGATGAATTGATGAATTGCATGTGGATCTTAAGTAGTTGTGTTGTGATTGTTTTGTTGTGTAAATTCCGAACATTGCGATTTTTTCTCAGTCCGACAATATATTCCTCAGTCTGGCAAAACGGTAGACCTAAAAAATTTGTAATCACCAAATTTTGAAATCGAGCTACAAATAGCCTAAGACTAGTAGGGAAAACTTTTGATTTTACTTGACCTAAAAATTTTTAACTCTTTTTTTTAATCTTCGTGTAAACTACGTTCCGGGACTAGTCTAGATAGTGGTTAAGTCTAAAAAATACTCGAACAAAATTTAGATGTCCATGGCAATGTCACCCATCGCACTCTTAGATCGTAGTCTGGTCGCAGTCTGATCGTACTCTTAGATCGCAGTCTGATCGCAGTCTGATCGTACTCTTAGATCGCAGGCTAATCGCAGTCTGATCGTACTCTTAGATCGCAGTCTGATCGCAGTCTGATTGTACTCTCAGATCGTAGTCTGGTCGCACTCGTGATCATTGTGGTGATCGAAGTTAATGATCGTAACCTTGATCGTACTCCCTTGATCGTACTCACTTGATCGTACTCACTTGATCGTAACCGTGATCGCACTTGGGATCGCAGTCACTGGTGATCGCAAGTAGATCGTAAGATGTGATCGTGACTTTGGATCACAAGTAGAAACCCCCAGGGTTTATGCAATCGCAACAATCAGATCGTAACAACAAAGTAGTCCGAGACTTGTAAGCAACAAGAAAAAAGATATTTTTACCTTGGAACTCGTGTTTCTAGCCAAACCAACGTAACCAAAATCTTACCACACGTATGAAAGATGTAGAGAGGAAGATTTAGAGCACGAAAAACACAAGAAAAAACTTGATATCGGAATGATGTTAGGTATAAATCACACGAACCCAATATAATAGCAACAACGAATCAAAAAAACTACCCCATGGCGATTGATACCAATTGTTGTCCCATATATTATGATGATTCTACACGAATAAAGAAGAAAGAAAGATGAAAATAGATGGAAGGTCTCTAGAGAGAGAAAGTAGTGAGAGAAAGTAGTGAGAGAAAGTAGAGAGAAAATGGTTGGAGAAACTAGGTGATATTAGATTAGAGAAAATGAACAACCATCACCCTTCCTAACATGCTAGGAAGGGTATTTATAACCTTTGCCTACATGTGGCATAATAGGCTATATGATTATGGGCCGGGTTTTCCTTTTGGGCTTTGGTTATTTATGAATGAACCTTAGCTTAAAGTTAAGCACGTAATACACGACTAACCTAGTACCTATTACAACGTTCTAATATACGATACATAATAAACATATGATCGAGTATTCTTGTTTGACTCAATATTTTGAGGCTAACATGATCCCTCCACCCAACACAGTTATTTAGAGGTCACCCCTCTACAGCATGACGAGGTCACCCCTCCATTTATTCATGCAACATTTGTTACAGGACATGACCTATATAAGCTCTTGGTAATTAAAATACAGTAAATAAATGTTTTCAGATTTAACAGATAACAATTTAGTTTTATTATTTATAATCGGACTTATCAGATTTTCTACAGTTTTCATCACACTCCACATATCAGTCTTTCAGCTTCAGTAATTATTAATTATTTGAAGTTCAATATATTCTTATCATGCAATATATCCGTTCACTGAGCGTTATGCTCAGTCGTAGTTCTTTCATGTTCTAACGGCAGGTACACCAGGACACTCTTAAGATTCTGAGAGCATGTGCATTGGATGGAAGTAATCCAGACATCTTTACTTCATGCACTTCATTTTTATATTACCTGTTGGACATTGTTCGGTTCTTTCTTTCAGTATTTTTCTTTTCATGTTTTGAGCTTATGTTGGATTACCGATGTTTGATTCTGATATTTCCGTTATGGTCAGTTAATGTTTTAGGACATTTACCTTATGCTTTGATGACACGCCTTAAATACACGTAACGATCCACTTATCCAAGTGGCGTACTATAGTTATGGAATCAGAGCCTGATTCGACCTGTAGGCTCTAAAACTTGACTTGTGACTAGTGGGTAGTCACCAGGAAATTCCCAGATTTTGGCGTTGTTATCATTCATGTTCTCATGCATTTATCAGTCACATTTCTTCAGTTATCAGTCGGTTTTCTTAAAGTTTTTGACTATGTAAAAGGTTGGTACATGACTGGCCATATTAAGTCGCATGCCCTTCTTAGCGAATTTTCGTTTTTGTGAACTTACAATAGGCGTTCACCCTTGCCGTTCAGATTTTTATATAGATGAACTGACCATAGGCGTTCATCCTTACTCATGTCATATTCATGTTTTTAGTGGAGTATTACTTGGTGAACCAGCCCATATACGTTCATCAATGTTCATATCAAATTTCATGCTTTTTAGTCGAATGTTGTTTTGTAAACTGATCCATAGTTGTTCACCTTTGTCATATCATGACGTTTCATAAAATCTTGACAAATATGAATTGGACTACAACCAACCACATTTAGTCCCAAATTGTAAATTCTATACATGACAGTTCTCATGAAATTTTGACAAGTATGGATTGAACCAGAATCGCCCATACTTAGTCACATGTTTTCTTCTTTGAATTCTGTGGATTGAACCATAGCCATCCACATCAGTTGATGTTAAACTTCAGTTGATTATACTTCTATGTTCTTTGTAACAATCAAGTTTCATACCTTAAGTGGATGTCGTTTCATGCTGAATAACTTCATATCTCCTTATGAGGATTATGTTTTTCAGCAAGGGATAATGTTTTCATGCTAAGACACAAAAAGGATTTTAGTAAAATCCCGTTTCATGATAAATCATGTTTGGTCTTCATCAGTCATGTCTCTATGTTGACCATTGTTGAAATTCCGTTTAATCATATCCTTGAACCCTTATAAACCGACAATAAGTCTACGCAGGAATTGCCAGGCTAACATGTTGTTTCAGTTCAGTTTGCTAACAAGTTAAATCAAATTATTTCCTTTGACCATGTCAGACGGTTGACACCAGTATCGATCATATCTAGAAATTCCCACCAGTGTCATGTACAGTATTCCATATGTACTCCATGTACAATGTCTCAGTTATATTCCATGTACAATATTTCATGTATACTCCACGTACAGTGTCTCAGATATGCTCCATGTATAGTATTCATTTTGTACATCATGTATAGTAGTCCCGGTGTACTCTATGTACCCTACCCTATGGATATTGCTAATAGAACCTAAATCATCTCAAGTAATAAGTGTGTAAACACTTATCCAATTACCACTTAAAACAATGAAAAAATGGGACCAAAACGTGTAATTAATATCATATATGTCAGAATTATGCGTGGTTTGTGTTTTTGTTGTGAAATAGGTACAAAATATCAAAAGGAAAGAAAACACGGGATTTCATGGTCATTTATCGAAGAAAAAGCCAAAGATAAAGTCAAAGGACCAAAAAATGCCAAAAGAATAAAGTTTGGAGGGCTAAAGATGAAGATTTGATGAAAATTTTACAACAAGGACCATTTTTTCCAACCTCCAAAGTCATCCACTAATAAACCACATTGAAGAGCACAAAATTACGAAGCCAACGGCCCCGACCTCGCGTCGTAACTCCTCACAGTTTATTTTTTATGAGTTTTTAAAGATTATTAAGTTTTAAAATTAAATAAATAGTTTTTAATAATTAAATAATATAAAAATAAATATTTCCGAAAATTAATAAATATTAACAAAATAAAGTTTTTTCTTAAAAAATTAAATAAAACTTTTGTATTATTATTATTATATATTACATTATTATTATTATTATTATTATTATTATTTAAAATAAACTAGTCCAAGCAAAAAGTATGGTCTCCAAACAAAAAGTGTGGCCTCCAAGCAAAAGGTGTAGTCTCCAAGCAAAATATGTAGCCTCCAAACAAAAATATGAAGGAAAAGACTAAAATACCCCCACTTGTAGCTACTTATATAAAGCTCCCATCTCATTGTATTTGGCTAGTTTTTTCATATAGTGTAGTTTTTCTCTAAAAATAGATGTAATTTCCTTTCAAGTTTTGTAATCTTCCAATTTTAATTAAATTCAAGTTTTTTAGTTTATTGATTGTGTCTTTACTTTAATTCTCATTCTACCTTTCTTTTAGTTTTCTTTATAATCTAGCTTATTATTTGGGATAAGTTTTTATAACTTTTTCCTAATAAGTTAGATTTTTATACAAGTTTGAAGCAATTTGTTTTATTTCAAGCTTATTGTTGCCTTGTATTCCTAGATCTAGCTTATTGTTGGAGGAATTATTTAATTAGCTTTTTAGCTTTTTAAATCTCATAAGTTCTAAGCTTATGCTTACAACTTATTTATAAGCTAGCTTTTTATTTAAGTACCTTTAGTTTTTATCTATTAGTTTTTTTAACTCTATTAGTTTTAAGTTTTAAAAATTAAAAATACTTTTATAAAACATAAAAAATATTTTAGATTTATTAGTTTTATTTAAATCTCTTTAAAAATATCAATTGTTGCTTATTATTGTTCTAACCTCTTGTGTTTTTGTGATATTATCAAATCGATTGATCAAGTTTTGTAGAGAGCTTATGGTTGATTGATTTGGTTCAAGTTTAATATGATTGATTAATTTGGTTAGAGATTGATTTGGTTGGCCGTGTACTTTACGGGCCGGGATACGCTTAGTTTTAATATTGATTTGGGAGGTCGTGTACTTTACGGGCCATATTTTGTTGATGTTGTTGATGATTATTTGTTTAGAGCGTTATCTACGGACCACGGGTACCAAAGTTCTCTCCTTTTTATTTTTCTAGCTTAATAGCTTTAATTTTATTAATTAGATCGTTATAGTTTAAATTGTTTTTAAAAAAAGTTATATTTTTTTATAAAAATCGTTTTAATTACTTTTAGTTATTATTACTTGTGTTAAAAAATAATTTAAACGTTTTTAAAGTTAGATTTCATTTAGATAAGCTCATTATTAGTAAAAAGTTTATACCTTTTTGTGATTATTAAGCTTATTAGTATATAAAGCTTGTAGCTTTATCATCTAAAAAGATTAATAAGCTTAAAAGATTGAGGCTTTATGCTTAATTTTTAAGTTTATCTTTGTGATTTTATTTTTCGTCACTTTTATTTGCTATTACGTGCTTGCATTTAGATTAATTTCGCATTTAGATTTATTTGTAATTATAGTTTATTTTTGTTGCATCTAGATCAATATTTGTAGTTTAATTTTACATTGCATTTTAGAGTAATTTTATTTGAATTAATTGCGCTTTTATTTTTATATAGTTCTTAGCCTACATATTTTCCCCATTTTTAGCTTAAATAGACATAGAATTCCAATCAAGTATTACTAACCAAAAACAATTAATCTCTTGTGATAAGTTGTGAATCAATTCGAGTCGAGTCGAGTCGAGGAGAAAACGATGATACACTAAAAAATCCTATGTTAAATTGGCGCCGCTGCCGCTTCACTCATACGATTGATTATTTTTCGTGAGAAGATTTGGATTTTGGGATCCGTTCACTTTTGAACGTTATTTTTCTTGTTAAAAAATCAAAAACATAAAAAATATCAAAAACTTAAAAATACAAAAAAAATCACAAAAGCAAATTCTTTCCTAAGATTTGCACCAAAGAAATTTAAAAAATCTAAAAGTAATACTTTTCCTAAAGTATTACACCAAAAATATTAAGTACTATTGTTATTTTTCTTATTTCGATTTCTTTCGTTTTTTATTGTGAATATATATTTTTCTTAAGAAAATACAAAATGATTTTTCTTTTACTATAGATATTACGTATAAGAACCCCAATATATAATATTTCCATAAGTATTGCTTGCAATACCCCGTATTTGGAGGAGTTCCGGCTCCTTATACGTGTATCGATCAAACAAATATAAAGGCAAAACTACATAAATACTTTCGTTAAGCAATCATTCGAAAAATACAAACTTTAAGGTGAATAGAAAGGCGACGTGCTATAAAAGGTCGTCTAAGGGAAGCTAGGTACTTAAGTGCTTCGCGCCACCTCATTCCCCCCGTTCACTTGAGAGTATTTTGAGAAAGAAGGCTAATCGAGGGTTTTGCCGCCCAAGTAGTATTACATATATATTTTTTGTAGCTTTTTAATATTGATCCTCGAGAGGGATAATCCCTTTCCTCTCAAAGTCAACCGAGGTCTGATGAGACTGCTTTTATACATAGTCTCATCTTCCAAATAGGGCTTAAAATGCATTAAATGTCATCAAAATACCCATATATATGCTTGTGTTTGTTGCTTGTGTATTTTAGGTACGGATATTGAGAAAATGACAAAAGATCACAAGAATCATGCAAAAACGAACACGGGAAACGAAGCCGCACAATGAACCAAGCCCTAATGAAGACTTTCCCAAGATCAACCCTTGAAGATTTGAAGAATTATGAAGAAGGGTCCTCCAATATTGAATAATTGACACTTTATACCCTTGTATCCTCATAATTACAAGTTTGGACCCTAAAGTTTGTCAAAATTACAAAAAGGGCCCTCCACTTTGAAGATTTGGCAAGTTTAGCCACTCAACAAAGCTAAATTGTCAACCAATATCCTCCACAAAGTCAAATATATCATGAAGTCCTTCAAAGTACAAGAAAATACAAGTTTGGTCCTTTGAAAATCCCAAAATTACAAAAAGGACCCTTGACTTTCAACATTTGGCAAGAATGGTCCCTCATAATTGAAGACTTGGCAATTTCAGTCCTCCAAAATGCTTAACATACAAGTCAAGACCATTATCCATCAAGAAATTGCCAAAACAGTCCCTCAAGTATCACAATATGGCAAGAATTACCCCTGAAAATACTTTGGAAATGTATTTGGGGCAAAAGTGTGAAAAGTGAAAGTTTAATAACAAAGGAAATCCGGATTTGGTTGTTTTAATTGCAAGTGAAAAGAGAAAAGAAGGTGAGGGACTTAACATGGCCAGATATGAAACTTACCTTAACCTACCAAATGGTGACATGTGTCCCACTTACTCCATCCCACCAATCAGCTCTCTTAATTTTGCCACATCACTTCCCACCCATAACAGATTTAAACTAATCTTTGTTAGTTTAATAAACTGGCGCTAAACATCTTTTTAAACCCAAACTCAGATTAAACGCTCAACTATTCACCAAGAACACAAATTGGGTTTTCTTAATTTACTTATAATTAGACCGCATAAACCTCCAGATTAATGATTAAGCATGCCTTAATCATATCCCAACCTTAAAAACACATGCCACTTTACCCCACATGCCACATGGGACATGCCCTGCTATACGTTTGAGGAAGAAGACAAGATTGAGCCAGCCATCCAACGCCTCCCAATCTTGCTTACATCCTAAGCTCATTATGAGCCTTTGATGCTATTCCAACAGCTCACACCTCAACTACATGACAAATTCAGTCACATGATCCTTAAAATGTTCAAATTTCTCAAGGGCATTTTGGGGACTTCATCAAGCTAGGGTTTACGTTTTTATGCACTTAGTAGATTCATTGTAAGCCTATATAAAGGCCTTAGCTCTTTATATTTCAGTTGCTTTTGATTTTTCCTTGTTCAAGTTTCTGTAAATCCCATTTCAGTTTAATGAAATTGTGTTTGAAGCACTGAAGAAAAGTCATTGGCCAATCTTTGTTACTGCTTATTATTGTTATATGATTGTTAGTTTAGAAGTTAAAAACCTGTTTTCAATTGGAGGTTGCAAAAGTTTGCAATTTTCCTCATTCTTGATATTTTGCTAAGTACTTGTTCCAACCTTGGAATTTTTGGGTTACAGGGCTGATCATAGCATCCTAATTGTGTTAATTAAGGTGTTGTGAGGCTTATAACTTAGGGATAATCAAGTTTGGGGTAACAAGGTTACATCAATCAAGATTTTTAAAGTTTCTGTTTTTATACTCTTGTGCTTTAACCTTGTTCAATCTTAGAAGGCTTTGTTGTGGAAGCTTGTGCTTGTTCTTGCTAGCACATAAGCTCAAAATTCGTGGGTGTGGATGTACATCCATGAGGTACACACCCTTAATCCCAAAATCTGATATAATTTTGGATATTTGTGATATTTGAGTGTTACCTTTGTTCTTGTGTGTTTTGTGGCTTGATCTTGCTTGAATCTGTTTATCTTACTTGTTTTTGTGTTAATTGATGCTTGGGTGGTCTTGAATCTTTCTTTTTCTTTGAAAAATTTGATTTTGAAAAGCTAAAGGGGTGTTTGGGTCTACCTGTTTGTGTTGATTTTGTGTTATTGTGTTAAGGGAAGTTGGTATTTGTGCTTGTTATCTGTTGTATGATCATAATAGACCACAAACCTGCAAATATTTGGACTTGAAACCTTGAATTGTTCAATCTGCTATATCTTGTTGTGTTTTACTGATTTTTGCCTAAGATTTTGGGAAAACCTAGAGTTTATGCATGCTTAGGTATAAAAGTTGTTTAAACCTCATTAATATAACATACTTGAAAGATTTGAGTGTTTGAATCTGAGCTTTGGGTCAAGTATATCAGCAAGAACATCATTTAGTCAAAACTTGTTCATCAGTAACTTTAAGCTGTTTAGATCTTGTTCAAATCTTGTAAGTTTTGCATGAAACTTGTTTAGACTTGCTCATTTAAGTTTCTTTTAGCCTGTGTATGCTTTTGGTGCAAATTGGTTAGCTTATTCTTGCTAAAACAGCTTATTGGTTCAACCTGCTGTACTTGTTCTTATTTTGCCCAGATCTGGTACTTGTTTGAATTAACTGTATCATTTGGCTATTTCTTGTTGTGATTTGTTGATTGTTCTTGACTCCTTATGATCCAAAGATCATTTGGGTGCCTTTGTGTAATCTGAATCTCCAAAACAACCACTAAAGACAAAAAGTCAAACAAGTCAAGCAGTGGGAAAAGTTCCCACTGCTCAACACCCAAAACTAGCCCCTGCTAGTGTAATTTTGAATTCAACTTATCAATAAGCTATTCTAGCTTATCCAGACTTGCAACAACTTATTTTTTGTGATAGGTCTTCATTATTTGACCCATTTAAGTAGACTAGAGCTTATTGGACTTTGATTTTGACTTTTTACTAGAAAACTAACTTATTTGACTTTTACATAAGTGCTTATTTGCTTTTTCCAGCTTATTGAGTCAGCTTATTTGAAAACTCTTTGTTGATTTTGCTTACTTAAGTCATTTCAAAGCTTTTGGACGAATCAGCACTTGGGGTGGCCTAGAACTCAAAAACGACTATTTTGTCGTTTTCTGTAGATTGCTTATTGCATTTTCAGGCTTATTCCTTGGGCTTATTTCAAATTTCTTTTTGCAGAAGTCTTATTTAGGTCAAAATAAGCTTGTGTGTCAAATTTTAGCTTATGGCATTGGCTTATAGCTTAATGGGCCAAAAAGCCCATTAAGAATAAGCTGCTTGTTATAAGCTAGCTTATTTCACACTTTCAGCTTTTGGGCCTTTGGAAAAGGTTGTTTAAAATCAAATTTTGAGTCAACCTGCGCTTTTTGGGCTTATTTTGAACACTTTTTTATATTGGGCCCAAATTTGGCCCATTAAGCTATTGTTTTGGGTTTAGCCCATTTTCTAGGCCCAATAGGGGTATTTAGGTAATTTCACTTTCATTCCTGAGTTATTTAGGTTAAATTAAGCTAGTTTGCAAGTTTTTAGAATTTTTTATGATTTTTGGATTTTTAATATTATTTTAATATTATTTTATTATTAAAAATTAAAAGTCTGATTTTCCAAGTTTTTATATTTTTCCAAGGTTCTAAATACTTAATTAGGATTTTTGCAACTTTCCAAATATTTTTAGAGTCTTTTAATTCATTTCTAGAATTAATTTAAGTTTTAATTGATTTTATTAGTTTTTAATTGTCTAAAAATAGTTTGAATTGGTTTTAAAATTTTGAAAAATACTTTTTAGCTTAATTAGGATATTTTTGAGGTTTACAAACTTTAAAATCTTGTTTGGGGACTATTTAATAATTAATTTTGATTTTTAGGGCTTTAATTAGCATTAAAAAGTCATTATCTAATTAATTAAATGGTTTTGGCAAGTTTTGATTTTTTTGTAAACTCTTAGAATATTATTTTGGATTTTTGGTAATTTTTAGAAATATTTAGGGTAAAATTTTAATTTTAGCACTTTTTACGGTTTTACGTGTACACCTCCTTCGACTTAGTTTAATCCGTCTTCGTAACTGTCATTCTTTTCTAATCCCCTTTCTATTTCTCTTTCTCAAAAATATAATCACAAAGATAATCAATTCATTACACACACACTAGCCTCCTTGAGAACGAACTCATTTTAGGGTCATTTACACACGGTTTTCCTCAATCGTCGTGCTTACCCTATATTTTTGCCATCCTTTTCCTAAAGGGGTAATTTTACAACTATCATTTTGGCGTCGCTGCCGGGGAGGCGTGTTGTGTTTTGATTAGAATTGTTGTTTTTATATACTAACCATAAATAGTATTTGTATTAGTAGCACTCTACTAATACGTATTATCGGTTTTCGGTTTTTGTGTGAATACTATTACTATAGTGTATACTTAGAACAATAAATTCACAAGTACTCCAAATACGTGAGACATCACAACCTTGACTTGGGAGGTCATTACCCAATCATTTTATTCGAATCTCAAACCAAAGAAAAAGGCAAAAATAGATAAATACTTTCGTGAAGCTCAATCTTGAAAAATACAAACTATAAGGTGGGTATAAGGCGGATATTATAAAATATATCCTAAGGAAAAAGGCTCTTAAGTGCTTCGCGCCGCCTCGTTTCCCCGCTTGCTTGTGAGTATTTTATTTTGAGAGCTAATCGAGGGTTTTGCCGCCCAAAGTATTACTAAGTATCATATATATTTTCTTGGTTTCCATTGGTTAAACCCTCTTGAACCTTTTGGTGTTCCACCAACGTTCTAAAGTCATCGAAGGCGTTCACTTCACGTGATCGTTTTCATTCCTTGAGGCTTCTTTAATCAAGAGACTTGATTAAGGAGGAGATTTGTAGATTTGTGTCTACTTAATACATTCACCAAATTCCAAAAAGGTTAATACAATCAAAAACCACAAAAAAATTGAAAAATACAAAACACCAAAAAGAATCTTCTTTGCTTGTTCCCTCGTTGTACGTGACGTTTATGCTAACTCGTAATCAAGCAAGACGTGCACGTAAACGAAAGAACAAAACTCCCACTCCAAATCATTCTAGTGAGGAGTCTCCTATTGACGAACCCATTGTAAGAGAAGCACCAACCATGGCGAATCGAACTATGATGGAGTTACTTCAAGCACCCACCGAGGGTTATGGAGAGGCTATTGTGATTCTCGCTATCCTTGCGGAGAATTTTGAGGTGAAAACGGGTTTGTTGTCGATGATTCAAAACAACAAATTCCATGGTGATGAGAAGGACAATCCACACAACCATATCCGCCAATTCAGTCGTCTTACCGCCACTTGCAAATTTAAGGATGTCTCGAATGACTCGATTAAGATGATGCTTTTTCCGTACTCCTTAGCGGGGCCCGCTAAAATTTGGTTAGAGAAAGAGCCACCCAATTCTATATTGACGTGGAAGGATCTCGTGTCTAAGTTTGTGAACCAATTTTTTCCGCCCTCTAAGACTACGCATTTGAAAAACGAGATTTCAAAGTTTTCACAAGATTTTAACGAAAGTTTTTCAACGGCTTGGAATAGGTTTAAGGAAATGTTACATGAATGTCCTCATCATGGTTTTTCCGACTTGCATCAAATTGACACGTTTTACAATGGACTTAATGATCATGAAAGGGATTATTTGAATGCCGCCGCGGGTGGTAATTTTTTGTGTAAAACGGTTGAGGAAGCTTTGGTGATAATTGAGAATAGATCTAAGGTGTATAGTCCTCGTAGCACGTCTAGTGTTCGTAAGGCTTCGTCTTCGGCTTCACCTTCTTTTTCTACTACCATCGATGCTTGCCAAATTGAGGCAAACATGGAAAACAAGATTTTTGATAAGCTAAATGGACTTTTGATTGAGTTTAAAGTTGGTGAACAAAGTGCTCCCGCTACGGCTAAAGCGGTTGAGGTTTCTTGCATGTATTGTGGTGGAGGTCATGATTTCTCCGAGTGCATTACCAATGGTGGTAACACTTCGAGTGCCTTCGCGGCCACGGGAAATTACAACCAAAACGGTCAAGTTTCCCGCTCTAATCAAATGACTCCACCGGGTTTTGGTTCAAATCAAAATGCTAACAACAACTATCGCAACAATCAAGTTGGTTTCAAAAACAATTACAACAAGGGAAACTATGGTAATCAAGGGGCTAATAATCAAGTTTCAAACAAGAATCAAAATGATTTTCAAAACAACAAAGGTTTGCAAACATTGAAAGATCTTCCAAGTGAGTTTGTTGAATACGCTAGTGGGAATGATGCTAGGTTTGACAATATTCAAAGAGAAATCATTAGCCTATGATCCGAGTTTAAGAACGACTTGAAGAAAGAGTTGAAAAATGAGTTAGCTAATGAACTTAAAATCCACACCAACAAGATGGAAGGAAATGTCACTAGGTTACAACAAAACCAACAAAAAATGGAACAAGGGCAACATGAGATTAAACAAGAAATGATTAAAGTCGAGAAGAGGCAATCCGTGTTTGAAGATAAAATCTCGTCTATGTTTGAGGCAATAATGTGTAAACCATCTTCGAGTAGTCTTCCTTGCAACACCGTATCCAACCCTAAGGGTGAGATGAAAGTGATTACCACACGTAGTGGTAAGACACTTAAGGAACCGACTCCTCAACCCATTGCTCCTCCGGAGGAAGCAATTGAGGAAGAACCCGAGGTGGTGGTCCAAAAGGAGCATATCCTCAAGCCCACAAAGTACCTACTATGCCTCAACCCACACCAACTTTGCCCTATCTATCGAGACTTAGGAAGGAGAAACGTTAAGAGCGCGACAATTACCAATTTGAGATTTTTAAGAAAATGTTTCATGATTTGCACCTTAATGTGAGTTTCGCCGATGCTTTGGTCATGATGCCTCGATTTGCCGCTAACTTTAAGAGTATGTTGAACAACAAGGAGAAATTGCACCAATTGTCTAGTTTTTCGTCGGTTTATCTTAATCGCATACCTCAAAGAGTCGGTGATCCCGGTAAATTCTTGATTCCTTGTGAAATCCAAGATATGGAGGAATGCTTCGCCTTGGCCGATCTTGGTGCTAGCATTAACTTGATGCCACTTGCAATCTTCAAGTCGCTCAATCTTCCTAATCTTACTCCTTCACTAATGTCTATCGAGTTGGCCGACCATTCCACGATTCCCGCATGTGGTTTGGCGGAAGACGTTTTTGTGAAAGTGGGGAAGTTCTACTATCCCGTAGACTTTATCGTTGTTGATATCCCCACGGATCCTCAAGTTCCTCTCATTTTAGGTCGTTCGTTTTTAGATACGTCTATGGCTTTGATCGATGTTCATGCTAGAAAGATCACCTTACGTTTCAACGACGAGGAACTTGTTATAAACGCAACTCAAAACTCTCAAATTTCTCATGTTTATTCCGTTGCAACCATAAACCTCGTTGATATGATTGACGTGGTTTGCGAGGAATTTTCACAAGAAGTTCTAGGTTTTGGTGATGAAGAAACTAGTGGCAATCCCACTATGTTAGATCCAATTCTTGATAATTCGACACCAACCTTCACTCCATTTGAAGGTGGTGGTTTTACGTTGGAAAAATTCGATGTTCCACGTACTTGTGACGAAGACCTCGACAACGATGAGGACTTCTCGATTATCAAGGATTTTCTTAACGATTTCCCATTTCCTCCACCCGAGGAGGTTATGAGTATCGAGCCCAAATCTTCACTTGAGGAACCACCTATCCTTGAGTTGAAAGATTTACCTCCTCATCTCGAATATGTCTATTTGGAGGAGGACGACAAGTTGCCGGTTATTATTGCGAAGGAACTTTCGAATGATGAAAAAACCGCACTTGTCGATGTTCTAAAGGATCACAAAGGGGCAATTGCGTGGAAGTTATCCGACATTAAGGGAATCGATCCCAAGTTTTGTACCCACAAAATATTAATGGAGGAGGATTACAAGCCCGCAATCCAAAGTCAAAGGAGGGTGAACCCCAAAATTCACGACGTCATCAAAAAGGAGGTCCTTAAACTCCTTGACGCGGGAATGATTTACCCTATTTCCGATAGCCCTTGGGTGAGTCCTATTCATTATGTCCCTAAGAAGGGAGGAATGACCGTTGTGCCAAACGATGCCTACGAGTTGATTCCCACTAGACTCGTGACCAGATGAAGAGTGTGCATTGACTATCGTAAGTTGAATGAAGCCACTCGAAAAGACCATTTTCCCTTGCCCTTCATGGACCAAATGTTGGAGCGTCTTGCGGGAAACGATTTCTATTGCTTTTTAGATGGTTTTTCCGGTTACTTCCAAATTCCCATCGATCCTCGTGATCAAGAAAAAACTACGTTTACGTGTCGATATGGAATGTTTGCCTATCGTAGAATGCCATTCGGACTTTGCAATGCACCGGGAACCTTCCAAAGATGCATGATGGCTATTTTTCATGATATGATCGAGAAGACGATGGAAGTCTTCATGGATGACTTTTCCGTGTTTGGTAATTCGTTCACTTCGTGTTTGTCGAATCTTGAGATAATGTTGAAACGTTGTGAGGAAACCAACCTTGTGCTCAATTGGGAAAAATGTCATTTTATGGTTAGGAGTGGAATCGTCTTAGGGCACAAGGTCTCGAAAGCGGGGATTGAGGTAGATCAAGCTAAGGTAGACGTCATCGCCAAATTACCTCATCCCAAAACCGTTAAGGGAGTTAGGAGTTTCCTAGGCCACGCGGGCTTTTATCGTCGATTCATCAAGGATTTTTCGAAGATTTCTCGACCCATTACACATCTTCTTGAAAAAGAGGCACGTTTTGTCTTTGACGAAGATTGTGTACGAGCCTTTGAAATCCTTAAGAGGAAACTTACCGAAGCTCCCATTCTTGTTGCTCCCAATTGGAACCTCCCCTTTGAGCTTATGTGTGATGCTAGTGATTACGCTATTGGGGACGTTTTGGGGCAACGTCATGATAAGCACTTCTTGCCTATTCACTATGCTAGCAAGACGATGACCGAGGCTCAACTAAAATACACTACAACGGAAAAGGAGTTCCTTGCCGTGGTGTATGCATTTGAGAAATTTCGACCTTATCTCGTCTTAGCTAAATGCATAGTGTATACAGACCATTCGGCTATTAAGTATCTCATGGCAAAGCAAGATGCTAAGCCTAGATTACTTCGTTGGATTCTCCTCCTTCAAGAATTTGATCACATCATCATTGACAAAAAAGGAGCCGAGAATTTAGCGGCCGATCATCTTTCTCGTTTGGAAGATCCTCACCAAAGTGTTTACGAGCCCAAGGAAATCACTGAAACATTTCCGCTTGAGACACTTGGTGAGTGAACTCTAAGCTTGATCCTTCCACCCCATGGTTTGCGGATTTTGTAAATTACCATGTGGGTAACTTCATCATCAAGGGTATGACGACTCAAGAAAAACGAAAATTCTTTCGCGACGTCAAGTTTTACTATTGGAACGACCCTTACTTGTTTCAAACTTGTGCGGATCAAATCATCCGACGTTGTGTATTTGGCACCGAAGCTTCTAACATCCTTAGAGCTTGCCATGAGGGACCTACGGGTGGTCACCACGGTGCTAATCTCACGGCTAAGAAGGTGTTTGATGCCGGATTCTTTTGGCCTACTATTTACCGAGATGCACAAGATCTTGTGAAGTCGTGTGATGCATGCCAACGATAAGGAAAAGCCTCACAAAAATATGAAATGCCACAAAATATCATCCAAGTGTGTGAGATCTTTGACGTTTGGGGTATAGACTTTATAGGACCGTTCCCATCATCTCGTGGTAATAAGTACATTCTCGTTGCGGTTGACTACCTATCTAAGTGGGTGGAAGCTAAGGCTTTTCCCACCAATGATGCTCGTGTGGTAGTCAAGTTTTTGAAAAGCTTGTTTTCTCGGTTTGGAACCCCTCGTGCGATCATAAGCGATCGTGGAACCCATTTTTATAACGACCAATTCGAAAGGGTCCTAAGGAAATATGGGGTTACACATCGGCTTTCTACGGCTTATCACCCACAAACAAGTGGGCAAGTCGAGGTTTCAAACCGAGCTTTGAAAAGGATCTTGGAGAGATCCGTTGGGGAAAACCGACAATTGTGGTCGGATAAGTTAGACGATGCTTTATGGGCCTTTAGGACCGCTTATAAGACACCCATTGGGTGCACTCCCTATAAGCTTGTGTATGGAAAGAATTGTCATTTGTCTGTCGAGTTAGAACACAAGGCTTATTGGGCATTAAAGCATTGTAATGATGATATGGAGACCGCGGGAAAACACCGGAAAATGCAATTAAATGAATTGGATGAATTGTGAGACACTGCTTATGAAAATTCATTGATTTATAAGGAAAAAACTAAAAAGTTGCATGATTCTAAAATTAAAAACCAGGTTTTTAACATTGGGGATCAAGTTTTGCTTTTTAATTCTCGCTTGAAAATCTTTTCCGGTAAGTTGAAATCCCGTTGGTCCGGTCCATTCACCGTGACTCAAGTGTTTCCGTATGGGACCATCGAGCTAGCTCAAGATGATGGTCCTAACTTCAAGGTGAATGGACATAGGTTGAAGCACTACTTTGGTGGGGAAGTTCCATCCTTGAACTACCTCGACCAAATCACTTTCCCCAATGATAATTAGTATTGAGGGGATCGAGTCGAGCTCATGACTCGGTAATAAAAAACGAGGTGCCTCGTGGGGGAGTCCCATTCTTATCCCTTGTACATATTATCTCTTTCTAATGTAGTTAACGTGTGGGGATTTGTGCCCTTCCAACCTTTGTTCCGTGGTTGTTTGTGAATTGTGGACTTTAGATGATCATGATCTTCACGATTGGAGCCTCTCGTGTTCGTTTTATGGGAGCACTCGATCGTTTGCTTTGAAGACTTTCTCAATATCCATGATATATCCTTTGATGTTCTAACCTTAGGTTATTAGCACACTTCATAAACGGCTATTAATTTATTGGTTACACCCTTTCCATGCTAGATTAGGCATTCAACTACGTCTCTAGTATGGGGGTGTTTTCACCCCTAGACTCGAAACATTAAGGACAATGTTTAACTTTAGTATGGGGGGGTGAATAGATACTTGCCTTGCCAAACCTTCACGCTTTCCAAAGTTTATCTTTTTGTTATCGTTTTGTTGCAAAATAAGGCTAAAAATGGCCAAATTTTAAAAATTTTCTCATGTTTTATAAGTGTTTAAGACACGAATGTAGGTTTTCCGACGGCGAGAATAAGAGTAATTTTTGACTCGACCGTGCGTGTTGAGCACTTAGCTTCGATTCCTTAACTTTTTACGCTAAGTCTCTTAAATGAGGACGAGAAATGATAGGGTTAATTATAAGTTACTATGCTAAACGTAGAGTACTCGTATTCTTTCAAACACTCATGTGTTCTCGTTGTTTGCTTATTCTCCATTCGCATGTAAATATTTTTTGCTTAATAAATATTGACTTAGCGGTTTAGTTGGGATTGTTGGGTTTCTAGTCTTTTCTACGTGTAATTAAATTGGGAAAACATTAAGGTATCGCTAGCGTCACGGTTTTGAAGTATTGGCACCCGAATAATCGAAAGCTTCACCCAATAATAAGATTTCAAGTGCTCACCTAAATCAAGCAAACAATTTGAAGCCCCACAAGGCCGAAAAATCTATGCAAAATTGAAAGTGAATCAAGCCTTAATCTTCGAAGCTTTAAAGATCCAAAATTCGCCTTAGCGTGAGGATATACGTCTTTGGCTAATAAAACTACCGATGAGGTGGATAATAAAAGGCAAAGCAAGACCGAAGTCATAATAAAAGCTTCATGCCGAAGTTGAATAAAAGATGGAGGTAAACCAAAGTTAATAAGGCCCTTCCGTTAGGGGCGTATAAAAGTCTTGGTAATAAGTCTCATGTTCAAAACCGTTATAAAACCGTGTTTATCGATTCTTCTTGTCAACTTAATTTTTTGACATCGTTGTCTATTAGGAGGGGTTATTGATTTGATGGTCTTAGTTACACAGTTAGGACTCTATTTTTAGACCTAAATCTCTATTATCGCGTAAGTCAAACAATGTATCCTCGTGAAACATTCAAGACAATATAAAATATAAGAGATACAACTTAGGAATAATGGGAGGATAAGTACGTGATTAGGGCATATGAGTAGTGTTAGCATTACTAACTTATAATGACAATGATCTCGTTGCACGCTTGGCATGGAATGGGGGTGAAAATCGAGGACGATGAAATTATTTCTAACGAAGCATTCACGTGTTCTTATTCTATGAACCTAAACGTCCCATTTTGCGATGAAAATCATACATTATGTCTAAAACACAAGTAGAAGTAGCAATGGTAGTAGTGTAGCTAGTTTATCATTCAATAAAGTGAATAAAATGAATTTTGGAGATGCTACGATACTTAATTCTAGCATTGCGTGAGGGCACGACAATGGTTTAGTATGGGGGAGTGATGAGACTGCTTTTATACATAGTCTCATCTTCCAAATAGGGCTTAAAATGCATTAAATGTCATCAAAATACCCATATATATGCTTGTGTTTGTTGCTTGTGTATTTTAGGTACGGATATTGAGAAAATGACAAAAGATCACAAGAATCATGCAAAAACGAACACGGGAAACGAAGCCGCACAATGAACCAAGTCCTAATGAAGACTTTCCCAAGATCAACCCTTGAAGATTTGAAGAATTATGAAGAAGGGTCCTCCAATATTGAAGAATTGACACTTTATACCCTTGTATCCTCATAATTACAAGTTTGGTCCCTAAAGTTTGTCAAAATTACAAAAAGGGCCCTCCACTTTGAAGATTTGGCAAGTTTAGCCACTCAACAAAGCTAAATTGTCAACCAATATCCTCCACAAAGTCAAATATATCATGAAGTTCTTCAAAGTACAAGAAAATACAAGTTTGGTCCTTTGAAAATCCCAAAATTACAAAAAGGACCCTTGACTTTCAACATTTGGCAAGAATGGTCCCTCATAATTGAAGACTTGGCAATTTTAGTCCTCCAAAATGCTTAACATACAAGTCAAGACCATTATCCATCAAGAAATTGCCAAAACAGTCCCCAAAGTATCACAATATGGCAAGAATTACCCCTGAAAATACTTTGGAAAAGTATTTGGGGCAAAAGTGTGAAAAGTGAAAGTTTAATAACAAAGGAAATCCGGATTTGGTTGTTTTAATTGCAAGTGAAAAGAGAAAAGAAGGCGAGGGACTTAACACGGCCAGACATGAAACTTACCTTAACCTACCAAATGGTGACATGTGTCCCACTTACTCCATCCCACCAATCAGCTCTCTTCATTTTGCCACATCACTTCCCACCCATAACAGATTTAAACTAATCTTTATTAGTTTAATAAACTGGCACTAAACATCTTTTTAAACCCAAACTCAGATTAAACGCCCAACTATTCACAAAGAACATAAATTGGGTTTTCTTAATTTACTTATAATTAGACCTCATAAACCTCCAGATTAATGATTAAGCATGCCTTAATCATATCCCAACCTTAAAAACACATGCCACTTTACCCCACATGCCACATGGGACATGCCCTGCTACACGTTTGAGGAAGAAGACAAGATTGAGCCAGCCATCCAACGCCTCACAATCTTGCTTACATCCTAAGCTCATTATGAGCCTTTGATGCTATTCCAACAGCTCACACCTCAACTACATGACAAATTCAGTCACATGATCCTTAAAAAGTTCAAATTTCTCAAGGGCAGTTTGGGGACTTCATCAAGCTAGGGTTTACGTTTTTATGCACTTAGTAGATTCATTGTAAGCATATATAAAGGCCTTAGCTCTTTACATTTCATTTGCTTTTGATTTTTCCTTATTCAAGTTTCTGTAAATCCCATTTCAGTTTAATGAAATTGTGTTTGAAGCATTGAAGAAAAGTCATTGGCCAATCTTTGTTACTGCTTATTATTGTTATATGATTGTTAGTTTAGAAGTTAAAAACCTGTTTTCAATTGGAGGTTGCAAAAGTTTGCGATTTTCCTCATTCTTGATATTTTGCTAAGTACTTGTTCCAACCTTGGAATTTTTGGGTTATAGGGCTGATCATAGCATCCTAATTGTGTTAATTAAGGTGTTGTGTGCTTATAACTTGGGGATAATCAAGTGTGGGGTAACAAGGTTGCATCAATCAAGATTTTTGAAGTTTCTGTTTTTATACTCTTGTGCTTTAACCTTGTTCAATCTTAGCAGGCTTTGTTGTGGAAGCTTGTACTTGTTCTTGCTAGCACATAAGCTCAAAATTCGTGGGTATGGATGTACATCCATGAGGTACACACCCTTAATCCCAAAATCTGATATAATTTTGGATATTTGTGATATTTGAGTGTTACCTTTGTTCTTGTGTGTTTTGTGGCTTGATCTTGCTTGAATCTGTTTATCTTACTTGTTTTTGTGTTAATTGATGCTTGGGTGGTCTTGAATCTTACTTTTTCTTTGAAAAATTTGATTTTGAAAAGCTAAAGGGGTGTTTGGGTCTACCTGTTTGTGTTGATTTTGTGTTATTGTGTTAAGGGAAGTTGGTATTTGTGCTTGTTATCTGTTGTATGCTCATAATAGACCACAAACCTGCAAATATTTGGACTTGAAACCTTGAATTGTTCAATATGCTATATCTTGTTGTGTTTTACTGATTTTTGCCTAATATTTTGGGAATACCTAGAGTTTATGCATGCTTAGGTATAAAAGTTGTTTAAACCTCATTAATATAACATACTTGAAAGATTTGAGTGTTTGAATCTGAGCTTTGGGTCAAGTATATCAGCAAGAACATCATTTGGTCAAAACTTGTTCATCAGTAACTTTAAGCTGTTTAGATCTTGTTCAAATCTTGTAAGTTTTGCATGAAACTTGTTTAGACTTGCTCATTTAAGTTTATTTTAGCCTGTGTATGCTTTTGGTGCAAATTGGTTAGCTTATTCTTGCTAAAACAGCTTATTGGTTCAACCTGCTATACTTGTTCTTATTTTGCCCAGATCTGGTACTTGTTTGAATTAACTGTATCATTTGGCTGTTTCTTGTTGTGATTTGTTGATTGTTCTTGACTCCTTATGATCCAAAGATCATTTGGGTGCCTTTGTGTAATCTGAATCTCCAAAACAGCCACTAAAGACAAAAAGTCAAACAAGTCAAGTAGTGGGAAAAGTTCCCACTACTCAACACCCAAAACTAGCCCCTGCTAGTGTAATTTTGAACTCAGCTTATCAATAAGCTATTCTAGCTTATCCAGACTTGCAACAACTTATTTTTTTGATAGGTCTTCATTATTTGACCCATTTAAGTAGACTGGAGCTTATTGGACTTTGATTTTGACTTTTTACTAGAAAAGCAACTTATTTGACTTTTACATAAGTGCTTATTTGCTTTTTCCAGCTTATTGAGTCAGCTTATTTGAAAACTCTTTGTTGATTTTGCTTACTTAAGTCATTTCAAAGCTTTTGGAACTTGAATCAGCACTTGGGGTGGCCTAGAACTCAAAAACGACTATTTTGTCGTTTTCTGTAGATTGCTTATTGCATTTTCAGGCTTATTCCTTGGGCTTATTTAAAATTTCTTTTTGCAGAAGTCTTATTTAGGTCAAAATAAGCTTGTGTATCAAATTTTAGCTTATGGCATTGGCTTATAGCTTAATGGGCCAAAAAGCCTATTAAGAATAAGCTGCTTGTTATAAACTAGCTTATTTCACACTTTCAGCTTTTGGACCTTTGGAAAAAGTTGTTTAAAATCAAATTTGAGTCAACCTGTGCTTTTTGGGCTTATTTTGAACACTTTTTTATATTGGGCCCAAATTTGGCCCATTAAGCTACTGTTTTGGGTTTACCCCCATTTTCTAGGCCCAATAGGGGTATTTAGGTAATTTCACTTTCATTTCTAAGTTATTTAGGTTAAATTAAGCTAGTTTGCAAGTTTTTAGAATTTTTTATGATTTTTGGATTTTTAATATTATTTTAATATTATTTTATTATTAAAATTAAAAGTCTGATTTTCCAAGTTTTTATATTTTTCCTAGGTTCTAAACACTTAATTAGGATTTTAGCAACTTTCCAAATATTTTTAGAGTCTTTTAATTATTTTCTAGAATTAATTTAAGTTTTAATTGATTTTATTAGTTTTTAATTGTCTAAAAATAGTTTTAATTGGTTTTAAAATTTTGAAAAATACTTTTTAGCTTAATTAGGATATTTTTGAGGTTTACAAACTTTAAAATCTTGTTTGGGGACTTTTTAATAATTAATTTAGATTTTTAGGGCTTTAATTAGCATTAAAAAGTCATTATCTAATTAATTAAAAGGTTTTGGCAAGTTTTGATTTTTTTGTAAACTCTTAGAATATTATTTTGGATTTTTGGTAATTTTTAGAAATTTTTACGGTAAAATTTTAATTTTAGCACTTTTTACGGTTTTACGTGTACACCTTTTTCGACTTAGTTTAATCCGTCTTCGTAACCGTCATTCTTTTCTAATCCCCTTTCTATTTCTCTTTCTCAAAAATATAATCACAAAGATAATCAATTCATTACACACACACTAGCCTCCTTGAGAACGAACTCATTTTAGGGTCATTTACACACGGTTTTCCTAAATCGTCGTGCTTACCCTATATTTTTGGCATCCTTTTCCTAAAGGTGTAATTTTACAACTATCAAGGTCTCCTACCTCATTCCTCGTGTTTAGTTGTATGCACACTCGCGCGCGTGCACACATACCGAGTGGTGTACCAAATACTTCTAATTCTTCCAAAAAGAAGAAGAAGAAGAACAATAAGACCGTCAATCAAGCCGATCCCGAGAATCGAGCTTTCGACAATACGATGGCAACGGATAACCGACCTATGATCGAGATTTTGCAATCACACGTTGAGGGAAACGATGACGCTATCGTTGTCCCCGCAATTGGAGCAAATAGTTTTGAAATTAAAACGGGTTTTATTCAAATGGTTTCCGCTACACCATTTTTGGGCCGTTCCCATTTGACAACCATGATTTTTGGGGTTCGTCACTTAGACTATAGTTTAAGGTGTTTTGTGCAAATATGTGCTTTTATGTGATTATGTGTTTATTTTGTGTGTTTGGAGTGAGGTTTGGATATCGTTTATGGGTGTATGGTACTCATAAGTAAATCGAGTAACGGTTATTTCATGTTCATGAGCCCACATGGTAGTGACTATGAAATGAGTTGGTGTTATTTAGTGGTTTTACGTATACGTATATGTATTATAGAAAATCGTATTTTTACGGTTTAGGGTTTTGTATTTAGGGGTCTCGGAAGAGGTATTTAGTCACGGGAGTATATTTTGGGATGGTTTTAAGTCATTTAGGACTTAGTTAATTAGTTTATTTCATATTTCAAGAGTTTTTATAAAACTGTATATTTTTACGTCTTTTACGGTATACGAGTAAATTTGACTAGTTTTACGGTTTTGAGGTTTTGGATGCTTTAAGAGATGAAATAAATTAAAGAAAATTGGGTAATATTATTAATACAATTATTAATAATAAAAAGAAAAAAAATGAAATTAAAGGGGTATAGTCGGTTTTGGGATGCAAGAAAGAAAAAGAAAAGGGAAAAAGGGGAACCGGGCTTTTGTATTGGGCCAAGGACTTGCTAGGTAAATATACAAAAACTTTTTATTAATAAAAACACATCATAAAATCCCTAGAGATCATGAGTGATTCGAAATCCATGGAAAAAATTAGGGTTCTTCATTAAAAATCATGTTTTCCAAAAATCTAAGGTAAACTCTTCAAACCCTTTTAATTAAATTGTTTTTAATTCTTTCTTAATCATTATATGATGGATCTAGGTTGGTTTTTATTAGAAAATCTGTAATTTAATGTTATCACAATGATATATACATGATTAGAAT
Organism: Glebionis coronaria; assembly: GCA_025667525.1. Taxonomy (NCBI): domain Eukaryota; kingdom Viridiplantae; phylum Streptophyta; class Magnoliopsida; order Asterales; family Asteraceae; genus Glebionis; species Glebionis coronaria. Next base: position 170,223,638 of record CM046875.1, read on the forward strand.
AATTAGGGTTAATGATTAAACATGATGAGGGTAATTAATTTGGTTAATTATGTTAAATTCGTTTTTAAAAACTGGCAGAATTTTTGGGTCATTGTTTTGATCATATCTTGAGTTTTACAAACTTTTAATTTTCGAATCTTATGTCCCTGGAAAGGTAATTGAGTTGGCTTTCAAATGCAAGAAACGAGAACTAAATTGGAGGTCTGGAAGTGGGTCAAAAACAGGTTACATCAGTCGGGTGTCAAAACTGTTTTTGGATCAGCATGTTTTCTTTTTATGTATTGAATTGTTTGGGGTACTTAGGGTTATATTGGAACCTTTAAACGAACATGAGACTTAGATTATATATTAAACTAAAGATCTGGATGAGGTCTAAATAAATGGGTTAGGTTAACACCCTCTGATCATAACAAACTTCTCATATATTCAAAATCAGTCAATTATAGATAGGTAAAAGTATATATATATAAATATATATATATATATATATATATATATATATATATATATATATATATATATATATATATATATATATATATATATATATATATATATATATATATATATATATATATATATATATATATATATATATATATATATATATGGAGACCTTAACAGTGTCTTGAAGGTTGCAGCCAAAGGGGAGAGTTAGCTAACACATGTAAGGGCATAGAGTTTCTTTTACAGAGGAAGTTGATTTGGTTAAGGAGGTGTTCGAGGCATAGTTTAAGGTATGAAAAACAGGACTGTTTTGGGTTAAATGGTAACGGGGCGAGTTATGAACTAAACTAAGTTAAGGGCTTTATAGAGGGGTGTTATGAGATGAATGTGGCATATAAATGGGGTTAAGTTGTAGGAAAATGTTAGATATCTATCATAGATTGATGAGCCATTTTGGTATGTGGTTCATGTCTTGATTGTATACGTTTGTTTGTTTAGATTTTGCTAGAGTGCGGGTACTTAGAGAAGCTTGTTCAGGTGAGTTTCATAGTCCCATGTTTCTATGATTTATAAATGTTTTGAATTCCAGATGGGATGGAAGAGACACTGTGTGGTTTTGTAACTAGTGTTGTGAATGTTTTTATGGTTTGTGATGGACTTGTGTGTATATTTATGTGATTAACTGCTATGTGATTCTTGATTGTTATTGTGGTTTGACTTGGTACCAAGGGGATGTTGACAAGGCGGGGCCTTGGGATTGGTTCATAGGTGTATGGGCGTCTATGGGACCATGGTTATTGGTAAGGCTGGGAGCCTTGGAAATTGTGGTTATTGGTAAGGCTTGGTGCCTTGGAATTGTGATTGTATGGTTAATCTTGAATGGTAGTTGTTAATGCATAATTGTAACACATTTTCCATATGTTTCTTTTATTATTTAGTTGTTATTCACAGCTTATAACTATTTTTGGGTTGGAGTCTAAACCTATGACTCTCACCAACTTTATGTTGACGTGTTTTAGTGTCTCTTTCAGGTGATAATGTGGTTAAGCGTGAGAATAAGAGTGGCTAGCTGGGAGGCTTAGGATTGCATTGGAGGAACCCCCTTTCCTCTTAGGCCCTACTTATGTTTGAATAAGTGATACTTTGTAGACACCTATATGTTTGTTATTTGTTAATTGTATGTCTTTGGTAAGAGGTAGACATGTTACCTACTTACCTAGACGCCTGCATTGTTTGTGATATTTTCATGACATTGTATCATCATTTATGATATTTCTAATTCATATAGTTATCTCTATAGGCGCGCTATTGTTGTGATGATATCCATACGTCGCGCCCCATATTCCATCATGGTGGGGTGTGACAGAATGGTATCAGAGCCAATGGTTATAGAGAATTAGGTTGCCTAGTCTAGTAGCCTAGTCTATAGCTTAAGGGTCCATGCATGTAGGTGTCATAGGGGTATGTTTACATCATAGTATATAGAGTGCTTAAGTGTTAATTTCGTTTTGGATATTTATTTACTTTCATACTTACTTATTGAGATATAATATATGTAAGTAGATTCATTTATTTTCTATTGATGCGACGTATGAATCGGAAGTGTAGGAATATATTTAGTGGTACCCATGTCGCGTAGAAGAAGAGGTGCGCTAGGTAATATTAGGATAATACCGATGTTGAGTCTACGACCAGTAGTAGATTCGAATTTCTGCCTGAACGGTTATGGTCATTTTTTTAATGTCGGATATTTTATTGTTATTGACTTGATTTGGCGATTGAGCCTCGAGTTATGAATGAAGTTAGGGTTGACGTATGAGATGTTCTTATTTTACCTATACGGTATATATATAGTGTATTTTATGTGGTATATATGTGGTAGATATATGTGTTCTGTGTAGTACTAATTTCTTATAAGTGTCGTCATAGGAGGGAGTACATGGGTGAAATGGGACATATATAATTATAAAGGCCTACGTAATTATATACGTGCCACAACACCGATGGACTTCCAAGTATGGTTGCATGAAAAATGGGTTAGTACATGCTTGTATATGATGAGATCTGGATTTTGGGTATTTGTACAATAGGGGTTTATGTAATGGTTGCTTGTGATATGGCTATGGTTTTTGTGTTATATGTTTTGGGTTATAGTCGTGTTGTGTGATTATGGGGTCACACGATATGGGTTGGTTTTGGTGATGGGTTTTATGCCTTGTTGTGGCATGGTGAGATGGTGAGATGGTGATTACTCGTATGGAAAAACGAGTGTATGACGCGATCGATTGACTTGACATGTATGATAACGAGTATGTTTTGGGAGATTTAATAGGTATATATATATATGCGGAGGTATATATACTAGTAGATGTTATGTTATGATATACGGTCATTCAATAGTTATTAAAACTTGAACGTACCTAGTGTTTTCTCGTGTTTAAATAGTTTATTAGTGATGGAGTTTGATGGAGTTCCAACGACGTTTTGAATGTTTTGAAGTGTGTCTACATTCGGGTATGTATTTGAATTGATGAGAACTACCAAATTTTCTTGCAAAGGAGTCTAGCTAATTAAAGGAAAATTCTTTTGAAAATACTTTGTAAGTGTACGGTATGATATCCTGACTTACATATCTTTTCTTTAAGTTTATTGGTAATAAGTTAAAAAAAATATTGACAATGAATGGATTAGTTTTCTAGGTAACATGTGATAGTACATATAAAGGGTAAAAAAATTTTACGATAATTTTCTTAAAAGTGGAGTTAAAATTTTAGAAGTATTTAAATAGACGAAAATAGTAAAAAGGAAGATTTTATTATAATAATGATAATAATAACCCCATACCTTATAAACATGTAATAGTTCGTTATAACAAACCTAAATAGATTATAAAAAATATTTATAATATAGAATAAAGTGAATAAAAACACCATATTTTATAAACACATATTGGTTTCATAATAACAAGTGAAATGAGTTTAATGTGAGTAAACAAGATAATTGTTAGAATAACGTTATACTATACTAACTAGTGGATACCTTTGACAAAATAATTAAGATAAAAGATGAGTTTATTGTTAAAGGAGATGATATATAAAGTGAGTTTTAGTACACTAACTGAGTTATGCCCTTTGATAGTAACGAAGATGGTAAAATATGACTATGATTTCATTTATTGGTGTTAAAATATGGTCCTAATGTGAAATAACTAATTGAGATGAAAATTTAAAATTATCTAAGATATTGAAATTTGGTAATACTAATCGTGATGAGACTAATTTTTCGTTGTTGGCACACTCCATTGAAACTTTCAGATTACATTCTTTCGTTTTCAGTTGTTTTGGCTAGGGTTCGTTATGGTTGATATTTCGGTTTACCCTATATTTATTATGGGACGCGACCGTTTAGAATTCTTTTGGTACACGTCATGGTTGATTTAGTTATGCGGTTGTGGAAACGTTAGGATGAGAGGATAGAGTTGGGTAGTATTACTTATGGATAGATATTAAAATGGGGAGATGTATTTTGGTTTAAAGGTTGTGTTGAAGGAATGATTAAGATTTGTGTAGTTTTGAAACTTAGATTGGTTACGGGAATAAGGGAGTAAGTAAAGTTAGTTGACTAGTTGTGGGAACGAGATGTCATGCTATGAGAAGTTGGTTGAAGTACCATTAGGAGATTGATGAAAGTACTAGTGGATATGAGGGTAGAGTAGAAAGTTTCTACTAATGGAAATATAGGGCAAATAACACGCAAGGGAATTGGTATAGTTATGGAGGCAAGGTAGTAGTAGACACGTGAAGGAAAACATGGATGTGAAAGAATGATTGGTAGGAGGCTGATTAATGGTGAAGTACAACAAGTAAGGAAGAGTGAGCCATTGAGGGGTTGAAGTACCTTTAGAAATATTATGGTAGATGAGTTGAAGTTAGAAGCTACTGGGTAGTGTGAAGTTCCTAGGTAACATCATATAGACGAGAAGGAGTGCGTGAAGAGCTACATCGTGAAGCAAGGAGCTGAAAGGAATACGTATCGGCTGCTAGAAGGATGTAAGAGATTTCGAAGGAGTCATAGAAGTTGCGAGGACCGGAAAGGTGACAAGAACTATGATGGGAATCTTTGTATGGTTCGTGACGAAGAAGGACAGATCGAGTACCGGAGTGGAGCTACAAAGAGCTGAACCAGTGGATCGTGATGAAGTGAATACATAACATGGAGGATTAAGAACTCGTGGAAATAACAAGGGGAGTCGAGTGACTACGCAGATATAATTTTGTGGCAACCAATATTGAGGGATGAGTAGTGAAGCTGAGCTGAATAAGTTCATGGAGAAGTGATTAGAGAGTCGGTTTTGTGAAGGTGTTATGAAAGATCTTTGGAAGAGACAATTATGCATTATCCAATGCACTAACTATTTCTATAGATTTGATGAATGAAGTATGGAATTTCGGTTGGATGGGATAGTGTAGGAATTAGGTAGAATCATGGAAGGAGAGGACCAAGTATTCCTAGAAGATGATGACTGAAAGTACCTCATGTTGGGTGCAATCAAAATAGAAGTATAAGATTTGAATAAGAATTTAAAATATGGCTTAGTTTAGACAAATGGAAACTAATATGGGTATAAGATGAGAGTGTGATCCACATGGGATCACATAAAACTCTAGTCAGTTCCTATTAGGATGGATTAGGAGAGCTGGTCGCGAGGAAAAAAAGTGAAGCTACTTGGATAATTTTGACGTATAGATGACTTGAAAGACGGGAAGCATAGCATCGTGATGTATGCCATGAGCTGAGGAAAAAGAAGGAAGTCTGGATAGATGCGGATCATAAATGAAATAGGTCGAGATAGGAACTGAATGTAAAATTTTGGTATAGCCTAATGAGTAGACTAAGGCACTAAGCCTGCTAATATTGTTGTAGTGTGGAAAGGAAATGGCACTGACCTATACTGTTTGATTGGAAGGTTTAGTATCGATAATCGAATGGATGCGGAGTTATAGATGTGATGTTTCATGAGGGACAAAGGGCTTGGACTAACTGAGACAAGATGATGAGCACTATGACCTTGGAGGTAAGACATTGTGTAAGTATAAAGAAAGTGTTGAGTATCAAAAAAAAATCTTTCATGGAGAAACGTGAGAAGGAAGTGTATAGGTGCTACTAATGAGCTATCAGAATTTAATGGTAGTAGTTGTAGCATGGATTTGGATGGCAGTTGATAGACTAACTGAGATAACTGTCCTTTTGGTGATATGTATAGATCATAAGCTGATTTGGATTGGAAGAGCCTTGTTATGATGAACTAATGAATATGTGAAACACCGTCATAGGTCACTTGTGTAAGGAAATTGGAATTTTTAAGTAGTTTGGTGGTATGGACTAAAGGGAGTTGATGAACATGGTTGGATATGAGTATATCCAGCTACTTGGAAAAGGATGGACGAAGTGAGAAATTGCTACAAGTATAGGAGTCGTGTTGACAGCTTGGGTGTCACACCCCACCATGGCGGAATATGGGGCGCGACGTATGGATATCATCACAACATGGCGTTTCTATAGAGATAACTATATGAAATAAGAAATGTCATAAAAAGGTGACACAAAAGTCATGACAATATCTCATCAAATGCAGGTGTCTAGGTAAGTAGGTAACAGTCCTACCTCTTACCCAAGACAAACAAGTAACATAATCAAAACAAACATATGTGCCACAGTATCACTTATTTAAATGAGAAAATAAAAACTTAGAAGGAAACAGGGATTCTCCTTCTATATGCAATCCTAAGCTTCTCCAATCCTAGCCACTTATGTTCTCATGCTTAACCATAGTATCACCTGAAAGAGACACTAAAACACGTCAACATAAAGTTGGTGAGAGTCATAGGTTTAGACTCTAACGCTAAATCAGTTATAAGCTGTGAATAACAACCATCAACACAATAACATATGGACAATGTGCTACAAATATAAATTAACAACTATCAATCAAGATTAATCATACCAAACCAATCCAAGGCTCCTACCTTGCCAAACAACATCATGGTACCATAGATGATCACACTATGTACCTATCCCAAGGCCACTACCTTGGCAAACCACAAGGCCCCTACCTTGTCAAACCACAATAACTGAGACGGCACGTGTCCCCCGATCCAAATCATACACAATCAAGAATCACATAGAAGTTAATCATAAAATGTACACACAAGTCCATCACAAACCATAAAAACATTCACAGCAACAATTTAGAAATAACTCAACATAGTGTATCTTTCATCCCATCTGGAAGTCAAAATCAATAATAAACATGGGACTATGAAACTCACCTGATAGCTTCTTCACAAGTCCTCGCACTAGCAACAAGCTAACAAACCAAAAACACGAAATCAATACACGAACCTATCACTAAGATGGCTCGTCAACCTATGATGGACATCTAGTCTATTCCCATATAAAAACTTCATTGATAAGATCTAACCATCCCATTACCCTTCCTTAACAAGTCCTTAACTTGGTTAAGTTTAATAACTATCCCGTTCATATTTTACACAAAACAGTCCCAGTTTTTAGGTCATAAAACTTTAAGTCAAACGTCCACTTAAATATACCCATGGTTTCTGTGAAAGAAATATTCATACTTTTACATATGTTAGCTAAAACCTACCACTTGCCCTTACCTTAAAGCTACTGTTAAGGCCCCGATATATGTGTATATATTGCTACCTATCCAGAATTCACTGATTTTAAACGTATGAAAAGTTCATTACCATTAGAGGGTCTTACCCTAAACCACAACCTTAGACCAAGTGCAGATACTTGCTACAATATATAAACCATCTCTCATGTACGTGAGAAGATCCCAATGCAACCCTAAGTACCCCAAACAACCCAAAACGTAAAAAGAAAACAGGCTAAATTCAAAACTGTTTTGACCTACGACTGTTGTAACCTGTTTTTGACCCACTTCCCGACATCTAATTTAGTTCTAGTTTCTTGCCTTAGAAAGCCACTTCAATTACCTCTTCAAGGATACTTGGATCGCATCTTGAATGTTCCTAGAACTCCCGATATGATCAAAACAATTGACTCAAAATTCTGCCCAGTTTTTAAAAACGGGTTTAACAAAATCAACCACATTAATTAACCCTAATCCCTCTAATTACAAGCCCTAATTTATGTAATCATTATGAACTCATTATTATAAAATTAATTTACTGTTCTTAAATTAAACCCTAACCTAAATCCATCATAAGATGATTATAAAAACATAAAAACAATTAAATTAAAAAGGGATTAAAGACTTTACCTTTGATTTATGAAAACCCCCAAAATTATGAAGAACCCTAAAAACCTTCTATGTAACCCACGAATTTTTTAATATCTCCAGGGAATAATAATAAGTTTGATTGTTATTAAAACAATATATAGGGTGTACATATAATCCTAGTCCAAGAATAAGCCCACTTTCCTTTTTCTCCTCTTTTCCCTTTTTTCTTTTCCAAACCGACCTAACCCCCTTAAATTCGTTTTTTTCTTTATTTTTTTTTCTTTTTATTGTTAATTAATATCTTATTAATATTACCTTAATTTACCTTAATTTATTTCAGTTCCTAAAACTCCCAAAACCTCAAAACCGTAAAACTAGTCAAATTTACGCGTTTTACCGTAAAAGTCGTAAAATATACACTTTTTTAAAAAAAATCTCAAATTTTGAAATAAACTTTATAATTAAGTCCTAAATGACCTAAAACCATCCCGAAAAATATTCATATGACTAATTACCTCATTCGAGACCTCTAAATGCTAAACCGTAAATCCTAAAAAAATACACTATTACTATAATACTTATACGTATACGTAAACACCAAAATAACACCAAAATAACACCATTTCATTTCATAGTCACTAATTGTGAGCTCATGAACATGAAATAACCGTTCCTCAATTTACTTATGAGTACTTCTATACTCATAAATGGTAACCACACCAACCTCAATCAAACAAAACAAACACGTAATCACACAATTCAAGTAAGCACACATAAAATAACCTAAAAGTAAGACCAAGTGACAAATCCAAAACCTAGGGTTGTCACATCACTCCCTCCTAATAGAAATCTCGTCCCGAGATTTACTCCCAAACTCAAACTTACCCTCAGCAACTAAACGAGGATACATATCCTTGATAAAACTTCCACGTTCAAACGTGAACTCAATTTATACCAAAATAATCTCAACCAACAACACATGAGCCTTAACCGTGTACGAGGAAACTTATTAAAACCATAAAGTTATGTAACCAACCTAACTAAATCTCGCAACTCATCAAACAAGAACTGTCTTGAAAACAAGTTAGGAGCCATCACATAAGTTGACGGGTTTAAAACTGTCACCCAAATTTCAGTCTTAGTCATAAATACCATAAATCAAAACTCATCAAGATATAACCATGTGCTCTAAGGTCTAAATAAATCTCAAATTCTATCCCAACTCATCTCTATGTTAACCCTCCAAGTATTCATTAACCCAAAATACCCAAAACATAAGTTTAAACCATGTTGTCTGAAAATTAACCTTGAACTCGACACTTGTACAATTAGTTAGACTTAGCTACTGACCTCCATTTGCTAAACATTCTGAATATTTGAAAAGTACGTTCTGATTACATAATTTTAGGCTTTTGAATCACCCAAAAAGTTTTAAAAACGAACAAGTTATGACCAAAACGATTTTTACCTAAAACCTGCCTAGGCATTAGCGACAGTTTCTGACAGTTTAGCGATAGTTTCTGCCTACTCCGATTTATACCCAAAAACGATTTTAAACCCTAATTTATTTTAATTCCAGAAAATTAAAACTCTCACCCATCATATGATTAAATACATGACTTTAACATATTTAATTTAATAAAAAAAAATTCTAACTAAAGAACAATAACTTTAGGTGATCAAAACCAAAATATTTTAAAATAAACAAGTCATGCTTAAATGTAAACTTTTTTTTTATATTCCACCTTATTTCAAACACGTTTTCGACACCTTACCCTCATTTTATGGACTACCAACAACTATTTTTTTTTTTACCATGTAAGACTCAAAACAAAAGATATCGTTATTCCAAAATAAATCTTCACCCTCTCAATAGCTTCTACACCAAAAGTACCGTACAAACAACCACGTGAAATGAGAACTCGATAAATACGCTACTATAGAAGTTGAACATCCCCAAGAGGAAAGAGCTAGAAAACCATCCTAAGAATACAACCGATAAGTAGAAGGGAAATATACATATATAGTCATACGCGTACATACACTCAAATCCATCCAACGTATACTATACAAACATGTATTAACCCTCTTTCATGCAACCATACTCAAGAATCCATTGATGTTGTGGTACTTGTATAACTATGTTGGCCACCATACTTATACCAGTCCTCTTTCACTAATGCACTCCCTCCTATGTTGACACTTATAAGAATTAATACTACACATAACACATCAGTCTACCAACTCAAATAAGCACATAGATCCTACAACTCATATAAGCACATAACCACAACATAAAGTAAGATCCGAAATCCATGTATTAAAATAACGTAGCCAATACATGAAACATATAAACTCGTAATCCAGCGAACCACCGTAGACAAAATTCAAAATTATAAAGAACATGAAAACGTAATTAAACGGAATCCAACAATGACTAGCGTATATGACTATAGTTCAACCCGCACTATTCAAAACTCGAAAAGAAAATAACATGTGGCTAAGTATGAACTTACTATGGTTCAATTCATACTAGTCAAAATATCACAATAAATAACATCCAAACACATCAATTAATATAAAATGCACACCTACTCCTATGACGCCTATATGCAGGGACCCTTAAGCTATAGACTAGGCTACACGACTAGGCAACCTAATTCTCTATAACCATTGGCTCTGATACCATTCTGTCACACCCCACCATGTCGGAATATGGGGCACGACGTATGGATATCATCACAACAAGGCGTGTCTATAGAGATAACTATATGAAATAAGAATTGTCATAAAAAGGTGACACAAAAGTCATGACAATATCTCATCAAATGCAGGTGTCTAGGTAAGTAGGTAACAGTCCTACCTCTTACCCAAGACAAACAAGTAACATAATCAAAACAAACATATGTGCCACAGTATCACTTATTTAAATGAGCAAATAAAAACTAAGAAGGAAACGGGGATTCTCCTTCTACATGCAATCCTAAGCTTCTCCAATCCTAGCCACTTATGTTCTCATGCTTAACCATAGTATCACCTGAAAGAGACACTAAAACACGTCAACATAAAGTTGGTGAGAGTCATAGGTTTAGACTCTAACGCTAAATCAGTTATAAGCTGTGAATAACGACCATCAATACAATAACATATGGACAATGTGCTACAAATATGGATTAACAACTATCAATCAAGATTAATCATACCAAACCAATCCAAGGCTCCCACCTTGCCAAACAACATCATGGTACCATAGATGATCACACTATGTACCTATCCCAAGGCCACTACCTTGGCAAACCACAAGGCCCCTACCTTGTCAAACCACAATAACTGAGACGTCATGTGTCCCCCGATCCAAATCATACACAATCAAGAATCACATAGCAGTTAATAACCTAATGTACACACAAGTCCATCACAGACCATAAAAACATTCACAACAACAATTTAGAAATAACTCAACACAGTGTCTCTTCCATCCCATCTGGAAGTCAAAATCAATAATAAACATGGGACTATGAAACTCACCTAATAGCTTCTTCACAAGTCCTCGCACTAGCAACAAGCTAACAAACCAAAAACACGAAATCAATACACGAACCTATCACTAAGATGGCTCGTCAAACTATGATGGACATCTAGTCTATTCCCATATAAAAACTTCATTGATAAGCTCTAACCATCCCATTACCCTTCCTTAACAAGTCCTTAACTTGGTTAAGTTTAATAACTATCCCGTTCATATTTTACACAAAACAGTCCCAGTTTTTAGGTATCAAAACTTTAAGTCAAACGTCCACTTAAATATACCCATGGTTTCTATAAAAGGAATATTCATACTTTTACATATGTTAGCTAAAACCTCCAACTTGCCCTAACCTTAGAGCTATTGTTAAGGCCCCGATATATGTGTATATATTGGTACCTATCCAGAATTCACTGATTTTAAACATATAAAAAGTTCATTACCATTAGAGGGTCTTACCCTAAACCACAACCTTAGCCCAAGTGCAGATACTTGCTACAATATATAAACCATCTCTCATGTACGTGAGAAGATCCCAATGCAACCCTAAGTACCCCAAACAACCCAAAACTTAAAAAGAAAACAGGCTAAATTTAAAACTGTTTTGACCTATAACTGTTGTAACCTGTTTTTGACCCACTTCCCTGACCTCCAATTTAGTTCTAGTTTCTTGACTTAGAAAGCCACTTCAATTACCTCTTCAGGGATACTTGGATCGCATCTTGAATGTTCCTAGAACTCCCGATATGATCAAAACAATTGACTCAAAATTCTGCCAAGTTTATAAAAACGGGTTTAACAAAATCAACCATATTAATTAACCCTAATCCCTCCAATTACAAGCCCTAATTTATGTAATCAATATGAACTCATTATTATAAAATTAATTTACTGTTCTTAAATTAAACCCTAACCTAAATCCATCATAAGATGATTATAAAAACATAAAAACAATTAAATTAAAAAGGGATTAAAGACTTTACCTTTGATTTATGAAAACCCCCAAAATTATGAAGAACCCTAAAAACCTTCTATGTAACCCACAAATTTTTTAATATCTCCAAGGAATAATAATGAATTTGATTGTTATTAAAACAATATATAGGGTGTACATAAAATCCTAGTCCAAGAATAAGCGCACTTTCCTTTTTCTCCTCTTTTCCCTTTTTTTCTTTTCCAAACCGACCTAACCCCCTTAAATCCGTTTTTTCTTTATTTTTTTTTCTTTTTATTTTTAATTAATATCTTATTAATATTACCTTAATTTACCTTAATTTATTTCAGCTCCTAAAACTCCCAAAACCTCAAAACCGTAAAACTAGTCAAATTTACGCGTTTTACCGTAAAAGTCGTAAAATATACACTTTTTTAAAAAAAATCTTAAATTTTGAAATAAACTTTATAATTAAGTCCTAAATGACCTAAAACCATCCCAAAAAATATTCATATGACTAATTACCTCATTCGAGACCTCTAAATGCTAAACCGTAAATCCTAAAAAAATACACTATTACTATAATACTTATACGTATACGTAAACACCAAAATAACACCAAAATAACACCATTTCATTTCATAGTCACTAATTGTGAGCTCATGAACATGAAATAACCGTTCCTCAATTTACATATGAGTACTTCTATACTCATAAATGGTAACCACGCCAACCTCAATCACACAAAACAAACACGTAATCACACAATTCAAGTAAGCACACATAAAATAACCTAAAAGTAAGACCAAGTGACAAATCCAAAACCTAGGGTTGTCACATCACTCCCTCCTAATAGAAATCCCATCCCGAGATTTACTCCCAAACTCAAACTTACTCTCAGCAACCAAACGAGGATACATATCCTTGATAAAACTTCCACGTTCAAACGTGAACTCAGTTTATACCAAAATAATCTCAACCAACAACACATGAGCCTTAACCGTCCGCGAGGAAACTTATTAAAACCATAAAGTTATGTAACCAACCTAACTAAATCTCGAAACTCATCAAACAAGAACTGTCTTGAAAACAAGTTAGGAGCCATCACATAACTTGACGGGTTTAAAACTGTCACCCAAATTTCAGTCTTACTCATAAATACCATAATCAAAACTCACCAAGATATAACCATGTGCTCTAAGGTCTAAATAAATCTCAAATTCTATCCCAACTCATCTCTATGTTAACCCTCCAAGTATTCATTAACCCAAAATACCCAAAACATAAGTTTAAACCATGTTGTCTGAAAATTAACCTTGAACTCGACACTTGTACAATTAGTTAGACTTAGCTACTGACCTCCATTTGCTAAACATTCTGAATATTTGAAAAGTACGTTCTGAGTACATAATTTTAGGCTTTTGAATCACCCAAAAAGTTTTAAAAACGAACAAGTTATGACCAAAACGATTTTTACCTAAAACCTGCCTAGGCATTAGCGACAGTTTCTGACAGTTTAGCGACAGAATTTGACAGTTTAGCGATAGTTTCTGCCTACTCCGATTTTTACCCAAAAACATTTTAAACCCTAATTTATTTTAATTCAAGAAAATTAAATACATGACTTTAACATATTTAATTTAATAAAAAAAAATTCTAACTAAAGAACAATAACTTTAGGTGATCAAAACCAAAATATTTTAAAATAAACAAGCCATGCTTAAATGTAAAAAAAAAATTTATATTCCACCTTATTTCAAACACGTTTTCGACACCTTACCCTCATTTTATGGACTACCAACAACTATTTTTTTTTTTACTATTTGCAAGTTCCATTTTTTTACCATGTAAGACTCAAAACAAAAGATATCGTTATTCCAAAATAAATCTTCACCCTCTCAATAGCTTCTACACCAAAAGTACCGTACAAACAACCACGTGAAATGAGAACTCAATAAATGCGCTACTACAGAAGTTGAACATCCCAAAGAGGAAAGAGCTAGAAAACCATCCTAAGAATACAACCGATAAGTAGAAGGGAAATATACATATATAGGCATACGCGTACATACACTCAAATCCATCCAACGTATACTATACAAACATGTATTAACCCTCTTTCATGCAACCATACTCAGGAATCCATTGATGTTGTGGTACTTGTATAACTATGTTGGCCACCATACTTATACCAGTCCCCTTTCACTAATGCACTCCCTCCTCTGATGACACTTATAAGAATTAATACTACACATAACACATCAGTCTACCAACTCAAATAAGCACATAGATCCTACAACTCATATAAGCATATAACCACAACATAAAGTAAGATCCAAAATCCATGTATTAAAATAACGTAGCCAATGCATGAAACATATAAACTCGTAATCCAGCTGAACCACCGTAGACAAAATTCAAAATGTAAAAAGAACATGAAAACGTAATTAAACGGAATCCAACAATGACTAGCGTATACGACTATAGTTCAACCCGCACTATTCAAAACTCGAAAAGAAAATAACATGTAGCTAAGTATGAACTTACTATGGTTCAATTCATACTAGTCAAAATATCGCAATAAATAACATCCAAACACATCAATTAATATAAAATGCACACATACTCCTATGATGCCTATATGCAGGGACCCTTAAGCTATAGACTAGGCTACACGACTAGGAAACCTAATTCTCTATAACCATTGGCTCTGATACCATTCTGTCACACCCGACCATGGCGGAATATGGGGCTCGACGTATGGATATCATCACAACATGGCGTGTCTATAGAGATAACTATATGAAATAAGAAATGTCATAAAAAGGTGACACAAAAGTCATGACAATATCTCATCAAATGCAGGTGTTTAGGTAAGTAGGTAACAGTCCTACCTCTTACCCAAGACAAACAAGTAACATAATCAAAACAAACATATGTGCCACAGTATCACTTATTTAAATGAGCAAATAAAAACTAAGAAGGAACCGGGGATTCTCCTTCTACATGTAATCCTAAGCTTCTCCAATCCTAGCCACTTATGTTCTCATGCTTAACCATAGTATCACCTAAAAGAGACACTAAAACACGTCAACATAAAGTTGGTGAGAGTCATAGGTTTAGACTCTAACACTAAATCAGTTATAAGCTGTGAATAACAACCATCAACACAATAACATATGGACAATGTGCTACAAATATGCATTAACAATTATCAATCAAGATTAATCATACCAAACCAATCCAAGGCTCCTACCTTGCCAAACAACATCATGGTACCATAGATGATCACACTATGTACCTATCCCAAGGCTCCTACCTTGGCAAACCACAAGGCCCCTACCTTGTCAAACCACAATAACTAAGACGGCACGTGTCCCCCGATCCAAATCATACACAATCAAGAATCACATAGCAGTTAATCACATAATATACACACAAGTCCATCACAAACCATAAAAACATTCACAGCAACAATTTAGAAATAACTCAACACAGTGTGTCTTCCATCCCATCTGGAAGTAAAAATCAATAATAAACATGGGACTATGAAACTCACCTGATAGCTTCTTCACAAGTCCTCGCACTAGCAACAAGCTAACAAACCAAAAATACGAAATCAATACACGAACCTATCACTAAGATGGCTCGTCAACCTATGATGGACATCTAGTCTATTCCCATATAAAAACTTCATTGATAAGCTCTAACCATCCCATTACCCTTCCTTAACAAGTCCTTAACTTGGTTAAGTTTAATAACTATCCCGTTCATATTTTACACAAAATAGTCCCAGTTTTTAGGTCTCAAAACTTTAAGTCAAACGTCCACTTAAATATACCCACGGTTTCTGTAAAAGGAATATTCATACTTTTACATATGTTAACTAAAACCTCCCACTTGCCCTAACCTTAAAGCTACTGTTAAGGCCCCGATATATGTGTATATATTGCTACCTATCCAGAATTCACTGATTTTAAACGTATGAAAAGTTCATTACCATTAGAGGGTCTTACCTTAAACCACAACCTTAGCTCAAGTTCAGATACTTGCTACAATATATAAACCATCTCTCATGTACGTGAGAAGATCCCAATGCAACCCTAAGTACCCCAAACAACCCAAAACTTAAAAAGAAAACAGGCTGAATTCAAAACTATTTTGACCTACGACTGTTGTAACCTATTTTTGTCCCACTTCCCAACCTCCAATTTAGTTCTAGTTTCTTGCCTTAGAAATCTACTTCAATTACCTCTTCAGGGATACTTGGATCGCATCTTGAATGTTCCTAGAACTCCCGATATGATCAAAACAATTGACTCAAAATTCTGCCCAGTTTTTAAAAACGGGTTTAACAAAATCAACCACATTAATTAACCCTAATCCCTCTAATTACAAGCCCTAATTTATGTAATCATTATGAACTCATTATTATAAAATTAATTTACTGTTCTTAAATTAAACCCCAACCTAAATCCATCATAAGATGATTATAAAAACATAAAAACAATTAAATTAAAAAGGGATTAAAGACTTTACCTTTGATTTATGAAAACCCCCAAAATTATGAAGAACCCTAAAAACCTTCTATGTAACCCATGAATTTTTTAATATCTCCAGGGAATAATAATAAATTTGATTGTTATTAAAACAATATATAGGGTGTACATAAAATCCTAGTCCAAGAATAAGCCCACTTTCCTTTTTCTCATCTTTTCCCTTTTTTTCTTTTCCAAACCGACCTAACCCCCTTAAATTCGTTTTTTTCTTTATTTTTTTTTCTTTTTATTGTTAATTAATATCTTATTAATATTATCTTAATTTACCTTAATTTATTTCAGCTCCTAAAACTCCCAAAACCTCAAAACCGTAAAACTAGTCAAATTTCCGCGTTTTACCGTAAAAGTCGTAAAATATACACTTTTTAAAAAAAATCTCAAATTTTGAAATAAAATTTATAATTAAGTCCTAAATGACCTAAAACCATCCCGAAAAATATTCATATGACTAATTACCTCATTCGAGACCTCTAAATGCTAAACCGTAAATCCTAAAAAAAAACACTATTACTATAATACTTATACGTATACGTAAACACCAAAATAACACCATTTCATTTCATAGTCACTAATTGTGAGCTCATGAACATGAAATAACCGTTCCTCAATTGACATATGAGTACTTCTATACTCATAAATGGTAACCACACCAACCTCAATCACACAAAACAAACACGTAATCACACAATTCAAGTAAGCACACATAAAATAATCTAAAAGTAAGACCAAGTGACAAATCCAAAACCTAGGGTTGTCACATTGGGTGACTGATTTAAAGGGATGTGGGAAACTCGTTAGCGATGTATGAGTTTTCATATAATGATAGTTATCATACTAGAAGTCGATGAATGCCATTTGAGGCACTATATGAAAGGATAGGGTGAGTTTTCCTTATGGTGGACTAAAATCCGTAAAAGAGACTACTAATGTGGAAATGATGTTTGTGGGAAAGGATGAGAGCAACAAGATATGCTATGTTGAAAAGGATGAAACCACTAAAGTTTAGTGACAAAGTTATGTAGGAAGTTTCACCCATAGTAACGGGTGGTATGTTCTGGTTAAATGGAAAAGTTGATGTAGAGTTTTGTAGGTCCATTTATGATCTTTGGAAAGATCGGACCAGTAGCTTATGAGTATAGAATTACCTGGGAGAATTGAGTGGTATACATGATATATTTCATGTATTAAGATTGATAAATGTTGTTTGAGAATGCATATTTACATGTTCGATTATTCGGGATTTGTGTTAATAAGAGTCTTTGTTTGATCAAAGGTTCATTTGTGATATTTATTGGCTGTGAGGTCAAGAGTTTAGGAATGAATTTAAATATTGTTGGTTTGTATGTGTGGCATTTTGAGACTTGAACTAAAGTACACATGGAAATGAGAGGAGTTCATTTAGAAAAAATATCCTCATGTGATTTGTTGTTTGTGTGTTTGATCCTAAGGAGTAAATCTCGGGACGAGATTTCTATTAGGAGGGAGTGATGTGACAACCATGGTTTTTGGGGTTCGTCACTTAGACTATAGTTTAAGGTGTTTTGTGCAAATATGTGCTTTTATGTGCTTATGTGTTTATTTTGTGTGTTTGGAGTGAGGTTTGGATATCGTTTATGGGTATATGGTACTCATAAGTAAATCGAGGAACGGTTATTTGATGTTCATGAGCCTACATGGTAGTGACTATGAAATGAGATGGTGTTATTTAGTAGTTTTACGTATACGTATATGTATTGTAAAAAATCATATTTTTACGGTTTAGGGTTTTGCATTTAGGGGTCTCGGAAGAGGTATTTAGTCACGGGAGTATATTTTGGGATGGTTTTAAGTCATTTAGGACTTATTTAATTAGTTTATTTCATATTTCAAGAGTTTTTATAAAACTGTATATTTTTACGTCTTTTACGGTATACGCGTAAGTTTGACTAGTTTTACGGTTTTGAGGTTTGGAGGCTTTAAGAGATGAAATAAATTAAGAAAAATTAAGGTAATATTATTAATACAATTATTAATAATAAAAAAACAAAATTAAAGGGGTATATTCAGTTTTGGGATGCAAGAAAGAAAAAGAAAATGGAAAAAGGGAAAAAGGGGAACTGGACTTTTGTATTGGGCCAAGGACTTGTTAGGAAAATATACAAAAACTCTTTATTAATAAAAATACATCATAAAATCCCTGGAGATCATGAGTGATTCTAAATCCATGGAAAAAATTAGGTTCTTCATCAAAAATCTTGTTTTCCAAAAATCTAAGGTAAACTCTTCAAACCCTTTTAATTAAATTGTTTTTAATTCTTTCTTAATCATTATATGATGGATCTAGGTTGGTCTTTATTAGAAAATCTGTAATTTAATGTTATCACAATGATATAGAAATGATTAGAATAATTAGGGTTAATGATTAAACATGATGAGGGTAATTAATTTGGTTAATTATGTTAAATTCGTTTTTAAAAACTGGGCAGAATTTTTGGGTTATTGTTTTGATCATATCTAGAGTTTTACAAACTTTTAATTTTAGAATCTTATGTCCCTGGAAAGGTAATTGAGTTGGCTTTCAAATTCAAGAAACAAGAACTAAATTGGAGGTTTGGAAGTGGGTCAAAACAGGTTACATCAGTCGGGTGTCAAAACCGTTTTTGGATCAGCATGTTTTCTTTTTATGTTTTGAATTGTTTGGGGTACTTAGGGTTATATTGGAACCTTCAATTGAACATGAGACTTAGATTATATATTAAATAAAATATCTGGAGGAGGTCTAAACAAATGGGTTAGGGTAAGACCCTCTGATCACAACAAACTTTTCATATGTTCAAAATCAGTCAATTATGGATAGGTAAAAGTATATATATATATATATATATATATATATATATATATATATATATATATATATATATATATATATATATATATATATATATATATATATATATATATATATATATATATATATATATATATATATATATATATATATATATATATATATATATATATATATATATATATATATATATATATATATATGGAGGCCTTAACAGTGTCTTCAAGGATGCGACCAAAGGGGAGATTTAGCTAACACATGTAAGGGCATAGGGTTTCTTTTACAGAGGAAGTTGATTTGGTTAAGGAGGTGTTCGACCCATAGTTTAAGGTATGAAAAACGGGACTGTTTTGGGTTAAATGTTTACGGGGCGAGTTATGAACTAAACTAAGTTTAGGGCTTTATAGAGGGGTGTCATGAGATGCATATGGAATATAAATGGGGTTAAGTTGTAGGACACGGTTAGATATCCATCATAGATTGATGAGCCATTTTGGTATGTGTTAATGTCTTAATTGTATACGTTTGTGTGTTTAGATTTTGCTAGAGTGCGGGTACTTGGAGAAGCTTGTCCAGGTGAGTTTCATAGTCCCATGTTTCTATGATTTATAAATGTTCTGAATTCCAGACAGGATGGAAGAGTCACTATGTGGTTTTGTAACTAGTGCTGTGTATGTTTTTATGGTTTGTGATGGACTTGTGTGTACATTTATTTGATTAACCGCTATGTGATTCTTGATTGTTATTGTGGTTTAACTTGGTACCAAGGGGATGTTGACAAGGCGGGGCCTTGGGATTGGTTCATAGGTGTATGGGAGCCTATGGGACCATGGTTATTAGTAAGGCTGGGAGCTTTGGAAATTGTGGTTATTGGTAAGGCTTGGTGCCTTGGAATTATGATTGTATGGTTAATCTTGAATGGTAGTTGTTAATGCATAATTGTAACACATTGTCCATATGTTCTTTTATTGATAGTTGTTATTCACCGGTTATAACTATTTTGGGGTTGGAGTCTAAACCTATGACTCTCACCAACTTTATGTTGACGTGTTTTAGTGTCTCTTTCAGGTGATAATATGGTTAAGCGTAAGAATAGGAGTGGCTAGCTAGAAGGCTTAGGATTGCATTGGAGGAACCCCCTTTCCTCTTAGTCTCTACTTATGTTTGAATAAGTGATACTTTGTAGACACCTATATGTTTGTTATTTGTTAATTATATGTCTTTGGTAAGAGGTAGGCCTGTTACCTACTTACCTAGACGCCTTCATTGTTTGTGATATCTTCATGACATTGTGTCATCATTTATGATATTTCCAATTAATCTAGTTATCTCTATAGACACGTTATTGTTGTGATGATATCCATACGTCGCGCCCCATATTCCGTCATGGTGGGGTGTGACATCCCAAGATGACCCCCATGATCATATTAAGAGATTTATCCATTTGACTAATACGGTGAAATACAATGGGGTGACTCAAGAGACAATACGTTTGTTGCTATTTCCTTTTTCCCTTGAGGGACAAGACCGGATTTGGCTTGATAAGGAACCACCCCAAAGTATTCTTACATGGGCGGATTAAGAGACCAAGTTCATTAAATACTTTTTCCCACCATCTCGGACCACCTCTTTAAGGAATGACATCATTACCTTTGAACAAAAATACGGGGAAACTTTTAGTGAGTCTTGGGATAGATTTAAGGAGCTTTTGAGAAAGTGTCCTCAACATGGTTTTACTAAAGTTCATCAAATTAATACTTTTTACAATGGATTAACTTTGAATGATCAAGACTCACTAAATAGTGCTTCAGGGGGGGGGGGAATATTTTGGTTAAATCAATGAATGATGCTTGGAATATAATTGAAAACAAGGCAAAATTTCAAACCAATAGTGTAAGGGCTAAAATGGCTAGTGCTAGTGATAGTGATACTAACAATCAAATTCAATCACTTACTTCAATTGTGACAAAACTTGCCTTACACGTTCAAAACACACCCGTTGCACACGTGAATGCCCTTAATGTGACTTGTGAAACATATGGTGGGCCACATTCGTATCTTAATTGTGATAAGGTTTATGACCCATCTCAACAAGAAGTGTATGCTTATAATACTAATGAGAGGGTGCATTTTAAACCGAATGTCGATGTGAACGATTTGTCTTATAAGTCTATTAACTATTTGGCTCCCTCGGGTTTTGTAGGTCCACAAAGACCACCCCCACCCGCCCAAAATACTCAATACCAAAATAGGAACCAAGGTCATCAAATGGGTAATTTTCAAGGGAATTCAAATGCAAGGGGTTTTAACCAAAATCAAAGGAATTTCCAAGGGAAAAACCAAGGGTTTAATAATCAAAATCAAGGCTTTAATAACCAAGGTATTCAAAATCAAGGCTTTCAAAATTCAAATCAATTTCAAAACCAAGGTTTTTAAAATCAAGGATTTCATAATCAAGGTAATCAAGGGTTTAATCAAGGGAATGTTACTAATCCTCAAATGGACTTGGTTCTCCAAAAATTGACCGAACATGAGAGAACTATGAAACAAATACCAGAGTCAACCGATAGGAAATTCGTACAAATGTTGCAAGCCCTTAGCCCCAAGGAGCCTTACCTTCTAATACCGAGACTAACCCTCGTGCTAATGTGAGTGCTATTAATACTCGAAGTGGAGCCACTTTAGTGGGACCTTCTGTTGGGTCAAAAAGTTGATGTGGCAGAAACTGAAAAACGAAGAAAACATGAAGGTATTTATCTAAGCGTTGACAAGTGTAATCCAAGCGTTGTCAAGAGTAAATTAGGCGTTGACAGAAGTCAACAAAAGTCAAACGATGTTGGAAGCTTCTATTTAGGATAAGTATGCAGAATATATTCTGTATAGTTATTTAAATAGAAGATATTCATGTTTATTCATAGTTATCTTTTTTTTTGGTAACCGTGATTTCCGAACATTGGCCGACTAATCCACGGGGTTTGAGCCCTCCGCCACACAGACTCAAACTAGCTAAAGCCCTCCCTTTTCAGGAGGTTGGCGTGGCCACTTCAAGGTTGTTTGCACCTAGTGGGAATTGAACTTGAGACCTCACACACTTTGGAGTGATAGCCACAAATCTTTTTGCCACTAGGCCACCCTTGAGTATAAAAGGATTGTAAAACCCTAATCCTTACACTATAAAAGGAACCAAGGGTTATTAGGTTTTTTATATAACTTTCATTCAAAATGTAAACCTAAAGCGTGTGTCGACTAGGTGTGGGATTCAATGTATACACACCTAGTGATTGTTGATTATTAATATAATTAGCAATTCGTTTGTTTAATTCATGTGTTATTGTGCCCAAACACCTTGTTACATAGTTATTGTTCTTTTCCGCTTTGGTTGTTAATCATATGAACAGTGGCTATACCTAGTAGCTAAAAGATTCGAGGAAACCAAGGTTTCCACAGTTGGTATCAGAGACTCGTGGCTCGTGATTCTAGGACCAACAAGGTGTTCGTAATGGTGAGAAGAAGAAAAATCCGTGTAGGATTTTTCTGGGCGATTTTGTGTGCGCAGCAGTATTCAGAAGGTCATAACTTTTTATTAGACCGTTGGATTGTCATGAAATTTCTTGTGTGTTCTATACACATATATCTAGACATCCACCGGAGGGGTTGTCAAGTTTTATCCCCAAGAAAAAGTTATTAAGTATCGAAGTCAGCAGTGTTCGTATTCAGTTTTTCTGTGGACAGCCATATTCAAAACACGATTTCTCCTTCGTTAACCGTTGGATCATCGTGATTTTTGAACTGTAGACTCTTGGGACTTGTGTCTAGAATCTTACCAAAGGGATCTTCGATCTGAGCTCTAATAAAGAAGTTATTCAAGGTCGAACTTCACTAATTATGGTATTAACGTTTTTGCTCTTTTACATAAAATAATGAACTAGGGTTCCTTAAACCCTAGATCGACATAAAAAGCAGAAGGTTATGAGGTGTGTAGCTGTCAAAACATATGATGGTTGTTGCTGTTGTTGATCAAGGTCTGGATCAGTTAAGATTTGATAGCAGCAACATAATAATGAATTAGGGTTTCATTCAAAACCCTAGAACTACAGCAAGTTAGTCATCATGGTTGATCGCTAGGGTTTGATGCAAAATCCTATATGGAAGTTGAGGAAGTTATGTGATGTGAATAAAGCTGCTTTAACATAGATTTATTATATGGAAGCAGAAATCACGTTACATAAGTTTGGATTGTGATTCGTTATACACAGGTTAGGGGAATGATACAACAAAGAAGAAAAGGTAAAGGCTGTGTTGTACGTTGTGACAAAAGAAGGGTACAATGGTCTGTCCTAGTGTGTTTTGTATACAGTGGTTTCATGAGTGGATAACGATTTAAATGCTGTTAAAGAAGTACTTCATCAGATCGTTCCATGATGTTGTGGTCCCAAGGGTCAGTATTATTTACTTTGTTTGTATTTACTCACGTGACATATAAATGCTTTCAAGGATCACAGTTATATTTGGAATGCAAGAGCCGTGGATACAGCTTTTTATTCCTAAGTTTTAGGAATATACACATGTTTCATGAATTTTGGACGAGGATGATTTTAAAACAAAACGTGTGTAATGGCTGATTTTTAGGGAGTATCTTATTACTTTCTAATAAATCTAATATTGGAATAGATCATGGCTTCATGGGATACTAAGTATATTTAGAATTTTGGAATTCATTCTACTACACGGTTAAGTTGGGATGCAGATGACGTCAGCATTTGGGACATAAGTTCCACGTTGACAAAGTTTTTGGTTCGACGCTAACAAGAATAAGTTAAGCACTGTTGGGAAGTGCTGACACTTGTTGTCCGATATATTAATTTTCAAATGCTGACAAGTGTTGTCCGATATTGGACAACACACAGTGGTGATATATTGGATGAAGGAGGATATTGGACAACAAAAGGAATAACTGTTGTTTGGAAAATTGATACGATTTTGGCACACAAAAAGAGGTATTTACACATGAAGGTACATGGAATCTTCGTTTTTATACAGAATATCAAGTTGATATTTATGGCTCGGATATTTTTAAAAGGGATTAATGGTTTTAATGCGAGTTAGCAACAATTCGTGAGGTAATTTATTGGATTTGATTATGTAATCGGGATTGCATTGTAAAAGAGTTATCCGTAGAGCTTTTACATATGATATGAAGATTAAGAATCGTCATGAAGAGGTGTTAGATAAAGAGGAATAATTTTTATGATAAGTTTGATGTTCGAAGAAGATTTTCGCGAGTTTGTGTTCTATCATATCTTTAAAGATGGTGCCTAGTCAACATTATTCTTTATAGGTAACTTGTTCATGCTTACATGGTTGGTGACGAAGACTTGTCATAACACTTGAAGGAGTTACATTATCGTGCTCAGTGTCTCACAAAGGATGAGAATGATGACAAGGGATCGAGGTCTACTTATACTTCGCCATTGTTATAAGTTCTTTATCACATGGATAATGCAAGACATGGAACATAAGGTTGGGTTATTCTACTTCTACATCAAGAATATTATATTTGTTTTTCTTCAAAATCATTACATAGAGCCTACGTTTGGAGAATCTTCAAGATTGCATACATTGTTTACTTTTCTGTTGATGTGACAAAAGGGGAAGACATACATGCTACAATTGAGGGGAAGCAATTTGAAGATGATGTACAACTTACAAGAGATACACATAGAGTTTTGCCAACGTCAAGTAGGGGAAGATTGTTGGGTCAAAAAGTTGATGTGGCAGAAACTCAAAAACAAATAAAACATGAAGCCATTTGTCTAAGCGTTGACAAGTGTAATCCAAGCGTTGTCAAGATTAAATTAGGCGTTGACAGAAGTCAACAAAAGTCAAACGCTGTTGGAAGCTTCTATTTAGGATAAGTATGCAGAATATATTATGTATTAGTTATTTAAATAGAAGATATTCATGTTTATTCATAGTTATCTTTTATAAAACCCTAATCCTTACACTATAAAAGGAACCAAAGGTTATTAGGTTTTTTATATAACTTTCATTCACAATATATGTAAACCTAAAGCGTGTGTCGACTAGGTGTGCGATTCAATGTATATACACCTAGTGATTGTTGATTATTAATATAATTAGCAATCCATTTGTTTAATTCATGTGTTATTGTGCCCAAACACCTTGTTACATAGTTATTGTTCTTTTATGCTTTGATTGTTAATCATATGAACAATGGCTATGCCTAGTAGCTAAAGGATTCGAGGAAACCAAGGTTTCCACACCTTCCATATCTTTGCCCATAAAGGAGAGACAAGGCCTGGGGGTCATAATGAGTAATCCTACTCCCCCTTCGGTGATTCCTCCCACTACTACTCCTAGTACTAGTTCTCCATTTCCTAATGAGCCTAACCCTAAGGCTGTTCAAGAAGCGATTCCTTCTCCTTCTCCACCTTCAACTTCTAAGCCCAATATCCCTTATCCCTCTAGGTTAGACAAGGCTAAGTTTCTTACCAAAGATGACGTTCACGTTTACAACTTTTTGAAAATGATTTCCCAAGTGAATTTTAACATTAGCCTTATTGAAGCACTTGACCAAATGCCGAAATTTGTGAAAATGTTCAAAGATTTGCTCAATAAGAAAGAAAAAATGGTATAGCTCGTGAACACTCGTTTAAATGATAATTGTTCCGCGATTCTTCTCAATGAGCTTCCCAAAAAGCTAGGATATCCCGGATGATTCGTGTTACCTTGCTCATTTCCGCAAATTAATGATTGTATGGCTTTAGCGAATTTCGGTGCTAGCATCAATCTTATGCCACTCTCGGTATGGAAACAATCATCATTACGTGACCTTGTACCGCATCGCATGACTCTCGAGTTAGCTAATAGAACTTTCGCATACCCCGTTGGTATTGCCAAAGACGTTTTTGTTCGAGTTGGTACCTTCACTTTTCCCACGGACTTTGTCGTAGTCGACTATGAGATGGATCCTCGTATTCTGTTAATACTTGGTAGACCGTTCTTAAGAACCGAAAAAGCACTAGTTGATGTAGCCAAAGGGGAATTAATTCTTAGGGTAGGGGATGATCAACAAGTGTTTAAAATGGGAAAATCACAAATAAATCGAACGGAAAAGAATCGGTCAATATGATTGATGTTCTAAATTTTGATAATGAAAAAAGTTTAATCAATCCTTTTGAAACGAAAAAGTTTAACATTGATGATTTTGTGGTACATTCAAATCCACTTTTTGAAACTTCAAATGATAATCCACTTTTTGAAGAAAATACGGGAGCTAATAATGATTTTAGTGATGTCTCTTCTTTAAGTGATCATTCCACTTCGGATTTAGAGGAACTACCTTTTGAGCCTCCATTTTTAGATAATCCCATTTACGATACCGATAGTGATGACACTTTTTCAAGTGTTCATTCTCTTTTAGATCTTGGGGAGACACCTTTAAAGCATCCACTCTTTGATACCCCACTCTATGATGACTATGATGACGACACTTCTTTAAGTGATCTCATTTCTTCGGGATTTGAAGAGACACCTAGTGACCCTAATGATCCTTTTATCTCTATGAGTGATCCTCCCACTCTTGAGTCTCTTTTTGATGAAGATCCTCCATCACCAATGTTTGATACTACTTTAGAGGATTATTCTATTGAGGAAGATTTTGACACGTTTCTAAATACTTACTTTCCTAATGACCATGATTCTCCCATTTTGGATTTCGATTATGGCCTTTACCCTCCTTCGGACTTTAAGAAACCCGTTTCAAAGGAAAAGAAACCGGACGAAACCAACATTAGGAGCACTTATGTTTTGACACCTCTTTTTCCACCTTCTTCCGATGATATTGTGAGGTATATGAGCGGACCTTCTTCAAGTTCCGCTCAGTGTCTTTCTTAGTTTCCCCAAAGGAAAAGGTTTTCGATCCCGGTATCAAAGTTTTTGAGCCATATCTGTCTCCATTTGCTGTAATAAAAGGAAACAATTTTGGAATATTCGGAGCTACTCTTTCACCTTACCACACCTTCTACCATCACCATACCACCCTTTGCTTTTAGAGATCATTGCCTAAGGATACCCCACTTGACTTATACTTGTATGATTTTACCACCATGAGGTTTATTCCCTTTCGTGATGGAAATTATGTGTTTGACCCGGGTGGATTTTTCTTGGGGTATTCCTTAAGTGAGTGTGCTTCACCCTTTATCATGGAGAGATTTTCCTCCCTTGGAAATCTTGGCTTTTCCATGATTTTTCATATTTGAATGATGATATTTAGGAAATCTAGTCGAGCTAGAGACTCGTGATAAAAAAATCAAGCATCGTTTAACTAGGTTATATTTTTACCTTTTCCACCCTTTCCAACTTTTTCACCTTCATCCATTTCCACCAATAAGTGTAGGGGGCCAAGTAGGTTGTGTTTTATGATATTGTGGAGGGACATGTGCCTTAATGATCCACTTTTGGTGCTTTTGACGCGACCCGTGATCCCGTGTTCCCGTGTACACGGTTCTATAACTATTGTGATTCATACATGTATATAAATAAGTTGAATAAATGTAATCACCTTAGTTGTCTATTCCTTAGCTCGATTTAAACAACGTGCACAATGTCCTAAGTGTTGGGGAGTTTACTTCCACATGCTTAAACATTGAGGACAATGTTTATATTAAGTGTAGGGGAGACTTCTATCGAAGTTAAGTGGTCTTTTCCATGAATTTGTCCTCATTTTAACCAGAAAATTGATATTTTTCGACGTTTTTCAAAATGCTTGATCTATTTTGGCCTAGTAGTATTGTTCATTTATTTTCTTTTATCTACTTTCCTTTTGTCATCACCATCATATGTATATATTCCAGTTCATGAATAAATTCAAAAAAAAAGAATAAATAAAATGGTTTTAACAAGTTAAGACATCTTTGATATATTAGGCCCATCGTGAATATTTTGACTCAACCCGAGTTTACTTATTTAAGTTTACTCTAGCTAGTATCCTTAACCATATGGACCTTAATTGGTTTATTAGGCTAAGCATCCACGAGTCTCATTCCTTGAGATTTTAAATTATGTAGAACGAGAAATGATAGAGTCAATTATAAGTTTTGTATTCTTTCATGAACTTATGTGAGTTAATTATGAGCTTTTCTCCCATCACTTGCCAAATAAATAAATGCAATAAATAAGGTCGTACGATTTGAAAAGTTACTTAGCTTCTAGCCCAAAATCGTTTAAAAGTTGCTTGGGATTAATTAGAGTTCATAGCCAAGGCATAACTTATTAAAGCGGGACGCGAAGATTTTCGTATCCAAAAAGGCCCTAACAAGGCATGAGGATATCCGAGTCCAAAAAGGCCCTCACATGGCATGAGGATTCAATTTTTTTTGCTAAAGATCCAAAGATGATGTGAAGATCATTAATCCAAATCAATATGAAGGATCAAGACACACGACGAGGAGGAAATACTCCCCTAAAGATCATGGAGAAGTTTATCCAAAAAGACCCTAACAAGATATGAGGATAAATAGCTCCAAGTCCGAAAAGGAGGCGGATCGTTGTATATCAAAATCCTAAATTAAGACAAGGATAGATGAAGAAGTCGTGGTCAAAGTTTGAAGCCTCTCTCACTTCAAATGAAGATGTATACCAAAATGAAGAGAAGACCATAATTTCAAGAACGTCTCTCAAGATTTGAAGTGTGAAGTCAATGCCAAATATCGGTCCGAGAAAGGTCTCAAATCGTGAAACGAGTTATGCCAATATATGAACTTTATGAGGTTTCGAGAAGCCGTTTTAAAAGATTTTGTCCTTTAGCTAACTATTGATTAAATCGTCCAACTTTATTTTCGGCCTTAATAAATTATCGAAATAAGTCAAAAATGCATCCTCGTGATCATTCAAGACAAAAATAAAATAAAAGAGATACACCGTAGGAATAAGGGGGTCTAAGTGAATAATTAAACCACGTGCGTAAGTGTTAGTTTTACTAATTTGTAATTACAATGATCTTATTTTTTATGCTTGGTACGGGAAACGTGAAACTTGAGGGTGATTAATATTCATGACACCAAAATCCCTAATTTAAGTCTTAGATTTCTTTATGAGTTTCTTCCATCAAACAATTTCAAAGTTAATAAATTGAATGAAATTGTTATACCTTTTGCTTCCTTGAATAAAGTTTTTATCTTTTCATCGTTCTTTAGTTTCTTTTTATTGTAGTATTAATAGTATATTGTAATAAAGACCAAGACGGGTTAATTATGATGAAAAATGTAAAATTTTGCTTTAAAATTTTGCATTGCATGGGGACCTTTCAATTGTCAAGTATAGGGGATTTAAGAAGTGTGTAAACACTTATCCTATTTCCACTTAAAACAATGAAAAAACAGGACCAAAACGTGTAATTAATATCATAAATGTCGGAATTATGCGTGGTTTGTGTTTTTGTTGTAAAATAGGTACAAAATATCAAAAGGAAATAAAACACGGGATTTCATGGTCATTTATCGAAGAAAAGGCCAAAGATAAAGTCAAAGGACCAAAAAATGCCAAAAGAATGAAGTTTGGAGGGCTAAAGATGAAGATTTGATGAAAATTTTACAACAAGGACCATTTTTGCCAACCTCCCAAGTCATCCACTAATAAACCACATTGAAGAGCACAAAATTACTAAGCCAACGGTCCCGACCTCGCGTCGTAACTCCTCACAG
The DNA here is from genome assembly GCA_025667525.1 of Glebionis coronaria. NCBI lineage: Eukaryota > Viridiplantae > Streptophyta > Magnoliopsida > Asterales > Asteraceae > Glebionis > Glebionis coronaria. The sequence goes on from CM046875.1 coordinate 170,253,925, forward strand.
TTTATTTTCTATGAGTTTCTAAAGTTTATTAAGTTTTAAAATTAAATAAATAGTTTTTTAATAATTAAATAATATAAAAATAAATATTTACGAAAATTAATAAATATAAATAAAATAAAGTTTTTTTCTTAAAAAATTAAATTAAACTTTTGTATTATTATTATTATATATTATCATTATTATTATTATTATTATTATTATTATTTAAAATAAACTAGTCCAAGCAAAAAGTGTGGTCTCCAAGCAAAAGGTGTGGCCTCCAAGCAAAATGTGTAGTCTCCAAGCAAAATGTGTAGCCTCCAAGCAAAAAGATGAAGGAAAAGACTAAAATACCCCCACTTGTAGGTACTTATATAAAGCTCTCATCTCATTGTATTTTGCTAGTTTTTTCATATAGTGTAGTTTTTCTCTAAAAATAGATGTAATTTCCTTTCAAGTTTTGTAATCTTCCAATTTTAATAGAATTCAATTTTTTAGTTTATTGATTGTCTCTTTACTATAATTCTCAATCTACCTTTCTTTTAATTTTCTTTATAATCTAGCTTATTATTTAGGATAAGTTTTTATAACTTTTTCCTAATAAGTTAGATTTATATACAAGTTTGAAGTAATTTGTTTTATTTCAAGCTTATTGTTGCCTTATATTCCTAGATCTATCTTATTGTTGGAGGAATTATTTACTTAGCTTTTTAGCTTTTTAAATCACATAAGTTATAAGCTTAGGCTTATAACTTATTTATAAGCTAGTTTTTTATTTAAGTACCTTTAGTTTTTATCTATTAGTTTTTTATATCTATTAGTTTTAAGTTTTAAAAATTTAAAATACTTTTATAAAACATAAAAGTATTTTAGATCTATTAGTTTTATTTAAATCTCTTTATAGAATATCATTGTTGCTTATTATTGTTCTAACCTGTTGTGTTTTTGTGATATTGGCGAATCGATTCATCAAGTTTTGTAGAGAGCTTATGGTTGATTAATTTGGTTCAAGTTTGATATGATTGATTAATTTGGTTAGAGATTGATTTGGTTGGCGGTGTACTTTACGGGCCGGGATACGCTTAGTTTTAGTATTGATTTTGGGAGGCCGTGTACTTTACGGGCCATATTTTGTTGATGTTGTTGATGATTGTTTGTTTAGAGCGTTATCTACGGACCATGGGTACCAAAATTCTCTCCTTTTTATTTTTGTAGCTTAATCGCTTTAATTTTATTAATTAGATCGTTATAATTTAAATTGTTTTTAAAAAAAGTTATATTTTTTGTAAAAATCGGTTTAATTAGTTTTAGTTATTATTACTTGTGTTAAAAAATAATTTAAAAGTTTTTAAAGTTAGATTTCATTTAGATAAGCTCATTATTAGTAAAAAGTTTATACCTTTTTGTGATTATTAAGCTTATTAGTATATAAAGCTTGTAGCTTTGTTATCTAAAAAGATTAATAAGCTTAAAGGTTGAAGCTTTATGCTTAATTTTTAAGTTTATCTTTGTGATTTCATTTTTCGTCACTTTTATATGCTATTACGTGCTTGCATTTAGATTAATTTCGCATTTAGATTTATTTCTAATTATAGTTTATTTTTGTTGCATCTAGATCTATATTTGTAGTTTAATTTTACATTGCATTTTAGAGTAATTTTGTTTGAATTAATTGCGCTTTTATTTTTATATAGTTCTTAGCCTACATATTTTCCCAATTTTTAGCTTAAATAGACATAGATTACCAATCAAGTATTATTAACCAAAAACAATTAATCTCTTGTGATAAGTTGTGAATCAATTCGAGTCGAGTCGAGGAGAAAACGATCATACACTAAAAAAATCCTATATTATCAGGCGTTTCCATTTGTCGATATTCTACCAGATGCTGATGATGCTCGTGAGTTGAAGATTTTACCAGATACTGATGCTACTAACACCTTGAAGACCTCACAAATGCTAATGATGTTGATGCTTTGGAGACATCTCAAGATGCAGATGTTGTTTATACTATGAAGACTCTGCAGAACAAGGACGAAAACTATAAATTTGAAATTCTGACAGAAATAAATTTCAACCATCAAACACTACCCCAGTTGGATGTCACACTCCACTCAGCTAATCTTTCAGTCAGAAGAGTGGAAACCGGTAACCAGTCGGCCACTCAGCAGAAATAATTACATGAATCACGGTCAGGATAACGACCGTCAGGAAACTGATAGACAAGGCAGTAATGACAACTACCGTGCTTATAACTAATCAGTCAATAACCATCGGAACTCCAGAACGGACGTGACCAGAAATACAGAGGTCAGCAGTCTAACCAGTTCGCCAATCCTAGCAGTTACCCGAAATCCTCAACCTTATTCAGACTCTCCCATTAAAATACTTATCCAGACAACAGTCAAGAAACAGGTCTCAAGTATCATTTCGGAAGACATATGTCAGAATACCAGTCATAGTACAAGTCAGATCCATAACACCAGCATGCCTTCTAAACCAGGTCCTCAAAAATTCAGAGTACCCTCCAAAGGGGTATACCCGTTGTGTTATGCCATGCATAAATCAGACCATTACAATTGAGTTACCACCACCGGAGTATTTTTCAGGTTAGACACGCAGTGTTTATTCTGTGAGGTTACAGATGAACACAATCAGTGAAAGTTGCCACGTTTACTTTGCGTATTCCTTTGTCATATTTATCTTAAACCATGTATTACTTGCCTCCCATCCATAAAAGACTCCACAGTATCACCAATTTATAAAGGCTTTTTCTCCAAGTTGAAGACGAGATTCGTCTTACTAACCCCTGATTTGTTCATTATATTTTGCCAGAAAAATCAGTATAAATTGTTTCAAGTTTACAAGCACGTGAATTATTATCTTTTAGCTGCGAAGACTTCTGATCACCATTAATGATGCAACTTGTGAAATTCCTTAAATTCATGATCAGCAGAATATCCTAAAGTTTCCAGATGTCATTCCAGAAGATTTTTAAGAAATTCCTTCCTAACCACGAGACATAATTTAACATCGATCTTCTCAAGAACAGAACCTATTTTTAAAACTCTTAATTGCAGGGTTTCAACTGAGTTAAAAAAGCTACAGCAATTGCTGCAAGAATTATCAGAACAAGGCTTTATTCGCCCCAACGCACCACAAGAAAGTGTACCGTTTCTATCTATCAGACACAAGGCTGGTAACATGAGATCGTATGTCGACCACCGGAAAACTTACCAGATCACCGTTTTGTCGACATTCATTCCACGTATAGAAATTTTATTTGATCTGCTACGATGTCTTAAACATTTTTTAGAACAATTCACGATCAGGCAACCATCAGTGGTGAGAGTAAGAACAAATGTTTGCAAGACTACTTTTGCACACGCTGTGATCACTCAAAATTCTGATTTATAATTCTCATAATTCTGAGCTCCCAAATACTCCAGCTATGGTATGAGATTTCTGAATAATTTTTTTTCATGAGTTCTCAAACAAAATCGTCAGTATACTCACTTATTACATCCTGAAATGCTAAATTCTAGAGGAGAACACGAGAATCATCTTCTCACGATCATGTCGATTCTCCGATAAGATAAAATTATATACACAGCTTTCCGGATGTGATTTCCAGTTGAACAAGGTGGCATTTATGGGCCACGTTATTTTAGTAGAAAGAAATTTCAGACAATTCTGCGAAGGTGAAGGCCATCACCAGATGGTCAAGACCGACGCCCATGATTAATGTACAAACTTTCTGGAACTCAGCTGACTACTACTGCAGAAGTGCTGACAGTTCTCACGATTAGCTTTTCATGACTAAGCTTACGCATAAAGGAGAGGACCTACACTAAAGTTTTGTATTCCATAAGATCCTACGCGAAGAGAGATCTAATTTACCGAGACTCATAGTTATTTCATGACTATTGATTGCAGTATTTTACCACACCTTTAGGAAAAGGAGGGTAAATAGGGTAAAATTATTAAATACGACGGTTTAGGAAAACCGTGTACAAATGACCCTTATGATGTGAAAGTTCGTTTCCCAAGGAGGTATATGTGTGTGACTAAAATGTAGCAAGATTTGAGATTAATATTGGTTAGAAGGGGATAAGAAAAGAGGATGACGAAGACGTGAAATTAATTACTACGACGACAAAACGTAAAACCGTAAAATAAGCTAAAATAAAAATTAATTCTAAAAATTACCAAAAATTCACCAAAAATCTTAATAAATAAACTAAGAGTTTACCAATGATAAAAACTTTTTTAAACCTTTTAATTAATTAAATATTCAATTTTTAAATGCTAATTAAAGCCCTAAAAATCAAATTAATTATCAAAAAGCCCAAATAAAGATTTTTCAATTGGTAAACCTCTAAAATGACCTAAAGAGATTAAAAACTATTTTTAGGAATTTTTAAACTAAGAAAAACTATTTAAAATGATTTAAAAACTATTAAAACTTAAAATAATTATAAATATTAATCTAAAAGTGATAAAATTAATCTAAGAGTTGCAAAAATCCTATTTTAATGTATTTAAGCTAAGAAAAATGTAAAAAGGTTGAAAATTGTGAAATTTGAAAAATAATAATAAAATAATATTAAAAGAATATTAAAAATCCAAAAATTCTAAAAAATTCTAAAAACTTGCAAACTAGTTTATTTTAACCTAAATAAAAAGAAAATGAAAGTGAAATGACCAGAATACCCCTATTGGGCCCTCAAATGGGCCAAAACCAAAATCAGTCAACACAAATGGGCTTTTTAGCCCAAAAAGTCAAACTTGGCCCAATTGACTTGGAAAAGCCCTATCTGACTTAAAATTCAATTCTAAACACAAAACTCTGAAGGCCCAAAAGCTGAAAGTGAGCTTATCACAGCTTATTAACCAAACAGCTTATCCTTATTGGGCTTTTTAGCCCATTAACAAATAAGCTAATGCCATAAGCTCTAATTTGACACACAACCTTCTTTTGGGATGCTTAAGAGATCTGTAAAAAGAAATTTTGAAAAAGCACACTCAATAAGCCAGAAATAAGCAAAGTACAAATTCACAAAAAGACAAAATAGTCGGGTTTGAGAATTAGGGCACCTCAGGACTTGACTCACCTTGCAAAATGTCACAAATGAGCTCAATAAGCCAAAACAATCAACAAAATTCCAATAAGCAAAACCGATAAGCCAGAGTAAGTCAATAAGCACTTATGAAAAAGTCAATTAAGTTGGTTTTCTAGTCAAACCTAAAAGTCAACACACCAAATGCTCCAGTATGAACAAATGGGTCAAATGATGAGCACCTATTACAAAATCCAAGTTGTTGCTGGTTAAAATAAGCTATTATAGCTTATTGATAAGCTGAAACCCAATTAACACTAGAAGTGACTAGCAGTAGAGGAAAGGAGTTCCCACTGCTTTGACTATTTGACCAAGCTTTTTAGAGAGATTTAGTTGGATTCAATTGGAAACAAGGGCACCCTTGTGATCAGGGAATCACAAGGAGTCAATATCAACAAGAAAATCACAATTTGGTTCACACAATAAGCCCAGAATAAGAAAACAGTCACCAGATATAGCACAGATATGGGAAATAAGCAGTTATGCACAAATAAGCAGATATAGCATGAATAAGCCAACCAAATTCAACTAGATGCATACACAAGCTATATAAACTATGATTAAGCACAAACAAACTTAAATCAACCACTGAATCAAAGTGAATAAGCAGAATCAAGCACCAACAGTTACTGATAAGAACAAGTATAATATGCAGAAACCTTTTGCTGATCTAATTGACCTTAGATCCAATTTCAATGCTTCAAATCTCTTTCCTTGGTGTTATTAGCCTATTTTAATCACTTGTTAACCCTAGTCTATGATTAGATCTAGGTGTCCCTTAAACCAAAGCCAAAAATATCAAGTAAACAATATTTTATAGACCTATTATGAATCTAGGTGTTTCAACCCACAAAACCTACAAACAGATGATACTTAGCACTCAATAAACAGATATAAGCACAAAGCACCACAAAGCATCCACTCAAAATCACACAAATCCAACTTATGCAGTTAACCCAAACACCCCTTAATAATCTGTTTTGACAAATTTTCAAAGGATAATCTAGATTTTACCCACGAATCAAGTCAATAACACTTCAATAACATCAAGCAATACCAGATGAACAATAATCAACCATAAAAACACAGATTCAAGAACAATCAAGCAAAATCACAAATATTCAGAAATTAAAAGAGAAAATGAAAAAGGAGAAGGTGCAAACCTCCAAGACCTACATCTAGGCCCTGGATTATTTGAGCTGAGGTACTAGCAAAACAAATACCAGCTTCCAATGTACCTGCTAAGAAGAACAAACCAAGTGATGAACAATATCAAGCACTTTTCTGATTTTTGAAACACAAGCCTTATCAATTAAAACCTTGCCTCAAAAACCTTCAAACATGAAAGCGGAACTCAGAATTAGGCTATTCGAACACCAACTTTTAATAAACAAGAACAAGATTTCACAAATTTCTGAAAATCAAATTTTATTAATTTAAAAAGGGATTACAAAGATTGATAGCCTAAAATTGGAACAAAGGGACTCTCACAGGTTGAGGTCTCCTTTTATAGACATATGTTAAGCCTACACTGTTCACAATCCCTAGAAGTGAATTTCCCAAAATGTCCTTGAGTACTTGAGGCCGTTTGTTGTTGATGAGTTGTCCAAAATGATCCAAACCGTTTAAAATAGCTTTGGGATGAAGCTAAGAGTGTGGGCTGTTGATCTTGACACGTCAGCTTACTTGGAGAGAAAGTTGTTCTCTGATTCGTTGAAAGGGAATTAGGGGAGGGGTCCATGGTGAGTGGGAGTGAGGGTTTTTGATGTGGGATGAGTTTCTGCATGTGTGAATCACACATGTGCCAGGGTAATTTAAATTAACCATTTGTTTTAAGTGAGTAAATTCTGGGGGGTGAAGAATGGTAAATAGTGGTAAGTTTGATCCGATTTTGGGGGAAAGTAAGTGTTTGGCGCGTGTTTGTGTGTTTGAAGTTTGGAGATGGCAGCCTTGGTCCTTGTTCTTTGGCAAAGTGTGAATAATAAGAATTTCAGCCACTAAAAACGAATTCCTTTGTTATTAAACTTTCAGTTTTCACACTTTTGCTCCAAAACTTTGGCAAAAGGTTTTAAAGGGTTGTTTTTGCCATTTTTCCATAATTTAAGGACTGATCTTGGACATTGTTGATCTTCAAAGGTCTTCAATGTAACTTTAACTCCATGAGGGACCATAATTGACAAATTAGATTTGATGAGGGACTAATCTTGCTATTTCTTCAAAGTTGAAGGACCATTTGTGTAATTTTGACAAACTTAAGGGATCAAACTTGTAATTATGAATTCACAAGGGTTTTAAGTGTCATTTCTTCATTCATTGAGGATCAATCTTGCATAACTTCTAGTCTTCAAGGGTAATTGTTGGATAAATTATGAACTAGGGCCCGGTTCTTTGTACGGCTTCATTTCTCGTGTTCGTTTTTCCTTGTTTCTTGTGATCTTTTGTCTTTTTCACGATATCCATACCTAAAACATAAGTAAACAAATACAAGCATAATATATGGTATTTTATGACATTTTTATGCATTTAAAGCCCGAAAAGAACGATGAGATCATGTATAAATGCCATCTCATCAACTATTCACCCAAATTCCCCCAGAATGTACCATAATCCCAGACAGAATTTTGATAGAAGCAATATAACACATGGATACAACTATGTTCATATATAGATGCCTGACATACCGCAGGTTTAAGATAGAATACCGTCATGCTAGACAGTTATAACAACCATTAGAAATTTGTGAACAGAAATGAGACAAGTTTCCCATATAGTTGTTATTAGATTTCCACAGACTCAAAGAAGTATGATACTATCTAAGTCATTGTCGACCATGTAATCAGCCTACGTGTTTTTTTCATCTAAAAGGATTACGCAGTAGCGGACATGCAGTAAATCGTATGATTTTAAGGTATTCCATCGACCATCATATAAGACAGAATTCATCTTCACGATCACGTGTGTGTTTACGTTCACTTTACGTTCACGTTTATTTTCACGTTCATGTTTACGTCTCATTCACAGTATGATGTTGTTTCAGTTCATGTTTTGTGTTATCTCATGATTTAAGCTCGTGTTTGCGTTCATAACATTGTTCACGTTCAAGTTCATGTTCCATCTCGCGATACACGTTTCACAGTGTTACCAAATACGGTTATAGAAAGCTTGAGAAACCAGACTCAAGTTTAGCACAACTTTTCCATACCCAGGCAGACGTTTCACGTCTCAGGCCTTATCGTTTGGCATACTTTCCTTAGTCAACATATATTCATGTTATGTCCTAGCATCACGTTCATAGTATGTTTCACGTATCACGTTCACAATATATTCCATGCCCAGCATTCCTCATATAATAGTGAACCAGGTTCACAATTGCTCACATAGCACGTTCACAATTGTTCACGTAGTTCGTCCCTATATACTTCCAACAGCATGCTCAGATATATAAATGTTATCTTCATGATATTTATACCTACCGTTTCATGTATCCTACATACTATAGCTTATTCATTTTATCAGATTCAGAAAATCCATCTTAAGTATGGAACAAGAAACTATTCAGCATCATCAGAACAGGGTCATCAGGACCAAGATGGTCATTATGCTTAGACCTTTTAAGGAATCGTTTCGAGCAGGAAGCCACTCGAAACAGAGGAGTCCATCTGGACCTCTCATTCCTTTTCTTTTAATAAACCTTCCAGTCATGTCACGTTTCATATTCCCTTCAGCCATGTCATGTTACATGATCACTTTTGTCTTGTCATGTTTTACCTATCAACAACATTATGTCTTAATTAGAAGACGAATTATCCTTCAGCTTATTTGTCTTTTCAGTGTACGTATTCTTTCAGTTCTTATAGCTTCGTCAGCTTATTACCTTTAATTCGAGGACGATTTCTCCTTTTTAGAGGGGAAGAATTGTAAAACCCCAGCATAATCGTATCCTTAATTCGAGGATGAATTATTTTTTAAGAGGGGAAGAATTGTAAAACCCGTATTTTAAATCAGAAGATTAAATACGCGGTTTTGTTTTTATAAACTATATAAGTATTAATTATCAGACAGAAATAAAGCACGAAAATTAACGAGAGCGTTCGAATAAGATTTAAAAAAAAGATGAAAAGTTATACTAAACTTAATGGGTCGGATATATTTGTTTAAAAAAAAGAAAGGTAAAAAGGCTTGATGGCCGGTTGTTTTAGAAAAAAAAGAAAAGAAAAGTTGGCCTTAAGCTCATAATGCAAAAAATATATATATATACGGGAGTCCTCCCTTATTGTGTCAAAACAAAACGGAGAGAAAAGAAAAAAAATATATAGGGTTCGTTGGTGGAGGGTAGAAAACCGGTGGCAGAAAAGAAAAACAAGCCAAGGGGATATTTTAAACAATCGATGTGTGTGTCTCCTTCATTCATCATAACATCATGACTAGGTAATCTTTTCTTTTCTTTTCGTGATTCTGATCTTGAATACGTGATCAGGCAAGAACAAATGATTAGTAAAATTATAAACATGTTATAGTCATTAAAAGTCAGTCGGGTTTTGGGTTGATGACGAAAATCGAGAGCATGGAAGCTCTCGATGGGTCTTTTTGTGTACAACCGAGACCACTAAGGGTCTCGGTGGTGTATTATTGTGACCATCCGCAAATCAGAAACCAGAAAGGGGGTGTCAGGTTGTTTTGTCTCACGAAAACAAAGACCTAAAAGGTCTCGGTGTGTTTGCTGGTTGGACCAACTGTGACCCACAGGGGCGGTTTAGTTTGATGTGGTGTCGACGATAGTTTATAACCACCAGGGGGTCTACTAAATAAAAACAGGGTGTGTTTGGGATTGTCAGGCAGTAAGGGGGTGATTGGTTCTAGCAATGGGAACCTTAACACTAACAGCGGGAACGGGTAACAAAGGCAGTGGCAACCTGCTTAAATCAGGGTCACTGTTGGCCTAGTAGTCGCTAGCGTCAGTGGCAACCGGCTAACCGGTTTAGCCACTGACGGGTTATTTAGTTTTGGCTTTATGTTTCGGCTTATATGTAAATTATGGGCTCGGGATTCGGGGTCACGAAAAATAATAAATTGGAGTTTCATTTTAATATCTTATTTAAATCATGTTATAAATTTGGATTTATAAATAAATAAAGTAAGTAGTTTTGTTTTATTAGTTTAATTAATAAAATTTAATTGATATTAGTTAAATCATTTTAATTACTTATAAACATGTCATTTATTTTATGATTTAAATTTCAAGAAAACTAATTTGGAAATCTTTCTAAATTTAGAAACTTTCTATTTAAAGTAGGTTACTATTTATAGTAATATTATTTTATTGGAATAGATATTACACAATAATCAGGAACACAATATATATATATATATATATATATATATATATATATATATATATATATATATATATATATATATATATATATATATATATATATATATATATTAATCTGCAATGTTTTCGAACAGTCAGAACTTATCAGATTATATACAAACAGTAATACAAGAATAAAATAAATTAAACTAAGAGCAGATAAGAATCAGTAACCATAAACACTAATCAGACAACTCATTTCACATTCCTTATTTATGTAGTATCCGTGAAGTCGAAGTAGATCCTTCAGCTTCATTCGTGTTTCATTACTGGTCACGAGGTACGAATTTTACGTCCTTTCAGTAAGGACTTCTCTTATATGCATGATTAGGATTTCCCGTCTGCAGCCAAATTTTTTTCCCCAGTACATGTTATAAATTATCTGAAATTATTTTAATAACTAATATATTACCTGAGCCTTAGATACAAGCATGACCAGTCAGTAGTACTAGTTACAGAGGTACCGTAACCATGACACTTGAGGCACCAGTGTCATGACTCACCTACGGGAGAGTGATATCCCGCAGCATTCCACTCAGCTCAGCTTGGCCATTTTATCAGTATTATTAGTGGGGCGTATGGATGCATCCTAAGCTTATCAGTTTACAATTATCAGGTGAATGTGATGTGTGCTCTACATCCTTCACATTGGAGTTGATCCTTCCACACATCACAGTTATTTAGACGTCACCCCTCCAGTTATTCATGCAACAGTTGTTACAACACATGACCTATATAAGCCCTTGGCAATTAAAATACTATAAATACATGTTTTCAGATTTAACAGATAACAGTTCAGTTTTATTATTTATAAATCAGACTTATCAGATTTTCTACAGTTTTCATCACACTCCGCATATTAGTCTTTCAGCTTCAGTAATTATTAATTATTTCAAGTTCAGTATATTGTTATCATGCATTTTATTCGTTCACTGAGCATTATGCTCAGCCGTAGTTCTTTCATGTTCTAACAACAGGTACACCAGGAAACTTTTAAGATTCTGAGAGCATGTGCATTAGATGGAAGCAATCCAGACTTCTTTACTTCATGCACTTCATTTTTATATTGCTTGTTGGACATTGTTCAGTCCTTTCTTTCAGTATTTTACGTTTCATGTTTTGAGCTTATGTTGGATTACCGATGTTTGATTCTGGTATTTCCGTTATGGTCAGTTAATGTTTTAGGACATTTACCTTATGCTTTGATGACACGCCATAAATACACGTAATGGTCCACTTATCCAAGTGGGGTGTTACACATTTTCAGTCTTTTCAAAACTATAAGCTTTATTTCCCTCATCCAACACTTGAGTTTCTGCTTCCTTTGGAGTCTCTTTTGGCTTCTTATTCTTCCTTGCATAGGTAGTTATAATTGGTGGAGAACTTCCTTTTGTATCAAGTCTGTGGGTACTTCCAAACTATCTTTGTTGTCCTAGATATCTTTCTTATCTGCCTCAGATCCAATTTTAACAAAGTTTAGTTTGCTCCTTTTATGTTGTTTATTGAGAGCCTTGATTTCATCAAAATTCTTCCTGACCAGCTGAGCATGAGTGAAATGCTTCACCTCCTTTAGATAAGACATCATTTGATTTCTTAGTTGATTGGTTGTTGGAGGCTTAACTCTCTCCAATCTTCTCTTCTCAGCAAAGAATCTTTGTGTTCTTTGACTAACTCATCAATTAATCTTGCATTTTCTTCTTCATCATATGCATCTCTCTCCTTAGCTATCATTGATTCAGCTAGAAGTTCACTTGCTTTTATTTCAGGTTGTATCTATCATATTCTTCAATATTTAACTCTTGTTGTATTCTTTGTGCCTCAAGCAATGCCTGTTTAGATACAAGTTCTTCTTGTTGTGGTGCTTCATGGAGTCTAGCTTGTAATCTCCAAGATATTTCCTCATCATGCTCGATTTGATGAAATTTCTTCCTAGAATTATCTACAGCATCTGAATCACTATCATTTTCTTCTTTTGATTCAGACTATAATTTCTTCTTGCCCTTGATCTTTGGGTCATTCTTTGGTTGTTTATGTATAAACATTGAATATCTGTTATCTCCTCCCTCATTGGGTTGTTGACCTGGTATGACAATGCCTTTAGTATCAGGCTATGAAGTCTGAACTTTCTTTCCTTCATCTTGGACTTCACTGGCAAGTTTTGGTTGTTCTACAGGTTGATCTTGTTGTGCTTGTGGCTCTTCAACTTGTTCTTGTTGTGGCTATGTTGTTGATGTTTCTTGAGCTTTCATAACTTCTTCTTGTGTCGTTCTTTCAACTTATGATTGTCTAGCTTTTTCTACTGAACTTTCTCCTTAAGACTAAGAAAAAGGTTTGCTAAAGTCTCATCTTCTCCAAAAGATGGAGTAGAGATTTCTTCGAAGATGGTAGTGAAGATCTTTGACCAGCAATACTTGCACCTTCAACGGTACTTGCACTAAGCTTGATAGTACTTGGGTCATCAGCAGTACTTACTTCACCAATGGTATACACATCTTTATCATCAATCACAAGGTATTTCCATATACCTTATTCTCTTTAGAAGATGTCCTGTCAATCTCCAATTCCTCAGTTTTGTCAGACCCATCATCAATCTTTGTTTCATTCTTTGAAGTTGACTGCGTCTTCTATTGTTGTGGAGTTGTAGAAACTGGAAAAGTCTGATCAATTTCTTCAAGCTTCTCATAAAATTTCTTCCAGTTAGCTTCTGGAATTACCTGTTGTTGTAGCGGTGGTGATTGTAGTTGTGGTTGATTTGTAACCACATTTTCCTCAACATATAGCGAATTCTGTGATTGATCCAACATATTGGTGTCATCCTCAAAGTATTCAAAATCAACATCAAATTCTTTTCCTTAGAATTTATTCCTTCCCCAAAATTAGCTGGAATATCATAAGAAGGTCTTGCATTATCTAAATTCCTCCCCTGTTTGGATGCTTTTAGTTGCTTTCTCCTGATGGCTCTTAACTTTTTCTTTTGTTCCTACAACTGAGCCTTTTGAATTGACCTGTGATGCCTGATCCAAGGATTTGCTCTCCTTCTTAACTTTTGGATCTTAGCATTCAGATCTTCAATCCTTTTATCTTTCAAAAGCTTAGCATCTTGCAAATATTTAACCTATTTAGACAAACTAGTACACAAAGCAATTAAATTTGCAAAATCCAACACCTCTGCTGCCCTGGCTGGTGGTGAAACACTAGCATCTTGTGAAGCAACAAGTGTATGGATCATCTCATTAGAGATTGATTGGTCATTCTCATGATGAGAAGAAGAATTTTGGACTTCTCCAGAGGGTTGGGGACTGTGATGAGAGGGAGTTTGTTGAGGTTCACTAGCTGAGCTAGGATCCTCACCCTATGTGTTAGCCTCATTTGCTAACATATGTGAAAAAATAGTGTGACAATCCCAGTAAAGGTTGTACATTTCTTAGACAAGAAAGAAAAGGTCCTTTTAGTGAAATTAGGGACATCCCATGTTTCAGATGAGGTAGGTAGGTTAGGGACTTGGTCATTGATTATTGCATGAACAAACCTAGGGTACATTAAGAATTTCTTAGAGGCATCTAAGTTCCAATTCATTCCATCAAAAATCAATTTGAAAAGTTGAAAACTCTATTAGTGGCCAAACAAATACCAATTGATGCCAAAGCAGCAGAAATTTGATCAAAAGAAGTACCCTTAGAACTTAAACAATGAATAATTGTATGAAAAAGTAATCTCCATTGAGGTGAAAATAAACCTTTAAAGAAAGTAAGTATTTCCCTACCACCCTCATATCCCATGGCTTCAAGGCCATCATGTATCTTTGAGTCTGGTAACATACTAATGCCATTAGCATCAGTAGGTCTCAATGATGCCCTTAACAGAACTTATGTAACATATATATTCCTATCATTAACCCTAGCTCTAATGCAGGGTTGATTATGACGAGTAACAATAGAAGAAGTACTCCAAAATTGCTCAACAATAGGAATAGAAACAGTAGGACTTACAGTAAGTGCATATTGTTTGCGACTTCTAAAGAGAAATTCAAGGATCTCATAACCGTGACAATCATTGTTTTGAATCAACTTAACAACTTCGTTGTGTTTAGAGATCACTTGTAGAGCAGCCATTGTTGTTTTTGATGATCGAAGATAAGAATTAGAGTTATAGAATATAGGTGTAAAAATAAAAGATTTAGGTGAATCAATTATGTAATTGGGGAGGATTTATATACGGGAAGCAAATCCAAGCGCGAAGAAACCGCCATATTTACCAAAGAGACCCTCCAACGGTACAACGGCCATATAGCGGTACATGGAACATACGCGGTACTTCAATTATGCCTAGCGGTACTTGGTTTCCAAAACGATACCTCAAAGATAATTACCGGTACATATAGTCCACTATCATTGTATCCTCTTTTACCTTGATCGAATAACCTATAACCACATCACAAACAACTACAAACACTATACAATATAATTAACATAATAATTGTACATTTATATCCTCCCCTTAACATATACAATAATTATTGGTTAAGCATACCAATATGTGTTACCAAGAACTTAAACCTCTTTGTTTCAAATGACTTATTCAACAAATCAGCTACATTATTATCTGTATGGATCTTCAAAACCTAGATAAGCTTTTTGTCATAAGCATCTCTGATGATGTGATGTCTTATTTCAATATGTTTGGTTTTGGAGTGAAATACTGGATTTTTGACAATGCATATAGTACTTTCATTATCAATGTAGATTTTGGTATTCATAAAATTGAAACCATAATCTAGCATCTGATTTTGAATCCAAAGTACTTGTCAACATCAAGGAGTAGCAGCCGCATATTTAGCTTCAGTTGTAGAAGTAGCAACAATGGTTTGCTTTTTACACTGCCAAAAAATAAGTCTTCTTCCTAGGAATTGAAAACCTCCTGTTGTGAATTTCCTATCATGATTAGCTCTAGCATAATCACTTTCTAAGTAAGCTTCCAAATCAAAAGTAGAATCTCTAGGATACCATAGACCTAAGATAGGCTGTCCTTTGAGATATTTGAAGATTCTTTTCATAGCATGTAGATGTGAAACCTTTGGATTGACTTGAAACCTTGAACAAGCACACACAAAAATCATAATATCTGGCATTGAAGTAGCAAGATACATAAGTGACCCAATCATGGACCTATACAAGTGAAGATCCACATCTACACTATGTTCATCTTTTGTCAAAGACTTCTTGGCTTCACAAGGTGTACTTGTACTTGTTGTATCCATACTTGAAAATTTCTTCAAGATTTCAGCAACATATTTATCTTGACTGATAAATATTCCATCTTTCCTTTGTTTGACTTGAAGTCCTAAAAAGAAAGTAAGTTCTCCCATAGAACTCATCTAAAACCTTCCTTTCATCAAAGCTTCAAACTCTTCACACCATGGTTTTTTGGTTGAACCAAAAATGATGTCATCCGAATATACTTGTACTAAGATAGTGTCCTTAGCATTCTTCTTGATAAAAAAAGTCTTGTCAATGGTCCCTCTCCTATATCTATGTTCCAAAATAAAATTAGAAAGAGTTACATATCATGCCCTAGGGGCTTGAAGAACACTATAAAGTGCTTTGATAACTTTGTAGAGTCTGTTAGGGAAATTAGGATCTCTAAAACCTGGAGGTTGTGTGGAGTCCCATGTAATATGTGATGATTAAACAAGAAAGAAAGGTAGAAGATAGATGAATTCTAGAGAGATAAATTAGAGAGAGAAAATAGAGAGAAGTGTGTGAAACTTAGTGAATATTAGATTAGAGAGAGTGAATAATGAGCCAACCAAGCTCTCCTTACATGCAAGGAGAGGTATTTACAGCGTTGCCTACATGTCGCATAATAGGCTATATGATAATGGGCCGGGATTATCTTTTGGGCTTTAGTTACTTACGAATGAACTTTAGCTTAACGTTAAGCCTATAATGTCACGACTAATCTACTACCTATTACAAATTTCTAAATAAACAAATGACCGAACATTCTTGTTTGACTCAATATTTTGAGACTAACAATCTCCCCCAATAAGAGGTCATTACCCTTTATGAGAGGCCATTACCCTTTCTCATTTGAGATTTGTAGATATTACTAATCTCGCCATAAATGAGTCTTGAACGTGTAATAGTAGTCTTGTTCCTTCATGCTGCGATCGTTGAGCCTTTGTCGTTGTCTTTCGACTTTGTCTTTAATCTTGAGATCTTCAAATCATCCTTGACTTATCTTTGCCATCTTGCGATCTTGTGTCTTCATCCATCTAACACCCTACCAAATGCTATGCGCAGCGGAACTACAACATTTGGGTGCTAGGCAGTTATCATCGCACACAACATATATCAAACGACTCCAAAGAGACGTAAAAGTTTGAACTTAAATTAAAAATTGTTAAAAATGTACATGTCTACGGTTTTCCAAACCCAAATGATACAACACAGAGTTAGAGTTTCGGTCCCCATGAATCTCAACCCCAAAAGATACAGTTTTCACAAAAACATGACATAAAGTTTAAAATATTCAAGTAAGAATGGGTGGAAAAACAAGTAGACGCCAAGCCACACAAACAACTTCCATCCAATGCATGCTCCATGCTACACTTCATCGGTTACCTGAAACACATGCTAAATTTGGTCAACAAATAATGTTGAGTGGAATTCATAGGTTTTACAATTCATTTTGAACATATGTGTTATAAAAATCATTCACGATCATTCATAGACTTGTCGATCAAACAATCTATTTTCAAGGTTATGACAATTGTGTTTAAGCTCATGACACTAATCCGTTAACTCAATCACCCGCGTAATAATTACCGGTGTGATTCAGATGAAACCAGTGCCCCTTCTAAAGGCATCAGTTGCAAATATACCTTATCTCTTATCACAAATTATCCGTCCGCAGGGGGTATCCAACGTACTAGCCCTCGTCTCGGATAGGGTTGTCAACCCCATAGTACTATCACTTTGTATAAGCGGCTATTTTCAATCCATGCTAGGATTAAACAATAGTTAATAGTTCATGAAATTAGGGCCTTTTGCAACTAGGTACTCAACACAATTTCTAAGGCAACATTCGGGTCCAACAATCATTCATGACATATGTTCATTTTGGAAAACTAGCATGCATTTCCCTCGCGGGTAAAACAATTTAAAACAATAATAAGCGAGGCTATAAATTCACACCTTATATATAAAATAGTCGACGATTCGAGTGACGATCACTGACGATGATGAGGATGCCCGGGAAAATCAACACCTATCAAACCAATAACGCGTAATGAGTAATCTCATTCATAAACCTTAAGTACTGTATATAATACATACATATTAGTCAATTGTGATAATTACAACTCACACCAAAACCAAAAAAATAAGTGTTACTCGTTTTATACTATTCGTCCATGTTATTAACGTTATTCCCTTTTACGCATTTTTCGCCGATACTTACCAAAAGTACGGACTGTTTTACTAGACTTAACCCTTTTTATAAAAATTGGGAAAATTCTCAAAAATACCTTAAGACCTGTAGAAAACACATTTTTAATCCCATTAAAAGTTTTCGCTTTTACGACCCGTTACTCAACACTTTACCAAAACTACGTTTTCGGACTGAATTTGCACTTTGACCAAGTAGGACTCATTTGACCCATTTAAAATATACCATTGACCCATTTGACACCTAAGTCTAATAATAGACTCAAATATGCAGGTTTGAGACCAAAAATAAACCTTTGACCATTTACCAAACTATACCTATGGTCCCCGGGATTTGACCTAAAACCAAACATAATTTCGGATTATGAAGGTTTTCATCTCCCGGTACACGATTTTCAAAACACCATAACTTTTGACTCGTTAGGAGTCGTAAGCTCTATCTTATACCAAATCGAAGCTAAGACGACGCTATACAACTATATCCTAGCCACGTGACCTGTTTACAAAATAATTTTTATGAAAACACTTCAAACTTTCTGCCTAAAATTACCTATCCCAAAATCAATCCAACACTCGTTTCCAAACCAATTTATCGACACTAGACCTCAACATAATCACTCCTAATCATTCCCAACCATACTAATCAGTCCTAAACACCCTAATTATCATATCCATCTCAAAACCCAAACACAAAATCAAACATGCAATGGGTTTTACCCATTTAAAAACATCTAAAAACAAGAATAAATACATAATCCATAAACAAAATAACAATCACCATGATCCCCCAAACACCCCCTTTGTGTCGTGGGGTTTGGGTGATCAAAACCCCCCAACCAAATTGATTTTGGTTGGTTTGTTGAGTGATTAAACATCCTATATACATGAATTAAACATGCATACATCTAATTAACATCAAAACCACTTTTGAAAAATCCATTGATTCTTGGAAAAAATTTTGTGGATGCGTGTATGATTAAAGTACATAAAAAGGAAGGGAAAGAAGTAATTAAAGGTGGTCTAAGCTTACTTTTAATCAAAACAAGCTAGAAAAAAAATGGTGGTGGTGGTTTGGGTGGTTTTGGCCGTCGGCCTAAGGAGAGAAAAGGGAGGGGTTTGAAATTTTTTTTAAGTGAAATGAGTTGTGTGTGTGTTTGTTTCTCCATTTTGTAAAATTGGGAGGGACTTGTGGTGAAATTTTAGCTTTCTTTTGTCCTTAAGTGAAAACGACCTCACAAGTTTACGGGATTGACTCATTAGTCATTTTTGAAAATTTTACGGGAGTCGGGGATCATCCCGAACACTCCAAAATACTTTTAGGACAATTTAAATGTACCCGGAAAGCAATAAGACTCACCAACTCGACTTAACACGAACCGAAAGTAAAATTCTCGAAAAATTATAATATCGATAAAACGACAATAATCATAGAAATTTGGGCATCCATCGGGATCGTAGTCGTCATCGTTCTTCTTAAATCGTCAATCGTCAAAATTATGACCTCGAATATAGGTTTCAACCAAAATGATAAAATATATCGCAAATAAAAGTTATTAAAAATTAGGGTAAGGTAAGTGACCTCGGTTCTAGGGTATCACATCCACCCCTCCTTAAAGAGAGCGACGTCCTGGCGCTCGCCTCTTCTTATACTCACATTTCGTGCCGCTGGAACAGATGAGGGTACCTTTCCTTAAAAAAGTCCTCACGTTCCCAAGTGTATTCCGGTCCACGCCTAGAATTCCATCGAACCTTCACAATGGGAATTCTACTATGCTTCAGGCTCTTGACCTCTCGGTCCATAATTTCCACGGGTTCTTCCATGAAATTCATTTTGTCGTCCAATTGAATCTAGTCCAAAGGAATCACCAATTCCTTATCCGCCAAACTCTTCTTCAGATTTGATACGTGAAACGTGTCGTGAATAGCACTAAGCTCGTTCGGCAACTCTAACTTATACGCTACCGGTCTAATTCGTTTAACGATCTTAAATGGTCCAATATACCTCGGACTCAACTTTCCTTTCTTCCCAAAACGAATTACACCCTTCCACGGCAAAACCTTAAGCATAACCCTATCTCCGACTTCAAATTCCAATGGTTTTCTTCTGTTATCGGCATAACTCTTCTGTCGGCTTCTTGCAGCAAGTAATCGGTTCTTGATTTGCACAATCTTCTCTGTCGTCTCCAAAACCATTTCGGGTCCATTCAACTGACTTTCTCCTACTTTACTCCAACACACAGGTGATCTACACTTCCTTCCATACAACGCTTCGAATGGTGCAGCCTTGATGCTCGCATGATAACTATTATTATACGAAAACTCCACTAAAGGCAAGTGGTGTTCCCAACTTCCTCCAAAATCAATCACGCATGCTCGGAGCATGTCCTCCATCGTCTGAATAGTTCGTTCACTCTGGCCATCAGTCTCCGGGTGATAAGCCGTGCTCAAACTCAATTCAGTGCCCATCGCACGTTGAAGTGATTTCCAAAATTCCGAAGTAAACCTACTATCGCGACCCGAAATGATCGATAAAGGTACTCCATGTCTGCAAA
Organism: Glebionis coronaria; assembly: GCA_025667525.1. Classification (NCBI taxonomy): domain Eukaryota; kingdom Viridiplantae; phylum Streptophyta; class Magnoliopsida; order Asterales; family Asteraceae; genus Glebionis; species Glebionis coronaria. The sequence continues at coordinate 170,274,398 of CM046875.1, forward strand.
TGATCTCCTTCACGTACACACTGGCCAGCTTCTCCATACTGTCCGTCTTCTTCATAGGTAAGAAGTGAGCAGATTTCGTCAATCTATCCACTATTACCCGAATCATATCACATCCACTAGGAGTTCTGGGTAAACCCGTCACGAAATCCATAGCGATTCTCTCCTATTTCCATTCTGGGATCTCTGGTTGTACCAAAGCCCAGACGGCTTCTTATGTTCGGCTTTAACCTTCGCACAAGTCAAACACTTACTGACGTAACGAGCAATATCCGCCTTCATATTCGACCACCAATAGACTTTCTTCAGGTCATGATACATTTTATCCGATCCAGGATGTATCGAGTACTTAGATTTATGAGACTCGTTCATAACCAAATCTCGTACTCCAAGTTTTCCTTCCTCGGATGGACACAACGGTAACCAAATCCGATTCTCAAAATATCTCAGCCCGTCTGACCTAACCACAAAAAGAGGTTTCAACATTCTTCCCAAGTTCTCAGCATCAACATTCTCTTTCATTAAACCCTTCTCTTGAGCCTTCAATATTTAAATCAACACTCTCAGTCATCACTAAAGCTCTGACTCTCAAAGGTTTCTCTCGATCCTTCCTACTAAGTGCATCCGCTACGACATTCGCCTTACCAGGATGGTAGCGAATCTCACAGTCATAGTCGCTCAGTAATTCTACCCATCGCCTCTGTCTCATGTTCAACTCCTTTTGGTCTAAAATGTGCTACAAACTCTTGTGGTCAGTGAGTACAACACACTTCGTCCCATACAAATAATGTCTCCACAATTTCAACGCAAAAACCACAGCTCCTAATTCCAAATCATGCGTCGTGTAGTTTTCTTCATTCTTCCTCAGTTGTCTCGACGCATAAGCAATCACTTTCTCACGCTGCATCAACACAACTCCATAACCCTTACGAGATGCGTCACAATACACTACAAAGTCTTCGGTTCCTTCTGGTAATGACAATATCGGTGTAGAACATAACTTGTCCTTGAGTGTTTTGAAAGCGAATTCTTCCTCATCTCCCCATTCATACACCCTATTCTTCTCCGTAAGCTTTATCAATGGCTTCGCAATCAACGAAAATCCTTCAATGAATCTCCGATAATACCCAGCCAAACCAAGGAATTGTCGAACTTCAGTCGGCGTTGTCGGTGCTGACCATTCCCTGATCACTTCGACCTTGGCAGGATCCACGCGAACTCCTTTGCTATCAATTACGTGACCAAGGAATTGCACAGACTCTAACCAAAACTCACACTTCGAGAACTTCGCATACAGCTTCTCCTTCTTCAGCAGATCCAATATCTTTCTCAGGTGCTTCTCGTTCTCTTCCTTACTCTTAGAGTAAATAAGAATATCATCGATAAAAACAATGACAAACTTATCTAGGTACGGCTTGCATACTCGATTCATAAGGTCCATGAATAATGCATGCGCGTTTGTCAACCCAAAAGGCATCACTCGAAATTCGAAGTGTCCATACCGCGTACGAAAGGCAGTTATAGGGATACCCTCCTCTCTCACACGTAGTTTATGATACCCTGACCTCAAGTCGATCTTTGAGTATACACAGGAACCTTGTAATTGATCAAACAAATCGTCAATCCTCGGCAATAGATACCGATTCTTAACCGTCAGCTTGTTGAGCTCTCTATAGTCAATACAATCCGAAATGATCCATCTTTCTTCTTCACAAACAACACCGGCGCTCCCCATGGTGATGAGCTCGGTCGAATAAATCCCTTATCCATCAACTCCTTCAGTTGATCCGATAACTCCTTTAACTCTAATGGTGCTAATCGATAGGGTGCACGAGCAACTGGTGCAGCTCCCGGCATCAAATCGATTCGAAATTCGACTTTACGGGTGGGTGGTAAACCCGGCAACTCGTCTGGAAAAACTTCCGGATATTCGCGAATTACAGGTACCTCTTCTAACTTCTCCTCTAAGTCACCATCACTAGAAACTTGTGCCAAAAACACATCGCATCCATCTTCTACATACTTCATCATTTTCAAACAAGAGATCACTTTCAAACGAGAAGTGCATTCATCTCCCTTCACAGTCAAGACTCTATTCCTCAACAGGATCTGAACTAATCTTTCTCCACAGACGATCACGACACTATGCGCCATCAGCCAGTCTATTCCAACGATCACATCGAACGATCCTAGCTCTATGGGCATTAAGTCGATTTCAAAAGCGTAATTTCCTAACTTCAAGGTACACCCTTTTAGTATAGAATTTGTACTAACGATTTTCCCATCGGCTAATTCCACGTTATAACTAGTCGTTAACATTACCGGTTCTCTATCGATATGACGACTAAATTTAACATCTACGAAGCTCTTGTCGGAACCAGAATCAAACAATATACTAGCATAACAAGCGTCTAGCAGAAACATACTGGTAACCACGTTAGGGCCTTGTGGTTTATCAGCAGTCCCTACTTGATACACAGCAGAAGCATTATTACCTCCTTGCCCGTTTCCAGCCTTCGGGCAATTCCCTTGCTTATGTCCTCTTTCTCCACATCCGAAGCAAACCATCACTCTCGTGGCATTTGCCCCAGTAGCTATCCCTTTAGCTCGGCAATCTGACATCCTATTACCCGCTTTTCCGCACTTGCCACACGCAGGTGGGCAACTCCCTACATGGTACAAATTACATCGACCACAGTGGGGATTCACCTTAGCTCCTCTGGGGTTTGTGACAGCCCTCATCCCATCATTTCTTCTCTGGTTAAACTGCTGATTTCGGTTCTGACCTTGGTTGTTACGGTTTCCTCCACGGTTTTGACCTTGGGATTGATTACTCTGAGCTGCCTCCCACTTCCTCTTGTTTCCTTCAGCAATGAAGTTCTTCTTATCTTGTAGTTTGACATCCATCAACGCGTGAGCCATTTGGACTGCTTCATCGAATGACCCAGGCTTAGATGAAGTCGTCTCACCCTTGATATTACTTGACAGACCTTTGATGTACTGCTTCATCTTCTTGCTATCATCGGCAAAGGCATCGGGACACAAAAGGCTCAATTCGTTAAACCTCATTGTATACGCAGTAATATCATTGTTCCTCAAAGTCAAATGCCTTAACTCATCTTCCAATTGACCCAGTTCCTCTTCGGGACAACACTTTTTGGTCAAAAGAGCCTTAGTAGCAGTCCAAGTTCTCGCATTTGCTACTACTAACCCAACAGTGGCTACTTGATTGTTCCACCAACTCAATGCGTCATCAAGAAAAGTGGCAGCTGCAAACTTGACCTTATTCGCCTCTGAGCATCCGCTAATCTCAAAAGTACTCTCGATCTTCTCTAACCACCTTCTAAGTTCTAGGGCTCCGTCAGTTCCACGAAACTGCGTGGGACCGCATTTCATAAAACCAGAATAAGTACACTCCCTCGGGGCTTGCTGTCTCCCCACATTTCCGCCTTGATCTGGGTTTCGGTTTGCTCGATCTGCTTCGAGTGCATTTGCAATTGCTTCCTGAATCATTGTGTTCACACGGGTTGCTGTTAGCTTTGGAGGCATGGTGAGTTCTCAAGTACACCTCTCTGCAAAGACAAGGAAAATAGAAAAACAATGTAAGTATACACATCAAGATTAAGATGGATTTCTCTTTCAAGACATAATATAAATACAACGACACATCACTAAAAGGTTACTAATATTCATCAACTCACATCACAAAAGAGCAAATTAAAGACATATCACAGATCATGAAAGGTAAACATGGATTGTATTGATAAATCAACCAAAATTGTGACAAGTATTGCCACTACAACCATTCACCATAAAACTTAAGTCATCAAGTTTTTCGTCACAATACCATCATACAAAAGTCTAAAATAGTTCGATTACAACGATCAAAGATAAAGTACAATACAAGTAACTAGTCATGTGGTGATCCACACGACCTCTTGGATGGCAGTTCATCTTCATCCTCCTCGGGTTCTTCATCACTGTCTTCTTCGTCCTCTTCGTCCATCTTCCTCTTTCCTTTATCATTCGACCCACACTCAGTCGCCTTCTTCGTCCCAGAAGTAGATCCACACTCCACTGCTACCTGATTTCCTACAGTGATACATACACCTTTGGCAGGTGGCTGGACCATAAAATCATTAGCCTCCATTTCCATGTCATCTACAAATCTCCAATCTGGTGGCAAGGATGCTCTCACTCGATGCTCCCAACTTTGCATCCTAGTCAATCTCGCCTGATCCTCTCTAACTTGCTGAAGACTGGCACTCAGGTTCGCTATCATCGATCTCAGACTGTTGATATCACTCTTGTTTGCCACTCCATCAAATTCAATCCTTGAAGTTCTTGCCAATAACCTCTGGTGTGCCCTCTCATTCTTATCAAACCTCTTGATTACCCTGGTTTCCACCACGTACCGCTCGTACATCAACCTATCCATTCTCCTCAAACGACCCTCGGGATCCCAATAGTTTCTCGGCCTCGGAAAATAGACCTTCGCGATGTTCTCATGAATAGATTGTGATCTCGACGCATTGCTGGATTCTGCACCACTCCCATTACTTACTCGAATAACCCTGGCACCGTCCTCAGGTAGTCCTTACAATTGTCCATCGGGGGACGAACGGGTTGCTGATCATATCGACCGGTCGGAGGCACTTCATAACCCTTCGGCGAATTTGGAGATTAAAATAATTCAGGTTCGGTCTGACCGACAGCATTCTCGGGAATTCCATCATCCACCGGATCCTCTTCCTCGGAATCCTCACTACCATCGTTACTAATACTGAAGTTGTCCATGTCACTTTCATCACTGTCATTTTCCGGCTCTATCGCTTCTTCTGGAGCGATCCATCCATTGTCATTATTCGGCGGGTTCGGAGGAAACGGTCCCCCTTCGTGTCCTACGACGTAATCGTCTCCATTTCCGTTAGGCGGCACCTCGGCCATTCCTGCAATAACAGAGAATTTTGGAGGGTACGTAAGATTACTATTCAATATTTATAAATACATGCATGCAAATGCAATGCAAAGGTGGTACACATGCCCAAAATGCGATAATATGATGCTCATGCATAAGTGATGAGACTGCTTTTATACATAGTATCATCGTCCAAATAGGGCTTAAAATGCATTAAATATCATTAAAATACCCAAATATATGCTTGTGTTTGTTGCTTGTGTATTTTAGGTACGGATATTGAGAAAATGAAAAAAGATCACAAGAATCACGCAAAAACGAACACGAGAAACGAAGCCGTACGATGAACCAAGCCCTAATGAAGAATTTTCCAAAGTCAACCCTTAAAGATTTGAAGAATTATGAAGATTGGTCCTCCAAGTTTGAAGAATTGACACTTTATACCCTTGTATCTTCATAATTACAAGTTTGGTCCCTAAAGTTTGTCAAAATTACAAAAAGGACCCTTAACTTTGAAGAATTGGCAAATTTAGTCCCTCAACAAAACTAAATTGTCAATAATGGTCCTCCAAGAAGTCAACAAACAAGTCAAAGCCTTGAAGTATGAAGACATGTCAAAAACAGTCCTTGAAGAATGAAGAAATTGCATGTTTAGTCCTTGTTTCAAGTTTGGAAGTATTTGTGCCAAAAATGACAACTGCCTTAAAGTTGTTACTTGTTATTTAGGCGTTGAGGGCTGTTAATACAACATGAACAAAGTGTGAAAATAGGGGGGCCATTCCTCCAGACAACCAAACTCCATCCACCCACTCACAAACTGCCACATCACCAACCTTAAACCCTCCACCAATCATATACTCCCTTTCCTCCACGTCTGCATTCCACCACCCCGTTTTATTTTATTAAACCTATTTTAATCTTCCCTCCCAAACACATTTTTAAATTAACCTTAATCCCAAACCGGATTAAACTCACCCTAATCCACCCTTAAACCCTAATATTTTCCCAGTATGAACATCAATCAAAACAAAGGGAAAATGCTTAATTACCTCCAGATCACTAATTACATTCATCCTCACCAAAACCCACTCCCAAAAAACCTATCACTCTCACCCTACTGCCCCACCCAATGGTCCCCTGCACATGCTTTGGCTAAAAAACAAAGGGAAACAGACATCCAAGGGCCCTAATATGGTTACTCACCTCTCCAAGCAAAATGGACGTCCAAGATCTCTTCTCCACTGCTGGCATCTCACAAACAAACAAGAATCATCACATGGCATAGTTTTTTGGCTGAAAATTCAAAATTCGTCCAAGGGCAAGTTAGGAAGTTCAAGTCATTAGGGTTTAGAGCTTCTATTCAGTTCTAGAATCATTTGTAGCCAATTATATAAAGGCATATAGGACTATAGTTTTTACTGTTCTTTTTCTTCTCCTTGGTCAAGACCTTGTAAAACCATATTTGTTTTATGAAATGAATTGGTACTGAGTTTGTGATGAGAAAGAAAGAGCCATTTACATTCCTTGCATTTTAATTTTCCAAGTTTAAAGTTCTCTTTTAAGTTTCTGTTGGTGAATCAAGTTTTGAATTTTTCTGAAATTGGTCCAAGGGTTTAAGCTTGTATCATAAGCCTGATAATCTTGTTGATTATCAAGCTTAAGTGAGGGTTTAAGTTCTTGTTGATTTAGTTTGTAGCAAAGTTTTAAGAAAATCAAAAAAAGCAAGCATTCCAGTTTTTTCACTTTTAGTCCAATAAGCCACAAACAGCTTAATCAATAAGCTGGTTTGTTAGCTTATTGACCTTGTAAACAACTCACTCTCCTGTTTACCTTCTTTTTTTTAGCAGGTTCCAAAAGCAAAATATTTTATTGGGTGTGTGTGTCAACAGGACCACCACCATCACTCTCTACTCTTACTTATTTGTTCAAGGCTCAGCATAGGCCCCAGCCTATTTGGAGGTGACTATTCAGTCACTGTTAGGCCTGGATGTAGGCCCAACAAGGTAGCTTACTTGACCCTTTTTCAGTTTTTAGTTTTGTGTTTTGTATGGTGTTTATTTGATTTTGCATGAAATTTGCTAAAAAGTTGTTAAGTGTATGTTTGAATGCTTAAAACTGCTTATATAGGAATTGTATGCATGTTTAGATAGCTTAGGTTTGATTTGATTGAGTTTTGTTAAGAGTTGCTTTGAAAATTTTGATTTAAGTCAATTTAAAGGGGTGTTTGGATTTGCATATTTATCTGATCTTCTTTGGAAATTTGTGTGTTGAATCTTGTTATAATCTCTCATTTGCTTGTCATTAGGTTATAGGTTGGTTTATTTTTCAGTTTGGGTAGGTTTTAAATACATTTGTGTGCTTAAACTTTGGAAACATAGCATGAAATCAGTATCTGCCTATTGTGCTTAATTTTGTGTGAAATTTGCTCATCAAGGTTGATAATCTTCTAGATAATAGGTCATTTTAGGGCTGTGTATTGCTTGTATGCCATGTTAGTAACTTGTATGCAAGATATTAGCCTTTGAAGTTCATATTTGTGCATGTAAAATTGGCCATTTGTTCATCAGAAAACATAAGGCTTTATCAGAACTTGTGTGCATTGTTTGTGTAATTTCTTGGCTTGAACTTGTGTTTTTTGTGCATTCTATTGACTCCCTACACTCCAACTGAGTGTAGGGGTGCCCATTTGTCCATCAAACATCCACAAGAACTCCAAAATCAAGACCTCTTGATTATTTGCACAAGTGAAGAAATCTGTTTCCTTGTGTTCATCAAAAAGTTTATCTGGGCACGTTTCTGGATTTTTAGAGCTTGATTCTTGTTTTTTTATTGATTGAAGTGTGTTTTAGAGTTAATTAAGTACTTGGTTTTGAGTTTTAAAAGTAAAAAAAAAAAGTTTTTGCAAAAAGACTCCATAGCCTGGGCTCGAACGCTCGACCTGTCGTGCAGGAGTGAAGCGTCTTACCAGTGATCTATGTGACTTTCTATGTCACAAGGTTACAAGGTTTGATATTTAAGTGGTATTTGGTTTGAAGCTTATTTAACTATCAGCTTATAAATAAGCTATTTCTAGCTTATTTCCTTAAGGTTTTGACTGTTTAGCATTTTTCTTATGTTTATATTAGTTTTTTTTACTTTTCTTTCCAAAAAGTTTATTTTTCCCTTTATTAATTAATTTTCTAGGATTATTTTAAGTTATAATTTTGAAAAGTCATTAAAAAATAGAAAAAGGTTATTTAAAAATCTGAAGTTTTTAGGTTTTGAATTATATTTTTGAGGTTTACAGCTTTTTAAGTTTTCAATTTAGCTTATTTTTTATTTTATTAGATTTTAGGATTTTTAGCTAACTTTAAAATTCAATATAAAATTATTAAATAGGTTTCAGAAAATTTGGATTGCATTTTTTTTTTAGTTACATTATTTAAGATTTTTGGTAATTTTTTAGAATTTTTTTATGAACTTTGAATTTTTTTGAATATTTTAATATTATTTTATTATTAAAAATTGAATTTTGATTTTTTTTTAGTTTTTTCATTTTTTCTAGGTTAAGGACACTTAATTAGGAGTTTTGTCACTTTCCAAATATTTTTAGGACTTTTCAATTATTTTCTAGAATTAATTTAAGATTTAAGTGATTTTAATAGTTTTTAAGTGTTTAAAAATAGTTTAATTTGGTTTTAAAATTTTTAAAAATAGTTTTTAGCTTAATTAGGATATTTTTGAGGTTTACAAACTATTAGATCTTGTTTAGGGCTTTTTAATAATTAATTGTGATTTTTAGGGCTTTAATTAGCATTAAAAAGTCATTATCTAATTAATTAAAAGGTTTTAATAAGTTTGGATTTTTTTGTAAACTCTTAGAATATTATTGGGGATTTTTAGTAATTTTTAGGAATTTTTAGGTTTAAATTTTAATTTTTGTACTATTTACGGTTTTACGTGTTCGCCTTTTTCATCATAGTTTAATTCGTTTTCGTAACCGTCTTTCTCTTCTAATCCCATTTCTTTCTCAATCATATAATCACAAATCAATATCAATTCAACACACAACGCACTAGCCTCCTCGAGAACGAACTCACTTTTAGGGTCATTCACACACGGTTTTCCTAAATCGTCGTGCACGCTTGCCCTATTTTTACGCTCTTTTTTCCTAAAAGACGTAATTTTACAACTATCATTTTGGCGCCGCTGCCGGGGAGGCGTGTTGTGTTTTGGTTGAACAATTGTTGTTTTTATATATAGCCATAATAGTATTTGTATTAGTAGCACTCTACTAATACGTATTATCGGTTTTCGTTTTTTGTGAATACTATTACTATACTGTATACGTAGAACAATAAATTTACAAGTACTCCAAATACGTGAGAAATAAAAACCTTGACTTGGGAGGTCATTACCCAATCATTGTATTCGAATCTCAAACCAAAGAAAAAGGCAAAAATAGATAAATACTTTCGTGAAGCTCGATTTTGAAAAATACAAACTATAAGGTGGGTATAAGGCGGTTGTATTTCACGACCTAAAGGAAACAGGCTCTTAAGTGCTTCGCGCCGCCTCGTTTCCTCCGCTTGCTTGTGCGTATTTTGATTTTGAGAGCTAATCGAGGGTTTTGCCGCCCAAAGTATTACTTAAGTATCATATATATTTTCTTGGTTTCTATTGATTAAACCCTCTTGAACGATTTGGTGTTCCACCATCGTTCTAAAGTCATCGAAGGCGTTCACTTCACGTGATCGTTTTCATTCCTTGAGGCTTCTTTAATCGAGAGATTTGATTAAGGAGGAGATTTGTAGATTTGTGTCTACCTAATACATTCCAAAAATAAAAAAAAAAGTAAAAAAAATCAAAAACCACAAAAAATTTTTTGAAAAAGTAAAAACACCAAAAAGAATCTTCTTTGCTCGCCTTCTCGTTGTACGTGACGTTTATGCAAACTCGCTCTAAAGCAAGACGTGCTCGTAAACGAAGAAACAAATCGATCACTCCTACTAGTGAGGAGTCTCCTATTGACGAACCCATTGTAGTGATAGAAGCACCCATGGCTAATCTAACTATGATGGAGTTGCTTCAAGCACCCACCGAGGGTTATGGAGAAGCGATTGTGATTCCCGCTATCCTTGCGGAGAATTTTGAGCTTAAGACGGGTTTGTTGTCCATGATTCAAAACAACAAGTTTCGAGGTGACGAAAAGGACAACCCTCATAACCACATTCGCCAATTTAATCGTCTCACCGCCACATGCAAGTTTAAGGACGTCTCAAACGACTCGATTAAGATGATGCTTTTTCCGTATTCTTTAGCGGGGCCCGCAAAAATTTGGTTAGAGAAAGAGCCACCCAATTCTATATTGACGTGGAAGGATCTCGTTTCAAAATTCGTGAACCAATTTTTTCCGCCCTCTAAGACTACGCACTTGAAAAACGAGATTTCAAAGTTTTCACAAGAGTATAATGAGAGTTTCTCAACGGCTTGGAATAGGTTTAAGGAAATGTTGCACGAATGTCCTCATCATGGTTTTTCCGACTTGCATCAAATTGACACATTTTACAATGGCTTGAACGATCATGAGCGTGATTATCTTAATGCCGCCGCGGGTGGTAATTTTTTGTGTAAGACGGTCGAGGAAGCATTGTTAATCATTGAGAATAGGTCTAAGGTCTATAGTCCTCGTAGCACGTCGAGTGTTCGTAAGACTTCGTCTTCGCCTTCGCCTTCATTGTCACACACCGTTGATGCTTGCCAAATCGAGGCTAATTTGGAGAACAAGATTTTTGATAAGTTGAAAGGATTGTTAATTGAGTTTAAAGTTGGTGAACAACCCGCTCCCGCTATGATTAAAGCAGTTGAGGTTTCTTGTATGTATTGTGGTGGAGCTCACGATTATTCTGAGTGCATTACCAACGGTGGTAACACTTCGAGTGCCTTCGCGGCCGCGGGAACTTATAACCAAAACGGTCAAGTTCCTCACACTAATCAATTGACTCCACCGGGTTTTCCACCAAATCAAAATGCTAACAATTTATCGAAACAATCAAGTTGGTTACCAAAGCAATCAAAGGAACAATTTTAAGGGTAATAACAACTATGGGAATCAAGGAACTAGTAGCCAATTGCAAAATCAAAATCAAAACCGAAATTTTCAAAACACAAGTCAAGGTCTTCAAAATGTTTACACTAAAGAACTTCCAATGGACATTTTGAATTACGCCACGGCAAATGATAAGATTTTGGAAAACATTCAAGAGCAATTGGCTAGTCAAGCTAGGGACAATGCTAAAAACACCAAGGAGTTGGCTAATTTTGTGAAAGAAAATCTTAACATGAGAAATGAGTAGAAAAATGATTTTGCCAATCAAATTAGAGGTCAAAACAATAAGATTGAACAAAGTCATGCTAGGCTTGAACAAAGAATTGACCAAAAAGCCGCTAGTCAAGATTTGAAGTTTAATAGTGAAGATGCTAAGCTTAATGCAATTTTAGAAGCCGTCATGGGGAACAAAGCCTCTACTTCGAGTGGTCTTCCTAGTAACACCGTTTCAAACCCGAAGGGAGAGATAAAAGTGATTACCACACGAAGTGGTAAGACACTTAAAGAACCGACTCCTCAACCAATTACTCCAACGGTGGAGGAAATTGAGGAAGAACCCGAGGTGGTGGTCGAAAAGGAGCATATTTCAAGCCCACAAAGTACCGCTCATGCCACACCTACGGTCGACCCTTTACCAACATTGGAACCCGAGATTCCAAAGGCTATGCCTATGCCCCAACCCACACCACCCTTGCCTTACCCATCGAGACTTAGGAAGGAGAAACGACAAGAGCGCGACAACTACCAATTTGAGCTTTTTATGAAAATGTTTCGTGAGTTGCACTTTAATGTGAGTTTCGCCGATGCTTTGGTCATGATGCCTCGATTTGCCACTAACTTTAAGAGTATGTTGAACAACAAGGAGAAATTGCACCAAATGTCTAGTTGTTCGTCGGTTTATCTTAATCGCATACCTCAAAAAGTCGGTGATCCCGGTAAATTTTTGATCCCTTGTGCAATTCAAGATATGGAAGAATGCTATGCCTTGGCCGATCTTGGTGCTAGCATTAAATTGATGCCACTTGCAATCTACAAGTCGCTCAATCTTCCTAATCTTACTCCTTCACGAATGTCTATTGAGTTGGCCGACCATTCCACGATTCTTGCATGTGGTTTGGCGGAAGACATTTTTGTGAAAGTGGGGAAGTTCTACTATCCCGTAGACTTTATCGTTGTTGATATCCCCACGGATCCTCAAGTTCCTCTTATTTTAGGTCGTTCGTTTTTATACACGTCTATGGCTTTAATTGATGTTCATGCTAGAAAGATCACCTTACGTTTCAACGACGAGGAACTTGTTATAAACGCAACTCAAAACTCTCAACTTTCTCATGTTTATTCCGTTGCTACCATAAACCTCGTTGATATGATCGACGTGGTTTGCGAGGAATTTTCACAAGAAGTTTTAGGCTTTGGTGATGAAGAAACTAGTGGCAATCCCACTATGTTAGATCCTATTCTTGATAATTCGACACCAACCTTCACTCCTTTCGAAGGTGGTGGTTTTACGTTGGAAGAATTCGATGTTCCACGTACTTGTAACGAAGACCTCGACAACGATGAGGACTTCTCGATTATCAAGGATTTTCTTAACGATTTCCCATTTCCTCCACCCGAGGAGGTTATGAGTATCGAGCCCAAATCTTCACTTGAGGAACCACCTATACTTGAGTTGAAAGATTTACCTCCTCACCTCGAATATGTCTATTTGGAGGAGGACGACAAGTTGCCGATTATTATTGCGAAGGAACTTTCGGATGATGAAAAAACCGCACTTGTCGATGTTCTAAAGGACCACAAAGGGGCGATTGCGTGGAAGTTATCCGACATTAAGGGAATCGATCCCAAATTTTGTACCCACAAAATCTTAATGGAGGAAGATTTCAAGCCCACAATCCAAAGTCAAAGGAGGGTGAACCCCAAAATTCACGACGTCATCAAAAAGGAGGTCCTTAAACTCCTTGACGCGGGAATGATTTACCCTATTTCCGATAGCCCTTGGGTGAGTCCTATTCATTGTGTCCCTAAAAAGGGAGGGATGACCGTTGTGCCAAACGATGCCAACGAGTTGATTCCCACTAGACTCGTGACCGGATGGAGAGTGTGCATTGACTATCGAAAGTTGAATGAAGCCACTCGAAAAGACCATTTTCCCTTGCCCTTCATGGACCAAATGTTGGAGCGTCTTGCGGGAAACGATTTCTATTGCTTTTTAGATGGTTTTTCCGGTTACTTCCAAATTCCCATCGATCCTCGTGATCAAGAAAAAACTACGTTTACGTGTCCATATGGAACGTTTGCCTATCGTAGAATGCCATTCGGACTTTGCAATGCACCGGGAACCTTTCAAAGGTGCATGATGGCTATTTTTCGTGATATGATTGAGAAGACGATGGAAGTCTTCATGGATGACTTTTCCGTGTTTGGTGATTCTTTCACTTCGTGTTTGTCGAACCTTGAGAGAATGTTAAAACGTTGTGAGGAAACCAACCTTGTGCTTAATTGGGAAAAATGTCATTTTATGGTTAAGAGTGGAATCGTCTTAGGGCACAAGGTCTCGAAAGAGGGGATTGAGGTAGATCAAGCTAAGGTAGACGTCATCGCCAAATTACCTCATCCCAAAACTGTCAAGGGAGTTAGGAGTTTCCTAGGCCACGCGGGCTTTTATCGTTGATTCATCAAGGATTTTTCAAAGATTTCTCGACCCATTACACATCTTCTTGAAAAAGTGGCACGTTTTGTCTTTGACGATGATTGTGTACGAGCCTTTGAAATCCTTAAGAGGAAACTTACAGAAGCTCCCATTCTTGTTGCTCCCAATTGGAACCTCCCCTTCGAACTAATGTGTGATGCTAGTGATTACGCTATTGGGGCCGTTTTGGGGCAACGTCATGATAAGCACTTCTTGCCTATTCACTATGCTAGCAAGACGATGACCGAGGCTCAACTTAAATACACTACAACGGAAAAGGAGTTCCTTGCCGTGGTGTATGCATTTGAGAAATTTCGACCTTATCTCGTCTTGACGAAATGCATAGTGTATACGGACCATTCGGCTATTAAGTATCTCATGGCAAAGCAAGATGCTAAGTCGAGATTACTTCGTTGGATTCTCCTCCTTCAAGAATTTGATCACACCATCGTTGACAAAAAAGGAGTCGAGAATCTAGCGGCCGATCATCTCTCTCGTTTGGAAGATCCTCACTAAAGTGTTTACGAGCCCAAGGAAATCACCGAAACATTTCCGCTCGAGACACTTGGTGTAGTGAATTCTAAGCTTGATTCTTCTACCCCATGGTTTGCGGACTTTGCAAATTACCATGCGGGCAACTTCATCATTAAGGGTATGACGACTCAACAAAAACGAAAATTCCTTCGTGACGTCAAGTTCTACTTTTGGAACGACCCTTACTTGTTTCGAACTTGTGCGGATCAAATCATCCGACGTTGTGTATTTGGCACCGAAGCTTCTAACATCCTTAGAGCTTGCCATGAGGGACCCACGGGTGGTCACCACGGTGCTAATCTCACGGCTAAAAAGGTGTTTGATGCCGGCTTCTTTTGGCCTACTATTTACCGAGATGCACAAGATCTTGTGAAGTCGTGTGATGCATGCCAACGAAAAGGAAAAGCCTCACAAAAAGATGAAATGCCACAAAATATCATTCAAGTATGTGAGATCTTTGACGTTTGGGGCATAGACTTTATGGGGCCGTTCCCATCATCTCGTGGTAATAAGTACATCCTTGTTGCGGTTGACTACCTTTCTAAGTGGGTGGAGGCCAAGGCCTTGCCCACCAATGATGCTCGTGTGTTAGTCAAGTTTTTGAAGCAATTGTTTTCTCGGTTTGGAACCCCTCGTGCTATCATAAGCGATCGTGGAACCCATTTTTGTAACGACCAATTTGAAAGGGTTCTAAGGAAATATGGGGTTACACATCGGCTTTATACGGCTTATCACCCACAAACGAGTGGGCAAGTCGAGGTTTCAAACCGAGCGTTGAAGAGGATCTTGGAAAGATCCGTTGGGGAAAACCAACAATCTTGGTCAGATAAGTTAGACGATGCTTTATGGGCCTTTAGGACCGCTCATAAGACGCCCATTGGGTGCACTCCCTATAATCTTGTGTATGGAAAGAATTGTCATTTGCCTATAGAATTAGAACACAAGGCTTATTGGGCCCTAAAGCATTGTAATGATGATATGGAGATCGCGGGAAAACACCGGAAAATGCAATTAAATGAATTGGATGAATTAAGGGATATTGCTTATGAAAATTCATTGATTTATAAAGAGAAAACTAAAAAGTTGCATGATTCTAAAATTAAAAACCGGGTTTTTAACATTGGGGATCAAGTTTTGCTTTTTAATTCAAGATTGAAAATTTTTTCCGGTAAATTGAAATCCCGTTGGTCCGGTCCATTCACCGTGACTCAAGTATTTTCTTATGAGACCATCGAGCTAGCTCAAGATGATGGTCCTAACTTCAAGGTGAATGGACATAGGTTGAAGCACTACTTTGGCGGGGAAGTTCCATCCTTGAACTACCTTGACCAAATCACCTTCCCCAATGATAATTAGTATTGAGGGGATCAAGTCGAGCTCATGACTCGGTAATCAAAAACGAGGTGCCTCGTGGGGGAGTCCCATGCTTATCCTTTGTACATATTATCGCTTTCTAATGTAGCTTACGTGTGGGGATTTGTGCCCTTCCAACCTTTGTTCCGTGGTTGTTTGTGAATTGTGGTTTTTAGATCATGATCTTCACGATTGGAGCCTCTCGTGTTCGTTTTATGGGAGCACTCGATCGTTTGCATTGGAGACATTTCTCAATATCCATGATATATCCTTTGATGTTCTAACCTTAGGTTTTTAGCACACTTCATAAACGGCTTTAAATTTAACGGTTACACCCTTTCCATGCTAGATTAGGCATTCGAATACGTCTCTAGTATGGGGGTGTTTGCACCCCTAGACTCGAAACATTGAGGACAACGTTTAACTTTAGTATGGGGGGTGAATAGATACTTGCCTTGCTAAACCTTCACGCTTTCCAAAGTTTATCTTTTTGTATATCGTTTTATTGCAAAATAAGTCTAAAAATGGCCAAATTTTAAAATTTTCTCATGTTTTATAAGTGTTTGAAGACACGAATGTAGATTTTCTGATGGCGAGAATAAGAGTAATTTTTGACTCGACCGTGCGTGTTGAGCACTTAGCTTTGATTCCTTAACTACACATTAGGCTAAGTCTCTTAAATGAGGACGAGAAATGATAGAGTTAATTATAAGTTACTATGCTAAACTTAGAGTACTCGTATTCTTTCAAAAACTCATGTGTTCTCGTTGTTTGCTTATTCTCCCTTCGCATGTAAATATTTTTTGCTTAATAAATATTGACTTAGCGGTTTAGTTAGGATTGTTGGGTTTCTAGTCTTTTCTAGTAGCTTCCGTGTAATTAAATTGGGAAGACGTTAAGGTATCGCCAGCGTCACAGTTTTGAAGTATTGGCACCCGAATAATCGAAAGCTTCACCCAATAATAAGATTTCAAGTGCTCACCTTAATCAAGCAAACAATTTGAAGCCCCACAAGGCCGAAAAATCTATGCAAAATTGAAAGTGAATCAAGCCTTAATCTTCGAAGCTTTAAAGATCCAAAATTCGCTTTAGCGTGAGGATATACGTCTTTGGCTAATAAAACCACCGATGAGGCGGATAATAAAAGGCAAGGCAAGACCAAAGTCATAATAAAAGCTTCATGGCGAAGTTGAATAAAAGATGGAGGTAAACCAAAGATAATAAGGCCCTTCCGTTAGGGGGCGTATAAAAGTCTTGGTAATAAGTCTCATGTTCAAAACCGTTATAAAACCGTGTTTATCGATTCTTCTTGTCAACTTAATTTTTTGACATCGTTGTCTATTAGAAGGGGTTATTGATTTGATGGTCTTAGTTACACCGTTTGGACTCTATTTTTAGACCTAAATCTCTATTATCGCATAAGTCAAACAATGTATCCTCGTGAAACATTCAAGACATCATAAAATATAAGAGATACAACTTAGGAATAATGGGAGGATAAGTATGTGATTAGGGCACATGAGTAGTGTTAGCATTACTAACTTATAATGACAATGATCTCGTTGCACGCTTAGCATGGAATTAGAGTGAAAATCGAGGACGATGAAATTATTTCTAACGAAGCATTCACATGTTCTTATTCTATGAACCTAAACGTCCCATTTTGCGATGAAAATCATACATTATGTCTAAAACACAAGTAGTAGTAATAGTAATAGTGTAGCTAGTTTATTATTTCAATAAAGTGAATAAAAATTAAATTTTGGAGATGCCTTGATACTTTATTCTAGCATTGCGTGAGGGCACGGCAATGGTTTAGTATGGGGGAGTGATGAGACTGCTTTTATACATAGTCTCATCGTCCAAATAGGGCTTAAAATGCATTAAATATCATTAAAATACCCAAATATATGCTTGTGTTTGTTTCTTGTGTATTTTAGGTACGGATATTGAGAAAATGACAAAAGATCACAAGAATCACGCAAAAACGAACACGGGAAACGAAGCCGTACGATGAACCAAGCCCTAATGAAGAATTTTCCAAAGTCAACCCTTGAAGATTTGAAGAATTATGAAGATTGGTCCTCCAAGTTTGAAGAATTGACACTTTATACCCTTGTATCTTCATAATTACAAGTTTGGTCCCTAAAGTTTGTCAAAATTACAAAAAGGACCCTTAACTTTGAAGAATTGGCAAATTTAGTCCCTCAACAAAACTAAATTGTCAATAATGGTCCTCCAAGAAGTCAAAAAACAAGTCAAAGCCTTGAAGTATGAAGACATGTCAAAAACAGTCCTTGAAGAATGAAGAAATTGCATGTTTAGTCCTTGTTTCAAGTTTGGAAGTATTTGTGCCAAAAATGACAACTGCCCTAAAGTTGTTACTTGTTATTTAGGCGTTGAGGGCTGTTAATACAACATGAAAAAGTGTGAAAATAGGGGGGCCATTCCTGCCAGACAACCAAACTCCATCCACCCACTCACAAACTGCCACATCACCAACCTTAAACCCTCAACCAATCATATACTCCCCTTCCTCCACGTCTGCATTCTACCACCCCGTTTTATTTTATTAAACCTATTTTAATCTTCCCTCCCAAACACATTTTTAAATTAACCTTAATCCCAAACCGGATTAAACTCACCCTAATCCACCCTTAAACCCTAATATTTTCCCAGTATGAACATCAATCAAAACAAACAGAAAATGCTTAATTACCTCCAGATCACTAATTACACTCATCCTCACCAAAACCCACTCCCCAAAAACCTATCACTCTCACCCTACTGCCCCACCCAATGGTACCCTGCACATGCTTTGGCTAAAAAACAAAGGGAAACAGACATCCAAGGGCCCTAATATGGTTACTCATCTCTCCAAGCAAAATGGACGTCCAATATCTCTTCTCTACTGCTGGCATCTCACAAACAAACAAGAATCATCACATGGCATAGTTTTTTGGCTGAAAATTCAAAATTCGTCCAAGGGCAAGTTAGGAAGTTCAAGTCATTAGGGTTTAGAGCTTCTATTCAGTTCTAGAATCATTTGTAGCCTATTATATAAAGGCATATAGGACTATAGTTTTTACTGTTCTTTTTCTTCTCCTTGGTCAAGACCTTGTAAAACCATATTTGTTTTATGAAATGAATTGGTACTGAGTTTGTGACGAGAAAGAAAGAGCCATTTACATTCCTTACATTTTAATTTTCCAAGTTTAAAGTTCTCTTTTAAGTTTCTGTTGGTGACTCAAGTTTTGAATTTTTCTGAAATTGGTCCAAGGGTTTAAGCTTGTATCATAAGCCTGATAATCTTGTTGATTATCAAGCTTATGTGAGGGTTTAAGTTCTTGTTGATTTAGTTTGTAGCAAAGTTTTAAGAAAATCAAAAAAAGCAAGCATTCCAGTTTTTTCACTTTTAGTCCAATAAGCCACAAACAGCTTAATCAATAAGCTGGATTGTTAGCTTATTGACCTTGTGAACAACTCACTCTCCTGTTTACCTTCTTTTTTTTAGCAGGTTCCAAAAGCAAAATATTTTATTGGGTGTGTGTGTCAACAGGACCAACACCATCACTCTCTACTCTTACTTATTTATTCAAGGCTCAGCATAGGCCCCAGCCTATTTGGAGGTGACTATTCAGTCACTGTTAGGCCTGGATGTAGGCCCAACAAGGTAGCTTACTTGACCCTTTTTCAGTTTTTAGTTTTGTGTTTTGTATGGTGTTTATTTGATTTTGCATGAAATTTGCTAAAAAGTTGTTAAGTGTATGTTTGAATGCTTAAAACTGCTTATATAGGAATTGTATGCATGTTTAGATAGCTTAGGTTTGATTTGATTGAGTTTTGTTAAGAGTTGCTTTGAAAATTTTGATTTCAGTCAATTTAAAGAGGTGTTTGGATTTGCATATTTATCTGATCTTCTTTGGAAATTTGTGTGTTGAATCTTGTTATAATCTCTCATTTGCTTGTCATTAGGTTATAGGTTGGTTTATTTTTCAGTTTGGGTAGGTTTTAAATACATTTGTGTGCTTAAACTTTGGAAACATAGCATGAAATAAGTATCTGCCTATTGTGCTTAATTTTGTGTGAAATTTGCTCATCAAGGTTGATAATCTTCTAGATAATAGGTCATTTTAGGGCTGTGTATTGCTTGTATGCCACGTTAGTAACTTGTATGCAAGATATTAGCCTTTGAAGTTCATATTTGTGCATGTAAAATTGGCCATTGTTCATCAGAAAACATAAGGCTTTATCAGAACTTGTGTGCATTGTTTGTGTAATTTCTTGGCTTGAACTTGTGTTTTTTGTGCATTCTATTGACTCCCTACACTCCAACTGAGTGTAGGGGTGCCCATTTGTCCATCAAACATCCACAAGAACTCCAAAATCAAGACCTCTTGATTATTTGCACAAGTGAAGAAATTTGTTTCCTTGTGTTCATCAAAAAGTTTATCTGGGCACGTTTCTAGATTTTTAGAGCTTGATTCTTGTTTGTTTATTGATTGAAGTGTGTTTTAGAGTTAATTAAGTACTTGGTTTTGAGTTTTAAAAGTAAAAAAAAAAATGTTTTTGCAAAAAGACTCCATAGCCTGGGCTCGAACGCTCGACCTGTCGTGCAGGAGTGAAGCGTCTTACCAGTGATCTATGTGACTTTCTATGTCACAAGGTTACAAGGTTTGATATTTAAGTGGTATTTGGTTTGAAGCTTATTTAACCATCAGCTTATAAATAAGCTATTTCTAGCTTATTTCCTTAAGGTTTTGACTGTTTAACATTTTTCTTAGGTTTATATTAGTTTTTTTTACTTTTCTGTCCAAAAAGTTTATTTTTCCCTTTATTAATTAATTTTCTAGGATTATTTTAAGTTATAATTTTGAAAAGTCATTAAAAATAGAAAAAGGTTATTTAAAAATCTGAAAAAATAGTTTTAGGTTTTGAATTATATTTTTGAGGTTTACAGCTTTTTAAGTTTTCAATTTAGCTTATTTTTGATTTTATTAGATTTTAGGGTTTTTAGCTAACTTTAAAATTCAATATAAAATTATTAAATAGGTTTCAGAAAATTTGGATTGCATTTTTGTTTTAGTTACATTATTTAAGATTTTTGGTAATTTTTTAGAATTTTTTTATGAACTTTGAATTTTTTTGAATATTTTAATATTATTTTATTATTAAAAATTGAATTTTGATTTTTTTAGTTTTTTCATTTTTTCTAGGTTAAGGACACTTAATTAGGATTTTTGTCACTTTCCAAATATTTTTAGGACTTTTCAATTATTTTCTAGAATTAATTTAAGATTTAAGTGATTTTAATAGTTTTTAAGTGTTTAAAAATAGTTTAATTTGGTCTTAAAATTTTTAAAAATAGTTTTTAGCTTAATTAGGATTTTTTTGAGGTTTACAAACTATTAGATCTTGTTTAGGGCTTTTTAATAATTAATTGTGATTTTTAGGGCTTTAATTAGCATTAAAAAGTCATTATCTAATTAATTAAAAGGTTTTAACAAGTTTTGATTTTTTTGTAAACTCTTAGAATATTATTGGGGAATTTTAGTAATTTTTAGAAATTTTTAGGTTTAAATTTTAATTTTTGTACTATTTACGGTTTTACGTGTTCGCCTTTTTCATCATAGTTTAATTCGTTTTCGTAACCGTCTTTCTCTTCTAATCCCATTTCTTTCTCAATCATATAATCACAAATCAATATCAATTCAACACACAACGCACTAGCCTCCTCGAGAACGAACTCACTTTTACGGTCATTCACACACGGTTTTCCAAAATCGTCGTGCACGCTTGCCCTATTTTTACGCTCTTTTTTCCTAAAAGACGTAATTTTACAACTATCAATAAGTAATAGAAGAATTACGGTATCGGGTACTCCACGTATAATTTCAACGTTTACATATAGTAGTTCAATATCTACGTAATAAATACCCACATATATACTTTAACTCAAAAGTATACATCAATACCATGAATAAAAAAATAAACCTTACCGGAGCCATGCAGGATAGTTGTGTGCTTGGACAATTTCTTACGACACTAAAAGTTATAGTTTAGGAATTTTCAAAACGACCTAGTTCTCTATAACTCATGGCTCTGATTACCAATCTCTAACACCCCACCAAATGCTATGCGCAGCGGAACTACAACATTTGGGTGCTAGGCAGTTATCATCGCACACAAGATATATCAAACGACTCCAAAGAGACGTAAAAGTTTGAACTTAAATTAAAAATTGTTAAAAATGTACATGTCTACAGTTTTCCAAACCCAAATGATACAACACAGAGTTAGCGTTTCGGTCCCCATGAATCTCAACCCCAAAAGATACAGTTTTCACAACAACATGACATAAAGTTTAAAATATTCAAGTAAGAATGGGTGGAAAAACAAGTAAACGCCAAGCTACACACACAACTTCCATCCAATGCATTCTCCATGCTACACTTCATCGGTTACCTGAAACACATGCTAAATTTGGTCAACAAATAATGTTGAGTGGAATTCATAGGTTTTACAATTCATTTTGAACATATGTGTTATAAAAATCATTCACGATCATTCATAGACTTGTCGATCAAACAATCTATTTTCAAGGTTATGACAATTGGGTTTAAGCTCATGACACTAATCCGTTAACTCAATCACCCGCGTAATAATTACCGGCGTGATTCAGATGAAACCAGTGCCCCTTCTAAAGGCATCAGTTGCAAATATACCTTATCTCTTATCACAAATTATCCGTCCGCAGGGGGTATCCAACGTACTAGCCCTCGTCTCGGATAGGGTCGTCAACCCCATAGTACTATCACTTTGTATAAGCGGCTATTTTCAATCCACGCTAGGATTAAACAATAGTTAATAGTTCATGAAATTAGGGCCTTTGCAACTAGGTACTCAACATAATTTCTAAGGCAACATTCGGGTCCAACAATCATTCATGACATATGTTCATTTTGGAAAACTAGCATGCATTTCCCTCGCGGGTAAAACAATTTAAAACAATAATAAGCGAGGCTATAAATTCACACCTTATATATAAAGTAGTCGACGATTCGAGTGACGATCACTGACGATGATGAGGATGCCCGGGAAAATCAACACCTATCAAACCAATAACGCGTAATGAGTAATCTCATTCATAAACCTTAAGTACTGTATATAATACATACATATTAGTAAATTATGATAATTACAACTCACACCGAAACCAAACAAATAAGTGTTACTCGTTTTATACTATTCGTCCATGTTATTAACGTTATTCCCTTTTACGCATTTTTCGCCGATACTTACCAAAAGTACGGACTCTTTTACTAGACTTAACCCTTTTTATAAAAATTGGGAAAATTCTCAAAAATACCTTAAGACCTGTAGAAAACACATTTTTAATCCCATTAAAAGTTTTCTCTTTTACGACCCGTTACTCAACACTTTACCAAAACTACGTTTTTCGGACTGAATTTGCACTTTGACCAAGTCGGACTCATTTGACCCATTTAAAATATACCATTGACCCATTTGACACCTAAGTCTAATAATAGACTCAAATATGAAGGTTTGAGACCAAAAATCAACCTTTGAACATTTACCAAACTATACCTATGGTCCCCGGGATTTGACCTAAAACCAAACATAATTTCGGATTATGAAGGTTTTCATCTCCCGGTACACGATTTTCAAAACACCATAACTTTTGACTCGTTAGGAGTCGTAAGCTCTATCTTATACCAAATCGAAGCTAAGAAGACGCTCTACAACTATATTCTAGCCACATGACTTGTTTACAAAATAATTTTTATGAAAACACTTCAAACTTTCTGCCTAAAATTACCTATCCCAGAATCAATCCAACACTCGTTTCCAAACCAATTTATCGACACTAGACCTCAACATAATTACTCCTAATCATTCCCAACCATACTAATCAGTCCTAAACACCCTAATTATCATATCCATCTCAAAACCCAAACACAAAATCAAACATGCAATGGGTTTTACCCATTCAAAAACATCTAAAAACAAGAATAAATACATAATCCATAAACAAAATAACAATCACCATGATCCCCCAAACACCCCTTTTGTGCCGTGGGGTTTGGGTGATCAAAACCCCCCAACCAAATTGATTTTGGTTGTTTTGTTGAGTGATTAAACATCCTATATACATGAATTAAACATGCATACATCCAATTAACATCAAAACCACTTTTGAAAAATCCTTTGTTTCTTGGAAAAAAATTTGTGGATGCATGTATGATTAAAGTACATGAAAAGGAAGGGAAAGAAGTAATTAAAGGTGGTCTAAGCTTACTTTTAATCAAAACAAGCTAGAAAAAAAATGGTGGTGGTGGTTTGGGTGGTTTTGGCCGTCGGCCTAAGGAGAGAAAAGGGAGGGGTTTGAATTTTTTTTAAGTGAAATGTGTTGTGTGTGTGTTTGTTTCTCCATTTTGTAAAATTGGGAGGGACTTGTGGTGAAATTTTAGCTTTCTTTTGTCCTTAAGTGAAAACGACCTCACAAGTTTACGGGATTGACTCATTAGTCATTTTGGAAATTTTTACGGGAGTCGGGGATCATCCCGAACACTCCAAAATACTTTTAGGACAATTTAAATGTACCCGGAAAGCAATAAAACTCACCCGACTCGACTTAACACGAACCAAAAGTAAAGTTCTCGAAAAATTATAATATCGATAAAACGACAATAATCATAGAAATTTGGGCATCCATCGGGATCGTAGTCGTCATCGTTCTTCTTAAATCGTCAATCGTCAAAATTATGACCTCGAATATAGGTTTCAACCAAAATGATAAAATATATCGCAAATAAAATTTATTAAAAATTTCAAAAATAAGCGTAATTTAGGGTAAGGTAAGTGACCTCGGTTCTAGGGTATCACAATCCACATGCTCACGCTATTAATTGTTGAATATGTCTTTAGGCATGAGTATATGGTTTTGAATCTTTTGACTTTGTTGAGTACATCGTAACGCCACCTTCTCGAGATAAAACTTAGACACGGACTGAATGGCTTTGACATTCGTCCTAAATTGGTAGTGTTTTACCTATGGTCGGTGAAGACCATTATACGATATTAAATATCGTACCTGTAATAGGTAGATTCAATTAAGAATCTCCTTGACAGGGTTTTGCGGCAGTACTAGCCGTTCTCTTTACTCGACTGTCTCAAAGCAAGACTGTGAACATAAAGAGGGAATCAAATGGATATATATCCGCTTGATTGAAGTCGTCAATTCAAATTCCTGAAACAATTGTGATTCATAAAGAATCTTACCATTGTTGATTTCCAGTTGACACAAGCTTGATTCATAAGTATCTTACAGGTCACCTACCGTAGCGCTGTTTGAGGTTGACGCTAGAAGGATTTCTATTCGTCATTGTGAATATTAATGAATATCACTCTGAATGTTCTGTCAAGACCATAAAGATAATGCGTAGAAACCTGAAACGAGTTTGAATCAATTCAGAATCAAAACACTGTTGCTCTTCAGTTTTACACATATTTAATTTATAAAGAATCTTACATATGACCTACCGTAGTGCTGTTTGATGTTAACACTGAAAGGATTTCCACTCATCATTGTGAATACTAAGTAGTATTACTCTGAGTGTTCTAGAAATATCGCAAGGATATAGCGTAGGACTCTATTGTTCATCATCCGTGTGTCCTAACTAATTCGATTGATCTCTTGGCTCTAGACTCGATTTGTGCCCTTTTAGTGGTCGGAGGCTGGAGCAGATGACACCTATTCAATATCAACTATCTCGGAATGAGAAAGCTAATAGAAGTAATGTTGATCTCCGTGACAATAAAACAAACTTCTTTTGAGAGAAGCCTGGGTAGCCAGGTAAGGGTTGTGCATACATCACTGGGTCCATGATGAGTTGTCTTCATGATGTGTTGACCCAGTTTCTGCCTAAGTTGTATGGAGGGCTTCTTTGTTTACACCCTTTATCCTTACATTTCTTTTTCATTCTTCAACCCCTTCAATGCTTACCAAGACATCATTAATAGCACCTTGTTGTTATTGTTCCAGTGCTATCATCAGTACTTAGTCGGCATTCAGCTACGTTCACATTCTACTCCATCTTTCCTAAGGACTTCTAATAATCTATTAGATTGTCCTTGGGAAGATCCCTCCGGTTCTGGTTGGATCGTACGACTTAAACCTAACCACCCTTTTGACACCAATAACGTCATGGATTAAAGATGTTGTGGGTATGAGATCGTAACCATAAAACTACTTTAAAAAGTATAACAAAGTGTTTGAAAAACATTTAACACCTTGATAGTTTTGTCATTTCAGAAATGCTCCCCCTTCACATGTGCATCGATAATCGAAAGTGTTTTGCACATGTAGGTAAGAGTTAAAGTGCTTGAGTCTTATATAAGATCACATTTTAATCACATTTTCTCCCCTATCTCTAATATATAAATATTTTGATATTAGAGATACCAAATTTGATTAAATTATATTTTGAAAAATAGTCTTGAAAATGTACGGGAGAAAGATGCGTCAATCTTTGCATGAAGTTGAAATGCTCCCCCACAAAAATTGATCCAATTGAATTGTCATTGTGAGGATGTTATCCACATTTCGCTTTTTGAGGATAGGAGTTATTGAACACACAATTTTTTGAAGATTTTGAATAATCATTGAAAAATTCTTGATATAATTGTGTTCAACGCTTTTTGAAAAACTCTATTTCTTTTTGGCGAAGAGGTTTTTCTAAAGCATAAACTTGAGTTCATAGACTTTGAATGTCTTGACGAATCCACTCAAGTGTAAGAAGATTTCTCTTCTTTTGCTGAGAGTAAGCGTACTAAATTGTACACTCCCCCGTGAATATAGATCTGGGTTGCAATCTGAAAGTGATTACAAGCCATTGTGTTGAGCTCAAAACGTTGAATGTTTTGTGACAAGCTCAACCCAAGATAGATTGCTCTACCCGTTGGAAAAATTATCCAAAATAGACATTTTCCTTTATTAAAAGTAGAAATGACATATTTTAAAAAATATTTACAACTTTCATTCGAGCTTTATGTACACACCTGTGTCGTTATTGAGCGACATTTCTAGGCACGTCCATATTATCGATACTGAAAGACATGTCGAGAAGAATATTTTTGGATTTTCAAAGATTTTAAATTTTGTATTTTGCTTTTATATGTTTTATATTTTTGTATTTTGCTTTTTAATGATATTTACAGGTTGATGTTTGATAGACAAATCAAGCAGACACCTTTACCAGAATCTCCTGGTCTGCTGGAGTCAATCATCTCATGCCAATTTGCCTAACGAGGTACTCAAACCTATCTTTCGACCGATCTTTCGTAAACAAGTCGGCTAAATGGTAATCCGTTCCAACAACGTATAGTTCAACGATACCTCTTTCAACTTGTTCCTTTATGAAGTGGTATCTGACATCAATGTGCTTCATGCGGGAATGCACTACCGGATTGCAAGAGATGGCTATGGCTTACTTTGAGTCACAGTACATGGGTACTTTATTAAAGTGGAAGCCATAATCCGTGAGTTGTGTTCTCATCCATAGAACATGAGCACAACACACAGATAGAGACACATACTTCGCTTTGACTGAAGACAATGACGTGCAATCCTGCTTCTTGGAAGACCATCCCACAAGCTTATCTTGACCTAGAAATTGTGCACCACCAGAAGTACTTTTGCATGTATCAAGACACCCTGCATGATCTGAATCTGAAAAGGCCGTTAGAAATAAATCGGTTTCCCTCGGATACCAAAGTCCCAAATGAATGGTATTCTTAAGGTACCGAAAGATCCGTTTAACCTCCTTGAGGTGCTTTTCAGTGGGTCGTGCTTGATATCGTGCACAATAACACGTACCATGTGAAATATCGGGTCTGCTTGTTGTCAAGTACATGAGGGAGCCAATCATGGAACGATATCTCGTTTGGTCTATGGAATTTCCCTCCAATTCAACATCTAGCGATGTGCTTGATAATGGTGTCCCAACGGGGTCACATGAACCTCATACCATGCTTTATGATTATCTCTTGACGATACTTAGCTTGGTTTATAAAGATACCACTTGGGGATTGGTGAACTTGAATTCCTAGAAAGAATTTTAGTTCGCCCATCATAGACATTTCAAATTTGTTGTGCATGACTTTTTCAAACCATTTTGAAAGTTTTGGGTTTGTAGATTGTTGGAAATACGTTTTTACGTATTTATGAAGGATCGGTCATGTAATGGGCTCGTGATCTATTTAGTAAAGATATAGTCCATATAGCCCACATGTAGGGTGGGCTATATATACCCCTCCTAGTATGTTAGGAGGGGTTGGTCATTTTCATAATTCAATATTCAATCTTTACTTTCTCTCTCTACTCTTCTCTTTTCTCTCCTTTCTCTCTCTACTCCATCATCTCCCTTCTCATCTTCTTTATATCTATTAATTAATCAACCCTCTTTATCAATTAAATCCATCATGTAGGATAGGCCAATAATCTCGTAGACCTTCTCATCTCCTTTCTCTTTATCAGTTAATTGGTATCAATTGAAGGTCTACGAGATTATTGGCCTATCCTACATGATGGATTTAATTGATAAAGAGTGTTGATTAATTGATAGATATAAAGAAGATGAGAAGGGAGATGATGGAGTAGAGAGAGAAAGGAGAGAAAAGAGAAGAGTAGAGAGAGAAAGTAAAGATTGAATATTGAATTATGAAAATGACAAACCCCTCCTAACATGCTAGGAGGGGTATATATAGCCCACCCTACATGTGGGCTATATGGACTATATCTTTACTAAATAGATCACGAGCCCATTACATAATTATCGTTAGAGCGACCGATTCTTCATAAATACGTAAAAACGTATTTCCAACAATCTCCCCCTAAGGGAGGTCGCTCCAAGTTACAAAGTTCTAAATATTCTATATCTCGTGATCTATGCTAACTAAGATGTGACCGAGACTTTATTGGGAAAAACGTATTTCCAACAATCTCCCCCTAAGGGAGGTCACATCTTTTTACAAAATCTTAAACCTAGCATCTATGCTTGAGTCTTCGATCTTGTTCTTGTGAATATGCTTGATGTGATCTTTGACTTTAGTCTTGAGCATGTTTCCTTGCCTTGACCTTGTGCATTCTTCACTTGTGATATTTGCCTCTTCGTGACTTCATGTTCCACATACTTATACTTTTAAATTCTTGAAAGTTTCAGAGTTTGATACAGCGGAAGACTTGACCTTTAGGCTTTCTTGAATTTGTTGAAGTACTAATTGTATGTAGTATAAGCATGTGGTGACGACTTCTTCTGGATTGTACACCGCAATGCCACCTTCTTGTTACGCTGCATAAGACAGTTAGCAAGAAACAATATACACGGATGAAATGGCCTTGAACATTTCATTCTAATTCGGTAGCATTTTACCTCCGGTCGGTGAAGGCCGTTGGACGATATTAAATATCGTACTTGTGGCAGGTAGTTTCAAAGAACCTCATTGACAAGATTTCGCGGGTAAACCCGTTCTCTTTACTCGACCGTCCAAAGCTGACTGCGAACATAAAGAGTGAATCATTTGGATAATAATATCTGCATGATTTGAAGCCGTCAACTCATGTTCCTGGAACAAGTGAAGTTCAATTAAGAACCGCACCATCGTTGCTTTCCAGTTTTCACGAGCTTGATTCGTATAGAATCTTGCAAGTTACCTACCAAGTGCTGTTTGAGGTTAACACTAGAAGGATTTCCATTCGTCACTGTAAATACTTAATAGTATTACTCTGAATGTTCTGGCAAGATCACTACGATGAAGTGTGTCCTTACTACAATATGTAAATACTTAATAGTATTACTCGGATGTTCAGGCAAGATCATGAAGATTTTGCGTAGGACTCTTAAGATCTTTCTTACTTTTCACAGTGTGTGAAGAAGCAAGGAAATATGAAAGTGTGTCCTAATGAGATATTTGATGATCTCAAATGGCTCTAGACTCGATCGTGCATTTTGGATTTTTAGTGATCGGAGGCTGGAGAGGAGTGCCACCATTTCAATACCAATTTATTCGGAGTGAATAAATCAATAGATAATGTGTTGTCTCCGTGTGATTAAAACAAATATCTTTTGAGAGATATCTGAGTTAGCTGGGATTGGTTGTGCATTGCATCACTGGGTCCATGATGTCTATCTTCAATATCAAGAATCATTAAAAATGATCTCAATAGCATATGTATTGACCCGGTTTCTGCCTAAGTTGTAAGGAGGGCTTCTTTCTTTACACCCTTTATCTTTACAATTCTTCTTCATTCTTCAACCCCTTCAATGCTTACCAATACGTCATCACTAGCACCTTGTTGTGATTGTTCCAGTGTTAACTTAAGTGCTTGGTCGGCATTCAGCTACGTTCACAATCTTTCTCCATCTTTCCTAAGGACTACTATTTCTAGCTATGGAATGTCCTTGGGAAGATTCCTCCGGTTCCAGAGGAATCATTGGACTTTAACCTATCCTACCATCCTTATGTCACCACAATCTTCACCGTCGTGAATAGAGATGTTTTGGGTAAGTGTATGTCACCATGAAATCCATTTTGAAGTGCAAATCTATTTTGCTCCCCCTTAACATATGCCACGATATCCGAAAACATTTCGCACATGTCGGGATGAGCGAGCACGTTAAGTCAAACCATTTGTGATTAATCATTTCCCATATTAAATCACATTTTATCCCCCATATTAAAAATATTAACTCAATCAATGTTTTTAATATCAATTGATTTAATAGCGTTTTAAGAAAATTTGGGAAGAAAAATGCAAATCCAATTATCTTCATGAATTACACAAGCTCCCCCTCAAATTAATGAGGGTGTACTTGAAACGTAAATTAAATACCTTTTAAACACAAGTGTAAGGTATTTATCACGTGCAAAGATCATATATGATAATGAATTCACAATATTAGCAATTTACGAGGTTGGACCTGAATGATGGAGAACATCATATGAAAGAAGCACATGGTTCTTGTTCACGAATGTTGGTCTTCCTCGTAACTTCTGAAGTTATCTCTCGACTCCATGTGTATGATTGATATCGTTGTCTTGACACCAATATGTGAACTTGGCACTCTCGGCATCAAGGATTCTGAATGCTGGACAATTGCTCCCCCTCAATTGTTGACCCGTGTTCTATTGAAAGAGTTGTAGTCATCGTTTGAGTAGTCGCATCGTCGAGTATGTAGATATCAATTGTAAGTTTCTACGGTTGGTGGAGATGATAACTTCGGATTCTGAAGTCAAAGCTTTCCGGTGAAATGCTTGACTTCAAAGTGAAAAGCGGGTTACTATCGGAAATAATAGCAAACCATAATGGAGCATGTTTTAAATCTTTTATACTTCTGCTCGAACTTTATTTACAATTCCGTGTCATTATTGAATGACATTTCTAGGTTCGTAAATATTATCGATTCTAGAAGACATGCTCTTTTTATCAAAACGTTTTTGAACACACAGTTTTGAAAGATTTAGAAAGACCTTTTGAGAAATTCTTGAAAAATTGTGTTCAAAGTTTTGAAAACCAATTACTTGAGCTTAAGATTTGGAATATCTTAGGAAAGCTCAAGTCCGAGAAGTTGTAAACTTCTCGTTGTAAGGATAAGTTACCATCGGCGATAACCTTTCCTTTTATCTGAAGAACGAGTCCTAAGCTGACATTTACTTAGAAGTCGTTTTCATGAGCTTGAAAACTTTGACTGTTTTAACGGAATGCTCATGACCGAGAAAGGTTAATTTCTCGTTATGAGGAAAAGTTCTCTTATTTAAAAGATATACTTTCCTTTCTGAGCTTAAAACTTCGAATGTTTTAATACAAGCTCATGACCGAGAAAGGTGAATTTCTCGTTAAGAGGATAAGTTATCATAAAAGATAATCTTTCCTTTATTTTAAGTTCGAGTTACAGTCTGACATTTAACTGTAAGTCATTGTGCATGAGCTTAAAAACCTCGAATGTTTTTAATTTTAGCTCATGCCCGAGAAAACTTAATTTCTCGTTGTTAGGATAAGTTTATCATCGGCGATAAACTTTCCTTTCTTTGATGCACGGGTTATTGTCTGATATTTAACGATAAGCCATATACACGAGCTTAAAACCTTTGAATGGTTTTAGGATAAGCTCGTGTCCAAGAAAACTTAATTTCTTGTTAAAAGGGTAAGTTATCGTTGCGTAGATAAACTTCCCTGTCTCAGAAGTCCGGGTCATCGTCTGTCATTTAGCGAGGAGCCATTGTGCATGAGCTTAAAAACTTGGAATGTTTTTTATATAAGCTCATGCCCGAGAAAAATTAATTTCTTGTTGTTAGGATAAGTTTACCATCGGCGATAAACTTTCCTTTCTTTGAAGAGCGAGTTATAGTCTGTGATGTGACTATAAGTCCTTGTGCAGTTAAACTTAACCATGAATCCCCTGAGACACTTGTTTCTCTGATATTTGCTTCTTCAACAACCAAACTCTGAGAGTATCCTTAGTTGAACGGTATACAATGATTGGACCACTTCGTTCTTTTGGAACATCAACTTTGGTACCTGCATTCTCATTAGGAATTTGCTTGCTTTGACATGGGTTAGCGATATCAATTTTAGAAGCACGTGGGGGTTCACAGTTGGCTTTACTTGTGTCTGAGGCGACCTGAGTAGATGATTCACTTATCTTAGCTGGCAAATGTTTCCTTTTATAGAAAACCTTAAGTTTAGGCTTAAGTGAAGTATCATCTTTATCAATTTCCTCCCTAGTGGTCTTAGTGGAATCGGAGACTATCCTAGTTAAAGGGCACTCGTTTCCTACAAGAGTGAAAGTTCTACCAGTGGGGCGCCACATTTTACCAATGGGTTTGATTTTAGCTACCCACTAGGATTTAAGTCTAGCACGGGAGTTCACCTCATTAAGCAATTTTTTGATACAGGAATCATGATTGGCTCTAAAGACACATTTTCTACATGTTTTACAAGTAGCATATTTAATGTCCGAGTAATTCCTAGATGATTGATCGATGCTCCTAGGAGATGACATGCTACGGTTAGCAGTGTTGGGTAATCTAGAAGGCATGTGACTAGGATTGACATTGCTATCTCTTACATGTGTCTTTTGCATAACTTCCCTTAGACCAGATTTATGGCAAACGTCATTTGAACTAGTTCTAGACGTGGTCTTGGTATTTTTAGGTAAACTAGAGGCAATCATGTTATTAGGTCTTGCTAAAGCTGTTTTGGTCACATAGGGCCTAGTTGCTGGAGTGACTGGTCTAGAAAGACGAACCAAATCAACTTGGGAGGCAAACCGCGGTCTCGAGAATTGTGGTCGCTCGGATCTAAATGCAGTAGGTTGTCTGACAATCGGTTGTCTGACGAACTGATTTGTAGGCGGTTTCCCCAAGATTGATGGTTTTTCAAGGTTAGTTTCCACACTAGGTCCTTTAGTTTTCCTTAACTCGTTTTTCAACGCAGCTATAGCAAAAACCTTTTCCTGAACTTGAGCTTTTAAGGTCTCATTTTCTTTGAGCAATTCATCTTGGGATGCCAATTTAGACTCTAGTAACTGAATTTGTTTCAAAAGATTATCCTTATCAGCTTTAGAATCTAAAACTTTTTGATCCAATTTTCTTTCAAGAACAACGTTTGACTTTTCAAGTTTCTCAAAATATGTTTCAAATTTGTCCGTTTTCTTAGAAAATTCAAGTTTGGCATCCTCAAGATCTTTTGATTGTTGAGCTACAATCGTTTCGAGCTCTCTAATCTTAGAATCAGAAGCAGTCAATGAAGCAGTCAAAAGACAATTATCATGATGTTTAGCATTTTGAACACTTTCTCCCCCATTATGACTCACATCGGATGAATCAGAAGTGGTATTTCTATCACTCTTTTCCATCCCATGTTTGTCATACATAGGTTCAGAATGCTCAATATGCGGCATGGCATCAGCATATACATCATAAACAACATTACATTGTACCATGTTTGCAGGCTCTTCGTCATAAACGGGTAAGGTGTCATCAAAAGAGATCTCGTGAACATTCCCTGACGTGCCACTGGTATCATGTTGTCCTCCTGATTCCGTGTTTTTGGCATCGATAGGCTCCAAGTTTTCAACTGTATGACAAGTTTCCTTTTTCATCGAAGAGTCTTGCATTCCATTATCATTCCCTTGCTGAAGTCGAGATCTTTCATAAATCGAAGACGAGACCGATGACATGAGTTTCAAAATTATATCACGGAAAAGTCGAAGCTCGGTATGCGTATCTCGAAGAAATGATTGACAAATCACTGAACTTTCAGGCTTGATGATATTGAATTCGAGGAAAGGTGTGAGTTGTGTCACAAGAGTCTTATATGCAAGTGCCGATGCGGAGTGATTGAAGTTGTCATTGTTGAGTTGCTCGGCGAGTTGGCTCAAAGTAGTGAATATTGAGTCGATGAATATATGACGATCTTGACCAAAGATTGTCATAAATTCGCTCCCTCCTTGAATCCGTGAAAGAGTAACTATATGACACTGAAGCATTTGAAATGAAGTTATACCACTTTCTCTAGCGTTGGCTTGCACTTGATGCAATTCTCCCTTGTTAGATGTCGAATTCAAGAAATCCATTGAAGGTCGATGAACAATTACGTTAAGAATTACTGATTGATGAAAAATCCGTCGTCAATTTCAAATAATAATACCCGATGAAAAATCCGTCAGCAAAATAAACCTTGGCACTTTATCACGACTATAACTTAATATCATAAAATTTTGAATAAAAATAAAAAATATCAATTAATTATCAAAATTAAAAAATTAATACCCAAAATAAAAATTAATATTCAAAATAACTAAAAAAATTAACTTTATAAAAGAAAATCTGAAACGGTTTCCGTGTCCCAAAATAAAAACGTGGTTAATCTGATATAGTTTGATATTTTTAAAAATCTGATATATAAAAAAAATTTAACTATCTTCTTTAAGTAAAAAGTTTCCTAAACTTTACATAAAAAGGGTGGACAAAATACAACCACGTCACATACACGTGGCTGGTACTAGTTACACAGCATAGGTTTCTCCGTCCAATATATTAATAACTTCTCCTTCTATCTTATTTTTCTCCCTCTCTCCTCAAAATCTCACAAATCAACTTCTTTGTTGATTCTTCCGTCCCTCTCTCTCTTCTAATCTCAGTACCAAAACAAACTCATCCACCTTATGCCTCCATCTCTAAACAAACCGGACCATTCAGTCACTTAATCTATCTACTCTAAGAACCGATTCTCTGGTAACTTGTTTCTACCAATACCAAAAAATGGAATCAAATCTCTAAACACAAATCCTTCCAATCAGATCACCATGAGCCAACCATATGCAAATTAAACTCCTCACAAAGTCAGTTAAATCCGAAAAGCTTGCTGGTATTTGAACCAAAGAAGAAGAAGAACCGAATACTATATGACATAAAGATTCAAGAATGAATCTCGGGTAGGTGTTTTTTTTTTTGATTTGTTGAGTCTTTCTATCATCTGTAAGAGTCTTTCTGTCTAGAGATGAGATCGATGAGGGTTGTGGTGAAGGTGGAGTCGTGAGTGTATTGGGTGGATAATACAAGAGGTTGTCGAGAGCTGTGGGAGTCGAGTCTTTTTATGGGCAAGACTGAGTCAAAGTAAAAAGGTCGAGTGTGAGGGTCGAGTGTGAGATTGGATTGATGGACTGTGAGTGTTGTGAGTCCAGTCCTGTTGGTCGAAGTCGTGTGTTTAGGTGAGGCTGAGAGGTTTTGGGTGAGTCGTGTGTGGGTTTGTCGAGGGTCTGTGTTCGTTCGTTGAGTCTAGGTTTGGGATTGAGTCAAGATTAAAGTCTAAGAGAAATCTGGTTTGAGTCGAAATAGGTGTGGGTCGTTGAGTCGTGTTTGTGTGTTCGAGGTTCAGTCGAGAGAGGAGTGTGTGAGTTTTGTGAATTTTGTGTGAGGTTTGAGTCGTGTCGAGGGTGTAGTGAGTCCAGACGAGTGAGGAAGTTCGAGGGTTTGAGTGGTGTTTGGCTTTCAAGGATTTGTTTGAGGTTGCCGTTATATTTGAATAATGTTCATTCGGAAGAATGTTCATTCGGAAGATTGTTCATTCGGAAGATTGTTCATTCGGAAGATTGTTCATTCGGAAGATTGTTCATTCGGAAGATTGTTCATTCGGAAGATTTTTCATTCGGAAGATTGTTCATTCGGAATATTGTTCATTCGGAAGTTTCTTTGATCCGGAACTTTTGGTTCGGAAGACTCTGATTCGGAACTTTCTTTGATCCGGAACTTTTGGTTCGTTCGGAACTTGTTCGCTCGGAACAATATGAGTGGAAGAACAGTTATGATGGGACAGATTTGGACAGAAAGATGATGAATGTTGATAACCAAGATACTTTTGACAGTTTTGAACAAAAAGGAAAAACAGAAAACTGATAAAAATTGAGAAACTGATTATATAAAAAAATTTATAAAAACTGATTATAAAAAAATGAAAAGGTTATATAAAACTGATAAACGAAAACCCAGATATGATAAAAAAAGGTTATATAAAAAATTATAAAAAAATTATATAAAAAACTGATTATAAAAAAACTGATAAAAGAAAAACTAATAATAAAAAATTAAAATGGAAACTGATTATAAAAAATTGATTTTTGAATAAAAATTTGTGATTTTTATATAAAATAAGTAAATCAAAGATTTAATTATGATTTAAAACATAAAAACACAAACTTTATATGAAAAATACAAACTTTTTAATATTTAAGCGTGATTAAATCCAAAACCCATCAAAATCAAAAAAAAAAAAAAACAAGAATAAACCAATCTAACCTTGCTTTTGATACCAATTGAAGGTCTACGAGATTATTGGCCTATCCTACATGATGGATTTAATTGATAAAGAGGGTTGATTAATTGATAGATATAAAGAAGATGAGAAGGGAGATGATGGAGTAGAGAGAGAAATGAGAGAAAAGAGAAGAGTAGAGAGAGAAAGTAAAGATTGAATATTGAATTATGAAAATGACCAACCCCTCCTAACATGCTAGGAGGGGTATATATAGCCCACCCTACATGTGGGCTATATGGACTATATCTTTACTAAATAGATCACGAGCCCATTACATAATTATCGTTGGAGCGACCGATCCTTCATAAATACGTAAAAACGTATTTCCAACAATCTCCCCCTAAGGGAGGTCGCTCCAAGTTACAAAGTTCTAAATATTCTATATCTCGTGATCTATGCTAACTAAGATGTGACCGAGACTTTATTGGGAAAAACGTATTTCCAACATAGATCCGAAAATAATGTCATCAACATAAATCTGCACAAGCAAAATTTCATCCCCATACTTATAAGTGAACAAAGTTAGATCAGTGGAACCTTTTGAGAAACCTTTGGATACCAAAAATTTCAAGAGTTCGTCGTACCACGCCCTTGGAGCTTGCTTTAGTCCATATAGTGCCTTGTGGAGACGATACACCTTTTCAGGATAATGAGGATTAACGAATCCTTTCGGTTGTGTGACATAGACTTCTTCCTTCAAAGGACCGCTAAGAAATGCAGTCTTTACATCCATTTGATAGACAGTGAATCCCTTATGTGCAACATAAGCAAGGAAAATCTTGACCGCTTCCATACGAGCAACTGGTGCAAATGATTCGTCAAAATCAATTCCCTCTTTCTGGCCATACCCCTTAGCACTAGCCTAGCTTTGTTCTTGATGATCGTGTTTTCTTCATCCATATTGTTTTTCCAAATCCAACGAAGATTTAAAGGAATCACATCGTATGGTCTTTCAACAAGTTCCCAGACTTTAAGTCTTTCAAATTATTGAAGTTCATCCGTCATCGATTCAATCTAAGCATGATCAGCCATGGCTTCTTTGATGTTTTTCGGTTCAGCTGTACTTACGGCGAGTGCGGACGTACAAACATCGCCATCGGTTTTTAGTTGTCGTCTTGTACGAATAGGCTGTGAAGGGTTTCCAATTACTTGAACCAAAGGATGATCTCGGGTCCAATGATGTTTAGAAGGATGTCGTTGATAAAACGTATGCATATTTGACGGATCAACATGGCGAGTAGAAGACTCTCCAATTTCGTGTACCGATGTACCGAATAGGCTGTGAAAATCGTCATTGTCAGATAATGCATCGTCTTCTTGATTAGTGTTCTCTGGAGCAATGACAGTAGTTGTGGATGTTGTAGGATCGATTGTTGAAGTGATATTTTGAGGAGGTGAATATGCATCAACCCGTGTTGAAGTAGATGATGTTGTATCCTTTTGTTGACGATGATCGGTATCATTAGTCTTATTATGAGTGACAACGCAAGACTTTGATACAACATGTTTCTCCCCCGTGAAATATTCATCAAACATTGGTACATATAACATTTCCAATTCTTCAGTTGTCGTGTACACTGTCATATCTGCTCTTGGAACATTTCCTTGAACCAGCTTTGAACTTGATGGTTCATTGTTATGGTCTTGATTTTCGAGTTCCGAGCGGTTGTGCACAGAAGTCTTTTTTCGTTGTGGATCGGGACTTAAACTGTTTTGTTCAATTACCATTTCTTGCAATTCATCTAATCTGATATGAATAGTTTCGACTATCAATTTTGTTCTCTTGTTGTACACTCTGTATCCCTTAGACTGAGTTGCATATCCCACAAGAATGCATGCATCACATTTCTCTTTCATCTTGTCCAAATTTTTACCATCTCAAATAATGTAACACATGCATCCAAAAACATGAAGGTGTTTGAGTGAAAGTTTACGATCATTAATTATGTGATATGGTGTCTTTTCGTGTCTTGGGATAATTAAGGAACGGTTTTGTGTGTAACATACGGTTGACACGGCTTCGGCCCAAAAAAATAATGGAAGTTTTGAAGCGGATAATAATGTTCGAGCAGCCTCAACTAAAGTACGGTTTTGTCTTTCAACAACGCCGTTTTGTTCAGGTGTTCTAGCAATAGATGTTTCGTGTTCAATCCCTTCGGCTTCAAAATATTTCTTCAGAGTTGATTTCAAGAATTATGTGCCTCGGTCAGTACGTACCACTTTTAGTTGAGCTTGAAGACCACGTTGTATCAGCTTAAGGAAGTTAATGAGAACCTTAGGTGTTTCATCCTTGGATCTCAAGAAGTGAGTCCACGTGTACCTTGAGTAGTCATCGACAATTACCATAACGTATTTCTTCCCATTGATGCTTTGAACACGCATGGGGCTACACAAATCTATATGAAGAAAATCTAACCGTCCTTTAGAGCTTGGTGTAGTCTTTGTCTTGAAACTACTCCGTTTAGCTTTACAAAGCTCACAAGAAGAACAAAGATGATTGTTGAACACGTAATTATTCGTGGTTTTAGTGCTAATCTCCCTTCATTTATGGCATAATAAACAGCAAAAGTGTACTTTTAGTGCATATATCATTTAAAATGTGTTATTTATTATTGTAGGTACGGATATGAAGAAAAAGAGCAAAAACGAAGCCAAATAGCCAAAAACGAGCACGATAAATGGAAAGAGCACGAAAAATCGAGTCCAACGGTATATTCATATTTTATTGAGTCGGCCCGACACCTTTTAAATGGCTCGAACCGACCCATTAATATATATTAAGCTATACAGCCACACAAACCCAAAGTCTGCTGGCCCAAATTGACGCAAGCCCAGAAAAGGAAATGAAGCCCACCAGCAGGCCCAAAATATGGAAAATGTAAAGATCAGATTTGGTGGCTTCAAAGAGACGCAGACTTCATATTGATTTGTTTGTCTTCATTATTTTTTTTCGTAGCTTAGGAATGGATAGGACGCAGACACATCTTTTCAATTTGATAACATCCTCACTTTTATTATTATTGTTTCCCTATTTTCTTTAGATATATTAACGCAGACATCATATCTTATCTTCAATTTTCTTTGCTGCGTTTTAGTTTTTAGTACCAATAGATAGAAAAAAAAAAGACATTCCAACTTCACTTTGTTATTCTTTTCTTTGACTTTGCGTTTTTTTATTTGAGGTACTAGGATAACATACACATGTCCCCTGTGTTTTCTTTATTAGATAGAGGTATGAGTTCTGTTTTTTTTCATCTTATGAAACAAAAATAAATACTCAGCTTTATATAGATTTTATCCTCACTTTACTTTTTTGTAACCTACGTTTTTAATTTTGAGATCTAGGGAGGATAAATAGAAAACATATCAACATTCCATTATTAATTCACTACTCACTTTTTATTCCATTACCTGCGTTTTTTCTTTACAACTGAATATGTAGTAGCATAGAAACAAAATTAGAGAGATCAGATCTTATGTTGTTTTTTTGGTATGTACTCGTATCTCCTTACTTTTCAATGGAGGAGAATAATTTTTTTCTTTCTTTCTTCTCTACGTTTTTTTTTCTTTGTAGCTTAGATTAGTTTATTTTTTTCAAATTTCTTAAATCAAGTCTATTACTAGCTTTTCAATCAATATAATTTTATAAATGTTTTTGAAATTAGTTTACGAATTGATAAAATTTTATAAGTAGATTTTAATTAAAAGAATTTTCTTTAGTTTTAAAAATGTCGTTTAACTTATTATCGTTAATTGTTTCTTATGATTTCGGCGTATCCAGTTTATCACTTTAGGCGAGGAGCTTTCGGGTTTATTAGATTTAGTTGATAATTAAAGTTTACACCTTAATTGGTTTAAGGTTTAAATATCGA
Organism: Glebionis coronaria; assembly: GCA_025667525.1. Taxonomy (NCBI): domain Eukaryota; kingdom Viridiplantae; phylum Streptophyta; class Magnoliopsida; order Asterales; family Asteraceae; genus Glebionis; species Glebionis coronaria. The sequence goes on from CM046875.1 coordinate 170,314,751, forward strand.
CTGTTTTAATTCGAGTGGTTAATTTTCGTCTCTGATTCGTCAAACGGGTTCGTTTCTCTTATCTTATTTTTATTAGCTTAAATATGATTGGTATCGTTGCTTTGTTAATGTTTAACTTTAGTGTCGTGACTAGAGTAGTTTTGATTATGCTTGTTTGTTTATCATCTTTATTGTCATTATTATTATGTTAGATATCCCTCGCTTTATAGTTGTAGTTTAATTTTCATTCTTATCGCTTTTATATATTTTAATATTTAGTCGTTAATATCATTAGTAGTTTAACAATATAAATCAAAATCGCTTTTATTCGAGCATCAAACTTGAGACATAAACGTATATTTCCATTCACACTTCGCCGGAACTACGATAACCTTCGGGTGTACGAAAACGACTCAATCAAATGGCGCCGCTGTCGGGGATCTATGTAGCGATGTTTATGTTGTGTTTTTAGTTAGTGACTTGAAGATCCTTTCATTTTGAAAGTTTATTTTCGTATTTGTATATATATATATATATAATAAAAAAATTTAAAAAATCCATAAAAATATATAAAATCAATAAAAACAAAAAAATAATTTCTTATATTATTTTATTTTCTTTATTACTATATATATCATAAAAATAAATAAATAAATAAATAAATAAAAAAATTCAAAAATGTTTTCTTTCGACTTTATTTTTTCTTTTAGCTATATATTATTTATGATATATAGTTTTATATAATATATTATATTATAATATTTTATTTTATTTTTATTTTTTTATTATTTTATTATTAAATATATAAAAAAATGTATTAAAAAAATACTCCTCTTTATCCTCTATTGTGTTTAATTCTTTTTCTCAACCCCTCTTATTTTTAATTCTTCATGGATTCGCATGTCGATTGTGTAGGGAGAGGGAGACCATTGTCTGGTAGTCAATCATGTCATTGGTGTTCATGCGAGCGGTGCAGAATGGATATTGTGACAACCGTGGTTTTGGGTTTGTCACTTGGTCTTACTTTTAGGCTATTTTATGTGTGCTTACTTGAATTGTGTGTTTACGTGTTTATTTTGTGTGAACGAGGTTGGTGTGGTTATCGTTTATGAGTATAAAGTACTCATAAGTAAATAGAGGAACGGTTATTTCATGTTCATGAGCCCACAAGTGGTGACTATGAAATGAAAATGGTGATATTGTGGTGTTTACGTATACGTATAAGTATTATAGTAATAGTATTTTTTTAGGATTTACGGTTTAGCATTTAGAGGTCTCGGGTGAGGTAATTATCCATATGAATATTTTTCGGGATGGTTTTAAGTCATTTAGGACTTAGTTATAAAGTTTATTTCAAAATTTGAGATTTTTTATAAAAGTGTATATTTTACATCTTTTACGGTAAAACGAATAAATTTGACTAGTTTTACGGTTTTGAGGTTTTGGAAGCTTTAGGAGTTGAAATAAATTAAGGAAAATTAAGGTAATATTATTAACATAATATTAAATAATAAAAATAAAAATAAACGATTTTATTGGGTGTTTGGGTCGGTTTAGACGCACCAAAGAAAAGAAAAGGGGAAAAAGGGAAAAAGGGAACCGGGCTTTTGTATATGGGCCAAGGACTTGTTAGGAAAGTATATAAAGCCTTATTTTTATCAAAACACTTTATAAAATCCCTGGAGATCAAGTATGGGTCGACATCCATGGAGAAAATTAGGGTTCTTCATCAAAAATCTTGTTTTCCAAAAAAATCTAAGGTAAAATCTTCAAACTCTTTTCAATTAAATTGTTTTTATGATTTCATTAATCATCTTATGATGGATTTAGGTTAAGGTTTATATAAAAACAGTAGATTAATGATGTATTAATCATAATATGATGATTACATAATTTAGGGCTTGTAATTAGAGGGATTAGGGTTAAATAATGAGGTTGATTTTGTTAAACCCGTTTTTAAAAACTGGGCAGAATTTTAAGTCAATTGTTTTGATCATATTGGGAGTTCTACAAACTCTTATTTTGCGATCCACATATCCCTGGAAATCTATTTGAAGTGGCTTTCCAATGCAAGAAACTAGAGTTAAATTGGAGGTCGGGAAGTGGGTCAAAAATAGGTTACAACAGTCGGAGGTCAAAATAGTTTTGTAATCAGCCTGTTTTCTTTTTAAGTTTTGGGTTGTTTGGGGTACTTAGGGTTGCATTGACATCTTCTCACGAACATGAGAGATGGTTTATATATTTTAGTAAGGATCTGCACTTGGGCTAAGATTGTGGTTTAGGGTAAGACCCTCTAATGGTAATGAACTTTTCATACGTTTAAAATCAGTGAATTCTGGATAGGTAGCAATATATACACATATATCTGGGCCTTAACAGTAGCTTTAAGGTTAGGGAAAGTGGGACGTTTTTGCTAACATGTATAAAAGTATGAATATTCCTTTTACAGAAACCCTGGGTATGTTTAAGTGGAAGTTTGACTTAAAGTTTTGAGACCTAAAACTGGGACTGTTTTGTGTAAAATTATGAACGGGATAGCTATTAAACTTAACCAAGTTAGGGACTTGTTAAGGAAGGGTTGATAGGTGTGAAAACACCCATCTTTTCTACCACTTAATTACATTAAAACTGGACCTAAACGTATATTTTATGTCGTAAATGGCGGAATTATGCGTGGTTTGTGTTTTTATTATGTTTCAGGGTCAAAATGTGAAAAGGAAAGAAAACACGGTCTTTCACGGGCGTTTATTGAAGAAAAAGACAAAAGACGAAGTCGAAAGATCAAAAGTGGAAAAAGAACGGAAGTCCAAGACCAATTCTGAAGATTTATGGAAGAAAAAGTCCAAAGACGAAAGTTTAATAAAGTCGAAGAACTCAGGTCTAATTTATGAAGAAAATTACAAGACGAGTTCAAAGAAATCCCGAGACAAAGTCTTAAAAGTCGAAGAATTTAATAAGACTGAAAGACTGAGGACCAAGAAAGAAAGAAAGAGGAAACCACCAACCACTCCCTTCTCCTAAAAATACCACCCTCACTTGTTGTGAGAGAGTTGGTTAATCTTAGGATTAGATTAGGAGTAGGGTAGTTTCTCTCTCTAGATTTATGCTTTCTCTCTCTAGATTAATTTGTGTTTAAGCTTTTGTTATTGAATCCTTACTTTTTAATTAAGCTTTTCATTTATCATCTTCTTCCTTTCTTGCTTAATTTCTGCTTTTGATTTTATGTTGTGTTCTTGAGTTTTCTTAATTTCAACCAAGTGGGTTTTGATTGATTTGGCTTAATTTGTTAGTTTTGTTGATCTTAATTGTATGTTTATGATTATTGAATGATTTGTTATGAGTTTAGTTTAATCTTTTGTTTAAATTTGATTAATTTGTGGATAGAATCGTTGTTACTGTATCTCCCTGTTCTTCGGGGAGTTGTTTCTGTATCTTCTCATTCCAGGAAACTTCCGGATCAAGAGGGTTCATCCGGAACTTTATAAGTTCCGAGTGAAGCAAGCTTCACCCGGAAGTCTATAAGTTCCGAGTGAAGCAAGCTTCATTCGGAAGTCTATAAGTTCCGAGTGAAGCAAGCTTCATCCGGAAGTCTAAAAGTTCCGAATGAAGCAAGCTTCATCCGGAAGTCTAAAAGTTCCGAATGAAGTAAGCTTCATCCGGAAGTCCAAAAGTTCCGAATGAAGCAAGCTTCATCCGGAAGTCCAAAAGTTCCGAGTGAAGCAAGCTTCATCCGGAACATTAGAAGTTCCGGATCAAGCCAGTTCATTCGGAAGTTTTGAACTTCCGAATCAAGGTTTCTGTCAATTTTTATTCGTTTTTCTTTTTTAAGTTTTTTGTCTTTTATTTTCAAGCTTTATTTTTTCCGCCTTTTTATTTATGTGCACTTTTACTTGTTTTCCTTTTATTCAAGTTTAATTTCGTGTCATTTACTTTATTTACCTTTTAATTTTCTCGCAATTTGCTTTTCGCTAAGTTTTTATCTTTCATTGTTTCTTTTTACCGTCTTTACTTTATTTCTATTTGTTTCAAGGTTTCATTTTTAATTAGTTTTAGACAACGAAAAATCTTTTATTTGATTCACCAAGAACAACTGAGTCGCACAATTAACCAGAGATCAATTCGAGAAGATATACCGAGAACAATAATTGAACCTAGCAAAATTCTGTTATTAAAATGGCGCCGCTGCCGGCTCTTTTCGTGAAGATTGAAGGTTTTTTGTGAGTGACGCATTGGCTTTTGGAAGTTATTTTCACTTGTGAACGTTATTTTTCTTGTAAAAAATTTTCAAAAATCCAAAAACATTTGAAAAATCATAAAAAGCATTTCTTTTTCAAAGTTTTGCACCAAAAATATTCTTCTTGCTTATCTATCTTTCTTTATGGATTTTTATGTCCATTGCGTCCGGTGTGGGATACAATTATCTGGGAACAACTCTTGTCAATGGTGTACATGTGAGCGGTGTGGAAACGATCTCGACAATACACAATTCCTATTCGGATTTTGTCCTTTGTGCAACTCGACTAATTCGTCCTTTTTGAACCCACCTCCTCCTGTTCCCCCGTGCATCTATTGTGGAAGCGATTCTCATTGGCATGTTTCGTGCCCGGTTCGATACCCGTATGGTCACGGGCAAGAACCAGGGTACAATCATGACAATGATAATAGCTATCCACAAGACGCACCTGATTTTTCTCCATACCCGGTTTGCAACAACTGTGGGGGTCCTCACGATACCTATTATTGTCAACCAATGAATTGTTATGAGCCAAATCCGTGTCCTCAGTTTTCTTCACCTATGTATTATTATGAACCAAACCCGGTTTATAATTATTCTCAACCGATGAACAACTATGAGCCACAACCTTGCTATAATTCAGGTTTTCAACACTTTGAGCCCCCACATCACACCCTCAATCATCAATCCTCTCAGCAAATTCATCTTGACCCACAACTCACTACCTTGAATGAAGAAACACACTCCATTGTTTTGAAACTTCAAGAAGCCGTTGTTTTGCTTAAAGAACTTAGGGACGAGGAAAAGCGACTGCAACAAGAGCAAGTATCTAATCTTAGTGATTATACCCCTCCTCTTGTGCATCAATACTATTATGATGATGATGACGACGATGCTGTATGCACTTTCAACACATCTTCTGAAGTTGTTGCTCCTACTCTCGATGTTCCTACTGCGTCTAACGATCTTGATTCGTTGAATGAGCTTAATGATGTTGGTCTCGACAAATTATTGGATGTTGAGGTTTGTGACTTACCTGCTATGGAGCCTGAGGACGACGTTGCTCTCACGGACAAGGTCGATCCTAGTGATGATGATTCTTCTCTCTGCTATGAGAATTTCACTTTTGAAATTTCTCAATCTCCACCGGGAGATGCAGACGATGACGATTTATTCTCTCCGGTTTACAAGAAGTTCACCGATGAACATGATCTTGTGGATGAGGTGGAAGACGTGCTTCTTCGCGATGGATTACGGAAAGTGCACCTTCTTATTGCTCAAATCGAAGCGTTGACTTCTCCTCCTCTTTCCGCGTCTTTGCCTCCATCTATTCCTCCCGTTGAAGATAATGACCCATTGCAGGAAGAAATCGATATCCACTCCATCCCTCCAGGTATTGATGATTCTGACACGGAGGGGACATTATTTTTGATAATTTGCTACAGGAACATATTGTCCCAAGTCCCCCTCCCGAGCACCTTTCATCCTCCCCTTTAGCCACTATCACAGAGGATGAGTGCTTTGACCCGGGAGGTGACATTGATTATGTTATGATTGATAACAATACGGCTTTGCCGCTTGCTCAGCATCTATTGTCTTTGGGGGAGGACAATGTTCTTACTTTACCCACCCCACCTCCCGTGGACCTCGATTTCACATACTTCTCGTATGTTGAAAGGACCTTTCTACCTTTCAAGACTTATCCCCGCGCCTCTCCTTTGTTGATGTCCTCCGGGAACGAGGACAAGGTCTTTGATCCCGGTATCACATTTGAGGCTTCCCCGTGGACCATTTAATTCGGGGACGAGTCAGGCTCGTGACTCGGTTAATATAAACAAGCGATTTTTGTGAGGCAACCCAATTATCTATCTATTTTCACCATAAGTGTAGGGGGAGCCCCGTGGTGTTTCTTGCTTTCTTTCTTATCATGTGCAGGGATTAGAGCTTCAAAGACACACTCTTGATGACCTTTGACGACCGTGACTCCGTGTTCCCTTCTTCCCGGTTCTATCCTAAACTCTTTTCGATTCACTATTTTATATTTCTCAATATTAAAATAGGAATCTCTTTAGTTGTCTCTTCCTTAGCAAGATTTAAACAAAGTACACAATGTCCTAAGTGTAGGGGAGTTTACTCCCACATGCTTAAACATTGAGGATAATGTTTATATTAAGTGTAGGGGGGACTTCTATCGAAGTTAAGTGGTCTTTTCCTTGTATTTGCCCTCATTTTAACCGGAAAATCAATTTTTCGACATTTTTCAAAAATTTTAATCTATTTTGGCCTTGTTGTAGTCTCCTTTATTTTTGTTACTTTCTAGCATTTTAATAAAATGGTTTTAGCAAGTTTAGATATCTTAGATATATTAGGCCCGTTGTGAATATTTTGACTCAACCCGAGTTTACTTATCCAAGTTCACTCAAGCTAGTATCCTTAACCATGTAGACCTTAATTGGTTTATTAGGCTAAGCATCCACGAGTCTCATTCCTTGAGATTTTAAATTGTGGAGAACGAGAAATGATAGAGTTGGTTACAAGTTTGGGATTCTCTCATTAACTTATGTGAGTTAATTATGATCTTTTTCTCCCAATCACTTGCTAATAAATTATCTGCAATAAGTAAGGTCGTACGATTTGAAAAGTTACTTAGCTTCTAGCCCAAGATCGTTTAAAAGTTGCTCGGTAATGATAAGAGTTCATAGCCAAGGCATAACTTATGAAGCGGGGCGCGAAGATTGGCGAGTCCGAAAAGGCCCTAACAAGGCATGAGGATTCAATTTTATTGCTGAAGATCCAAAGTGATGTGAAAAGCATTATTCCCAAAATCAATATGAAGGATCAAGACTCACGACGAAAAGCAATCAACTCCCATAAAGATCATGGAGAAGTCTATCCGAAAAGACCCTAACAAGGTATGAGGATAAATAGATCCAAGTCCGAAAAGGAGGCGGATCGTTGTATCTCAAAATCCCAATTAGAGATTGAAGAATAATCATGAAGTCGTGGTCAACAAAGTTGGAGTACACCTCAAAAGTCTCCAAGTGAAGAAACTCTATAACGAAGAGAAGACCATTATCTCAAAAACGTCTCTCGAAGATATGAAGTATGAAGTACATGCCAAATATCGGCGCGAGAAAGGTCTCAAATCGTGAACCAAGTTATGCCAAGATATGAACTTTTTGATATCCCGAGAAGCAGTTTTAAGAGATTTTGTCCTTTAGCTAACTATTGATCAAATCGTCCTACTTTGCTTTCAGCCTAAATAAATTATCGAAATAAGTCAACAATGCATCCTCGTGATCATTCAAGACATCAATAAAATAAAAGAGATACCCATAGGAATAAGGGAGTTTAAGTGATTAATTGAACCGCATGAGTAAATGTTTGTTATGCTAACTTGTACTAACAATGATCTTGTTTTTAAGCTTGGTATGGGGAACGTGAAACTTGAGGGTGATAAACATTCATGACATACAAGCCCAAAGGTAAGTCTTAGATTTCTTTACAAGTTTCTTCCTTGTTGCATCTTGTTATTTTATATCTTTTTGATTTTCCTTAGTTGTTTAATAAAGGCCAAGGTAGGTTGATTATGATGGAAAGTGTAAACCTTGCTTTATTGCTAAGCATTGCATGAGGGCATTGCAATGGTTAAGTGTAGGGGATTTGATAGGTGTGAAAACACCCATCTTTTCTACCACTTAATTACATTAAAGCTGGACCTAAACGTATATTTTATGTCGTAAATGGCGGAATTATGCATGGTTTATGTTTTTATTGTGTTTCAGGGTCAAAATGTGAAAAGGAAAGAAAACACGGTCTTTCACGGGCGTTTATTGAAGAAAAAGACAAAAGACGAAGTCGAAAGATCAAAAGTGGAAAAAGAACGGAAGTCCAAGACCAATTCTGAAGATTTATGGAAGAAAAAGTCCAAAGACGAAAGTTTAATAAAGTCAAAGAACTCAGGTCTAATTTATGAAGAAAATTACAAGACGAGTTCAAAGAAATCCCGAGACGAAGTCTTAAAAGTCGAAGAATTTAAGAAGACTGAAAGACTGAGGACCAAGAAAGAAAGAAAGAGGAAACCACCAACCACTCCCTTCTCCTATAAATACCACCCTCACTTGTTGTGAGAGAGTTGGTTAGTTTTAGGATTAGATTAGGAGTAGGGTAGTTTCTTTCTCTAGATTTATGCTTTCTCTCTCTAGATTAATTTGTGTTTAAGCTTTTGTTATTGAATCCTTACTTTTTAATTAAGCTTTTCATTTATCATCTTCTTCCTTTCTTGCTTAATTTCTGCTTTTGATTTGATGTTGTGTTCTTGAGTTTTCTTAATTTCAACCAAGTGGGTTTTGATTGATTTGGCTTAATTTGTTAGTTTTGTTGATCTTGATTGTATGTTTATGATTATTGAATGATTTGTTATGAGTTTAGTTTAATCTTTTGTTTAAATTTGATTAATTTGTGGATAGAATCGTTGTTACTGTATCTCCCTGTTCTTCGGGGAGTTGTTTCTGTATCTTCTCATTCCAGGAAACTTCCGGATCAAGAGGGTTCATCCGGAACTTTATAAGTTCCGAGTGAAGCAAACTTCATCCGGAAGTCTATAAGTTCCGAGTGAAGCAAGCTTCATTCGGAAGTCTATAAGTTCCGAGTGAAGCAAGCTTCATCCGGAAGTCTAAAAGTTCCGAATGAAGCAAGCTTCATCCGGAAGTCTAAAAGTTCCGAATGAAGTAAGCTTCATCCGGAAGTCCAAAAGTTCCGAATGAAGCAAGCTTCATCCGGAAGTCCAAAAGTTTCGAGTGAAGCAAGCTTCATCCGGAACATTAGAAGTTCCGGATCAAGCCAGTTCATTCGGAAGTTTTGAACTTCCGAATCAAGGTTTTTGTCAATTTTTATTCGTTTTTCTTTTTTAAGTTTTTTGTCTTTTATTTTCAAGCTTTATTTTTTCCGCCTTTTTATTTATGTGCACTTTTACTTGTTTTCCTTTTATTCAAGTTTAATTTCGTGTCATTTACTTTATTTACCTTTTAATTTTCTCGCAATTTGCTTTTCGCTAAGTTTTTATCTTTCATTGTTTCTTTTTACCGTCTTTACTTTATTTCTATTTGTTTCAAGGTTTCATTTTTAATTAGTTTTTGACAACGACAACTCTTTTATTTGATTTACCAAGAACAACTGAGTCGCACAATTAACCAGAGATCAATTCGAGAAGATATACCGAGAACAATAATTGAACCTAGCAAAATTCTATTATTAAGGGTAATGGGGTGATTAGAGCTTAACAATGAGGTAATTATACGGGAATATACTAGATGTCCATCATAGGTTGATGAGTCATCTTAGTGATTGGTTCGTGTATTGATTTCGTGTTTTTGGTTTGTTAGCTTGTTGCTAGAGCGAGGACTTGTGAAGAAGCTATCAGGTGAGTTTCATAGTCCCATGTTTAATATTGATTTTGACTTCCAGATGGGATGGAAGAGACACTGTGTTGAGTTATTTTCTAAAAATGCTGTGAGTGTGTTTGTAATTTGAGATGGACTTGTGTGTACATTATGTGATTAACTGCTATGTGATTTTTGATTGTGTATGATTTGGATCGGGGGACACGTGTCGTCTCAGTTATTGTGGTTTGACAAGGTAGTGGCCTTGTGGTTTGACAAGGTAGTGGCCTTGGGATAGGTACATAGTGTGATCATCTATGGTACCATGTTGTTTGGCAAGGTAGGAGCCTTGGATTTTGGGTTTGGAATGCTTGATCTTGAATGCTAGTTGTTAATACATAATTGTAGCACATTGTCCATATGTTTTGAACTTTGATTGTACTCACAGTTTTTTTGTAATTGATTTAGCGTTGGAGTCTAAACCTATGACTCTCACCAACTTTATGTTGACGTGTTTTAGTGTCTCTTTCAGGTGATACTATGGTTAAGCATGAGAACATAAGTGGCTAGAATTGGAGAAGCTTAGGAATGCATATAGAAGGAGAATCCCCGTTTCCTTCCTTGTTTTATTTGTTTGTTCATTTTAATAAGTGATACTGTGGCACACATATATTTGTTTGGTTATGTTATTTGTTTGTCTTGGGTAAGCGGTAGGACTGTTACCTACTTACCTAGACTCCTGAGTCTGATGAGATATTGTCATGACTTTGTGTCTCCATTTTATGACATTTCTTATTTCATATAGTTATCTCTATAGACACGCCATGTTGTGATGATATTCATACGTCGCGCCCCATATTCCGCCATGGTAGGGTGTGACAGAATGGTATCAGAGCCAATGGTTATAGAGAATTAGGTTGCCTAGTCGTGTAGCCTAGTCTATAGCTTAAGGGTCCCTGCATATAGGCGTCATAGGAGTATGTGTGCATTTTATAGTAATTGATGTGTTTGAATATTATTTTCGCAGTATTTGTTAGGTTATGAACTACTATGGTTCATACTTAACTACATGTTATTTTCTTTACGATTTTTTATTAGTGCGGGTGGAACCATGGTCGTATACGCTAGTCATTGTTGGATTTCGCTTAATTATGTTTTCATGTTCTTTATACATTTTGAATTTTGTCTACGCTGGTTCAGCTGGACTACGAGTTTATGTGTTTCATGCATTGGCTATGTTATTTTAATACATGGGGTTTTGGATCTTATCTTGTGTGGTTATGTGCTTGTGAGTTGTTGGATTATGTGTTATGTGTAGTATTAATTTCTTATAAGTGTCATCATAGGAGGGAGTACATTGGTGAAAGGGAACATGTATAATTATGGAGGCCTACATAATTATATATGTGCCACAACACCACTGGACTTTCAAGTATGATTGCATGAAAGAGAGTTAATACATGCTTGTATAGTATATGTTGGATGGATTTGAGTGTATGTACGCTTATGCCTATGTATGTAAAATTATTTTCTACTTACCGGTTGTATTCTTAGGATGGTTTTCTAGCTCTTTTCTTTTTGGGATGTTCAACTTCAGTAGTAGCGCATTTATCGAGTCCTCATTTCACGTGTTTGTTTGTACGGTACTTTTGGTGTAGAAGCTATTGAGAGGGTGGAGATTTCTTTTTGGAATAATGATATCTTTTGTTTTGAGTCTTACATGGTAAAAAATAAAACTTGCAAATAGTAAAATAAAAATAGTTGTTGGTAGTCGATAAAATGAGGGTAAAGTGTCGAAAACGTGTTTGAAATAAGGTGGAATATAATTTTTTTTTAACATATAAGCATGACTTGTTTATATTAAAATATTTTGGTTTTGATCACCTAAAGTTATTGTTCTTTAGTTAGAAATTTTGTTCTTATTAACTTAAATATGTTAAAAACATGTATTAATCATATGATGGGTGAGAATTTAAATTTTCTGGAATTAAAATAAATTAGACCTTGAATTTTGTAATTAATAACGGGTTTCTTTTTTTTGGGTTTAAAAATCGTTTTTTTTTTGGTATAAATCGGAGTAGGCAGAAACTGTCGCTAAACTGTCCAAATATGTCGCTAACTGTCAGAAACTGTCGCTAATGCCTAGGCAGATTTTGAGAAAAATCGTTTTGGTCATAACTTATTCGTTTTAAAAGGTTTTTGGGTGATTCAAAAGCCTAAAAATATGTACTCGGAACATACTTTTCAAATATTCAGAAAGTTTCGTAATTGGAAGTCAGTATCTTGGTCGAATTAATTGTACAAGTGTTGAGTTCAAGGTTAATTTTCGGACAACATGGGTTAAACTCGTGTTTTGGGTATTTTGCGGTAATGAACACTTGGAGGGTTAACATAGAGATGAGTTGGGAAGGAATTTGAGAGTTCTTTAGACCTTATTATACGTGGTTATATTTTGATGAGTTTTGATTTATGGTATTTATGAGTAAGACTGAAATCGGGGTGACAGTTTTAAACCCGTTGAGTTATGTGACGGCTCCTAACTTGGTTTCAAGACAGTTCTTGTTTGATGAGTTGCGAGATTTAGTTAGGTTGGTTACATAACTTTATGGTTTTGATAAGTTTCCTCGCGGACGGTTAAGGCTCATGTGTTGTTGGTTGAGATTATTTTCGTGTAAACTGAGTTCACGTTTGAACGTGAAGGTTTTATCAGGGATATGCATCCTCGTTTGTTTGCTGAGAATAAGTTTGAGTTTGGGAGTGAATCTCGGGACGAGATTTCTATTAGGAGGGAGTGATGTGACAACCGTGGTTTTGGGTTTTTCACTTGGTCTTACGTTTAGGTTATTTTATGTGTGCTTACTTGAATTGTGTGTTTACGTGTTTATTTTGTGTGAACGAGGTTGGTGTGGTTATCGTTTATGAGTATAGAGTACTCATAATTAAATCGAGGAACGGTTATTTCATGTTCATGAGCTCACAAGTGGTGACTATGAAATGAAAATTGTGATATTGTGGTGTTTACGTATACGTATAAGTATTATAGTAATAGTATTTTTTTAGGATTTACGGTTTAGCATTTAGAGGTCTCGGGTGAGGTAATTATCCATATGAATATTTTTCGGGATGGTTTTAAGTCATTTAGGACTTAGTTATAAAGTTTATTTCAAAATTTGAGATTTTTTATAAAAGTGTATATTTTACGTCTTTTACGGCAAAACGAATAAATTTGACTAGTTTTACGGTTTTGAGGTTTTGGAAGCTTTAGGAGCTGAAATAAATTAAGTAAAATTAAGGTAATATTATTAAAATAATAATAAATAATAAAAAAAACGAATTTATTGGGTGTTTGGGTCGGTTTAGACGCACCAAAGAAAAGAAAAGGGGAAAAAAGGGAAAAAGGGAACCGGGCTTTTGTATATGGGCCAAGGACTTGTTAGGAAAGTATATAAAGCCTTATTTTTATCAAAACACTTCATAAAATCCCTGGAGATCAAGTATGGGTCGACATCCATGGAGAAAATTAGGGTTCTTCATCAAAAATCTTGTTTTCCAAAAAAATCTAAGGTAAAATCTTCAAACCCTTTTCAATTAAATTGTTTTTATGATTTCTTTAATCATCTTATGATGGATTTAGGTTAGGGTTTATATAAAAACAGTAGATTAATGATGTATTAATCATAATATGATGATTACATAAATTAGGGCTTGTAATTAGAGGGATTAGGGTTAATTAATGAGGTTGATTTTGTTAAACCCGTTTTTAAAAACTGGGCAGAATTGTGAGTCAATTGTTTTGATCATATTGGGAGTTCTACAAACTCTTATTTTGTGATACACATATCCCTGGAAAGCTATTTGAAGTGTCTTTCCAATTCAAGAAACTAGAGTTAAATTGGAGGTCGGGAAGTGGGTCAAAAACAGGTTACAACAGTAGGAGGTCAAAACAGTTTTTTAATCAGCCTGTTTTCTTTTTAAGTTTTGGGTTGTTTGGGGTACTTAGGGGTTGCATTGGGATCTTCTCACGAACATGAGAGATGTTTTATATATTTTAGTAAGGATCTGCACTTGGTCTAAGATTGTGGTTTAGGGTAAGACCCTCTAATGGTAATGAACTTTTCATACGTTTAAAATCGGTGAATTCTGGATAGGTAGCAATATATACACATATATCTGGGCCTTAACAGTAGCTTTAAGGTTAGGGCAAGTGGGAGGTTTTAGCCAACATGTATAAAAGTGTGAATATTCCTTTTAGAGAAACCCTGGGTATTTTAAGTGGAAGTTTGACTTAAAGTGTTAAGACCTAAAACTGGGACTGTTTTTTGTAAAATTATGAACGGGATAGCTATTAAACTTAACCAAGTTAGGGACTTGTTAAGGAAGGGTAATGGGGTGATTAGAGCTTAACAATGAGGTAATTATACAGGAATAGACTAGATGTCCATCATAGGTTGATGAGCCATCTTAGTGATTGGTTCGTGTATTGATTTCGTGTTTTTGGGTTGTTAGCTTGTTGCTAGTGCGAGGACTTGTGAAGAAGCTATCAGATGAGTTTCAAAGTCCCATGTTTAATATTGATTTTGACTTCCAGATGGGATGGAAGAGACACTGTGTTGAGTTATTTTCTAAAAATGCTGTGAGTGTGTTTGTGATTTGAGATGGACTTGTGTGTACATTATGTGATTAACTACTATGTGATTTTTGATTGTGTATGATTTGGATCGGGGGACACGTGCCATCTCAGTTATTGTGGTTTGACAAAGTAGTGGCATTGTGGTTTGACAAGGTAGTGGCCTTGGTATAGGTACATAGTGTGATCATCTATGGTACCATGTTGTTTGGCAAGGTAGGAGCCTTGGATTTTGGGTTTGGAATGCTTGATCTTGAATGCTAGTTGTTAATACATAATTGTAGCACATTGTCCATATGTTTTGAACTTTGATTGTACTCACAGTTTTTTTGTAATTGATTTAGCGTTGGAGTCTAAACCTATGACTCTCACCAACTTTATGTTGACGTGTTTTAGTGTCTCTTTCAGGTGATACTATGGTTAAGCATGAGAACATAAGTGGCTAGGATTGGAGAAGCTTAGGAATGCATATAGAAGGAGAATCCCCGTTTCCTTCTTAGTTTTATTTGTTTGTTCATTTTAATAAGTGATACTGTGGCACACATATATTTGTTTGGTTATGTTATTTGTTTGTCTTGGGTAAGCGGTAGGACTGTTACCTACTTACCTAGACTCCTGAGTCTGATGAGATATTGTCATGACTTTGTGTCTCCATTTTATGACATTTCTTATTTCATATAGTTATCTCTATAGACACGCCATGTTATGATGATATCCATACGTCGCGCCCCATATTCTGCCATGGTGGGGTGTGACAGATATCCCTAATTACGAATTTGGACATTGTTCATTTTGCAATTCGATCAATTCATACTTCACCTCTAATGACACTATCTCACCCTCTTCCATATATGACGATCTGTATCCGCAACATGCACCGGTTTTTCCCAATACCCATGTTGCAATAATTGTGGGGGCCCTCACGATACTTGTTCTTGTCAACCAATGATTTATTATGAGCCCGATCCATGCTATAATTTCGGTTTTCATAATTTTGAGCCCCCACAATACACCCTCGATCATCAACCTTCTTTGAATCCGAATGACGTAACACAAGCACTTCTTTTGAAACTTCATGACGGTGTAATTCGACTAAAAGAAACATAGGAGGAGGAAAAGCGACAGCGACAAGAGCAAGTATCTAATCTTAGTGCTTATACCTCTACGCCTCGTGTGATTCCTTATTGTTATGATGATGACGAGGATAATATTTACGATCTCAATCCATCATGTGAGACTACCACTCCTATTCACGATTCTTCCACTACGGAGACTGATGCCTTTCTCATCATGGGGGATGAGGGTCTTATCATTGTTCCTTGTGATGATATTCTTTTTCCAATCCTAAGTGAGCCTACGGTTGCTTCTAATAGTGATAGTGAGTGTGAATCTCTTTCTAGTGATGATTCATTACCTCCCACCAACATCTTGGTAGATGATTCTTTGGATTTTTCTAATCCTCTTTTTGATCTCGATGATGATTTTACTTCTAGTGATGACGAGTCACTATCCGATGAAGACGTTCTGAAGGAAAATTTCAAGACTTATTTGAACCCTTTATTTTATTTTGATGATGCCTATATCTCTAGTGAGGTGAATCCTCTCTTTGAAGAGGGGATTGAGGACATTGATAGCTCTAACTCTCTTTCTGTTGATGAGCATTCTTTGTTAGCCATGCCACCTCCCATCGTATAGGAGGTGACGCGGATGGGAGATATTTCTTCTGATATTTCTCATATTATGTTGCCACCCCGTCCTACCACGTGCACGCGCAAGCGGGTGATGTATCGCTTTTACTCGCCTCATTTCATACCGGGATATGAGGATGAGTGTTTTGATCCTAGAGGAGACGTTGATGTTGCTATTACTTGTGATGTTTTACCGGTTACCCCATCGACTCTTGCTTTGAGTTTCTATCAAGTGTCCTCGGGTGACACTTTGATATCTTTTTCTCCCACCCTCCCGACCTTGGCGAAGAGGAGTATTCATAAGGATCGCCTTTATACCTATTTCTCGTATGTTATAAGAATCCTTCTGCTTTTCTTTACTTATACTGTGGATTCTTCTTCTTTATTCTCATCCGGTAATGAGGATAAGATTTTTGACCCTGGCATATCTGTTTTGAGCCAGTAGTGATTCTCTTGCTCCCCCATGGACCATTTAATTCGAGGTCGAGTCAGGCTCGTGACTCAGTTAACAAAAACAAGCGCATCTCGGGAGGCAACGCGATGATTTATCTATTTTATCTATTTTCTAACATAAGTGTAGGGACGTGCTTCTCTCCATGTGTGCTTGTTGGTATTTGTTTTTGTGTGTAGGGTTCCCTTGGATCGAGAAGACTTTCAGAGGGTTGATGTTGCTGTTTTCCATCATCTTCTTCATTCAGTCTCTGATCGATCGTCATGTCTATATCAGGGGAGTACTCAGTTCTCATCTTTATCCATACATATCTGATTGTGTTCTCCTTCTTACACTTGGAATTCTAGCATTAGCTTTTTGTGTTCTTAAGTGTAGGGGTAGCACCTTATCACTTTTGAACATTGAGGCCAATGTTCGGTTCTAAGTGTGGGGGGTTTATATCATATTGATCATATTCATGCCTACTTGTTTGCCCTCTTGCATCCTATTTTGATAAAATGTCTGTTTGTTTTTATTTTATTTTATTAATCATAATAAAACGTTTTTGACCGTGCGTGATTGACTTGTCCCGTAGGCTAGAACAAAGGGGATCCCGACTCTGCCCGAGTGTTGATCTGGCTGCACCATTAACTTTTAGACTAAGCTTTTAGGAATTATGCAAATAAAAATGCTAAACGTAGAGTAGCTGGTTCTCTTTAGAGCATATATGAGTAACCTGTGGATTTTCCTCCTAGATTATAACTAGACTAAATAAGTGTGTTTTTTTCAAGCCTTTGAACGTTAAAAATTGTGTTGTTATGCAAAAATAAATTCTTATGCACTTTTGATATAGAGTCCTAGTTCAACTTCTTATTTAAATTTGAGTGAAAGCATACTTTCTTAAATTTGAATTAATGTCGCGTGAATAAATATGTTGAAAAAAAATCGAATCGTGAAAAAAAGAGGAAAAAAAAAAATTTGAAAAAAAATTTGAAAAAAAAAGAGTGTTCGATAGAGTTAGAAGAGTCGAGTGAATGAATAAGTGTTTTTGTTGATTTAATTATAATTGTGAGAAACTTGCTTTTTCTCAAATTTAAATCCGAAGTTGAACTAGAATTCGTCAATTTTTTATAAGAGTTTAGACGGTATTAGAGAGTGTCGAAGTCAAAAGTCCCGTGAGCTCCGATACTATTCTCGAGGGTGTAAAAACTTAGCCTCCTAAGCTTTGCTAAAGGACAAGCTGATAAGAAAGTCGCTACATGGAGTGATCTCTCCTTTGAATCTACAGTCTCTAATTACCGTCGTTGTTTTTTCATCTAAGTGTCTTTATTAGCTTAGCGGCGATTTCAAGATCTTTGATTTCAAAATTCCGCCGATCCCGGTACTATTCTCCGTGGGGTGTCAAAAGCCCGGGCACTTAACCAATAAGGTTGGGACGTCCCGAGAAGAAAGCCGCTACACGGGAAAGGCCATTTTTTATTCTTAAATCTCGTAATACACGGTGAGTCTAATATTCCACTTAGATGATTAGCAACCATAATAAATGTCGATTTGAACGATCAGAACTTTGAAAATGAACACACTTGCCTACTCTTTTATAATTATAGGAGTAAAAAGTTATGTTTACATAGGTTATTAGTATAAGTAGTGTTAGTATTTTACCAAAACGTTTGCACAAGGAATTTTAGCTTAGTTGGGAGTAATAAAAAGAGTATGACGATATTTATTCCCTAGAGACACCCAGTTTGTGTGTTTCCCGTTCTATGATCCTTATACCTTGAATAAAAAGTCGAGCATGGCGGGTCACTATGGATTTTTATGGATTTAACGTTTGTGATAATAGTTGCTTGGGGGCAAGCAACGTTTTAAGTGTAGGGGTGTGTTGAACACGTAATTATTCGTGGTTTTAGTGCTAATATCCCTTCGTTTATGGCATAATAAATAGCAAAAGTGTACTTTTAGTGCATATATCGTTTAAAATGTGTTATTTGTTATTGTAGGTACGGATATGAAGAAAAAGAGCAAAAACAAAGCCAAAGAGCCAAAAACGAGCTCGATAAATGGAAAGAGCACGAAAAATCGAGTCCAACGGTGTATTCATATTTTATTGAGTCGGCCCGAAACCTTTTAAATGGGTCGAACCGACCCATTAATATATATTAAGCCATACAGCCACACAAGCCCAAAGTCTGCTGGCCCAAATTGGTGCAGGCCCAGAAAAGGAACTGAAGCCCACCAGCAGGCCTAAAATATGGAAAATGTAAAGATCATATTTGGTGGCTTCAAATAGACGCAAACTTCATATTGATTTGTCTGTCTTCATTATTTTTATTTCGTAGCTTAGGAATGGATAGGACACAGACACATCTTTTCAATTTGATAAGATCCTCATTTTTATTGTTATTGTTTCCCTATTTTCTTTAGATATATTAACGCAGACATCATATCTTATCTTCAATTTTCTTTGCTGCGTTTTAGTTTTTAGTAGCAATAGATAGAAAAAAAAAGACATTCCAACTTCACTTTGTTATTCTTTTCTTTGACTTTGCGTTTTTTTATTTGAGGTACTAGGATAACATACACATGTCCCCTGCGTTTTCTTTATTGGATAGAGGTAGGAGTTCTGTTTTTTTCATCTTATGCAACAAAAATAAATACTCATCTATAGATTTTATCCTCACTTTACTTTTTTGTAACCTGTGTTTTTAATTTTGAGATCTAGGGAGGATAAATAGAAAACATATCAACATTCCATTATTAATTCACTACTCACCTTTTATTCCATTACTTGCGTTTTTTTCTTTACAACTGAATATGTAGTAGCATAGAAACAAAATTAGAGAGATCAGATCTTATGTTGGCTTTTTTGTATGTACTCGTATCTCCTTCCTTTTCAATGGACGAGAATCTTTTTTTTTCTTTCTTCTCTACGTTTTTTTTTTCTTTGTAGCTTAGATTAGTTTTTTTTCAATTTCTTAAATCAAGTCTATTACTAGCTTTTCAATCAAGATAGTTTTATAAATGTTTTTGAAATTAGTTTTAACGAATTGATAAAAAATTTTAAAGTAGATTTTAATTAAAAGAATTTTCTTTAGTTTTAAAAATGTCTTTTAACTTATCATCGTTAATTGTTTCTTATGATTTCGGCGTATCTAGTTTATCACTTTAGGCGAGGAGCTTTCGGGTTTATTATATTTAGTTGATAATTAAAGTTTACACCTTAATTGGTATAAGGTTTAAATATCGACTGTTTTAATTCGAGTGGTTAATTTTCGTCTCCGATTAGTCAAACGGATTCGTTTCTCTTATCTTATTTTCATTAGCTTAAATATGATTGGTATCGTTGCTTTGTTAATGTTTAACTTTAGTGTCGTGACTAGAGTAGTTTTGATTATGCTTGTTTGTTTAGCATCTTTATTGTCATTATTATTATTTTTAGATATCCCTCGCTTTATAGTTGTAGTTTAATTTTCATTCTTATCGCTTTTGTATATTTTAATATTTAGTCGTTAATATCATTAGTAGTTTAACTATATAAATCAAAATCGCTTTTATTCGAGCATCAAACTTGAGACATAAACGTATATTTCCATTCACACTTCGCCGGAACTACGATAACATTCGGGTGTACGAAAACGACTCAATCAATGATCTTTGATGAATTTCAAATTTGGAAGGCCTCGCACAATATCTTTCTTGGAAACCAAGTTGATGCTATTAAAGTTAAGATGAGATAATCGTTGATTCCATATCCAAGCTTGAGTCGTTGAAGCTTTAGCCATGAAACAGATTGGAGTTGCAGATGTGGAGTCTTGTAGTGAAATAGTGCAGAGATCAGTACCCCGTGAACCGGTAAGTAAATCATTCCTATCATAATCACGAATAAAGCATGTCTTCTTTCTAAAAGCAACCTCCAAATCCGCATCACAGAATTGACCAACCGAGAAAAGATTGTGATTGAGCCCTTCAACGTAGTAAACCTGTTTGATTGTGATATTTCCCTGAACTAAGTCTCCATATCCTAGGATCGGTGCAAATTGATCATTTCCCAATTGGACCGTACCCAGGAACTTCTCCACGAAGTTAATTAGAAGCTTGAGATTCCCCATCATGTGGTTCGTGCGACCGGAGTCCAGTATGAAGAGAATAATTTTGATCACCTGCAAAAGAGTTAGAACACGATGGAGCGTTTGCTAAATTAGATTCCATGTTAGTTGTGATTTCTGATTCATTAGTTTACCTAGTTTCATCACTTAAAGGCATACTAACGCTCGTTGTCACATTTTATGTCCTAACCTTAGGCATCCATTTATATCCTGGAGGACATTGATTAGCAAACCACCATTTCCAAGACTTGCTACCAGACTCATATAGTTCCATAATTCTACTTCTAGTGTTCTTAGTGGTGGAGTCTGATACAATACTTTTCTTAGGGGGGTTGCACCAGAATGGTTCACTCTGCGTTTGGGTTTTCTAGCACTAATAGGCATCGCAACTTGCTTCTTATTTCTCGTATCTACGTGTTTGACATTATTCGAAACACACATAGCATGATTAGCATTAGCACACTTTCCACATTTCATACAAACAAACTTAACATTCAAAGCATTCAAAGTCGAATAATTCAAATCGTCATTACACGCGATTATAGACGTTTTATTCTTAGAAACATTAAAAATCCTAGGGTGGTCTTCTACTTTCTTCATCTTCCCTTGACTTTTGTTTTGCCAAACCTTTTCATTCATGCCAGTGCTCTTAAGCTGAGGTCGGCTAACACTAGCAGTGGGGACTACTCCTGTAGTAAAATACACACGTCTATTATTGTTTCTAGAAGTCTAAGGTGACTGACTTTCTTTGTTGTGTGTGGGTTTAGTGTCCAATCTATACATCACTTGTTTAATCACATTGTGGTTCTTAATGCTTTGTGATCGAATATGTGTTTTGGGAGTATTCTGTGGTAACCTATCCTTCCCATCCGTCTTGGGGGCAAACCCAGGTTTTGCAAATGCAGAATTAGAGAAAACAGATAGTTTTCCCAAGACAGAGGGTCTAGTCACTTTGTGCGCATTGGGTTGTCTTACAACAGGTTTCTTAACACTAGGTTCCACAATTTTCCCACCCATCTTAGCAACGAGTTTTTTCAACTCTGCTATCGTTGTTTCCCTGTCTTGTAACTGAGCTTTCAACTCTTTAATTTCCAAACTCTTTTCATTCATTTCTCGACACATTTGGGAAAGTTTTTCTTACAATTTATTATCATGTGGAAAACTTCCTATGCCTTTTTGCAAAGCAAGTTCAAGAGAATGACAATGTTTTTGAAGGAAATTAGTTTTATGTTGAAGTAACTCAAAAGCCTTTTTATCAACATTTTCTTTACATTTCGAAAGCTCAAGTTCAAGACGCTCACACTTTTTGATCTTATCAAGATATTTGCATGGAACATCAGAATATTTCATCGATATCAGCACAAGATTGAAGAGTAACACACAAAATATCTTTGGAGAGACATTCTTCTAAGAGTAGATCATATTCGTTTGAAAAATCTGATTTGTCATTTTGAAGTTCATCAATTGCTTTTTCAAGAGACTCAACATATTTCAAATCATCATACATTTCAGACCGAATCAATTTTTCAAACTCAAGAACATTTTCTTTGATTATCTTCGTATTTGGTATTAAAAGTTCTTTCACAAGCACAGTTATGTCGTGAGGAATCTTTGTTTTCCACTTATCCTTTTGACGTTTTTCCCAATCGCTTTCAACAGTTTATTGAACATTATCAATGTGATGTTTAAGAATACCAAGTGTTTTTCTACTTTTGATTTTAGAAGCATCAAGAGGCAAATAGTTAATATATTTAAAAACATTAGTTTTCCTCTTAGTGGCAAAAGCTTTCTTCCATTGAATTCTTCTTTGTTTGCATTCTAAAAACAATTCCTCACGAGACTTCTGTTTTTGTGGAGTGAAAAGACCATAAAGACTGTTTTCATAAGCATAGTTGTATGGTTGCACAAAATCTTTATTGACCGGTGATCTACTCTCCTCATCCCAAAGGGACGTCTCTACGATATCTAGCTTAGCTACAGGGCAATCATGATTGGTCCATTCGAACTCGTCAAGATATAAATGGGGGCTCGCAGCTTGAGCTTGTTCGAGGTACTTTGGACTTGCAAAACTAGGCTGACCCTTGAAAAACGACCAAGGTGCTATCATTCTAACAGTTTGAATAGAGTCATGCGTTTTATAAACAACTTTTTTCAAAAAATCGACTTGTTCTTCGAGATCCTTTACTTTTTTAGTATCTTTGCCTCGTATATTTTTGAAATCTTGTTTTAATTTTTCAACCTCTTATTTCTTTTCGTCAAGAATTTTAGCAGAATCGGTGGTATTCATAGAAAGCCTCTGTTCAAGTTCATTAACTTTTGTTGTGGCAAGGTACGTTTTTTGACGTTCATCACTTAATAAGACATTTAATTGACGTTTTTATTTAGTTAACAAAGCAATAGCTTTGTTGTATTTATTTTCAAAATCGTCCTTTTTAACGTTGATAACACGACTTTTGTACCCCTCAAGCTCTTTGGTCTTTTGAAGAAGCTCAGCCCTATAACTATCAATTGTCTCACTAGATGTTATAAGAGTGGCTTTGGTTTCTTCAAAGTTTTGAGTGAATGCTCCGTTTGCCTTCTTTAATTGCTTTCGACTCTTTCTATTTTCATTGACATCTTTTTGTAAACTAGCAATTAAATTAGCAAGCGCGACACGCTCCTCGTCATCATACTCATTTGCATGTTGATCATCCTCAAAATCATTATTGAACATGTCTGATGAATCAGGTGTGGTATTCCTATCAACCGTTTCCATCATACACGTGTCAGTAATTGTTGTTGGTAGATCACTATGCTCATGTGTATCACCAAACACATTATATTCATCATCATGTTGTACCTTATCAATTGGTTCGGTATCAAAGATAGGACCATTTTCATTTTCAGTGACGTTAAGGACCTCATGAATCTTTGCCATGTATGAATAATGTGCTTCCAGTTCTTGGTCGGAGAGTTCATCATCTGTGTCGTCAAGCATTTCTCCTTCCTCAGCTGATAAATTGATCCCAACTTCCATTTTCTTGCACAACAACATCTTTTCCTTATGATAACCGTAATCTTTAACCCTCTTTGGTTGCCTGCATTCCCTAGCCAAATGTCCATAACCTCGACAGTTAAAACACTGAATCCCACTTTGTTACAAAACTTTAGTACCAACAGTTTCCCTATTTCCAACAACAGTAGCAACCCTTTGACTATCATACTTTGCGGGTTATCGACCATACTTTGGAAGACTCTCAGCACGCCTTCGTGTGTCAGTACTTAGAGGACTCTAAGCATAGTTGTTCCTCGTGTTAGATGATGTTCTGAGGTTGTTGTTGGTGGGTTTATAGATTTTCCTGTTTGCTTCATAATGAAATCCATTTGTTACTTGAATTCTCTATCCTTTTGAGCTAGTTCTTCATCACTGTCTTCTTCGGATGATTGCTCAGGTGTGGGTGATGGTGCTCTTGCAAATTATTTGCCTCAGGATCTTGTTGACGCATGTGACTTAGAGACAGTGGATGATCGTGGTGATGATGATTCAGTAGAGTAGGTGTTTGGAGCACGAGAACGATAATCCGGGTTGTAGAAACTAGAAGGGGGGGTTGAATAGTTTCTTATATTTACTTGTTAAATGATGGTTTCAAAAAAATAATTTTTCTCAAAAACTTAGACTTAAGGAAATAAGTGAAATCTTGTTATGCACAATATGAACAATGATAGTGTAATTTAAACTAATACTAACTAATATATATGCACAAAGAATAAGGAATTTAAAGAGTTAAGGGTAAAGAAAGATCAAACCAAACACCAAGGATTCATAGTGGTTCGGCAACGAAGCTCACTCCTCGTTCCTACTCCACTCCCCGAGTACTCCTTACTCGAGAGTTCACTACACAACAAGCTCCTTATGGTGGAGAAAACCGTACACGTCGCTTAACCAATTTCCGACTCTAAGCTAAAAGTCGAGCCCTAATCGTAGCTAGGACCAATCTACACAAATATACTTAGTACATACACAACTTCTAAATAGACACAACTACTTGGATCTTCACAACTATTACACAATAACAAATGTATAAAATTTTATCTTCAAAGGATCTTTGGTGGTGGACTCAACACTTCACAACGATAGTGTTCTTCTCTTTGCACTTGAAGGGGAATGGATGGATGAGACAGATTCACTTCTAAACAAGTAGTAATCAATCAAATGATCAAGAATTTGAGTGATTTAAGAAGTATGTTTGAATCTAGAAATTTGTGTGCAAAAGAGGTGGATTGAAAATCTGAGAAAGGTCCACTATTTATAGGACAAAGGGCCAACGGCTATATCTGCCCGCGGTTCCTTATCTTAGCCGACGGTACCTTATCGATAAGGAACCGCCGGACTAGACTCCGCTCCTTTTTTGTCCTTTAGTGGTGGAGGTCATATCTGATTATAAAAATATCAAGAAAGGATATTCCAAATCAAAAGGAATATGCCATTTTCAAATTTTCAAATATTTAATTTAATAAAACATTTTCTTAAAAAGAAAGTTTAATTAAAAACTTGTCACACTTAATAAAAAGTGAGTTTTAAGAAAAGATTAAATCACTTGATCACTTGATTAAGGTTAGTACTTGTTTATTCATACCTTAAGTGAAAATGGGTAAAATGAAAAATACTTGAACTCAAGAATTCGTTTTTCGTTGTTTTCGTAAATGCTTGTTTTTACATATTGTCGTAATCAAAACTAACCAAGACCGAAAAGTGCAAGTAACATTTTTAGGCATTATTGCATTAACAATCTCCCCCTTTTTGATTCCGACAATACATAAACTCAATCACACAAAAAACAAGATTTTCGAAGACGAGTTTATTCATTTCTCCCCCTTTGTCGAAGCAAAAAGGTTGCACAAGTCGGTGTTGAAGAGACGGACTTTGCAAAGACTCCCCCTTGGTGCTTACTCCCCCTTGCTTGGGGCACCGAGGAATCGAGATATGGTGACAAGCTACATAGAAGGGTTAGCTGAACAAAAGAAACAACCAACAAGATATAGCTAAAGGTCACAAAATAATAAAAGAGAAGAAAACACAAAGATTAAGATCCAAGTGAAGTCATATAAAATAAAAAGAGTCATACAAAGATGTATGAAAGAGGAAACAAGCCAAAAGCATAAATCTAATCCTAGTTAATCTAGAATTCTAAGATTTGCTTGAATAAAGTGTCTTGGGGATTAGCAACCAATGCTTATATGAAAGACAAGGTAGTGGAGGAATGTGGTGGTGGTGGCTTGGCGGAGATCTCATAATCAAAGTGAAGAGGAGGCTTGATTAAGAGACTCTTGATGTAGCTCAACTCCTCATAGATGTGTGCCATAGCAAGATGTTGATATTGACAACAATGACAATATGTCCCATGGTGCATGACATTATTATTAGAAGGAGGAAGAACACTTAAGGGTGGTGGTGGAAGAAAAGATGTTCCACAATCAACATTCTTGGTAGGAGAGATGTGATTAAGAGTGTTCTTGGGTGAATTTGGATTGAAAGTGTTCTTGGGTGAGTTGGGATTGAAAGCAATTAGGGAGAATGGAGGAGAATCAAAGCTTTCATTAGGAGAGTAAGAAATTTTGGGATGTGAAGTAAGGCAAAATGCTTATGGTTTAATAGGGAAGGCTCAAGGTATTTTTGGGGTGGTCAAAGGGTTGAAGCAAATATTCTCAAAAATGTTGGAACAAATTTGGAATTTCAGAAATACCCGAAAAAGGAGGAAGCATTGTACGCGGTTCCTTATTGCTTCCGGCGGTTCCTTATTGATAAGGAACCGTGGTTCATATATGGAACCGCCTACAGTGGTTGAGTTTTGGTGGTGAAGGAAGATTTTTCTGCAAATCTTATTTTTCTAGTCTAACTTATCATAGGGATATGCTTAAAAGCAAAGATAGACAAAGAGAACACATACTAACTCACCAAATAGAGATTGACCAAAATACATGGATTTTAAAAATCGATGTAGGAGGTGTGTAAGACAAGACCTTAAGTCATGACACAATGATCCTCCATGATTCTATCTTGTTCTTGCTAAGTTTGAGAGAATCATACATATGAATTATGTAAGCTCGAGATTAATAACAAGAATCTATGAAAAACGTTTTTAGATTGAATTAACAATGTCAAAACATTTATTAACCATTTTTGAAAGAGACTTTGAGGATTTTGAAAAGGAGAAGAGAAGATTTTCAAGAAGAGTTTAGGAGACTCAAAGAGTCAAAGACTCAAAGTGATAAAAGACTCAAAGGAAAGTAAAAGACTCAATAAAGGGAAAGCAATTAAGGAATATGTTCCATTAATCCTAGACCTAGACGCAAGTAATTAAAAGGTTCCCTCTTAAGTGGCTTAGTGAAGATGTCAGCTAAGTTATCCTCGGAGGGTACCTTCTCAATTGAAATGTTCCCCTTTTGAACATTATCCCTAAGAAAATGGTGACGAATTTCTATGTGCTTGGTTCACGAATGTTGCATAGATTCTTGGTAAGGTCTATAGCACCCTTATTGTCACACATGATGGGAACATCATCAAGACAAATCCCGTAATCAACAAGTGCTTGCTTCATCCATAGAGCTTGTTGGCATGCTTTTCCGGCACTCACATACTCGGCCTTCCGTGGTGGATATCACAAGAGCGGTTTGTTTCTTGGAGAACCAAGAAGTTAAACAACAACCCATGAAGGTACAAACACCACTAGTGCTTTTCCGGTCCACATAGTCTCCCGCATGATCCGAGTCCGCGTAGACAATGGTTTCTACGTCGGTCCCTTTAGGATACCATAATCCTAAATGTATAGTGCCCTTAATGTATCGGAAGATACGCTTAACCGCTTCAAGGTGAGAGGTTTTGGGAGCCTCTTGGAAGCGAGCACAAAGGCAAACACTAAACATGATATCCGGTCGACTTGCCGTTAGGTACAACAAACTACCAATCATACCTCTATATTTGGTGTTGTCTACCGACTCACAATCATCATCTATGGTGAGTTTAGTATCCGAGGCCATAGGGGTTAATAACTGTGATTTTGCTAGGTTCAATTATAGTTCTCGGTATCTTAATGAATTGATTTCCGGCTTAAAGTATGACTCTATTGTTTTTGGTGAAACAAATATTTTTGGTTGTTTTTGAAATAAAAATATAAAACTTAAAAGTAAATTACTTTAAAACTAAATTTAAGTCTAATTAAAATAAATGGTGCAAGTATTTAAAAACGTGACGAGAAATTAAAAGGGCAATTAAAGTAAATGACGCAAACTTAAAACTATCTATGCAAACTTAAAACGTAACTAAAACTTAAACTAAGGAAAGACTAAAATAAATCTAAGGCGAGTAATCTTAAAGTGCGACTAATGAAAAAGTCGGGAAAAATAAAGCTAAAAAATCAAAGACAAAAACTAAAAAGAACCTGAATACAGCTCATTTGGAATAATCCTTCGTCCGGAACAATCACTCATCCGGAATGTCACCTTCGTTCGGAATGATTCTTCTTCGCTCGGAATATTACCAAAATCCTTGTCCGGAACAAATTTACTATTCTGAATATGTCACTTATCCAAAATAATTTTTCGTTCGGAACTTATGCTGATTCAAAACTTCTGATTCGGAACTTCCTAGACAAGCCTGGTTCGGAACACTTCCGGATGAACAACTCCTGGTTCGGAAGACTTTGATTCGGAACTCTTCCGAATGAACAAGAAAACCTGATTCGGAACTCTTCCGAGTGAGTTGTCTTGATTCGGAACTTTTCCGAGTGAGCTGTCTTGATTCGGAAGTCTTTGCTTGTTCGGAACTTTTTGATCCCAAGCCTTCATTCGGAACTTCTTGGTTCGGAACCTTTGGTTCGAAACTTAGAATGTTCCGAATGTAACAACTTCTCCTGGCTCGGAACTCTTCTGAATGAACGAGATGTTGATCCGGAACTTCTTTGTTCGGAAGTTTCTGGTTCGGAACTTCTTGGTTCATAAGAAATCCTGACTGAACAAGAAGTTGGTTCGAAAAACTTGGTGTTGATCCGGAACTTACCTGGGAAAGATCAGAAACAGGCAAACAAACACCCCCGAAGAACAAGGAACACAAATATACACGAATCTAATCCAAACTAACTAAAATCAAACACAAGATTAAACTAAACTAATAACAAAACATCCAATAATCATAAACAAACTATCCAAATCATTAAAACTAACAAATCTAACCACAATAATCAAAACCCACTTTGATCAAAATAAAAACATGAACATGAACATAAACATAGAAATCAAAGATTCAGAAAGGTAGATAGGAGATTAACAAGATAAAGTAAAGATTGACAAGAATTAAATGGAAACTTACTTGAAATTAAAGGAATTTAAGGTGCAAGACAAGGTATTTAAATTTGACAAGTAATTAAATTGACATGAATTTAAAGGTGCAAGGTAAATAAATGGAAGAACTAATTGTCACTATTAGCCAACAAAGAAAAATGATTAACATCTAATCTATATATAGGGGAGGATTAGGAAGCTTCCTCCCCTCCTTCATTTTCTCTTAATTGCATCATTAGGCCCTTCCTTCTTAATCTCTTTGTTAATTGCACCATTAGTCCTTAAGCCTTTAAATCTTCTTTAATCTTGGACTTTAATGACTTTTGGCTTGGGATTTCTTTGAACTCATCTTTTAATTCTTCAATAAATTAGACTTGAGTTTTTCGGCTTTTGATAAACTTCCGTCTTTTGACTTTTTCTTCGATAAATCTTCAGAATTGGTCTTGGACTTCCATTCTTTTTGCACTCTTGACTTCTCGACTTCATCTTTCATCTTTTTCTTCAATAAAAGCCCGTGAATGCCCGTGTTTTCTCCACTTTTCACCTTTTCGTCCTAAATCACAACAAAAACACAAACCACGCATAATTCCGACATAAAAGACATAAAATACACGTTTTGGCTCGGTTATTATTGTAATTAAGTGGTAGAAAGGATGGGTGTTTACACACCTATCAGGGGTCTTCATTGGTCTAGATTCTTCTAATCCAAATTTCTTTATCATTTATTTAGCGTACTTAGATTGACTAAAGAAAATACCATCGTCCATTTGTTTAATTTGGAGTCCTAAAAAGAAGTTAAGTTCTCCCATCATACTCATTTCAAACTCATAATGCATGCTTTTTGCAAATTCATCACACAATTCTTGACAAGTTGAGCCAAATATAATGTCATCAACATATATTTGCACGATTATGAGGTGAGAACCTTTCTTCTTTGTAAAGAGAGTGTTGTCCACCATTCCTATGGTATACTCATGTCTAGCAAGAAACGCTTTAAGTCTATCATACCAAGCTTTGGGTGCTTGTTTAAGACCATAAAGTGCCTTCTTAAGATTGTAAACATGATCCGGTTTCTCAAAATCAATGAAGCCGGGAGGTTGAGCCACATATACCTCCTCATTGATCAAATCGTTAAGAAACGAACTATTTACATCCATTTGTTGAAGCTTAATATCTAAGGCACAAGCGTAGGCTAAAAGGATTCTAATGGATTCTAATCTAGCTACCGGTGCAAATGTCTCGTCATAATCAATCCCTTCTTGTTGATTATAGCCTTGTGCTACAAGTCTAGCTTTGTTACGAGACACAACACCATTTTCATCTAGCTTATTCCTATATACCCATTTGGTTCCTATAATGGTAGAACTTCTAGGTGGAGGAACAAGTTCCCAAACATCATTAGCAACAAATTGATTCAATTCTTCTTGCATCGCATTGACCCAACTCTTATCCGTCAAAGCTTCTTTAACATTCTTTGGTTCAATCAAGGAGACGAAACAAAAGAAGTTACTTTGGTTTTGGACTTGAGATCTTAGGGTCCTTTGATTTAAGTCACACCACTTTGGCTCTAACTACATCTACTTCATCCAAGTCATCATCAACCAATGGTAGTGTCTTCGTTAAAGGAGGGGTTTCATCAAAAGTCACGTTAAGTGATTCTTCAATTACGCTCGAGGTTCTATTGAGGACTATGTAGGCTTTGCTAGTTTGGGAATAACCTAAAAAGATACCTTCGTAAGACTTTGGGTCGAACTTGGTAAGGTAGTCTTTGGTGTTGAGGATAAAGCACTTGCTTCCAAACACCCTAAAGTATTCCAATGAGGGTTTCTTACCTTTAAGAATCTCATAGGGGGTCTGATATGTGTGTAAACACACATCTTTTCTACCACTTAATTACAATAATAACCGGACCAAAACGTGTATTTTATGTCTTTTAAGTCGGAATTATGCGTGGTTTGTGTTTTTGTTGTGATTTAGGACGAAAAGGTGAAAAGTGGAGAAACACGGACATTCACGGGCATTTACGGACTTTTATTGAAGAAGAAGATGAAAGACGAAGTCAAGAAGTCAAGAGTGCAAAAAGAACGGAAGTCCAAGACCAATTCTGAAGATTTATCGAAGAAAAAGTCAAAAGACGGAAGTTTATCAAAAGCCGAGAAACTCAAGTCTAATTTATTGAATAATTTAAAGACGAGTTCAAAGAAATCCCGAAGCCAAAAGTCCTTAAAGTTCAAGTTTAAAGAAGATTAGAAGAATAAAGGACTAATGGTGCAATTAATGAAGATTAAAGAAGGACGGACCTAATCTTGTAATTAAGAGAAAAGGAAAGAGGGAAGGAAGCTTCCTAATCCTCCCCTATATATAGTTAGGACTAGATAATCATTTTTCTTGTTGGCTAAGTGTGACAATTAGTCTTCCACTTTTAATTACCTTGTCACTTAAATACTTATCAATTTAATTACCTTGTCTTGCACCTTAAATTCATTTAATTTCAAGTAAGTTTCCATTTAATTCTTGTCAATCTTTACTTTATCTTGTTAATCTCTCATCTACCTTTCTTAATCTTTGATTTTTATGTTTATGTTTGTGTTCATGTTCATGTCTTTATTTTGATCAAATGGGTTTTTGATTATTGTGGTTAAAGTTGTTAGATTTCTTGATATTGATTGTTTGTTTATGATTAATTAATGTTTTGTTATTCGTTTGATTAAATCGTTTGTCTGATTTTAGTTAAATATGTGGTAGATTAGTTGTTATTTTTGATCCCGTGTTCTTCGGGGTTGTTTGTTTGTGTTTCTGTATTCCCAGGAAAACTTCCGAGCCAAGACAAGAAAGGCTGTTCATTCGGAACTCCAAAGTTCCGAACCAAGGGGTTTCATCCGGAACATTCAAAGTTCCGGATCAAGAGTGTTCATTCGGAACTCAAAAGTTCCGAGTCAATACTTCCGGATCAATACTTCCGACTCAAGCATTTGTTCATTCGGAACTTAAAAGTTCCGGATTAATAGACTTCATTCGGAACTCAAAAAGTTCCGGATCAACCTAAAAGTTCCGGACGAAGGACAAAGTTCCGAATCAGCTAGATCTTCCGAACCAAGTTCCGGGTCAATAAGTTCCGAGTCAAGAGTGTTTCATTCGGAAGAAGTTCCGGATCAACATCTTTTTGTTCATTCGGAACTTAAAAGTTCCGAATCAAGGTTTAAGTTCCGGATCAAGCCAGTTCATTCGGAAGTTTTGAACTTCCGAATCAAGGGGTCTGTAAGGTTCTCTTTAGTCTTTCTTCTTAAGTTCTGTTTTTTTTTATTTTCAAGCTTTATTTTTCCCGCCTTTTATTTAGTTGCACTTTAAATTTACCTTAGCTTTATTTTAGCCTTGCCTTAGTTTAAATTTTATTTGCGTTTTAAGATTGCCTTAGATAGATTTAAAATTGGCGTCATTTACTTTGGTGCCCTTTAATTTCTCGTCTCGCTTTTAAATACTTGCCCACTATTTTAATTAGACTTAGATTTATTTTAAGAGCACCTTTACTTCAATTGTTTTGCACACCTTTATTTAAAAACAACCTAAAAGATTTGTTTCACCAAAAACAATAGAGTCACATAGAGAACCTAGATCAATTCGTTAAGATACCGAGAACACGAACTTGAATCTTTTTAACCTGAGTAAAATCGAGTTATCAAATGGCGCCGCTGCCGGCTCTTTTCGTAAAGATTAACGGTTTTTCGTGAGAGACGCGTTGCTTTTTGGGATTCGTTCACTTGTGAGCGTTATTTTCTTGCATAAAAAATTCAAAAAATCATAAAAATTAAAAAATTGATAAAAATCATAAAAATTAAAAATTTCAAAAATCCAAAAAGATTTTATCTTTATTGTGTATATATATTGTCTTTGTGTTTGGTTTCTTTTTCTTTTGCATTTTCAGGTGTATGCGTACTAGATCTTCTAATTATCAAGAGCCCGAGCCTCAAGAAGATTTAGCTATGTCAGGTGTCAACAACAACCTTCCACCGCACCTCAATAATAATAATAATAACAGCAATGTTCTTCCACAACCCGATCTTCGGACCATGGAGGAGCTTTGTCAACCAACCATGTTTGGACGAGGAGGACCGATTGCGCCGATGCAAATCAACGCTCCTGAGTTTTCGTTGAAGCACCACATGATTCAGCAAGTACAAACAAACCCATTCCGTGGATTGCCTGATGATGATGCCAACAAACACTTCGACAAGTTCATTACAATCACCCAAAGCATGAAGTTGGCTGGTGCCACAATGGATGAACTTCGCCTACAACTCTTTCCACACACTTTATTACATCATGCCGAGAAATGGTTTGATCGTCTCCCGAAGAATTCAATTCACACTTGGGATGACATGACTCAACGCTTTTTATCGCGCTACTTTCCACCATCCATGGTCACGAGCCTTCGCAATCAGATCAGCGGTTTCATGCAAGACCCTGATGAATCTCTTTTTGACGCTTGGGAGAGATATAATGTCTTGATCAATAGATGTCCAAACCACAACATGCTCCCTGTAACCTTAATCGATACTTTCTACAACGGTTTGACTTTTCGAGATCGTGATACGATTAATGCAGCCGCCGGTGGCACATTCATGAAAAGGAGACCCGAGGAGTGTAGAGAGTTAATTGTGAACATGACTACTCACCACAAAAACTGGGATTCCTCTGCTTCTTCAAGGAACAATCCGAGAGTCAATGTTTCCTCCACCTCAACAAACCCTGATATGACCGAACTCACCCGCATGATGACCGAAATGAGCAAAAGTATTACGCTTCTCGCTTCAAACCAACAACAACAACAAGTTAAAGCGGTTGCTAATCCTTGTGAAACATGTGGCTGTCCTCACTCATACACCGATTGTCCTTCTACACAAGGAAATCCGGAAAATGTGTATGAAGCTTATGGTAATTATTCACCGGAAAATTACCAAGCTAGACAACAAGGGGATAGAAATCTGCTGAGTTACCGATCTAACAACTACCTTTCACCCGGTTTTTCTCCTCAAAACCAAAACCCCGCCAACAACTACAATAGAAGCAACCAAATCCCACCAAGAGCTTCTAATCCTTATCACCCACCCGCCCAACCAACCCCACCCATTAATCCCGATGTTGAAGCCACAATGAGAACCCAAGGTGAGCAAATCAAGAATCTGCAAAGCCAAATTATCAATCTTAGAGAAGATATCACGAAGCAAGGAAATGAGATAAGGTTCGAGGTTCGCGATAATATTCAATCCTCCTTCAGCACTCAAACGAATGAATTAAAGAATCTGTTGGCTAGTTTCTTGCCCTCCACTCAACCTTCTACTTCAAGTTCTCTACCTTCAAACACCGTCACTAATCTGCGAGCCAATGTGAGTGCTATTACTACTCGTAGTGGAGTCACCATCGTAGGACCACCAATCCCACCCCCATCATCTACACCTCCTCCACCACCATGTATCCCTACTCCTCCTACACCTAGTATTAGTGCACCATTACCGTCTCCGCCTCGTCATGAAGATGTCTCTAGGAAGGACCCTTCAACATCTCAACCCTTACCGACTACACCTTCACCTTCCACCTATAAACCCAAAATCCCATACCCTTCTCGCTTAGGCAAGACCAACGAGCTAACAAAGGAGGACTCTCAAGTGACAAACTATATCAAGATGATTTCTCAAATGGGCTTCAGCATTAGTTTTCTTGAAGCACTTGTCCACATGCCCAAATTTGTTAAAGCATTTAAGGAGTTGCTTAACAAGAAGGATAAGTTGATTGAACTCGCCAACACACGCTTAAATGAAAACTGCTCTGCAGTTATTCTTAAAGAACTTCCGGAAAAGCTTGGAGATCCCGGTCGTTTTGTGTTGCCTTGCGTGTTCAACAAAACTGAAGAATTTACTGCCCTTTCTGATCTCGGGGCTAGTATTAATCTTATGCCATTGAGTGTTTGGAAAACACTATCATTACCCGACCTAACTCCAACAAAGATGACTCTTGAACTTGCAAATCGCACTCTCGCTTACCCCGTTGGTATAGTCGAAGATGTGTTCATTAACGTTGGCGCATTTACTTTCCTGGTCGATTTTGTCGTAGTTGATTATGAAATGGACCCTCGTATTCCTTTAATACTTGGTCGGCCATTCTTGAGAACCGGACGTGCTTTAGTGGATGTTGCCGAAGGTGAGTTAATCTTAAGAGTCGGGAATGACTCACAAATTTTCAAAATGGGGAAGCTTACAGGCAAATACTATGGACGCAGTGAATATGATTAATATGCTCGATGACTTTACCGTCTATGACAATCCTCTATTCGATTCTTCCATCGATAATCCACTCTTTGACGATGATGTGGATGATTCTCTCCCCACTTTGGAAGCTTCCCCCATTTATGATTCTCCACCGGTCTTTGATGCTTATGATGATGATTCTAGCTCAAATTCGGATGATTTTGATGATTGCACTTCTGAGTATCCCAATCTGCCTAATTTCGATGATTTTGATGAGGCCGATACTCTTTCGAGCGATTCTTCTCACGATGAAGATCCTCCGCCATCACTCGATCCTACTTTGGACGATTACTCATTTGAGGAAGACTTCTCTGAATTTCTCAACACTTACTTCCCTCATGAGAGTGATGCTCCTCCTTATGACTTTGAAGATTATCGTCTTGATCCTACTTTGGATTTGAAGAACATTCTGTCAAAGGAGAAGAAACCGGTTGACACCAATATCCGTTGCACATATGATTTGACACCTCTTTGTCCCCCTTCTGAGGACGAGGTTGTGCTTCTTTGCAGATCTTCTTCACACTCGGCTGAGCCTGAGTGCTATTTTCCTTTAAAGGAAAAGGTGTTCGACCCCGGTATTGAAGTCTTTAAGCCATCTCAGTATCCACCTGATGAAATAAAAGGAAAAATCTTTGGAAATTTTGATGACATGCTTGCACCACTTCACCCTTGCTTCCACCGTGCCCCATCGTTGCTTAAGGGAACCTTGCCTACTCTTCTTTGGCTTGCCTTGTTCGCCTTAAGCTTGTGTTATTTGCTCGATGAAAACTACGTCTTTGATCCTGGTGGATATGTTTCATGCTTCTTCCGTTGATGATCAAGGTCGAGTCAGGCTCATGACTCGGTTAACAAAAATCAAGCGCTTCTTGGGAGGCAACCCATGCATCTATCTTTTCGCTTTCTTTATCATAAGTGTAGGGGAGACCCGTTGGTTTGCTTTCCTCTCCTCACTTCTTAATCAGGGATTCGAGCTTCAATGATCCAATCTTGATGATTCTTGACGACCCGTGATTCCGTGTTCTACTTCTTCCCGGTTCTACCCTAAACTCTTTTCGATTCACTATTTTATATTTTCTCAATATTAAAATAGGAATCTCTTTAGTTGTCTTTTCCTTAGCGAGATTTAAACAAAGTGCACAATGTCCTAAGTGTAGGGGAGTTTACTCCCACATGCTTAAACATTGAGGACAATGTTTATGTTAAGTGTAGGGGGGACTTCTATCGAAGTTAAGTGGTCTTTTCCTTGTATTTGTCCTCATTTTAACCGAAAAATCAATTTTTCAACATTTTTCAAAATTTTTGATCTATTTTGGCCTATTAGTTTATCCCTTTGTATAGTTATTTTATTTCCTTATTAGAATAAATGTTTAATAAAGTGGTTTTAATTTTCAAACGTTGTGAATCTTTTGACTCAACCCGAGTTTACTCTAGCTAGTATCCTTAACATGTTTAAGTCAAGTTTTGCTAGGCTTTTATATAGGGAGCTATAAAACGCGAAAGTCTTAACTCTCATGGGTTAAGAACAAGAACTTTTCGCAAGTTCCTATAATTGATCCTAGAGAGTCGTTTATCAAGGGAACTTTAAAACGTGAATTCTAAACTTGAAAATGTCTAAGAATTTGCAAGATCCTATAGGCGACTCGAAAACCCAAAACTTTGATTTAATAGGCTAAGTATCCATGAGTCTCATTACTTGAGATTTTAAACTGTGGAGAACGAGAGATGATAGAGCCAATTATAAGTTCGGTATTCTTTCGTGAATTTATGTGAGTTAATTATAAGCCTATTCTCCCATCGCTTTCTAATAATTTATCTGCTAATAAATAAGGTTGTACGAGTTGAAAAGTTACTTAGCTTCTAGCCCAAGATCGTTTAAAAGTTGCTCGGTATGGATTAGAGTTCATAGCCAAGGCATAACTTATTGAAGCGGGATGCGAAGATTGGCGAGTCCGAAAAGGCCCTAACAAGGCATGAGGGCTATATTTTGTTGCTAAAGATCCAAAAGTGATGTGAAGAATCATTTATCGAAAATCAATATGAAGGATCGAGACACACGACGAAAAGCAAATACCCCCCAAAAGTCATGGAGAAGTGTATCCGAAAAGACCCTAACAAGGTATGAGGATAAATAGATCCAAGTCATAAAAGGAGGCGGATCGTTGTATATCAAAGTCCAAAATAAAGATTGGAGAAAAATGAAGAAGTCGTGGTCCAAGTATGAATCTCTCAAAACTTCAAGTGAAGAAATTCCATTATGAAGAGAAGACCATAATTTCATGAACGTCTCTCAAGGTTTGAAGTATGAAGTCGCTGCCAAATATCGGCCCGAGAAAGGTCTCAAATCGCGAAGCGAGTTATGCCAAGATATGAACTTTATGAGGTCCCGAGAAACAGTTTTAAAAGATTTTGTCCTTTAGCTAACTATTGATTAAATCGTTCACTTTATTTTCGGCCTAATAAACTATCGAAATAACTCAAACAATGCATCCTTGTGATCATTCAAGACAATAATAAAATATAAGAGATACACCTAGGAATAAGGGAGTCTAAGTGAGTAATTGGCCCGCATGAGTTCGTGATAGTTTACTAACTTATAATAACAATGATCTCGTTTTTAAGCTTGGTTTGGAGAAAGTGAAAACTTGAGGATGATGATTATTCATAACATTTCCAAAACCCAAGGTATGCTTTTGATTTCTTTATTTTGAATGTTTTTAATTTTCTATCTCTTTAATAAAGGCCAACGTGGATTGATTATGATGAAAAATGTAAACTTGCTTTGTATCTAATGCATTGCATGAGGACATTGCAATGGTCAAGTGTAGGGGATTTGATATGTGTGTAAACACACATCTTTTCTACCACTTAATTACAATAATAACCGGACCAAAACGTGTATTTTATGTCTTTTATGTCGGAATTATGCGTGGTTTGTGTTTTTGTTGTGATTTAGGACGAAAAGGTGAAAAGTGGAGAAAACACGGACATTCACGGGCATTTACGGACTTTTATTGAAGAAGAAGATGAAAGACGAAGTCAAGAAGTCAAGAGTGCAAAAAGAACGGAAGTCCAAGACCAATTCTGAAGATTTATCGAAGAAAAAGTCAAAAGACGGAAGTTTATCAAAAGCCGAGAAACTCAAGTCTAATTTATTGAAGAATTTAAAGACGAGTTCAAAGAAATCCCGAAGCCAAAAGTCCTTAAAGTTCAAGTTTAAAGAAGATTAGAAGAATAAAGGACTAATGGTGCAATTAATGAAGATTAAAGAAGTAAGGACCTAATCTTGTAATTAAGAGAAAAGGAAAGAGGGGAGGAAGCTTCCTAATCCTCCCCTATATATAGTTAGGACTAGATAATCATTTTTCTTGTTGGCTAAGTGTGACAATTAGTCTTCCACTTTTAATTACCTTGTCATTTAAATACTTATCAATTTAATTACCTTGTCTTGCACCTTAAATTCATTTAATTTCAAGTAAGTTTCCATTTAATTCTTGTCAATTTTTACTTTATCTTGTTAATCTCTCATATACCTTTCTTAATCTTTGATTTTTATGTTTATGTTTGTGTTCATGTTCATGTCTTTATTTTGATCAAATGGGTTTTTTATTATTGTGGTTAAAGTTGTTAGATTTCTTGATATTGATTGCTTGTTTATGATTAATTGATGTTTTGTTATTCGTTTGATTAAATCGTTTGTCTGATTTTAGTTAAATCTGTGGTAGATTAGTTGTTATTTTTGATCCCTTGTTCTTCGGGGGTGTTTGTTTGTGTTTCTGTATTCCCAGGAAAACTTCCGAGCCAAGACAAGAAAGGCTGTTCATTCGGAACTCCAAAGTTCCGAACCAAGGGGTTTCATCCGGAACATTCAAAGTTCCGGATCAAGAGTGTTCATTCGGAACTCAGAAGTTCCGATTCAATACTTCTGGATCAATACTTCCGACTCAAGCATTTGTTCATTCGGAACTTAAAAGTTCCGGATTAATAGACTTCATTCGGAACTCAAAAAGTTCCGGATCAACCTAAAAGTTCCGGACGAAGGACAAAGTTCCGAATCAGCTAGATCTTCCGAACCAAGTTCCGGGTCAATAAGTTCCGAGTCAAGAGTGTTTCATTCGGAAGAAGTTCCGGATCAACATCTTTTTGTTCATTCGGAACTTAAAAGTTCCGAATCAAGGTTTAAGTTCCGGATCAAGCCAGTTCATTCGGAAGTTTTGAACTTCCGAATCAAGGGGTCTGTAAGGTTCTCTTTAGTCTTTCTTCTTAAGTTCTGTTTTTTTTTATTTTCAAGCTTTATTTTTCCCGCCTTTTATTTAGTTGCACTTTAAATTTGCCTTAGCTTTATTTTAGCCTTGCCTTAGTTTAAATTTTAGTTGCGTTTTAAGATTGCCTTAGATAGATTTAAAATTGGTGTCATTTACTTTGGTGCCCTTTAATTTCTCGTCTCGCTTTTAAATACTTGCCCACTATTTTAATTAGACTTAGATTTATTTTAAGAGCACCTTTACTTCAATTGTTTTGCACACCTTTATTTAAAAACAACCTAAAAGATTTGTTTCACCAAAAACAATAGAGTCACATAGAGAACCTAGATCAATTCGTTAAGATACCGAGAACACGAACTTGAATCTTTTTAACCTGAGTAAAATCGAGTTATCAGGGTCTTTCCTAGGAAAGGTCGAATAAGAATTCGGTTGAGAATATAAGTCGATGTGTCCACGACATTGCACCAAAACTTTTGAGGCAAGGATTGCTCGTTTAACATCGTCCTACTCATCTCTTGGATGGTCCTATTCTTCCTTTCAACTACCCCATTTGATTGTGGAGTGCCAGGAGCCGAGAAGTTATGGGTAATACCATGAGCTTCACAAAAGGCACCAAACTGTACTTCATTATCAAATTCCCTACCATGATCCGTCCTAATAGAGACAATCGGACATCCTAGTTGATTTTGAATTCTTCGACTAAAGATTTCGAAATGATCGAAAGCTTCATTCTTAGATGTCAAAAATCTAGTCCAAGTGAATCTAGAGTAGTCATCAACTATAACTAGGGTATAAAGGTTACCTCCATAACTTCGTATGGCGGCAGGTCCAAAGAGATCCATATGTAGGAGTTCTA
The DNA here is from genome assembly GCA_025667525.1 of Glebionis coronaria. Classification (NCBI taxonomy): domain Eukaryota; kingdom Viridiplantae; phylum Streptophyta; class Magnoliopsida; order Asterales; family Asteraceae; genus Glebionis; species Glebionis coronaria. Next base: position 170,354,932 of record CM046875.1, read on the forward strand.
AGCACCGAGAGGTTAAAACCAAATTCTTGGCTTTGTGACTTGAGTGAACTTGCTTTCCAACTTTGCAAGCATCACAAAAGTGACTATCAAACTTCATCTTGGGGAGATGTCTTACCAACTCATTAGAGACTAAAGATCGAATTAGACGCATATTAGCGTGACCTAATCTCATATGCCAAAGAGTATAACTATCATTTATAGTCGCAAGACATATGTTGTCTTTTGACTTCTTATTGACCTTCATGACATAAAGCCCATGCTTTCTAACACCTTTTCCAATGACCTTTCCATCTTTTATGATTTCAGTGTCATTTTCCGAAAAGATGACCTTACACTTATTGTCACAAATTTGACCTATGCTTAAAAGATTAAACCCTAAATTATCTACGTGCTAAACATTTTCAATAGTCATGGAGTCAAGAGAACCGTACCTTTGCCAATGATATTACCACGTAGACTACTAGCGAATGTGACGTTACCTCCATCATATTCTTTGTACCGTGAAAATAAACTTCGATTACCCGTCATGTGTTTAGAACAACCATTATCCTTAATCCACTCGTCGGGTTCCAAATCAATTCCCAAGCATATCTAGGTAACAACATACACGATCAAACATTTGGTCCCCAATATCTCATGGGTCCAGAGTTGTTAGTTCCAAACATCCCTTGCATTTGGTTGGGATGCATGAATTGAAGAGGGTTTCCCCATGGGGAACAAAAGGGAGGAGGATAATAATTCATGTAACCATTTTGTTGTTTATTATTTCTCCTAGGTGTATCTGATCTTGGTTTAGAGTTATGGTCATTCCTTATAGGTGTTGGAGTTTTACTTCTAGGTCGTAAATTGTTTTGACTATCTCTTCTAGGTGTTGTCGTTCTACTTCTAGGCCTAGACTCATTCCGTACTCTTGGTGGAGTAGAAGATGGTCTTAATAAACTTCTATTTCCCATTAGAGGTTTACTCAAAGGCTTATAGAACTTATCAACAGCATTGTCTTCAAGTATGGGTAATTTCACTTTGTTAACAATAAGATGCTTAGGATGTTCACCTAAATTTAACTTTTCAGAAAGTTCAGGATTTTCATCAAAAACGCTTTCTGCCCGCGGTACCTTATCTATGGCGGCGGTTCCATATCGATAAGGAACCGCCCCATACAGTTTGGGACCGCGTACAGCAGATAGTTCTTCTGAAAATCGGACTTGTTTAGGTTCACTAGTTGATGCTTCATCTGAGTTAAAACCTACACCAAGTCTTTCCTTAGAATGAATTTGTTTGTTTAACATATCATCAATAGCACTAGTACCTTTCATGAACTTTTCCAGTTTAATGGAGGTGCTCTTGAGATCTTCTAACCTAAGTTTCTCACAACTTAAGCAACCTATATCAACTTCTTTATTTTTCTCAAGCTTGCCTAGTTTTTCCCTAAGTTCATTAATCTCATTTTTAAGCTTAGTTTTAGTTGATTTTAGTGTTTTGTTCTTTTCTATGAATTTAAGGCTAAGTTTGTGTAAATTGTCATATTGGCCTTCTAATTCAATACCATCTAAGGTGGATCTATCATTGCTATAATATTCGGTTTCGGAATGTACCTCTTTAGAAGTGTGAGCCATGAGACATTTCTCCTCGCTGGGGTTGTCATCAACATCTTCACCGCTATCGCTCCAAGAACCACTAACAAATGCCGTGTGATTCTTATCGCGTGAAAGCTTTGGACACTCATTAATGAAATGATTTGGATCACCACATCTAAAGCAATTCCTATCACCCTTTTCGTTCTTGGCAAACCGATTCTTTAAGAATGGTTTCTTGTCATTGTTGGGTTGCCTCACGTGTTGACCTCGTCTTTTAAAGAACCTCTTGAAATCTCTCACCGCCAATGCATACTCCTAGTCATCACTATCCGAGGAACTATCATGATCGCTTTGTGCCTTCTTGGCTTTGAGTGCAAGAGACTTCCTTTCACTCTTGGTCTTCACCAATTCCGAGTCCTTCAAAATTATCATCTCATGAACCTTCAAGTTGCCTATGAGTTCATCGAGTGATAAAGTTGAGAGATCTTTCGGTTCTTCGATCGTCGTGACCTTTGCTCTCCACTTTGGATGTAAGGCCCAAAGAAACTTCCTAACATTGTTCTTGCTAGAAAAACCTTCATTAAGTGCTTTTAGACTAGTAATAACAGTGTTAAATCTAGCAAAAGCACTATCAATAGCTTCATCTTCTAAGATGACAAATTGTTCATATTGTTGGACAAGAAGATCGATTTTTCTTTCTTTGACTTGGCTATTACCTTGGTGGGTTACTAAAAGAGTGTTCCAAATATCTTTAGCGGTTTCACACATAAAAATCCTTTCATACTCTTTCTTAGGCAAAGCATTATAAATCACCATTTTAGCCTCATTATTTTTCGAAAGTTTCTTTTTAGTATCATCATTAGCTTTGTCAAAAGTGACCAATTCCTTTGTTTTAGAAACTTCATTAAATCGATAAGGTAAAAAATCACCATTGGTAATAACATGCCAAAGATCTAAATCTTTTGATTTCACATAAGTCTCAAATCTATTTTTCTAATAAATAAAACTATTGGTTTCAAAAAGTGGTGGTCTTTGCATAGATTGCCCTTCTAGAGACTTGTTGGAATCCATAGAACGATTCAAGTTTTAAAATACAATATACTTTAAAAATACTTGAGCAACCCGCTCTATTACCAATTGTAGAAACTAGAAGGGGGGGGGTTGAATAGTTTCTTATATTTACTTGTTAAATGATGATTTCAAAAAAATCCTTTTTCTCAAAAACTTAGACTTAAAGAAATAAGTGAAATCTTCTTATGCACAATATGAACAATGATAGTGTAATTTAAACTAATACTACCTAATATATATGCACAAAGAATAAAGAATGTAAAGAGTTAAGGGTAAAGAAAGATCATACCAAACACCAAGGATTTATAGTGGTTCGACAACGAAGCTCACTCCTCGTTCCTACTCCACTCCTCGAGTACTCCTTACTCGATAGTTCACTACACAACAAGCTCCTTATGGTGGAGAAAACTGTACACGTCGCTTTACCAATTTCCGACTCTAAGCTAAAAGTCGAGCCCTAATCGTAGCTAGGACCAATCTACACAACTATACTTAGTACATACATAACTTCCAAATAGACACAACTACTTGGATCTTCACAACTATTACACAATAACAAATTTATAAAATTTGATCTTCAAAGGTTCTTTGGTGGTGGACTCAACACTTCACAATGATAGTGTTCTTCTCTTTGCACTTGAAGAGGAATGGATGGATGAGATAGATTCACTTCTAAACAAGTAGTAATCAATCAAATGATCAAGAATTTGAGTGATTTAAGAAGTATGTTTGAATCTGGAATTTTGTGTGCAAAAGAGGTGGATTGAAAATCTGAGAAAGGTCCACTATTTATAGGACAAAGGTCCAACGGCTATATCTGCCCGTGGTTCCTTATCTTAGTCGGCGGTACCTTAACGATAAGGAACCACCTAGGCGCTAAGGAACCGCCGGACTAGACTCTGCTCCATTTTTGTCCTTTAGTGGTGGAGGTCATATCTGATTATAAAAATATCCAGAAAGGATATTCCAAATCAAAAGGAATATGCCATTTTCAAATTTTCAAATATTTAATTTAATAAAACATTTTCTTAAAAAGAAAGTTTAATTAAAAACTTGTCACACTTAATAAAAAGTGAGTTTTAAGAAAAGATTAAATCACTTGATAACTTGATTAAGGTTAGTACTTATTTATTCATACCTTAAGTGAAAATGGGTAAAATGAAAAATACTTGAACTCGAGAATTCGTTTTTCGTTGTTTTCGTAAATGCTTGTTTTTACATATTGTCGTAATTAAAACTAAGCAAGACCGAAAAGTGCAAGTAACATTTTTAGGCATTATTGCATTAACACGGGTAATTTTGAGTAGTAGACACCAAAGCAAGTGGATTTGAAACCTTTGCAACTCGTCCAGGTCGAAGTTCATTTGCCTCATTTTGAAATTGTTTCAAAATGTCAAAGAGCGTGTGATATGAAACTTCGTCTAACTTTTGTTGTTGTTTTACCAAGGTGACAAACCGTGTCCACTCTGGTTGAAGTTGTTGTAGAAATTGGACATTGACTTGCATGGTGGAAACTTGCATGTTGTTTCGGGTCATGTCATTCATCATTTTGTAGAATCGGGAGTAATAAGAATCAATTGATTCCCCATCCTTCGATGTATACATTCCAAAGTTCCAAAACATCTTAGTTTTCATGTCTTGTTTGTTAAGTGATTCACTTTGTTGCAATCTTTCAATAGTTGTCCACATTTCTTGAGCAGTAGGGCATGCATCAACCGTGGAATAAATATGATCTCCAATGCCACTGAGAATTAAGTAGATTGCTTCCTTCTCTGCATCAAACCAAGCACGATTCTCTGGTGTGAGGTCGTTCCTCTTTTCATCACGTTCATATGCGGGTTGTGCGTCACTTGGGTCTGTGGCTGGTACTGCAGGAACTTGAATCCTTGAGAGTTTATAGGGTCCATAAAAAATACATTGCCTTAAAGCATCACCGTTAGGTTTTGTGTCAAGATAACGTAGAAAACGGGATTGCCATTGATCATAGCGACCCGACACAAGCATTGGTGGTCTCTCTTTGTTACCCGCCACCATTATGTTATTGTTCGTCACATGATATTCTGCAGTAGAATCCATCTCAATGTTTTCTGAAATGATGAAGTGAATATGGATCTTAAGTAGATGTTATAGTGATTGTTGTTGAAGAGAAAAATGTTAAAATCCCTTAAAAATGTTCTTCAAAAACCAAAAAATTCTCCAAGACCAAAAAACACAAAATTTTCAAAAACACGTTTTTGAAAAAAACTTAATCCATCAGAATACCCATCGCAATATCGATCGGAATGCTATCAGAATGTGAAATCGGAATGCTATCGGAATGTGCAATCGCAATGCTACCGGAATGTTCTTATCGCAATGCTATCGGAATGTTCTTATCGCAATTCTATCGGAATGTTCTTATCGTAATACTATCAGAATGTTCTTATCGCAATACTATCGGAATGTTTCTTATCAGAATGTCATCGGAATAACATATCACAATAAGTGACCGCAATAAGTGATCGCGATAAGTGATCGCAATAAGTGATCGCAATAAGTGATCGGATTACACGATCGCAATGTAGAAACCCGTAGGCTTTTGCGATCGGAATACACGATCGAAATACAGAAGCCATGACCGCAATATATGAACACTTCCGAGACTTAAGGTAAAAACATGAGATTTTTACAAGAAATCCGTGATAATAAGCAAACCACAACAACCAAATCCTTACCACACATATGAAATATATATATAGCAAGATTAGAGCACGGAAAGCAAAAGAAAAACTTGAATCCGGGATGATTTTAGGATTAAATCGTACGAACCAAATAGTATATCAACTACGAATCACAAAACTACCCCATGGCGATTGATACCATATGTTGTCCCATATAATATGTGATGATTAAACAAGAAAGAAAGGTAGAAGATAGATGAATTCTAGAGAGAGAAAGTAGAGAAAGAAAATAGAGAGAAGTGTGTGAAACTTAGTGAATATTAGATTACAGAGAGTGAATAATGAGCCAAACAACCTCTCCTTACATGCAAGGAGAGGTATTTATAGCCTTGCCTACATGTGGCATAATGGGCTATATGATAATGGGTCGGGCTTATCTTTTGGGCTTTAGTTACTTATGAATGAACTTTAGCTTAAAGTTAAGCCTGTAATGTCACGACTAATCTACTACCTATTACAACATTCTAAATAAATATATGACCGAACATTCTTGTTTGACTCAATATTTTGAGGCTAACATTATGATACATATACCTCCTCAAAAATAGTGCCATAGAGAAAAGCACTTTTCACATCCATTTGATAGACTATAAAACCCATATATGATCCAAAGTCCAAAAATAACCTAATGGATTCTATCCCTGCCACTGGTGTAAAAACTTCATCATAGTCTACTGTAACACCCCCAAATTTACACAATTCAATACAGCGGAAGACTCGTTGGTGTTACGAGAGATCACATTACTCACATCATAGACAACGCTTAAAAATCGCGTCGTTTAATAATAAAGCATTTCCATTCATAAATATCAAATTTACATAGGTCCCAAGTCATTGTATTTCGTACAAGTTTTACAAAGCATTTGAATGGAAATTATTATTTAAGTGCGGGCCATGAATTCTTGTTGTCTTCCCGAGAATTACCTTCAAGTACCTGAGATAAAACATGTTAAAAGAAAAGGTCAGCGATAACGCCGAGTGAATTCATAGAGTTTAATAAAACCATTAATATATCATCGGTATATAACTATTACCGAAAATGATGTTGTACAAATCCTTGTAGTAGGACATAAAATAGGCCAAAAACATTTTATACAAATCCTTGTCAAAATCATAATATAGGTTGTTGCCTTCAAAACCATTATACGAACCAATGTCGTAAAAACATCATACAATACGTTTCATAACGTAGTATAAAGTTAAATAAAAACCGTTATATGGATATGGTTATATAAAACCAAAACACGAACATAATATCAATAATAAGACCCTGTATTGCTAGTCAGGCAATATATTGTAATTCAATTCATAAAGCAGTATTTTCGTTATTGGATTATTATAAGCCGCATGACATTGTTACCTTACTACAACAAACAACGGGTAGCTAACACGAAACTTATTTTCCCATCTAAATTAGCGTGTCGTCACAATAATCACGCTTGTGTAAATCTTCTCATACACAAATTCGCTTACCAATCAATGTGGCATGATGGGGATCAACCGTCAAGGCGCGAACTGGGGTGATCGTCCCTAAATAGTACTATTATATGCATAAGCGTCTACCAAATCCCGGTAGTTCACAATTCATGCTAATGGGACTTTTAGTGACATAACCTAACTTTAATAATCCATTTCATTTCATTTATCGGGTCATATAATCATTCATCGGGTCATATTATCAATCGGGTCCAAATCAGTAAACAAACAATCGGGAAAAATGGTGTCCTATTTTATTAAAACTAACATGTTATCTCCCTCGCGGGTTTATAAAACATTTCATAAAGACATTTAAAAGAGTGTGAGGCTATGAACTCACGTTGGTGTGGGAAAGCGGGTTATCGGCGATTCGGATGTACGGTACATGCTTCAATCACAGAAACCTAGACAAAAAATACTCGTCTTAGACTCTTGTCCAATGACTTTATAAAAATAACAATTATGTATACATATGATGATTTTATATATATGATGATTATCAAGTGGGTTTATACACTCTCATTTACTCATTTTAGTGTTATGTATTGGTAACTTTTATACTAGTTTACTAGTTTTACTTATTTACATGTTTTAGGCCCAATAGCCTATTATAAGCCCAATACCTTATATTAGTCCATTTTACACTTTTATTATCAGTATTATACTTTACATGTTGGGCCCAAGTGGGATAAGCCCAATAAGTAAGTTTATAAGTGTTTTACCAAACTAGTCGGGTTAATAGTCCAATAAGGCTAACTTAGCCCGTTAATGTCCATAAGTTATATAGTTCGGGTTTTATCGGTTTTTACTTGTATTAAGTACTTATATATCAGTATATGACTTTTAAAAAGTTTACATTAGACGGGTCCGATCGTCTAAGTTTTAATTGACGAAAAACGTTAATTTTACGGTACTAGCCGAAAAGACGTAAAAATCATGTTTATAGTTTTTATAACTTATAAAACTTACCAAACTACCATTTTTATATTATGTCCATTTATATATCCTTATAAATATTTATATAAATGAAATATATAAGTTAGTGGGTTTTAATTTCATATTTTATACTATATTATTTTGAGTGCTTATATAATACTATTAAACTTTAATTTCACAAAATCTGATTTTTAGTTTCACTTTCACCATTTGTATCATATCTTGAGTTTTATAAGGAGATAGAATCTCATTTATGGATGATATAAACTTCATATTATGTGCTAAAAATAACTTAGTTATAGCTATTGTTCAATCCATGTCTAAGTATCCTTAACAGTCCCTACAAAACAGACTATTCAGATTGGTATACAAATTTTGTTTTGATCATATCTCACTCATTTTGATGATTCTATTGCATGAACAACTCTCACATGTGTATGACATCTAATACTTACTGTAAATTGATTCCACAATGCCATTTTATCAATTTAGCATTTGGTTACTTACTGTTTTTATACAGCCATTATATTAAGCAAGATTTTAACCATTTTACATGTGGTTTTCCATCTTTTTACCCATGTTTATCAACACCAAATCCTCACATAATATTTTTATCATCATTCATTATCATATACATGTACATAAATAAATAAAATACAAGATTACATAATCAAAATAACAAGAGGATAGGAAGAACAATCTTTATACCACCAAGATTAAGTAGTTTATGATCAAGGCTTGGATTTTTGATGGCAAAACTTGTGATAGACAACACCAATCTTCAAGACCACCAATATTTGTAAACTTCTTATAGAAATCAGCCCTTGTACATCACCAAATCACCTCCTTGTATGTTAGAATCACCTCCAATCTTCAAGGTTTCAAAGGAGCATCATCATGTGTATGAATAACACATGATTTTATGGCTAAATTAGATCAAATGAGGGTTGTTGTTGGTGATTGTTGGACGAATTTTAGAGAGAGAGGAAGGATGAGAGAGTGATTTGCATGTGTTGGAAGTTTGTGTGTAAGAAGTGAATGGTTTTAGCAAGTTGGTTAATGGTTTTGATAAACCATATGGACAAGTGTCCTTATTTTGATACAAGGGTGGTGTGTTGTGGCTTATCTTGGATGCCACTTGTATAGGGGTGGGAAAGTGTAAATTTGTCCCATCCCTATTAATTTACGGGTACTCCTCGATTCTAGTTTCCTCGATTTACGTGCCCTCGGGTCGTTTTACGAAAAATGTTTTTATAAATTATGAATCAACGGCACAAAACCAATCTAATAAAAATAGTCTCATCAAAAACGAAGTTCGAAAACGTAAATACGTAATCCTAAGGTTTCCGGTTTAGTCGTAAAGGACGTTAAATTATTCACGTAAGTCCTAATCTCTTCTCGTAAATTTGTGAGTTTATGAACCAACTCAAATTTAAAATCCCAAAATAATATTCACGGATAAATTTATTTCCTGAAATGTCGAACTATCACCAAAAATGGTGTATGTAAACGTAAGCACGTAACGTAGAATCCTCCGGTTTAGACGTAGTCGATGCTACTTCAAGATGAAAACCCAAATTTCATCCCAAAAATAAGTGAGTTCATAATATAACATTAAAATAATGTTTTTAAATAACACTTGAGAATAAAATATCAACCATAAATTGACGGATTGTCACAACATTTACCCCTAAACAGGATCTTTGTCCTCAAAGATCAATTTATCTTACTACTCACTTCTTATAGAGTTAAAGCCATGTGGGTATTTCCTCCACATTCGGTCTTTTCTCACAAGTGTAATTCATTACAATACACGAGTTTTATCAAACATAACTACGGGAATAAGATCAGGCTTAATGTTGACTTACTTTCTCTATCCATGATGTTCACGGGTTTTTGATGAATGCAACTTTTCGCCGATCTAAACTTCATCAAGAAGAATTCAGATTTTCACTTGATAGATATTTCATCAAGTTCGATATACGAAACATAATTCACGCAGCTCTTGAAGTCCTAGATTAGATCCCGCTTATATGCCTTTCAAACTAACTTTTACATTATCTCAATGGTCCCATACAACGGGGACTTATTTCCCATAATCTTTCAGATCATCAATTCATTTTTCCATGGTGAAAATTTTTGGCATAACTTCGCTACCCATCCTGCACTTCAAGATCTACATTTCATATTCACATAACCTCCTGCCCACTACCGGCAGTCAATAATCAGATCCTAATTTCAACAATCATTTCAGGTCTCGCGGGTCAGGTATTTTGTAAGGTTAGGTTCGCCATCATAGGAAACCTTAAAACCTAAAAGACATGTCCAACTCACAATGGGTGTATGTCGGGTGTCTTCCTCCCAACTCCTGCTTACAGATGCTCTCACATTTAGATCCTAACAAGATTCGATCTCGATCCTAACACGATAATTATCAATGATGATCTCTCCAAAGGAAAGCGATTATACGGTTTATTACCAAAGGTCAATCATTCAAGCATAAAACAGCACTTCTAGTATTTTGTATCGTTACTTTACCTCGTCCCTTCGATTGGGGTGGTAAACAGTACTCTCATCAAGGTTCGTTCCCAATGACTTCTGAGCAAATCTCTAGAAATTCGATGCGAAGTGAGGATCTTGATAGATATGATCGATACAGGTACACCATGCTTACATAACTCCTTTAAATACAAAAAGAGTCAATTTCTTCATCGAGAATCTATCATTAACAGGAATGATATTAGCAGATTTGTTCAGTCTGTCGACGATGACCCAAATCGAATCAAATTCAGATGATGACCTTTACAATAGTTAGACGTTTACTAATGTATGAGGCGATGTCTGCCTTCATAATTTGTCATTAGTACAACTTCTTTTAGATAAGATACATTAACTTAGAAATGACATGAATAGAATACTTATGCTTACAAGATTCCAACATAACTATATCTCACAATCCTCCATACTTAGGCAACCACAAGTGGCCTTTTAAACATTTAATGCCATTAGCTTCTCAATTCTAATGGTTCACATTAGCCCCGAACCCCTTTTATTATCTATATTATCCTTTTACAAACATCGTTTATTTTTATATTGTTCGGAAATTTATTTTGCACAGTCATTATTAACAACACATCCTAATTGATTCTTTATCCTTTCTATATAATTTGTCAGTATCTATATTCACCTTTCCTGGTGAAATAATTATCATAACCAAAATTCACTCAGAATTTCTTTCTTCATATTTTCTAAGTTTTAGTTTCGTCTCCACTATCATTTTTATCAGTTTTACTCAATCCGACGTTTAAAGCGTCGATAATTATTACAAGTAATTAAATAATAAATATTCAATTTTTATGAAACGTAAACGTAAAAAATTTAATTCTTAGTTCGACCAATTATGTAAAAATGTTTAAAATAATTTGAATTTAATTAACACGATTTTTGTTGATTTATTGGAAATAATTAATAAGATCCATAAATGTTCGAAAAACCTTCATTTATTCTTTGGTAAAAATTTTCTAAGTTGAAAAGCAAAAACTGTCGTTTCAAATTTTAAGTCATGGTTTAACGGTTTCCTTAATCCCTCTTAGGTTGTCTTGAGGTATACACAAACATTTACCCCTAAACAGGAGTTTAGTTAAATGTTTTAGTTATAAGGAATGATTCCTTAAAAATCCTTTGTTAAAACATTTGTCAAAACATATTTGCACTTTCTTTTTGGTAAAACCCAAAATCTTAAATGGCTCTAATTTTTGAAGAGTCAATATATTCCATTATCTATTAATCACACGGTCAATTAATATAAAGGATTAAGTCTTAAATCACATGTTAAATACTCAAGGTATAGGTTTTCACTTCTCGGCCAATTCAGGGCAGTTTATAAATGATTAATAACTCCTTCCTATTCTTATAAACAAACAGATAGTCCTTAATGATCACACGCATGAATTTATCAAATTACAGTCTACACACGTGATTCACCAAATTTATGAATACTATATGTGCATTGGTCAATCCAAACGACATAACATGAAACTCATAATGTTCATTACAAGTTCTGGATGTAGTAATTGGAATAGATAATCTTTTTCGCGGACGCGAAGTTGATGATAACCATGTCGTGGATCAAAACTTTAAAACATACGCTAGAACCTTGTAAATGATCGAACAAAACTATCATCTTGGGTAGTGGATATAGATTTTTAATCGTCAATTTACCTAGTTCATGGTAATTCAACAAATATAAGGAATGATAACACCATAGCTCTTTATTATGACGAGCTTAGTAGAATAAAAGCTTTCTCCGACAACTCTCTCAGTTGTACGGTAATTCTTTTAATTCAGATGGTGCTGACGTATAGTGCACATGCCACAGGTGCATCACCGGGAATATAATCAATACCAAATTCAACTTGCCTTAATGGCGAAAGACTAGGTAATTCACCAACAAATACCTCCTAAAGTTTCAGATAACAGAAACATCTTTTAATACTTTTACTTTTAAGTTCTTCTTAGATTACAAGATCTATGACTAATTCACAACCATTCACGGTATAATTTCAAGTCTAAATGCAGGATATGGTCATCCATCAAGAATTATTTAGATCACTTTTGATAATCAACATCTTATCTTTTAGGGGAATTCTACTCGAGTTCCCATCAATTAAGACAATGTCGTCATGTCATAATCAATCAATCCATTTTACTGGCATTATCAACCTTCCAGTTTCATTACCGTCGATAAGATGTGAACTTCTCAAAAGACTAATAATAATTCATAATCTTTCACAAATTCAAGGATATCTGGAGACATAACTAACATCAAAAGAGTAAGGTCTACACATAATTTACGCGAGAGAATTTCAATTCAGATACAGACGAAAACACTAACGAATATGAATATATCCCATGTTTTCATAATTTGAGTACGCATTCGAAAGCTCCTCGGATCGTTACCCAGGTCATTCAAATGAAATCTAATCAAAAGAAATGATAGGAACATCGATACATCCAATCGGGTATCAACACTCGGTAATCAGATACTTTTCCAAAGAATCTCGCCACGGGAGAATTGGACAAGAAGGGAATATCAATTTGTCAAATAAGACAATTCCATAGATGAGTAAATTCGACTCAGAAGAATAAATAGTACAGACACATATGTAGGTGTCCCTAACAATATGTCCCTATATTGCACTTCTTGCAGATCTCATAAATTTTTAATCTTTCATAACTTTAAAGAAAATGTAGTGTTTATTAACAATTTCATGGTGACTACTAATCAGCCTTGCTTGGTCACTTCCAAATTGTATGTAGGCGCGCAACTATATAAAATTTCAAGATTAACGATGCAATACTCAGTTCGTCAAAACTTTGTCATCATGTTTAAAATATATATTCATGTTTAATTCAAAATGAATTTACAGATATGTTCTTTATCATGGAAACAATTAAGTTTTCAAAGATGTTTCATAAACAACTTCATTTCGATAACGATTATTTATAAATCTCACTTTAAATAATCCTTATGGTGATGAAATTCAATTTTTCTCAAGGAATATTGTTTTATCTTATAAAAACAATGAGTGATCTGCAAAAGAGTGATGAAGAGTTCTTCACCAAGAACTAACTACAGTATGATAAGAAATGAGCTTAGCCAATTAATCATGAGGTTCATGACCTCGATGGAACTCAGGAATACAAAGAGAAGAATCTACAACGCAACTCAAATCGATATGAGTACTTGTTCAATTGTTGCATCACTAATGCGAGCATTAGGATGAAGAAATAAAGGATAGATAACATCGATACATGTAGGATTTAGCAATCAAAGGTAGTATTTTCATTAATCACAAACAAGTAAGAATTGTACCGTAACACATTGTGTGTCACTATGTCATACAATTCCAAGAACTCATCCTACCAACTGATATCTTAGTTAAGTTAGGGATTTTTAAAAGATACCATAATGAATACTAATCTACAAGAGTCATTAGGTGTTCTACATGTCGCGAAAGATCCATCGATCCTAATTCAGAAGAAGATTTCTTTAATTTATTTATTGGACACTGGGCATCCTCATCATTGGACAATGGCCTAGGAACAACACTTAACACGAATCAACAATCAATTAAAACCTTATAATTCAATCACAGGACTTAACGACTTCCTCTTAACAATCTCATATTCCATACAAGTTAAATTTTACTTTTATTCAAGTTTCAGCCAAATCATACTCAATGTGATATCTGATGACGTATAGTCCCCAGCCGGGTCAGGAACCCGACCCACGGGTACTACCCGTATCCGACCCATCACAGATGGGTGGGAATAATGTTATTTAAGCTTATGGGCTTGGATGAACAGTAACCACACACACGTGTGCGGCCCACGGCCCGGCGCGGCCAGTACAGGGTTGGACAGAATCATATTCTGTCTAGGAATAGGATTTACCCCAAAGAAGAGGATATTCACTCACCATAATTAGAAGATAACAATCATTCTAATTCTGGTACTTATCCTTTCCTTGGGGCTAAAGTATCAGTGGCAGCCCACTAGGGTTTCACTGCCTATAAAAGGAACCCCCAAGGTTCCACAAAGGTATTACGTTCTATACTCTCAACTCACATAAAACCCTAAACCGATTACTTACTCTCACGCCGGAGTCTAATCGTGGGAAACACTCCCACGGTAAGCCTGACGCGTATTGTTTAGTGTGCAGGATCCCAACAAAACAGTTCACTTGGTGCAGGAGCCGGAGCCCAGCCAACCCGAATTAAGCCTAATTCGGGTCTACCAAGGATCACCCAACTTTTGCATCAATAAGTTGGCGCCATCAGTGGGACCCATTACACTAAGCTTGAGAAAAAATCTCATCTCGAATTTCCAATGACGAAGGGGCATCCGCAAGCTAATCCTAGGAACACGAATCCTGGAAATCGGAAGTCCCAAGGGGAAGGGATACTCATCCCCAATCAATCTCCTAGCCGCCCTACAGGCGGACCTGGTAACCGTGGTGGTTTTCAGCCCTTGGGGGTTACGAGCACGATCTCCATAACACCCCCACCTACATCAACCCTGGATAACCCTGATCCAGGGAGTGCGCCCAATCCTCCTAACAAGGAGCCGCGCAGACCATCGACTGAGGAGGAAGTAGAAGTTCAACCACTCAGCGAGGAGGATCTCACTCGAGTTCTCACGCAGAACTTTGACAGGATCGTCCCAGGGATTGCATCAAGGTTGGATCTAGGGAGGAACCTCCAGTCTAGGCTCAACTTTGGCAATACTGGACCAATCACCTCTTCCCAAAATCAGAGGAAAAGGAAAACCCGGACTCAGGACCATGGCATCTTTGAGGAAACCCCTCAACCTAGGAATGTGTTTGAGCGCATAGGAGACCGCCTCATACAGGAACTAACGCAGTCTCGACAAGGGGGAGATAAGTCCGACGATTCACCCGATCGACCTGATCGAGAGCTAACTAGAGCCACGCGCCGCACAAGTGTGCGGGATAGGGTGGACACCGGGAAAAAGACTCCAGGCTCTTCTCAAAAGAGCGGACCTCGCCCAAGGGATGGGGCGCCACCCCCGTCTCCGGATCCGTCGGGAGAAGACTCGGATGACCATCCGCCCAAGCGTCGCCGACCTAGGCGTACCCCCCCCCCCCCCCCCCCCCCCCCCCCCCCCCACCACCACCAAACAATGATGAGTATTATGGTGGCCCTTATTATCGAGATGCAGAAGCGGAGGATCTTTCCCGCCCGTGGTGTGAACCATGGGATGACCCTAGGCTCACCCGGCCATGGGCGGATGCCAGGGAAGACCCATTCACCCTCCGGATACGGAACTACTCCGAGGACACCAAACGTCGCATGCCGGCTTGTGTCAAGACCTATGATGGAACTGGTGATCCAGATGATCACCTCAAAATATTCGATACGCAGGCTAAAATTGAGCGATGGCCCATGCCTATATGGTGCCAAATGTTCAATTCGACTCTAATCGGCAATGCCCGTGACTGGTTCGAGGGACTCCCACCACGAAGCATTGATAGTTTCACGGAACTACGCACTGCGTTCAAGAATAATTATACTCAGAGGAAGAAGTATAATATGGATCCGGTCTCATTGGCAACTGTCAAACAACGGCTGGGGGAGTCCACAGAAGCCTTCATTGAACGCTTCAATGATGAGTGCACACGCACAAAGTTGATGCCGGAACTCCTGAAAATCTCCGACTACATGCACGCCATAACAGATAGGGAGTTAATCAGGCGTCTCAATGACAAGCGTCCAGAGAGGTATGATGATCTCATGGAAAGGGTCAGAAACTTCATCGAGGGAGAAACAGCGGTTGTCGCGGCCTACCCTTCCAAAGGGAACGGCTACCGATCAAATGACCAGTCCCGGAGACAGTCGGGTGGACAAAGCAATCAAAGCAGCAATAGGGGCTCAGATTACAAGAGCCAAAACAAAGGACGACGGCCGGATGATAAGTTTACCCCCCTAAAGATGTCCTACCGGGAGATCTTGCTGACGGAAGGGGCAAATTTTCCAAGACCTCCCCCAATGACAACTCCTCCGGACCGTCGTCAAGGAAATCGTTTCTGCAAGTTCCATAATGACAAGGGACACGACACTGAGGAGTGTATCCAGCTCAAGAAGCACATTGAGTCACTGATCAAGTCAGGTAAACTCAAGCATTTGGTTAAGGATTGGAAAGATGGAAAAGACAACAAGAAATATGACAAGAAGGATCCCCAAAAGGACAAACCTTCGACCATATACATGATCCAATCCAGACAACACCGCACGAGGAAGAAAATTGGCCAAAACTTTTCACGCGGCAGGGAAATCTTATTCCCTTCCATCATAGCAAGCGATGTGATTGATGCGCCTCTCACTATTGAGATAAGCATTGGAACACATAATGTTCGTCGCATGTATGTGGATGGAGGATCGTCGACAGAAGTACTATACGAACACTATTTTGTGCAGTTACGTCCAGAAATAAGAAGCCAATTAGTACCGGCCACGGCGCCGCTCACTGGCTTTAGTGGAGACACTATCTGGCCGATAGGGCAACTACGTCTGCTCGTAACCATTGGGAATGAGGAACACTCCACTACGGCGTGGATGAACTTCATGGTGATACGCTCACATTCTCCGTACAATGGGATCATAGGCAGACCAGGTATTCTGGCTATACGGGCGGAATGATCAAGTTCCCTGTTGAGAGAGGAATCGTCACCATCTACAACATAATCGTACCAGCATCCGAGTGCCATACCGTGGCAACACCAGCTCCACCTGCTCCACCCAAGGATGGATCACCACCTCCCAAATGGAAGGTGGCAATTCATCCTGACTACCCGGAACAGGAGATATCCACAGGAGGGGCGCTCTCGGATAGCGGCAAAAGGGCCATGTGCTCTCTTTTAAGTTCAAACCTAGATATATTCGCATGGGAACCAAAGCATATGACAGGCGTCCCACGCGCGATAGCAGAACATAAGCTCCAGATCCGCCAAGGGTACCAACCAATCAAGCAAAAGAAGCGCGGCCAGGCGCCTGAGCGCAGCCGAGTGATATTGGAGGAAGTACGGAAACTAGTGGACGCAGGCATCATGCGCGAGGTATACTACCACGAGTGGTTATCCAATCCGGTCATGGTCAAAAAACATGACAGAAGTTGGCACATGTGTGTGGATTTCACGGATTTGAACAAAGCCTGTCCACAGGATTGTTACCCGTTACCGGAGATTGACTGGAAGGTGGAATCCCTATGTGGATATCCTTATAAGTGCTTCTTAGACGCATATAAAGGATACCACCAGATCCAGATGGCAGAGGAGGACGCAGAAAAACGGCGTTCCATACGAGTCAGGGAGTATATTGCTATACGAAAATGCCGTTTGGACTAAAGAACGTCGGGGCTACATACCAGCGGCTTGTGGATAAAGCTTTTGAATCACAGATAGGCCGCAACCTGGAAGTTTATGTGGATGACTTAGTCATAAAAAGTCATACGGAGGATGCACTTCTCCGGGATGTCCAAGAGACATTCGACACACTGAGGAGGATCAACATGAAGCTAAATCCAAAGAAATGTACGTTTGGGGCAACAGAGGGAATGTTCCTGGGATATATGATCGATCCAAATGGTATCAAACCTTGCCCAGAGAAAACGGACGCAGTAATACAGCTGCAATCCCCTCAGACACGGAAGGAGGTGCAATCCTTAAATGGGAAGCTGGTCGGGCTAAATAGGTTCCTATCCAAATCCGCAGAGAAGTCATTACCCCTATTTAAGACACTCAAGAAGTGCATTAGGAAGGGATACTTCCGGTGGACAAAGGAAGCCGAGGAAGCTTTTGGCTAACTCAAGCAACACCTTGCATCTCTCCCTATGCTAGTAGCTCCCCGACCAAAGGAGGAACTCATTATGTATCTCTCAGCCACTCATGGCGCAATAAGCGCGGTACTTATGACAGATAGAGATACAGTGCAAAATCCGGTCTACTTCATAAGTAGAACACTACAAGGGCCGGAGCTGAATTACTCCTCTATGGAAAAATTGGTTTTGGCACTAGTGTTTGTTACAAAGCGGTTGCGCCGATACTTTCAGGTGCACCCAATTGTAGTCATTACGGACCAACCAATAAAGCAGGTTATTTCTAGACAGGATATGGCAGGGAGGCTACAAAAATGGATCATCTTATCGGGGGAGCACAATATATCTTATAGGCCAAGGACGGTTGTGAAAGGCCAGATCTTGGTAGATTTCCTGATAGAGAAGCCGGATGAGGAAGGGCCAATCGTTAAGCAAGACGAGACTCCAACAGAACCATGGGTGTTATTTACGGACAGATCTTCGTGTACGGATGGGTCCGGAGCTGGTCTCATTCTCACAAATCTGGAAGGAATGGAGTTTACGTACGCCCTCCGTTTTGAGTTCACGGCCACCAACAACGAAGCGGAATATGAAGCATTAATTGCGGGTTTAAAATCGCCGCTAGAATGGGAGTCCGCAACCTTGAGGCCTAAGTGGACTCACGGCTTGTTGCGAACCATATTCTAGGTGGATATGTGGCTAAGGAGGACAACATGGTCAGATACTTGGAAAACGTCAAGTCACTAATTGTGGCTTTCAGCAAGTTTTCCATCAAGCAGGTGCCAAGAGGCGAGAACAAGAAGGCGGACGCTCTTAGCAAGATCGCATCCACAAGCTTCGCTCACTTGTCCAAACAAGTCTTGGTGGAAATACTCAAGGAGAAATCTATAACAGAAGGGGAGGTCGCTACTATAGTTGAAGAGGATGGACCTACATGGATGACCCCAATCATCAACTACTTGGCTAGTGAAACCCTTTCAGACGATGAAAAAGCGGCGCGGCGCATCAGGAGGAAGTCGCAACACTTCGAACTTCGAGAAGGTATCCTTTATAAGCGCTCTTTCTTGCAGCCGTGGTTGCGGTGTGTTGGACCACGTCAGGCCGCTTACGTAATCAGTGACATACATGAAGGGTTATGCGGCATGCACGCAGGTCCAAGATCCGTGGTAGCTCGAGCCTTACGAACAGGATACTATTGGCCTACCATGCACAGGGACGCGCGCGACATGATTCGCAAGTGTAGTGATTGCCAAGTGCACAGACCAGTGCCGCGACATCCGCAGCAGGAGCTTACACCCATTACATCCCCATGGCCATTCTATAAGTGGGGAATTGACATCGCAGGACCGTTTCCTATAGCTGCGGGGGGAGTTAAGTTCTTGATTGTCGCAATGGACTACTTCACACGATGGATAGAGGCCAAGGCAGTCAAATCCATCACAGGCAAGCAAGTTAAAAAGTTTGTTTGGGAGCATATTGTGTGCCGTTTTGGCCTACCATGAGAAATTATCTCGGACAACGGTAAACAGTTCGCGGACAATCCATTCAAGGACTGGTGTGCATCATTGAATATCAAGCGGCGTTTCGCGTCTGTTAAGCATCCGCAGACAAATGGCCTTGTGGAACGAGCGAATAGAAGCTTGGGAAACGGTATCAAGGCACGTCTGGATGAGCGAAGTGCCAAATGGGTGGATGAGCTACCACATGTTCTATGGGCACATAGGACTATGATCAAAACGCCAACGGAGATACTCCATTTGCATTGGCCTACGGCACTGAAGCTGTTATACCAGCAGAAATAGGAATGCCTACCATCCGCACGGCGGAGGTTAATGTCGTCACGAACGACGAGCAGCTGCGAATCAACCTGGATCTGTTAGAAGAAAAAAGGGAGATAGCAGCCATCAATGAGGCTAAGTCCAAGGCTAAAATGAAGGCTTATTATGACGCCAAGGTCAAAGGTGTTTCTTTTCGACCAGGAGATTATGTCTATCGTGCTAACGAAGCAAGTCGAGCGGAGAATACAATAAAGTTGGGCCCTGAGTGGGAAGGACCGTATGAAGTCACGGAAGCCCTGGGACGCGGCGCGTACAAGTTACGCGACATGGATGGCCGTGACCTGGAACGCACATGGAACATCTCCAATCTAAAAAGGTGCTATTTTTGAAAGCTACGGCTTCCGCATGGGTGCTTCGCTATATGTGGCTTTAATGAAGAACCATGCGCTCTTTCTGTTTTTCTTCTTATTTTTGTTTAGTTTCGTTTTTTGTTTTTTAGGACATATCATTCTTGTTTAAACAAAAAAATGTAAAGGTTCTAATAAAGTGTCCGTGGTGCCTAGCTAGTTCCACGGCTTGTTCAGTGCAAATCATTTTTAGATTTTTGTCAGTCATATGAATTGTAGTTGTTATCATAATATGTCATGTTTCATTCATATGCATTCATTCAAACACCGTACATGTACTATACGCCTCCAGGCGGGGTAAGAGGATTAAGTGAACCTACTAATTCAACTTGCCGCGTAAGAGGGATGCAACCCCAGCAGCACGGATCATGTATCCTTACTAGACACCTTACTCACAAGACGTTGTGGTAAGTTTCGTATGCCGTACTCACGCAGTACTCTACATAGTAAAGATGTACGTCGCATGTATAGTAAATTATAGGCTTGTATGTATTTTCTTTTCTGTGTAAGACGTGACATGTCATGCAAGTATTGGTGTACAATGATCAAACAAAATAAAAATACACAAGTTTCAAAATAAATAACAAAATGGCCGTGGTCATCACGGACTTACATATTAAAGACAGTCATTTCACATATGTCTTAGCGTGTACATGCACGGACGAATAAAAATTACAAATGTCTACAACTGATAAATTACAAGGGGGGCAGGAATTCCCCTATGTCCTTCTTCCCTTCTTCAATCAGAGCACGGAGGACCTCCCCACGAGCATCCTTCCCATCATGTGCCTTGACCGCAATCACATCCAATGCTTCTACAAGCAGTTTTTCGCCTTTCATCGTTTTGGATGCGGAATCATAAGTGGCCAAGGTCAAAGGGATGGGATCTGCAGTAAGCCGGACAGTATCGCCTCGTTTAGAGCGTCTCTAAGTGCCTCAAGCTCATCCCAGGAGAGGGTGTTGGATTTCCCGCCAAGGCATTCATCGACGCGGTCATATTATCCACAGCTAAGGGATTATGGTAGGGATGCTCCAGGATTTCTTCATTTTTTGCCCATCAGTTCTACAGCTTTGACCAAACCTTCATGTCTACCACGGTCGATTCCATCGGATACGACCCCGGCGAATGCCTGCAGTAGGTGTGGAGCTTCCAGGGCCTTGCTTTACGGCAAGTCGCATCCCTTGCCCAATCATCCATCTGCGTCCAGCTATGGCGGATAGCATGGGAGGACATAGTCTTTCGGCACAACTTATGGCCATCTTGCTCAGCCTCCTCATCTGTTGTGGCAGCTTGCTCTTCCAGATTGGCCCGCGCCTGTGTCAGCTCATCCTTCAGCGCATCGCGCTCTTGGGCGATGTTGAGGCTTGTACGGTCACGGCCTTGTGGAAGCTTCGGCCACAGACACCTGCATATAGAACTTTGAGTTATCACAAGCATAATATATTCTTTTCTCTTGGGTCGGATAAAAATCGAGGCAAGAGTATATGTAGGAAAGTTTCAGAAGCATACATTCTCATTAGATGCGGCTACAAGGGCTTCGAGCTCGGCAATGCGCTTTTCTCGGCTGTCGGCGTGATACGCTTGCTCTTTCACTGTAGCCTCGGCTGTCAACAGCGCTGCTTGCAAGGATGCGATGGTCTTCTCGTTCTTCACAACCATTGCCTCACGACGAGCTATCTTTTTATCGGCCCGATTCACATTTGCAAGGGCCTTGATCAAGCGACGTCTTAAAGCGGCTCCCACCGGTCACTTGATGTGCGGACGACACGTCGAACTGCTCCAGAAGGGATTCATGATCCAGCTCGTCTAAATCTGTTGCAAGGGCTGGCGGTGTGATGTGCTCAATGAATTCTGAACACTCAGATTCCACCTCCAACCTTGCCAGGCTTGAGAGGTTCCATGTTAGGCGCAAGCTATCTTCTGGCCTTCGGGGTGTGGTTCCTTGGCATGTGTCGCAGCAGGGGGATGGGGGTCTGTTAGTTGGTGTGGGGGATGGATTCCTCTCCACTTCTTCCTCCTGTGCTACGACCGACGGATTAGCCCTGTTATTTACATGGCAAATTTAGTCTAAGCATTATATATTTCACCAAGTATAAGTGGCACGACTAAATGTTCGAAGGATACTTACGTGGTATCAATGGCAGGGTCTGGGCCAGTAGGGGCTACGGCGCTCACGGGCGTAACTCGCAAGACTGGCTCTCCCATGTTTGGGGTGGAGTCGGCTTGAGCAGTCGCAGTACCACTCCCCTCTTGGTACTGCGGATGATCCTTCCTCAGATTCTTTGGAGGAGCATTCGCGGCCCCGGCTTCATCCCCTATCTTCTTTGCCACCCTCCTGGTGGTCTTTCTCTTCCTAGATGTGAGCGGGGCGGACCCAGACGCTTGAGTGGTGTCTTCATTGGGATCATTTTCCTCTTCCTGGTGGGTCGCGGTCCCCCTCCAACAGTAGGTCTCCACCATCTTCATTATGGAAGTCCAATGGGGATTTCTCAATGATGGGCTCTCCTTCGTCTGATCTGGGCTCGGACGTCTCTTCGAGCAGCATGGTGCGGTCAGCGGTCGCCCTCCAGCAGGGGGAGCTCATTCTCCTTCAGAGGCCGGAATCCTTCGGGCACCTTCATGGGGTCACTCTAGCGTATTAACCCGTTGTAGGTTCATTTCTGCGGACATTTATAAGTATATGGGTTAGTAAGGCTTTACAAATATGCCATGACATTTCACATTTACAAGGTATAAAGTAAACCTACCCTCTCCCTATTCCGTCAGGAAGCACGGATATAGGTCATCCCTCCCAAAGTAGCGGCGGCTTATCCCTACTAAGCACAGAAAATGTTCTGGCAACCCTCTATGGAATTCTGTGCGGTGGGTATCTAGTAGTTTTAAGTCTTTGCTACTATAGTCCTTTGGCTTTGGGGCGGATAGTCTTTGGGTGCTTTGGTTTTGAGTACAAAGGAAGTAGGGAACAATCTACAAAGAAGTAATGGTCGTACCAGTTCTTGAGGGAGTCTAGAGGCTTCCTATACGTCATAGGGGCGTTCCCGGGTCGCTTTTTAAACGATAGCCACCCGTTCACTAGCCGAGGGAAGTAAAAGGCCCTAAAAAGGTTCACGGTTGGGGTTACTCCGCAGGTATGGCATGTAATTTCAAACTGGTTGATTTTACACGCCCCTATGCAGTGAAGCTGGGTTATGTGGAAGTCATAATACAATAGCAGGTCTACCAAGAATTTGGACAGGGGGATACGGTAGTTGGCTGAATCAAATAGGCGCGTGTACACGCCTATTTTCCCCGCCGGTGCATCCGTAATCGCCTCACCTTTACCTGGATAGGTAGGATGTACGCTTTCGGGTATGTAATACTTCGACAGAAAGTCGATGTATTTTTCCGCCGACATCACGTTAAGGACATCCGTAATAAGAGGGTTGTCCTTTACCATGTTTTATAAAAAGGTTTTGAAAGGCGTGATGATCTAACCTGCGGCGGAGGAGATTCGTGGAATTGAAGGCAAAGTTTTGGAGATAGAAGCTTGAAAATAACAATGACGGAAGAAGGGGTGAATTGTGTGTGTAACAAACACACACACTAACTCTTATATAGGGTTGCCTCGGTTTCCGAGGTAACGTAGATGTTCGACACGTGTAGGCCACCACGCCTATCCAACGGCTGGGATTTTTGACACTTCTTCAAAATCAGAGAGGGCCCACGGGTCACTTCTTGGCAGTTTTATGTGGCTCAATAATGGGCATTGATGTTGCACTTTTGAAGAAGTGCGACTGACAAGTTGACTACCATTAATGCGTTTATTCTTGTGTCGGGTTATGTGGTCTTACGTAAGACCATATTCAATGCTGCATTTAATTTGTCTCGGCCGTTACGTGCGGCTGAGGTGTTATTCGAATAATATTCCTACGGCGGGCCGCCACGTGCGGCCAAAGCAAAATTTTCAATATTTTTCATTCCCTAGGTCTTTCTTGGTATGTCCGGAGAGCACCTTGATAGTCTAGAGGTTACGCCTACGGCTGTAACAACTAGACTGGGGGGACATGATGACGTATAGTCCCCAGCCGGGTCAGGAACCCGGCCCACGGGTACTACCCGTATCCGACCCATCACAGATGGGTGGGAATAATGTTATTTAAGCTTATGGGCTTGGATGAATAGTAACCGCACACTCGTGTGCGACCCACGGCCCGGCGCGGCCGGTACAGTGTTGGACAGAATCATATTCTGTCTAGGAATATGATTTACCCCAAAGAAGAGGATATTGACTCACCATAATTAGAAGATAACAATCATTCTAATTCTGGTACTTATCCTTTCCTTGGGGCCAAAGTATCAGTGGCAACCCACTAGGGTTTCACTGCCTATAAAAGGAACCCCCAAGGGTTCCACAAAGGTATTACGTTCTATACTCTCAACTCATATAAAACCCTAAACCGATTACTTACTCTCACGCCGGAGTCTAATCGTGGGAAACACTCCCATGGTAAGCCTGACACGTATTGTTTAGTATGCAGGATCCCAACCAAACAGTTCACTTGGTGAAGGAGCCGGAGCCCAGCTAACCCGAATTAAGCCTAATTCGGGTCTAGCAAGGATCACCCAACTTTTGCATCAACAATATCCTACCTTATTCTCCAATACTTTCAACCTTATTCATAAACCTTAGAAGGGAAATAAAGTTCGATATGAATAACACTTAATTTCCAATCCTATAGCTCTTACAACAATAGTTATCAAATGAGTCACTTGTATGAAATGACTCACACATGCAATTAGACTTCTTGAAAAGGTACTAGTGGCATGAGGCTTTTGGGTAATAGTTCCAATGACAACCTCAAGTGAAACATTCACCCTTTCAATTTCAAATTTAAGAATTGGGTGAGTTTCACTATGTCAAATTGGAGACACCTCTTTAGCTATAAGATGAATAGACAGCTAGTTTCATATAACTTGTCCCGGAAGATTGAAGAAAGAAGATTGAAACCAATTAAGCTTGAACCTACTTCATTCACTAGTAAATGAGGAGAGTCCTTCTATCCCTGCTCTATAGAAGAAAGAAAGCTCCTAGCTAGAGGCTACTATGTGATCGATTCAAGTAGCCCTGAGAGAGATTATGAAACAGGCTACCCCCTTCTAAGTCCTGTAGAGTACAACGAATCAGATGACACCTTTCCAGGTGGAAACGTTTTGTCAAACTCCACTCTATAAGGAAAGATCGTCATGACATCGATATCAGACTTAACCTTGCCAATTCTTCTTCAATATCACAATCAACTAATATCTACATTTCTACGAATATCAACCATTTTGTTGGGATCATAAATATCCACAACTTGGTTTAGATCTGGAATAGCTAGATTTCCTACAAGAATAGCTTAGATTAATTTACTAGGGGATTTTAGGGTTCCTTGTGACAATCTACGTCGTATAAATACCTCGTATAAATATTAAAATAATCATCAAGCAATCATGTAATCAAATTACATCATATATATATATATATATATATATATATATATATATATATATATATATATATATATATATATATATATATATATATATATATATATATATATATATATATATATATATATATATATATATATATATATATATATATATATATATATATATATATATATATATATATATATATATATATATATATATATATATATATATATATATATATATATATATATAATCCAAGTTATATATATATTAAAATAACACTTCTCAGTCTGGCCTTGTCGCTAACTCGGGAATTCTTCAGCACCGTTATAGTCAAAAGATTTTTAGACATTTTTAAAAAAAAATTTATAGTTAAAAGATTTTGAAATGTTTTATTCAAAACCTTGGATTTAAAAAATCATTCGTTCTCTATAACGAGAGCTCTGGTACCGAACTGTAACACCCCCAAATTTACACAATTCAATACAGCGGAAGACTCGTTAGTGTTACGAGGTAGCACGTTACTCACATCATAGACAACGCTTAAAAATCGCGTCGTTTAATAATTAAGAATTTCCATTCATAAATATCAAATTTTCATAGGTCCCAAGTCATTGTATTTCATACAAGTTTTACAAAGCATTTGAATGGAAATTATTATTTAAGTGCGGGCCATGAATTCTTGTTGTCTTCCCGAGAATTACCTTCAAGTACCTGAGATAAACCATGTTAAAAGAAAAGGTCAGCGATAACGCCGAGTGAATTCTTAGAGTTTAATAAAACCATTAATATATCATCGGTATATAATTATTACCGAAAATCATTTTGTACAAATCCTTGTAGTAGGCTATAAAATAGGCCAAAAACATTTTATACAAATCCTTGTCAAAATCATAATACAGGTTGTTGCCTTCAAAACCATTATACGAACCAATGTCGTAAAAACATCATACAATACGTTTCATAACGTTGTATAAAATTAAATAAAAACCGTTATATGGATATGGTTATATAAAACCAAAACACGAACATAATATCAATAATAAGACCCTGTATTGCTAGTCAGGCAATATATTGTAATTCAATGCATAAAGCAGTATTTTCGTTATTGGATTTTTATAAGCCGCATGACATTGTTACCTTACTACAACAAACAACGGGTAGCTAACCCGAAACTCATTTGCCCATCTAAATTAGCGTGTCGTCACAATAATCACGCTTGTGTAAATCTTCTCATACATAAATTCGCTTACCAATCAATGTGACACGACGAGGATCAACCGTCAAGGCGCGAACTGGGGTGATCGTCCCCAAATAGTACTATTATATGCATAAGCGTGTACCAAATCCCGGTAGTTCACAATTCATGCTAATGGGACTTTTAGTGACATAACCTAACTTTAATAATCCATTTCATTTCATTTATCGGGTCATATAATCATTCATCGGGCCATACAATCAATCGGGTCCAAATCAGTAAACAAACAATCGGGACAAATGGTGTCCTATTTTATTAAAACTAACATGTTATCTCCCTCGCGGGTTTATAAAACATTTCATAAAAACATTTAAAATAGTGCGAGGCTATGAACTCACGTTGGTGTGGGAAAGCGGGTTATCAACGATTCGGATGTACGGTACGTGCTTCAATCACAAAAACCTAGACAAATAATACTCGTCTTAGACTCTTGTCCAATGAATTTATAAAAATAACAATTATGTATACATATGATGATTTTATATATATGATGATGATCAAGTGGGTTTATACACTCTCATTTACTCATTTTAGTGTTATGTATTGGTAACTACTAATTTACTAGTTTTACTTATTTACATGTTTTAGGCCCAATAGCCTATTATAAGCCCAATACCATATATTAGTCCATTTTACACTTTTATTATCAGTATTATACTTTACATGTTGGGCCCAAGTGGGTTAAGCCCAATAAGTAAGTTTATAAGTGTTTTACCAAACTAGTCGGGTTAATAGTCCAATAAGGCTAACTTAGCCCATTAATGTCCATATGTTATATAGTTCGGGTTTTATCGTATTTTACTTGTATTAAGTACTTATATATCAGTATATGACTTTTAAAAAGTTTACATTAGACGGGTCCGATCGTCTAAGTTTTAATTGACGAAAAACGTTAATTTTACGGTACTAGCCGAAAAGACGTAAAAATCATGTTTATAGTTATTATAACTTATAAAACTTACCAAACTACCATTTTTATATTATGTCCATTTATTTATCCTTATACATATTTATATAAATGAAATATATAAGTTAGTGGGTTTTAATTTCACATTTTATACTACATTATTTTGAGTGCTTATATAATACTATTAAACTTTAATTTCACAAAATCTGATTTTTAGTTTCACTTTAACCATTTGTATTATATATTGAGTTCTATAAGGAGATAGAATCTCATTTTTGGATGACATAAACTTCATATTATGTGCTACAAATAACTTAGTTATAGCTACTGCTCAATCCATGTCTAAGTATCCTTAACAGTCCCTACAAAACAGACTATTCAGATTGGTATACAAATTTTGTTTTGATCATATCTCACTCATTTTGATGATTCTATTGCATGGCCAACTCTCACATATGTATGACATCTAATAATTACTGTAAAATGATTTCACCATGCCATTTTATCAGCTTATCATTTGGTTACTTACTGTTTTTATACAGCCATTATATTAAGCAAGATTTTAACCATTTTACATGTGGTTTTCCATCTTTTTACCCATGTTTATCAACACCAAATCCCCACATAATATTTTTATCATCATTCATTATCATATAAATATACATAAATAAAGAAAATATAAGATTACATAATCAAAATAACAATAGGATAGGAAGAACACTCTTTATACCACCAAGATTAAGTAGTTTATGATCAAGGCTTGGATTTTTGATGGCAAAACTTGTGATAGGTCAACACCAATCTTCAAGACCGCCAATATTTGTAAACTTCTTGTAGAAATCAGCCCTTGTACATCACCAAATCACCTCCTTGGATGTTA
The DNA here is from genome assembly GCA_025667525.1 of Glebionis coronaria. Classification (NCBI taxonomy): domain Eukaryota; kingdom Viridiplantae; phylum Streptophyta; class Magnoliopsida; order Asterales; family Asteraceae; genus Glebionis; species Glebionis coronaria. The sequence continues at coordinate 170,383,792 of CM046875.1, forward strand.
GAATCACCTCCAATCTTCAAGGTTTCAAAGGAGCATCATCATGTGTATGAATAACACATGATTTTATGGCTAAATTAGATCAAATGAGGGTTGTTGTTGGTGATTGTTGGACGAATTTTAGAGAGAGAGGAAGGATGAGAGAGTGGTTTGCATGTATTGGAAGTTTGTGTGTGAGAAGTGAATGGTTTTAGCAAGTTGGTTAATGGTTTTGATAAACCGTATGGACAAGTGTCCTTATTTTGATACAAGGGTGGTGTGTTGTAGCTTATGTTGGACGCCACTTGTATAGGGGTGGGCAAGTGTAAACTTGTCCCATCCCTATTAATATACGAGTACTCCTCGATTCTAGTTTCCTCGATTTGTGTGCCCTCGGGTCGTTTTACGAAAAATGTTTTTATAAATTATGAATCAACGGCACAAAACCTATCTAATAAAAATTGTCTCATCAAAAACGGAGTTCGAAAACGTAAATACGTAATCCTAAGGTTTCCGCTTTAGTCGTAAAGGACGTTAAATTATTCATTTAAGTCCTAATCTCTTCTCGTAAATTTGTGAGTTTATGAACCAACTCAAATTTAAAATCCTAAAATAATATTCACGGATAAATTTATTTCCTGAAATGTCGGACTGTCACCAAAAACGGTGTATGCAAACGTAAGCACGTAACGTAGAATCCTCCGGTTTAGACGTAGTCGTTGCTACTTCAAGATGTAAACCCAATAATTCTTCCCAAAAATAAGTGAGTTCATAATATAACATTAAGATAATGTTTTTAAATAACACTTGAGAATAAAATATCAACCATAAATTGACGGATTGTCACACTATCCCTTCTTCCTCTCTATATCCTAGGGCAACAAGTCTAGCTTTGTTCCTAACAACAACACCCCTTTCATCCTTTTTGTTTCTGAAAACCCACCTTGTACCTATTACTCTTTTTCCATAAGGTAGGTCAACAAGAATCCAAACCTTTTGTAGTGCGAACTGCATAAGCTCTTCTTGCATAGCATCCACCTAGCTTTCTTCATCAAGAACTTGAGAAATGTTCTTAGGATCTACTGGTGATAGAAAATAAGCAAACAAACAATGCTGAGTATCTTTATGTGTTGGGTCCACTAGATGTGGATCTTGCAGCCTGTTAGGGATGGTGAACGACTTATGTAATCACAAGTCTATTCACAGAGAGACTCTAGACGAATCACACAGTATAAGTGCGGAATACAAATACTATAAACAAGAAGAACAGAATAACTATAACGACTTGATCCTTTACTAAGGATTTCTAATATTGATATGAACTAGAATTATGTTTAATGAAGGTGTGTATAACCCTTCTACCTAAGGTTCCTTTTATACTACAAGGAAACCCTAATACATCAATAAACCAAAACGTGTAAAACTGATATGCATATCCTTTCCTAACATATCTCATGCATATCCTAACAGAATACTTAAAATAATAAAGTTTGAATTTCTAAAGACCAGGAGTACGTGTTGCTCCTACTACTACTAGGACCAGGAGGAACTACATACCTCCTAGTATACCTATTACAAATAACTATTCCAAAGGTCCTAAAAATCCTCCCCTAAACTTGAATTTGACTTGTTGAGTTCAAGTTTCCTGGTAGATCTTGCAAAACAGCTTGAGGATTGGAACAGTAAAACAAACAGCAACATCATAACCATCAGCATAATCAACATAAAGACTGCTGCAAATAACACCTAGAAGCTTCTTTAAAGCTTGAAACAAATCTGCACCTTATTGAATCTCCACAGCAACATGACCAGATTTTATGAGCCTTTACCAAGTAGTTGCTCGCTCTTGGGCTAGCCAGTCTTTATGGTGGAATAAGCATCAGCCTGGGAGACCAGAACCCAGCCCAAATCGTAGAACGTGAATCAATGGTGAGTGGGGGTACCCTGATGATTTTAGGCAAACCATCACAGCCGTCAATGGATTTGATATGTCTTTACCAGAAGCCGTACTCTTTTGGACTCGCCAACTCTTAGCAATTAAGCATCGGTGAGCTGAAAACCCTATAGCTTTGAGCAAGTTATTACAGCTATCAACGGATTTGAGAAAGATCTTTACCAAGGGCCGTACCCCCTTGGACTAGCCACTTTTCAGTCTAAGACCATGGCAAGTGAAAACCATCCAGTTTTGAGTAACCTGGCAACCATCAACGAATTTGACTATCGAACCAGACCCGTACCCTCATGGTGAATCAACTCTCTCTTGTCTGTGAAACATGGTGAGTTGAGCACCATTTGTTGTGTGGACCAGGTCCAACACCAGAAGTAACTCCAAAACGGCCCAAGTGTGAAACAGTCAAGTGAAAAACAATGTTATGATGGAAAAGTATAAGCAGATATTATATTATTTACAAGTGTGAAATTCCATCATATGTTTAAAGGATAAGAAGATATTATATAAAAAGTATAAGTTTTTTTCCTTTTTTTTAAACTATAAGAAGTGTCACCAATCATTGTACAATTTGGTGAAATGAATGTTAGTATAATACAAGAATAAAAAAACATACTAATCACAGACCAGAAGCTGCAACTTTGTTAGCTTGCAACCGGGCCTGAATACCTTCCACCAAAGTAGTAGCCATGGTAGACTCATTCCCAGAAGGAGCGTTAGATATCAGCAGATGAAAATCCAGCATAGCCTCCATAGTAGTGATTGTCAATGGATACTCCATATCCGTAAGCATAAACACCACAACACCAGTCTCCAACTCCAATACATGAACCCCACAACCAGCATATAATTTCCACCTCTTGATCACCCAGCGAGGTTGATCTTTTCAGACACCAGAATGAGGAGCATCAGGAGGGGAATCTAACATCATCTTCAAGTCACCCCAGATTGTCAAACCAAGCCAGTTGGGAAATTCACTCGGAGAGTCAGGAATCTTAGCATCCACCAACCCATATAACGACATAAGATCTCGACGGTCCACCCATGTCAAAATGTTTTGCAGTCCCGAGACATAGCGAACATAACCATCACTGGTTGAAATCTTATGTGTGAATGTACCACGAACAATAGGGGATGGCCTAACCTCCCAAGAAACAATCCAGCCCTTACCCATGTGTAACTCTGTCTCACTATCCGAAGCAGCATCAATAAGATTTGCCGGATCGCGCTTCTCAAGGGGAACAGACTTACCACGTCGAGCCTTCTTCTTCCTAATGGATCGACGAGGTGAAGGAACACTAGAAGAAGATTCAATTTTTACCTTTCCAGCAGCAGCAGCACCAGCAGTAGTAGACTCAAAACCTTGACCAACCATAGGATCAAATTCTACTGCACCAGTAGATGAGGTAGGGTGTGGTTCAGGCACCGGTTTTGAGGATTGCTCCACAACATGGGTAGCAGGGGTGGTAGTAGTAGCATTGGTGGTGGGTGTAGGAGCCTGAGATGGAGTGGGATGAACAACCGAAGGTGTGGTAGTAGGAACAGCAGCAGAAGTAGCAGCAATAGATGGAACACCAGTAGTAGCATGAGGAACACCAGATGAAGAAGTATGAGCAGTAGTAGGCTGAGAAGTGTGAACAACTCTTGGAGGAGGGCGATAAATAAAGCGTTCAGGGATCGGTGTGTTTTGACGCTTAATCATCTTTTGGTAAATATCTTTAAGCTCATCAAAGGACAATCCCCTAACCTGTTCCTAAGTCCACCCAACATTAAAGTAAGCAGCCGACTGATTTTTGACATATTGTTGCATCAACTTCCTATCCTCTGTTCTCAACATAGGTCTATTACGGCGCTTTTCACGGAGCTGAGCAGCAAGAGACAATTGTTGTTGACGCATTAAGGCCAGTGCCCGTGGGATAAAATTATGTTGATTCACATCAGCTCCCAAAATATCTGTGAACTACGAGTAATCAGAAGTAAGAATAGTAAGCACCCGCATCCAGTCATTATCATCCTAATGCATGGCATCATGCCTCAACTGCTCACGCCTCTGCTGTTGAAGGGCTTCTTCCTCAGCCCTAGCTTGTTGATCAATCTCCTCTTGCAGTCGATGTGCAGCCTCCTCCCTCAGTCTTTCTTCCTCAATTTGTCTGCGAGTACGCTTCCTTGGAAGAGAGGGTGTATCTGTCATAGGGGCTTTCCCCTTGGGATCATGAGATGGACCAGCAGATGGACCAGCAGAAGTACCAGCAGAAGGACCAACAATATCCTCCATCGGTCGAGGATCAGCAGCAGCAGTAGGGATGCTTGATGGACTCGGAGGAACAGGCAAATCATCATAAGGCTTATCAGAAAAAGCAGCCTTTGCCAACAAAGTCACCCCATCCTCCTCAATATCCTCATCAAAATCAGAAAGCACAACTTTCTTCTTTTGTCTCCTCTACTGCGACTCCAAAGCTTTAATCATGTTCGCCAATGGAAGGAAAAAGTCCCGGGTGAGCTTGCGATGCTGATTCAGATCACTTTCCAAAGAAACAACCCTTGTGTGATACCTGTGCATTAAAGCTAGCAAAGAAGTTAGTGAAACTGGTTCCTTAGCTTCCCGGCCAAGAGGACTTGGTCTAAGAGAAGCATCATTGGGACCATAAGAAACAAAGGGGTCATCAACATGAGCATGAGAGCTAGATGGCATCTCAGCAGAATGTGGAGCTGGACTAGAAGGGGGAGTATCAACAAATGGGGACCTATATGGGAGAGAGGAGGAAGCAGCCTTGGAGGTGGATAGCATTTCTACCACCATCTCTCTAGCTGGTTCCTCCACCTCCACATGAGGTACACCAGAAGCATGAGGCTCCTCCTCCATAGGATCATCTTCCAATGGAAGTTCCTCCGCGGCTCCACCAGCCGGAGGAATAACACTAGGATCCCCTTGGGCAAGGCCCAGCATAACATCAGTAAGAGGCCTCCATGCCCCCTTAAAACCAAGTGCCATATTTGAGTACACCTTAGAACTAATCTTAGGGGTCTCATATTCCTCCCTATTCCTGGGTAGGAACATAAGAACCTACTATAAGAACCGAGGGTACATTAAATACTTCTTCCTAGAGCCGGTACTACTAAGGTTGCTAATCATTCCGTCAAACAAGTAACAAGAAAAGTTAAACACACGACCCTGGGCAATACAAATCAAAACAGTAGCCAAGGGTATGGTAAATGCATCCCAACTCCCAGACTTTGGACTCATGCAATGAATCAAGAAGTGCACCAGAAGCTTCCATTGGGGGAAACCTATTTTTTTGGAAGTTAAACTTCCCCCCATGGTTATAACCAAGATCAACCATCCCATCCAATACCTCAGAATTGGGAATGGAGAAAACACCACTTTCATCCTGTAGATGAAGAGCAGACCTAATAGAAGCTTCAGACACCACATACGAGCGTCCATCTATGGTAGCATGGAGCTCTAGTGGGCGTCCCAAAACATCCACAAGTTTGGCAGTTGCCCAGAACTGGGGAATAACACTATCATAGACAATAGGGCAAACCGTAAAAGCATACCTGAGGTTAGAAGCCTCAATAAATTCGCTGATGTCTGTGAACTCGTCACGTTTAGGACCATCGCCAAGATATGCCACCTTATTTTGATCAGGTTTGTATTGAAGAGCAGCCATTATTGATGATTGGAAGTGATGGAAGATGATTGATTAAAGATTGAAAGATTAGGAACGTATGTGTGTGTTATTGTTGGGAAGAAAGAGTCAAGTGTGGGATTTACCATAACTAATGGTCATGTAACTGTTCATTGACCCCTAATAATGTGGGTTGCCCTTTCAAATTAAGCAGTTAAGGCAAAAGTAACCACTTGCCCTTTTACCTTTATTTGTAAACCCAGTTACCAAAGTTGAATAAAAAGATATATACCAGAAGTAACTTGCGTTGACTAAAAGTCAAAACGCGTTAGGGTCAACACTAGGAGCACAAAGTGGTCAATAAAAGTCAACGAGGTGAACAGTGACCCAGACCAATACTAGAAGCCAACCATCAATAACAATGAAGGGTTTGTACCCACTAGGAGCTGAAAACAGCCACTAGAAGAGACCAAAATCCTTCACTAGAAGTAGCACACCGCAAATACCCATGAAATTTGTTGTTAGAAACTACCATATGTTAGACTGTGCATTAAAATATGTACACTAAGCCTCCCCTTAGACTTAGCCTCCCCTCAATCCTAGACCTCAAGGATTGACCATTCCAATGTGAACCACCAAGTGGTTGAACCTCGGACCATCAAAGGCTTTAGTCAATAAATCAGCAACATTATCATCTATATGTACTTTAAGAACCTGTATCAGCTTCTTCTCATTAGCATCCCTTATAAAGTGGTGCCGAATCTCAATATGTTTAGTTCGCTGATGAAAAACAGGATTCTTCACAATGAAGATAGTGCTTTGATTGTCAATGAAAATTTTGGTGTTCATAAAGTTGAACCCATAATCCATCATCTGATTTTGTATCCACAAGACTTGTCCACAACAAAGAGTAGCAGCTACGTATTCAGCTTCTATTGAAGAAGTAGCTACTATCGTCTGTTTCTTGCATTGCCATGAGATAAGTCTTCAACCCAAAAACTGACAACCACCAGTAGTAGACTTCCTGTCATTATTAGCACCTGCATAGTCACTATCACTATAGGCTTCAAGAACAAAAGGTGATTCCCTAGGGTACCACAAGCCTAGCTTGGGTTGAGCCTTGATGTACTTGAAATTTTACTTGACTGCATTCAAGTTAGAAACAGTAGGAGCCACCTGATGTCTAGAACAAGCACTTACTGCAAACATAATATCTGGACGCGATGCAGTCAAATACATGAGTGAGCCAATCATCGACCTGTACATGTGAACATTGATCGGAGGATCTGGCTCATTCTTGAGTTTGACTTTAGTGACTTCATAGGGTGTTGCTGCTGGTCTAAGAGGTTCCACATCAAACTTCTGAAGAATCTCATGAACATACTTGTCTTGACTTATGAAGATTCCATCCGACTGTTGCTTGACCTGAAGACCAAAGAAAAATGTAAGTTCTCCCATGGCACTCATCTGAAATTCGCCTTTCATAAGCGGTTCAAACTCATCACACCATTCCTTCTTAGTAGAACCAAAGATAATATCGTCCACATACACTTGGACTAGGATGATGTCCTTGGTATTCCTCTTAAGAAATAGTGTTTTGTCAATAGTGCCTCTTCTGTAGCCATGTTTCAACAAGAAAGTGGAAAGACGCTCATACCAAGCTCTAGGAGCCTGATGAAGTCTATATAGAGCTTTGACCACCATGTAAACTTTCTTGGGATGAAGTGGATCCACAAAGCCCTTAGGTTGAGTGAAATAAACTTCCTCATTAATCTTGCCATAGAGAAATGCACTCTTGATATCCATCTGAAAAACCCAACGTAAGAAGCAAAAGCCAAAAACAGACGAATGGCCTCAATCCAAGCAACAGGAGCAAACACTTCAGTATAGTCAATACCTTCAAGTTGTGTGTAACCTTGTGCAACCAACCTAGCCTTATTTCTTACCACAATACCCCTCGCATCTTTCTTGTTTTTTAGAATCCATTTGGTACCAATTGTTGTCTTTCCTTCTGGCAAGTCAACGAGGATCCAAACATTCTGAAACAAGAACTGCTGCATCTCCTCAGACATAGCCTCCACCCAACTTTGATCCTCAAGAGCATGAGAGACTCATCTAGGTTCCACTTGTGAAAGAAAACAAGCAAACAAACAGTGAAGAAAGTCCGTGTGATTATTACGCTTTTGGTCCTCAATATAGCTCACAAGAGCATGATGATCAGACGTTGCTTTCTTATGCATGCGACGAGTCTTGACAGTAGAACCAGGATCTCCAATGATTTGAGTAGTAGGATGGTCTTTATGCGTCTGCTGAATAGGATTAGAAGCTACATCCACTTCTAGTGCCAGTTGTTAAGATCCCCAACAAAGTCATCATCATATGAAGCAGAGTCGAAAATACTATCTATTGGTTGCTTATGAATATCATCCAGCTTAGTAGAAGACTTCTTTTGATAGTTTCCCATGTCAGAAGAACCAGAGAATCTAGTTGAGGAAGTAGGATCACTAACCGGACTACCAATAGGTGTTAAACTTGCACTAGGAGTATCATTAGGAGTACTAGGAGTAACTTGGACAACAGGGGTACTCAAGGGAAACTCAAAGACTCCTTGAGCAGCTGCTGTAGTAGCATCTTGTTGTTGCTTGAGCAATGTGTCAAGTGCTCCTTGTGAGTCCACAATGTCTGATGGAGTAGCATCACTAGGAAAAGCATTGGTATTTGGAGAGACTGTGGTGGAGTAGCATGGAACAACAAAAATGTCATCTACCTCATCTGAGTCCGAAAAACTAGACTGAGCACCTGCACTAGAAGCTGCAAACTTTTGTGGACCTGCATCTTGGTTAGTTTTGAAACGAAATATCCCAATGAGTCACTAAGATAATCAAGATCAAAATACCATTCAGGACCCTTGCCTTGTATGTTTGACTTCTCCTCAAAATACCTGAGATTAATGGTTTCAATGACTCGCTTGGCTTGGAGATTATAGACACGATAAGCCTGAGAGTGAGCTGAATATCCTACTATGTATCCTTCATCTGCCTTGCCATCAAATTTCCCCAAATAGTCACTGGTATTCAGAATGGTGACAGGACAACCAAATGGCTTCAAATGAGCAATGCTAGGTACTTTAGCTGTGAGTAGCTCATAGGGAGTCTTCTTGTGAGGATTGGTAATAGAAAATCTATTCAAGACATAACTTGCAGTATTGACAGCTTCTGTCCAGAACATGGTTGGAAGCTTGGAATCGGCAAGCATTGTTCTCGCAGCTTCTATTAGAGTCATTTTCTTCCTTTCTACAACACCATTCTGTTGAGGAGTCCTTGCTGCACTATAATCTCTTTTGATACCTTTAGAATTACACAGTGCTATGAGGTCTGCATTTTTGAATTCTGTTCCATTATCACATCGGATACCTTTTACCTTCTTGGACAGCTGATTCTCAAATAGTGTAATGAAGTCCTTGAGAATTGAGTAGGTCTCACTTTTGGCAGCCAGAAAGAAAACCCACGTAAACCTGCTATACCCATCAGTTACCACTAGGCAGTATTGTTTGTGGTCAATGCTCCTAATGGAGGTAGGACCAAATAAATCCATGTGTAGTAGCTGCAATGGTTCAGTTATGAGACTGAGAGCAGTAATGGCCTTGAAGGATGCTTTGTGTTGTTTGCCTTTGCTGCATGCAAGGAAACTAATGTCATTTCTGAAAGTTTTGGGAGGTAAACCAGAGACCAAGTTCATATTGGCTAATTTGTGAATGGTCTTGAAGTTTACATGTCCATCCTTCTATGCCATTTAGTGGCTTCATCTTTTGAGGCTTTAGCAACCAAACACGTTAGTTGACCAGTAGGATTAACTTCATTCAGCTTGATATTATAGAGATTGTGTCTTCTAGGGATTCTGAGTAGAACTTGAGTGTAACACCCCCAAATTTATACAACTCAATACAGCGGAAGACTAGTTGGTGTTACGGGATAGCACATTACTCACATCATAGACAACGCTTAAAAGTCGCGTCGTTTTAAATATTAAAGCATTTCCATTCATAAATATCAAAGTTACATCGGTCCCAAGTCATATTATTTCATACAAAGTTTTACAAAGTTTTACAAAGTATTTGAATGGAAAATATTGTTTAAGTGCGAGCCATGAATTCTTGTCGTCTTCCCGAGAATTACCTTCAAGTACCTGAGATAAAACATGTTAAAAGAAAAGGTCAGCGATAACGTCAAGTGAATTCATAGAGTTTAATAAATTCCACAATATAACTTTGGAATAAAATTATTACCAAAAATCATTTTGTACAAATCATTGTAATAGGCCATAAAATAGCCAAAGTCATTTTTATACAAATCCTTATCGAAAATCAAAATATAGGCATTTGCCTTAAAAATCATTATACGAGCCAATGTCGTAAAAACAATCATACAATACTTCTTATAACGTTGTATGAAAATAAAAACCGTTATATGAATATGGTTATGAAAACCAAAACACGAACATAATATCAATAGTATGACCCTGTATTGCTAGTCAGGCAATACATCATAATTCGGAGCGTCTAGTAGTATTTCGTTAATCGGATTATTATAAGCCGCATGACATTGTTACCTTACTAAACCAACAACGGGTAGCTAACCCGATACTCAATTTGCCCATCTAAAGTAGCGTTTCGTCACAAAGGTCACGCTATGGAAATCTTCTCATACATAAATTTGCTTACCAATCAATGTGGCACGACGGGGATCAACCGTCAAGGCGCGAACTGGGGTGATCGTCCCCAAATAGTACTATTATATGCATAAGCGTCTACCAAATCCAGGTAGTTCACATATCATGCTAATGGGACTTTTAGTGACATAATCTAACTTTAATAACCCATTTTATTTCATCTATCGGGTCCTTTAATCATTTATCAGGTCATACAATCGGGTCACACAATCATTCGGGTCCAAATAAATAAACAAACAATCGGGACAAATGGTGTCCTATTTTATAAAAGCTAACATGTTATGTCCCTCGCGGGTTTATAAAACATTTATAAAAACATTTAAAAGAGTGCGAGGCTATGAACTCACGTTGATGTAGGAAGGTGGGTTATCGGCAATTCGGACGTACGGTGCGTGCTTCAATCACGGAAACCTAGACAAATAATACTTGTCTTAGACTCTTGTCCAATGACTTTATAAAAATAACAATTATGTATACATATGATGATTATATATATATGATGATCAAGTGGGTTTACATATTCTCGTTTACTCATTTTAGTGTTATATGTCGATAACTTTTATACTAGTTTACTAGTTTTACCTATTTACACGTTTTAAGTCCAATAAGCTTATTATAAGTTCTTTAACTTGTTTTAATCCATTTTATACTTGTATTAGTTACTTATATATCAGTATATGACTTTTAAAAACTTTACATTAGACGGGTTTGATCGTCTAAGTTTTAATTGGCGAAAAACGTTAATTTTACGGTAATAGCCGAAAAAGTCGTAAAAATCAGGTTTATAGTTTTTATTACTTATAAGTATTATTCCACTACCATTTTTATAATTTATACACTTATTTAACCTTTTACATATTTATATAAATAAAATCCATAAGTTAGTGGGTTTTTATTTTACATTTTATAAAATATAATTTTGAGTGCTTATATAATAATAATAAACATTAATTCTCAAAATCTGATTTTTATTTTCATATTCACCAAAACTGTCATATCTAGAGTTCTATATGGAGATAGAAGCTCAAATTTTTATCACATAAACTACATGATATGTGCTCCATGTAATTCTTCTATAGCTACTGTTGAATCACCCTCCAAGTATTTTCTAAAAATCGTCCAAAACAGTAAACTCAGATTTGTACCCTAAACTTGTTTTGATCATATCTCACTCATTACAATGATTCCATGGCATGGCCAACTATCACATGTGTACAAGACCCATAGCTTACTGTAAATACATTAATCTATTCCATTTTTATCAGTTCATCATTTGATTCTTTACTGTTTTATACAGCCAACAAATTTAAACAAGATTTTAACCTTGTTTCTTATAGTCTTTCATCTTTTTAAGCATGTTTATCAACACCAAATCCCCACACAATACTTTTATCATCATATAATCATCATATACATATACAATAGGAAATAAAATACATGATTACATAATCAAAAATAACAAGAAGATGAGGAGGACAATCTTTATACCACCAAGTTGATGTAGGTTATGATTTGGACATTGATTTTGATGGAGAAACTTGTGGATAACCATGACCATCTTCAAGACCACCATGCTTCATGAACTCCTTGTGGAAAATCAGCCCCAAGACACCATGAAAACTCCTCCTTGGATGTTATAATCACCACCAATCAATAGGGTTTCAAAAGGGCTTCAACATGTGCAAGAATAACATAGAATTTCATGGTTGATTTTGATCAAAAGTGGTGTTTTGTGATGCAAATGGGACGGCCAAAATGGGGAGGGTGAGAGAAGTGAGAGTTGTTTGCATGTTGTAAATGAGGAGTGTGGTTTGAAGTAGATGGTTTTGAGGTGTTGTGGCTTCATTGTGAAGCTAAGGTGACAAGTGTTAGCAACTTAGCTTACACTTGACACCAAGTTGGTGAAGTATGGTTTTGTAGCCGGTTTTGAGTGGGGGTGGGACAAGTGTCCCACTTGTCTCATCCCTATTTATTTATGGGTACTCCTCGATTCCAATTTCCTCGATTTGCGTGCCCTCGGGTCGTTTTACGAAAAAAGTTTTTATAAATTATGAATCAACGTCACAAAACGAATCCAATAAAAATTGTTTCAAAAAAAACGGAGTTAGAAAACGTAAATACGTAATCCTAAGGTTTCTGGTTTAGTCGTAAAGGATGTTAAATTAAAATCGTAAGTCCTAATCTCTTCTCGTAAATTTGTGAGTTTATGAACTAACACAAATTTAAAACTCCAAAATAATATTCACGGATAAATTTATTTTCTGAAATGTCGGACTGTCACCAAAGACGGTGTATGTAAACTTAAGCACGTAACGTTGAATCCTCCGGTTTAGACGTAGTCGATGCTACTTCAAGACGTAAATCCAAATTTCTTCCCAAAAATAAGTGAGTTCATAATATAACATTAGAATAATGTTTTCAAATAATATTTGAGAATAAAATATCAATCGTAAATTGACGGATTGTCACAGCATTTACCCCTAAACAGGATCTTTGTCCTCAAAGATCATCTTACTACTCGCTTCTTATAGAGTTAAAGCCATGTGGGTATTTCCTCCACATTCGGTCTTTTCTCACAAGTGTAATTCATTACAATACGCGAGTTTCATCAAACATAACTACAGGAATAAGATCAGGCTAAATGTTGACTTACTTTCTCTATCCATGATGTTCACGGGTTTCTGATGAATGCAACTTTTCGCCGATCTAAACTTTATCAAGAAGAATTCAGATTTTCACTTGATAGACATTTTATCAAGTTCGATATATGATACCTAATTCACGCAGCTCTTGAAGTCCTAGGGTAGATCCAGCTTATATGCCTTTCAATCCTAACTTTTACATCATCTCAATGGTCCCATACAACGGGGACTTATATCCCATTATTTGTCAGATCATTAATTCATTTTTCCAAGGTTAAAATTTTGGCATAACTTCGCTACCTATCTGGCACTTCAAGATCTACATTTCATATTCACATAACCTCTTGCCCACTATCGATAGTCAACAATCAAATCCTAATTTCAACAATCATTTTAGGTCTCGCGGGTCGGATATTTTGTAAGGTTAGGTTCGCCATCATAGGAAACCTTAAACCTAAAATACATGTCCAACTCACAATGGGTGTATGTCGGGTGTCTTCATCTCAACTCCTGCTTACAGATGCTCTAATAATTAGATCATGACAAGATTCGATCTCGATCCTAATACGATAATTATCAATAATAATCTCTCTAAAGGAAAATGATTATACGGTTTATTACCAAAGGTCAATCATTCAAACATAAAACAAGACTTCTAGTGTTTTGTATTGTTACTTTACATCGTCCCTTCGATTTGGGGTGGTAAACAGTACTCTCATCAAGGTTCGTTCCCAACGACTTCTGAGCAAATCTCTAGAAATTCGATGCGAAGCGAGGATCTTGATAAAGATGTTTGACACAGGCACACTATGTTTACATAACTCTTTTGAATTTATCATTAACGGGAATGATATTAGCACATTTGGTCAGTCTGTCGACGATGACCCAAATCGAATCAAATTCAGATGATGACCTTTGCAATAGCTAGACGTTTACCAATGTATGAGGCGATGTCTGCCTTCATAATTTCCATCCGTACAACTTCTTTAGACAAAGATACTTTTAGTCATAAATGACATAAATAGAATACTTATACTTACAAATTCCAACATACTATACCTCACAATCTCCATATTTAGACAATCACAAGTGGTCTTTAAAATATTCAACGCTATCGGCTTCTCAATTTTAATGGTTCACATTAGCCGCGAACCACTTTTATTATCTATATTATCATTTTTACAAACATTGTTCATATTTAAATTGTTTGGCAAATTTTATTTTGCACGTTCATTATTAGGAAATATATCCTAATGGATTCTTTATCTTTATACATAATGTGTCAGTAATTACGTTCACTTTCCTGATGAAATAAATATCATAACCGTATTTATTCAAAATTCTTTCTTTCTTTATATTTTCTAAGTTTTAGTTTCGTCTCAACTATCATTTTTATCAGTTTTGCTTAATCTGACGTTTTAAAGCGTCGATAATTATTACATGTAAATTAACAATAATTATTTAATTTTTATGAAAAGTAAACGTAAAAATTTTAAATTTCTTAGTTCGACCAATTATATAAAATGTTCAAAATAAATTTGAATTTAATTAACAAGATTTTTGTTGATTTATCGAAAATATTTAATAAGATTCGTAAATGTTCGAAAAACCTTTGCTTATACTTTGGTCAAAGTTTTCTTAGTTGAAAAGTAAAAATTGTCGTTTCAAGTTTTAAGTTATGGTTTAAATGGTTTCCTCAATCCCTCTTAGGTCGTCTTGGGGTATACACAAACATTTACCCCTAAACAGAAGTTTAGTTAAATGGTTTGTGTATAAGGGAATAATCCCTTAAAAATCCTTTGTTAAAACATTTGTCAAAATATATTTCTATTTTCTTTTTGGTAAAATCCAAAGTCTTAAAAGGGCTCTTAATTTTTAAAGAGTCAATATATTCCATTATCTATTAATCGCACGGTCAAATAATGTAAAGGATTAAGCCTTATATCACATGTTAAATATTCAAGGTACAGGTTTTCATTGTTCGGCCAATTCAGGGAAATCTATAAATAATTATTAACTCATTCTTATTCTTATAAACAAACATATAGTTCTTAATGTTCACGAGCATGAATTTATCAAATTACAGCCTACACACGTGATTCACCAAATTTATGAATGCTACATGTGTATTAGTTAGTCCAAACGTCACCACGTGAAACTCATAATGTTCATTACAAGTACAGGATGTAGTGATTGGAATACATAATCCTTTTTCGCAGATGCGAAGTTGATGATAACTATGCCATGGATCAAAAACCTTGTAAATGATCGAACAAATCTTCCATTTCGAGTTATGGATATCGTTTTTCGATTTTCAATTTACTCAATTCAAAGTAATCTATAAATATAAGGAATGATAACACCATAGCTCTTCATAATGACGAGCTCGGTAGAATAAAATCTTTCTCTGACAACTCTCTCAGTTGTACGGTAATTCCTTTAATTCAGATGGTGCTGACGTACAGTGCACATGCCACAGATGCAGCACCGGGAATATAATCAATACCAATTTCAATCTGCCTTAATGGCAAAAGTCTAGGTAATTCATCAACAAATACTTACTAAAGTTTCAAATTACAGAAACATCTTTTAATAAATTAATATTAGGTTCTTTCTAGATTATAATATCTACGACTAGTTCACAACCATTCACGGTATAAATTTCAAGTCTAAATGCAGGATACGGTCATCCATCAAGAATTATTTAGATCACTTTTGATAATCAACATCTTATCATTTAGGGGAATTCTATTCGAGTTCCCATCAATTAAGACAATGTCGTCATGTCATAATCAACCAATCCATTCAACTGGAGTTATCAACTTTTTAGTTTTATTGCCGTCGATAAGATGTGAACTTCTCAAAAGACTAATAATAATTCATAATCCTTCACAAATTCGATGATATGTGGAGACACAACTAACATCTAAAGAGTAAGGTCAACGCATAATCTACGCGAGAGAATTTCAAATCAGATATGGACGAAAACATTTAACGAATATGAATATATCCCATGTTTTCATAATTCGAGTACGCATTCGAAAGCTCATCGGATCGTTACCCAGGTCATTCAAATGAAATCAAATCATAAGAAATGATAAGAACATCAATACATCCAGTCGGGTATCAACACTCGATAATCAAATACTTTTCCTAAGAATCTCACTACGGGAGAATTGGACGAGAAAGAATTGTCAATTGTCAAATAAGACAATTTCCACAGATGAGTAAATTCGACTCAGAAGAATAGATGCTACAGGCACATATGTAGGTGTCCCTAACACTATGTCCTTATTTTTCACTTCTTGCAGATCTCATAAAATTTAATCTTTCACAATCTTTAGAGAAAATGTAGTGTTTATTAATCAGTTTTATGGTGACTACTAATCAGCCTTGCATGGTCCATTCCAAATTGTATGTAGGCGCGCATCTATATACAATTTCAAGATTAACGATGCAATACTCAGTTCGTCAAAATGTTATCATCATGTTTATAATAAAAACATTTTCATGCTTAATTCTTAAATAAGAATCAAGAATAAATTTACAATGATTTTCTTTGTTATGAGAACAATTAGGTTTCCAAAGCGTCTCATAAACAACTTCATTTTGATATCAATCACTAATAAATCTCACTTTGAATAATCCTTATTGTGATTAAAATTAAATTTTCTCAAAGGATACCGTTTTAACTTTATAAAAACAATGTGTGATCTACAAAAGAGTGATGAAGAGTTGTTCACCAAGAACTAACTACAATATGATAGGAAATGAGCTTTAGCCAGATAATCATGAGGTTCATGACCTCGATGGCACTCACGAAGAACAATTCACAATGTAACTCAAATCAAGATGAGTACTTGTTCAATGGTTGCATCACTAATGCGAGCATCAGGATGAAGCAATAAAAGATAGATAACATCGATATATGTAGAATTTAGCAATCAAAGGTAGTCTTTTCATTAATCACAAACAAGTCTAAATTGTAGCGTAACACATTACGTGTCACTATGTCATACAATTTTCAGAACTCATCCTACCAACTGATATCTCAGTTAAGTTAGGGATTATTTTTAAAAGATACCACAATGAATACTAATCTACAAGAGTCATTAGGTGTCCTACCTGTCAAGGAAGATCCATCGGTCCCAATTTCAGAAGAAGATTTCTTCAATTTATTTATTGGACACTGGGCATCCTCATTAGTGGACAATGGCCTAGGAACAACCCTTAACACGAACCTACAATCATTTAAAACCTCATAATTCAATCAAATAACTTAACGACTTATATTAGCAATCTCATATTCCATACGGGTTAAATTTTTACTTTATTCAAGTTTCAACCAACTTTATACTCAATTCGATATCCTACTTCATTCTCAAATACTTCAACTTTATTCTTAGATCTTAATAGGGCAATAAAAGCTCGATATGATCAACACTTAATTTCCAATCCTATATTTCTTACAACAACAATTATCAAATGAGTCACTAGTATGAAATGACTCATACATTCAATTAGACTTCTCGGAAAGGTATTAGTGGCATGAGGCTTTTGGGTAATGGTTCCAATGACAGCCTCAAGTGCAACATTCACCCTTTCGATTTCAATTTAAGAATTGGGTGGCAACGAATCAGATGGCATCTTTCTAGGTGGTAACGTTTTGTCAAACTCCACTCTATAAGGAAAGATCGTCATGACATTGATATCAGTTTTAATCTCGCCAATTCTTCTTCAATATCACAATCAACTAATATCTACCTTTCTACGAGTATCAACCATTTGTTGGGATCATAAATATCCACAACTTGGTTTAGATCTAGGATGGCTAGAATTCCTACGAGAATAGCTTCGATTAATTTACTAGGGGATTTAGGGTTTCTTGTGACAATCTACGTCGTATAAATACCTCGTATAAATAACAAAATAATCATCAAACAATCATATAATCAATTTACATCATATATATATATATAATCTAAGTTATATATATATATTAAAATAACACTTCTCGGTCTGGCCTTGCCGGTAACTCGGGAATTCTTTGGCACCGTTATAGTCAAAAGATTTTTAGGCATTTTTAGAAAAATGTTTATAGTTATAAGATTTTGAAAAGTTTTATTCAAAACCTTTGTTTTAAAAATCTTTCGTTCTCTATAACGAGAGCTCTGATACCAAACTGTAACACCCCCAAATTTATACAACTCAATACAGCGGAAGACTAGTTGGTGTTACGGGATAGCACATTACTCACATCATAGACAACGCTTAAAAGTCGCGTCGTTTTAAATATTAAAGCATTTCCATTCATAAATATCAAAGTTACATCGGTACCAAGTCATATTATTTCATACAAAGTTTTACAAAGTATTTGAATGGAAAATATTGTTTAAGTGCGGGCCATGAAGTCTTGTCGTCTTCCCGAGAATTACCTTCAAGTACCTGAGATAAAACATGTTAAAAGAAAAGGTCAGCGATAACGCCGAGTGAATTCATAGAGTTTAATAAATTCCATCAATATAACTTTGGTATAAAATTATTACCAAAAATCATTTTGTACAAATCATTGTAATAGGCCATAAAATAGCCAAATTCATTTTTATACAAATCCTTATCGAAAATCATAATATAGGCATTTGCCTTAAAAATCATTATACGAGCCAATGTCGTAAAAACAATCATACAATACGTCTTATAACATTGTATGAAAATAAAAACCGTTATATGAATATGGTTATGAAAACCAAAACACGAACATAATATCAATAGTATGACCCTGTATTGCTAGTCAGGCAATACATTGTAATTCGGAGCGTCTAGTAGTATTTCGTTAATCGGATTATTATAAGCCGCATGACATTGTTACCTTACTAAACCAACAACGGGTAGCTAACCCGATACTCAATTTGCCCATCTAAAGTAGCGTGTCGTCACAAAGGTCACGCTATGGAAATATTCTCATACATAAATTCGCTTACCAATCAATGTGGCACGACGGGGATCAACCGTCAAGGCACGAACTGGGGTGATCGTCCCCAAATAGTACTATTATATGCATAAGCGTCTACCAAATCCCGGTAGTTCACAATTCATGCTAATGGGACTTTTAGTGACATAACCTAACTTTAATAATCCATTTTATTTCATCTATCGGGTCCTTTAATCATTTATCGGGTCATACAATCGGGTCACACAATCATTCGGGTCCAAATCAATAAACAAACAATCGGGACAAATGGTGTCCTATTTTATAAAAGCTAACATGTTATCTCCCTCGCGGGTTTATAAAACATTTATAAAAACATTTAAAAGAGTGCGAGGCTATGAACTCACGTTGATGTAGGAAGGCGGGTTATCGGCAATTCGGACGTACGGTGCGTGCTTCAATCACAGAAACCTAGACAAATAATACTTGTCTTAGACTCTTGTCCAATGACTTTATAAAAATAACAATCATGTATACATATGATGATTATATATATAGATGATCAAGTGGGTTTACATATTCTCGTTTACTCATTTTAGTGTTATATGTCGATAACATTTATACTAGTTTACTAGTTTTACCTATTTACACGTTTTAAGTCCAATAAGCTTATTATAAGTTCTTTAACTTGTTTTAATCCATTTTATACTTGTATTAGTTACTTATATATCAGTATATGACTTTTAAAAACTTTAAATTAGACGGGTTTGATCGTCTAAGTTTTAATTGGCGAAAAACGTTAATTTTACGGTAATAGCCGAAAAAGTCGTAAAAATCAGGTTTATAGTTTTTATTACTTATAAGTATTATTCCACTACCATTTTTATAATTTATACACTTATTTAACCTTTTACATATTTATATAAATAAAATCCATAAGTTAGTGGGTTTTTATTTTACATTTTATACAATATAATTTTGAGTGCTTATATAATAATAATAAACATTAATTCTCAAAATCTGATTTTTATTTTCATATTCACCAAAACTGCCATATCTAGAGTTCTATATGGAGATAGAAGCTCAAATTTTTATCACATAAACTACATGATATGTGCTCCATGTAATTCTTCTATAGCTACTGTTGAATCACCCTCCAAGTATTTTCTAAAAATCGTCCAAAACAGTAAACTCAGATTTGTATCCGAAACTTGTTTTGATCATATCTCACTCATTACAATGATTCCATGGCATGGCCAACTCTCACATGTGTACAAGACCCATAGCTTACTGTAAATCCATTAATCTATGCCATTTTTATCAGTTCATCATTTGATTTTTTACTGTTTTATACAGCCAACAAATTTAAACAAGATTTTAACCTTGTTTCTTATAGTCTTTCATCTTTTTAAGCATGTTTATCAACACCAAATTATCATAATATAATAATCATATACATATACAATAGGAAATAAAATACATGATTACATAATCAAAAATAACAAGAAGATGAGGAGGACAATCTTTATACCACCAAGTTGATGTAGGTTATGATTTGGACATGGATTTTGATGGAGAAACTTGTGGATAACCATGACCATCTTCAAGACCACCATGCTTCATGAACTCCTTATGGAAAATCAGCCCCAAGACACCATGAAAACTCCTCCTTGGATGTTATAATCACCACCAATCAATAGGGTTTCAAAAGGGCTTCAACATGTGCAAGAATAACATAGGATTTCATGGTTGATTTTGATCAAAAGTGGTGTTTTGTGATGCAAATGGGGCGGCCAAAATGGGGAGGGTGAGAGAAGTGAGAGTTGTTTGCATGTTGTAAATGAGGAGTGTGGTTTGAAGTAGATGGTTTTGAGGTGTTGTGGCTTCATTGTGAAGCTAAGGTGACAAGTGTTAGCAACTTAGCTTACACTTGACACCAAGTTGGTGAAGTGTGGTTTTGTAGCCGGTTTTGAGTGGGGGTGGGACAAGTGTCCCACTTTTCTCATCCCCATTTATTTACGGGTACTCCTCGATTCCAGTTTCCTCGATTTGTGTGCCCTCGGGTCGTTTTACGAAAAACATTTTTTATAAATTATGAATCAACGTCACAAAACGAATCCAATAAAAATTGTTTCATCAAAAACGGAGTTCGAAAACGTAAATACGTAATCCTAAGGTTTCCGGTTTAGTCGTAAAGGATGTTAAATTAAAATCGTAAGTCCTAATCTCTTCTCGTAAATTTGTGAGTTTATGAACTAACACAAATTTAAAACTCCAAAATAATATTCACGGATAAATTTATCTTCTGAAATGTCGGACTGTCACCAAAGACGGTGTATGTAAACGTAAGCACGTAACGTTGAATCCTCCGGTTTAGACGTAGTCGATGCTACTTCAAGACGTAAATCCAAATTTCTTCCCAAAAATAAGTGAGTTCATAATATAACATTAAAATAATGTTTTCAAATAATATTTGAGAATAAAATATCAATCGTAAATTGACGGATTGTCACATTGAGAGTCATCCGGGAGCTTAAAGTCTTTGGATAACACCAGTGCATCAGTATCCATAAAGAGGACAAACTGCTTCTTGCCACAAATCTGGGACACAGAGATCAAGTTGAAGTGTTGAAGTGCTTCCACATAGTAGACCTGCTCAAAGTTAAGGTTAGGTGTCCGAATCGTTCCTTTTCCCGTGATCCTTCCTTCACCTCCTCCAAAGTAGACCTTTCTGCCATGAAATGGTACAAAGTTAGATAAGAGCCCTTTATTTCCTGTCATGCTCCTAGAGCATCCACTATCAACTATTCCTAGAGTAGGATCTTGGTATGGAGTAACCTACAACAACAAGAAAAGATATATGAAAAAATTAGTGTCTTAAGGGGATCCAAACCTTTTCAGGTTTGAGCCTGCCTTGTGGATCTTTTGTAGATATCCAAGAAGATTGATGAGATCCACTGTTGTTCTTAGGTTGCCTATTCATCATATGGGTGTTATTGTTTGACCAAGAACAACCTACTGAGGGCTTAACAGCAATACCCCAATTTCCTAACCCAAAATACATTTGGTCTGTATTAAATGCATAATTCTGATTAAAGTTCTGAAAATAGTTGTTGGTTGGTCTATTACGGGTAATTACATTATTTCTCCAATGATCAGAAGGTAAAGGAGAGGTCCTTCTAGAAGAAGAAAAAGATTGGGCACATGGGTTTAGTATTCTAGAAGAATATGGAGCAACTCCTAGTGGACCAGGAGCAGGATATGCTTGATAAACAGAAGGATGTTGGTCATAAAAATCACAATCTTTAATCAAATGAAGTTTACTTCCACAAACAAAACATGTTTTAAACGACCTTTTATTCAAATGACATTGTTTCATACTCCTAAATTTATTACACATAACTCTAGGAGAAACAGCATTCCTAGGACTCAATAAACTAGAACTAGACACAGTTGAAGTAGAAGCAACTCTCTCTTCACTCTTCCTAGCACTAGTAGCATCAGTGTCATTTGACTTGGAGCTTGTAGGTCTTGACTCTTCACTTGAACCACATGATGTAGAGTCACTGGCTTTGTCACTGAAAGTACAAGAGACAAAGTCATTAGTATTAGTAGAACTTTTTGGAGACTCATGCATTTGTGATCCATCCAAGTCATTATGCCTAGATATGGGCATAAAAGTTCCTATAAGAGGTGGAGGGACAACATGCATTTCTGCAGCTAGATGAAACCTATTGTAACTAGGTTTTCCCTCCTCCTCCTTGTCAGGATCAAAGACACTTGAAAAAGACAAATCAAACACATCTTCTGAATCAATATATTTATCAAATCCTAAACCTCTCTTAGTCCTACCAGAAATGCTACTATCAATTAACTTTGAAAGATTTTTGGGTGCATTTTGCCATTTTTCAAATCTTAAAAGTGTAGCATCCAATTTTTCTTGCATGTCTTGCTTATCCTTGATACTGTCATCTTTTATTGTTTTAGTGTATTTAAGCATATGGGTGGTGTTTTCTAAAGCAATGCTCGGAATTCTAATTTTATCCTCATACTCTCGTTGAGTATCTTGAAGCCACCTCTTTTGTTGGTCCAATGTTTTTAAAGAATTCTTATATGCTTGAACATCTAAAAAATACTTATCATTTTGTTCATTTAATTCATTGTATGAGACAGCAGTTCTGAATATTTATTATGACAACCAAGAGGGCAATGTTGTACCTGAGGTGAGATGCCCATAAGGGAAATTCTTCTGCTTCCTCAGCATCAGACAGATTCCTGTTGGGAATAAATTAAGGCCAGATCACTTGAGCGCTGACAAGAGTAAAACAAGCGTTGACAAGAACAAAACAAGCGCTGACAGCTCAAGCGTTGACAAGATAAAGTCAAGCATTGACACATTGAAGACAAGCACTGATGGAAAGATATACTCTACGCGTTTATTATATTCTAGATTACTTCTAGTAAAGATAGGAACAACAATGTATTTTCTATATTTATCTTTACCTAGAATAGCTGATACGTAGATTATTGTACAAGGCTTCTTATGTCTATAAAATAAGACCTTTAGGTTAATGTTTCATATAAGTTTTCATTCGTAAACTACTTTCATTGTAAGCAAGTTTGATATCATTAATCAAAGTGAAAGTTTGTTTATATCATTGTGTGTTCTTGTTTAAGTGTTAATTCCGCATAACACTTAGATTATCATAAGCATATACAAAGGTTTCTCTAAGTGTATTACTTGATCTAATCTCGTATACATAAAGCAAAATCGATCTAAGTTTGGGATCAACAAGTGGTATCAGAGCTTGTTGAGGAACTTTTGATCTTAAAGAACACAAGAACCCTAAAAATCACCAAAACCCTAATTTTCTCAAAAACCCTAACAACATCATGTCTGAAGCAATAACCTCCTCCTCCTCATCTTTACCAAACATCAAGATTCCCATGCTTGATGCAACCAACTTTGATTTGTGGAAATTCAACTTTGAGCAATATCTGGGAATCTATGACTACACACTCTGGGAGGTTATTGAATATGGAAACACATTTGATAAAGCCCAAAAGATTGCTAATGTTATTGCTCAAAGATCAGATGTTGCTGGATGTTCTGAAGAGGATAAGAAAGAAAAACCTGGAGATGGTAGAGCTGTGGCTGCTGAAGACATAGCAAAGAAAAGGGTCGACATGAAAGCCCTAAATATTCTTAAAGTCTCTTTGGGACAAGAGAACCAGCATAAATATAGAGGCTATGAATCTGCTAAAAACCTTTGGGAAGCTCTTGAAGTTGCATATGGTGGCAATGCAGACACTAAGGAAGAGAAGAAAAAGCAACTCATGCACGATTATGCTGTCTTCAAAGCTCAACCCAATGAGAAACTGAGTAGTGTAAGAAGCAGATTGCTTGATATTACAAGCAAGTTGTCCTTCATGGGAACACAACTTGGTGATGTCGACATTAATGCTACCTTTCTTAAAAGTCTTGGTGAGGCATGGAAGATTGAGGCAAGATCAATTCTTGCCAATAATACCTACAAAAGTTCCACGTTTGATGACATCTACAACAAACTAAGGTTGTTGGAAGATGAAACTCTTTTAGAGAAAGGAAGCAAATCTACCACCAGTAACATGGCCTTCTTCTCTCATAGTGAAGGTCAATTCAATCAGAAGGACTCTTACATGCATCCAGTTACTGGATCATCATATGTCAGCGCTGGAACAAGTCCTGTCAACGTCTCCTATTCAGACGCTGACACATTCAAGAGTGACTCCCCAAGAGTTAAACCTGCTGGTTTAGATTTGGATACTGTATGTGCTTATATTGCTTCTTTGCCCAATGGTTCAGTGATTACATATGAGGACCTTGAGCAGATAAGTGATGAGCACTTGGAAGAGATGGACATTAAGTGGAATATGGCTCTTGCTAGTATAAGAGCAAATAGGTGGAACAGAAGGTTTAAGAAGAAGATGACCTTCAATGCAAAAGACACAGCTGGATTTGATAAATCCAAAGTTGAATGCTACAACTGTCATCGTATGGGGCACTTCATGAGGGAATGCAGATCTCCTAGAAGATCTGATGCTGGTAAACCCTCAAGTCAAGTTGTTAAAGCTCAGGATTCCAAGGCCATGGTTGCAGTTCAAGGAATTGATGGTATGGGATGGGATTGGAGCTTTCTGGCTAAGAATGTTGAAGAGGATAAAGCTTTGGTTGCTGAGGTTGAAGAAGAAGAGCATGTTGAATATGCTCTCATGGCACACTCCTCCTCTTCATCTGATAATGAGGTATACAATGATGCTTTTTGTAGTAAAGTTTGTAGGTTAAACATTGAGAAACTTAACAAAGAAGTGTTAAGATTAATGAGTGATGTGAGTACTGAAAAGTGCAAACTGTCTAATTACCAAGTAGCTCTCACTCAAACTGAGAAAACCGTTTCTGAATACAAGAAAATGGAATTTGACTTAAAAGATAAAATAAATATCTTAAAACATGAGTTAGATGCTAGTATGGATATTAGAAACATCATGGAAAGGGTTAATGGTGAGTTAAAGGCTAAATTAGATGAGGCCATTAAGAATAAAGACAATGTTGGCCTTAAAATTCAAAGATTTGATAGAGCCACTCAAACCCTAGGAGACTGTGTGGGTAAACAAAGGGATCCTAAGGACATGACTGGGATTGGGATGAATGATTACTCTTTAGTTCCACCACCAGCTGGTGACTTCTATGGTGTCCAACAAAAGGACCTATCTTGGACTGGTTTGCCAGAATTCCAAGAGGAGGAATTCATTCCTCCACCAAGAGTTGTCACTCCAGTTGAAGAGTACCAACAAAATTTGACTGACCTGAATGAATGGAAGAAAGCTAACCCTACTTTGTTTGTTAAGGGTGGCCTGCTATGTGAAAGTCCCAATGAGTCAACTCCCATTAAGGTTACAAACCCAGTCACTGGTAAAGCTGTTGACCTAGGCTCAAACACTGATAGAAAACCTAGCATTAAATATGCAGAGATGTATAGGAATACTAGGTAACCCAAGAGCCAAGTTAGCAATAATGGAACAGGCTTCTTCTCTTCTAGACCAAAGGTTGTGTCTAGAAAAGCTTGTTACACTTGTGGTAGCTTTTCACACTTGGCATACAAGTGTGTCAACGCTCCCAAAGCCAGCGCTGACAGGAACAATTTCAGCGCTGACAGGAACAAAGTCAACGTTGTTAGGAAGTCAAACATTGTCAGACCCAAACCTTGTGTGCAGCAAAGTCCACAAGTGATTAGACCTGCCCCATTCTTTACTAGAGGGTCTAACACTCATGGACAAAGACCACTTCAAAAGACAAACACCTAGTCTAATAGGCAATGGGTTTCTGTAGCAAACCCTAGGTTCAACGCTGACAAGGGTAATTTCAGCGTTGACAAGACCAATTCTAACGCTGACAGAAACGTGTCCAGACCTAAATATTTGCAACCACAGGGTAAGAGGTCTAAAGCTTCTTCAAGATTAACATGGAGACCCAAGAAAGATCAAAACCCTAATGATAATGGGATTTCAATGACTTGCAACAGATTTAATTACATTTCAAAGGTCATTACAAAACCTATTGGGGTTAACTGGGTATTTCATCCTAAGAAGGATGAGAATGGGGTTGTTGTGAGAACTAAGTCTGTTCTTATTGAACAACCAGATGAATCCAAGTCTTTTAAGACTTGGGTTCCCAAAGAAAACTAATTTGTTTTCTTTATGTGCAGGTCATTCAAAGACAGGTCAATGATTATGGATATTGGGATAGTGGATGCTCAAGGCACATGACAGGGAAGGAAGATTATCTCACAAACTTCACTCCCATTAAAGATGGTGATAAGGTTTACTTTGGAGGCGGATATGGTACTATCACAGGCAAAGGAACCCTTCTCACCAAGAATTTGCGTTTTGAGAACGTATTTCTGGTAAAAGAACTTGATTACAACCTTTTTAGTGTATCACAAGTTTGTGATAACACAAATAAAGTTCTGTTTACTGATACTGAGTGTTTGGTGTTAAGCAAGGATTTTAAGATTCATGATGAGAAATATATTGAGTATAGAACACCTAGGCATGAAGACATATACAATGTGAATTTAAATGGGATTAAAATGAATAATAATATGTCTTGTTTTTATGCTAAAGCTTCAGTAGATGAAAGTAATTTGTGGCACAGGAGACTAGGGCACATAAATTTTAAAAATATAAATAGGCTTGTGAGACTTGGTTTGGTTGATCGTTTGCCTGAGAAGGCCTTCCACAATGACCACTCTTGTGTTGCATGTCTTAAAGGCAAGCAGCACAAGGTCTCATTCAAGTCCAAACAGGTGCATACTAGTTCTAGACCTCTTCATATGCTACACATGGACCTCTTTGGTCCAACCAATATAGAAAGTTTGAATGGTAAGTCATATTGCTTTGTTATCACAGATGACTTTTCTAGGTTTACTTGGACATTCTTTCTAGCTATGAAGAGTGACACAGCTGATATTCTAATTGATTTTATCACTCAGATAGAGAAGAGGTCTGGCAATGAAGTTAAAATGCTTAGGAGTGATAATGGTGGAGAATTTAGGAATAAGAAGCTAGATGATTTCTGTGCCAGGAAAGGAATTACTAGGCAATTTAGTATTGCTAGAACCCCACAGCAAAATGGGGTTGCTGAGAGGAAAAATAGAACCCTAATTGAAGCAGCTAGAACCCCACAGCAAAAGCCAGAACAATGTTGGCTGATGCTCATTTTCCTATAGCCTTTTGGGCTGAGGCTGTTAATACAGCTTGTTATGTTCAAAATAGAGCATTGGTTAACAAAATTCAGAACAAAACACCTTATGAGTTACTTTGGGGAAGAAAACCTAATATTGGTTTTCTCAGACCTTTTGGTTGTCATGTAGTAGTATTAGATACTAGTGATGCCTTAGGGAAATTTAGTGCAAAAGGTGATGAGGGTTACTTCATGGGGTATTCAGTGCAGAGCAAGGGATATAGGGTTTATCTTAAAGAGGAAAAACGTATACTTGAAAGAGTACATGTTATATTTTTAGAGAATAAACCTAGTGATCCTGAAAGTGGTCCTAATTGGTTGTTTGACTTGGAACCCTTATCTAGAACTTTAAATTATATGCCTGTCACTAATCAAGACATTGTGAAGGTAGCTTCAAATGTTGTGGAGGAACAAGTTGTTGATGTTTCAGGTACACAGGTTCATGAAAAGGTTGGATCACAAGCAGAAAAGACATCTCCTATACAAGAATATGTCACAATTCCCATTTGGACAGATGCTTTTGCTGTTGCTGCTGCTGCTGGTAAAGATAATGGTGGTTTCCAAGTATCACCAGATACAAACATGCATGGTCCTTCAGGCGCTGACAAAGGCAAATCTAGCGCTGACAAGACCAATTCAGACGTTGATGGTTCAGACGTTGACAACAACAGTTCAAGCGTTGTTAGCCCAAGCGCTGACAATCAAGATTCAGGCGTTGACAACAGTTTTGCACATCTTTTCTCTTCCACTTTTGAACAAGGTGAACCTTCCAATTCATATGAAGAAGGTCATCGTTATGTTGATATAAGAGAGTCTGATGAAGAAGATATTGGCAACATGGAGAATGAAGTTGAAGATACCAGACTTCTTGAGGGAGGAGTACTTACTTCAGTCATGAAGAATCATCCTCCTTCTCAAATCATTGGTGATATTCTGACTCCAGTTCAGACTAGAAGATCTCATCAAGGTCTTGGTGGGTTTATTGCCAATATACACAAGAAGGTTGATACCCCTCTTGTGCAAGCATGTTTGTTTGCCTGTTTTCTGTCACAATAGGAACCCAAGAAAATATTTGATGCTCTCAAAGAACCAAGTTGGGTGGAAGCAATGCAGGATGAGCTTCACCAATTTGCAATTCAGGATGTTTGGGAGCTGGTTGATTGTCCCAGATATGTCAGACCTATAGGGACAAGATGGGTTCTAAGGAACAAGAGAGATGAAAGAGGCATTGTGGTCAGAAACAAGGCAAGGTTAGTGGCTCAGGGATATACACAAGAGGAGGGGATAGACTATGAGGAGGTCTTTGCACCAGTTGCAAGGATTGAAGCTATTAGGATTTTTTTAGCCTATGCTTCTTGCATGGGCTTCACAGTCTATCAAATGGATGTCAAGAGTGCCTTCCTCTATGGAACTATTGTTGCGGAGGTATATGTGATGCATCCTCCTGGTTTTGAGGATCTAGAGAATCCAGATAAAGTGTATAGAGTCAAAAAGGCTATGTATGGCCTTCATCAAGCCCCTAGAGCATGGTATGGTACTTTGTCTACCTATTTGGTGGACAATGGATTCAAGAGGGGCACCATAGATCAGACACTGTTTACAAAGAAGAAAGGCAAGGATGTATTGCTTGTCCAGGTCTATGTTGATGATATCATTTTTGGGTCTACTGATCCAAAGATGAGTGAGGATTTCTCCAAGCTTATGACAGACAAATTCAAGATGAGTGCTATGGGGGAGATGAACTTCTTTCTTGGTTTACAAGTTCAGCAAAAAGAAGATGGTATCTTCATCTCCCAGGATAAATATGTGGCTGAGATCTTGAAGAAGTTTGGCTTTTCTCCATATTAAAAGAGGGCTACTACTCCTATGGATAGAGAACACCCTTGGGGAAAGATTGGAGATGGGAAAGATGTTGATGTCAGGCACTATAGATCCATGATTGGATCCTTGATGTATCTTACAGCCTCCAGACCTGATATCATGTTTGCTGTGTGTGCTTGTACACGCCATCAAGTGACTCCCAAAGAATGTCACCTTTATGCTGTGAAGAGGATCTTCAGGTACCTAAGATGCTATCCTAGTCTTGGTTTGTGGTACCCAAAGGATTCACCATTGGAGCTGATTGCATATTCAGATAGTGATTATGGAGGTGATAAGTTTGATAGGAAATCCACAACTGGTGGATGTCAGTTTCTTGGGAGCAGGTTGATATCTTGGCAATGCAAGAAACAAACAGTGGTGGCTAATTCTACAACTGAAGCTGAGTACGTGGCTGCAGCTGCTTGTTGTGGACAAGTTTTGTGGATTCAGAACCAGCTGTTGGACTATGTGTATAATTTCATGCATACCAAGATATTTGTTGACAATAACAGCGCTTTATGCATCATTATGAATCCTGTACATCATTCTAAAACTAAACACATAGAAATTAGACACCATTTTATAAGAGACTGTTTTGAAAAAGGTTTAATACAACCAGATAGGGTTAACACTGAGGAAAATGTGTCAGATTTACTAACTAAACCTTTTGATGCTGGGAGGCTTCAATACTTGGTAACAAGTATTGGAATGATCAATCTTACATAATATGTGTTTTGGAGTCTTTTTGTAAAAGTATGTACAGGATGATGCATGGTTATTAGTCTTATGATTTAGATTTTCCACTATCTTTTTCTAACACTGACAAAGGTTGCTTGAACGCTGATAAGTGTTTTTACAACGTTGTCAGCAATATAATTGTCTAACGCTGACAAAGCTTCCCTCAACGCTGACATGTGTTATCGGGGCGTTGTTAGCAACAATGTTAGTTTTGTGGTTTTCAATCTAAATGTGCAGATGGTGTTAGCAGTATACCATTGGATACAGAGTTGCTTATGGGTCCATGGAGAAGCATTTGGACAAGTTTTTATTTATGGATGATGGTTGGAATTTTAAATTCCTATCTTGACATAAATTTTTATGTTCATGCATATTTTTGGCAACCTTATGTATCATAGTTTAAGGGGAGGTTTTAGGAACCTTTAGGATGTTTGGGTATCCATATGATACTCTTATCACAATTCTAGATTGTGTCCACAGGTGAGTATGAGTTAGTTTTACTAAATCATGAGGCACTGTAGCATGCAAAGTTGATATACTATGCATGCTGCCAAGACATTTTTGGCCTAGAATTGGTTGTGGTCTGTTGGGAGGCTTGGGAATAATTTTGTTATGGGATTTACCTTGGAGTAACAAGGAATTTTATAAGGTAACTTGGTTGTTAAGAGTTTTGGTTAGCAAGGGACACTAGAGGACTGTTATGTCTATCTTGCTTAAGCAAGTGTGCATAACTGGACAGTGCTTGCCGCCCTATAATAATTATCAGCTTTTGGTTATCTTCTCTAGGATAAATTACTTTGTTAAGGTCATTTTTCATTTTTAAACATTTCTATTTTTGGACGCTGACAAGAATTTTCCAAGCGTTGTTGTGACCAATTTAGACGCTGACATGGCTATAGGCAAACGTTGACAAGATTATAGCCGTTGGGCGTTGATAGGTTATTTTTGACCGTTGACACTCAATGGGACCTACCCAGTTGTTACTTTTTGACATATTTTTAGGCCGTAATTTTGGGAGTTGTTACTTTTCATTTAATGCATGAGATAAACTTATAATTTTTCAATATTTTCATGATTACTTTTTGAAAATACTTGCCTATTTTTGGGCCTATCACATGCATTTTCTTCTCCTATAAATTTGGCTCCTATTTTTAAACAAGGTATCTATACTTCTTGTCTAACACAATTTTCTCTTATCAACTTCATCTTCATCACTTAAAATTTAACAGCTTTCAACAATGGCACCAAAGTTTAGACCATCAGATTTGGAATTGGGGTTCAGAAGTCAACATAACATGATCGCGTATCTTGAAGCTGATGATACTCTGTTTCCCCAATACACACAAATGGTGGCGTATTTGAACGCATCTCCCTTAAGGTATGCTCTTTCTCATGCACCACTCATTCCAGTCACACATATTAAATAGTTTTGGAACACTATTAGTTCCTCAACAGTTAATAGAGTGACTACATTGACTTCTATTGTTCATGGGAGACCTTGGGTGGTTACTGAGGCTTTGGTACGCCAAGCCTTGGATCTTGATGATGCTGATGGTATAGCCACCCTTCCCATCAATGAAATAGAACAAGGGCTAAGGGCTTTGGGATATCCTTTTCCTGATGAAGGTACTCTAAACAAGTATCATAAACAGGAATTTCCCCCAGCGTGGAAGTACCTCATACATGTCCTCCTTCAATGTTTGAGTCCCAAATGCACTGCACACAATGAGATCAATAGATCTATTGCAAGTGCTATTGTGTGCATTGCAACAGGGCAAAAATTTAATTATTCTAAAATGATTTTTGAGGGCATGTGTAAAAATAAGGGGAACAAAATGACTTTAGCTTATCCCCGATTTTTACAAATGGTTTTTGATGTTCAAGGATATTGCACAAGGGATCATAATGATTTTTATAAGATCCCTGAGCAAAAGAAACCTATTTTTATGAAGATGAACTCACCACCCCATCGTGACCTACCCTTAACCCAAGCTATGCTTGCTGTTATTGCAGCAGCACAACCCCAACCAGACCCCCAACCCCACATTGACCCCCAACCACAACTTGATCCACTACCTAAACCTTTACCTTCACCTGAACATATGCAAATTGACCAAGATCCCTTCAACGCTGACACTTTAAATGTTGGCGTTGATGTGCCTATTTCAGACGTTGACACCCAACCATCACAAACCCAAACACCCCTTAACCAACCCACATCCACCCAGTCTTCTACACCATCTTCCACGCCCCCTGAATATAGGTTGATGAAACGCCAAAGGACTACTGGAGTGTTCTCCTCTGGTGGTCCTAGCCATGTAGCAGAGAGAACCACCACCACAAGTGTGGCTGGTGACATGGATGAGGCTGGGACTATTGGTTCTGGCTTAGAAGCTGCCCAAGGCAGTCCCACCATCATTAAGTCCTCATCCATGCCCAATGAATCTGACTTGGGAGGTCAAATCCTCATTTTATAAGAGGGCAGACTGGAACCAATGACTCTTATGGAATTGACGGTACTCTGCATGAGCTTGCAAAAGCAAAATGCAGACTTAGTACAAGTTGTCAGCTCACAAGGCCTTGAACTCAAGAAATTGAGGGAGAGGATTGTTGTTTTGGAGACTGCAAGTGCAAGGAGAAGTATGGAGGAATCTTCCAAAGGGGAGGAAGATCCAATAAATCTGAGTGATAAGGGCAGCCATGATGGTCAATCTTTGGATGTTGCTGAGGCCCTTACAACTTTGAAGAAACAAACAGGTTTTGATACGTCCTTAGTCTCTCCTATCAACTTAAATTTATCATTTACAACCATGTTGAAAGAGGTTACAAAAGGCGCTGAGGCAGGATATTTGGGCATTGACAAGGAGAATTTGGACGGTGACAGAAATATTTTGGGCGCTGATAGAACAAAATTGGGCGTTGACAGACCTGCACATGAGGGTGATGTATCCCAGTCATCATCCATCATCAAGGAGGTTTCTATACAGGTATCACCATCTACCTTACCAACAATTGATCCACTAGATAAGGGTAAGGGTATTATGGTAGAAGAGATTGTTCCAAAGGATGCAGCTCAAGTTGAGTTTGATAGAAGATTAGCTGCACAAATCATGGAACAGGATAAAAAGGATGTGAAAGAGTCACCATTTGTTGTGACTTCAGAAGAAGGAAGTGATGGAGCTAGCTCAGACTCAAGTGTGATGATTATAGAACCAGAAAGACTTGAGTATGGAGAAGAGTTGGCCAAGGAGAAATTGAGAGAATTGAAATTGCAGGTTGACTTTGACATGCCAGAGGTGGTTCAAATGTGCAATGCTTAGGAAGAAAGATGTATGGAGAATCCACACTTGACCACTTCAGATCAAATATGGGGTTTGGAGATTCTCCTCAGAGTTCAGAAAGATTGCCAGGTAATTTTGAAACATAAGGCAAGTAATATTCTCTCAGAATTGAAAAGGGATAGAAGGGAGCTATACTGCATGTTGCTCAGATGTCATGGAGTAGGATGGACTTATCAGAAGTTGAAGGCATTGACATTTGATGAGTTGGAATGCAAGGCTTATCCCATTTGGGTGAGAGTGCAGGAAGCAAACACTCTCAGACTTCTTTCTGATGAAAGGAAAGAAGAACTTGCAGAAGAAATGGAACTCAAGAAAGCTATGTTTATTCCCAGACCAGTGAAAAAGGGTGTTTCTCTTGAGTTTCCCAAAGATATGGATCCACTATATCCAAGTGAAGCTGTCATAAGAAAGAGCCTCAAGCTCTCACCATTAGAAGCTTCCGATATGGTGCAAGTGTTACCATTAGATTCCAGAAACCCAATTGTGAGCTATGAAGAAGATGAATGTGGGTTTTGGAAAATTGGCAGGTATGGCAAA
Source organism: Glebionis coronaria (assembly GCA_025667525.1). Lineage (NCBI taxonomy): Eukaryota > Viridiplantae > Streptophyta > Magnoliopsida > Asterales > Asteraceae > Glebionis > Glebionis coronaria. The sequence continues at coordinate 170,417,902 of CM046875.1, forward strand.
GAGGTACACACTTTTACCACTCTCATATCTTTGTTTGCAAGTTGTGATAGAGAAGACTTGGTGGACCTATGGAGGTTGCTGGAGACCAAGTATGAGGCTGAAGCACCAACTTCAGCTAATGGAATAAAATTGTGGTCCACATTCAAAAGAATGTGTGGACCAAAAGATGAGGATCCTGCTATTTGGAAGGATCTTGAAGATGATCTCAGTGGTCTTCAATGGAGATTATATTCAGCTGCTGGTGTTTACCATTTGAGTTCTACAAAGTTTGCTGAGTATCTACTTGTGGATGGTCAGTATTTCATATCCAAGGCTATTTTGGCGAAGATGAAGGACACTCAGCTGGAAATTGATTATTCAAGTGACGTGGCAAAAGACTTGATCAGATTTATTCATTACCAATATGAGAAGGTTTGTAAGATTCCTCCTAGTCCTTAATGCTTATTCAGAAACTTGATCATAAGAGTGGATATCAAGTTTAGGGGAGGATTGTTGGGAATAAATTAAGGCCAGATCACTTGAGCGCTGACAAGAGTAAAACAAGCGTTGACAAGAACAAAACAAGCGCTGACAGCTCAAGCGTTGACAAGATAAAGTCAAGCGTTGACACATTGAAGAGAAGCCCTGATGGAAAGATATACTCTACGCGTTTATTGTATTCTAGATTACTTCTAGTAAAGATAGGAACAACAATGTATTTTCTATATTTATCTTTACCTAGAATAGCTGATACGTAGATTATTGTACAAGGCTTCTTATGTCTATAAAAGAAGACCTTTAGGTTAATGTTTCATATAAGTTTTCATTCGTAAACTACTTCCATTGTAAACAAGTTTGATATCACTAATCAAAGTGAAAGTTTGTTTATATCATTGTGTGTTCTTGTTTAAGTGTTAATTCCGCATAACACTTAGATTATCATAAGCATATACAAAGGTTTCTCTAAGTGTATTACTTGATCTAATCTCGTATACATAAAGCAAAATCGATCTAAGTTTGGGATCAACAATTCCCAGCAATCATTGCAAACACGTCAGTAGAAGGTTCAGCTGTTTCCAAGGTAGTATTCTGATGATCACTCCAGTTAACCATAGAATCAACAGACACCAAAGCTTTCTTGTCATCCTTGACCTCTTGAATCTTGAAGGCTGAATATCTGTTCTTCTCCTGGTCATTCTTGTTAAGCCATTCCCTAGGAAACTGACCTTGCTGCTGGCAGTTGTAGCATCTAACCTTGCTTCAATCAAACCTTGTTGGCTCTCTTGGGTTGTAGTTAAACTTTCGACCGGCTTTCTTCTCAAACTTGTGAACCCGGAGAGTGAGCATGGCCATCTGCCACTTGAGATCCATTTCATCCAGGTCAAGTTTATCATCCTGTTTGAAGTCATCAAAAGCAAGTTGTTGTTGCGGATCAACATCAGCCACAAAAGAGTGAAGAACAACTTCTACCATGCTACCAAACTTGGCTTTCGGTTCAGGAGATGACGTATGTTGAGTAGAAGTATGCTGAGAAGACACAGTATAGCTTGGGATACTAGCATAAGACATGGGACTAGATCTCATGGAACTCACAAAGGCAGAGTTAGCAAGAGAAGGAAAAGAATCACTTGAGTATCCTCTCACATGAGGCTCAAAGGTTTTGATCTTGTAAAACAGATCATCAAAATTAAGATAGTCAAGGCCACCTTTTGCTTTGAGAGAGATTACTACCTGATTCCATGAGTAAGGTAAAGCTTTAAGAAACCTGGAATTGATTTATCCATTGTCAGGTTTAGACCTGAGTTGATTCAACTGGCTCAGTATCTTTTGGAACCTGACATACCCTTGATGAATGCCTTCAGTTTCTGAGATCTTGAATTATGTGAATTCATCTCTCAACATGGATTTGCGCATTTTCTTTGACTCCTCATTCCCTTCAAACCTCGCTTTCACTCCGTTCCAAATCTCTCTAGCACCATCCAGGTGATAAAAATCACCCATGTGATCATCAGGAATAGACTGAAGCAAAATAGTTTTTGCTTTGATCTCCTTCTGAATAGCTGTGATCTCTTCATGAGTTTTAGGATCAAGAAGAATGATGTTACCATTCTTGTCTCTTCCAGTAAACCTCTTACTGTTTCCATTCTGAATGATCTTCCAAAGGTCTAGATCAGTGTTTGTGATCCAGCATTCCATCTTCATTGCCCAGCTATCATACTCATCCTTTTTCAACAGAGGAAAATTTCCATTTGTGTTGGAAACCGTAGCAACGATCTGATGAGGTTGCTATGTTTTAGGAGTGCTATCTTCTCCTGTTTGAGTAGAACTAGAGGCAAACATGATTAAACAAAGATGTTAGTAATGAGAAAAATCGATTCTTCTTGTACAGAGACTCTCCCAGGCTCTTATACCACTTGTTGGTTCCACTAGATGTGGATCTTGCAGCCTGTTAGGGATGGTGAACGACTTCTGTAATCACAAGTCTATTCATAGAGAGACTCTAAACGAATCACACAATATAAGTGCGGAATATAAATACTATGAACAAGAAGAACAGAATAACTATAACGACTTGATCCTTTACTAAGGATTTCTAATATTTATATGAACTAGAATTATGTTTAATGAAGGTGTGTATAACCCTTCTGCCTAAGGTTCCTTTTATACTACAAGGAAACCCTAATACATCAATAAACCAAAACGTGTAAAACTGTTATGCATATCCTTTCCTAACATATCTCATGCATATCCTAACAGAATACTTAAAATAATAAACTTTAACATTCTAAAGACCAGGAGCACGTGTTGCTCCTACTACTACTAGGACCAGGAGGAACTACATACCTCCTAGTATACCTATTACAAATAACTATTCCAAAGGTCCTAACATTATGATTTGTTATCTATTGTTGCTTGACGTAACTCACAAGCGCATGAGTTTCAGCACTAGCTTTAGCTTGTCTCCTGGTTTGCACAACAGACTTTGGATCTCCAATGATCTGAGCTATAGGATGATTGTTATTAACTCTATGAGTGAGAATAGGACTGACTGGTATAATAGTTTCCAAATTATTGAAATCAGTCACTGCACCCTGCTCATCATAGGAAGAATTTGAGAAGATTCTTTCCTTTGGACTAGAATAAACATCTTCATCATCCATAGACTGAAGAATGTTTTCTAGTGAATCAACAGTATTTGCAGAACTTTGATCAACAATAGTTGGATGTAAAGTATCGCTAGTTTGCATATGTATTGCTGAGCTTTGTGATTCCAAAGGTTCTTCTCTAGTGTGCTTAGCATTAGCTGTAGCATTATTTTCTTTATCAATAAGCCTTTGAAGTTCATCATGTAAGGCTTGATCATCATTTGGTATCACTGGTTGTTTCTGTTGTGGGCTTTGTAATGTAGGTGAGACAAGAGATAAAACTAGTACATATATATGAGCATCATCATCATCCTTAGAGGAATTCTCTTCTTAAGTACCTGTGCTTGTGACAGTTGTCTCTTTACCTGCATTGTCAGTTTGACAATGTCGTTGCACAGAATAGTAATTCATGGAGTTGGTTAGATAATCCAAATTAAACATCCAAGCATAACCTATTCTTGGAACATTGGGCTTATTCTCTAAAAATTTGACATGGGCATTCTCTTCAACTTTGCATGATGTCAAACTGTAAACCCTATATGCTCTACTTTGCAAAAAATATCCTACTAGATATCTTGAGTCAGACTTTCCATCAAACTTTCCTAACTGATCAAGAGTATTCAAAATTGAAGCATGACACCCAAAAGGTCTTAAGTGACTTATGGTTGGCTTATTGCCAGTCAAAAGTTCATAAGGTATTTTGTTATAAGGCATAGTTACCAAAACTCTATTAAGCACATAACATGCAGTGTGGATTGCCTTTGCCCAAAATGAATTAGGCAAAAGTGAATCAGCCAACATGGTTCTAGCAGCCTCAATTAGTGTCTTATTTTTCCTTTCAGCCACTCCATTTTGTTGTGGAGTCCTAGGATTACTAAATAGTCGCTTGATTCCCTTAGAATTACAGAATTCATCAAATTCAGCATTCTTAAATTTTGTCCCATTATCTGTCCTAGTGATTAAAACTTGTTTAGTGAATTGTTTTTCAACTAATGTAACAAAGTCTTTAAGTAATTCTTTGGTTTCATTCTTATGCAACAAAAAGAAAACCCAACTGAATCTACTGAAATCATCAGTTATGACTAGGAAAAATGTCTTGTGACTAATACTCCTAACAGAAACTATACCAAATAGTTCCATATGTAAGAGCTGCAAAGGCTTAGTCACTGAATTTACAGTCTTGATCTTACAAGAGGTTCTATGTTTTTTACCTTTTTGACAAGCAATACATGTAAGGTCATTTTGAAAATATTTGGTAGGTAATCCTCTAAACAAATTTCCCTTAACAAGTTTGTTCAAGTTCTTAAAGTTCACATGACCTAACCTCCTATGCCATAAATTAGACTCATCACTAGAAGTTTTAGCTATCAAACATGTAATAGAACCTGTTGGAGTAATAGTATGAAGATTAAAGGTATACATATTTTCTTGCCTATATACTTTAAGCAGTATTTGAGACTCCTTAGGCATCTCAAAATCTGAAGAGAGCACCAAACAATCTGTATCTATGAAAATTACCTTGTTCTTTTTATCACACATTTGTGATACTGAGAAAATATCGAATTCATTCAACTCTTTGATAAAGAACACTTCTTCAAACTCCAACATTCATGTATTGATCTTTCCTTTGCTAGTAATTCTGCCTTTACTTCCACCAAAGGCTACTGGTCCACCTCTGAATTCTTCAAATTCAGCAACGTAGTCTTTGTTCCCTATCATGTGCCGTGAGCATCCATTGTTCCTTTGTCCTTTAATTCATTGGTTAGCTGCTCCTACACATGTAAAAACCTCATTAGTTTTTAACAGGGACCCAAGCCACATTTGACTCGGATCTTGTTGGGCCAACATACTTAAGTGTTTGATAGGTAGGTTTTCCTGTAAGGCTACAAACACTTTTGTATTTCATGGTTCTAGATATATAGTTAAAAACATAAGCAGGTTCACTGTTTTTAGACCTTTTTAACTTAAGTACCGTTTTTGGCAGTACTTGGCTGAACACATGATTTTTTTCCCTTGGGAACCCACATTTGCATTGGTTTTGCATAAGGCTTATTTCTATGTGACTTAGCAATCTCAAATAGACTCCTAGAAGGTGTGTGGGACTTTGGTCCCTTAGACTTTTGACCAGCGGTACTTGTATTTGTTCTAGCAGTACTTGCGGGTTTTAGTCTGCCGGTACTTGGAGAACTTGACCTTAAAGGTACTAGAACTTGTTTCATAAGTATTGCTCTGGGTATAAAGACTCTGTTGATTTGAGGGTGACTTACTTTGGTGGTCTTGTTTTGCTTATTCACCCTTTGAGCAAAACCCCACTTAGATTTAACAGCCTGTGGTTCCATGTTCCCTTTTCCCTATGCATTCTTACCTTGTGCACTTTTCTCATGATTTATAATGACCTTTTTAACAGCTTGCTGTCTAGCAATTCTATTATCATGCACAGTACAATCTTTAATAAAATGGTCTAGACTACCACACACAAAACATCCTCTTTTTTTCAAAGAAGATCCAAAAGGTAAGTTTGTCCTAGTGTTCTAAAAGCCTAGCCCACCCCTTTTGATACTACCATTATGTTTTTGCCTTGCTATCCATTGCCTTCCTAGGAGGTTTCACCTGTCTAGAAGTAGAACTAGGTGTAGGCACATATCCCTCAGGCACAAAGGTGCTCATAAGAGGTGGATAGACAACCTTTTTGGTCACTATAGATTCACCCTAGGTCAAAATACTAGAGTCAAAGATGCAGTCAGTGCATTTGCTAGAGTCTAAATTAGAACCATTTGAATTACCATAAACAGATTTTGATTCATCTAATTCTACATCTTTATCATTATTTGGGGGCATAAATATTTTTGATAAAAGTGGAGGAAATGCCTTCATTCCTTCAGCATACCTATCATTCTCAAGAGTATTTTCTATGTCACTAGTACTATCAAATATTCCTTTTGATAAGTCCTTGTCAGTTAGAGTTATCCCAGGTTGGTCCTCTATATATCATAGGCCAGTTTTATCCTAATACCCCATTTGAGAGTTAATCAGCTTACCAATGCCTTTTGAAGATTTTTGCTAGTGATTAATTACTTCTCTTTCATTATATAAACTAGCTTTTAAAACTTCATTATCTGCTGTAACTTTCAAAATTTGTTTTTCAAAGGCCTGGATAGTTATATATTTTTCTCTCATTTGAAGAGTCAAAATCCTAATTTTCTCTTTATAGTTTTGCTGACCCTTTTGATACAAAACTATATTTTCTTCTAACTTAGCAACACCTTCTATAAAAGCATTTACCTCTATAGTACATGTGTTAACCTTTTGATATTGTTCTTCTAGTTCTACTTTAAGACTACTAAACTTAAGAACACAATCTTTAGAACATGGATGTACCTTAGTGTCTCCATGAGAAAGAGCCATTAGTCCATGCTCTTCTTCTTCATGTACTTGAGCTCAGTTGACCACTCCATCTACTATGACCAAAGCTTTAGATCTTTTTGGAGTCCAGGGACTTCTGTTTTCTCTTTTTGGGACACTTTCAGAGATTCTAGGTTCGGATCTGTTGTTGTTCTTGGACATCTGGTTGCTTCCTTCATCTTTCTCTCTCTTGTATTCTCTGGCAAAGTGTCCAAGATTTCCACAGTTGCAGTATTTAACCTTTGACTTGTGATATCCAAATGGTTCATTAGGATCAATAGTCATCTTCTTTCCAGTCCTTTTGTAGAGTCTTTTGGACCTAACATAGATCATTCCAGCTTGCCACTTTAGATCCATCTCTTCAAATCAGCATCATCCATCTGGAATAGATCATCAAGGGTTAACCTTGGTTTGTTGCCTTGACCAGCAAAGAATGAAAAGGCATCATTCTCATTAAACAATGACGGAGATCTTCCTTGTGGACTCTTAGTTATGGATGGAATGCTATCAGTACTTTGAAAGTAAGTACAGTTAGTTGGTCCACCAGCGGTACTTTGGAAGTAAGTACCGCTACTTGATCCACTAGCGGTATTTTGAAAGTATGTATCGCTGCTTTCTTCTAACACAAAAGCCAAGTTAGGTTTTGATTCAGATGCTTTAGCTGGATCAGTACCTGTAACATCCATCTCGTATATCCTGAGATTGTTATAAAGATGATCAAATGGAGTAATTTCCAAATCATCTCTTGTGATAAAGTGCATTGCCATTACTTTTCACTCTGGTGGAACCCCTCTTAAGTACTTTTTAGCTTCTTCATTGAGAATTGTTAGTCCATGAACTTCCAATTGTATTCCATATCCTTTATGGATCCCCTCTACACTTGAAATTATGAAGCTATCAAACTCTTGCTTTAGCACCAGTTTCTTCATATTTTTAGATTTTTCATTTCCTCCAAATCTAACTTTGATTGCATCCCACATAACTTTCTCATCTTTGTAATGATGAAAGCTAGGTATAATATCTTCAGAGAGTACCATAGCCAAGGAATTTCTTGCCTTTCTCTCCGTGATCTTAGCCTGAATGTCTTCAGTAGTGACAGTAGGCAAAGCAACACATGTATCATCTGATAACCGATGTAGCTTTTTAGGAGAGTTCTTATTCTTAATGACCTGCCACAGAGTGTGATCTTTGTGGTTCATATAGTGTTCCATCTGCATAGCCCATGTCTCATAGTTATCACTTTTTAAAATATGAAGTTTTACAGTAGATAGAGTGTGGGGAGAAGATGTAGTTGTAGGTGTTGCAGCTACAACTTGTGTGGTTTGTGTAGGTGGTGGAAGTGGTACCAAACGTTCATCTTGCACAACTTGAGGTTGTCCCTGAGGTATAGGTTCATGGATCTGGAATTCATCTCCAAACTGAGGATGATCACCAGATATGATGTGAGTTATTATGGGTGAAGGATTTAGGGTTTTGTTCTTCTTATTCAGAGTTTCTCAACATGCTCTGATACCACTTGTTGATCCCTTTGAATAGATCGAGATCCTGTTAAGGATTTCACAATAGCTTGCAAACAAACTAGAGCACTTTAGAGACTCTTACTAAACTCTAATAAGTTATGCGGAATCTAACTTATGAAAGCAAAGAAGAACAACAGTATACTCTAACTATTTGATTTTCTATTATCGATTGTGGAAAAGGTACAATAAAGTCAATGCACCTAATGTTCCTTTTATAGTGCAAGGAACCCTAGTATATTCTATTTAGATAAATATATCACAGACGATATACTCTCAATACACTTAGAACATATCTTTACTATGATATACTCTCAATATACTTAAAACATATCTTACTAAAGATATTTCAGTCCTTATCTATACTAGCAGTACTTACATTTAGCTTAACAGTACTTAGCATGTACCGCGCTAACACTAACAGTACTTACTATAACTAACGGTACTTAGTAAAATAACTAACGGTACTTGGTACTCTTACAAATAATTGCCAATAATGTTGTAAAAATTCATGAAAAGTACTAATGCTCTTGATGATATGCTAAGTCGAAAAATTCATTTTAAAAAAAGACTTGGTTTAGGTTTTAACACTGATGAAGCATCTACTAGTGAAACCCAACAAGTTAAAATTTTAGGAAAAGCTTCCACTGACCGCAGATTAATAAAGTTCACCGCGGTTCCATATATTTATGGAACCGCAGGCTGAGATAATGAGCCGCGGACAGTAAGTTCCAAAACTGAGCAAATAAACTTTTTTGAAAAATCTGTTTTAGGTAAAGGGCCAAAACATCTATGGTAATTCCCAGTCACTTGATATCCTTCATGATGTCCCCAATTTTAAAATGCTTTGACCTGTTCACGCTAATCAAGAATAGATCTATGAGCGGCACAAAATTATACCCTTATGTTATTGGTGAGGTTAGCCTATTTCAATTTCGTGTTATACGAAATCCACCAAAATATGAGTGTGGCGGTAGTATTGTAGACGTTAAAACTTGGCTTGTATCATTATCTCGAGACCGAGAGACCTATAACGTAGAGGGGAAAAGTACCAGCGCCATAGGCCTTCATTAAATGCACTTTCCTTCTAGCTTCTAAAGGATCTACATTGTAGAGGGGACAACCTACGCCATAAATAAAGTTTCTTCTATTAGCCTTGATGTTGTCTCCTGGGGTATAATGACGGATTTTTAACTCCTACGGCATAGAGGACACCATGGTTTACCAAATATGGAATCTTTTGTCATTGGTATGTCAACGACGTAGGTCTGGAAACCATCTATGCCGTATAAACCATTGAAACCTTGTACTTGACGCCTTTTTATGTCATATTACACCATTATCCGTGTTTTCCATTACTTACTTGTTTTTACCGGCAAAATACAAAATAGCGGTTTCTTTGCAATATTGGGTATTGTTACTACCAAAATCGAGCAGAATTGAAGGGATGTTGAGGTAGAAAAAACATTTAAATATTTAATGTTATCAAATATCCCCCACTTGAGTTCTACTTATCCTCAAGTAGACCTGCTAAAATTAGTTCTTTAAAAGATGTTTTCTATAAAACTAGAAAATATGAAATTCAAAACATTCCTATGTATATAGATATTAAAGTCGAACACCTTACCAACTTTTGATCATAAGTATTCAACTCTCGCCTTAGCCTAAGCGTTACATTTTGGGGGGCATTTGTTCTATTGCATAGTCATAGCAAAGTATCCAATCATAGGCTTCGAATGTATGCAAATCTACGTACACTTAGAGATCTAAGATGGAAACGGACTTACTCACACAAGTTAAAGGTTTAAAGGTAGGTTATATCCTAATGATGCACCTAAAAATGGTTGTAAACATAAAAGACACGAAACAAGTAGTCGAGGTAAAAACATGTCATCAACAGTCACCACTACTTATCCATGAGTTTGAGCTTTAAGGTGCGAGAACTCAATCTTAAGTACTAAAGGGCTTATAATAGCACCCATTCTTCATAACTAGTTGGTTTATAATACATACAAAATTACTAATACATGATGAAGTTTACAAACAATACATAAATTTTTAACATAACTATTGTAGCATGATCATTTTACAATAAACATATATCCCTTCACTTGGGATAAACATTGATAATACTTGGGGGGCTTTTCTAAGATCATAAAGATATAATATTAAGCATAATTCACCGACTAATCTTCAAAAACTTATGGCTATCAAGTAGCCAATAACTCATTCACGCATATTTGGCTACAAGGAAAGGTTTGGTGTAAAGTTTTAACGAACACAAATGGGTCTAATCCTAAAGGAAAGTTTTCTACATGTTAAACTAGTGACAATTACTGAAAATGAGTGCGATCGGCTTTGAAAATTGGAAGTCGACATGTCAGTGTAACAAGTCGATAAACATATACTTAATGAAAGGCGATTTGGTTGTAATACATAGATGGTTTCTATCCCTATCACCCAATTCGGTCTCAAGATGATGATACAAGCCAAGTTATAATGCCAAGTGCCTAGTTATAGTTTTCGAACCATGAAGGCCTACACTAGTATTCTAGTATTGTTTTTAGTTTTTAATTTTTTTTATTAAACCTTTCAAATGTGACAAAACCTTTCAAACTAAAAACAAATACATTAGCTCTTGGATGACCTCCGATTTCCCAACTATACCATAATCGAACAGGTACTCTGCTTGTTAGTACGTAAAGGTAGATTGGGTTTTTTATATTAAAACCTGAGATGTTTTTAATCAATATAAAATACGCATCATGATCCCTACTTTTAGTTGTTTTATAATTTCAAACTAGTTTATGGGAGACACATGCTTGGTTACAAACTATGTATAAACTATTTACCTGGTTATTCGCAAACTTGATTACAACTTGATTATGAACTTACTTACAAACTCGATTACAACTTGATTATGAACTCGGTTACTTATGAACACTAGTACTTTTGAATCCTTTATGTATTACCTAAGTTACCTTTATGTGTTGCCTATGTTACCTTTGTCATGTTATTATCATGAACCGTTAATTTCTCGATCGAACGACTGTCGAGTAAGCATGAATGTCATGAATAGATCTATTGGGTTTTACACAACCCCCCCCCCCCCCACCGTATCCTGGATGAGTACATTAGGCTAGGAGCCGTATTTAATTTGAGGTTTCACTCGTGTGTTTTAGCAGAACATCGGTGAAAAAGGGTTGAGACTAAGTTGATATTGTAATTCGTTAAGGTGTTAGTGTTATTGAGGCTTAGGGCAATAGTAATGCTTGTGGTACATTATACTTTACAGAATGCTACTTTTATTTATGATTCACTAAATACTAATTTTACTAAAGGATGATGATTGTTAAACTCTATTTTTATCAAGAACACTTCGTAGATACTTAACTAAGTCTTAAGAATGTTCTTGTTTGATTACGTTGCGCGATTTAGTTATGTTTGATTGTTACTCAGCTTATGATACTGCAAGGAGAAGTAGTTGCTATAAACCTTTGACTTTCGCAAGCGTTTTAATAAAACTTATGAACTCACCAACTATATGTTAACGCATTTTAGCATGTATTTTTTAGGTTTATAAATTCTTGGCTAGCTTGTGCAGTCGGAGTCTTTTTATACATAACTATCATCATTTGGGATACTTTCAAAATAATAATGACTTCATATTGAAAAATCTTACTGTATTGGTTAAAAATCTTGGTTGTTTTATAAATGTTTCTAATGATCATATTTTAACGACTCGTTTAGAGGTCGTTCTCTTATACCTTGTGTTATGAGCTATGAAATAACGACCCCCAGTTACACATAACATCTAAAGTCATGGTCCATACACGTGATTGTATGTACAACCTACCGATCCATACATGTGCCTTCTTTTGTTTCTCTTTGTTGCGTAAGTCTCAAGCACTGAATTACAACCGCAAATTTTTTATAGCTATTTTGTTCTTGTATATTATATATGTGGGTGAGAAATTTTTTATATATAAGAATGTATAATTAAAGAACAAATCATGTCATCACAACCATCCATACTATTTGCATAGAATGGTTTATATTGATTATTTTTAATTTAATCAAAAATCACATTCATCCTATATCATAAAATTAAAATATCGTCCAAAGCATTAATCATTACGTAAAAGTAATTATACCATCTCGGCTATAATTAAATTATTTTTTATAGATAGGCACTTTTATATACTTTCAATGAACTTTTTTTAAAAATACGCGTACTGAAAAAGTCCATGTGATTCGAAAAACCACATGTGGTTTATTATTATAAAAGTTACATGTGAATTTGTAAATCACATGCGACTTATGGATTAATGAAATATGTTATTTTAAATATCACATGTGAATTCGTGAAATCACATGTGATTTATGAAATCACATATGCATTTTAAAACAACAAATCAAATAATTTTACAACCACAATTGATTTTATAAATCACGTGTAATTGTTTTTTGTTAAAATTTCAACACTACAAAATCTTAAAATTATATGAAAATGAGCGTATATTAAATGTCAAAAATTTAAAAATTGCATGTAATTTTAAAATCACATGTGATTTTGTAAAATCACATGTGATTATAAAATTACACATGAAGCATAGTATTATCACACATATATATATATATGCAAAATTGAAGTAGTAGAGCTACTCAAAAAAATCAAACGGGTTATGAACATTAGTGTTATGACACATAAATCTGCAAAATTGATTTTAAAAAAAAATTGTTTTTTTATTAAAAAGGTTGGCGACCTTCTACTATTTTGAAATAAAAATAAAAGTTATTTATATATTTTGAATTAAAAAAAGAACACAAAAAATCACAAGTGGTTTTACAAATTAAATGTTATTTTCTGGGGCGAAAATTTTAACAATAAAAAACCGTCGAACAAATATCAAGTGCCAGTTTACTGAAAGATAAGAATTTTCTTGTTATAATGATGTATTTTTCGTAATCCGATGATTTATTGTTTGAAAGACATGCTCTTTTTATTAAAAGAGTAGAAGATGAATTTGTTGTTATTTGATAAAAATATAGACGGTTGAGATTAACCCATGTGTCTTTCATTTAGTAATGTTTTATATTGATTTCATCTTGGATATGGATATTTAAAATTTTTTGATTTTTATTTTTAAGAGTTGGTCTTCGTATATTTGTGGAAAAAAGAAAGACAGTATTTGTGTCAAAAGAAGTAGCACAATGTAGACATTTTTTTAGTATAATTTTTCTTTGTAATTATTTAGTTATAAACTATAAAATATATGTCTATAAAACTATTAATGTTCAACTTGGTTATTTTTTAGTATATCTTTCAATCATTTTACATTGACATGTGTTTTTAGATAATTGTATTATTAAACATAGGTTCAAATGATTGAAAATCTATTCATTCGTATTGAAATGATAAATTTGATTACTTGATCTTCATATTAATCTCGTCAAAATTATATGTTTCAATTTATATAATAAATAATGGTTTTTAAGTTATTTAACTTTTTTCTAAAACGAAAGTAACTTTTTTAATTTGATTAGAAGAGGTTTATCGAATCTTTACTAAATTACGGTGTATGTTGAATTTTTCTCAGAGAAAATTACGGCAGAGACCCTTTGTGAGTTGTTATCTCTTGCAGAGACCCACTTTTTAGTAATATATCTAGAATAACCCTCTTGGTCGCGTCTAAATTTAAGCGTACAGCCGACCCACACGTGTCAACATATTACTCGTTTGAGAAAATTATTTAAAAAACAACATAAGTATGTTTTCCGCGTTCCATTTCAAGCGGCAAAAGCAAAAATAAAAAAATGAGGCCCAACCAAAAATTACTCAGAACCTTCTTTTTCATATTTATAAAAACAACCCTTACACTTTTTTATATTACAACATTTTTGTACAACAAACTTTGTTCGTTGAATCTTTAGCAAATATTTAACGAATTCGTTAATAAAAAAATATTGTTGCGAAGAGCTCTAAGTTACGAACAAAACAAGCCCAATATTGATATGCTTTGGAGCACGCATGATTTAAAAAAAAATATTAACTTTGATATATATAAATATATGTTGACGTTTTTATTTCATATTGGTCACGTATGTAATATTTTCTATATAATGAAAAAAGATCAGTTTTATTTATGACACTTGAAACACCAACTTTCTATATTTTTCGTAAGTTTACTATGTATAAAACCGTGCAATATAAAAACACAAACACATACCATTTTTAGCCTATTAATGTTTACATATACGTCTATCTGTGATGCTTGTGTCGAAACAACACATCACACTTTATGGTCATGTTCTTTGGCTACTGTTCTATGGCAGCGGATCTTTTTTTGGTTGGGAATTGATCATCCTAATGTGTCTACTATGCCGGATATTATGGGCTGGATTGATGATTCTCACCTTCCTGGCTCGAAGAAACGGATTCTAGAGGTCATTTGTGATGTCACTACCTGGACTCTTTGGCGTTTCCGCAACGAAACGATCTTTGGTACCTCGATTCCTAACCGTAGCAGTCTAGTCGACAATATTATAGATTGGTCGTTTAGATGGTATCGTAATAGGAATAAAATGTCATGTATTTCTTGGAACAATTGGATGCAAAATCCTCTTATTGATCTCACCATGTAATTGTTTCTCTTTTCTAGCATCTTGCTAGTTTATAATAAAATGCCGTTCCAAAAAAAAAATGTTTACATATACGTCTAAACTTACGAAAATATAAAGGTCGGCGTTTTAGTTTCATAAGTAAAACTTTAGCAAATATCTAGCGAACTTTTTGATGAAAACAAAATATCGTTGCGGCTCTAAATTACTTATATGAGCCCAGTTTTTGTACGCTCTAACCGCAAGTATGACTTTGAAAAAATGTGAAAGTTTAGTATATACATATATGTTTGCGTTCTTATTTTGCACCGTTTTATACATGTAAACTTACGAAAATATAAAAAGTTGGTGTTTCTAGTTTCATAAATAAAGTTAACGTTTTTCATTAAATATAATATAATAAACAGGTTAACATGTATATTTATATATATTTATATATATCAAAGTTAATACTTTTTTTAAATCTTGTGTGCTCCAAAGCATCAGTATTGAGCTCGTTTTTTCCGTAATTTAGAGCTCTTCGCAAAATTATTTTTCTATTAACGTATTCGTTAAGTATTTGCTAAAGATTCAACGAACAAAGTTTGTTGTATAAAAATGTTGTAATATAAAAAAGTGTAGGAGTTGTTTTTATAAATATAAAAAAGAAGATTCTGAGTAAACTTTTGGTTGGACCCCTTTTTTTATTTTTGCTTTTGCCGCTTGAAATGGAACTCGGACAAAATACTTCAGGCTTTTTTTTTTAAAATAATTTTCTCAAGCGTGTAATATGTTGACACATATGGGTTGGTTGTACGCTTAAATTTAGACGCGCCCAAAAGAATTATTTTGAATATATTACTAAAAAGTCGGTCTCTACAAGAGATACCAACCCACGAAAGGTCTCTGTCGTAATTTTCTCCTTTTCCCGCCTGTCTTTACAAAACAGTACCATCGTACATGAGTGTCTTACGCACTCAAATAAAATCACATCCCCTTAAAAAAATCACATCACCACACGTGTGGTAATGTTCTGTACTAACAAGAAAATAAGACTTAGGTTCAAATCAAATCAAATGTTTCCCATCAAATTATTTACAAAAGAAAAAATACATTGTTTTTGTTTTCCGTATAACCAAAGTGCTTGTGGAAAATTAAATTCTTTACTCTTTTTTATTTAAACATGAAAATAAAAAATAAAATTCTGTTTTTTCTAACAAAATCCACGTTTGATTTTCGAGTGTTTTCATCGATTTATGAGTATTTCGATAAGATTTTTCTTAGAACCCAATTTATAAAAGATATAAGAATCTACGCTAACTGATTAAGATTTGTTTACGGCGAATTTTGAATAATTCTATTAAGATTTGCATGTTTCCAGCAAGTTTTATCATCATTGGTCGTTTTTTACCGTTGTTGACTATAGTTGACTTATTGATTGACCGACTAATCGGTAACAAAAAAATGATGACCCTTTAACATCTAAACCGTGATTAATCGACTTTATAGACTTTATTTTGCAACATATTTATAATACTAAAAATTTGTTCCGTTTAACTTATAAACTGAGGATAAGTATCATATTTATATGGTTTAGCTTGTTATTAGGCTTATTTAACGGTTAAGCTTGTTAGTAGGCTTCATACCAACGCAAATAATCAATTCCATCAACTTACAGGTTAATTTATATAGTGGGCTTGTAAGCTTGTTAGCTTATATAAGTTTATAAGTTGAAACTAAGCGTTTGGTTAAGCTTATATGAATGAGCTTATAAGCTTATATAAAAGGAGTTTTGTAAGCAAAAAAAATATAGCTTTTATAAAAAATTAGCTTATATAATAATAATATATATAAAGATCTTTATAGCTACATTTAATAACTACAACATTTAATATTCATATATATTTTTTTTTCATTTACTTTATTAATTTTAATGAGCTAAATCAAACACTAAACATGAATTTATAAACTTATAATATAAGCCATAAATCTAAAACCCTTAGATAGTATGTTTAGATTCTCAACTGGAGTATTTCTTCCACTCTTCTTTCTTGCACGACTATTATAATTCCTTTAGTTGTATACACCAAACTCGGATTATTTCTTGAACAGTTAAGAAAGTATATATGTATTAAACTCATTAGGCTTAGGAGAGATAAATTTCTAGATGAAACAATGAATCATGCCTATGCATATTCATCCTATGATTAATTTCATATATCATCCTACTTTTCAAATCAATTTCATATATACCTAAAGTGTAAGTATTGAATGCATAGTGTACAATGATTTTTAAACATGTTTAAGTATATATGAAATTGATTTAAAAAGTAAGGTGATATATGAAATTGCCACTTCATCCTATTTGTGCAAAAAACACAACTTCTACACCTATTTTGTTAAACATACACATTACCCACATGTACATTACTTTGACTAAAACCCGCCCAACTCTGATAGGACATAAGTAAATTTTTGAGCTACTAGACCAGGTAGCTTGATACCTTCTATAAAATCTTTAAGCGTGATACCTTCTTAAATATCTACAACATAAATGCTTTCTTCAAGAACCATGAGTCCTCACAACCAAGCGCATCTAATAAGTTTTTATATGCATCAAAACAGTTGCGAAATTTTTTGTGACCAATTAGTCTTTTTTCCTTAACTTGGTAATTATTCCATTATAGTGATCCAAGCTAAGTTCTGATTCATTTATTTATTTTTGTTGTTCAACCTATTCTTTCTTAACAAAATCATAGCATAACCCAAATTGATGCGCCCATAGTTAATACGAAATTATGTCAGCTTTAAAAAGGACCAAAAATTATATTTATTGTTATTCGCTGCGACGAACTTTTTATATAACCATTTTCTTCCATACTAATACTAACTTTTGATACAACTTTTTTTAGATCAAGTGATTAGCTGGTGCAATTACAAATAACTTATTTGTGATAATTAAGATTTATAGGTGATCTTCTGTGAATGTGTTCGTGATTGTGCTCATTTACGTACAAGATATAGTATTATCTATTATGTGTTCTTGATGGTTTCATTCAATGCAGATGATGTTATATGGTGCTAATTTGGCTGCCTATCACCTATTCTATCATTCTCAGCATTGTTAAGCTATAAATCACCTTTTTATACCCAAAGGATGAGGTAATTTTTTATTCTTCAGAATACACTTTTATGTTTCTGAAGTAAAATTGAGATTCATTATATAAAAAACTATTTCAATCTCAAAGGGATGTTGTTGATAGAGAAAAGTTGGCTCCGTTAACTAATAAGGTTGGGGTGCAAATGGTCAAGATAATGGGGGCGATTGTCTGACCATTTGATTATGATGATCGCATATAAGAAATGGGATAAATTTTTATGGGGGGTTATTGATAGGTGTGAAAACACCCATCCTTTTATCACTTACTTACAATAATAACCAAGCCAAAACGTGTATTTTATGTCGTAAATGTCGGAATTATGTGTGGTTTGTGTTTTTGTTGTGATTTAGGATCAAATTGTGAAAAGGGGAGAAAACACGGGCTTTCACGGGCTTTTATCGAAGAAAAAGACAAAATACGAAGTCAAGAGATCAAGAGTGCAAAAAGAACGGAAGTCCAAGGCCTATTCTGAAGATCTATCGAAGAACAAGTCTAAAGACGTAAGTTTAATAAAGCCGAAGAACTCAAGTCTAATAAATGAAGAAATTATAAGACGAGTTCAAATAATCCCGAGACAAAGTCGAAAAAAAAGTCAAAGAATTAAGAAGTCCAGAAAGACGAAGAATTAAAAGACGAGAACGAGAAAGAGAAAGAAAGAAGGAAGCAACACATGCACTCCTCCTCTCCTCCTATATAAACCCTCCTAATATGTCATTAGGAGGTGTTAGTCATTTAGGAGTAGTTAGATTAGTTTAGGAGTAGGTAATTTTCTCTCTCTAGTTTTTTCACTTTCTCTCTCTAGTTTTTCTTTCAAGTTTTAATCTTTAATCTTTAATCCTGTACTTTTGAATCTTTAATCTTAATCTTATTTCAAGCTTTTTACAATCTTTCTCATTCTACATTTCTTGATCTTTTGCTTATCTTTAATCCGAAAGTTTTATACTTTTTGCTTAATTTTGATGTTTGATTAAAATGTTCATCTTTTTGTTTCCATCTAGGCTTGTATACGATTTAAGCTATAAGTTTGACAATCTTATTGGCTTATTTTGTATGTAGCTTATTTGTTTTAAAGTTTTCTTAAAAGTTTATCTTTTTAAAGTTTATTTTATAAAGTTATTTATTTTGTGTCTTGAAAGTCTTCAAATTTGTGTCGTATTTTATCCGTATTATTATTGATTTGGTAAAGTTTTGATTTGTGCTTATTCAAGTTAGCTTATTGGTTTTGCTTATTGCGAATTTTAGTCCATCGGAATGAGGTATTAGGATTCCGGCTGCTTGTTACGATCGCAAAAACCACAATGGTTTCTACATTGCGATCGGTATTGTGATACTCCCCCTTATTCGGATCTGGGATTCGGATTTGGGATTCGGATCTGGGATTCCGATCTGGGATTCGGATATCGGATTCGGATCTAGGATTCCGATCTGGGATTCGGATCTGGGATTCGAATCTGGGATTCCGATCTGGGATTCGGATCTGGGATTCGGATCTGGGATTCCGATCTGGGATTCAGATCTGGGATTCCGATCTGGGATTCGGATCTGGGATTCCGATATGGGATTCCGAAGGAGTCTTAGTTTTTATGTCTTTTCTTTATTTTCAAATCAAAATTTTATATTTCCCGCCATTTTCTTAAACTTTATTTTAAATTGTTTTTATTTTAGTTTTATTTTAAGATTGCATTCTATTTAAGTGTTTTTCTACTAATTTTCTAGTTTAATTTTTCACCTTGTTTTACTTTTATTATTTGTACCTGTCTTTAATTTTCTTTTAAATACTTTCCGCATTTACTTTTTAATTAGTTATAGATAATCAACTTTCTTTTTGTTAACCAAAAACGACTGAGTCACACTTTGAACTTGTAATCAATTCGAAAAGATCGGTTTAACGAACTTTCATACTTAGTAAATCTATGTATTAGTTAGTTCATTTTTTTATATATAACAGTCCTGAAGAAAACATTTTTCTTGCAAGTTATATTTTCTGATATCAGTTACGTGTTTCATTATGCTTGGTTTTATATACGTGATGTACACTACACTAGTCTGAAAATGAAGTTACCTACTCACACGTATCGCTCTTTCCTGATAGAATGGAGCTCATGCTGCAGAACGATTATGCATGTCGCATTTTTTAAGCATCTCTTGTAGGGTTTAATACCTACAATCCTGGTTATCTAGATGTGGAATACTCGATCACGAAGAACACACACAACAGAAATCGACAGAAAAGAAAAGCGACGCCCACAAGGTATGATCCCTAATCGATTACGATTAGTTATTGAAAGAATGACGTATTTGGTTCGTTTCCCCTCACCTCCTTATATAGAGATGAGGGGGAACCAACTATAACAAGTCCTACGAGTCGGGTTGGGCTTAGACATTGCCAACCGACCTTTATTTATAGCTATTAGGAAACTAGGCTATTCGACACTATCCCTAGACACGACTTAGGCGAATATCATGACTAAACATAACAATTTCCACCTTAGGCACATATTAGCCTATCCCAACACTTAGCAATTCGAGGCAGTGTTGTAACTTGCGTCCAGGTACCACCTTCGTCAAGGAATCCGCAGCATTGTGTTCAGTACCCACCTTCAGAACTTCAACCGTCTTTGCTTCCAAGACTTCTCTGATAAAGTGATAACGCACATTAATGTGCTTAGTCCTTTCATGAAAAACATGATTCCGCAATAAGTGAATCGCGCCCTGATTATCACAAATAAATGCAAGAGTGTTGTGCTTCACGCCCAACTCTTCCAAGAGTCCCCTTAGCCAAATAGCTTCCTTCACAGCCTCCGTAAGGGCCATATACTCTGCCTTTGTAGTTGAAAGAGCCACCACGTGTTGTAGCGTTGCCTTCCAGCTTACAACACATCCTTGTACTAAAAATACGTAACCAGTGAGAGACCTACCTTTATCCGGATCCTTAGCGTAGTCTGAATCAACAAAACCTGTTACGTCCACATGGTTGCCACAATTTGTCCCATACACCAAACCCACGTTTATAGTGCCCTGCAAATATTTCATAATCCACTTCACTGCTTTCCAATGGAGTTTACCCGGATTCACCAAATATCTGCTAACTACACTTGCTGCATACGTTATGTCTGGCCTCGTGCATACCATCAAGTACATCAGGCTCCCAACCGTATTTGCATACGGCACCCTACTCATTCTTTCAACATCACAATCCCTAACCGGGCAATCCTTCAATGACAGCTTGAAGTGCCCACCCAATGGTGTCTGAAACGACTTCCCATTGTTCATTCTAAACCTGTTTAAAACTTTAGAAACGTACCCGGATTGTGACACTCTCAGAATCTTGCGACTCCGATCCCTGACGATCTCCATACCTAGAATCTTTTTTGCTTCCCCGAGCTCTTTCATGTTGGACTCCCTTTTAAGCAAAGACTTGGTAGCCGCGATCGCAGCCTTGCTTTTACAAGCAATCAGCATATCGTCTACATATAACAATAGATAGATATACTCCCCTGGTGCATAACTCCTGTAATATACGCAGCTGTCGTAACTGCTACGCTTAAACCCATTGCTCAGCTTATACTTATCGAACCTCTTGTACCATTGCCTAGGTAACTGCTTCAAACCATAAAGAGATTTCTTTAACAAACATACCTTGTTACCTTGTTCAAATCCCGGTGGCTGCCTCATGTAGATCACTTCTGTAACACCTGGTAATTTTTCTACTTTGTAAAATAACTATTTTACCATTTGAATTTTTATTTAGTCAACTATGTGATTTAACTGTGTTGGAACCGGGAAGTTATCCCGCGTTTTCTGAAAAACTGTTTGATGACGAGTAATGACTTGACAATGTGCTCAGTCATTATTCTAAACACTTCCTGTAAATCTGACCAAAATGCTGTGACGGTCAATGAATTGACGATAATCCATGAGATTATTCGTTATCTGAGAATTATGTGCTTAACTGCTTAGTTTTTAACAGTGTGATCGTATTTTCATGAGCAGCGTATTTAAATATTTCTGTATATGTTTATATGCCTGTATTTTAGTATTTTTGCTATTTATAGTAATAAATCGTATTTTCTGTGAATATTTAATTAACGTATCGCGTTTTCGTATGTTACGTCGTTTTTACGTTTAACCGTCGTTAGCATGCATAAAATACTTTATAAATCATAAAATATCAGTTTTCGTCGAAAAACCATAAATTTAATATATTTCGTCAAATTTTTAGGTTTTACGTAATTTTAAACTTAACTATATACTTTTTGACATTTACCTAAAACTAATAACCGTTTTACCTTAAACCTTCTAACTAGTTACCATAGTAAAAAATTTGAATTATTTACCCTTGTGGGACCCCCCCCCCCCAATAACCGGCCAAAAACACCACCACATGCAAGATAACCAAAATCTTACACTTAGCCAAAATAAGCTTAAACCTTACACACCTCAAACCCTTTTAACTTATTAACCATATTTACCTCAAATCATATCTCACTTTCACTCATTCACTTCACTAAAAAAACACACATCTCTCTTTCTCTCTCAAAAACACACGGCACAAACACCATAACCAAAACCTCCATTGTTGATTTCTTAAAGCTCCATTTTAAGAACATTTAGCACAAAACAAATACATCCTAGGGTTTATACAAGCGTAAGGAAGAATGGATTTTCCTGGTGTGTTGATTTGAGAAATTTTTGGTTGAAGTTTTTAGAAGTTGGGTTTTGTTGATTTTTAGTTGATTAGAGCGTAGATCGGGTTATCGTGGTTACGTAGAATCGTGACTCAAGGTTATTTCTTGAACCTTTTTTTATTCTTTCTTTTTCATGCATAATATTTGAAGATCTATGCATGCATGTTACTCATCAACTATTTTCTTGAAATAAAAGATAAAAATTATTTTTGGTCATGAATTATTTTAGATCTATGAAAATTATGTGTGGATCTATTAGATGCATGTATGAAAATGTTTTAATTGAAAGACTTGTAAAATATAAAAATGTATATTTTTAGAATTATGGACTTGAAGATAAATCTTGTATTTTGAGTGTGTTTATGAATAATTGAAGGGAACTAGTATTGTTACTACTAGTGGGTACGCTTGAAAATGGTCAAAAACGAGTTTTTACGAAAAGTATATAATCTGTCCGATTTTTATAAGAGGCATAGAGGATCGTAAAAAATGTTTTGACACTAGTTTACTACGATATTATGAAAATATAAGCTATTACCTTTGTTTCGATATATTATGGGCTAAAAACGGAGTAAAAATGAGAAAGATATGGTCATTTAAATTCGTTGTCGGAAAACTTAATTTTTGTGAAAAACACTATAATGTACTTGTTGTCTAGATTTTTAAAGTGGTCGAAACGGCGTTTTCGAGTTAAACCGAGTTGTTTTAAGTGTCGAATTGGCTACTAAATGTTATGTATAAATGTTGGACTCGTATTGTGAAAGGATATTAGCGCGAAATGTGAATACGTGGTTCATTGTTAAAAGTTTGAGCGTTGAAAGTGGAAATTGGTATTATTGCGGGGAAAATGACTTGTTGAAATATTGTGATTGAGAAGTGTTGGAATTAGGGATATTAGGACGAGATTTGGGTACTTACTAAAAATGGCAAATATTAAAGTGACGCCGAAAGGCTGCCGAATTTTCTATAGAAATTGTGTCGGAAAATTTATTAAGATAAATTTGGGTAAATTAAAAATTTACGCCGAAAGGCTGTCGAAATTTCGTCGAGTCAAAAATAAATATTTTTGTCTAAGTATATATATACTATAATGCTCATAACGATGTACTATCTACAAGTCACGATTTTAACTACAAAACAATATTATATATATGATTGATGAGTAACGTACGTGACGAACTATTGGGACTTTTCTGCTAGCGCCTAAACTATAGTATTATATTTAGGTTGTTGCTAGAGTTGCTCGCTACTATTTGATCATACTTGTGCGGTTTGAATCGTTGCTTGAGGTGAGTATATAGATCCCTATTAAACTGTTTTACATGTTTAATTTTTTGGGATGTGATAAATGCTTTCGATGCTTGCTTCTGGACGCAAGTAAAACTAGATTTATGTGAACGTTTTGTGAACACTGTTTATGAGATAGATTAGGTTTCTTTAGCCATAGTCCCCACTATCGTGAATTGTTAATTACTCTGCTGGAGTAAGCTCTTATGATATGTATAGATCTATTGAGGGTTGACAACCTCCACTCGGGCATTCTGACGTCGGACGAGTGTATACCATTTGTGTGAACGGAGTTATCTTGGCTAGGTACTCTATTGGGGCAAAATTTATATATACAATCTATTGTATGTACTGGATCATTAGTTTCGATGTCACGAGCTTAGCTATCATAAATATTGTGAACACCCAATTTATCCTACACTTGGCACTATACCTCCTATAGTTGCACGTGTACATGAAATGAAATCTGAAATCGAATTACTATGAATTTTTACTTGAAACCTATAGTCTCACCAACTTTATGTTGACCCAATTTAGCATTTATCTCAGGTAATTGACGATGATTTGTATCTGCTGTGTGAAGTACTTGGAGTCCGCATGTATTTCTTGGCTATCTTCGGACATTTATTTACTTATGCTTTTGAACTGTTATCTCGTTGATGTTTAAAACTTTTATATTCCGCTACGCTATCTTTTAAAACTGAGACCTTTTGTACTTAGATGTTTTTATTAAATTCAACGAGGTATTTTTATAAAACGTCTCATTTAGAGTCGTTCTCTTATACCTTGAACTATGATACAATGACGTAACAGCCCCCGAGCTTCACCGCTTCCGCATATCACATTTTGGTGTGTTACAGATTTGGTAATCAGAGCCTTGGTTATAGAGTACTAGGTTTGCATTCTAGGCCTAGACTATAACCGATGTGGCTACTTTTTACTCTGTATACATATATGTACTACGTAATGTATTACGTAAGATAACACTATAAGTAATATGTAATATATATTATGTAATACGTAATATGTATTATATACATATGCATTTCGCTGATTTGCATACTTTAATTTCTATACATGATTATTTCATGCATACCCTACAACCATTCGCACGAATATCTAACATTTGGTTGTTGTAGGTTATGTCGTCATCTACTATTACTTACCAGCCCGACTCTGCTGACGAAGAGTGGGAAGATGAGATTGAGTTGATACCAGGTCATGTCGAGCCGGAGAATGACCCAGAAGAGGATCCTGAGGAGGCTGATACTGAGGAGGAAGGTGCGGAGTATGACCCTAACGAGGATCCGGAGGAGGATGACGAGGGTGAGCCTGATGTGTTGTCTGATACTTCTGACGTTGTTGATGGGATGCCACCTGTTGTGCATCGTACTTTAATCGAGTGGGTTAGTGGTAGTGAGGATGATGAGGATCATGAGGATGATATGGATGGTGTTGAGGTAGATCACGAGGGTGATGATGATATGGATGGATATGAGGTAGGTCATGAGGATGATACAGATGGTGTTGAGGTAGATCACGAGTGTGATGATGATATGGACGGATATGAGGTAGATCATGAGGATGATGAGGATATGGACGATGAGGTTGAGAGTGATACTAACGTTAAGATGGTTGTGGCTAGTAGTGATAGCGAGGATGCTGAGGCTGATGATGATAGTAGGGTTGATGCTTTGACTGTTGTACCTGAGAGAGTTGAGCCCAGTAGGAGGAGTGAGATTAGGAAGACGTCCAACTTGAAGAAGAATCCTACTGTTCCATGTTAGTGGTTTAGAGAGGAGAGGGAAGCTTTATAGGGTACGCCACCAGCTGAGGTTTATACTGATTCCGATGATACTGTACCACCTGCTGATGGAGCTGGACCATCCGGTGTTAGATCTCGAGCCTTGTCCGATTCTGATTCGTCATGCCCACGGAAGAAGGTTCGTATGTCTGATTCACACACTACACTTGAGACATCGCCTACTCATGGGAGTCGAGCTGCTACTACTGTTTCTACACCACCTACTCATCATGTTGGAGAGCCCTCTAGACCTAAGTCATGTGTTGTTATGATAGGATCTGCTAGCGATTCAGATGTTGTTCGTTTTCGTCGACTTGAGGATGCGGTTTTTTGATTGTTAGAGGATAACGGGGATACACGCGACTTGTTAGAGACCGCGCTTGAGGAGATTGTTGTTTTGAGGCGTGACTTGGAGTCAGTTCATGGAGGAGATCGAGTTGCAGATGGAGACCCGAGGGGTGACTCACCGAGATGTGCTGAGTGTGATCGTCGTCGTCGCACTTAGAGTTTCACCGTTATTGTGCTGAATTCTAGAGTAGATGATATTTGGCTTTTTGTATGGGTTCAAGATTAATCTCTCGGTATCTCCTCGAATTGATTCACGGTTCTAAGTGGAATGATTTGTTCTTGGTTAATAAAAAGGTGATGGTTTGTTTATCTATTATAAACTAATAACGAGTAAGTAAGTGTCGAAGAGTAAAATTAAAGCTCTAAATGATTAAACTAAATTGACGAGTTAAAACTAAATGTTTGAAAACTTAAAAACAAGATTTAGAAAAATGCTAGAACACTTAATAAAACTAACACTTGGAAACTTTATAAAAGACAAGAACTAAAGCCATCGGAATATGCTATCGGAAAGAAAGGCTGATCAGAATACTGGACAAAGCATCAAATCGGAATATATTCCGATCTGTTTGATCGGAATGTAAACAAGAAGACTAATCTTTGATAAAATGAGTCAAATCGGAATACCAAAACACCTCCTGTCGGAATATCTTGAAACCCACAATCAGAATATCTAAAAATAGCTCAAATCGGAATGTTAGAAACTCCACCGTCGGAATACTCAAAACCCTTTTCCGATCTACAGATCAGAATAAGGGGGGGTGTCTGCTCGGAATGTGCTAATCGGAAAAGGGTTATACCTTTTCCGATTTGAATGGGATTCGCAAGAAAGCAAAGCAATAAGCTATCAATAAGCTAATCACTAAAACTAGGACGAATCTAATAAGAATCGGATCAAATAAGCTCGAATAACAACTTATCTAAACTAAAATTAAGCAAACTTATAAATCAAATGATAAAAAGATAAACTTTTTAAGAGAACTTTTAAAAAGTAAATAAGCTAAACATATAAACAAGCCAATAAGCACAAAGATCTTAAAGCTTATTCGTATGAAAACTTAAATAAACATAAAAAGATTAACTTTTTAAGCACAAAAACATCATTGAACAACACGGATCATAAGTTATTTGCACCAAAAGTGAATCAAAATCAAAGAAAGGTAGAAAGAGATTAAAGATTAAAAGCTTAAATAGAACTTGATTAATGAAATAAGCAATACACAAATGTTTAATCTTGAAAGATTAAAAGAAAAGATGAAACTTAGTGAGAGAAAGTGGAGAACTTTCTCTCTCTAAAACTAGAGAGAATGAAAAACTAAAAACTAACTAAAGACTAACCACCCTCCTAATGTGTATTAGGAGGGTATTTATAGGAAAAATGGAAGGAGTGCATGTGTTGCATCTTCTTTCTTTCTTCACGTCTTCTCGACTCGATTTAATTCTTTGTCTTTCTCGATGTCGTCTCGGGATTAATTAAACTCGTCTTAACATTCTTCATTTATTTAGACTCGAGTTCTTCGACTTCATTAAACTTCCGTCTTTAGACTTGTTCTTCGATAAATCTTCAGAATAGGTCTTGGACTTCCGTTCTTTTTGCACTCTTGATCTTTTGACTTCGTCTTTTCCCGTTTTCTTCGATAAAAGCCCGTGAAAGCCCGTGTTTTCTTCCTTTTTAATCTTTTGGTCCTAAAACACAATAAAAACACAAACCACGCATAATTCCGACTTTTACGACATAAAATACACGTTTTGGTCTTGTTATTATTGAAAATAAGTGGTAAAAGGATAAGTGTTTTCACATTTATTAAATCCCCTACACTTGACCATTGCAATGCCCTCATGCAATGCATTAATTTTAAAGCACGGTTTATATTTTCCATCATAAATAACCTACCTTGGCCTTTATTAATTTCTAAACATAAAAAGATAAAAAACAAGTAAAGAAATTAAAGACTTACATTGGGTTTTGGCAGCCATGAACGTTTATCATCCTCAAGTTTCACGTTCCCCATACTAAGCTTAAAAACGAGATCATTATTATTATAAGTTAGCAGACTAAAACGAACTCATGTGGGCCAATTATTCACTTAGACTCCCTTATTCCTAGGTGTATCTCTTATATTTTATTTTTGTCTTGAATGATCACGAGGGTGCATTGTTTGACTTATTTCGATAGTTATTTAGGCCGAAAATAAAGTGAACGATTTAATCAATAGTTAGCTAAAGGACAAAATCTTTTAAAACTGCTTCTCGGGACCTCATAAAGTTCATATCTTGGAATAACTCGCTTCACGATTTGAGACCTTTCTTGGACCGATATTTGGCAGCGACTTCATACTTCAAATCTTTGAGAGACGTTCTTGAAATTATGGTCTTCTCTTCATAATAGGAATTTCTTCACTTGAAGTTTTGAGAGATTCTTCATCTTTGGACCACGACTTCTTCATTTTTCTCCAATCTTTATTTTGGACTTTGATATACAACGATCCGCCTCCTTTTAGGACTTGGATCTATTTATCCTCATACCTTGTTAGGGCCTTTTTGGATAGACTTCTCCATGATCTTTAGGGGAGTATTTGCTTTTCGTCGTGTGTCTCGATCCTTCATATTGATTTTCGATAAATGATTCTTCACATCACTTCTGGATCTTTAGCAACAAACTGTAGCCCTCATGCCTTGTTAGGGCCTTTTCGGACTCGCCAATCTTTGCATCCCGCTTCAATAAGTTATGCCTTGGCTATGAACTCTAATCCATACCGAGCAACTTTTAAACGATCTTGGGCTAGAAGCTAAGTAACCTTTTAAATCGTACAACCTTATTTATTGCAGATATATTTATTAACAAGCGAAGGGAGAATAGGCTTATAATTAACTCACATAAATTCCCGAAAGAATACCAAACTTATAATTGAATCTATCATCTCTCGTCCTCCACAGTTTAAAATCTCAAGGAATGAGACTCGTGGATGCTTAGCCTATTAAATCAAAGTTTTGGGTTTTCGAGTCATCTATAGGATCTTGCAAATTCTTAGACTTCTTCAAGTTTAGAAATCGCATTTTAAAGTTCCCTTGATAAACGACTCTCTAGGATCAATTATAGGAACTTGCAAAAAGTACTTGTTCTTAACCCGTGAGAGTTAAGACTTTCGCGTTTTATAGCTCCCTATATAAAAGCCTAGCAAAACTTGACTTAAACACGTTAAGGATACTAGCTAGAGTAAACTTAGATAAGTAAACTCGGGTTGAGTCAAAATATTCATGACTAAGAAAAATTTAAAACTACTTTATTGAAAATTTATTCTAGTAAGGCAAGAAAATAAACATAATAAAGGAAAATTCAACTATACAACTAGGCCAAAATAGATTAAAAATTCAGAAAAATGTCGAAATATCAAATTTTCCGGTTAAAATGAGGGCAAATGCAAGGAAAAGACCACTTACTTCGATAGAAGTCCCCCCTACACTTGAGATAAACATTGTCCTCAATGTTTGAGCATGTGGGAGTAAACTCCCCTACACTTATGACATTGTGCACTTTGTTTAAATTTTTCTAAGGAAAGGACAACTAAAGTGAATTCAATGTGAACATATAAAATATGAAATATTGAATCACAAGAATTTAGGATAAAACCGGGAAGATGGGAACACGGTTCGTCAAAAGTCATCAAGGTGGATCTTTGAATTTTTAATCCCTGCACAAGACAAGAAACAAGACAACAAACACATACGGGGCTCCCCCCTACACTTATTATGAAAGCAGTAAAGGATAGATCACGGGTTGCCTCCCGAGAAGCGCTTGTTTTTGTTCACCGAGTCACGAGCCTGACTCGACCCAATTTAGTTCATGGGGAATGTGGTGAGGGATGGAATCATCTCATGAGAGATGTCCTCACCAAAGTACAGCTTCAAACACTGGTCATTCACCTTGAAATTGGGCCCATTTGGTTGAGAAAGCTCAATGGTCCCATATGGAAAGACTTTGGCGACGGTGAATGGACCAGACCAGTGGCTCTTCAACTTGCCAGAGAAGATCTTCAACCGAGAGTTAAAAAGTAAGACTTGATCACCAACGTGGAACTCTCGGTTCTTAATCCTTTCGTCATGAATGATCTTGGTCTTCTCTTTGTAGATTAGTGATTTCTCGTAAGCTTCATTCCTTAGTTCGTTGAGCTCGTTGAGTTGAATCTTGCGATGATCACCGGCTTTGTTGATGTCGAAGTTAGCCCACTTCAAGGCCCAGTGCGCCTTATGTTCCAGCTCGATGGGTATGTGGCATGCTTTCCCGTACACAAGACGATAAGGCGTACAACCGATCGGGGTCTTATAAGCAGTACGGAATGCCCACAGAGCATCATCTAACTTATCTACCCACGCGGCACGATGCTCTCCCACAGTACGCGGCACGCCGAATCGAGCAAACAGCTGCTTCAAAAGGTTCACAACCACCCTCGCATCGTTCGTAGGGAGAGCCTTGGCTTCAACCCATTTAGAAACGTAGTCAACGGTTACGAGGATGTACTTGTTCCCTTGTGAGGATGGAAATGGCCCCATAAAGTCGATGCCCCATACGTCAAAGATTTCACATTCATGTATGAAATTTTGAGGCATCTCATCTTTATGTGTGATCTTGCCTTGGCGTTGGCAAGCATCACAATACTTAACCATTTCGTGAGCGTCACGATAAAAGGTGGGCCAATAGAATCCTGAGTCAAACACTTTCTTAGCGGTGTAGTTGGGACCAAAGTGACCACCGGTGGGTCCTTTATGGCAAGCCTGGAGAATGTCCAAAGCTGTCGGTCGGTCAACACATCGACGAATGATCAGATCAGCACATTGTTTGAATAGAAAAGGGTCATCCCAAAAGTAAGTCTTAACATCATTCAAGAACTTCTTCTTTTGTTGGGATGTTAACCCTTTGATGAGAATACCACCCGCTAAGTAGTTTTCAATGTCGGCAAACCATGGGGTGTCATCAAGATTGAGATTTATAGACATTAAGGTCTCAAGGGGGAAAGAGTCGTTGATCTCTTTGTTCGGATGATCCCCTTGATATGGATCCTCAAGTCTGCTCAGATGATCCGCGGCTAGGTTTTCGGCACCCTTCTTGTCGAGAATTTCTATGTTGAATTCTTGAAGGAGTAAAACCCAGCGAAGAAATCTTGGCTTAGAGTCGTGCTTAGTCATCAAGTACTTCAACGCGGAATGGTCCGTGTATACGATGGTGGTAGATAAAACAAGATAGGGGCGAAATTTTTCAAAAGCATTGACAACAGCTAAAAGCTCTTTTTCGGTTGTCGTATAATGCAATTGAGCCCCCGTCATTGTTTTGCTAGCATAGTGGATTGGTTGGAAGTGTTTATTCACTCGTTGGCCCAAAACCGCACCAATAGCAAAGTCGCTAGCATCGCACATCAACTCAAAAGGCAGCTCCCAATTAGGGGTAACCAAGACCGGTGCCTTAGTTAGCTTATCCTTAAGAAGATTGAAGGCTTCGATACACTCTTTAGAAAAGATAAAAGGAGTATCTTTTTCCAAGAGGTGGGTCATCGGGCGAGCGATTTTAGAGAAATCCTGAATGAATCGATGATAGAAGCCCGCATGACCCAGAAAACTTCTCACACCCTTCACGGTTGAAGGTGGAGGTAATTTGGCTATGACATCTACTTTAGCACGGTCGACTTCAAGACCGGCTTTAGAGATTTTGTGTCCTAGCACAATGCCTTCTTTTACCATAAAATGGCATTTTTCCCAATTCAGAACAAGGCGAGTGTCTTCGCATCGCTTAAGCATACGTTCCAAATTGGCAAGGCAAGAAGAGAAGGAATCCCCAAAGACCGAGAAATCATCCATGAAGACTTCCATGGTTTTCTCAACCATGTCATGGAAGATAGCTAACATGCACCTTTGGAAAGTCCTGGGGGCATTGCATAAGCCAAAAGGCATCCTTTTATAAGCAAACGTGCCATAGGGACAAGTGAATGTTGTCTTCTCTTGATCTTGGGGATCGATGGGTATTTGTAAATAACCCGAGAAACCATCAAGAAAGCAGTAATATTCATTACCCGCTAAACGTTCAAGCATTTGGTCCATAAAAGGTAGAGGGAAATGATCCTTTCTCGTGGCATCATTGAGTTTGCGGTAGTCTATACAAACTCTCCACCCAGTAACGAGACGAGTAGGAATCAAGTCGTTGTTTTGATTGGGCACAATGGTGATTCCGCCTTTCTTAGGCACACAATGGACTGGACTAACCCATGGTGAATCCGAAATAGGGTAAATCATACCCGCATCAAGAAGTTTGATAACCTCTTTTTTGATGACTTCATGGGTTTTAGGATTCACCCTTCGTTGGTTTTGAATTGTGGGCTTAAAGTCGTCCTCCATGAGAATTTTATGTGTGCAAAAGTGAGGATCAATGCCGCAAATGTCGGAGATTTTCCAAGCGATAGCTCTTTTATGTTTCTTCAACACGGGCGATAAGTCGGGCTTTTTCTTCTTCTTTCAGGTCCTTTGCGATGATGACCGGTAACTTCTCGTTGTCTTCAAGGAAAACGTACTCAAGATGAGGAGGTAGGTCCTTAAGCTCAAGAGTAGGAGGATCCTCAATAGATGGTGAAACCAACGATGGATCATCATTAGTCACCTCTTTAGGAGAAGGATGAGAGAACGGGTCTTCATTGAGAAGTCTCTTAATAGTACGAATGTCTTCATCCCAATTGGTGGACGAATTATCATACTTAATATCGAGAGGACCCAAGCTAGCTTCGAAATCATCCAAGTCACTTTCTCCAAAGGAGTCAATGCCGGAGCAATTGAGGCCACGGTCTCAACATTGGGTAGAGAAGAAAGAGTACTTTTGCAAGCATCATGAAAATGTTCTTCACAAGCCTCATCGAGAACATCAATAGCATTAACACTCTCATATGAATAAGGTTGCTTAGAAATCTTACCCATGTTGAAGACAATTTTATTGTCACCAACTCTCATGATTAATTCGCCCGCGGCTACATCAATGAGAGTGCGACCGGTCCTCAGGAAGGAACGTCCAACGATTAATGGAACACGAGGATCCATCTCGTAGTCAACGACAACAAAATCCGCCAGGAAGGTGAATTTGTCAACGCCAACGAAGACGTCTTCGGCTATCCCCACTGGATAAGCAACCGTACGGTTGGCTAATTCCAAAGTCATTTTGGTGGGGACTAGCTCGGGGAGAGATAATTGCTTCCAAACACTTAAAGGCATTAAGTTTATACTAGCACCTAGATCGGCTAGGGCCATGCAATTCTCTACTCCTGGGAAGTTGCAAGGAATCAAGAAGCGAGCCGGATCACCAAGTTTGGTGGGCAATTTCCTTAAGAGCATTGCGGAGCAGTTCTCATTAAGTTGGGTCTGAGCAATGTCAAGAAGCTTCTCCTTGTCACTAAGAAGATCTTTAAACATCTTCGCGTATTTATGCATGTGAGCGAGAGCCTCGGTAAAGGAGATGTTAAAATTCAATTGTTTAAACATTTTGAGAAAGTTTGAAACTTGAATATCATCCTTGCTCTTTTGCTTCTCTTTCCTCAACCTTGAAGGATAAGGTATATTGGATGAAGAAGAAGGCTTTAGGGGAGTAGGATCACTCACAACCACGGGTGGTGGGGAAATGGGGGTAGAAGTAAGAGGTGGAGAAATTGGGGAAATGGAAGGATGAGGAATAGGAGCAGGTGACTCGTTTTCCTTAGTCACAATCACCAGTGGAGGTATAGGAAGCTCGGGTTCCTTGTTACCTTTTCCACTGCGAGTGGTGATTGCTTTCATCTCCCCTCTTGGATTCGCAACGGTGTTACTCGGAAGAGTACCCGAAGAAGAGGGTTGATTACCTTGGAAGAAACTAGCCATCATGTTCCTTAAGTCATTCGTTTGACTTGCCAAAGTGTTTCTCATATCAGCTCTCAGATCGTTCCCTTGTTTCACCATGTCTGCTTTCAAGTTGAGCAGTTCGCGCTGGAGATTGTCCACAATCACATCATTAGTCCTCATGTAGGTTACAATATCTTGGGGTAATGTGGTGGGTTGGTTGGGAGGAGCATTATAGGTGGGTGGTTGATAAGCAGGTTGTTGGTAAACTTGGTTGTTTCTTTGAGGTAGATATGGTTGTTTGTGAGGTGGTATGTATGGTGCACGAGGTTGTTGTTGTTGAGGAGGGCGAATGAGGTTTTGTTGTTGGTTTGGGTTGTTAGGAGGAAAACCGGGTGGTGAGAGAAAGTTGTTTGAACGGTAGCTAAGCAAGTTGCGGTCTCCTTGAGGACGAGCTTGATAAGCGGCCGGAGGATAGGTACCGTATGCTGCATTAACATTCTCAGATGGATAGTCTTGGGTGGCAATGCAAGTGGTGTAAGAGTGAGGACCCCCGCATATCTCACATGGTTGGCTAACAGCATTGACTTGAGCGTCGTGAGTGTTTTTAGCGTTGATGCTGTTGGTGTCGCTAGCGGTTTGGGCGGCAAGCGATTCAAGAAGCGTAGTGATTTTGTCAAGTCGCTTGTCGCTGTCAATAGTACTAGCACTAGCGACATTGGTCCGAACACTTTTGGTTTGCACACGAGACTTATTTTCAATAATATCCCAAGCGGCATTAGAAGTCTTAACCAAAATATTACCCCCCCGAGGCATTGTTTAGTGAATCTTGGTCCTTCATGCTTAAACCATTATAAAAAGTATTAATTTGGTGCACTTTGGTAAAACCATGTTGTGGGCACTTTCTTAAAAGATCTTTGAAACGGTCCCAAGATTCACTAAACGACTCATCGTACTTTTGTTCAAAATTGATAATTTCATTCTGCAAAGCGGTAGTACGAGAAGGTGGGAAAAAGTAGTTGATAAATTTGGTCTCCAAATCCGTCCACGTAAGAATACTTTGTGGCGGTTCTTTTGCAAGCCAATGTCGGGCTTGTCCCTCTAGGGAGAAAGGAAAAAGTTGTAAACGGATTACCTCTTGTGGAACACCATTGAATTTGACCGTATTCGTGAGTTGCAAGAATCTCTTGATGTGGTCATGAGGATCATCAATGGTACGCCCCAAGAATGGTTGAGTAGAGACCATCTGGATAAAACCGGATTTGAGCTCAAAGTTTTTGGCTGCAATCGCAGGTATGACATTTAGATCATTGTTGCCGTCTACATGTGCTTGCAGAAGTTCAATCATCGGGCGATTGTCCGGTAGAGGCTCATTGTTGTTGTTATTATTGTTGTTGAGAGGTGGATTGTTATTGTTTTGAGGTGGGTTATTGTTGTTGTTTTGTACACCGGCCATGTCTAAGTCTTCGAGAGGCTCGTGCTCTTGATAAGACGTGGATCGTGTACGCATGCACCTACAAAAGAACTAACAAGGCAAAAACAAAGAAAAAATATTTTTGGTTTTTATGTTTTTTAATTTTTAGGATTTTTGAAAATTTTATATTTTTTAGGGTTTTTGAAAATTTTTATGAAAAATTAACGTTCACGGTGAACGGATCCCAAAATCCAAGTTCTCACAAATAAACGGTTAATCTTAACAAGAAGAGCCGGCAGCGGCGCCATTTGATATTTGGCTTTTTGTATGGGTTCAAGATGAATCTCTCGGTATCTCCTCGAATTGATTCACGGTTCTAAGTGGAATGATTTGTTCTTGGTTAATAAAAAGGTGATGGTTTGTTTATCTATTATAAACTAATAACGAGTAAGTAAGTGTCGAAGAGTAAAATTAAAGCTCTAAATGATTAAACTAAATTGACGTTAAAACTAAATGTTTGAAAACTTAAAAACAAGATTTAGAAAAATGCTAGAACACTTAATAAAACTAACACTTGGAAACTTTATAAAAGACAAGAACTAAAGCCATCGGAATATGCTATCGGAAAGAAAGGCTGATCGGAATACTGGACAAAGCATCAAATCGGAATATATTCTGATCTGTTTGATCGGAATGTAAACAAGAAGACTAATCGGAATATTGATAAAATGAGTCAAATCGGAATACCAAAACACCTCCTGTCGGAATATCTTGAAACCCACAATCGGAATATCTAAAAATAGCTCAAATCGGAATGTTAGAAACTCCACCGTCGGAATACTCAAAACCCTTTTCCGATCTACAGATCGGAATAAGGGGGTGTTTGCTCGGAATGTGCTAATCGGAAAAGGGTTATACCTTTTCCGATTTGAATGGGATTCGCAAGAAAGCAAAGCAATAAGCTATCAATAAGCTAATCACTAAAACTAGGACGAATCTAATAAGAATCGGATCAAATAAGCTCGAATAACAACTTATCTAAACTAAAATTAAGCAAACTTATAAATCAAATGATAAAAAGATAAACTTTTTAAGAGAACTTTTAAAAAGTAAATAAGCTAAACATATAAACAAGCCAATAAGCACAAAGATCTTAAAGCTTATTCGTATGAAAACTTAAATAAACATAAAAAGATTAACTTTTTAAGCACGAAAACATCAATGAACAACACGGATCATAAGTTATTTGCACCAAAAGTGAATCAAAATCAAAGAAAGGTAGAAAGAGATTAAAGATTAAAAGCTAAAATAGAACTTGATTAATGAAATAAGCAATACACAAATTTTTAATCTTGAAAGATTAAAAGAAAAGATGAAACTTAGTGAGAGAAAGTGGAGAAC
Organism: Glebionis coronaria; assembly: GCA_025667525.1. Taxonomy (NCBI): domain Eukaryota; kingdom Viridiplantae; phylum Streptophyta; class Magnoliopsida; order Asterales; family Asteraceae; genus Glebionis; species Glebionis coronaria. The sequence goes on from CM046875.1 coordinate 170,454,491, forward strand.
TTTCTCTCTCTAAAACTAGAGAGAATGAAAAACTAAAAACTAACTAAAGACTAACCACCCTCCTAATGTGTATTAGGAGGGTATTTATAGGAAAAATAGAAGGAGTGCATGTGTTGCATCTTCTTTCTTTCTTCACGTCTTCTCGACTCGATTTAATTCTTTGTCTTTCTCGATGTCGTCTCGGGATTAATTAAACTCGTCTTAACATTTCTTCATTTATTTAGACTCGAGTTCTTCGACTTCATTAAACTTCCGTCTTTAGACTTGTTCTTCGATAAATCTTCAGAATAGGTCTTGGACTTCCGTTCTTTTTGCACTCTTGATCTTTTGACTTCGTCTTTTCCTGTTTTCTTCGATAAAAGCCCGTGAAAGCCCGTGTTTTCTTCCTTTTTAATCTTTTGGTCCTAAAACACAATAAAAACACAAACCACGCATAATTCCGACTTTTACGACATAAAATACACGTTTTGGTCTTGTTATTATTGAAAATAAGTGGTAAAAGGATAAGTGTGTTCACACTTATTAGTAGATTACATCTTTTATCTTTTGGGCATTGTATCCACTAAACTAGAGTAGTACTCGGTTAGTTGGAGTAGACTAGATGTAATCAAAACTCTTATTTTATGACTATGTACTTGATATTTTGATTATGAATGGGAATTTAACTTTATGACTTTGACCAATGACTATCCTTTCTATGTTTGTTGTACTGTTAAATTCTGCATTTTATTTTAGCATAAGAAATATATAACGTGTATATTCGTGCTTGAACCTGATTTGTATTGTTGTCTTAACGCAGAGAAACAATGGTGAACACACGTAACAGAATGACTGACGAACAATTGGAAGAACTAATAACACAACGAGTGACCGCTGCATTGACAAACATTCAAGCTAACAACAACGTGAACCAAGCACCGTCGAACGATGTTGGCAATCGACCGCCTAAGCCGTGTACTTACAAGGACTTTAGGAGTTGTGACCCTTTGAATTTTAATGGTACTAAAGGAGCTGTTGGATTAGCTCGTTGGATTGAAAAGATGGAATCTGTGTTCCGTGTCAGTGGATGTACTGTTGAAAACCGAGTGACTTATTCTACTTGTACTTTAGCTGCTGGAGCATTGACATGGTGGAACACCCATGTGCAGACGGTTGGAGCCGAGGAGGCGTATGGAATGAGTTGGGAGGAACTTAAGAAGTTGTTGACTAAGGAATACTATCCTCGTAATGAGATTCAGAAAATGGAAATTGAACTGTGGAACCTGACTGTGAAGAACAATGACATTGGTGCGTACACTAGGAGGTTCCAAGAGTTTTGTTTGCTATGTCCTGGAATGGTTCCAGATGAAGAAAAGAAGGTTGGGCGCTACATTTGGGGTTTACCTGGTAGAGTTCAAGGGAATATGACATCGTCTGTACCGACAAAAGTTAGTGATGCTATAAGGATGGCTCACAGTCTGATGGACCAAGTTGTTCGAGCAAATGCTGGAAATGCCGCGGACAACAAGAGAAAATGGGGGAATAACCAAAGGAACAACCATGGTAACTATCTGAATAAGAGGAAAGAAACCGTGAAGGCGTACACTGCTGGTACTGGGGAAAAGGGAGTGTTAGTGCAAACATTACGATGCTTTGTCGATATAATCTCTTTATGTTTTGTTGATGACAAACGTATAATTCGCAATACATTATGTAAAATGTTAAGGTACTCGTAATCACTCAAGAATACATTTGTATACTTCTCTCGACACCTCCAAGATCGCATTCGGCATGAATCACTCAAGGTATGTACAAACATGTCATTAACCTAACTAAGTGATCAAGGATTAATATTTTCTTAAAACTCACATTTTAATCAAATGTGACAAAAGATTTTAATTAACTTTATTTTTAAGAAAATGTTTTATTAAAAAGAAAATGGAAATTTGAATTTGGCATATTCCATATGCCAAAGGAATATCCTTTGAGGGTATAAACTACCCCAGATGGCATATCCCCACTAAAGGAAAAATTTGCACGGACTCCGACGCGGAGGTTCCTTAAAGGAACCCGCGGTTCCTTATTGATAAGGTACCGCGGGTAGAGATAAGGAACCGCGGGTGTTTTTGACCGTTGCAATGTTGTCCTATAAATAGTGGATCATTTCCAGGTTTTCTTTCAACCCTTTTTGCACAGTTTCTTTCAAAAATCATCTTAGATCCTTGATTAGTTAGTTTTGATTAATCTTGTTTAAGATGTGATTCAATCTTCAATCTCCTCATCCTCTCAAGTGCAAAGAGAAGAACACTATCATTACCCTGATGTGTTGGGTTCACTATAAGATGAAGATCTTTCCTTCTATTGATCTAAGTTATGTTTTTAGTCTTCCTACTATGTATATGTAGAAGATCCAAGTGTTGGGTACACTTAGATGTGTTTATAAGGGTAGAATATCCAAGTGATGGGTATGCTTGGATTAGGTGTTAGTTGTGTAGACCCAAGTCTTGTTAGTACTTAGATATAGTGTTAGAGTTATAGATCTAAGTTTTGTGTGCTTAGATCTATATGGTTTATGTTTAGGCCATAAAACACAAGGTTTGTTATGTTGGGCCATAAAACATAACTAGTGGGTAGATTAGGTTGTGTCTTGGTAGTTCTCACTAAACTCTAAAGTGATGTGGTTATGTCTAGGTAGTTCTCACTAAACTATAAAGTGATGTGGTTGTGTCTTGTGAGTTCTCACTAAACTTTAAAGTGATTAGTAGTTGTGTTGTGTGAAGTTCTCACTTAGCTTCAAAGTGAAGAGTCGTGAAGATTGGTTCTAGCTTTCGATTAGAACTCGACATCTAGCCTTGTGTCGTTAAATGGTGAAGTGGGAAACGTTGTGTAGATTGGTCCTACCTAAGATGAGGACTCGACATCTAGCTTAGTGTCGGAAATGTGTAAGCAACGTGTATGGTTTTCTCCGCCTTGAAAGGAGTTTTGTTGACTAGTGAAGTAACTCTCGAGTAAGGTGTACTCGAGGAATGGAGTAGGGCGAAGAGGAGCTTCGTGACCGAACCACTATAAATCATCATATCGGTACTTTCCTTTACATTTATGTCTTTACTATAATAGATGTATTTATATGTTGTGTGTTGTGTGCATCTCATAATCTAAACATTTAAGTTGCGGAAAAGCAAAGGCTTAGTACGTGTGTGCTTCGTGTTTAAATTATGGTCAAGTGTACATCACTTAGTCTAAACATCCTAGTTGCGGAAAAGCTTATGCTTAGTACGTGTGTGCTTAGTGTTTAGACTATTGCTTGATGTACTCTTGATTTGATGTGTTTGTGTGTTTACTTACTTGTAGTATTTATCTTTCAATCAAACACATCTCATATCTAGTCAAGCTTGATCGAGAATTTGATACAAAGGATTGTCAAAGTTTAACATGTAACAAAAGGTTAAGTTCACTGTCGGCGGTTCTCTAAATGGACCGGCGGTTCTTTATTGATAAAGAATCGCGGGTACACATAAGGAACCGCACACAGTGAATTAAGCCGAAATGTTTTGAAAACTAACTAGAAACTATTCAACCCCCCCCCCCTTCTAGTTTCTACAATTGGTATCAGAGCGATGCTCACACAAGATCTTTGAAGTATATTGTACTTTAAATCTTGGATCGATCCTTGCTCTAGTTTTTCAAAACAAATGGTTTTTAAAAATGTAAACGGTTTTTAAAAATAGAGACGATCTTTATATCAAATTGTTCATGAAGAGTGATTACTTATGAAATATGTTTTGTTGTTTCATTCGTACAAGTTTTGGTGTTAAATAAACTTTGTATAATAGCTTGAATTAAATCTTTTCATGTTTGGAAGTATAAAAATATTTTGTGTCATAATTAACTCTAAAGTACGAGTTCTATGTGTCTAAAATGATTTTTTAGAGTCCTAAGTCCTTCCAAAAAGTTACCAAATAATTTTGGCCAAAAACTCATTTTTTTGTCCTCTGACCGCGGTTCTTTATTGTTCCCCGCGGATCCTTATCAATAAGGAACCGCAGTCAGTCTGACTCAGATTTTTGAAAACTATGAAAAATCATATAAAATCACTCGTAAGTCCGTAGAAGTCGTGCCACCCGTCATTTCGAACGTAATTGAATTTTCTTTCAACTAAAAAGGCTTCCAAACCTTTATTAAAATTTAAAATTTGGATGGTTTCTAAGTTCCATACTTTGTCCAAAGTATTGAGCGTCGGTTTGTCGTAAAACTTGCGTTTTACTCTTTTCTATTAAGTTGGAAATCTCTTGGTGATATATCTTTGAAAATTGATATATTTACAAAGTGTTAAACTTAATTAAATTTTAAATGGGTCAAAGACTATTTTCAAATAAAATCAAGCTATGAATACTTTGTTGTATCTAGCACTCAAAACATGGACGAATGCTTTTATGTGTTAAGCTAATTGTTTGTGTATGTTTCCTTGTGTGTTATTATTATATGTAGACATTATTAAGTGTTCCTTGCGATTTGTAGTAGTATTGCTTATATGTCTAGTCTCTTGTGCCTTGCTTAGTATTTGTTAGTATCTAGTTTTTCCTAATTAGGATGTATGCTAGATTTCTTGCATTTTAGTTGCAACATTATGTGTGCATTGCATATAGGATTAACATCTCTTGGTTTACAAATGTTACATAAACATCTTGTACACCTCGGCATGTTCTTTAACACTTTTAGGTTTGAAAGCTTTGGGAGCTTGTCAAATCTGTTGATTTGGGTCGTCTTACTCGATCATTGTGTTATTAGTTCAAGTAGATAAATGTCTCACTATAAAACATGAAACACCCTTTGAAAATCTTAGCTAATTTCTCTTAAAAGAGTGTTTGTGGGAATCGAGAAAGATTTCGATTAAATATCAATGCATTATTCAAACTATGATTGGTATCATTATTGAATCTAATTGACATGTTTTTTACTGTAGACATGAATGTGGTTTATTAATAATATACATCGGATCATAACTCCCACTTGTGTTGATGGTGTTATATTGAATCTACTTGTTAAAATTGTTAGACATATTTTGTTTAATAATTACTTATAATGCACAATAGAGTCGGTTTGATAACTTGGATGTTTCATCAGAAATACTCAAGTAATTTACATTGTTATGCAATTTATAAATGTGTCATTTCCGAAAGACCAATCAAGAGTGTTCCTTTGGTTTGTGTAAACTTTGTTTATACACTTCAAAGTTATTGGCCTCAAGTTCTATTAAGGTAAATAACCATAACTAGACTTGTTTGACAAGATATGCAATGGTGCATTCTTAACCCTCATTAGGTCATGCATTGTGTCGCCATGCAAATTTCATCCTTGCTAAACTTTATTAGGCAAATGTTGGAATTACATTTTGTCTAACTTGAGAATGACTACTAGAGAATTTATGCACTAGGATCTTAATTTGACCTAACGGTTGAATTACTTCCATGTGGGAAGTTGAGTTGGTGTATAACTCGTAAAAATGGTCGTGTTTAGCCTTAATTGAGAACCTCTAGTGATAGTCTCATACTCATTCTCTAAATTGGCTAAATGGCTCTTCCTATATATGACTAATGATAGTTTACTTTGATGAACTTTGTATGTCATTAGGAGTCTTTTTCTTTTGTAGCCATTAGGTTTTTCTTAGCTTTCCTCTTACGTGCTAATTGAACCTATGTGTCTTTCCTTTGTGTGTGTTCTAGTTTTTATTGCTCTTAAGCATGACTTTATGATAAGTTAGACTAGAACATTAGGATTTTCTGAATTGGAAAATCCTCCTTCACCACCTAAACCTAGCCTCTATAGGCGGTTCTTTAAATAGACCGCGGCTCCATATCAATATGGAACCACCGGTGGAGATAAAGAACCGCGGGCAGAAGCTCTCAAATTCGAGTTTTCTGAAACTTCCCAATTGTTCCAACACCATTTGGAATCTTTGTTTCAAACCTTTGATCACTCCCAAAATATCTTGGGCTTTCCATTTTTAACCCTTTACTAGTTTGGATCATCCCCTCACCCTTTTAAACCCACCTTGTTAGCCATGTTCTTCACACCTCAAACTATTCATCCTTACCCCTTAAACCACCCATTACTACCATGTTCTACAAGAACCTCCAATTCATACAAAACCTCCTCTTCAAAGAGGCACCTCAAAATTAAGATTAAGTTACCCAAACTTAACTCTTCACCCTTTCACACACCCAGGAATGAGATTGTTCCAATTCTCATCTCTTCATCACCCTCACCACCTCTTGCTCCATGCAAGACTACCTCAACCCATGGTACCAACCATTCACATGGTTCTACCTCCTCTTCATTCCAATCTAGAATGAATGAGATAACCTCACCCTTCACTCCAAGTACTCTCTTGGATGTGACTACCCAACCTCAACCCATCCAAAGCATTTCCATTGTGAATGACTTTGTTGAACCCTTGGTGACTTCACCTTTTACCTCGCCAAATTCCGCCACCACCCTTGTCTTTCATTTAAGCATGTGGATTGCTTATTGCTAAGGCATCTAATTTAAGCAAATCTTAGGATTCTAGTGTAACTAAGATTAAAATTATGCTTAAGTTTTAGGCTTGTTTTTTTTATACATCTTTGTATGATCTTTATTCTCTTGTATTTCTTTTCATGTTTTTCAACATGATTTTTCTTTGAGTCTTGGTTCTTGTTGTTATTATGTTTTTTCTTTTCTCTTATTTTGAGTCCTTTTCTTAAACTAATAAGAATTAGGAATCTTCTTGGAGATTTACATTACATGTAGCTTGATTTATGATATCTAGATAGATGACTTGCTTGTATGCTACTTGCTTATATATCTTCTTGCTTATCCGTATGTTATATGCTTAATTGATTAGTTAATGAATGCATGCTTATTATAAAGGTTTTGTCTTTGTCAAGCAATTCCGATATAATATCTCTTAGATGTGTCTAACTCATGCATGTCCTTAAATGCTACGTGCTAACATGTTTTACTTAGTCTTCTCTTTTTAGGTAATCATGGTTCTTGCATGCCATATGTGTTAATTGCGCACCTTCTCTACATTGGTTTATTTTAGACTTCATAAGGCATTGCATGAGTTATCCTATGTGCTTACTTGATTATGTGTTAGATTTTGTACTAACTCTTCATGTCTTCTTGAGCTTCTTTTGAGTTTCTTCTCTCATTTTCTTTCAAGATTTCACTATCACCTTCTAAGGTATAGTATTCATGAATCAATTTGTGAAGTTATCCTTTACTTCTTTGTTGAGTCTCTCTCAATTCATTTTAATCATGCTCTTCTAAGTCAAGTCTCTTTCTTCTAGTCTTTCTAAACTAAGTTGAGTCGAGCCTTACCCTTTCCTCATCATGTAATTGTTCTTTGAACATCCATAATTATTGAGAAGAGCTACAAAACTTTGAGCATGTAGTTTATCGTATGCCAAACACCATTTGGTGTCGACATTCATACGCATTTTTGCCTATAATGTCCTATATCCCGAATTTTTCTTAAAGCGTCAATTTATCCGCTTTTGGTTTTCCTTTATTTTTTTTGGTAAAAAATGTCTCTAAGTTGAGATATTTTTGTTCCTCTTTTTGAGAGTTGATTGCGGTTAAAATTTACAATTGGTATGGGTGATTCCATCAATTCTAATTTTTTAACCCCTTGAGATGATATCTTCAAATTCTTGGATGTTTCTTTTCAACCTCTATTCCAACAATTTTGAATTGATTTCCTCAAAATCCTCTCCTTGTTTTTTTTGAGAGTTGATGGTTAAATCTTGAATTTTCTTGGGTGATTCCAAAAATTCTAAGCTTTTTACCCTTTGACATATTATCATTACAATTGGTATGGATGTTTCTTTTCTATCTCTATTCCAACAATTGCGAATTGATCTTGTCACGATCCTCTCCTTTATTTTTTTAGGTTGATAGCATCGCGTTCACACTTCTTTCTTCAATGCTTGTCATTGTTTGTGCAAACGACTTGTTTATCATCCTTTTTTTATATATGCTCTTGTCTACTAACCTTGTTTTGTAGGACACTTCTAACATATTTTTGTAGCTCGTCACTATTCTTGCTTTGTTGGTGTCTCAAGCAAGGGGGAGCTCATATCAAGGGGGAGCATTTGCATGAGTTCAAGTCATTACATTTGCGATCGTTGACTCACTCAAATTGAATTCATCGAACATCTTGCAAGTAATGCATTTTGGACACTCGTAGATAAGCATATTATTATTCTTGGAGTTGGTTAACCTATGGTGATTGAAGACTTCACTAGGATGACGCAAGCTCAATATTTTTGTATGATGGGTTTATGGTTTGGATTCTCGCCTCTCAAACGACAACCATTATGGATGATTAGATTTTTGGATGCATGCTCTCTCGAAGTCAATCCTCCTCTTCTACAAATGAAGACTACCTTTTTGATTCGACAAAAGGGGGAGAAGTAAGTGTAAACGAGTAACTTATGCATTTTAATATGTGTTGCGGTTTACTTGTTTGTCATCATCAAAAAGGTGGAGATTGTTAGTGCAAACATTACGATGCTTTGTCGATATAATCTCTTTATGTTTTGTTGATGACAAACGTATAATTCGCAATATATTATGTAAAATGTTAAGGTACTCGTAATCACTCAAGAATACATTTGTATACTTCTCTCGACACCTCCAAGATCGCATTCAGCATGAATCACTCAAGGTATGTACAAACATGTCATTAACCTAACTAATTGATCAAGGATTAATATTTTCTTAAAACTCACATTTTAATCAAATGTGACAAAAGATTTTAATTAACTTTATTTTAAGAAAATGTTTTATTAAAAAGAAAATGAAAATTTGAATTTGGCATATTCCATATGCCAAAGGAATATCCTTTGAGGGTATAAACTACCCCAGATGGCATATCCCCACTAAAGGATAAATTTGCACGGACTCCGACGCGGAGGTTCCTTAAAGGAACCCGCGGTTCCTTATTGATAAGGTACCGCGGGTAGAGATAAGGAATCGCCGGTGTTTTTTACCATTGTAGTGTTGTCCTATAAATAGTGGATCATTTCCAGGTTTTCTTTCAACCATTTTTGCACAGTTTCTTTCAAAAACCATCTTAGATCCAAGATTAGTTAGTTTTGATTAATCTTGTTTAAGATGTGATTCAATCTTCAATCTCCTCATCCTCTCAAGTGCAAAGAGAAGAACACTATCATTACCATGATGTGTTGGGTTCACTACATGATGAAGATCTTTCCTTCTATAGATCTAAGTTATGTTTTTAGTCTTCCTACTATGTATATGTAGAAGATCCAAGTGTTGGGTACACTTGGATGTGTTTGTAAGGGTAGAATATCCAAGTGATGGGTATCCTTGGATTAGGTGTTAGTTGTGTAGATCTAAGTCTTGTTAGTACTTGGATATAGTGTTAGAGTTATAGATCTAAGTGTTGTGTGCTTAGATCTATATGGTTTATGTGATTAGGCCATAAAACACAAGGTTTGTTATGTTGGGCCATAAAACATAACTAGTGGGTAGATTAGGTTGTGTCTTGGTAGTTCTCACTAAACTCTAAAGTGATGTGGTTGTGTCTAGGTAGTTCTCACTAAACTATAAAGTGATGTGGTTGTGTCTTGTGAGTTCTCACTAAACTTTAAAGTGATTAGTAGTTGTGTTGTGTGAAGTTCTCACTTAGCTTCAAAGTGAAGAGTCATGAAGATTGGTTCTAGCTTTCGATTAGAACTCGACATCTATCCTTGTGTCATTAAATAGTGAAGTGGGCAACGTTGTGTAGATTGGTCCTACCTAAGATTAGGACTCGACATCTAGCTTAGTGTCGGAAATGTGTAAGCGACGTGTATGGTTTTCTCCGCCTTGAAAGGAGTTTTGTTGACTAGTGAAGTAACTCTCGAGTAAGGTGTACTCGAGGAGTGGAGTAGGGCGAAGAGGAGCTTCGTGACCGAACCACTATAAATCATCGTGTCGGTACTTTCCTTTACATTTATGTCTTTACTATTATAAATGTATTTATATGTTGTGTGTTGTGTGTATCTCATAATCTAACCATCTAAGTTGCGGAAAAGCAAAGGCTTAGTACGTGTGTGCTTCGTGTTTAGATTATGTTCAAGTGTATATCACTTAGTCTAAACATCCTAGTTGCGGAAAAGCTTATGCTTAGTACGTGTGTGCTTAGTGTTTAGACTATTGCTTGATGTACTCTTGATTTGATGTGTTTGTGTGTTTACTTACTTGTAGTATTTATCTTTCAAACAAACACATCTCATATCTAGTCAAGCTTGATCGAGAATTTGATACAAAGTATTGTCAAAGTTTAACATGTAACAAAAGGTTAAGTTCACTGTCGGCGGTTCTCTAAAAGGACCGGCGGTTCTTTATTGATAAAGAACCGTGGGTACACATAAGGAACCGCACACAGTGAATTAAGCCGAAATGTTTTGAAAACTAACTAGAAACTATTCAACCCCCCCCCCCCCCCCTTCTAGTTTCTACGGGGAGTATACAATGGGACGTTACCTTCGGGCAACCGATGTAAGCGTCACCATAATGGACAGTGTAATGTGCAATGTCACAACTGCAAGAAAACTGGACACATTGCTAGAGACTGTAAGTCACCACCCAACCCGAAAGCCAAAGTCACTTGTTTTGAATGTCAGCAAAAGGGACATTACAACAATGAGTGCCCAAAGAAGAAGAATAAGGACCAAGGAAAGATTGCTAAAGCTGGGGAAGCTCGTGGAAGGGTCTATGTGATAGGAGGAGGAGAAGCGCAAATAAAACCCCAGCGTCGTTACGGGTACGTTCCTTCTTAATGGTCGTTATGCTTCTATTTTATTTGATATTGGAGCCGATAGGAGTTTCGTGTCGACAGTTTTTAATGTTTTACTTGATGTGACCCCTTCGCCCTTAGACACTAAGTACACTATTGAGTTAGCTAATGGAAAGTTGATAGAAGCCGACACTATACTTCGCGGATGCACTTTAAATCTTCTAGGTCATCCTTTTGTAATAGACCTTATGCCTGTTGAGTTAGGGAGTTTTGACGTGATTATCGGAATGGATTGGTTGTCGAGATATCATGCTACAATTGTATGCGACGAGAAGATCGTTCGTTTACCATTCGGTGATCAAGTTTTTGAGGTACAAGGGGATACAAGTAACAGAAAAGGGAAGTCACGACTGAACATTATCTCGCGTATCAAGGCTCAGAAGTTTTTGTCAGAAGGTTGCCACGTATTTTTAGCTTGTGTGACGGAAAAGCAAACGGAAGAAAAACGGTTGGAAGATGTACCTATTGTACAGGATTTTCCGGAAGTCTTTCCTGAAGATTTGCCTGGATTACCGCCGGCTGATACAAGGCTTTTGCCCGTATAAAAATATTAAGTTCGTGTTCTCGGTATCTTAACGAATTGATCTAGGCCCTATGTGTGACTCAGTTGATCTTTGGTGAAAAAGAATATTTTTAGTTGTTTTTAATTAAATGTGCAAATACTTAAAAGTAAAAGGGCGATTAAAGTAAATCTAAGTCTAATAAAGGTGCAAGTATTTAAAAACGAGACTAAAGTAAATGGCGTAAACTTAAATCTATCTAAGGCAAACTTAAAACGCGACTAAAACTAAGGCAAATCTAAAATAAAACTAAGGCAAACAAACTTAAAGTGCAATTAAAATAAAGGCGGGAAAAATAAAGATTGAAAATACAAATCAAAGACAAAAACTAATAAGAACCTGAATACAGCTCATTCGGAATAAACCTTCGTTTGGAACAATCACTCGTCCGGAATGTCACCTTCGGTTGAAATGATTCTTCTTTGCTTGGAATATAGCAAAAATCCTTGATCCGGAACAAATTGATCTGAATATGTCACTTATCCAAAACAATCCTTCGTTCGGAACTTTACTGATTCGGAACTTCTAAAACTTGCCTTGATTCGGAACTTATGATTAACCCTTGATTCGGAAGATTCCGAATGAACCTCCTTGATTCGGAAGTTCTAAAACTTCTGAATGAACAAACACTGATCCGGAACTAGCCCCTTGATTCGGAAGTTTATTCGGAACTTTTAAGTTCCGAATGAACAGCCCTTGGTTCGGAACTATGGTGACTTCCGAATGAACGATCACTGATCCGGAACTTTTGGAGTTCCGAATGAACAGTGCTTGATCCGGAACTTTTGAGTTCCGAATGAAGCTTTTCTGGTTCGGAACTTTTGAGTTCCGAATGAATGACTATTGGTTCGGAAGTTATCCTTCGTCCGGAACTTTGAATGTTCCGGATGAACAAGTTTGGCTCGGAACTTTTGCTGATCTCAAATATTCCGGATGAACCCTTGATTCGGAACTTTGGAAGTTCTGAATGAACAAACTCCCTTTCTTGATTCGGAAGTATTCACCTGGAAAGATCCGAAACACAAACAACTTTCCCGAAGAACAAGGGGATACAGTAACAGCAGTTTTAATAACAAATTAACCAAAATAAACACAAACAATTTAATAAATCTATCCACGAATCAACAGTAAACATAAACGAACAATTTAAAACACGAAATCAAACAACTTTAACCAAAATAATCAAAAACCACTTGGATCAAAATAAAAGCATGAACATGAACATAAACATAAACACATAAATCAAAGATTAAGAAAGGTAGATAAGAGATTGACAAGATAAAGTAAAGATTGACAATAATTAAATGAAAACTTACTTGAAATTAAATGAATTAAAGGTGCAAGACAAGGTATTTAAATTTGACAAGAAATTAAATGACAAGGTATTTAAATGGTGGAAGAGCTAATTGTCACACTTAGCCAACAAAAACAAATGAACACACTAATAGTCTATTTGTAGGGGAGGATTAGGAAGCTTCCTCCCCTCCTTCATTTCTTGTTAATTGCAAGATTAAGCCCCTTTCTTCTTAATTCTTCATTAATTACACCATTAGTCATCTTCTTTAAACTTGGACTTAAGGGACTTTTGGCTTCGGGATTTCTTTGAACTCGTCTTTAATTTCTTCAATAAAATAGACTTGAATTCTTCGGCTTTTGATAAACTTCCGTCTTTTGACTTTTTCTTCGATAAATCTTCCGAATTGGTCGTGGACTTCCGTTCTTTTTGCACTTTTGACTTCTTGACTTCGTCTTTCATCCTTTTCTTCAATAAAAGTCCGTAAATGCCCGTGAATGTCCGTGTTTTCTCCACTTTTCACCTTTTCGTCCTAAATCACACCAAAAACACAAACCACGCATAATTCCGACATAAAAGACATAAAATACACGTTTTGGTCCGGTTATTATTGTAATTAAGTGGTAGAAAAGATGGGTGTTTACACACCTATCAAATCCCCTACACTTGACCATTGCAATGTCCTCATGCAATGCATTAGTTACAAAGCAAGATTACACTTTTCATCATAATCAATCCACGTTGGCCTTTATTAAAGAGATAGAAAATTAAAATCATGCAAAATAAAGAAATCAAAAGCATACCTTGGGTTTTGGAAATGTCATGAATAATCATCATCCTCAAGTTTTCACTTTCTCCAAACCAAGCTTAAAAACGAGATCATTGTTATTATAAGTTAGTAAACTAACACGAATTCATGTGGACCAATTATTCACTTAGACTCCCTTATTCCTAGGGGTATCTCTTATATTTTATTATTTGTCTTGAATGATCACAAGGATGCATTTTTTACTTATTTCGGTAGTTATTAAGTCTGAAAATAAAGTGAACGATTTAATCAATAGTTAGCTAAAGGACCAAATCTTTTAAAACTGCTTCTCGGGACCTCATAAAGTTCATATCTTGGCATAACTCGCTTCGCGATTTGAGACCTTTCTCAGACCGATATTTGGCAGCGACTTCATACTTCAAATCTTTGAGAGACGTTCATGAAATAATGGTCTTCTCTTCATACAGGAATTTCTTCACTTGAAGTTTTGAGAGATTCATACATGGACCACGACTTCTTCATCTTTCTCCAATCTTTATTTTGGACTTTGATATACAACGATCCGCCTCCTTTTATGACTTGGATCTATTTATCCTCATACCTTGTTAGGGTCTTTTCGGATACACTTCTCCATGACTTTTGGGGAGTTTTGCTTTACGTCGTGTGTCTCGATCCTTCATATTGATTTTCGATACATGATTCTTCACATCACTTTGGATTTAGCAACAAAATATAGCCCTCATGCCTTGTTAGGGCCTTTTCGGACTCGCCAATCTTCGCGTCCCGCTTCAATAAGTTATGCCTTGGCTATGAACTCTAATCCATACTGAGCAACTTTTAAACGATCTGGGGCTAGAAGCTAAGTAACTTTTCAAATCGTACAACCTTATTTATTAGCAGATAAATTATTAGCAAGCGATGGGAGAATAGGCTCATAACTAACTCACATAAATTCACGAAAGAATACCGGACTTATAATTGGCTCTATCATCTCTCGTTCTCCACAGTTTAAAATCTCAAGTAATGAGACTCGTGGATGCTTAGCCTATTAAATCAAAGTTTTGGGTTTTCGAGTCGCCTATAGGATCTTGCAAATTCTTAGACTTTTTCAAGTTTTAGAAATCGCATTTTAAAGTTCCCTTGATAAACGACTCTCTAGGATCAATTATAGGAACTTGCGAAAAGTTCTTGTTCTTAACCCGTGAGAGTTAAGACTTTCGCGTTTTATAGCTCCCTATATAAAAGCCTAGCAAAACTTGACTTAAACACGTTAAGGATACTAGCTAGAGTAAACTCGGGTTGAGTCAAAAGATTCACAACGTTTGAAAACTAAAACCACTTATTAAACATTTATTCTAGTAAGGAAAGAAAATAACTATACAATGGTAAAAACTAATAGGCCAAAATAGATCAAAAATTTTGAAAAATTGATTTTCTGGTTAAAATGAGGACAAATACAAGGAAAAGACCACTTAACTTCGATAGAAGTCCCCCCTACACTTAAGATAAACATTGTCCTCAATGTTTAAGCATATGGGAGTAAACTCCCCTACACTTAGGACATTGTGCACGTTGTTTAAATCTCGCTAAGGAAAAGACAACTAAAGAGATTCCTATTTTAATAGTGAGAAAATATAAAATAGTGAATCGAAAAGAGTTTAGGATAGAACCGGGAAGAAGTAGAACACGGAATCACGGGTCGTCAAGAATCATCAAGAGTGGATCATTGAAGCTCGAATCCCTGATTAAGAAGTGAGGAGAGGAAATAGCAAGCCAAAGGGTCCCCCCTACACTTATGATAAAGAAAGCGAAAAGATAGATGCATGGGTTGCCTCCCAAGAAGCGCTTGGTTTTTGTTTACCGAGTCGTGAGCCTGACTCGACCTTGATCATCAATGGAAGAAGCATAAAACATATCCACCAGGATCAAAGACATAGTTTTCATCCATCAAATAACACAAACTTAAGGCGAACAAGGCAAGCCAAAGAAGAGTAGGCAAGGTTCCCTTAAGCAGTGATGGAGCACGGTGGGAACAAGTATGGTGAGGTGCAAGCATGTCTTCAATAGTTCCAAAGATTTTTCCTTTTATTTCATCAGGTGGATACTGAGATGGCTTAAAGACTTCAATACCGGGGTCGAACACCTTTTCCTTTAGGGGAAAATAGCACTCAGGCTCAGCCGAGTGTGAAGAAGATCCGCAAAGAAGCACAACCTCGTCCTCAGAAGAAGGACAAAGAGGTGTCAAATCGTATGTGCAACGGATTTCGGTGTCGATCGGTTTCTTCTCCTTTGACAGAATGCTCTTCAAATCCAAAGTAGGATCAAGACGATAATCTTCAAAGTCATAATGAGGAGCATCACTCTCATGAGGGAAGTAAGTGTTGAGAAATTCAGAGAAATCTTCCTCAAATGAATAATCGTCCAAAGTAGGATTGAGTGATGGCGGATGATCTTCATCATGTGAAGAATCGCTCGAAAGAGTATCAGCCTCATCAAAATCATCGAAAGTGGGCAGCTCGGGATACTCAGAAGTACAATCAAAATCATCCGAATCTGAGCTAGAATCATCATCATCATAAGCATCAAAGACCGGTGAAGAATCATAAATGGGAGAAGCGTCCAAAGTAGGGGGAGAATCATCCACATTATCTTCAAAGAGTGGATTATCAGTGGAAGACTCGAATAGCGGATTGTCATAGACGGTAAAGTCATCGAGCACATTAATCATATTCACTGATTCTCGGCCTCCAAAGGATTTTCCTGTAAGCTTCCCCATTTTAAAAACTTTTGAATCATCCCCGACTCGTAAGATTAACTCACCTTCGGCCACATCTACTAAAGCACGTCCGGTTCTCAAGAATGGCCGACCAAGTATTAAAGGAATACGAGGGTCCATTTCATAATCAACTACGACAAAATCGACCGGGAAAGTAAATGTGCCAACTTTGATAAACACGTCTTCGGCTATACCAACGAGGTAAGCGAGAGTGCGATTTGCAAGTTCGAGAGTCATCTTTGTTGGAATGAGGTCGGGTAATGATAGTGTTTTCCAAACACTCAGTGGCATCAAATTAATACTAGCCCCGAGATCAGCAAGGGCAGTAAATTCTTCAGTTTTGTTGAACACGCAAGGCAACACAAAACGACCGGGATTTCCAAGCTTTTCCGGAAGTTCTCTAAGAAGGACTGCAGAGCAGTTTTCATTTAATCGTGTGTTGGCGAGTTCAATCAGCTTCTCTTTCTTGCTAAGCAATTCCTTGAATGCTTTGACAAATTTCGGCATGTGGCAAAGTGCTTCAACAAGGCTAATGTTGATGGTCATTTTAGATAGCATATCCACATATTTCGATACTTGACAGTCATTCTTGGTTAGCTCGTTGGTCTTGCCTATGCGAGAAGGGTATGGGATTCTGGGTTGATAGGGAGACGGTGAAGGTGTAGTTGGTGAAGGTTGTGATGTTGAAGGGTCCTTCCGAGATACATCGTCATGACGAGGCAGAGACGGTAATGGTGTACTAACACTAGGTGTAGGAGGAGTAGGGATACATGGTGGTGGAGGAGGTGTAGATGATGGTGGTGGGGTAGGTGGATTGACAATGGTAATTCCACTACGCGTAGTTATAGCACTCACATTAGCTCGCGGATTGGTGACGGTGTTTGAAGGTAGAGAACCCGAAGAAGAAGGTTGAGCTTCGGGCAAGAAACTAGCCAACAGATTCTTTAAATCAGTCGTTTGAGTGCTGAAGGAAGATTGGATATTATCACGAACCTCGGTTCTGATGTCATTTCCTTGCTTCAAGATATCTCCTTTCAAATTGATTATTTGGCTCTGTAGATTCTTGATTTGCTCACCTTGAGTTCTCATGATGGCATCAACATCGGGATTAATGGGTGGTTGTTGTTGGGTGGGTGGTTGATAAGGGTTAGAAGCTCTTGGTGGGATTTGGTTGCTTCTATTGTAGTTGTTGGCGGGGTTTTGGTTTTGAGGAGAAAAACCGGGTGAAAGGTAATTGTTGGAACGTTAACTCAGCAGATTTCTATCCCCTTGTTGTCTAGCTTGGTAATTTTCCGGTGAATAATTACCATAAGCTGCATACACATTTTCCGGATTTCCTTGTGTCGAAGGATAATCGGTGTATGAGTGAGGACCGCCACATGTTTCACAAGGATTAGCAACCGCTTTAACTTGTTGTTGTTGTTGGTTTGAAGCGAGAAGCGTAATACTTTTGCTCATTTCAGCCATCATGCGGGTGAGTTTGGTCATCTCAGGGTTTGCTGAAGTTGAGGAAACATTGACTCTCGGGCTGTTCCTTGAAGAAGCAGAGGAATCCCAGTTTTTGTGGTGAGTAGTCATGTTCTCAATTAACTCTCTACACTCCTCGGGTCTCCTTTTCATGAATGTGCCACCGGCGGCTGCATTAATCGTATCACAATATCGAAAAGTCAATCCGTTGTAGAAAGTATCGATTAGGGTCACAGGGAGCATGTTGTGGTTTGGACATCTATCGATCAAGACATTATATCTCTCCCAAGCGTCAAAAAGAGATTCATCGGGATCTTGCATGAAACCGCTGATCTGATTGCGAAGGCTTGTGACCATGGATGGTGGAAAGTAGCGCGACAAAAAGCGTTGAGTCATATCATCCCAAGTGTGAATAGAATTCTTCGGGAGACGATCAAACCATTTCTCGGCATGATGCGATAAAGTATGTGGGAAGACTTGTAGGCGGAGTACATCCATTGTGGCCCCAGGCAACTTCATGCTTTGGGTGATGGTAATGAACTTGTCGAGGTGTTTGTTGGCATCATCATCAGGCAATCCTCTAAATGGGTTTGTTTGTACTTGCTGAATCATGTGGTGCTTCAACGAAAACTCAGGAGCGTTGATTTGCATCGGCGCAATCGGTCCTCCTCGTCCAAACATGGTTGGTTGACAAAGTTCCTCCATGGTCCGAAGATCGGGTTGTGGAAGAGCATTGTTGTTATTATTATTATTATTGAGGTTCGGTGGAATGTTGTTGTTGTTAACACCTGCCATATCTAAATCTTCTTGAGGCTCGGGCTCTTGATAATTAGAAGATCTAGTACGCATACACCTGAAAATGCAAAAGAAAAAGAAACCAAACACAAAGACAATATATATACACAATAAAAATAAAATCTTTTTGGATTTTTGAAATTTTTAATTTTTATGGTTTTTTATCAATTTTTAATTTTTATGATTTTTTGAATTTTTTAGGCAGGAAAAATAACGTTCACAAGTGAGCGGATCCCAAAAAGCAACGTGTCTCTCACAAAAAACCGTCAATCTTAACGAAAAGAGCCGGCAGCGGCGCCATTTGATACAAGGCTTTTGCCCGTATAAAAATATTAAGTTCGTGTTCTCGGTATCTTAACGAATTGATCTAGGCCCTATGTGTGACTCAGTTGATCTTTGGTGAAAAAGAATATTTTTAGTTGTTTTTAATTAAATGTGCAAATACTTAAAAGTAAAAGGGCGATTAAAGTAAATCTAAGTCTAATAAAGGTGCAAGTATTTAAAAACGTGACTAAAGTAAATGGCGTAAACTTAAATCTATCTAAGGCAAACTTAAAACGCGACTAAAACTAAGGCAAATCTAAAATAAAACTAAGGCAAACAAACTTAAAGTGTAATTAAAATAAAGGCGGGAAAAATAAAGATTGAAAATACAAATCAAAGACAAAAACTAATAAGAACCTGAATACAGCTCATTCGGAATAAACCTTCGTTTGGAAAAATCACTCGTCCGGAATGTCACCTTCGGTTGAAATGATTCTTCTTTGCTTGGAATATAGCCAAAATCCTTGATCCGGAATAAATTGATCTGAATATGTCACTTATCCAAAACAATCCTTCGTTCGGAACTTTACTGATTCGGAACTTCTAAAACTTGCCTTGATTCGGAACTTATGATTAACCCTTGATTCGGAAGATTCCGAATGAACCTCCTTGATTCGGAAGTTCTAAAACTTTCGAATGAACAAACACTGATCCGGAACTAGCCCCTTGATTCGGAAGTTTATTCGGAACTTTTAAGTTCCGAATGAACAGCCCTTGGTTCGGAACTATGGTGACTTCCGAATGAACGATCACTGATCCGGAACTTTTGGAGTTCCGAATGAACAGTGCTTGATCCGGAACTTTTGAGTTCCGAATGAAGCTTTTCTGGTTCGGAACTTTTGAGTTCCGAATGAATGACTATTGGTTCGGAAGTTATCCTTCGTCCGGAACTTTGAATGTTCCGGATGAACAAGTTTGGCTCGGAACTTTTGCTGATCTCAAATCTTCCGGATGAACCCTTGATTCGGAACTTTGGAAGTTCCGAATGAACAAACTCCCTTTCTTGATTCGGAAGTATTCACCTGGAAAGATCAGAAACACAAACAACTTTCCCGAAGAACAAGGGGATACAGTAACAGCAGTTTTAATAACAAATTAACCAAAATCAACACAAACAATTTAATAAATCTATCCACGAATCAACAGTAAACATAAACGAACAATTTAAAACACGAAATCAAACAACTTTAACCAAAATAATCAAAAACCACTTGGATCAAAATAAAAGCATGAACATGAACATAAACATAAACACATAAGTCAAATATTAAGAAAGGTAGATAAGAGATTGACAAGATAAAGTAAAGATTGACAATAATTAAATGAAAACTTACTTGAAATTAAATGAATTAAAGGTGCAAGACAAGTTATTTAAATTTGACAAGAAATTAAATGACAAGGTATTTAAATGGTGTAAGAGCTAATTGTCACACTTAGCCAACAAAAACAAATGAACACACTAATGGTCTATTTATATGGGAGGATTAGGAAGCTTCCTCCCCTCCTTCATTTCTTGTTAATTGCAAGATTAAGCCCCTTTCTTCTTAATTCTTCATTAATTACACCATTAGTCCTTTTCTTCTAATCTTCTTTAAACTTGGACTTAAGGGACTTTTGGCTTCGGGATTTCTTTGAACTCGTCTTTAATTTCTTCAATAAAATAGACTTGAATTCTTCGGCTTTTGATAAACTTCCGTCTTTTGACTTTTTCTTCGATAAATCTTTAGAATTGGTCGTGGACTTCCGTTCTTTTTGCACTTTTGACTTCTTGACTTCGTCTTTCATCCTTTTCTTCAATAAAAGTCCGTAAATGCCCGTGAATGTCCGTGTTTTCTCCACTTTTCACCTTTTCGTCCTAAATCACAACAAAAACACAAACCACGCATAATTCCGACATAAAAGACATAAAATACACGTTTTGGTCCGGTTATTATTGTAATTAAGTGGTAGAAAAGATGGGTGTTTACACACCTATCACCGGCCAGACAAGTTGAATTCCAGATCGATTTAATACCAGGAGCTGCACCTGTTGCTCGAGCGCCTTACCGTTTAGCACCGTCGGAATTTCAAGAACTAGCGACGCAACTACAAGAGTTGACCGATAAAGGATTCATAAGACCGAGTTCTTCACCTTTGGGAGCTCTAGTCTTATTTGTAAAGAAGAAGGATGGAAGTTTGATCAGTTACCTAGGATAGATGATCTGTTTGATCAGTTGCAAGGATCGAGCGTTTACTCGAAGATTGACCTTAGGTCTGGTTATCATCAATTGAGAGTCCGTGAGGAAGATGTTGCAAAGACTGCATTTAGGACTAGGTATGGACACTATGAGTTCCAAGTGATGCCATTCGGTTTGAAAAACGCACCTGCTGTGTTTATGAACCTCGTGAACCGGGTGTGTAAACCGTATTTGGACAAGTTTGTCATTGTGTTCATTGATGACATACTGATTTACTCAAGGAATGAGAAAGAACATGAGGAACATCTTAAGATAATATTGGAATTGCTTAAGAGGGAGGAATTGTACGCTAAGTTCTCGAAGTGTGATTTTTAGTTGCCAAGAGTACAATTTCTAGGTCACGTTATTGATATCAAGGGGATTCACGTTGATCCCGCCAAGATTGAGTCAATTAGGGAGTGGACTGCTCCTACGACACCGACTGAAATTCGCCAATTCTTAGGACTCACCGGATATTACCGAAGGTTCATCGAGGGATTCTCGAAGATCGCGAAACCATTGACAAAGTTGACTCAAAAGAAGGTGAAATACGAATGGGGAGATAAAGAGAAATTAGCATTCCAGAAGTTGAAACAAATGTTGTGTTGTGCGCCTATTCTATCGTTACCAGAAGGATCGGAAGACTTTGTGGTCTACTGTGATGCATCAGCAAAAGGATTGGGAGCTGTGTTGATGCAAAGGAAGAAAGTTATCGCCTATGCGTCACGACAATTGAAAACACACGAGAAAAACTACACTACGCACGACTTAGAGCTAGGAGTGGTGGCATTTGCCTTGAAATTGTGGAGACACTACTTGTATGGAACCAATTGTGTCGTCTATCACAAGAGTTTACAACATATTCTTGACCAGAAGGAACTGAATATGAGACAACGTCTATGGATCGAGTTGCTCAGCGATTATGACTGTGAAATCCGCTACCACCCTGGGAAGGCCAATGTAGTGGCGGATGCGCTAAGTAGAAAGGAACAATTGATGACACGTAGAGTTAGATCGTTAGCTATGGTTATCAATCCGAACTTACCTATAAAAATTTGTGAAGCACAAACCAAAGCCCTTAAGCCTGAACATGTCGAGGCTGAGAAATTAGGAGGAATGGTTACTAAGAAATTGGAGACTATCACTAATGGAACGCTATGTCTGAATGGTAGAAGTTGGTTACCATGGTTTGGAGGACTAAGGGACGTGATTATGCACGAGTCGCATAAATCTAAGTATTCGATTCACCCAAGATCTGACAAAATGTATCAGGATATGAAGAAGCTATATTGGTGGCCAAATATGAAAGCTGAAATCGCTACGTATGTAGGGAAGTGTCTGACTTGTGCTAGAGTGAAAACAAAACACCAAAAACCATCTGGATTGTTGGTTCAACCTATAATTCCTATATGGAAGTGGGAAAACATAACCATGGAGTTCATAACTAAGCTACCTAAAACGACAAACGGATACGACACAATTTGGGTAATTGTGGATCGACTTACGAAATTTGCACACTTTTTGGCTATGAAGGAAGATAATTCAATGGATAAGCTTACGAGACTATACCTAAAAAAAGTAGTCGCAAAACATGGAATACTGATCTCGATAATTTCCGATAGAGACGGTCGATTTACTTCAGAGTTCTGGAAATCACTTCAGAAAGCGTTGGGTACGCAATTGGACATGAGTACTGCTTATCACCCACAGACTGACGGACAGAGTGAGAGAACTATTCAAACGCTGGAGGACACGTTACGTGCTTGCGTGCTTGAATTTGGGAAGCAATGGGACAGACATTTGCCTCTAGTGGAATTCTCTTACAACAATAGTTATCATACCAGTATTAAGGCTGCACCGTTTGAAGCGTTGTATGGTCGTAAATGTCGCTCGCCTGTGTGTTGGAGTGAGGTTGGGAATAGTCAACTCACTGGCCCTGAACTCATCCGTGAAACAACTGAGAAGATTGTTCAAATCAAGAGCCGAATTCAAGCAGCCCGTGATCGTCAGAAGATTTACGCCGACGTTCGACGTAAGCCTCTCAAATTTCAAGTGTGAGACAAAGTGATGCTAAAAGTATCGCCTTGGAAAGGTGTGGTACGTTTTGGCAAGCGAGGAAAGCTGAACCCCCGTTATATTTGACCTTTCAAAATTCTGGCAAAGGTTGGAACCGTAGCCTATCGTCTCGAACTACCGCAAGCGTTGAGCAGTGTGCACAGCACTTTTCATGTTTCGAACTTGAAGAAGTGCCTTTCTGATGAGACACTCGTTATACCGTTGGAGGAAATCTGAATCGACGACAAGATGCAATTTGTCAAAGAACCTGTTGAAATCATGGACCGTGAGGTTAAACGATTGAAACAGAGTCGTATTCCGATCATCATGGTGAGGTGGAATTCTAAACGTGGACCTGAATTCACCTGGGAGCGTGAGGATCAATTTCGCAAGAAATATCCGCAACTCTTTGACAACTCTAGAGCCCGTGACACTCCTAAGCTTTGAGGACAAAGCTTCTATATCAAGGGGATGATGTAACACCTGGTAATTTTCCTACTTTGTAAAATGACTATTTTACCCATTGACTTTTTGTTTAGTCAAGTATGTGATTTAACTGTGTTGGAACCGGGAAGTTATCCCGCGTTTTCTAAAAAACTGTTTGATGACGAGTAATGACTTGACATTGTGCTCAGTCATTATTCTAAACACATTCTGTGAATCTGACCAAAATGCTGTGACGGTGAATGAATTGACGATAATCCATGAGATTATTCGTTATCAGTGAATTATGTGCTTAATTGCTTAGTTTTTAACAGCATGATCGTATTTTCATGAGCAGCGTATTTAAATATTTCTGTATATGTTTATATGCCTGTATTTTAGTATTTTTGCTACTTATAGTAATAAATCGTATTTTATGTGAATTTTTAATTAACGTATCGTGTTTTCGTATTTTACGTCGTTTTTACGTTTAACCGTCGTTAGCATGCATAAAATACTTTATAAATCATAAAATATCAGTTTTCGTCAAAAAACCATAAATTTAATATATTTCGTCAAATTTTTAAGTTTTACGTAATTTTAAACTTAACTATATACTTTTCGACATTTACCTAAAACTAATTAACCGTTTTACCTTAAACCTTCTAAATAGTTACCATAGTAAAATTTTGAATTATTTACCCTTGTGGGACCCCCCCCCCCCATAACCGGCCAAAAACACCACCACATGCAAGATAACCCAAATCTTACACTTTGCCAAAATAAGCTTAAACCTTACACACCTCAAACCCTTTTAACTTATTAACCATATTTACCTCAAATCATATCTCACTTTCACTCATTCACTTCACTAAAAAAAATACACATCTCTCTTTCTCTCTCAAAAACACACGACACAAACACCATAACCAAAACCTCCATTGTTGATTTCTTAAAGCACCATTTTAAGAACATTTAGCACAAAACAAATACATCCTAGGGTTTATACAAGCGTAAGGAAGAATGGATTTTCTTGGTTTGTTGATTTGAGAAGTTTTTGGTTGAAGTTTTTAGAAGTTGGGTTTTGTTGATTTTTAGTTGATTAGAGCGTAGATCGGGTTATCGTGGTTACGTAGAATCGTTACTCAAGGTTATTTCTTGAACCTTTTTCGATTCTTTCTTTTTCATGCATAATCTTTGAAGATCTATGCATGCATGTTACTCATCAACTATTTTCTTGAAATAAAAAGATAAAAATTATTTTTGGTCATGAAATATTTTAGATATATAAAAATTATGTGTGGATCTATTAGATCCATGCATGAAAATGTTTTAATTGAAAGACTTGTAAAATATAAAAATGTATATTTTTAGAATTATGGACTTGAAGATAAATCTTGTATTTTGATTGTGTTTATGAATAATTGAAGGGAACTAGTAGTGTTACTACTGTGGGTACGCTTGAAAATGGTCGAAAACGAGTTTTTACGAAAAGTATATAATCTGTCCGATTTTTATAAGAGGCATAGAGGATCGTAAAAATTGTTTTGACACTAGTTTACTACGATATTATGAAAATATAAGTTATTACCTTCGTTTCGATATATTATGGGCTAAAAACGGAGTAAAAATGAGAAAGATATGGTCGTTTAAATTCGTTGTCGGAAAACTTAATTTTTGTGAAAAACACTATAATGTACTTGCTGTCTAGATCTTAAAAGTGGTCAAAACGGCGTTTTCGAGTTAAACCGAGTTGTTTTAAGCGTCGATTTGGGTACTAAATGTTATGTATAAATGTTGGACTCGTTTTGTGAAAGGATATAAGCGCGAAATGTGAATACTTGGTTTATTGTTAAAAGTTTGAGCGTTGAAAGTGGAAATTGGTATTATTGCGGGGAAAATGACTTGTTGAAATATTGTGATTGAGAAGTGTTGAAATTAGGGATATTAGGACGAGATTTGGGTACTTACTAAAAATGGCAAATATTAAAGTGACGCCGAAAGGCTGCCGAATGTTCTATAGAAATTGTGTCGGAAAATTTATTAAGATAAATTTGGATAAATTAAAAATTTACGCCGAAAGGCTGTCGAAATTTCGTCGAGTCAAAAATAAATATTTTTGTCTAAGTATATATATACTATAATGCTCATAACGATGTACTGTCTACAAGTCACGATTTTAACTACAAAACAATATTATATATGATTGATGAGTAACGTACGTGACGAACTATTGTGACTTTTTTGCTAGCGCCTAAACTATAGTATTATATTTAGGTTGTTGCTAGAGTTGCTCGCTACTATTTGATCATACTTGTGCGGTTTGAATCGTTGCTTGAGGTGAGTCTATAGATCCCTATTAAACTGTTTTATATGTTTAATGTTTTGGGATGTGATAAATGCTTTCGATGCTTGCTTCTGGACGCAAGTAAAACTAGATTTCTGTGAACGTTTTGTGAACACTGTTTATGAGATAGCTTAAGTTGCTTTAGCCATAGTCCCCACTATCGTGAATCGTTAATTACTCTGCTGGAGTAAGCTCTTATGATATGGATAGCTCTATTGAGGGTTGACAACCTCCACTCGGGCATTCTGACGTCGGACGAGTGTATACCATTTGTGTGAATGGAGTTATCTTGACTAGGTACTCTATTGGGGCAAAATTTATATATACAATCTATTGTATGTACTGAATCATTAGTTTCGATGTCACGAGCTTAGCTATCATAAATATTGTGAACACCCAATTTATCCTACACTTGGCACTATACCTCCTATAGTTGCGTGTGTACATGAAATGAAATCTTTAATCGAATTACTATGAATTTTTACTTGAAACCTATATTCTCACCAACTTTATGTTGACCCAATTTAGCATTTATCTCAGGTAATTGACGATGATTTGTATCTTCTGTGTGAAGTACTTGGAGTCCGCATGCATTTCTTGGCTATCTTCGGACATTTATTTACTTATGCTTTTGAACTGTTATCTCGTTGATGTTTAAAACTTTTATATTCCGCTACGCTATCTTTTGAAACTGAGACCTTTTGTACTTAGATGCTATTATTAAATTCAACGAGGTATTTTTATAAAACGTCTCATTTAGAGTCGTTCTCTTGTACCTTGAACTATGATACAATGACGTAACAGCCCCCGAGCTTCACCGCTTCCGCATATCACATTTTGGGGTGTTACAACTTCTTCAAGATTTCCATGTAAAAATGTCGTCTTTAAATCAAGCTGCTCCAGCTCATAATCTTTACACGCAGTCAATGCAAGTATAACCCGAATAGATGTGTGTCGAACTACTGGCGAAAATACTTCATTGTAATCAATACCTCCCCTTTGTGTGAATCCATGAACCACCAACCTTGCCGTGTACCTAGGCTTTTGAACACCTTCAATCCCTTCTTTTATTTTGAACAGCCATTTACAACTCACCAGTTTTTGCCCAGCTGGATGATCTACTAACCCCCAGGTCTTCTTCTTCCTCAGAGAATCAATCTCTTCTTTCATAGCAGCTTTACACTTAGAACTGTCTTCATAAGCAACTGCTTCCTGGTATGTCAATGGTTCATGAGTATCTTCTTCCTCTGCTGTAGCAAACGCGTAAGCAACCATATTACTCTCATCCCGAAACCTTGCCGGTTTCGTTTTTTTCCTTTGCTCTCTATCCCGAACCAATTGATAATCTGTGAGATCCGATGGATGATCAATTTCTTGAACCCCTGCATCTTCATCATAGCCGTCTTCGTGATCTGACTGATCTGTCTGGTCTTCCTGATCTGCTTGATCTTCCTGACCTGTTTGATCTTCCTGACCTGGATGGTCTTCCTCAGGCGTATGATTATTTAACCTCTGCAGTTCCACCTCAACATGTAATTCCTCAACAGACTTATCATTACCTGCACCAGTATCCTTCAACGTGTCTTTGTACATGACACTTTCATTGAAGACCACGTTCCTGCTTGTGACTATTTTAGGTGATTCATTATCAAGCCTATATAGTCTGTACCCCTTCACACCTTCAGGATACCCCAAAAGAACGCATTTTACCGCTCTCGGCTCGAGCTTACCTTGTTTAACGTGTGAATATGCGACACAGCCGAAAACCCTCAACATGCCATAATCACTAGGATGTCCCGACCACATCTCCATAGGTGTCTTCTTCTCAATCGCTGTCGATGGTGACCTATTTATAAGATATGCGGCCGTACATGTCGCTTCCGCCCAGAAGGTCTTGGGCAATCCAGACTGTATTAATAAACAACGTACCTTTTCCATGAGAGTTCTATTCATCCGTTCTGCTAAACCATTTTGCTACAGCGTCCCAGCAACTGTCAAATGTCTAGCAATCCCACTCTCAGTGCATAGCTGATTAAACTCCCGGTTACAGAAATCAAGACCATTATCCGTCCTAAGCTTCTTAACCGTCCTCCCGGTCTGATTCTCTACTAAATGCTTCCACTCTTTGAACTTCCCAAATGCTTGGTGTTTGAACCTGAGAACATAAACCCATACCCTCCTGGAATAATCATCAACTATAGATAAGAAATACCTCTTACCTCCCAATGATTCCACCTGAGACGGACCCCATAAGTCTGAATGAACATAGTCTATCACTCCTTGAGTAGTGTGCCTTCCTACACCAAAACTGACTCGATGTGACTTTCCCAGAACACAATTCTCACAAAAATCGAGCTTACCTACACTCTTCTTGCCAAACAAACCCTGCTTTTCTAGCACGTGTAGTCCCGCCTCACTGATATGTCCCAGTCTTTTATGCCAAACCTGCACAAGACTGTCCTTTTCTTCAACACTAGTATTAAGCTCACCGGCCAATGCATGGCCATCCAAAGAGTACACACAGTTCTCCCTTCGGGTTCCAGATATAATAACCCTAGAACCATTAATCACCTTGATTTTTCCCGACTGCAATTTTACGGTATATCCCTCTTTTTCAAGAGTTCCCAGCGATATCAAGTTTCTTTTCAATTCAGGAATGTACCTGACATTGTGTAACACAAAACTTGACCCATCTTTCAGTTGTACCTTTACCTTGCCAATACCCCTGATCTTGCACTCCCTGTTGTCGCCCAACAGTACGCTGCCCCCATCGCATTCTAGAAAATCAAAAAATACATCTAACCTGGGTGACATGTGATATGAACCTCCTGAATCCATGATCCAATCTTGCAGTCTTTCTTCACTCATCGCCATCATCACCTCAGAATCGTCGTAAATAGAACCACTGGAGCTTGGTTGATCATCTTTCTTGACGTAACCTTTTGACTTCTTGTGATTATTCTTCGGACAGTCTCTTCTCAAGTGCTCCTTAGATTGGCAAATAAAGCATTTGAGTCTTCCACCTCGAGACTTCAATCTTGACTTTCCCATTGACTGATGTGAATTCTTGCGATCAGTTCTTCCCCTCACATATAACCCTTCACCATCATCCCCCTTCGCCTTGAACCTTTATTTGATTTCCTTTGAATTTAGTGTGGCCATCACGTCCTCTAATGTCAAATCTTCCCGTCCATAAAGCAAGGTATCCACAAAGTGTTCGTATGATGTTGGAAAAGACGTGAGTAACAATAAAGCAAGATCTTCATCCTCGAATTTTACCTCAATATTTGCTAAATCAAGAACGATTTTGTTGAACTCATATGTATGCTCGGAAATCTTTCATCCAGATGGCATGTGGAATGTATACAACTTCTTCTTTAGGTACAACTTGTTGGCCAACGAATTTGTCATGTACAAAGACTCGAGCTTTGACCAAACTCCTGCTGTATTCGTCTTCCCGGTAACTTCTCTCAGGACCTTGTTACCTAAACACAAAATCATGGCACTGTGAGCTTTCTTGTCAATATTATATTTCTCTTCAGCTTCCATATTCACGGGTAAAACCTGCAGAGCTGCTTCACATCCGCTTTGTATTAATAAAGCACGCATATTGATTCTACATAACCCAAAATCGCCAGTTCCATCAAATTTCTCGATGTCAAACTTGGCTCCCGTCATTCTTTATCCCTTTATTAGTTTTCTAAACCTTGTGAAAAACCTCACAATCACAAACGAATAAAGTCCCTTCGGTAACTCGCTAAACCTTGTGATACGTTAAACCTCACAATCACGAATTATGAAGTCCCCTTGTGTAAAATCCCTACAAAGTATTCACCCTTTTGTTTTATTAAAAACAAAACAAAACAAAAGTAACTATAATAAGCCTTTTGCAAATTAAGCCCAAAACACCAAATTAACAATATGCTTAATATAAACCTTAGGCCCAACACCGGCCTAAAGAACCCTTGTAGTATTCTGTCGTTGTTTTTCTTATAAAAAAACCTACGACCTTTTCTTATCTTCTTCTTCCTCACACCTGTGACAAAAACAAGAAAGAAAAAAAAACCACAACCCATTTTATGTCGATCACCACCTGCTATTCCTTCGATGATGTCCACGAAACCGGAACACCAATACCTTCTTCGATCGATCCTAGAAACCAAAAGATCTTCAAACCAAAGCTCTTGATACCACTTGTAGGGTTTAATACCTACAATCCTGGTTATCTAGATGCGGAATACTCGATCACGAAGAACACACACAACAGAAATCGACAGAAAAGTAAAGCGACGCCCACAAGGTATGATCCCTAATCGATATAGTTATTGAAATAATGATGTATTTGGTTCGTTTCCCCTCACCTCCTTTTATAGAGATGAGGGGGAACCGACTATAATAAGTCCTACGGGTCGGGTTGGGCTTAGACATTGCCAACCGACCTTTATTCATAGCTATTAGGAAACTAGGCTATTCGACACTATCCCTATACACGACTTAGGCGAATATCATGACTAAACATAACATCTCTGTTATGTACATGATAAGGTTTGTCATCTTTTTATACAGCTTCCAACAACTATGGTACCTAATCGTTATTTAGGATTTTCATCACATAGTTTCTCTATTTTTCTTGTCTATAGCAATACATTTTTTAATAATTTCCTTCAGGCCTAAAATGTATTGAATATATCATTATAAAATCTTTAAAGAATATCCATGTACAAAAAAAGTACTTCATTCACGACAACATACATGGATTTTTTCGAATATATCTTTTTTAGTGAAAATTTTAGTTATCTTAATACTCTAGAAGGTGAAATAATGAATGAGAGAAAATTATTGCACGTGTGTGTGAGTTCTAATATCATACCTAATCTACACACCAACATGATAGGGACATGCGAGTATAGTTTGGAACGTGGCTGCTGACATTGGTCTCAACGACCATCCAACAAATTATCAGGTAGCTTTAATCTCTTTTGACTAGTTGTATATAAGCATATTTTCAGAATCTATGAGTAACCATTGATCTAAGAGAGGTTTTCTCATGATAATATCCACAAAAATATATTTGAATGTGCTGGTGAAGAAAAGTGTGGTAATTTTTTTAACTTAATTTATGAAATACCTTGAACTGATATCTTTGACAAGCAGAATAGGTTATGTATTATGGTTAATGATTATTGTTGTTTCAAGCAACACAATTAGATCATTATTTCCCATAACCTGCATACTGAAGCCTGAAGGCAACTGTTATACTGAGATCATGATTAGAATGTTAATAAATGTGCAAATGATACTTCATTTTGCCAATTGTTTCATCTTGCCACTCTTGAACCGCGACTACATCTGTAATATACAGGTGACACTTATTCTAGAATGTTTCTACATGGGTGAGCTTTATATTTAACCTTAAATACAGATTAGGTTCATCTACCAAGTTTTATCCTATTCATCTTAAATAAGCATGTATTAATAAGTAGGTAACATTTATTAATAATAAGTTTTAAATAAAGAATCTCAAATACCTCTCTATATATAATTTATGTGATCTTGCGGGAGGAACTTAAATAAAAATTCCCAATCATCATATGCTCAGCTTGCTAGAGTTGTTGCAGTTGAGGTGATCGTAAGTCTGACTATTCACTGTGGCCCGAGGGAGGGGAAGGTATAACGTAATCATTTTTTATGAATTCTTTGACAACTACTTATTATTATATCTTCGTTAAATACTTATTTAAATGAGTTACGTAATGAAGGACATCTTCCTAAATGACTCATCATCATTTTATAATTTAATTATTCTGGATTTTATGGAAAAATAAGGAGAAAATAGGTATGTTTTTCAATGGCAAAGCAGATTTAGTTTGTTAGAATGAGTGTTCACAACCACAGTTTGCAGAAAACTTTTTAAACCGTGATTTATGCTACCTAAAAAAGTCAAGTGTTTTTTCTTTAACTTACATACCTTTATTCGAGTTTCTAATATTGTTTATGTTATTTTCTTGCAGTTATTAGTATAAGATTTGAATGAAAGAGAGAATCAAAAATCTCTTATTATTTCTTTTATGAATATTCGAACATATAAAGGAATGAATAAACAACATTCCTTAAAAGACTCCTTCAAATAAAGAAAAGATAACAACTAAACATGGAAACGATAACAAGGAATAAGTTTAAATAAAACCAATATCTTATATTCCCCCTCAAGATGTAGCATGTAAATTTGTAATGCTAATCTTGCTAAGAAGGAATCGAAGTTGTTGAGCAGTAAGACCCTTTGTCAATAAATCAGCAACTTGCATCTTGCTACTGACTTGCATGGGAATAATTTGTTTAGATTCAACGCGTTCACGAACAAAGTAACAGTCCATCTCCACATGTTTAGTTCTTTCGTGAAAAACCGGATTGTTCGCTATATGACGAGCTGCTTGATTATCACAAAACAAGGAAGTTGGCGAGCAAAGGTCAATCATTAACTCACTGAGTAGCCATCGGACCTAAATGACTTCACTAACATTGGAAGCCATAGCTCGATACTCCGCTTCAGCAGAAGATCGCGATATTACGGATTGCTTCTTAGTTTTCCAGGAAATGGGAGAACCGCCAAGTAATAGGAAATAACCAGTCCGCGAATGTCTTGTAAAGGAGCACCCTAGCCAATCAGCATCACAATAAGCTTCTAACACTGGCTCGCCTACTCGAGAAAGAAGTATTCCTTGTCCTAGCGTACCTTTTAAATAGCGGAGAACACGGTTTAATGCCTCTAAGTGATTTCTTCTTGGATCTGCCACAAATTGACTTAATACATTAACGGAATAAGTAATATCTGGTCACGTGGCTTGAAGGTACAACAAACGCCCAATTAATCTTCGGTACCGGCTTGCATCAATTTTGGATTCGTGATCTCCCTTATAAATTTTCAAACCGTGTTCAAAAGGAAAAGAACTCGGTCTACAATCTAACTTGCCATAGTCCTTGAGTATGTCCATCGTGTACTTTCGCTGACTAAGAACCAGGCCATCGCTTGTTCTTGCAACTTCTATCCCGAGAAAGTACTTCAAGGGTCCAAGATCCTTGATACTAAATTCTTTGTCAAGCGTATTCTTTACGTCTTGAATTTTATTCAAACAATTTCCGGTAATGATGACATCGTCTACATAAATTAATGCAATCACCATCACATTTTTAGCTTCATAGGTGAATAACGAGTTGTCGCCTTTGGACTGTTTGAAATTTAGACTCAAGAGGAATGCAGTAAACTTGTGATACCAATTTCGAGAGGCTTGCTTCAATCCATACAACGATTTTCGCAAACGGCAAACCCGTGTCTCTCCTTCCTTAGAGAACCCTTGCTGAATCTTCATATAGACTTCATCATCTAAGTCGCCATGCAAGAATGCATTATTCACGTCGAGTTGGTGAATAATCCAATCCCTTTTGACCGCTACAACCAATAATGTTCGAACTGTAACTAGTTTGGCTACTGGCGCGAACGTATCATGATAGTCCACTCCTTCCATTTGGGTAAAACCCTTTGCAACTAAGCGCGCTTTGTACCTTTCAATCTCCCCATTTGGCTTGAATTTGATTTTATAGATCCATTTCGAGTCTATAGCTCGCTTGTCTTTCGGCAAATCCTCTAACGTCCAAGTTCCATTCTTTTCTAATGCCTTGATTTCGGTTTGCATTGCTTCTCGCCATCGTGGATCTTAGGAAGCTTGTTTGAAATATTTTGGCTCATCATTATCGTTGATGGCCGACAAAAATGCCTTATGATTAGTAGTAAAATTATCATAAGAAACAAAATTTGAGATGGGGTGACGTACCGTTGAGGAAACATGATTGGACGTGGAAGTTGGGTGTTTTACCGAAGGAGGGATTTGTAACACGAAATCTTTAAATCTTGATGGTTGCGTTCTTGTTCGAGTGGGCCTGACCTCAGGCGGGACCTCCACATCTGGTTCGTTTATTTCGAAATCGTTGATGTTGGGCTCACTTTCATCCAAACCCTGATCCATACCAACTACTTCGTTTGGGCCATTTTGTTCATTGTCATGTCCATCATGAATCTGGACATTTCGTTCAATGAATTGTTCCTTGTTTATTATTGAAACATTCTCATCATAATGAAAATTATGATGTATTTCTGGCTCGGCGTCGTCTATTTCACGGTTCCCTTGAACATCTTTAAATGGGAATTTCTCTTCATAAAAAATGACATCTCGACTAATCACCAACATTCTAGTTTCAATGTCATATATTTTGTACCCTTTAGTTTGAGGAGGGTACCCAAGGAAAACCCCCGGCTTCCCCCTTTAAACGAACTTATCCCCCTTTGTATTCATGTTTTTGAAATAAACAAGACATCCTAAAACTTTTAGTAAATTATAGTCTGGTTGTTTATTCCAAATAATTTCGAAAGGAGATTTATTTTAATCACTTTGGAAGGGAGGCGGTTAATAATATATGTCGCAGTCAAGATACATTCTCCCCAAAACATTTTTGGTAAATTGGCACCAATTCTTAAGGCTCGGGCGGTTTCAACCAAGTGTCTATGCTTTCTTTCGACGACCCCATTCTGTGGAGGTGTATGAGGACACGAGGTTTCAAGTAAAATTCCCATGTCACGATAAAATCGATTCATATTGGTAGATATGAATTCCCCACCATTATCACATCTAATTCTTTTTAATTTCCTTTCAAATTGTATTTCTATCATTTTATGAAAATATTTGAGACATTGACTTGCTTCATTTTTGTGTTTGAGAAGGTATACCTAAACCGCTCTACTAAAGTCATCAACTATGGTGAGAAAGTAATTGGCTTTAGTATATGATGGGACACGATATCCACCCTAAATATCACAATGAATTAACTCAAACGGTGCTTTTGTTTTAATAAAACTAGTAGGAAAAGGTAATCTCGTAAGTTTTGCCTTAGCACAAGGATCAAAAAAATTACCTAAATTATTTATACTAGTCTTGAGAAAATCTACTTTTGCAAGCTTTCCTTTCGATGCATGTCCAAGTCTTTTATGCCACGTCTCAATGGTAACTGCCATAGCTCTTCTTTCTTGCATCATCTTTATTCGATACAATCCCCCTCGGCATTTCCCCGTACCAATCAAGTTCCTCTTCAGTAGTCCCTGCATAACACAAAATTCAGGAAAGAAAGTTATGGAACATTGTAAATCTCGGCAAAGTCGATTAACCAAAAGTAGGTTGCATTTAAAGTTTGGAACGTAAAGAACTCTGTTAACTTTGGTTCCTCCTGGAAGGAAAGTGTCGCCCTTCGCTTCAACGGGAATCGAATCCCCATTTGGAATAAGAACGGGAGGTTCGAGGTTGGTGGTTTCCTTGTTAACAAGGACGTTTGACAAATAAGTAATGTAATCGGTGCAACCCGAATCTAGGATCCATCACCTTCTTCTTTTTGTTTGTATGCCATATTAGCCACGGATTTTGTACCTGATCCAGAAAAATGCTTCAAGAAAAATTGATAATCTTCATTTGTTAAACCTGGAATTGGACTTGTTTCGACATATGATGCCTTGCTCTTTGTTCTTTCTCCCTTCTTTCCAGACCACCATTCGGGATATCCAATGATTTTGAAGAAACCTTCGCGAGTGTTCCCATCTTTATTGCATTCAGTGCAATGTTTTTCTTCTTTTATACTTCTTGTGACATTCTTTTCTTTGTTTTGTCCCCCATAAACATTGCGTTTTTGAAAGGTTCTGAAGGCAGCCGGCTTGGACTGTTTAGTGCTTTCATTAGAGACGGATCTTTGTCTCTCATCCTCGGCAACCATGTGATACGCCGTTCCAAGTGAGGGGGTCGGTTTTGTTGCCAGAATTTGGGTTCGAACTACTGAAAACTCACTATCCAAACCCATCAGATTCGTAGAGTTGTTCCTTTTCTTGATGTTCGTTTAACTTTTTACCAACATCACATTCGCTCTTCTTGCAAGTACATTGAGGAAAAGGGTAGATTGATTGAGTTTCGTCCCATATGGATCGCAATTGTGTGAAATATGTAGAAACAGAAACATTACCTTGCCGCGTAGAAGCGTTTTTCTGTTTTAATTCGTACGCTCTAGGAGCACTTTCTCTCCCAAAACGTTCATTCAGATCGGCCCATATCTCCAATGCTGTTTCGGCGTATTTAACGCTGTTTCGAATGCTTTTCTCCATTGCAGTAGTCAACCATCCCTTTAACATAGCATCTACTCGCATCCAGGCCATATAATCCTTCGTTCCCTTTTCTGGTTTTTTAATAGTTCTGTCAACGAATTCAATTTTGTTTTTGGCAAACAAAAAATTAGTCATCTCTTGGCTCCAATCCGCAAAATTGTTGTCGTTGAGAATTTCGTTTACATGTAACTGCTTTGGATAATCAGATGGGTGAAGATAATAGGGCGAGTCGTATAAGATCCCACATCTAGTCCCTTCTCCATCTTTGTTTCTGTTTGCGTTATCGTCTCCGGCCATGCTTTGATCGAGACCTAGGTTAACGAAACCCGCTCTGATACCATATAAGATTTGAATGAAAGAGAGAATCAAAAATCTCTTATTATTTCTTCTGTGAATATTCAAACATATAAAGGAATGAATAAACAACATTCCTTAAAAGACTCCTTCAAATAAAGAAAAGATAACAACTAAACATGGAAACGATATCAACGAATAAGTTTAAATAAAACCAATATCTTATAATTAGTCACCATTGGGATTATGCTTTCTTATTTTCTTGCAAGAGTACTATGATCATAGTACGAATTTACAAGAGTAGGCGTACCATGTAAGTGTCTCAAGCAGCCTATTAGAATGGGATCTCTCTTAAGTATCTATCTTACTATCTTATAAAAGAGATTACACTACAACAAATTTGGCCATCGTTCACACTTTTTTCTTCGCACTTTATAAACAGTGAACATTTTGTTTTAAGATATTCACACTTATAAGTGTGTTAAAATTCTTCACATTTATTTGTGTGATATAACAAAAGTTCACACTTAACAATGTGATATTATTATGTTAAAAAAACTTCACGCTTTTATGTGTGATATTTTTTATAAACAAAATATATTAGAAAAAAGATCACGCTTCAGTGTGTGATGTTTTTTTTCATAAAAAATATCCAAAATTTATAATATAAATTAAATAACTAACTAACTGAACAAAATATCCTCGATAACTCCTCCAAAAACTTATCAATTCAATTTGATAAACACACACACTCATTAATTCGATCCATAAACACACACACTCATTAATTCGATCCATAGACTCGATTAATTGAAAATCCATTTCGATCACTAAACACACACACTCATTAATTCGATCCATAAACACACACACTCAATAAATCGATCCATAAAAACACACACTCATTAATTCGATCCATAAACTCGATTAATTGAGAATCCATTTCGATCACTAAACTCATCAAACCCTAACTTGAAACTCAAAAAATCGGCAGGCGCGGTTGTTTTACGGCAGGCGCGGTTGTTTTACAGTAGCTAGGCGCGGTTGTTTTACGGCAGCTAGGCGCGGTTGTTTTACGGCAGGCGCGGTTGTTTTACGGTAGCTAGGCGCGGTTGTTTTACGATAGTTAGGCGCGGTTGTTTTACGGTAGGCGCTTTTGCTTTACGGTAGCTAGGTGCGGTTATTTCACGGTAGGTGCTGGTTATTTCATGGTAGCTAGGTGCGGTTATTTCACGGTAGGTGGGTTGTTTAACGGTAGCTAGGTGCGGTTATTTCATGGTAGGTGCGGTTGTTTTATGGTAGCTAGGTGGGTTGTTTAACGCTAGCTAGGTGCGGTTATTTCACGGTAGGTGCGGTTGTTTTACGGTAGCTAGGTGCGCTTATTTCACGGTAGGTGCGGTTGTTTTACGGTAGCTAGGTGCGCTTATTTCACGGTAGGTGCAGTTGTTTTATGGTAGCTAGGTGCACTTATTTCACGGTACGTGCGGTTGATTTACGGTAGCTAGGTGCGGTTATTTCACGGTAGGTGCGGTTGTTTTATGGTAGCTAGGTGCGCTTATTTCACGGTAGGTGCGGTTGTTTTACGGTAGCTAGGTGCTCTTATTTCACGGTAGGTGCGGTTGTTTTACGGTAGCTAGGTGCGTTTGTTTTACGCTAGCTAGCTGCGGTTATTTTACTGTAGGTGCGCTAATTTTGAGTTGATTATGTAACTTGGTTGTGATTATATCTGTGATTTATGATTTTAAGTAATATTTGAGTTGATTATGTGATTTAGTTTCCATTGTATTAAGTTTATGGTGTTTTTTTCATGTCAAAAGTGATAGTTTATTTTTTTTTCTCACACAACTCTTCGAAGACTCGATTTCAAGTCTACTGAGTCATTCATTTTAAGCCTCAAATACTGTCAAACTAGGAAATATCATTGATCTATTGGGTTGCTATAGTATCAAGACACAAAAACATAAGCACGACCACAAAATCAGACTAGGACTAAGATGGTTTAAATATCGTACTAAAAGAAAAACAAGTCTTAGGAAAAAGATGATGGGAAACATATTTCTAATCCGAAAAGGGGTATGGATAGATATATATTATGGATTACTAGTTAACACAAATATAGATAACATTAGTTTTTGGTCTTAAAGGCTCTTGTACTTCTGTCAGTCTCACAGATAAACGAACTGATTGGTATCACTTGAAAGTAATAATGACCAGCGGCTTGTGGCTAAGTGTTATTAAGGTGGACCATGATTGTTGCTTGGATAGTATGCGTTGTTGTTTCTTTCTTATGGCTTCTAATTTTGCTTTGGGTATAATAATATAGTTTAGCATTATCGTGTTTTATTTGGCAATAATTGTGACAACCCCGGTTTTTGAGGTTCATCACTTAGTCTTATTTTTGGGGTATTTTGTGTGACTATGTGATTTATGTGATTTATGTGTTTATGTGTGATTTTGGGGATGAGAATAGACGAAATGAGGTACATGATTTGTAAATCATGGTACGGGTTGGAAATGAAATGGAATAAAATGAGTTCAGAAATGAACTGCGGAAAAGTTCGGATATCATTTTTACAAGGTTTCGTGTACGTATCGTATGTTGTATGTATGTATTAAGTACATATTATATGGTTAGGAAAAGTTTTAGAGATACTTTCCATAATTAGAAACTTTTGGAAATGACGGTTAGTTCGGAAATTACGTAGAAAGTCGAAAAATTAGCGAATAGGTGTCCAGTTTTGATCCGGAAGGGTCTAGATGTTAATTAATGGTAATTATAAGTTAATAGCATTTAAATTAATATAATAATGAAGGGGGGAGTCGGAATTATGGTCCCCATAGCAGAATATTTTAATAAAAAAAAAGATAATTACCATATAGGAGTCCTAATTGGGACTAAACTTGATCAGGAGGTTACCAAAGCATATATAAACACCCCAAGACCCCAAAAACGACCCATAAACCTTAAATTAAACTCTAAGTCAGTCAAATAGCAATGGATAATCAAGAAGAGTCGAATATATGCTCAGGATTTAAAGGTACGTAATTAAACTAGGTTGATTAACGTTAATTTACGTATTTGTAACCTACCATGATGGATTAGGGTTTGAGATTCATAATTTTTTATTAGGGTTTGTTAATAATCTGTAATTAATAATGTAATTAATAGGTTTTTATCATTGAAAATCGTTTTTAGGTTTTAATTAGGGTTTATGTAGGATTAATTAGATTAATTATAAGAAAATCGTTTTTAAAAACTAGCAGAATTTTGGTCCATTATTTTGATCATATATAGAGTTACACGAAAATTCATGATGCGATCCAAGTACCCCTAAAAAGGTAAATGAGTTGGCTTTCTAATGCAAGAAACGATAACTAAATTGGAGGTTGGGAGGTGGGTCAAAAATAGGTTACAACAGGCGGAGATCAAAACAGTTTTTGGGACAGCGGGTTTTCAATTTGTGTTTTAAGGTGATTGGGGTACTTAGAAGTACAATTGAACCCTATAATAAACGTGGGAGTTGTTTTAAATATTAAATAAGAGACCTGGAGGAGGGATAAGAAAATGGGTTAGGGTACGACCCCTTAATCATAACGAACTTTTTGTATGTTCAAAATCAGTAAAATTTGAATATACAGAAGTATATATATATATATATATATATATATATATATATATATATATATATATATATATATATATATATATATATATATATATATATATATATATATATATATATATATATATATATATATCGAGGCCATAGCAGTAGATTTAAGGTTGGGTCAAAAGGGAGGAGTTAGCTAAAACATGTAAGGGCAAAGGATTTCTTTTACATAGAGCATGAGTTTGGTTAGGTTGGCGTTTGGCTAATAGTTTGATGACTAAAAACCGGGACTGTTTTGGGAGAAAAGTAAACGGGATAGGTATCAAGTTTAACTAAGTTAAGGACTTGTTAGGGAGGGGAAATGGAATGGTTAGTGCATATAAACGGGGTATATATATGGGATAATGTTAGATATCCATCATAGGTTGATGAATCATTTTAGTATTTGGTTCATGTATTGATTGGGTGCATTTGTTTGTTAGATTTTTGCTAGTGCGTGGATTGTTGGAGAAGCTCAATCAGGTGAGTTTCATAGTCCCATGTTCTTGAGTTATAAACGTTTTTTATTTCCAGATGGGATGGAAGAGACACTGGTGCTGTTTCTACGTAATGCTGTAAATGTTTTTATGATTTGTGATGGACTTTTGTGTGTACATATGTGATTAACTGCTATGTGATTCTTGATTTGTTTTGTGGTTTTGGCTTGGTACCAAGGAATGTGGACAAGGCGGGGCCTTGGGGAGGTACATAGATGTATGGGCATCTATGGTACCAAAGGATAATGACAAGGCGGGGCCTTGGGATTGGTACATAGGTGTATGGGCGCCTATGGTACCATGATGATTGGTAAGGCTGGGAGCATTGGATTTGGTTTGGAATGATTGATCTTGAATGTTAGTTGTTAATGCATATTTGTAGCACCTTGTCCATATCTTTTGACGATGGTTATTATTCACAGCTTATAAATTTGTTTTGTGTTCGAGTCTAAACCTATGACTCTCACCAACATTATTGTTGACGTGTTTTAGTGTCTCTTTCAGGTATTAATGTGGTTAAGCGTGAGAACATAAGTGGCTAGGATTGGAGTCGCGTAGGAATGCATTTAGAAGGAGATCACCGTTCCTTCAAATATTTCTTTTGTTTAATTGAATAAGTGATACTACGAGTATCTTTATGTTGATGTTTGTTTTATTTGTTTGTCTTTGGTAAGAGGTAAGACTTTTACCTACTTGCATATACTCCTGCATTGTTGAGATATTGTCATGACATTTGTGTCACCTTTTATGACATTTCTATTTCATATAGTTCTATCTATAGACACGATATTGTTGTGATGATATCCATACGTCGCACCCCATATTCCACCATGGTGGGGTGTGACAGAATGGTATCAGAGCCAATGGTTATAGAGAATTAGGTTGCCTAGTCTCAAAGCCTAGTCTATAGCTTAAGGGTCCTCGCATATAGGCGTCGTAGGAGTATGTGTGTATTTGATATTAATTAAAGTTTTTTCTTGATGTTATTGGTTTTTATTTGTGATGTGTGTTAAGTTTTGACTAGTATGGATTGAACCATAGTAGTTCATACTTAGCCACATGTTATTTTCTTTTCGGGTTATGACTAGTGCGGGTTGAACCTTAATCGTCCACGCTAGTCATTGTTGTATTTTGCTTATATTGTACATTATAGTACATAATTTCGTACAGGGTAGTTTCTATCTTTTGTTGAGTTATTTTATGTACCTGAGGTATATTATTTTTCTTTTGATGTTTAAGTCATGTTCCCTAAGAATCATGTGGTGGTTCGAGTTACTAGGAGTACATGGGTAGGAAGGATTTTAAGGTGTTTCCATTCTGATGGGCGATATGACTTATAATTGATTATGTTTTTGTTTTGGATTTTGTCTATGCTGTTTTAGCTAGACTATGGATTTCTGTATTCCAAGAGTTTGACTATGTTATTTTATCAGTTGGAGTTTTTGACCTTATTGTTTATGTGGTTATGTGCTTAGGTGAGTTGATGGATTTATGTGTTATGTGTTGTATTGATTCTTATAAGTGTCATCATAGCAGGGAATGCATTGGAGAAAGGGTAATTATATAAGTATGGTGGCCAATATAGTTATACA
The DNA here is from genome assembly GCA_025667525.1 of Glebionis coronaria. Taxonomy (NCBI): domain Eukaryota; kingdom Viridiplantae; phylum Streptophyta; class Magnoliopsida; order Asterales; family Asteraceae; genus Glebionis; species Glebionis coronaria. The sequence goes on from CM046875.1 coordinate 170,496,570, forward strand.
AGTACCACAACCTCAATGGATTCCTAAGTATGATTGCATGAAAGAGGATTAATACATGATTGTATAGTAGATGTTGGACGGATTTGAGTATATGTATCCTAATATGCCTATATATGTATGATCCCCTACAATTAACGATTGTATCCTTAGGAGGGTGGCTAGATCGCTTCTTTTTAGATATTCAACCTCCGTTATAGTGTATTCTTTGAGTTTCCTATTTCACGTGTCCATTTTAAAATGGTGTTTTTGGTTTTAAGTCTATTGAAATAACTTGGGATCTCTTTTGGGATAATGAAATCTTTTGTGTTGAGTCTTACATTTCTTTTGATCGGTATATATTGAAAAAAAGACTTGGAAATCTACTATATAGTTAGATAGTTGGTTGTATTCGGTAAAATAAGGGTAGGGTGTAGGAGTCGTGTTTGCAACAAGATATAAAATAAGTTTTTTTATGTAATCAACACTTATTTATTTCAAATTCTAAAAGACGTTCTTTAAAATAAAGCAAAACAAAATTTTCCTACTTAAATATTTCATATAAGTGAGTTTAATCAATATACGGTATTTATAATTATTTATACAAGACTAAAAGTTCATGAAAATTTCACTTACATTTATTTCTTTACATTTAAAAATGATTACGTTAATTACTAAGATGATTCTTTAGTTTTTAAAACAACTAGTATAAAATTGTTTTGGTCATAACTTGTTCATTTTAAAGCTTTTTGGGTGATTCAAAAGCCTAAAATTATGTACTCAAAACGTACTTTTAAAATATTCAGAATGTATAGTCATGGGAGGTCATTAGCCTGGTCGAAATTGTTGTACAAGTGTCGGGTTCAAGGTTGAGTTTCGAATAGTAGTTTTTAAACTTAGGATTTTGGATATTCGGAGTACCTAGTCTTTAAGTTGAGTCTTGTGATCGTATAGAGGGTTGTTTGTAGATCGTTTGAGTCACATAAATGTGGAGAGATAAAGAAAAATATTCTTTTATGAAAAGTCGATGTCGTGCAAGGTTTAAAAGAAATATCTCGCGGGGCGTAATATATTTTGGTTGCCATTAGGTGTTTCTTGGATTATTTTTCGTTGTCATGGGTCATTTTGAATTGATACATGTTTTGGGTTTGAGTTTTCTTTTGAGTCTGGTGGTTTTTGACTTGTTTTAACTGGTGCACGTGAAATGTCGTTTGTTATCCATAGTTTTGATTCGTTGGTCGTGTCTGGTGGGTTCCAGATGTAGTTTTGGTTTTATATTGATTGAGAGCATTGATATAGTCATATAACAGAATAGTTGGAATGCCCTTTGTGATGGGGAAGGAGTTAGAAGTTCGTAGAAAGACGAACTAATTTGGTCATGAGGTCTCTTAGGAGTGCCAAGGGAGATGAATAGAGATTTGTATAAAGTATGGATATTGGAACAAGTAACGCATCTTATAGAATGTTGGAAGGGGATGTGATATTTCAAAGGTACTTGTGATATTCGTTAGGTATGTAAAATTTTCCGAATTTTTTTTAAGATTTAGTAGGTTTACCTATTATCTTGAAGTAGAGCCATGAACAGAGCCAGTAGAAGGAGCAAGATGAGTTGTAGTTAGTGCCTTTCCAAGGCAGTTGTTGATGGAATGATTTTAAAGACAGGAGTTGTTAGAAATTACAAGGGATTCAAGATAAAGGTTGAGTTGCCTGGTAGTAAATGTGATGTGAAAGCGGTTGGATGAGTTGATAAGAAGGAGTATCGATCTTTTAGAATGTGTGTAGAATTTTGCGAGTAGAAATTTGTTTGTGTTGCTGCCGAGAGAGGATGCAGGGATGATGTTAAGAATGTTGAATGGACGCTTTTGGGTTTACGGTTATGCATTTGGCTTCACCAAAGCACAAGCGGTTTTCATGGAGTCAATGAAGCGAGTGTGCATGAACGTATATAAACGACTTGTCATCGGGAGTATCGACGACATCTTGATCCACTCAAAGTCTAAGAAGGAGAGTGAGGCGAATTATGTGTTGGTTTTGGAGTGGTTTAGAAAAAGGATATATACGTGAGATTTTCAAGTGTGAGTTTTAGTATTAACTTTACCATGATGAGTAGTTAGAGATGATGGCATATCATGGAACCAACAAGGGGCGAAGTGAAGAAGGATGAGGAAGCGTTTTGGAGGCTGAAGAGGTGGATTGGATAATGAGTAGATCTTGGCATTATCGGAAGGACTAGATGAATTCGCGAAACATGACGATACATGGAGCAAGGATTTGGATGCGTACGAGGATGACAAAGAAAGGTGATGGCTTACACGTTGCAGGAACTAAAGATTTAGAAGAACTATATAAGATTTAGTTAGTAGAGCTGGATTGTTAGATGTGCCTAGAATGCTAGAGGTATTTGGTGTACGATACGTAGAGAATGATCTACACGGATCATGAACGTCTCCAACACATATTCAATCCTCTTGATTGAAAATTTAGCAAAGGTGATGGGTGGAGTTAAGTGATGAAAGAAAATTGCAAGGCCAAGTACCATTTGGGAAAGGCAAGTATGGTTGATGAGACATGGAATAAGAAGAAGGAAGTGAAGCTGAGACGAACTTGAACTATATGGATGACGTATTAGGGTGGTTTGGATGAAGGATGTAGGTTGCACGAGTTGAGTTGTCTAAAGCAGAGAACGCGACAACATTTATGTTGCGTGGCTTGGATAATCGTATGGAGAAAATGGACGTAGACTATACTTCCTACATAGATAGGAGTAGCTTAGAAAGGGGCGACGTAAGGATGAAGTTGGTGGAAGGGATACATAATGGGGTGAGGAATAAGTACGATGAGAGTTGGGTGATAGTCGATAGACTGTCTAATTCATCCTATATTTCAAGAGGAATGAGAAGTCACATCGTTGAGAAGTTGGAAGGATTGCATACAAATGCGATGGAATAGGCGTTTTTTTGTAAAAGTTAACCTAATAGGTATGGAATGCCTTATGAAGGATTATGGTAAGGGAAGAAACGATGGGAAGCAAGCATAGTATACCGTTGATAGACTAATGGTTGGTATGAGCATACCATAAGGATAATGGAGGAAGACGCCTAGAGCATTGGCGTGTGGTTTGGAGATTGTTGGGGAATGCATTTTATTTAGGAAGAATTCTTCTACAAAGAGAGTCACTAGTGAGAGGCGCGTATTCCTCACTGATGAGAATGTAGGGAATAAAATAGGATCGCCTAAATTATTGGTTGAAGATGAGATAGAAGATGGTATGGAAATTAAGATTATGGAGAGACAAGCGAAAAGTAGTATGGAGGAACCATGGCTTGAGGGAGCAAAGGGTTGTCAAGATAGTGTAGTGATATAGAAAGGAAAACCGTTAGGTCTTGTGATAGGAAATGTAGTAGAAACTGATGGAGATAATCCATAGAAGATGAGGTAGATCACCGTTACTGTGGGGTGAAGTTAGAAGAAGTCAACATATTGGACCGAAGTTAGAACGGAAAACTACAAGAGGTGGTGGCAGTGCTTAAGTAGAGGTTGAAAAGGGAAAAGGACCGACAATAGAGCTGTGTGGACAAGAGGCGTAAGCCGTTGGGATTTGAGATTGGGGATAAGATTATGCTATAGGTTTTACCATGGAAAGAAGTGACGTGGTTTGGGATGAAAGTTAAGTTAACACCTTGAATCATGGGTCCGTTCGAAATCCTTGAAAGGATTGGACCAGTGGCTTATAGGTTGAGGAATTATTGGGAGAATTCAGTAGTGTGCATGATGTATTTCGTGTATCAAGCTTGAGGAAATGCTTAGCAAGAACTGACTTGCAAGTACCATTAGATGATAGTAGTATGGATACGAGTCTTCGTTTCATCGAAGAACCGGTAGAGATTTTAGGTCGTGAAGCTAAGACGTTGGAAAAAAGGGTAATATACCATAGTTATGGTTAGATGGAATTTGGAACGTGGACTAGAGTTCACGTGGGAACGGGAAGGATTTATGAGGAACAAGTATCCTTAGATATTTGCTAATGATGATCCTAAGGAGTAAATCTCGGGACGAGATTTCTATTAGGAGGGAGTGATGTGACAACCCCGGTTTTTGAGGTTCGTCACTTAGTCTTATTTTTGGAGTATTTTGTGTGACTATGTGATTTATGTGATTTATGTGTTTATGTGTGATTTTGGGGATGAGAATGGACGAAATGAGGTACATGATTTGTAAATCATGGTACGGGTTGGAAATGAAATGAAATGAAATGAGTTCAGAAATGAACTGCGGGAAAGTTTGGATATCGTTTTTACAAGGTTTTGTGTACGTATCGTATGTTGTATGTATGTATTGATTACATATTATATGGTTAGGATAAGTTTTAGATATACTTTCCATAATTAGAAACTTTTGGAAATGACGGTTAGTTCGGAAATTACGTAGAAAGTCGAAAAATTAACGAATAGGTGTCCGGTTTTGATCCGGAAGGGTCTAGATGTTAATTAATGGTAATTATAAGTTAATAGCAATTAAATTAATAAAATAATAAAGGGGGAGTCGGAATTGTGGGCCCCATAGCAGAATATTTTAATAAAAAAAGATAATTACCATATAGGAGTCCTAATTGGGACTAAACTTGATCAGGAGGTTACCAAACCATATATAAACACCCTAAGACCCCAAAAACGACCCATAAACCTTAAATTAAACTCTAAGTCAGTCAAATAGCAATGGATGATCAAGAAGAGTCGAATTTTATGCTCAGGATTTAAAGGTACGTAATTAAACTCGGTTGATTAACGTTAACTTACGTATTTGTAACCTACTATGATGGATTAGGGTTTGAGATTCATAATTTTTTATTAGGGTTTGTTAATTCTCTGTAATTAATAATGTAATTAATGGGTTTTTATCATTGAAAATTGTTTTTAGGTTTTAATTAGGGTTTATGTATGATTAATTAGATTAATTATGAGAAAATCGTTTTTTAAAACTGGCAGAATTTTGGTCCATTGTATTGATCATATATAGAGTTACAGGAACATTCAAGATGCGATCCAAGTATCCATGAAAAGGTAAATGAGTTGGATTTCTAATGCAAGAAACTAGAACTAAATTGGAGGTCGGGAGGTGGGTCAAAAACAGGTTACAATAGGCGGAGGTCAAAACAGTTTTTGGGACAGCGGGTTTTCAATTTGTGTTTTAAGGTGATTGGGGTACTTAGAAGTACAATTGAACCCTATAATAAACGTGGGAGTTGTTTTATATATTAAATAAGAGACCTGGAGGAGGGCTAAGCAAATTGGTTAGGTTACGACCCCCTAATCATAACGAACTTTTTGTATGTTCAAAATCAGTAACATCTGGATAGACAGAAGTATATATATATATATATATATATATATATATATATATATATATATATATATATATCGAGGCCTTAGCAGTAGCTTTTAGGTTGGGTCAAAAGGGAGGAGTTAGCTAAAACATGTAAGGGAATAGGATTTATTTTACAGAGAGCATGAGTTTGGTTAGGTTGGCGTTTGGCTAATAGTTTGATGACTAAAAACCGGGACTATTTTGGGAGAAAAGTAAACGGGATAGGTATCAAGTTTAACTAAGTTAAGGACTTGTTAGGGATGGGAAATGGAATGCTTAGAGCATATAAACGGGGTATATATATGGGATAATGTTAGATATCCATCATAGGTTGATGAATCATTTTAGTATTTGGTTCATGTATTGATTGGGTGCATTTGTTTGTTAGCTTTTTGCTAGTGTGTGGATTGTTGGAGAAACTCAATCAGGTGAGTTTCATAGTCCCATGTTCTTGAGTTATAAACGTTTTTGATTTCCAGATGGGATGGAAGAGACACTGGTGCTGTTTTTAATAATGCTGTGAATGTTTTTATGATTTGTGATGGACTTGTGTGTGTACATATGTGATTAACTGCTATGTGATTCTTGATTTGTTTTGTGGTTTTGGCTTGGTACCAAGGGATGTGGACAAGGCGAGGCCTTGGGGAGGTACATAGATGTATGGGAATATATGGTACCAAAGAATAATGACAAGGCGGGGCCTTGGGATTGGTACATAGGTGTATGGGCGCCTATGGTACCATGGTGATTGGTAAGGCTGGGAGCCTTGGATTTGGTTTGGAATGATTGATCTTGAATGTTAGTTGTTAATGCATATTTGTAGCACCTTGTCCATATCTTTTGACGATGGTTATTATTCACAGCTTATAAATTTGTTTTGTGTTCGAGTCTAAACCTATGACTCTCACCAACATTATTGTCGACGCGTTTTAGTGTCTCTTTCAGGTATTAATGTGGTTAAGCGTGAGAACATAAGTGGCTAGGATTGGAGTCGCGTAGGAATGCATTTAGAAGGAGATCCCCGTTCCTTCATAGATTTCTTTTGTTTGATTGAATAAGTGATACTACGAGTATCTTTATGTTGATGTTTGTTTTATTTGTTTGTCTTTGGTAAGAGGTGAGACTTTTACCTACTTACCTAGACTCCTGCATTGTTGAGATATTGTCATGACATTTGTGTCACCTTTTATGACATTTCTATTTCATATAGTTCTCTCTATAGACACGCTATTGTTGTGATGATATCCATACGTCGCGCCCCATATTCTGCCATGGTGAGGTGTGACAATAATATATGTTCACCTTGTACCGAAAGAGGCATAAGGTAATTATCAACTATTAAAACCTTATACCAAGGTTGCAAATGGATATGTAGGTGAGTGGGTTAAATGGGACAAGGGTGAAATAGGTCAACTTGAGTACAATCTAAAACCGTTAAGTTTTTAATATCAGATTTTATAAAATATTGGGTAGGTTATGCATTACTTGTTGCTAATTAGGGGTGACAATATCAGTAGTTTGGGCGGTTTGGGCGGTTTGTTAGTGGGTCGAAACTGGTAAATGAGCCAGTTTGCCTTGGGCTAACTAACATTTGTAGCCAGTATAATATTTATGCTGGAAGTGCAATCAAAATTGCTAAATCTATTGTTGGATCCTTAAAGGGTGAGTTGCAGCTACTACATTTCTTTCTAGCTTAATTATTTAAACAAGTTTCATTTGTGTCAAGTTAAGACAATTCCATATGTTGTAAGGTCTGTTTTAAAGGATCCCTTGTTTTGAATGACTCTTGTACTTGTGCAAGAGTCCTTACATGTGACATTTTTACAGGGGTTCAGTCGGTTATGCCTGGCATTTTAAAAGGAGCATGTGGTGCCACCTTAAACTTTTGTCGTCTGATGGTATCAACATTCTCTGCGCCTATAACTCGTGTAAAGCCATTGTTGCATTCAATTTCTAGGGGTTGTTTGGGAATGGTAGTAAAGGCTGTTTGAGATTGTGTGACAAGGGTATTGTTGATTTTCATTCAGTGATCAATATTTTGAGATGTTTACCTATTAATGATGTTTTTTTTTGTATCTGAATATTACTCTAAATATATGACTTGTTAGGTCCTTTTGGAATTACTTATTGAACTAGCTGCTAATAGGGCTGACTGGGATTGCTTTTTATGCTAACTACTTCCAAGGGTTGTTTGGAATTGCTTACTGAAGTAACTACTTATTGTGATGTTTTTTATCAATAGTTCTTTAGATAAGATATGCTAGAACATGACCATAAAGAACCATCCATAGATAACCCTGCCTACATTTGTGCAAGTTGTTGGACACTTTCTGAAGGGAAAATGTGTTACTCATGCATTTATCATGAACCATCCAGAGATAATGAGTCCACTGACGAAAGAACACACGTCCAAAACAACGTTTGAGCGAGACGTTTTAGCTATTCATTAACAACTAGAAGGTATAATGCACCTAACTAATATTTGCTTTGATTATCCTTTTTGTTAGAATTTATTTACAATTAATCTTGTACTTTTTTTTCTTCAAGTTTATGTTGCTCGAGGTATTTTCATTGCTGACTTGCTGGTATGTGTAGATTAGACCAGAATATGATACATGGAAAACTTATAGGATAATTAAGTTGTTTTAGTAATCATTGCATTATTTTTCATTCTCACATTTTACCAAACAAGATAGTCAGCCATGGTAACCACATCCTTGCTCGATTGCTTGGACGTACCAAATAATAGAATTTGTTTCATTTCTGTGGTATTATTTTCTTTCTTGATCATTCCATTCTCAACTTTAATTCCAGGAAGGGCCTTAAAGAGATCAACAAAAAAGACGAATAGGTGAGTTATACTTGATACTTGTTTTTACTCAGGTTAAAATATTTTCGTTGTACCAATCTCTTCGAATTGAAAAACTTGTGTTTAATGTGCGACTCAGCTGTCTTTGGTGAAACAAAAATGTGTCGTTGTAGTATTTAAAATAAAAGTGCGAAACTTTAAAGTAAAAGTGCAATTAAAGTAAATCTAAGTCTAGTTAAAATAAAGTGCAAGTAATTAAAACGTGACTGAAATTAAAGGGCACTAAACGTAAATAACGCAAACTTAAATCTAACTAAGGCAAACTTAAAACGCAACTAAAACTTAAACTAAGGCAAGGCAAAAATAGAGCTAAAGCAAATTTAAAGTGCAACTAAATAAAAGGCGGGAAAACATAAAGTTTTGAAAATAAAGGACAGAAATTAAAAAATAGATACTAACAAAAAACCTGAAAGAAACCCCCTTGATTCGGAACTTTTAAGTTCCAAATGAACCTAGCTCTTGAGCCGGAACTCCTTGATACGGAAGTCTTGATCTGGAACTTTCGTTCGGAAGACTTCCGGATGAACAAGTTTGGGTCGGAACTTTAAATGTTCCGGATGAACCTAGCTTGAGTCGGAACTTTGGTTCTGAAGTGTTGATCCGGAACTTTTCGTCCGGAACTTTCCTTCGGAAGTACTTTCGGAAGTTCGTTCGGAAGTTCGTCCGGAACTTTTCCGGATGAAGCTTGATTCGGAAGACAAAACTTGACTCGGAACTTTTGCTTGTTCGGAAGATTTGGAGTTCCGAATGACCAACTCTTGACTCGGAAGTTCTTGATCTGGAACACTTCCGGATGAAGCTTGATTCGGAACTTTTGAAGGATCCGAATGAACACCCTCTGGTTCAGAACACTTTTGCTTGTTCGGAAGTTTTCCTGGGAATCACAACAACAGAAACAAACACTCCCGAAGAACAAGGGATCACAGTAATAAAGAATCTACCACAGATTAATCAAAATCAAGCACAAAATTAAACTAAACTAATAATAAAACATTCAATAATCATAAATAAACAATCTCAAACAACAAAACTAACAAATTTAACCACAATAATCAAAAACCCACTTGATCAAAATAAGAACATTAACATGAGCACAAACATAAACATAAAAAATCAAAGATCAAGAAAGGTAGACAGGAGATTAACAAGATAAAATAAAGATTGACAAGAATTAAATGGAAACTTACTTGAAATTAAAGGAATTTAAGGTGCAAGACAAGGTATTTAAATTTGACAAGTATTTAAATTGACATGAATTAAAGGTGCAAGGTAAATAAAATGGAAGACTAATTGTCACACTTAGCCAACAAAATGAAAAATGATTAAAACTAAACTATATATAGGGGAGGATTAGGAAGCTTCCTCCCCTCTTTCCTTTTCTCTTAATTACAAGATTAAGTCCTTCCTTCTTTAATCTTCATTAATTGCACCATTAGTCCTTTATTCTTCTAATCTTCTTTAAACTTGGACTCTAATGACTTGTGGCTCGGGATTTCTTTTGAACTCGTCTTTTAATTCTTCAATAAAATAGACTTGAGTTCCTCGGCTTTTAGTAAACTTCCGTCTTTTGACTTTTTCTTCGATAAATCTTCCGAATTGGTCTTGGACTTCCGTTCTTTTTGCACTCTAGACTTCTCGACTCCGTCTTTCATCTTTTTCTTCAATAAAAGCTCGTGAATGCCCGTGAATGCTCGTGTTTTCTCCATTTTTCACCTTTTCGTCCTAAATCACAACAAAAACACATACCACGCATAATTCCGACATAAAGGACATAAAATACACGTTTTGGCTCGGTTATTATTGTAATTAAGTGGTAGAAAGGATGGGTGTTTACACACCTATCAATACTATTTTAATGACTGATGCAACTTTTAATATTTTAGCTCACTTTAGGTTAATTAACTTTTCCATATTGTCGACGTGTAGGTGATGTATGACTTTAAAGACAAAATCAATCAAGCTATGTTCTTCAGGCTTCAAGGGGTCCACACAATCATACCCTTACTGGTTTAACTGTTGCTTTGAAACAGGTTTGTTGCTCTTTTCAATGCCATTGCTCCACCTTCTTTGTAAGCTGAATGTCATAGAAACTGGTCAAAATAGCCCATAAATAACTAGTCTACGTAAACCAGTGGCATTTATGGTCATTCTACATGTCGATAGTATGTTCATTCTCATTTATGGTCACTGTAATGTACTTATTTATCCTCTGTTTTTTTACTACTTGCAAGAGCTTCTTCGGCAGAGCAATCCTTACGTCACATCTGGAATAACTGGTCTACGTAAACCAGCGACAGGCTTTTGCCCTGATGACCCTTAGCATTATTCAGTTTTACACTTCATTCTTTGCTAGATGGGATGCCTGCTTTTCCATCCCCGCATGTAATGTTATTTTATCAAACTCCCAAATAGTAGTCAATCTAACTAAGTATTTGGAATAATTGTTGCTTTCAGAGGGCCTTTGTTGAAGGAACTAAGGAGTATGTTGTCTTATCTCCTACACATGTTCTCTCTTATTGAAGCTGGAGGAGGTATCTTGTCTGGGCCTTACATCCTGATCTTAGTGTTTCGTAAACAGGGGATTTCAGTAAACTCTATTTTTAGTTTTTTATGTGGTGTGTGTATTGCTGATAAGGTAGGAGGAACTATTCTTGCAGATAATGTTGCTAAGGAACGAGGTTGTGATATCAAACGTTGGTGGTAATACAGATAAGTTTAGAAGGCGAGTTTAGAAGTCAAAGTAACTTCGGTCATAAATGCCTGGAGTTTTTTTATGTGTCATTTCGATATGTATTTAGTGATATTGTATTGATATAACGACGTGCTTGTATTGATTGCATCAAAGAAAATGGAAGATATTTCAAGTTTCTACTATTACGATACTATAAGCTTTTTCAATATATGTCGAGTTTTGTATGTTGTCTATAATTTGTGCAGGTCCTTAGTGACGGCTCTAATTTTTGTCACAAAATAGATTTAGTGACGCATTTAGGCTGTTAGTGACAAAGAAATTGCTGTCACTAAAGCCATTTTTTTTGCCTAAATTTCAAAATCCTTCACGCTCAAAAGCGTGAAGATTATTAAAAGTTCACACTTAAAAGTGTGAAGATTTTCTTTTAAAATCACAAGAATTGTTTAAAAATATTCGCACTTAAAATTATGAAAAATTAAAAATTCACACTTAAAAATGTGAAGAAATGTTTAAAAATGATCACACTTCAAAGTGTGAAAAATTAAACTTCACACTTTAAAGAGTGAAGTATTTTATAAATCTTCACATTTAAGTGTGTGAAATTATTTGTTATACTAATATTCTTCACACACAAGTAAGTGTGAACTTTTAAATTCTTCACACTTTAATATATGAAAACAAACTAAAATAAATGTGAATAATCACATATTTTGTTGTAGTGTTAATATCTCTCTCCTATTTAATATTTAAGTAGTACAAATATAACAGCTTAATGTACAAGTTATTTAAACATCACTTTTTCTAAATTTTAAGTATAACATAACTTATATGGTACAATTAATAAATTCACCTATAGACTATTGTTATAAATTAATATATGTTACAAGTATAAATTAATTAAAGTAATAAACACTATAATTAATGTATTTTTTAAATATTTTTTGAAATAAAAAAATACATATTATTATACTATTTTTTAAACAAATAAAACACACATAATTTCATAAAATTTATATGTTAACAAGTTGACTATACATATGTTTAAAAATGGGACCGAACCAACGGGTCACCATCGGTCAGGCTAGCCAATAAAAACTGATAGAAAATAAAATGAAGATAACAAGGAGGAAGCTATATATACGGGTGAACCAGATCGAACTAGGATGATTTTTTGATAATTCTACAGTTAAACAGTTTATCGTTTTTAGTTTGGTGACGCTTAAACTTTAATCACAGGATACCCGTAGCCGCAACGCGCGGGTAAGCAACATATATTTTATGATACATAGTGTACAACAATTAAAACAAAAAAAACTTCATATAACTTACAACTTAGTGACATATACGGTTTTAAAATCGAACAAGGTGAACGGGTTTAATCAAAAATTAGAGAAACCGATCGAAACTAATGCAAATAACCGAACCAAACGTGATCGAAATCATTTTTTTACCTTTCTCCGATTAATCACAAAGTACCCGTCGCCGCATCGCGCGGCTACCCTGCTAGTTACATTTAAGCTAAAAATATACTTATTATCCTTGGTTATCATTTTGATTCACCTGAGTGTCTTGGTTGAAGGGTTATGTCATAAGGTTCGTTCTGGTATAAAATTCGGGTTATAACTCATCCGAATGAAGAAGTTATGGCCGAAATAAGATTTTAGTTTCATGTAGATGCAAAAAATGTTGGTACTCATACATACAAAATTGATTTATTTGTAGATAAGAGGAGATGATTGTCTATAACTATGAGCAAATTACTACCAGCTTGACAAAGAGTATTGTTCGTTCACCTTTGGCCCAACGCTTGCTGATCTGGTACACCAGTCATGTAACTTTTTTTTTTGCATAATTGCTTTTCTGAAAAATAGATTCTTATTTGTAAAAAACGTTTTGTTGCTTCTAGGGCAAGATCTGGATGACTGACACAATTATAGAAGAATCATTTCAAGTTATTAGGGTAGTCAGGCATGACCAGTCAAACTGGGGACTGTCCCATTTAATGGCTATATGAAAGGTCGTATGTCTCCGCCACAAAGCATAAATGGTCACTTTTGAAGTCGTTAGGGCAATTACATAGTTGAGTAGTGTTACTAGCATTTTCAAGATGTTATCTTTTATGTTCATTATTTTTTTATCTAGAATACGAAATCTTTAGTTAAATAATATTTTGGCATATCTTATCTTATATAACGAGGTTGTTTGTGATTTGTTTTAGGTAATTCAAATCTTGGCAAGAGATGAAAGTGGAATTGATGGAAAGAAATGGAGGTTCATAAACTCTTGCACCTGCGAGCATTTAAGTTGTATTTGTATTAGTTCTTGTTATTTGGTAAATTATTGCCCAAGTTATATTTATTAGTTTACTTTTTAATCCAGCGATTTGTATTTGTGTAAATTTACTGTGTAGAGTTAACTAACTACGGTTATTGAAATTTTAACGAATTAAATGTGTATTGATTCATCGTTTATATTAAGACTTGGATCATTATTCATTATGCTTTATAGATATACATAGGCTATTTTATTTTTGTATCAAGACTCTAAGCCAAAATCATGTGCCGTATATTTTGAAAGCAACCCTGTTAGTTCTCTATTTGATTACGTGAATTTTTACGGCAGTTAAAAAGTCGAATTGTTTTCAGTAGAACGGACACACTCAAGGATTTGAAATCTATTTACAATTTGTATATAACAATTTTTGGAGCAATTCTTATCGTATAAAGTATGATTAGAATTTCCACATGTTGTGTTGGTTATCATGGGCACATCAAGCCTACAATGATGTCCGTTGCATACTCTACTATCTTATTATTATTTTCTAGCCATATCCAAGTTTTAGCTTTTAAGTCAAATACATGTCTCAAAAGGGTATACTGATATTTTAGAGTTTGGGTGTCTTTTACATGTCAAGTTTAACAACATTTAAATGGTTATGGTGGTTTTTCACAATTGAAATCGAATGATTGAATCCAACTGTTATAGCTACAATTATGCCCGATTGTATACATGTATTGTTGTTTAACATGCTTACTTTGTATTTATGTTCATTTTTATGCCTAAGAGAAGATTATGGTCATCTCGGTCAGACCATATCTTTTGGTGTTGTTGCTTAAAGAAGATAAAGTCTATTGGTTTCATATCTCTTTCGTTTCTCATATACGACAATTGGTTGCGACTTAGTGTCTAGACCGAACGTTGTTTGGGAGAAAACATGGCGTATGTTAGTAGAGGATGTTCTTGACATTGAAAGCATAAAACATAATAATCAGATACTATAAACAATATAACATCTACTGATTCGTGATAGAAAAACGAAACTTAATCAAGATACCGTAAACAATATAGTATCTACATAAGTAATTTTACATTTTACTACACATACATATTAGTTTATGTCATAATCAAAATGATTTTTAACTTTGTTTTTTCATAACCCATTTTCGTTTTACAAACATTTTATATTATTTAAGATCTTTATTATGTCGCATTATTGTTTGTACTTTTTAAATTAACTTTATTTTTCTATAACATCTTTTAAAGCAATCCGTCCATCGGACGGGACTTAAAGCTAGTTGCTTATATAACATAACAATAAGTCCAACTTATAAGCTTAACAAAACACCCCCTTAAACTCAATAGTTTAAGTGAAAAGGAAAAAAGTGAGTAACTTAAGTAAGTATTTTCGTAAAGCTAGTAACTCTGAAAAACAAATTAAACCAAAATAAAAATCAGGCTTGTTTACTTTTTTAAGTGGTATCATATTAGCCTTTTAATTAGGCTTTTAGTGAAAAAAGAAATTTTTTTTATATGAATGTGGAACAAGAGGTTGAAAGGGATTCTAGGCTCACAACTCTTCCCACTAAAAGGGATAACAAGAAAAGTAAACACGTGTCACTACCAACATCCAGACTTATATATATACTAGCATGGTACTCGCGCGTTGCGGCTACGGCTACCCTGAAACTAAAATTTTGCAAGCGTGATGTTTTATAGTTATATTTATTAATAATAACGATAATTTTAAGTTGCAATAACTTTTAGCAATAATAAACCATTTCATATAGAAATTGTATTATACGATTGTGATGATTGATGGTGAAAGGTATTTGTAAATTTGTGTAACATATAAATATATAAAATCTTCTTAATTTATATGTTTACACATTTTTATACATCATAATGACCTTAAAATCTTCCTACTTAGATGTATATGATTTAATCAAATTTATTAGCAAAATGATCAGTATTTCACAAAATTAGTACTAAAATGCATACATAGACGATAAATGTCTTCAAAAATGAAAATTTATAAAAAAATATTGTGAGAGGTTCAAAAGCAAACATAAAAATTTAATATTAAACTTATAATAGTGAACAATTTAAATTATTGTACCTAAAAAATTATAATTTATAGCAATAATTATTTGTAAATGTTGCATATTAATTTTTATTAATTTTTTCAATTAATACTTGTTGCCCACCAATCAATATAAAAAAAAAGTTTATAAATTTTTTGTGTTGTAAAGGTTTGTACAAAAACCTTGTGATGTTGTATTACTTAAAATTTTGGAAAAAGAGAGAGTACAAGCTCTTTTATAAGTAATACAGATTTATGTGTTGTTCAAAAAAGTACTACAATATAATTTAATGGTGCCGTTTTTATCAATTACGGTGGGTCCTCTCCGGTTCGTCTTCTAGCGGTTTTTTGTTTTCGTTGAACCGACTGTGACTCCGGTTCCCAGTTGAACCTCATCATCTTAGGTAGACAATACGTACGATTTTATAGATATATATGCTTTAATTGTTATACAATGTGAATATATAATAGTATTTCTAAGTAATAGGGTGTATTAATTATTTTTTTAAGTATGAATTGATTAATATATATATTAATTAGTTTTAATATGAATATTAAATTATGTATTAATTAGCTTTAATTTTATGTATTGATTAGTTTTAATAATGAGTATTAAATGATATTTATTATTTTTATTTTCAATTTTGAAGATATGTTGATTTATACATGAAGTATTACAAAGAGTAAGTTGATTTTGTAACATTTCTATAAATAGAAGGGGTTTTCTTTTAATATATAGCAGAGATATACACCCGTTAGTTTTATAACATACATAGACGATAAATGTCTTCAAAAATGAAAATTTATGAAAAAATATTTTGAGAGGTTAAAAAACAAACATAAAAATTTGATATTAAACTTATATTAGTGAATAGTTTAAATTATTCTACCTAAAAAATTATAATTTATAGCAATAATTATTTGTATATGTTACATATTAATTTGTATTAGTTTTGTCAATTAATGTTTATTGCCCATCAATCAATATTAAAATAAATTTATTAATTTTTTGTGTTGTAAAGGTTTGTACAAAAACCTTGTAATTTTTGGAAAGAGAGAGAGTACAAGCTCTTTTGTAAGTAATACAGATTTATGTGTTGTTCAAGAAAAGTATTACAAATTAATTTAACGGTGCCGTTTTTATCAATTTTGATGGGTCCTCTCCGGTTCGTCTTCTGACGGTTCTCTTTTGTTAGTTGAACCGACTGTGACTCCGGTTCCCAGTTGAACCTCATCATTTTAGGTAGACAATACGTACGATTTTATAAATATATATGCTTTAATTGTTGTACAATGTGAATATATAATAGTATTTATGTATTAATTATTTTTTAAGTATGTATTAATTAATATATATTAATTAGTTTTAATATGAATATTAAATTATGTATTAATTAGTTTTAATATTATTTATTGATTAATTTTTAATAATGAGTATTAAATGACATTTATTATTTTAATTATTAATTTTAAAGCTATATTAATTTGTACATGAAGTATTATAAAGAGTAAGTTAATTTTGTAACATTTGTATAAATAGTGGAGATATACACCCTTTAGTTTTATAACTTTCAAAGTAATTTGATCAGCATATACCTATTCATATCTTCTTCTATCGAATATGTCTCTTATAATAGCCGACGTTACACGCCCCAATCTGAAATTTAATCTTGATATTTGGGGAGATCGATTTCTGGCCTATGACCAGGTATTCACTGCTCTACGTACTACTACAAGCTTTGTACGCGTAAACATATTTTTATAGCATAAAATATGCATGTTTTGTACGTGTAAACATATATAAATGATAACTAGCAGGGTACCCGCGCGATGTGGCAGCGGGTATCATGTGGCTAAATTTTTTGACGTAATAATTTTTTTTTTTACAACTTCTGAATCGATAGTTTTCATTTAAAAACATGTCTTAAAAACATAATTTCAATCGAGTGATATTATTACTTTTAGCATTATAGTAGGGTATTTGCATATTACGATGGCATATACCCTGTAATCAAATCTGTTGTCGAGATATATTTTTCGGTCAAATGTTTTCAGTGATAATAGTTTTACACATGGCGAGAACTTTAAGAAATAACTTTATCATAATCCTATTTACATGTGTATCAAAATGATATCGAAACCGGTTAGTAGTATTACGAGGTTGTGTTGATTGACGGAGAAATGCACTGGTTAATAAATAGATGTTGCGTAACATTCGTCACATTATATAACATGCAAACATTTACATACTTAATATTTTACATGTTTTCATACTTTGTAAATTATTTGAAAATATATGTGTATGAACGTGAACAATTCTTTTCAATTGAATTATTTAGCAAAATAATTACAATTTTACTAAGCTTGTACTAATATGCATATACTCCCTTCGTTCCTAAATAAATGTCCACTGTTCACTTTCGCAGTCAATCGTTTTCAACTTTGACCCTGAATTATAGTGTTTGTGTTATATAATATTTGATGCAAATTATATGAATGGATTGATATTCAAATGTATTTTATTTGTATAGTTTTTAATAGGTATTATATAATACAAATAAAATAATTTTAGGTTTTCGTTTTAAAAGAATGACTCTGAAAGTGAAAAGTGGAAATTTATTTAGGGACAGAGAGAGTATAAATGATAGATAATTTCACTAAGCTTTACATATACAAATGTGCAATATGTAGTAGTATAAATAGATATGTTTTTAGTTGTTATATAATAACATTATATGATTTGTACTTTTAAATAATTGGGTGTATTAATTATATATTATTTAATATTATATTATTTTTATTTTGAAGTATGTATTAACTATTATATATTAATTTGAGTATATGATTATTATGTTAATTAGTATTAATATAAGAATTAAAGTTTGAAAATTTAAGTATTATTATTTTAATTTCTAAGCTTGTTTTAGTTGTACATAATGTATTAAAAGATGTAAGTTAATTTTCAAGTTTCTATGTTCATAATCATAACTACATATAAATCATTTTGGTCTTTTGTTAATAGAAATTTGAAAATTCAACTTACATCTTTTAATATATTAAAGTTCTCGTCATTTCAAAGACCTCGTCAAATGTAGTTATGATTATGAATATATAATGATATCTTAAAGTTCTCGCCATTTGTTCACATTTTGGTCTTTTGTTAATAAAGCAGGAAGAACAGGACGGAGTTGAACAAGTTATCGAAGAT
Organism: Glebionis coronaria; assembly: GCA_025667525.1. NCBI lineage: Eukaryota > Viridiplantae > Streptophyta > Magnoliopsida > Asterales > Asteraceae > Glebionis > Glebionis coronaria. Next base: position 170,515,039 of record CM046875.1, read on the forward strand.
TTGAAAGAAGATGTGAAGAAAGAAATATTGAGAGATCTGAATATCCCGACTCAGCATGCAGAGTTGTTGAAACTTATTGATGCACTCGAACGCCTTGGTATTGCATATTACTTTGAGGAGGAGATCAACCAAGTATTCCATCATATTTTTACTGAATATGGTAATAAGTGGATGGGTGGCAATATCTCCCTCTGGTTTCGACTCATGCGACAACATGGATATTTCGTTTCAAGCGGTTAGTGAGCATAACTTCATTTTCAATATGATCAGTACAACTAAATTAAAGCTAACCATTTATTACATGGAATGAAACAGATATTTTCAGTAGCTACAAGGACAAAGAAGGACGCTTTAAGGAGTCTTTAAGGAATGATGTTCATGAGTTACTTGAATTATATGAGGCAACTTTTACGAGTGTGCCTGGGGAAGTAATACTTGACGAGGCTCTTATTTTTACAAGAACATATCTTGATGCCATCGCAAAAGATTCTCGTTTTAGAAGCTCAACTGTTTCTTCCCAAATACGTGAAGCTCTAAAGGAACCTCTACATAGAAGATTAGTGAGAATAGAGGCATTGCGCTACATACCTTTCTATCAACAACAAGCTTCTCACGATGAGACTTTGCTAAAACTGGCCAAGTTAGGGTTCAACCAACTTCAATCACTTCACAAGAAAGAACTTTGCCAGATAACCAAGTATAGCAAATATAACCCTGGCCTCTTTAGTTTTTCATTATTTAGTATCTTAAAATTGATTCATCGTATCGATATTAAATAATTGCAGGTGGTGGAAACGTTACGATGTGCCAAACAATCTGCCTTATGCAAGAAACAGGCCCGTTGAATGCTACTTTTGGGCATTCTCAGTGTATTATGAGCCTCAATATTCTGTATCAAGAGTCTTTTTAGCAAGATTTATGTTAATACAAACATTTCTTGATGACTCTTTTGATGTCTACGGGACTGTTGAAGAACTAGAAAGATTTAATGAAGCAATTCAAAGGTATACATTAGAGCTAGATATATTTTTATATTCATCAAGTTACTGATATTTGTTTAATTTGCAGGTGGTCAGTTACATGCTTGGATGGTCTTCCTCAAAGCTTCAAACTTATATTCCAGATAATCGTGGATATTTTTGAAGAGATAGAAGAAATATTGTCGAAGGACGGAAAGCAAAATCAAGTCAATTATATCAAAGAAGCGGTATGTTTTTAAGCTCGTAGTATTCTCTAATCTCTTGAAACTAATAGCACCTCGACGTATATATTCTTTAGACTTGTAAGCATTGTTTGTTCACTTTTTTTATTTTTCTGAAAATTTTTGATGTTTTCAAACCTTACAAATGTTTACAAGATGTATGAACTTTCGTTGTATATCTTCTTTCTGATGTTAAAACATTTATAGGCTCTACGATATTTAACTAGGTATGCGATATGCCTACTGATGTTCTTTTTTGAGCTCAAAATTAATAAAGAGTTAAATTGGGACAGAGGGAGTATTAGTTTCTAAAAATCTGGATTGGTATTTATTTTCTTGTATAGCTGAAAGAGTGTGTCCAATGCTACTTGCAAGAAGCAAAATGGGCAAAAGAAGACTATATACCAACGCTCGAGGAGCAGACCGAAGTTTCATATATTAGTATCGGCTATAAACTCACTCTAGTAGCAGGTTTTGCTTGCATGGGAAACGTAATTGGAAATGACTCATTCGAATGGGCTCTCACCAATCCTCCTCTTGTCCATGCTTGTAATCTACTTTGTAGAGTTAATGATGATATTAATCCCCGTAAGGTACATGATTAAACTGTGATACTTTCTTTCTATATATGCTACTAACTTACTAAGCAAACCTTTTGCCACTGATGACAACTTACTTTAGCTCTCTGTTGAAAACCTTACGTGAGCATTACTCATATTTGGATCCTTTTGATATCCAAATTTCAGGACGAGCAAGATATGAAGCATAATGCCTCTATTATTCAATGCTACATGAAGCAATTTGATGCTAGTGAGGAAGAAGCTTATGAATCATTCAACATAAGAATTGAAGATGCATGGAAAGAATTAAATAGAGACTTCATGATCATGTGCAAGGATCGTAAAGCTCATACTACAGCTATAAGGGTCACTAATTTTGCACGTTCGTTGACTGTCGTCTATAAGAATAGAGATAACTTTACAGCTCCTGGAGTAGAGATGATAAATCATCTCAAGTCTCTTTTCGTTGATCCCATCCTTACATAAGTTACAGACGTTCTTCATGAGCTACCATGTGATACACAGATTTCGAAGTTGAAGAAATGAAGGTGTTTACTGCAGTATGTTTTATCGTGGTTACATTGAATAAAAAGCCAAGTTATATGGGGCAAGTAATGTTTATTTCTGCAAGTTGTCTTATAAATTACAGTATCATGTGTAATATTGTGTGTGAGGTTTCAAATATATGACGATGATGGTTCCGTCTTCTAGTTATAATTTGTTATTCTAGTATCGAAACACTGACATATCACACAATCGTAATTCAGCTGTTAGTATGCTTTCGATCATCAAATGAAGAAGATATGCCATTATTCAATGTGTGGTTGCAATTTGTGGTTTCGTGAACGCAAACATTTTTGCATCTCCGGAGCCACCATGCAGGCCTAATTACAATTGGCATCTGAAGTTTTCAATCATAACCTTTATAAGGTTTGTTGGGTTTTAACAATTATAGGGTAAAGATAATCAAAGAGACCATTCGACCTTATTTGTATGGGTTACACGAATATGGGATAATTCCAAGTGTTTATGTTCTAGATTTTGCATAAATACAAGAACCTCTTAGATAGGTGTTTTTTGTTTTTGGGTAACCACTCTACTAAGAGTACGGACAAACTCAGATCCTCTAAAATCCTTTAGACAATGCACGCGATTACGTGAACCAAGTGTTTTAAGCCTTGGGCATTTTCAATTCAGCTAATCAACTCATATATACTTTTACTTGGTTACAGGACCAAATGTTTCGCTCTAGATCAGTAGAAAAGATAAACAATGCCCTTTCCTTTTACTCTGGAGTGTACGTGTTATCGACGGCCGAGTCTAGATTAACCCACTCGTATCCCATTACTCCAATAAAAAAAAGCCATGGGTGCAAGTTCTGTAGGCGTCTTGAGCACCAGTCACGATAATCATTATCAGAACGGAGATCAATTATCTAATTAGTCTTCATGAACGTTTTGTAAGAAGTCTGACGTTTTTGCTTTGTTTTTTTTTTTTAAACCTTTTTGCGGTCAACAAATAAGGACTTATTATCTAGCAGTTGATTGGGTCTTAGTTGGCATCCTTAGCGTCTCCTCAACAAGAAAGCGGAGTTCAACCCTTGACCTCTGAAGTACTACAATCTAGAGGTTGACCAAGTATACATAAATATTGTTTCAGCCAGTTGATGTGTATGGGTATATGATCGGTCAAATCAAGTTGGAGTCTGTTGGGTAGCTCCCCAGAACTCTCAAGAATGTCGCAAACTCCTGCCAGAAGATAGGGTGAGTATAATATACGGGGTTGCATGACTAGAAAAGAAAAAAACTGTGTGTTTTAGACCGATCTCACCTTCAAATGCTTTAGGGCATTTTGTGCATTATGGTCAGCCATTGATGCTTCAAAATCACAGTAGAAGAGATAGTCGAAATACCTGTACATTAAATTGATAAATCACAGCCACATTTAGTTAATGCAAAAAGATGGTCCAAACCTGCTGGTTCAACCTTCAAGGGTTAGGTGATCTACAAAGAGAAGAAGTTAGATGGAATGTTCTTATACCCTTTATTTTAGTTATATGTTTTCTTCATTTCGGGTTTATCACTAAGTTTATGTGTTTGAATGGTTTTAATTGTGTATATCATGCTAAAGTAATTATTCTAAGCACTAATAATTAGGTAAGTAATTAAATGTTGTAAATATTATTTTATTTTAAATTCTTTATAGAACTTTTAAAATATCAATCTAAATACCCTGGTCAATAAACAGTCCGAATATATATAAACTAGCAAAAGCACACAGTAGCTATGGTTGGTAGCGATAATGGCATCCTAGACTTACTTTAAACCATCACCATTTCCCGCAGGCTGTATAAGGGGACGTTTTCGCTGAGGACGACTTTCGATCTGATTACATGAAACAAACAAACATGACATGACTAGGTAAAGAGCAATCATTGTACATCAGCTGCGAAAACCATAATTGTGACATAATATGCAGCAATGAAATTCAGTTATAAATTGTATACAACCTTCGTGAGATTAATATTTCTCATAGAAAAAACCGCAAGTGCCATGTAAAGCATACCAGGGCCCTCTTCTAGGGAAAATACTATGCTTGTCTGCATACAGTTGAAAGTTGAGTCAGTGCTGATGCTTAGAAAACGGTTAAACATTTAGAGGTGACAATTTGGACAAATTTACTTATGAATGGGCTGATTCAAAAACGGTTTATCATTCAGAGGTGACAAATTCGACAAATTTACTAATGAATGGGCTGATTCGAGTTATGTTTCATATTTAACTGGTCGAACACGCAGGACCCAGTGTGTATTTATAATGCATAAACATAATGAATAATTCTAATCACAAAATTAGATTACTAGTTGACTAATAACATAATTTTGGCACACTGAATACTTATTAAAATATGAAAATATACAGACAAAAAGAATTATTGGGACCTGTACCAAATGTAGCCCATTTCCTGCCATTATCTAACCAACCCATTGGCCACCTTTACTAATTTGCAGCATATGCTCGAGAATATCACTTACTTTGAAGGGTCTATCTGTGCCTGGAATAATTGGCTCTCTTGCGAGCATCAGAAAGCGAGTGACATTGTCTGAATCATCCTAGAAATAAGTATTTCACATCAAAAAAACAATCTGTGCTAAAGTCTTTCGTACACAAGAAGCAAAATCCATACCTGTATATCTTGAGCTAAAACATTCAGATCATATATTCTGCCAGCACCAATACTAGCAACAGCGCCCGTGTCTTTGAGTTTGTGATGAGCAACAAACTGAAACATGTGTTTCAGCATTAGAAGAAAGCAAAAATTATAAAACACCGTTGGCATCACCTATACTAGCAATAGCAACCTAATTTAATTGACAAAGTGTCAACTTAAATATACCACTTTACTGGTCAATGGCCACTACAAAGTATTGACAATATTGGTTGCAACCGACAAGATCCCGTCATGTGAGAGGCATATTAGATAACCGACTCAAATTTAACACTTCAGGTTAACCATGTGGCCAGTCAAGATAGTAGATTTCATTAAAGGATGGCAATAAAACTGTGAACACCCTCAACATTTTTCCTAAATAGTTTGACAAAGTATCTTCTCCTCAATGAAGTAAATCAACAAATTTGTGCTATGCCAAACCTTCAACTAGGAGGTGACAATCTCAACTCATTTACTTATGATTGGGCACATTAGTTTATGCTTTATATCTTTTGGGTAAATATAGGAACAAGTGAAAGGAGATATGGGTCAATGGGTCGAAAGTCGCACAGGTCATGTTGCTTGCTAATGCATAAAACCTCCTACTTTAGTACCATAAATATAGTATATCATAAGAAATTTTTGTGCTCATATTTGACATGGTTATCGTTTATAGAAAGAAAATTTTACTAGTGAAAAAGAAAAGTGTTTCAAGTTAACATAGAACCAATACCTGTTTGAACACAGTTACCCAACCCGCCCTACCTGCCCGTTATGCCACCTCTTCATGAGATCAAGGTGTCATAATCCCATACTGTCAGTACCTGTGCAGCACCGGCTGTATCATCTACAGCTTCCCTAGCCACTCGCAACCTTGTTAATGTGTGCTCACACTGAGCCAGAGCCTGCAAAAAATTATTATCAACACTCAAACTGTAGTTGGGAAAAGTTAAGAAGCAGAACGTACTTGTGGATGACTGAGAACCCTTGTAAGATCTTCAATTTTGACACCATGATTGGCTAACAAGCAATGTCTAATAGAGAGTTGCACCTCTCCAACAATATGTAATCTGTGACGAAGTAAAAGATCATAGTTCCGGTGAATGCTACCTCCCAAAGAATTCTCAATAGGCAAAACTGCCCTGTCTGCAATCCAGTTTTCAACCGCCTGCATCAAAGAATTCAAAGGAGGGTCAATGAAATCTATCTGATCCATTGAAAATATCCCAGGGGTACTCTAGAAAGGACGCATGCCTTGCATCTATTATGTGAGTCATGGGTCAGAATATAGAAAGAGTGACAGCATGATGAGTTGTAGTGAATCAAGGATGCAGTCTCACCTGAAATGCGATATCAAATTGCTCACAAGGGACAGTTTCAGTATTTGGGTATGCTTTCTCAGCTGCCGATTCACTGTATGCTCCGCTAACACCCTTCACAATAGAGATTAATCAATTATAAATATAGCATCAAATTATTTAGCTATAAGAAACCACCCAGTATACAATTTCATGCCTGGTATGCCACTCGGATTCCAGCTCCGTCTTTAACAGGACCAGTGAGATCACTCGAAGTCAACGGCCCTGCAATTTTCCCAAACATGTTAAATGCATATAAAGAAACTTGAAATTCAACATGTTTGCAACCTTGTATAAAGATATTTTTTTTTTTGGTAACCATGGTTTCCGACCTTTTGGCCACGGGTCTGAATAAGGTAAAGATCTCTATGTTGTGAGACGTGAGTAGTATATGTACTTGATTCAAACTAGAATTCTATGCTCCAAAACATTTTTAGTAATAAAGGGTTGTTTGGGATTGCATAATTTCAGCACAAAATTAGCAAATAAGCACAAGCTGCTTCATCGTCCGGACACACAAACATGTTTAAAAAATTCATAATCCTTAAACAACATTTCCAATTAAAAGTCGGCAAAATCTCCCTCCAATAAACATTACCAATAACGAAATATAAAAAATAAATAAAAACAAATATAAGTTGTATCCATAACAATTACAATATAAATGAAACAAACTAGGAATCTTAACACTATAACAACATGCATAATAATTTACGAAACTGAAATGAATGAATTCATGACTTACTAATACTCTGTGATCGAGGAGGATTATTAGCAGAAGAAGGTTCGGAAGAAGTGGCAGAACACGAAATGTTATGTTTTCGTGTGTGGGTTTGATATTTCTTAATGTGAATTGTGAATAGTTTTGGTTTAAATGAACAAGAGTTGGTTGTTGTATGATAATAAGAGGAATTTATCGGATGAAGGTTAGTTGCCATGGTGATTCAGAGCGGTGGCGGTCACCAACTCTGTTCCGAGTATAAAAGAGAAAGAAAGGGACGGAGAAGAAAAAAAAAAGAAACGAGTAAAGGAGAGGAAAAAGAAATAAATTTTTATAGGGGGATTTTTCATATATATAGACAATTTACATTATGATGTTTCTAATATATCAGTTACATCTAAATCTTCTTAAAATGGTCTAAGGCAACCGTCGCATCTAATGCATCTCCAATCAGAAGACGTCACATGGATTTTTCCACTAACATAATACACCCATGTAATGTATTAAAAAATGGAGGCAACCTATGATTATACACGAGGCAACCCAAAAAATAATAAATATATATACGTGTATGCCGTATAAAAACTCGAGGCAACTTATGTATTTTGTATTTATTCGAAGGCAACTTAAACAAAATTTAGGCGGCAACTCATAAATATTTGAGGTATCATGTTTGAAAAAGTCATCTTCCTTAAGGCAACCAGTTATAAAAGCAAGGCAACCGTTGTTGTCACACATCCTCGTATAAAACTCGATTCGAAAAAACCTTTCACCAAAAACACACCCAAAAAAACACACACACAAACACATAGTTAAGAACCTTCATTATCCAGCTAATTAAAAATCTTATTAACATTGATTCCAATCGACAACCGTTGTTCATACGATTAATCATGAATCTGGTGTAAGAAACAGTGTTTAATTGCACATAACATCGAGAGCCACGCTTACGTCGAGGGATTGGAAGTTGTTCATCCACTCAAATGGTAAACGATGTGTTTAATTGGTGATATTTTTTTAATTAACATTTATATTGATTATTCGAATTTATTTTTTACCTTGGTATATTAATTAATTGGATGATGAAAACCAATAATCATGTATCTGGTTTGGATAGTGGTACTAATGAATATGATCTTGATTATTGGTATTTAGTTATATACACTGGTTTTATGTCTACCATGTAACGAAAGTTGATGATGATTTAGTTGCCATTGCAAGTGTGATGCATATTTAGTAGAAAACAGAGGTTATATAATAGTCATTCAAAACATCCAAGGTTAACATATAGACTAAAAGAAAGCATACTATCAAACTAAGCCTAGTGGAATAGTTTTAGGAAACACAAAAACTGCGAAACATAATGTAAGTAGACAACGTAGGTGAATAATGCGTAACGCGAATAACCAGAAAGATTGATTATCCAATTTTGGCCGCACTCCTTAGACTATAACGTCTCCCAGTCCCGCCTGGTTTCAGCAATGTCTCAGCGTAGGTACACCAAGGATCGCGCATATAGTCTAGAATCCTGAAAGTCCTGTCACTAGGGTTAAACAAAATGACCTGGTATCCAAATGGGATCACAAGACAATCGTCTCCTATTATACATATTGGAGAATAGTAACTTGTCCAACCCTGGGCGTACTGGTGTAATTGTAAGAGATTAGGATCGGGATCCCGAATGGAAAACAACCTTGACCAAGCTTGGTGTACAGGCTCGTTTGTCATGACCCAGACATCGGAAATATTGTTGTAGGGGTAGTTACACAGCATGCATAGCCCCTGTCGCAACACCCCTAAGCGAATATCTTTCTGGGCTCTTCGTATTTCCGGTAGAGCAACTGGGGTAATCGTTTCTTGTGATAAATGAACAGAAACGATCCTTTCAGAGTTTGCTCTCCAAGTGTAATCGTAGTAGTATAACCTATTGTCGTAACCCACAACATCCCCGAAGACAGAACCTTCTCCTGGATAAACGCCTAAGTTTTTCCAGTTTCTGTTCGCAACCGAGAACATTTTGACACGGTTGTTTCGTTTTGAAACGGACACCACCTTGTAATCCCCGTCTAGTATCTTACCAAATCCATACCCAACGTGATCTGACTTCTCCCTAACAAAACACGAGTCGATGGAATATGTATAACGAGTAGCAGGGTTGTATAGTGACAACTCTGTTGTGTTCACCATGCATATCAATCCGTCGCACGACCCGACAACTCTTTTGAAGTTGTCACTAATAAAAGGATGACCTTGCCCTGTGAATACTGATGAATGGTTATTTATGGAGTTATCGGTCAGTGACCGAGTCCTAACCCCTTCAAAACTCCTAAATACTAACCGTGAATGCTGTGAAGCATTCGCGTGCCTCCTGATAAATGTTTGATCCGAGATGATCGACAGCCATGTTTTGCAAACGGATGTGCATAACAGCAGGGATGAAACTGGGAGATTTAGTAAAATAATGATCATAATGTCTACTGGTAAGTCTAGAAAATCAGCCATTTTTTGTAATTTAGATGAATAATGAAATTTTGATATGAATGCACTTTGATATAGATAGATGTTAATGGATGGTGGGGGTGGCTTTTCTTAACTTACAGTTTAACATGATCTCAGAAGTTAGTGGGTGGTTTATTTTATGATATGAGCAGTTATGAACCCCTTTGAACTTCCCATTGACTCATATTAAGTGAAGGGAATCTAAATTTACTGAAAATAGTTAGCTAACATTTGCTAGAAACTGTGTATAATTCAACTTTAATCATGACAAAACATTTGATGTGAGCAGTTATGAACCCCTTTGAACTTCCAAGACTCATATTGAGTGAAGGGAATCTAAATTAACTAATAGTGAACAAACATTTGATAGAAAACTGTGTATAATTAACTTTAATCATGACAAAACATTTGAATGGTAAAATATTTATTAGTATTTCTGTTTTTATGTTATGTAGGGATACGAAGCTAAAGTTATTTTCACGAGTAAGTTGCAATACTTTAGTTTACTAAGAGGCAAGTTGAATGAAACACGCACGAACATGTTCAGTGAATTGTGTTTTGGTCGGTGGTTGGATTTGTCCTGTGTTCAACACGACCAGTCTTTGATACACGGGATGCTTCAAAAGCAACGGTTTGTTAATGATGGCCATTATGACTTGCCAATTGTCTATAACCACTACGGCAAGAGTTTACATTTCGGCCGGCCCGAGTTTGCTGTTGTAACAGGTCTACGTTTCGGAACGGTTAACTTTAGTGTTAATCCAGAAGGTGAAACAAGTTTTGTGACGCGTGTGCTACCTAATAATGTTGGCAAAGTTGTAACCAACCTAGATCTTTTAGGTGTAATAGAGGATGAAGAGTTATTCGGTATGTTAAGTAATGAAGATGCTGTACGTGTAGCCCTACTTCTTGCTTTGCAAATGTGTTTTATGGGAACTTTGTTGGTTGAACCAGTGGATGACAAGCTGCTGCGTTTGGTTGAAGATATTGACGCCTGGAATAAGTTCCCATGGGGTGAGTACGTTTGGAGGCATTTGTACGAGGAGATTGTGAACGTAGCTTCAAAAACGTATGGAAACACCAACAGGATCTTCGTAAATCTGTACAGTTTGTCCCTACTTATACGCTATCCGGATTTGTTTGGGCTTTCATGGTTAGTTGTTTTTTATTATATAACCACATCAATGATCAAACTCACATTCTATATTGTTTTAGATTGACAACATTCATTATTTATATATGTAGACCTGGATTCTTGAGACTTTTGAAGTTCACATTTATTGGTGGAGTAAGAACGCGATTGTGTTTCCAAGAGCGTTATCCTGGTCAAGAAAGAAGCTTTTCAACAAACCAGATTATGATTTGATATTTGCCCAGGTAAACCCTTATATGCTATGATTTATATTTTAATTTCCACCATGTAATTAATGTTATTTAAATTTTATATAGGACGTTAACCTTAAATTTGATCTTATACCAACAAGGGAGGAACAACAGGCTGAATGGTTTAAGATATTCTGTGATTTCTACCAGAGGTACATACCAAGGGTGCCTGCCAAAAAAGTACTTGATCAGTATGACCTTTATTTCGCAAAGCTTAAAGCTAGGTGCAAGGTTGGAAACACAATAAAGAGGGATTTTCCAATGTTACGGAGGTGTGGAGGCAGTGGTCAGCAAGATATTAAACTGGATGATCATGTCATTAAGGAGCTAAACACTCGTGTGTATAAGCTTGAGGTCATTATTAAGGTATGCTTTGTTCTTACCCAAAACATATCATGGTTATCAATTATTTTACCGTATATGAGTATATCAATTATTTTACCAATTATATTACCTTGAGGTCATGTACATTTTATATAAATGCAGGCGTTGGCCAGGGAAAGAATTACAGGACCAAATGTACGTATACTTCTGTAAGCCTATTACATGTAACTTATTATCTAGTCCTTGTTATAACCTATATTTTGTAATATTATTCAGAATAGATTGGAGTTCGGTGGATTACCTGGAAACTTGAATATAGACGTATACGATGACCTTAATAAAGAGTATATTTCGTTGGTTGAATTGAGCGCACTTGATGATGGAGAGGCTCGTGCAGATAATTATATACACCTGGAATCTAGTGATGTAATTATCTGATTATATTTGTATACCAATCTCCGTAACCGAAACCTTAAAATTGTATTTAACGCATACATTTAACAGGAATATATGATGGAAGAGGAATTTGTCAATCGGGAACATGAAGAGGAGATGTGGCGTTTGGCAGATACCAAGGCCCAGGAAGAATTATTCTTAAAAGCATTAAATAAGGAGATTAGGAAAGGAGCTGAAAAAGAGGCAGTGTTAAAAGTTGAGGCCGCAAAGAAAAAAATAGGAGATACGAAATTATGAACTCGGAACATTGGAAAGCGGCTACTGAAGCGGTTAGGAATGGTAACATAAATGAATACGGTAGTGATTATTCCCCCAACTACTGGATTAATAGTTCTTTTAGGGTTGAAACAAAGCGAAAAGTTACAGATGAAGATGATGTTTACATGGCAGAATATTTGAAAGACGCCGAACCTTGGGTTGAGGTACAACAATTTATTTCCAATGTAGGGTTATGTTTTTTATTACATGGTAATATATGTAACAGAAAAGCATCGTTCTTATTTGTCAGGATCTTTCACGTCCTAGTCGTGTGAGTGACAGAGTCCACATTACTGATGAGTACGATAGATTTATTTGTCTCCGAGATCCACTACGTTGTAAGTTTCCATGGTTCAAAGATGTGACCGTAGATCGTTTATTTTGTGAAAGCCTTGTATGCTTAGACCCACCACGTAGAGGATGGATTATGGATGAGGTTATGAACATGTTTGCTTTGTTGTTTTTGCTGTAAATTACGATTTGTTCTTTATAGTTATTAAGTGTATATATTTTTTTTTGACTACAGCATATAGAGTTGTGGGTTAGTTACATGTTGCATATGCGAACTAAGGACGACGATTGGGCCATGGTGGGTGGTTACTTTGTCCAGCTGTTACTCCAAGACACGGTGCCGCAGTGGTATGTTGACGGGACTACGTATAAAGTACCGTGGTCTGATGTGGAAAAGGTATATATTTAGATCGAAAATTACTCGCCAACAAAACGAGTTATTATGTTGCATCGTATGTTGTTCAATAAATTTAACTCACCAACACTTCATATTAACGTAGGTTTATATGCCAATAAACGAAAAAGAACAACACTGGTGTTTAACGATGCTAGATATACGAACATGGGTCGTCACATTCTATGATAGCGGTGTTGTTTACGAACCAGAAACATATGATTTCTACGTCAATTTGAGAGGGCGCTTAAAGGTAACTATTCCCACCAAGTTATTTATACATGAGTGGTCAGATATCATTTATTAAAATTATGGATGAAACAATATAATTTGGGTAGGCTTTTAGTAATGGACACATTTATTGTTGGAACCTTGGTGGTACAAGCTTGAGTCATCTATAAAAGGACCTCCTAGTTATACATGATTTATCACATATATTACTTCTACCCAACTATACACAAAACACATCCCATATAATTTAGTATTGGTTGTTAAAAAACATGTCTGATCACATACCGATAGATTTTCAAACGGAAATCATGAATAGGTTACCAGTTAAGTTGCTTGCACAATTAAGATGTGTCTAGAATAATTGGAAGTCGACAATAGAGTCAGAAGACTTCATTAATGGGTATCGCGTCCGTGGGACGGGAAACACTTTGAATGTTAGGTACGAACGGGGTTTTATAGGTCACTTTGGTTACTTAGATTCTAATCTAAGATACACCAAACTTAAATCAAATCTTATTCAATCTTATGTGGCCACAATAGGCAACTGTGGAGGCTTTTGGTGTTTTACCTATGGTGCGGATATGATGGTTGTTATTCTAAACCCATCTATCAGGAAATCTTTTTCTATATTGGTCCTATACTATGTGGATCAAATAGAGACAGGTACAATTGACTTTGGGTTCGGAGTTCACCCTGTGACTCTAGACCCAACAATTGTAAAGATTTCATATCCATACTCAGGATTAGAACCGTGGTTTGTGACTGTATTTACACTGAGCACTAAAAGTTGGACCAAGATCAGAAATTCACCTCGTCATACACTTAGGATGAAGAACGTTGGACATGTTGTTTTAGGTTTATTCATATATTGGGTATGTTACGAAGAATACTTAGATGAAGATGGTGATAAGTTCACTAATCATTCCATACTATCGTTCAATATGGGTAATCACCAATTTCATGTGCTTCACATCCTTGCGGATTTGAATATGGTTCTTCCACTCAACTTTGATTTATCACATTTAGGCGACAGTTTGATAATTTCATCATATTTCAACGTCGAGGAGACCCACTATCTTCGAGTTTGGGATTTAGGTGTTAATGGTGTTTCAGTAACATCCGTAATAATGCTCCTAGACATACCAATGCCTCATGTCATCAAGTTAGTTGGATTTTCACATGATTTAGACTAATACTGGATGTCAACGATGCTACGATCGATATGCCTTTTCACTCTCTCCAGGCGTATAACCAAACGACGGGAGAGTTTCTGGATTTAGGTCTTCGTGGGAACGGGGGCTCGTATGTGGTGGGTGCGGCCAAGGAGTCACTAATTATGCCATCCTTTAAAGATCAGGCAGTTTATCTAATGCAATGTTGGAAAATAAAGCTTGTTTTGTACCTTTTTATTGGTTATAAATGAAAATGAAAAGTTTATAAAAAATATTTTTACTATAGTCTGGCCATTTATGGCATAATCTGTTGTATTCCAATTGTAGCACCTTAGAACCATTAAGATTTGGGTCAGGGAGCATTTAATGTTTTTTCTTGACTGCATAAGTTGTATTTCTATCAAATATAAATCAAATCAAACTTCAGTTAATGATGCCTTGTGTTGTAACTGCAACACTACTCGAGTTAATGGCCAAAAATTTGTAAGTCAAACACTAGAACATAGAGTAATAAGTACTAATACAAGTTGCATGTAACTTAAATAAGGCAACTGTTGCATGCATTTTGTTTGCCTATATATGTAACTTTGTACTTCACACTTGTTAAAACCACACTAACCCTATTTCCAGATTTAGAAATTCAAAAGTTCCCTTCTTCTAACATCAAAAACCCTAATTTTTAACTACCTGTCTTCTAAAATATCAGTCTATTTGCCAATCGATGTAAATTATGAAATATTGCTCAAACTTCCGGTCAAGGAAATAGCGCAATACAGATCAGTTTGTCGTGAATGGAAAGAGTAAATAGACTCTTCCTAGTTTATCACTAAGTTTGGAGTCCGTGACAACCCAACACCTAGGTTAAGCCTAACATATGACCAAGGTTTTTTGAGTAACATGGGAGTCTTAGATGGTAATCTTAACTACATCCATTCACCCATTCAGTTAAACCATACTGTGATGAAACCTATTGCATGCAGTGAAGGTATTTTGGCCTTTTCACATGTTAATAACGCGCGTGTTTATTTAATAAACCCTTGCATGAAGAAGCTTTTGACTATTCATGTCCCCCATCACATCTTTGAACGTCAAACCGAAAGAGTGAGTTTTGAGTTCGGCGTTTCAAAACCTGATTTAGACCCGAATATTATTAAAATAATCCATCCCAACCACAAACGTGGTCAACGTTATGTTTCAGTGTATACCTTAAGTACTGACACTTGGAACAACCTTGAAGATATCCCGGCGGAGTCGATCAAAATCAAGACTAGCTTTGGTCAAGCGGTCTTGGGAAATTATATATACTGGATGGGTACGGATACAAAGTGGTCAGGGGATGGTGAAACGGTGAGGAATCATGTTATTATTTCGTTTGAACTTACAAACCATACTTTCCAGATTCATCCCCTACCTCAAGACATTGCCAACGCACTTCCGAATCCCCTAACAGTTAGTTAGTTGGGTGATTTTATGGTTCTGGCCGGTCACTACACTAGTCCCCATGAAGAATTAGCACTTGGTTTTTAGGAATGCGTCGTAGATAATGGTATGTTCATCACCGCTAACATGGATTATATGCTTCATACACCTCAGTCTTCAAAACTTGTTGGTTTTGTTCTTGGGAACCTACCGGTGGCTGATGTCGACAATGACGGCTTCCAAATGTCGGGTCACACCCTCCAAGTTTTCAGTCCAGATCTCGTAGGTTGGGTTAACCTTGGGATAACTATAGACAGAGGGTCTTGTATGATGGGCCCTTACCAAGAGTCACTAGTGATGCTGAAAAACTAGTTTACATATTCGATAGTGTTTCCGTATTTAGTATAAACTTTTTCAGTTCATAATGAACTGTTGTAAACAATTTGTGTCCTATGACGCGTTTTTTACCGTTCACATATGTTCGGTTATTGAAAATTAAGTTTTTAATATTATCTTCAGTTGTTTGTACAATGCCCTTATTTTTTACATTCCTGAAAACGTGTGTATTATTTACAAGAAAAGTTACCTCAAGTGTTAGAGGAAGCCGATGTTTTTCAGAAGAAGTCAATTGACAAATCCAAATACATTGTATCCTTTGTGAACGCCACAAATGTACCAAAAAAATGTGGTGTTTTGGTGATTGTAGCATTTGGGTCTGTATATTTCTCTACCGACTGTCGAATGGAATGGCGTTAGACTTCGCAGATCCAATTCAAACTGCATTGGCTTACTGTGAAAAGATGGCTAAGTTTTTTTTAAACACCGAGTAAATTTGTGGTAGCTACTTTAGCATAAACTTGATAACAACAACAGTAGCTTGTTTTCTATGTTAACATCCGTTAAACTTTCTATTGTATCGTTTTTTATACAACATACTAATAACATTGGTGTTTTATGTTTTATGAAAGGATCTTAGATCCTGGGTAATTTCTAATTCTGAGATTCTGAATCTAGCTACCATACTTGGTCTAACAAATAAATCACACCCGATTGCATACACAGATGTTTAATTATAACAAAGAAATACAACATACTTGCCATTAATTCTATGTTAACATCCACTAAACTTTTATTGTATTGTTTCTTTATACAATATCCTAATATTATTAGTATTTAAGTTTTATGAAATGATCTTAGATCCATGGTTAGTTCTGATTGTGAGATTCTGAATCTAACATAGTTGGTCTAAAAAACAAATAAATCACACAAGATTGCATGCACACTTGTTTAATTTTAACAACGAAATACAACACACTTTCCATTATGTAATAAAAGGATTCATTACATTAAACAAAAATGGATAACAAGGAAAGAAATAAAGCTAGGAATCTGTATCAGCCATCGGATAACCTCCTTACCGCAGTAACGAAGTCATCTTTCTCTTGGGGCCTTTTCATCATCTCTTTCACACAGTTGAGTAATTCCCTGGCCACAGCGTCATCTTTCTGTGATTGCTCTGTGAAAAACAAAATGTTGGGATCTTGTTGTCCTGAAGCTTCACCTCTGCATCCTGCAACAGCGCTTCTCTCTTCTCCAACCTTGTGTGGATCGCTCGGCACACTTCCATCATTTTTCTGGCGATATCAATGTCATTTTTATGTCCTCTTTTATATAAACGTTCCACAGATCTGCCAAATCAGGCGAGTTGTAAATAGCTTGCAGACTTTCAATGGGAGAGACATTCATGCTTTTTATTGTTTAGGTTGCTTGATATCTCCCAAACCCTTCCTTTAAATAATGTCTAACATGAAGACTATAAAGGAGTTCTAGAAAGTCATTAAAACTCGAGACCTTAGGCTGGTATTAACATGTATTTGAAAATTTTATTTTTAATGTAAAGTTATATTTACAACCACTCATATTCAATGTTTCCAGTATCTACCGTGTATATCCTAACACGAATTCTCCACTATCTCTATTCCGTAACTCTTGTAGTCTTGTAACCTTATTGGACGGGTACTAATTATACGCTTTGAAATCTTATAATGCATGCATAGTATATAGGCCATGATGTGCCATAAATGAAAACCATTGCTTCAAGCTAACAAAATGGTCTGCAATGGTGCAAATATTCAACCACGCCTTCAATACATACAACAGCTAGTATCCTATCCCCTATAGACAGCTGTTCGCCTGCCCACCTGCAAATCATAAATTGGTTGCCTTGAACTACCTAATGAGTTGCCTTGAATTTGGGTATATATATAGTTTACATGCAATGCTTAGGTTTTCCATCCTATTCAAGACAAAAAGTAATCAAGTGAGGAAAAAAAATGTCCGACTACTTACCCTTCGATATCCAACTTGTGATTATGCATAAACTACCTCTTAAGTCTCTACTAAGATTTTGTCAAGTGTCTACACAATGTAAGTTCACTATTGATAGCACAGACTTCATTGAGAAGTACATCCCTCGTCCTTCTGACTCGTGTTCTTGTATGTTAAGTTTCATGCGAGGGAATGGCAACTCTTTGTTTAAGGTTAACCGTGATGTTAACTTTGTCAGGATGGTCTCTAAGTACACTGATCAAGTACTACATGCCTTTGCAGTCTCAGAGGGTATGTGGTGCTTTGCTGTTGGTGCATATGTGCAGTTTGCATTTGTCGTTTGGAATCCTTCCATCGATAAAGTTGTGACAGTCTTGTCAACTAATGTAGCAGGTGTAGCTGAGTTAGCTAAAATTATGTATGGGTTTGGGGTTCGTCCAGACACAATAGACCCAACTATACTCAAGATTCATATACCTCTATATGGTGAAGGTAGTTGGAAGGTGAGTGTCTTCCCTTTCAGTTCAAACAGGTGGTCGCATGTGTCTCCTGATCATTTCCCCTAACACTATTAAAATCAGGAGGTATGGTCAAGCAGTTGCATGGGGGAAAATATATTGGGTGGGATCAGAAAGGTGGACATGTACGAGTGCAAATAGACATAGAAGGTACGTACTCGTGTCCTTTGATCTGGCTTCCTTGCGTTTCCTTGTTGAAACAATTCCTTTGGACATCACGTCCATGGTTGCGTCTCCCTACAACATTGCATTGTAAGAGGACGCCCTATTTCTTTCAGGAACATCTGTTTTTGGACGCGTGCGTAATGTATATGTTTGGAGGCTGAATGTGCTGAACGGTTATATTTGGAGGATGCAATTGGAACTCGTTCTTCCAATTCCATTTGAGTATATACCTAGGTTGCTTGGGTTTGCAAGCAATTTGAGCCGGCCAAAGTTTGATGTTTGTATCGGCCCAGCCAGTTTTCTGCATGTGTTGTACGTGTGGGATGCACAACAACATGAGTTTGCCAACCCATAAGAGATTTAAGGCAAGCATGGTACGTTTGTTGTTGGGGCCTTCAAGGATTGACTCCTTCTGTTAGATCGTCCCTGTCATCAAGTCTTACACTAGGTTCCACCCTCGCATCTAGGGCATCATAGTTTGTTTTTTCATATTTCCTAAGTGGTTGTTTGTCTGTCTGTTAGAACTGTTGTTGGTTGTGGTTGTCCTTGAGACGTTAAATTTTATGTTGGTATGTCATGTGTTTTCTTTGTTGGTTCATGATTTTTAAGAGTTACCTTTTACCAGACCTAAACAAAATGTTATTAAAACCTTTTACAAAGAAATACAAACATAAATACGTAACAACATTATATATATAATAAAGACATCATAAATAAATGTAACATATGATGGTCAAAACTAGTCATGTTCATAATGTTTACATATTATTTCAAAAAAACAAACTGGAAAGTTTAATGTCGTCAATGTGACATGGGTTGTAATTCTCAGCCTGTGTCCGCTGTGGTGTCGGACATCCTGATGGCTGTGGTTCATGACCGTAAGAATGTATACTCCTATCGTACACCTGTATATGATCACTGTTGGGTTCCATATTATATGAATCACGCCACCATTCAACACCAATTGCACCAGCTGATCCCGTATATTCGTGTGTAGTAATAGCGCCTGCTGCGACTGAAACATTATCACTGGCTTGAGAAGTGTACCCACCGTGTTTTCCCCACGACGGTAACCAACTTCATAGTCGTTTGTCATATAATTTTGGGCTATAGAAGTCCCTGCCTCAAAGTCTCCAATGTAAGCACCTTGTGTCACCATTTGAGTGCCTGGAACTATCATATCTATGCCGTAATGTGAAAACGAGCCCAACTGCGAAACAAAGGGAACATACTATATTTGCTTACATTTTCCGAAGAACAATTTAATGTGTTTATTGTTAATAAGTAAGGATGTGTATAAACCCGAGGTTGCTCTACACCCATCCCAGTCTCCATAAATACGACCATGTTAGCCTTAAAATATTGAGTCAAACAAGAATGGTCGGTCATAGTTTATTATTGTAACATTTATTAGAACGTTGTAATAGTTAGTTAATTAGTCGTGGTTTACGGGCTTGGATTTAAACTACTTAAAGTCCAAAAGACAAGCCCGGTCCAATATATAGCCCATTAAAGCCCGCATGTGGGTGGACTATATATACTCCCCTCCTATCATGTTAGGAGGGTTGGTTGTTCATTTTGATTCTCTTTCTTAATCTAATATTCACCTAGTTTCTCCACCTTCTCTCTACTTTCTCTCACTACTTTCTCTCTCTAGAAATTCATCTTCTTCATCTATTTTCTTTCTTTATTCGTGTTCTTTCTTCTTTAATCATAAATTAAGGGACAACAATTGGTATCAATCGCCACGGGGTAGATTTGTGATTGGTGGTTGTTATTATATTTGATTCGAATGATTTAATCCATAAATCATCTCGGATTCAATTTCTTTGTGTTTTTTCGTGTTCTAAATCTTGCTACAAATCTTCTCTATAGTGGTAGTAGTGATTTGGGTATTATGGTTTGGTTATTAACACGAATTTCTTGCTAAAAGTTGCGAACTTTAGTTTTCCATTGTGACAGAATTCATCGAAAAGTACAGGTAAGTACAAAAGTGATCGCAATAAACCTAGGGTTTCTACTTTGCGATCAGTTATTGCGATACCCCTTCTTCCGACGTGGATTGCGATCGTACATTGCGATCGTGGATTGCGACGGGATTAAGGAATATTGCGACGTTACTCTGCTAAAATTTTGATTACCACATTGCGATAGACTGAACATTGCGATAGAACATTGCGATAGGACATTGCGATAGAACATTGCGATAGAACATTGCGATAGAAGGGATATTGCGATAGACGTGACATTGCGATAGAGGAACATTGCGATGAGTTGTACTGCGATGGGTGACATTGCGATGGGTTATATTGCGATGAGTGACATTGCGATGGTACAGTTTGTTTGAGCAATTTTTAGACTTAGCCACTATCTAGACTAGTCCCGGAACATAGTTTACACGAAAAAAAGAGTTTTTTGGCGGGAAAACCATAGTAAAATTTATTTTTTCCTAGACCATTTTTAGGCCATTTAAGCGTGGATTTCAAATTTTGGCGATGCAAAAAAAATTTCGACCAAAAATTCAAATTTTCGGACCAAAATTCAAATTTTTAGGTTTTATTTTTAGTTAAAATTTTGAATTTTCAAAAAATTTCCTTACTAGCTTTAGGCTATTTCTAGCTCGAATTCAATTTTTGGTAATTCAAAAAAATTTCGGTTTACCGTTTTGTCGGACTGCGGAATTTATTGTCGGACTGAGAAAAAAATCAGAATTTTCGAAATTTCAACCACAACACAATCACAACATATCTACTTAAGATCCAAAGTCATTTCATCATCTGAAACACTCATTATGGATTCCGCAACACAAGATGTGCATGCACTCAAATCCAAGATGTCAGTTGCAAAAGAACGATGCATGACACACTTTAGATCACTCTAGTCACACCTTTAAGTTCTTTCAAATGACGATTTAAAAGGCACTCGCGTCGAACTTGGATTCAAACGGGTATTCATGTCACTCACTGGTCAAGATGTTGAGACATTCACAAGCACAATGCTACTCAATGTAGATCACCTTGAACAACAACTTGCCAACGATGAATTTCAAGAGGTTGAATCCATAGATGCCGTTTTGGTTCTCGAGAATCAGTTTCAGCAATTCCTTGATACACAGGTCTCTGTACACTATGATCGAGAATTCATAAACAAATACTTCTTTGAATTTACTCGGTATTCAAGGAGACATTTCTTCAACACATGGGTGATGTAAGGAAGTCCATTGCTGAAAGAACACGTCAAAAGAACGAGAGCAATGTCGATGATGGTCAAACATTGGATGATTGTTCGGTAGTCACAGAACGCAGCGGGATAGAATCAGAAAAGCAGCATACCAGCAACAACTCAGGGAATGATCAAGCAGCCGATGATGCAGATATCAGACCCATTTATGATGAAGAGCCAATGGCTGAGGTACAATTAAATGTTGTGTATGATGATCATCAGTATATTGATTCTAAGATTCATGAGCTTGGAACTATGTTAGCTCAAAATACAAAAGATTTTGAGGATGCCAAACTCGAGTTTTCGAAGAAAAATGACAAATTTGAAGCTTACTTTGAAAAACTTGAAAAAGCAAATGTTGTTCTTGAACAAAAACTGGATCGTAAGATTCAAGATTCTAATGCGTAAAAAGAACATTTTGTGAAACAAACAAATTTGTTAGGATCAAAGTTGGCTTCTCAAAATCCAAGTCCTCCGCCTGCTTCATTAAGTGAAATATATGTGCAACCTATCGACAATGTAGATAGTAATGACGCGAATGCTGATAACGACATATTTGATAATATGAACATTAAGTTAGAACAACGTGTCGCTCAATTACTTCTACAAAATGAGCAATTGAAAGCTCAGATTCAGGAAAAGGTTTTTGCATTAACAGCGGTGAAAAATGAATTAAGAAAGCTTAAAGGAAATAGTGTGGATACTAAGTTAGCAAATCAGTCAATCTTGGGGAAACCTCCTACTCAACCATTCAGAAACCGCTCAGTTGCTAGACAACCGAATACGTTTAAATCTGGACGACCCAAAACATTGAACTCGAGGTTTGCATCCCAAGTTGACGTGCGTATCAATTTGCCAAAAACAGTCACTCCACGATCTAGATCCCCCTTAATAAATTTTTCCCATGCAAAACCCAATCACATGAATGGTTCAAGCAACTCTAAAAATAGCTCCAAGAAAATGCCTCGGAGTAGTTCAAAAGACACGGGTCATAAAAGCTATCTAGAGGATGCTAAGATAAAGACACAAGCAAGAGATAGGACCCAACCGAAACCTAGGAGCACTAATCACACATCTAGACCCTTCTATGATGTGCCCAAATCAGCCAATCCTAGGAACACTAGATCCTTCTCATATGCTAAGCACTTTGTTTGCACGAAATGTAACAAATGCGTGTTTAATGACACTCATGATGATTGCATCACAAAAATCCTGAATAAGGTGAACCAAAAGGCTAGAGCATCTCAAAGATAGAACCCTATAGGAAATAGTTTTTCTCCAATTAAGTCTTCCGCTGTGCATGAGAAAACTGCGTTTCCTAGACCTTGTCTTAAGTGGATACCAACAGGTAGAATCTTCAAAAAAATTGGTCTTAAATGGGTTCCTACTGGAAAGATATTTACCTCTAGCACGAAAAAGGTTCAAGGTAAACCCCCACATGGTTCTCATCAAGATATCGCTAACCCACATGAAAGCATACAAACTACTGATGAAAGTGCAGGTAACAAAGTAAAGGTTCAACAAGAACATAAAGGTTTTCCTTACTCATACCGTTCAACAAAAGACACTCTCAGAGTTTGGTTGCTGAAGAAACAAATATCAAAGAAATATGTGTCTCAGGGGTTTCACAAGTAAGCTACACTCTGGCTTATAGTCAACTCACAGACTATAACCCGGGCTCACAAGACAGGAAAGTTCATCCCGATGATGACTTATCCTTTGAACGAGAAACTAACAATTTCTCGGCCATGAGCTATATTAAAAACATGAAAAGTTTTAAGCTCATGTAAAATGATTTATAATTACTCCAGATTGTGACTCGTGCCTCAAAGACAGGAAAGTTTATCACGGATGATAGATTATCCTTAACAACGAGAAAATTATTTTTCTCGGTCATGAGCTTTCAAGAAAAACATTCAACGTTTTTAAGCTCATGTAAACGAATTGCAGTTAAATGTCAGACTGTAACTCGGACTTCAAATAAAGGAAAGTGTACCTTTAAAGATAACTTATCCTAACAAACGGGTAGAGCAATCTATCTTGGGTTGAGCTTGTCACAAAACATTCAACGTTTTGAGCTCAACACTATGGCTTGTGATTACTTTCAGATTACAACCCGACTCTATATTCACGGGGGAGTGTACGATTTAGTGCTCTTACCCTCAGCAAAAGAAGAGAAATCTTCTTATACTTGAGTGGATTCGTCAAGACATTCCAAGTCTATGAACTCAGATTATGCTTTAGAAAAACCATGTCGCCGAAAAGAATGGATTTTTCAAAAAGCATTGAACATAATTTTTTCAAGAATTTTTCAATGATATTCAAAATCTTTCAAAAATTGTGCGTTCAACAACTCCTATCCTCAAAAAGAGAAATGTGGATCACATCCTCATAATGACAATTCAATTGGATCAATTTTTAGGGGAGCTTTCCAAAATCAAAGTTTTAATGTTGTTGGATATGTTATGTCAAAACAATATTATGTATCCAACACATTGTGTGCACATATCATTTTGATTAATCACATAAAAAGCTTTGATGTTCGTGAACATAATCTTCAACGACAATATTTTATGTGTTCATGAATAGGTAGTGTGTGAGTACAATTTTTTCAAGAGTTTTTCAATGACTATTCAAAATATTTCAAAAATTGTATGCTCGACACTACATAAAATCTTCCAATAATTCATGCTAAGTTTGACACATTTTTCTCCCGAAAGTTTTCAAGACTATTTTTCAAAATATATTTTAATCAAATTTGGTATCTCTAATATCAAAAGATTTTATATATTAGAGATAGGGGAGAAAATGTGATTAAAATGTGATCTAAAGACTCAAGCACTCATGGTTACGATAAAAACCCACAACATCTTTAATCCACGACGTTATTGGTGTCAAAAGGGTGGTTAGGTTTAAGTCCTATGATCCAACCAGAACTGGAGGGATCTTCCCAGGGACAATACAATAGATTATTAGAAGTCCTTAGGAAAGATGGAGTAGAATGTGAACGTAGCTGAATGTCGACTAAGTATTGAAGGGGTTGAAGAATGAAAAAGAAATGTAAGGATTAAGGGTGAAAAGAAAGAAGCCCTCCATACAAGTTAGGCAGAAACCGGGTCAACACATCATGAAGACAACGCATCATGGACCCAGTGATGAAATACACAACCCTTACCTAGCTACTCAGGCTTCTCTCAAAAGAAATTTGTTTTATTGTCACGGAGAACACCATGACTTCTATTGACTTTCTCACTTCGAGTTAGTAGATATTGAATAGGTGGCATCTGCTCCAGCCTCCGATCACTAAAAGTGCACAAATCGAGTCTAGAGCCATGAGATCAATCAAATCTCGTTAGGACACACGGATGACGATCAAGAGAGTCCTACGCTATATCCTTGCGATATTGCTAGAACACTCAGAGTGATACTACTTAATATTCACAATGATGAGTAGAAATCCTTCCAGTGTTAACATTAAAACAGTACTGCGGTAGGTCATATGTAAGATTCTTCATGAATTAAACATATGTAAAACTGAAAAGCAATGGTGGTTTGATTCTGAATTGATTCAAACTCGTTTCAGGTTTCTACGCAATATCTTTATGGTCTTGCCAGAACATTCAGAGTGATATTCATTAATAATCACAGTGACGAATGGAAGCGTCAACATCAAACAGCGCTACGGTAGGTGACTTGCGAGATTCTTTATGGATCAAGTTTGTGTCAACTGGAAAGCAACAATAGTAAGATTCTTTATGAATCAAACTTGTTCCAGGAATTTGAATTGACGACTTTAATCAAGCGGATATTTATCCAATTGATTCACTCTTTATGTTCGCAGTCTTGCTTTGAGACGGTCGAGTAAAGAGAACTGCTAGTACAACCGCGAAATCTTGTCAAGGAGGTTCTTAATTTAATCTACCTAATCACAGGTACGATATTTAATATCAAGTAACGGTCTTCACCGACCGGAGGTAAAACGCTACTGATTTAGGACGAATGTCAAAGCCATTCAGTCCGTGTCTATGTTTTGTCTCAAGAAGGTGACGTTACGATGTACTCAGCAAAGGCGAAGATTCAAAAACCACATACTCATGCCCAAAGACATACTCAGTAATCAAGAAAGCAAAAGACTTCCGCAACTCTGATGATCAAAGCAAGCTTTCAAGATGATGCAAAGTATGAGCGTGTGGATAAAGACACAAGATCGCAAGATGGCAAAGTCAAGTCAAGGATGATTTGAAGATCTCAAACGTAAAGACAACGAAAAAGGCTCAAAGATCACAGCATGAAGGAACAAGACTACTGTTACACGTTCAAGACTCATTTATGACAAGATTCATAATCTCCATTGATCTCTAAATATCAAAGGGGTATGACATCACATTGTGGGAGATTATTAGCCTCAAAATATTGAGTCAAACAAGAATGCTCGGTCATAGTTTATTATTGTAACATTTATTATAATGTTGTAATAGTTAGTTAATTAGTCGTGGTTTACGGGCTTGGATTTAAACTACTTAAAGTCCAAAAGACAAGCCCGGCCCAATATATAGCCCATTAAAGCCCGCGTGTGGGTGGACTATATATACTCCCCTCCTAGCATGTTAGGAGGGTTGGTTGTTCATTTTGATTCTCTTTCTTAATCTAATATTCACCTAGTTTCTCCACCTTCTCTCTACTTTCTCTCACTACTTTCTCTCTCTAGAAATTCATCTTCTTCATCTATTTTCTTTCTTTATTCGTGTTCTTTCTTCTTTAATCATAAATTAAGGGACAACAGACCATTTCTGAGCCACTCTTCATCTAACATGGCCTCATGACCCGCTTCATCGGAAAGCCTTTTTTTCTTACTTGCTTTTGTTGAGATAAGAGCCTAGAACTCATAAATTAGGGCAAGTTAATATTTTGTACTAAAAAATTACCCGTATAGTAAGTGAATTCAAACTCACGTCGGACTGTGTCAAAGGCCGGTAGCAATTATTACAGTTATGCCCGCGCATACCACACCTAGTACATGCAACAACAGTCGGTACCTCTCCTTTTTACGGATACCGGTCTTTGTTTAGGTCTACCAGGTTACCGTTTTATCATAGCCGGAGGTAACACCTTTTGAAGGTCGTCTGGTTTTTCCCACGTTGTAGGATCTCTTAACGGATAAACCATACCTTGGTATGTACCCTTGAGAGTAGTTCTATAAAACCAGGCCTTTGCCCACAGGCTACAATCACTCATACCCGAATCCCTACATACGACACAAACATGACGGCATGGTAAACCTGGAAATTACCATTTGCGACAAGTACATTCAAATTTTAACAAGTCAACCTGGTGGACCTGCTTATTGTCTGTGACTTGGTATACTTTCAAATAATCGAAACCCTTGACATTCCAATTGTAGCTTTTCATCATGCGGTTCTTCACTTTCCTGGATGCCCAACCAGAAAGCTCAACCGTACCGTCTTGTGCATCTGTGATGAACAACAAAGTATAGTTACATACATTTTAAAAAACAATAGAGATATATAAAGGTAACAAATGCATGCAGGTCATAAGTAATACCCATATATAGCTCCCGCTTTCACAGTACCACTGCTGTAAAAACATCCCTTACGTACTCTACAAGCTTGATTATCGGGAGTCTGCGTGCAAATCGTGTGACTGAGTTAACAGACTCGACACTGTTTGACGTCATGTAGTTGAACCGATTAGCGGGGCAGTACGCTCTCGACCATTTATCATACCCGGCTTGTTCGAGTTTTGCGACACAATCTGGTCTAAAACCGTAGAGTACGCCAATAGCTTTATCAAACTCTTGTGTCGTGTACGCCTTGAAGGCTTTCCAGTACATGGAGCGGTGCTTCCTAGTTCGAAGCTTACAGTTCATCATTAGATGTATGTTACAATAAGCATGGTATGACCGACTGAACACCGTACTACAAGCAACAATAATGGCGGGATGATGGTCAGACACGATGCACAAATTTGGTGGTTCTCCTATCTGATCTCTCAACTTCGTCAAAATCCACGTCCAAGATTCAACGGTCTCTCCCTGTGAAACACCAGTCGCGATTGGTACTATCTGGTTGTTACCATCCATTGCAACCACCAGAAGATTTGTGCCCTTGTACTGACCTTTTAAATGAGCACCATCTATTATCAACAGGGGCCTCATGTATCGTAAGAAGCTCATTACATGTGACAGTGAGAACAAAGTTATATAGTAGAATCGAAACTAATCCATATTCAGAGGCAACCATAGTATAAATAAACTCACCGCTATAGCGAATCCAACATATAGCATCTGAAAGCATCCTTGTTCGTCTGTTTGGATGTGAGATACAGTTCCCGTGTTCACTAGCTTTAGATTGTGGCAATACACAGGCAACTGCTCGAACGAATCGGTGTGATTACCATACACATATTCAAAGCGTCGTTCTTACCTCTCCAACATCTTTTGTAAGGAACATCGATCTTCCAATCGATAAACAAATTTTGCATAATGTCCTTCACCTTATATATCCTATTACTATTACGTATTTTGTCTAACAACAACTTAGCCAACAACATCTTAGTTGCATTTCGATGATTAGGAAGTATTTGTATCATTGAACAAGTGTGTGTGTCGTTGCAACGTGATACAATGAACATACTACCATATTTAACCTTATGTGCATGAACACTCCAATTGCAATCTTCATGCACACATTTAATAGTGTAACGCACGGGGCTGGACCTATCAACTAAATATTCAAACGATTGTCTCAATGATTTTATGCCAATAAAAATAACTAGTTCCTCTTTGTCTTTAAAATCATCCCCTTCACTAATATTATCAACGCCAGGTCGGGGTGTCTTAAAGTGATGTTCTGCTTCATGGGGGGGGGGTTGGGATGTTAGTGAGACTAGTTTGTTGCCTTAGTGCGAGTCTAGCGCTATTGGACTCTTGAACATTAGGCGTTACCGGAAAATTCAAATCAAATTCAGGTTTATGATTACTAACCTCGGTTGAAACCACTTGATTTGTAATAACTGAAACGTATAATTTCGGGACAGCAGGCCTAACAGAACAAATTGATTGAACAAAGCAATCCCAATCTTCGTCGTCCTTAACCTCAAGGGAATCTGATCTTGTCTTGTATAGTAGATTTAATTCGTCACGCTTACATATTCCAAATTTTTTCTTCAAGTACACTAATAGCTCCTTATATCGAATTTTTTATGATAATAATACACTACGCGTTGAACGTTGGTATACCAGATTTAAATTCACCTTCCCATCAGTTCCAGAAGTCATGGTTTTGGTATAGAAGAATGTGATTTTGGTGAACTAGTTTAACATCCACCACAAACATTTAAATGGTACTTCCTAACCACTTGGTCAGCATTATTAAAGTATTCATGGGCAGGCCTAGGATATTAATTTCTTGTAGCTAGGGGGTGAAGGATTGTTGTTCTATGTTATAGGCAAAATATCAAGTTTCCCTCCAAATTACTTAGTTGGTGTGTTTTCCCTCCAATTATATCCCCGATATTAGGACCGCCATTTATAAACATTGACATAAAAAAACACACAAAACCCTACAAAGCACCCATAACACAAAATATGGCGAGATGTAATAACTGTGATGCTAATGCTGTTATCAAAACCTCGTGGACTCAAACTAACCCTGGCCGAAGGTTCTATTGATGTGCTATAAGTGTACATTATATTAGCATACGTTAATTGTTTTTTTCTTAATCTACCCTTCTAACCATTCTTAATTTAGAGGGGATGCGGCATAATAGACTGGTATGATGGTCCTATGTGTCCAAGAGCTATTGAAATTATTTTGGGACTACTAAGATCTTTGAACGAGCGGAATGAAAGGCTTAATGAACTTGAAGCATTAGTGGCTCAACAACATATTCATCTTTGCAAAAGGCCCTTTTATTCATAAGCTTGATCATGTTCTTTTATTATATGTTCAATTAAAATGTTAATCGGTTTATGATTAACATGTATCACAATTAGCTTTCCGGACCATGTTTGTTTCATTCAGTGTATTATTTCCATGATGGTTGTACTTTGTTCAAATTTTTAATTAAATGACAAAGTACAAATTTTTTCATTTTTGGTTCTTTGGTTTTAAAAAGGACTAACAATTAAAATTACAAGAAACAACATTGCTACTACACAGATATCTTCAAATTTAACGTCCAAAAAGTAAAATCTTATGTTGTTCTTAACAAACTAGACCATACCTCCTAATTAACTTGCTAACTACTTGTGCGCCCATAGGTAGTCTGCAATTCTTTCACGGTAAGCAGTAGGTACCGCCTCCGGATCAGACACCGATCCCGACATGTTATGTATCAATCGGTAAAGAAATATACATAACCAGACGCCACGATCACCATACTGACCTGTTTATAAGGGCACACCATTTATTGCCACAAAGGTTATTTTATAGCCTTCTACCGGTATACCCTTGTGTGCCAGAACGCCATTCCTAGCAAGATACCTAGGTATAACCTCAGAAAACGCAACCCTCATTTCTGACCACCATTTCCTGTTCTCGAGGTCCGGTACCCCAAGAGAGTCATACAAAGTAATCAGACCGCTTCTAATATTCAACACACCAAGGCAGTAATGTTTATCAGGCTCGTTGATAGGGATAAAGACCTACATATACAATGTGGCTTAGTACAAAATACATCCTTTACGAAACAGTAAAGTATACTTTAATGTACTTAAAACACATACCCTCTCGACGTCAGACCACAGAACAGAATCACGATCACCATCACAGAACCAGGGCCGCACGAAATCCGTTCCTCTCGATTCACCCATTAGGGTTGGACATAAATAACAACAAACTGCAGTCCAATCAGCGTCCTCTTTCCTAAACCTATGCATAAGCTCTATCCATATATCCAAGTGCTGGTATTGTTAAGACAAAAAATATCAATATGACTTATATGTCTTCATTTGTTCATAATGAAGGTTTAACTTTAATTACTCCATATGTAATTACTTACCACGTTTGTCAGCCATCATCCTTTAACCTTACACAATAAAGCTTTCCAGAATTCAATACCCACATATTGGTCTGCTTTGCCCCACGGAAAATAATAACATGCTTTATTTTTGGGTAAACTGTTAATCTCGGGTAGATAAGGGGGATCTCTGACCTTTCTTTTCCGGCTAAACTTGGGCCTAGTCAAATCCTGTGGTTATAAACAGGAAGATCAAACATTGTAACACATTCAACAATATAAGAAACCCAAATCATATTTTCAGTCATATACATACCTCTTTGAATTCCGGTAGGTTGATTATCTCCAGGTGGACGGATGTTTTCAGTTTTTTATTACGGTTTGTCACCATTTCATCATCCTAAATACAATGGTCGTATTCAGATTAACTATGCACATAAAGAAGCAAATTTAAACTTAAGTTACTTTACATGATACTTACCTTAACCAACAACGTCTTTGAGACTTTAATGTAATCACTACCATCTAACATGGACATCCGTGATACATCACTAGTTGCAACCCTCTTGGTTTTACGTCTTTTTTCATCAGGGGTTGTACTTGGTAGTGTTGTCCAAGGCATCGACAATTTAGCTCCTTTGCACTTTGGCCTTTTTAGCCACAACGTGATCTTTTCGCCCAATACGGGAGAAGTATCATTAACAATGTTCTTGATCCCATATCCAGGCACATCCCCCTGTAATAATGGAAAGTATCCTGGTCAACTAAGCTATGAAATGCTTAAAATAATGAGGGAGGCAAACCCAATACAAATTAAATGGATTTGACAACTAACCATAATATATTTTCACCCACAACTTTACCATTAATTATTATTTGAATAGTGACAAAAGTAAATTCAATGGGGTTATATAAACAAGCCCATGCAACCTATATTTTGCACATGCATCTACTAACACCAATCTTAGATAATAGTCTAACTTTTAATGGCTCAAGTTACCACGTCTACCAATTTGGTAACCATGTTTCAACAAGAGGCTTGTGAAGAAGAGATCTAGGGTTCTTTTTTGCCGGATGAATGACATACAACTAAGCGACAGAATGAGCCACAAAAAAATTGTCATTGCAAACATTCAACAGTTAGGGAGTCATCCTAAGGTGTTACTGGTTGTCGGCTATTTAAGGGAAATCCAAAGTACAGATATGCAAAAGCTGAACTGGTTCAGGAGCATGGTCGTGAACTCTAACATCAGGCTTGCTCGCAAAAGATGGTATATCACCATGATGCTCAACAACTACGAATCCTGACTTTTAGGTCTCAAGAACTGGTTTTAATGCTTTAGTTTTATGTTCTTTTATGTAAGGTGTACTAGGATGTGTTAGGAACTATGTCAAGTAACCTATCAAGTGTGGGTTGTTAAACCCTACACCTTTATGTATGTTTTATAACTCTAAGACTTCAATGAATGTTTTACAAAGAAAAGTTTTTGTCTACTTACCATTAAATTCTCCATCCAGTCTGCGTCTTTAATACTCTCTCCATTCATGTTGTCGTGCAAAACACCACAACCCTCCTGCAATTATTTATCAGTTAAATCTAAAATTGTAATTATAAAATAGGGGTATAAAATTGATTATATACCTTAACTATCGTATCAACCACATTTAAATGTTGTTCTTCTCGAAGGAAGTCATGCTCGAAATTTGTGTTTGTTACATCTACCTCAAAATTCGTCTCTTCTTCTAAAGTTTTCTCTTGGTTCAAAGCATCTGGGTGGTTAGATTCCTTATTATCAGTGACCGGGGATTTTGGTATCTTAAAGGTACTTTTAGTACAACCACGTCCATCCTCCAGTAGCACTTCTCCTTCCACACCATTGGCATGAAAACACGTTGGAGCAGCCAAATGTAACTTGAGAAGTTCCTTCAGATACAAAGTTGGAAAATAGATTTAATTATGATCAATAGTGTCGAAAACAAATTTATATGAAGATGAACTAATACCGTTAGGCTCTCAGGTTCTGTGGTAGCTGTTAAAAGGTCTTCACTACCAGCTTTATCTAAACCATTTACAGAAGGAAAAACTAATCCAACGTCGTCTTGCCGTATTTCATCCGTATCTATGCCATGTTTCTCATTCTCACCGAAATCAAAACCAACATGGTCCTGCAAATAAACGTTCAGGATATTAGCCTCGACACATGTCATTGGGTAATACAATCAATGCTAACTTCATATATTATATTAGCTTACACAAACTTGAGACGGGGTAAATGCATCGTTTAAGTTGGGTAACGACAGATCTCCCCAGTCTCCATCAATAACGGAGTAGACGATGTATGAAATATAGGCGGTTCAACCAAAGCGGCTTCTAGCTGATGCCCAATCGTTTGTGACGGATCCTCCTGTGTTTGGTTAAAAACATACTTGGATGAATCACCCCCTTCGTATAGACCGCTAGAAAAAGTGTCCTTCCTTGTGTTAACGACACCAGAATCCATAGACAATCCTACAAACTGAACAACAACCAATCTTACAACTTAATTTATATATTCATTTCAGCTACTACTTACACTCCAATGTTTGACACAAAAATTACCTTCTCTGCAACATACTGAAAGTTATTTATGGGCACATCTGCATTACCACCATGACATTCATTAACACGATCAGATTTGTGATCTACAACATTGGAAATATCGCTGACACTCCGCACACATAAGAAAACGTTGGGACTCATGAAATGTAGGGAGAAATCACATACAAAGGTATAAAAAAACTTGTTGTCATTTCTATTACCTTCTCAGATAAATCAGCCGCTGATCTAACAACGGTTTCCTTAGCGACTGAACCTTCCGACCTGTCTGGTCTAGTTTTGTCAATAAAACTTTGCACATTTAACAGCCTTTTCTTAATGTCTTGTACTGCCTTCTTCAACTCCAGGTTATCAGCATCAGCAACATAATTCTTAATGACCTCAACACTTGATCGTATTTCTTGTACATCAATTTCAACTGGGTATTTGTCTGAATATGGTTCAACATGGATTCTGTCACTACCTTGCTCAGACCGAGGGAACTCCAATAGAACGCGATCACCACTAACTTCTGGTATGTTTTCCAGGGTTTCCGCTACACCGTCACCTAAACGCTCCATACATTCTATGTCCCCTTTTTTACCAGGGGAAAGGAAGTAATCAATACTCTCAGAATACCAAACCTGTTTAAGCTCGATTACAATCGAACGGAAAATAAAATCTGGATCAGACCACACCTCAAACAGTTTCTCGTAATGAGCTTTCTCAAATTGACCACCACTAGTCCATGCTAATCCACGCGGTATTACTTTATGGTTTTTATTCCACCATTGGCTATTGTTTCTAAAGATCTCCAAAATATATATCTACATTACAATTATGACAATACATGTAAACAATCGACCTTATCAGAATTATATAATCTAATCAAAAATTATTATATTTCCTTTCCAGAAACTTCTTACCTTCAGTGCCCAGACAAATCCGTAGAGAGCGTAGGTCAGCTCCTTGTTAGATTCGTCATTCTCTTTCTCCTCCTCATCATCAACATTATCTAGCGACTTACACTCCTTCTTTTTCTTCTTCTCCTTCTTCTTCTTCTGATCCCTCTCAAGGTGCATCTCGGCATTCGCTTTCTCTTCCACATCATCAACTTTATTTACGACCTTACACGTCTTCTTCTTCTTCTTCTACCTCCTCTCAAGGTGCTTAGCTACAACATTAACCATCCGTGTGTAGAATGTTCTCCAGAAATACTCCCCCCCAAGGATATTCATTATACCAGGACAGGTCTTCTACTACTTCCAATACTATATCAGGCACGTTGAACCTTGTCTCTCTACCCATAAACACCATAGTTGTTATTAAAATTAAACATACACGCACAACATCATCATCAGACATAGCTGCCCAAGATTTAAGATTACTTGTTAGTGATAACAAGTCAGTGCCTAAAACTTTTTTTTTCAACATGGAAGCTTTGCAAGGGAATAAACGGTCACAGAAAGGGCTATTGGGAAGACCTTTACATGTTTCTTCTCTGTGCAATTTCCCAAATTTGAATCCAATAATTAAACAAAATTCTTCACGACCAAAATCAAACGAACAATCACCTATTTTGTAACTAATGGGGGGGGGGGCATGTGTCACATATTTTTCTGTATAAACTTGGTGCTGGCAAATGTAATTATATAAATGATTATCGGGATTAAATTATGGTAAATCAAGCCATTTGCCAAAGACGGTAGATCTAAACATCTTATTACGTTTTGAATTATAAGCCAATAAAGTCTTTAACATACATAAAGTAGAGAGATTGGATCGAATTGTAACCTTCGCATCAAATACCTCAACACTGTCGTCCATAGTCGACTGCCAGTAATTGTCCGTTGTGCAATAACCCTCACGACGATGTCAATTGATTTACATTGTACATTGTTTGATTCTGGAATAATGACTTTTTTATGGGTTTTTATTAGGGTTTTAGGGTTTTTTTAAGGTGGAGGACGACGATGTCGGCCTTAATTTGGTAAAGTTTAAGAATGGAATGGCCCACAAGGTTGCCTCGGAATAAAGTATAAACATTTGGGTTGCCTCGCACTTCGAGCGTATAAATTTTATTTTTTTTGGGTTGCCTCATAAAATTATTTAAGTTTCCTCGATCTGGGACCGTATAATTTTTTTTTGGTTGCCTCATAAATTTATTTAAGTTGCCTCGAACTGAGACCGTATAAAATTTAATTTTTTTTGTTGCCTCATATATTTTTTTGGTTGCCTCGAAAAAGTATTCGGAACGTGGCTTGGGTGGAAATCGACGTGTGAGCCTACTATTGGAGTTGCCTTGGTTGCCTCGGTTGCCTTGGATGCCTTGTGACATTTTTGTCCACCTGCCCAATGTTGGCCATTTACAGCAAGTGCCCTTAAAAAAATGTCTGTTAATGCAATAAATGCCTAAAAACGTTACTTGCATTTTTCGGTCTCGCTTTGTTTTGATTACGACAATATGTAAAAACAAGCATTTACGAAAACAACGAAAAACGAATTCTTGAGTTCAAGTATTTTTTATTTTACCCATTTTCACTTAAGGTATGGATAAACAAGTACTAACCTTAATCAAGTGATCAAGTGATTTAATCTTTTCTTAAAACTCACTTTTTATTATGTGTGACAAGTTTTTATTAAACTTTCTTTTTAAGAAAATGTTTTATTAAATTAATTATTTGAAATTTGAAAATGGCATATTCTTATTTGGTTAAGAATATCCTTTCAGGATATTTTTTATATCCAGATAATACCTCCACCACTAAAGGACAAAAAGGAGCGGAGTCTAGTCCGGCGGTACCTTATCGATAAGGTACTGCGGGCTAAGATAAGGTACCGCGGGCAGAAATAGCCGTTGGCTCCTTTGTCCTATAAATAGTGGACCATTCTCAGCTTTTCACCTCACCTCTTTTGCACATTTATTTCCAGATTCAAACCCCTTCTTTAATCACTCAAATCTTTGATCATTTGTTTGATTATTACTTGTTTAAGAAGTGAATCTTGTTCTTCCATCCCTTCCTCTCCAAGTGCAAAGAGAAGAACACTATCCTTGTGAAGTGTTGAGTCCACCACCAAAGATCCATTGAAGATCTAATTTTATACATTTGTAGTTGTGTCATAGTTGTGAAGATCCAAGTAGTTGTGTCTATTTGGAAGTTGTGTATGTACTAAGTATAGTTGTGTAGATTGGTCCTAGCTACGATTAGGGCTCGACTTTTAGCTTAGAGTCGAAAATTGGTCAAGCGACGTGTATGGTTTTCTCCACCATAAGGAGCTTGTTGTGTAGTGAACTCTCGAGTAAGGAGTACTCAAGGAGTGGAGTAGGAACGAGGAGTGAGCTTCGTTCAGTTTGATCTTTCTTTACCCTTAACTCTTTACATTCTTTATTCTTTATGCATATACATGTGTTAGTATTAGATTAGTTACACTATCATTCTTTATTCTTTGTGGATATATTTTTGTTAGTACTAGTTTAGTTATACTATCATTGTTCATATTGTGCATAAGAAGATTTCACATATTTCCTCAAGCCTAAGTTTTTGAAAAAGGATTTTTGGAAACCACATTTTGACATGTAAATATAAGAAACTATTCAACCCCCCTTCTAGTTTCTACAATTGGTATCAGAGCGGGTTGCTCAAGAATTTTTAAAGTATATTGTATTTTAAAACTTGAATCGATCTATGGATTCCAACAAATACCTAGAAGGACAATCTATGCAAAGACCACCACTTTTTGAAACCGATAGTTTTATTTATTGGAAAAATAGATTTGAAACTTATGTGAAATCAAAAGATTTAGATTTTTGGCATGTTATTATCAATGGTGATTTTTTTCCCTTTCAATTTAATGAAGTTTCTAAAACAAAAGAATTGGTCACTTTTGACAAAGCTAATGACGATACTAAAAAGAAACTTTCAAAAAATAATGCGGCTAAAATGGTGATTTATAATGCTTTGCCTAAGAAAGAGTATGAAAGAATTTTTATGTGTGAAACCGCTAAAGATATTTGGAACACTCTTTTAGTAACCCACCAAGGTAATAGCCAAGTCAAAGAAATCAAAATCGATCTTCTTGTCCAACAATATGAACAATTTGTCATCTTAGAAGATGAAACTATTGATAGTGCATTTGCTAGGTTTAACACCATTATTACTAGTCTAAAAGCACTTGATGAAGGTTTTTCTAGCAAGAACAATGTTAGGAAGTTTCTAAGGGCTTTTGATATGTGTGTAAACACACATCTTTTCTACCACTTAATTACAATAATAACCGGACCAAAACGTATATTTTATGTCTTTTATGTCGGAATTATGCGTGGTTTGTGTTTTTGTTGTGATTTAGGACGAAAAGGTGAAAAGTGGAGAAAACACGGGAATTCACGGGCATTTACGGACTTTTATTGAAGAAAAAGATGAAAGACGGAGTCAAGAAGTCAAGAGTGCAAAAAGAACGGAAGTCCAAGACCAATTCTGAAGATTTATCGAAGAAAAAGTCAAAAGACGGAAGTTTACTTAAAGCCGAGGAACTCAAGTCTTATTTATCGAAGAATTAAAAGACGAGTCCAAAGAAATCCCGAGCCAAAAGTCATCAAATTCCAAGATTAACAAAAAGATTAAGAAGGAAGGACTTAAGGGCGCAATTAAGAAGAAAGGAAGGAGGGGAGGAAGCTTCCTCTAATCACTCCCCTAATCTCCTATAAATACATCTCATTTTCATTCATTTGCTTTTGTTGGATAGCTTGAAAAACTATCTCTTCCACTTTTATTTACTTGCACCTTTAATTACTTGCACATTTAAATACATGTTTTGCACCTTAATTACCTTTTAATTTCAAGTAAGTGTTTCTTTAATTACTTGCACCTTTACTTTATATTGTTGATCTTATTCTTCCTTTCTTTAATCTTTGATTTATATGCCTTTGATCTTGTTAATTTGTTTAAAGATTTCATTTTTATGCTTTTGATTGTTTTAAATCCTTCATTTGCATAGCTTATTTGGTTTATTTTCAAGTTTATATAGTTTTTATAAAAGTTATTTTCGTATAAAAAGTTTTTTTTCTTAAAGCTTATCTTTTTCGTGTCTTTAAAGTTGTTAAATTTCAGTCTAATAGCTTATTTTCATTCGGATTACCTTAGAATTTTAGTCTTGTGCTTATTAGAATCATAGCTTATTAGATTAGCTTAATTTGTGCTTTTTCCACCTTATTCTGATCTTACAATCGGAAAAGGGTTTCCACATTCCGACCAGCGTGTCTTGCTTGGTCGGAAAAGGGTTTATAACTTTCCGATTGGAAAGTGCTTCAGTATTCCGATTGGTGGCTTGGTATTCCGATTAGGAGAAGTTAGGATATTCCGATCAGTAAGTGACAGTTATTCCGATTGGTACTCTTTTCCACATTCCGATCGAGGTGCGTGTTTGGACATTCCGATCAGGTAAGGTGACATATTCCGATCAGTTGGTTCCGATCAGCATTCCGACCAAGTTCACTAAACATTCCGATCAGAGGTATACATTTCGATCTGGAGGTAGATTCTTGGTATTCCGATTGGGACTAGTGACAGTATTCCGATCAGATTCTTCCGAGCAATATTCCGACAGGTTTGGTGATATTCCGATTGGGGTGATTGGAATATATTCCGATCTAAGTTATTTTCCATGTTTTGTCTTGTTTAATTTTTAGTTTATGTTTTTATACTTTGTCTAATTTTAATTTCCGTCACGCTTTTATTTTCAGTCATTTAATTAATTTACTTTCCGTCACGTTTTTAAATATCGCACATTTAGTTTTAATTAGTCTTAGATTTTATATAAACGCCACTTTACTTTCAACGACATTTACTTTTAAGTCTTTGCACATTTAAATTTAAAACCAACCAAAAATATTTGTTTCACCAAAATAAAACTTAGTCACATAGAGAACCTAGATCAATTCGATTAGAACAATAGAACGATAATTTTTATACGGGGTGTCAAAAGCCGTGTATTAAATGGCGCCGCTGCCGGCTCTTTTCGTAAAGATTAACGGTTTTCTGTGAGAGACGCGTTGCTTTTTGGGATCCGTTCACTTGTGAGCGTTATTTTCTTGTTAAAAAATTCAAAAAAATTATAAAAATTAAAAATTTGATAAAAATCCATAAAAATTAAAATTTTCAAAAATCCACAAAGATTTTATCTTTATTGTGTATATATATTGTCTTTGTGTTTGGTTTTGTTTTCTTTTGCATTTTCAGGTGTATGCGTACTGGATCTTCTAATTATCAAGAGCCCGAGACTCAAGAAGATTTAGCTATGTCAGGTGTTAACAACAATAATATTCCACCGCACCTCAATAATAACAACAATGTTCTTCCACAGCCCGATCTTTGGACCATGGAGGAGCTTTGTCAACCTACAATGTTTGGACGAAGAGGACCGATTGCGCCGATGCAAATCAACGCTCCTGAGTTTTCGTTGAAGCACCACATGATTCAGCAAGTGCAAACTAACCCATTCCATGGATTGCCTGATGATGATGCCAACAAACACCTCGACAAGTTCATTACAATCACCCAAAGCATGAAGTTGGCTGGTGCCACAATAGATGAACTTCGCCTACAACTCTTTCCACATACTTTATTACATCATGCCGAGAAATGGTTTGATCGTCTCCCGAAGAATTCTATTCACACTTGGGATGACATGACTCAACGCTTTTTGTCGCGCTACTTTCCACCATCCATGGTCACAAGCCTTCGCAATCAAATCAGCGGTTTCATGCAAGACCCTGATGAATCTCTTTTTGATGCTTGGGAGAGATATAATGTCTTGATCGATAGATGTCCAAACCACAACATGCTCCCTGTGACCTTAATAGACACTTTCTACAACGGTTTGACTTTTTGAGATCGTGATACGATCAATGCAGCCGCCGGTGGCACATTCATGAAAAGGAGACCCGAGGAGTGTAGAGAGCTTATTGAGAACATGACTACTCACCACAAAAACTGGGATTCCTCTGCTTCTTCAAGGAACAACCCGAGAGTCAATGTTTCCTCCACTTCAGCAAACCCTGATATGACCGAACTCACCCGTGTGCTGACTGAAATGAGCAGAAGTATGCAACTCTTGGCTTCAAACCAACAACAACAACAAGTTAAAGCTGTTGCTACTTCTTGTGAAACATGCGGCGGTCCTCACTCATAAACCGATTGTCCTTCTACACAAGGAAATCCGGAAAATGTGTATGCATCTTATGGTAATTATTCACAAGAAAATTACCAAGCTCGACCTCAAGGGGATAGAAATCTGCTGAGCTACCGGTCCAACAACTACCTTTCACCCGGTTTTTCTCCTCAAAACCAAAACCCCGCCAACAACTACAATAGAAGCAACCAAATCCCACCAAGAGCTTCTAATCCTTATCACCCACCCACCCAACAAACACCACCCATTAATCCCGATGTTGAAGCCATCATGAGAACCCAAGGTGAGCAAATCAAGAACCTGCAGAGCCAAATTATCAATCTGAAAGGAGATATTACCAAGCAAGGAAATGAGATAAGATCTGAGCTTCGAAATGATATTCAATCCTCCTTCAGCAATCAAACCAATGATTTGAAGAATATGCTTGCTAGTTTCTTGCCTGCCGCTCAACCTTCTTCTTCGAGTTCTCTACCTTCAAACACCGTCACCAATCCGCGAGCGAATGTAAGTGCTATTAATACTCGTAGTGGAGTCACCATCATAGGACCACCAATCCCACCACCATCACCTACACCTCCTCCACCACCATTTATCCCTACTCCTCCTACACCTAGTATTAGTGCACCATTACCGTCTCCGCCTCGACGTGATGAAGTTCCCACGAATGACCCTTCAACATCTCAACCTTTACCTACACCTGCACCTTCACCACCTAAACCCAATATCCCTTATCCCTCTCGTTTAGGAAAGACCAAATGGCTAACCAAAGAGGACTCCGAAGTGGCACGCTATGTGAAGATGATTTCTTAAATGAACTTCAACATTAGCTTTCTTGAAGCACTTGTCCACATGCCCAAATTTGTTAAAGCATTTAGGGAATTGCTTAACAAGAAGGAGAAGCTGATTGAACTCGCCAACACACGCTTAAATGAAAACTGCTCTGCAGTTATTCTTAAAGAACTTCCGGAAAAGCTTGGAGATCCCGGTCGTTTTGTGTTGCCTTGCGTGTTCAACAAAACTGAAGAATTTACTGCCCTTGCTGATCTCGGGGCTAGTATTAACTTGATGCCATTGAGTGTTTGGAAAACACTATCATTGCCCGACCTCACTCCCACAAAGATGACTCTCGAACTTTCAAATCGCACTCTCGCTTATCCCGTTGGTATAGCCGAAGACGTGTTCATAAAAGTTGGGGCATTTACTTTCCCGGTCGATTTTGTCGTTGTTGATTATGAAATGGACCCTCGTATTCCTTTAATACTTGGTCGGCCATTCTTGAGAACCGGACGAGCCTTAGTGGATGTGGCCGAAGGTGAGTTAATCTTAAGAGTCGGGGATGATGCACAAGTTTTTAAAATGGGGAAGCTTACAAGTACAACCTTTGGAGGCCGCGAATCAGTGAATATGATTAACGTACTCGATGACTTTACCATCTACGATAATCCTCTATTCAACTCTTGCATCGATAATCCACTTTTTCAAGATGATGTGGATGATTCTCGCCCCACTTTGGACGCTTCTCCCATTTATGATTCTCCACCGGTCTTTGATGCTTATGATGATGATTCTAGCTCAGATTCGGATGATTATGATGACCTTACTTCTGAGTATCCCGAGCTGCCCACATATGATGATTTCGATGAGGCTGATACTCTTTCGAGTGATTCTTCACATGATGAAGATCCTCCACCATCACTCGATCCTACTTTGGACGACTACTCATTTGAGGAAGACTTCTCTGCATTTCTTAACACTTACTTCCCTCATGAGAGTGATGCACCTCCTTTGGACTTTGAAGATTATCGTCTTGATCCTACTTTGGATTTGAAGAACATTCTTTCTAAGGAGAAGAAACCGGCCGACACCGATATCCGCAGCACATATGATTTAACACCTCTTTGTCCCTCATCTGAGGACGAGGTTGTGCTTCTTCGCGGATCTTCTTCACACTCTGCTGAGCCTGAGTGCTATTTTCCCCTAAAGGAAAAGGTGTTCGACCCCGGTATTGAAGTCTTTAAGCCATCTCAGTATCCACCTGATGAAATAAAAGGAAAAATCTTTGGAAATTTTGAAGACATGCTTGCACCACTTCACCCTTGCTCCCACCGTACTCCATCGCTGCTTAAGGGAACCTTGCCTACTCTTCTTTGGCTTGCCTTGTTCGCCTTAAGCTTGTGCTATTTGATGGACGAAAACTATGTCTTCGATCCTGGTGGATATGTTTCATGCTTCTTCCATTGATGATCAAGGTCGAGTCAGGCTCACGACTCGGTTAACAAAAATCAAGCGCTTCTTGGGAGGCAACC
This sequence comes from Glebionis coronaria, assembly GCA_025667525.1. NCBI lineage: Eukaryota > Viridiplantae > Streptophyta > Magnoliopsida > Asterales > Asteraceae > Glebionis > Glebionis coronaria. Next base: position 170,557,797 of record CM046875.1, read on the forward strand.
CATGCATCTATCTTTTCGCTTTCTTTATCATAAGTGTAGGGGGGAGACCCTTTTGGTTTGCTATTTACTCTCCTCACTTCTTAATCAGGGATTCGAGCTTCAATGATCCACTCTTGATGATTCTTGACGACCCGTGATTCCGTGTTCCACTTCTTCTTCCCGGTTTTATCCTAAACTCTTTTCGATTCACTATTTTATATTTTCTCAATATTACAATAGGTATCTCTTTAGTTGTCTTTTTCTTAGCAAGATTTAAACAAAGTACACAATGTCCTAAGTGTAGGGGAGTTTACTCCCACATGCTTAAACATTGAGGACAATGTTTATCTTAAGTGTAGGGGGGACTTCTATCGAAGTTAAGTGGTCTTTTCCTTGTATTTGTCCTCATTTTAACCGGAAAATCAATTTTTCGACATTTTTCAAAAATTTTGATCTATTTTGGCCTATTAGTTTTTCCTTTGTATGGTTATTTTCTTTCCTTATTAGAATAAATGTTTAATAAAGTGGTTTTAATTTTCAAACGTTGTGAATCTTTTGACTCAACCCGAGTTACTTATCTAAGTTACTCTAGCTAGTATCCTTAACGTGTTTAAGTCAAGTTTTGCTAGGCTTTTATATAGGAAGCTATAAAACGTGAAAGTCTTAACTCTCACGGGTTAAGAACAAGAACTTTTCGCAAGTTCCTATAATTGATCCTAGAGAGTCGTTTATCAAGGGAACTTTAAAACGCGATTTCTAAACTTGAAAAAGTCTAAGAATTTGCAAGATCCTATAGGCGACTCGAAAACCCAAAACTTTGATTTAATAGGCTAAGCATCCACGAGTCTCATTACTTGAGATTTTAAACTGTGGAGAACGAGAGATGATAGAGCCAATTATAAGTCCGGTATTCTTTCGTGAATTTATGTGAGTTAATTATGAGCCTATTCTCCCATCGCTTGCTAATAAATTTATCTGCTAATAAATAAGGTTGTACGATTTGAAAAGTTACTTAGCTTCTAGCCCAAGATCGTTTAAAAGTTGCTCGGTATGGATTAGAGTTCATAGCCAAGGCATAACTCACTGAAGCGGGATGCGAAGATTGGCGAGTCCGAAAAGGCCCTAACAAGGCATGCGGGCTATATTTTGTTGCTAAAGATCCAAAGTGATGTGAAGAATCATTTATCAAAAATCAATATGAAGGATCGAGACACACGACGAAAAGCAAATACTCCCCAAAAGTCATGGAGAAGTGTATCCGAAAAGACCCTAACAAGGTATGAGGATAAATAGATTCAAGTCATAAAAGGAGGCGGATCGTTGTATATCAAAGTCCAAAATAAATATTGGAGAAAAATGAAGAAGTCGTGGTCCAAGTATGAATCTCTCAAAACTTCAAGTGAAGAAATTCCTATTATGAAGAGAAGGCCATTATTTCATGAACGTCTCTCAAGGTTTGAAGTATGAAGTCGCTGCCAAATATCGGTCCGAGAAAGGTCTCAAATCGCGAAGCGAGTTATGCCAAGATATGAACTTTATGAGGTCCCGAGAAGCAGTTTTAAAAGATTTTGTCCTTTAGCTAACTATTGATTAAATCGTTCACTTTATTTTCAGACTTAATAACTATCGAAATAAGTCAAAAATGCATCCTCGTGATCATTCAAGACAATAATAAAATATAAGAGATACACCTAGGAATAAGGGAGTCTAAGTAAATAATTGACCCACATGAGTTCGTGTTAGTCTACTAACTTATAATAACAATGATCTCGTTTTTAAGCTTGGTATAGAGAAAGTGAAAACTTGAGGATGATGATTATTCATGACATTTCCAAAACCCAAGGTATGCTTTTGATTTCTTTATTTTGTATGTTTTTAATTTTCTATCTCTTTAATAAAGGCCAACGTGGATTGATTATGATGAAAAATGTAAACGTGCTTTGTAACTAATGCATTGCATGAGGACATTGCAATGGTCAAGTGTAGGGGATTTGATATGTGTGTAAACACACATCTTTTCTACCACTTAATTACAATAATAACCGGACCAAAACGTATATTTTATGTCTTTTATGTCGGAATTATGCGTGGTTTGTGTTTTTGTTGTGATTTAGGACGAAAAGGTGAAAAGTGGAGAAAACACGGGAATTCACGGGCATTTACGGACTTTTATTAAAGAAAAAGATGAAAGACGGAGTCAAGAAGTCAAGAGTGCAAAAAGAACGGAAGTCCAAGACCAATTCTGAAGATTTATCGAAGAAAAAGTCAAAAGACGGAAGTTTACTTAAAGCCGAGGAACTCAAGTCTTATTTATCGAAGAATTAAAAGACGAGTCCAAAGAAATCCCGAGCCAAAAGTCATCAAATTCCAAGATTAACAAAAAGATTAAGAAGGAAGGACTTAAGGGCGCAATTAAGAAGAAAGGAAGGAGGGGAGGAAGCTTCCTCTAATCACTCCCCTAATCTTCTATAAATACATCCCATTTTCATTCATTTGCTTTTGTTGGATAGCTTGACAAACTATCTCTTCCACTTTTATTTACTTGCACCTTTAATTACTTGCACATTTAAATACATGTTTTGCACCTTAATTACCTTTTAATTTCAAGTAAGTGTTTCTTTAATTACTTGCACCTTTACTTTATATTGTTGATCTCATTCTTCCTTTCTTTAATCTTTGATTTATATGCCTTTGATCTTGTTAATTTGTTTAAAGATTTCATTTTTATGCTTTTGCTTGTTTTAAATCCTTCATTTGCATAGCTTATTTGGTTTATTTTCAAGTTTATATAGTTTTTATAAAAGTTATTTTCGTATAAAAAGTTGTTTTTCTTAAAGCTTATCTTTTTCGTGTCTTTAAAGTTGTTAAATTTCAGTCTAATAGCTTATTTTCATTCGGATTACCTTAGATTTTTAGTCTTGTGCTTATTAGAATCATAGCTTATTAGATTAGCTTAATTTGTGCTTTTTCCACCTTATTCCGATCTTACAATCGGAAAAGGGTTTCCACATTCCGACCAGCGTGTCTTGCTTGGTCGGAAAAGGGTTTATAACTTTCCGATTGGAAAGTGCTTCAGTATTCCGATTGGTGGCTTGGTATTCCAATTAGGAGAAGTTAGGATATTCCGATCAGTAAGTGACAGTTATTCCGATTGGTACTCTTTTCCACATTCCGATCGAGGTGCGTGTTTGGACATTCCTATCAGGTAAGGTGACATATTCCGATCAGTTGGTTCCGATCAGCATTCCGACCAAGTTCACTAAACATTCCGATCAGAGGTATACATTCCGATCTGGAGGTAGATTCTTGGTATTCCGATTGGGACTAGTGACAGTATTCCGATCAGAATCTTCCGAGCAATATTCCGACAGGTTTGGTGATATTCCGATTGGGGTGATTGGAATATATTCCGATCTAAGTTATTTTCCATGTTTTTTCTTGTTTAATTTTTAGTTTATGTTTTTATACTTTGTCTAATTTTAATTTCCGTCACGCTTTTATTTTCAGTCATTTAATTAATTTACTTTCCGTCACGTTTTTAAATATCGCACATTTAGTTTTAATTAGACTTAGATTTTATTTAAACGCCACTTTACTTTCAACGACATTTACTTTTAAGTCTTTGCACATTTAAATTTAAAACCAACCAAAAATATTTGTTTCACCAAAATAAAACTGAGTCACATAGAGAACCTAGATCAATTCGATTAGAACAATAGAACGATAATTTTTATACGGGGTGTCAAAAGCCGTGTATTAGCTTTACATCCAAAGTGAAGAGCAAAAGTCACGACGATTGAAGAGTCGAAAGATCTCTCAACTTTATCACTCGATGAACTCATAGGAAACTTGAAGGTTCATGAGATGATAATTTTGAAGGACTCGGAATTAGTGAAAACCAAGAGTGAAAGGAAATCTCTTGCACTTAAAGCCAAGAAGGCACAAAGTGACCATGATAGTTCCTCGGAAAGCGATGACGAGGAGTATGCATTGGCGGTGAGAGATTTCAAGAAGTTCTTCAAGAGATGAGGTCAACACATTAGGCAACCCAACTATGACAAGAAACCATTGTCAAAGAATCGGTTTGTCAAGAACGAAAAAGGTGATAGGAATTGCTTTAGATGTGGTGATCCAAATCACTTCATTAGTGATTATCCAAAGCCCGCTCGTGATAAGAACCACAGGGCGTTCGTTAGTGGCGCTTGGAGCGATAGCGGTGAAGATGATGATGACAACCCCAAAGAGGAGAAATGTCTTATGGCTCACACTTCTAAAGAGGTACATTCCGAAACCGAATATTATAGCAATGATAGTTCCACTTGTGATGATATTGAATTTGAAGGCAAATATGATAGTTTACACAAACTTAGTCTTAAATTCATAGAAAAGAATAAAAACTTAAAAACAACCAAAACTAAGCTTGAAAATGAGATCAATGAACTTAGGGAGAAATTGGCTAAACTTGAGAAAAATAAAGAGGTTGATTTAAGTTGCTTAAGTTGTGAGAAACTTAGATTAGAGAATGAAGATCTCAAGAGCACCTCCATTAAATTGGAAAAGTTCATGAAAGGTACTAGTGCTCTTGATGATATGTTAAACAAACAAGTTCATTCTAAGGAAAGACTTGGTCTAGGTTTTAACTCAAATGAAGCCTCAACTAGTGAACCAAAACAAGTAAGGTTTTCACAAAAAACGCCCACTGTACGCGGTTCCAAATTGTATGGCGCGGTTCCTTATCACTATGGAACCGCCGCCATAGATAAGGTACCGCGGGCAGAGGATGATTTTGGTGAAAATCCTGAACTTTCTGAAAAGTCTAAGTTAGATGAAAAACTAAAGCATCTTACTGTTAATAAGGTAAAATTACCCATACTTGACGACAATGCTATTGGTAAGTTCTACAATCCATTAAGTAAACCTCTCATGGTAAATAGAAGTTTATCTAGACTATCCTCTACTCCACCTAGAGTACAGAATGAGTCTAAGCCTAGAAGTAGAACGACAACGCCTAGAAGAGATAATCAAAATAATTCACGATCTAGAAGTAAAACTCCAACACCTAAAAGGAATAATCATAACTCTAAACCTAGATCAAATACACCTAGGAGAAATAATGAAAAACAAAATGGTTACATGAATTACAACCCTCCTCCATTTTGTTCTCCGTGGGGAACCCCTCCCTCATTCATGCATCCCAACCAAATGCAAGGGATGTATGGAATTAACAATTTTGTACCCATGAGATATTGGGGACCAAATGTTTGATCTTGTGTGTTGTTACCTAGATATGCTTGGGAATTGATTTGGAGCCCGATGAGTGGATTAAGGATAGTGGATGTTCTAAACACATGACGGGTAATCGAAGTTTGTTCTCGCATTACAAAGCATATGATGGAGGTAACGTCACATTCGCTAGTAGTCTACGTGGTAATATCATTGGCAAAGGTACGGTTTCTCTTGACTCCATGACCATTGAAAATGTTGAGCACGTAGATAACTTAGGATTTAACCTTTTAAGTATAGGTCAAATTTGTGATAATAAGTGTAAGGTCATCTTTTCGGAACATGACAGTGAAATCGTAAAAGATGGAAAAGTCATTGGAAAAGGTGTTAGAAAGCATGGGCTTTATGTCATGAAGGTTAATAAGAAGTCAAAAGACAACATATGTCTTGCGACTATAGATGATAGTTCTACTCTTTGGCATAGGAGATTAGATCACGCTAATATGCGTTTAATTCAATCTTTAGTCTCTAAGGAGTTGGTAAGACACCTCCCCAAGATTAAGTTTGATAGTCACTTTTGTGATGCTTGCAAAGTTGGAAAGCAAGTTCACTCAAGTCACAAAGCCAAGAATTTGGTTTCGACCTCTCGGTGCTTAGAGCTCCTACATATGGATCTTTTTGGACCTTCCGCCATACGGAGCTATGGAGGTAACCTTTATACCCTAGTTATAGTTGATGACTATTTTAGATTCACTTGGACTAGATTTTTGGCACTTTATCAGAAACGGATTATTTTAATGTTACAAGACTTAATAAAAATAATAAACAAACCAGCCCTATGATAACTTATTGAAAATATATTATCGTTGTGTTCTCGAGATCTTTCATTAAAGAAAAGAAAAAGAAATGGAAGTAAAGTGGAGTATTATTTGGTTCAATTTGAAAGGAAATAGAAGTAAAGCGTTTCCTCCCAATATTTGGGTGAAACACTTTACTTCTATAACCTTTCATTTTCTTTAATGAAGGAGCTCGAGAACACAGTGTATGTGTGAATTACATAATTAATAATTAGAAAATATGGTTTTGAGAAATAATGTTTAAATATGATTATGTTGTTTGAAATTGTAATAATTAGATTATCATTTTTTTAGTGTTTGACAAATTAGATAATTTGTTTAGTTGATAGGTAAAATAACTAAAATAAATTCATTTTAACTTTTCTTTATTTTGAAAATTAAATAATGAGCTCTTCACTTACTTTTTCAAAACTTCATTTTAGAAGTTTCAAAACACAAATAATCACTTTTTTTTTCTTTTATTATCCAAATATCATTTTCATTTAAAAAATGAAATAAATAAATAATCTCGTTTCAAACGCAATCTCAAACACCTTTAGATCTTTTCACACTTTTTCTTTCTTAGGACTATGGGCGAGTTGACTAGTACAAGTTCTACGGTGTATCAGTTCCAAAAAATATTTTGTGCAAAATATCAAATACAAGAAAATTTTATTTTTTTACACATTTAATACTTTTATTTCTTTGCATCATATCTCAAGCGGTGAAGTTATTTACTAAAATTCGACGTCTATATAAAATACTAATGTTATCACACCTATAATTTGTCATGAAGTTTATTATTATTCAATAGTTATAATTTAGATAGTAGGAGAAGGCAAACGAGCAAAAAGCTATGCCGCCGTTCCTTTTTTATAACAAAATTAATTTTATTAAATACAACGTTTGTAGATTTATGAGTCAAAACATTATTATTCATAACACATTGTATTCTGGTAAGTAGCTCCACCGCCTCAGGTGTAAGGAAACTAAATGTATCAAACCTGAAAAGAATAAACACATGTTGATTTCAACACATGCTTTCTCGTGTTTAGTCACTTTGCACGAGACAGCTTTTATAGCAGTCTGGCTCACTATAAAATTTCGACTGGTCAACCCCACGAGAGGAGGAACCCTTTTCAAATCAACGCATGCATTTTTACCTCCAACCCATCCAAAAACCAAAACGTTAGCGAGTTTGAGTGCGGATCTCTCATCTGAAGGGCCGGTCAAGAAATTCACATGTGCCTCTTTCTTGGCGGAGATCCTGTCACATCTACATATATCGTAGAGAACGTACTTAACAAAATCATGTCGGTACTTGAAGCCCGGATGTTCTTTACAATGAACCGCATGTTCCCTAAAAGAATCCAAACATGCCTTGCGACAAACAGGGCATATCGCATCAACCGCATGTTCCACTGACGACATATGTTGACCGAGTCCGTCTATGGGGATAGCTTGTAGAAAGCTTGAGCATGTTGTGCGCACAGACACTCGAAAACTATTTTTTGTCTAATCGTCATGTCAAAGTGGGCTTCCATATCTTGGAGGGTTAATATACAAAGATGTTACTAAACGTTCCATAATATTTGTCCTAAGGTAACAAACGTTCATTTTGTGTTTCTAGGGTACTCATGTATGGGTGACCGGTTGTTTACGTTACTCATGTTTGAGGAACCTGTTAAAAGTGGTAAATTAGCAGGTTATTCTATTTTTTTTTAAATTAACTTAAAAAAAATACTTGACAACATAAAAGATTTAAAAAATTCCTCGAAAATATTTCTTTCCAAAAAACCTCTTGATTCTTTTTTCAAAAAATTTATTTTATAATTAAAAAAACTAAATTCTTAAATAATATATTAAAAACTTAAAAAATCCCTTTTCAAAAAAGTGTCTTTTAAATTAAAATAACTTCAAAAAATACATGCTCACATAAAATATTTACAAAATTTCTCGAAAAGATTTCTTTCCAAAAAGCGTCTCGATTATTTTTTCAAAAAATATATTATATAATTAAAAAAAAAATTCTTATAATAATTTAATTAAAAACTTAAAAAAAATCCCATTTCAAAAAAAGTGTGTTTTATATTAAAAAAATAAATTCGTATCAAAAAGGATTTTAAAAAATTATAAAAAATACTTGAATTTCACCATTCGTAGGGTTAAACTATATATTTTTTTTAAATAACATTTTTTTCTTTTTTTTACGAATATAATTCTTTTAGAAAATGTTTAACGAAAAGAGTTTTTAAAATATTTTTTTATAGGATTATAGTTTTTTCGAAAATGTTTTTAATCTTTCTGAAAATGTTTTTTGAAAATATATTTATGAAAATTCTTTTCAAAAATATTTTTTTCGAAATTATGTAAAATATTTTTGAAAATAATGTTTGAAATATTTTGAAAATAATTTTTGTAAGAATTTTATTTTTTAAATGTTTTAAAATCTTTTGAAATTCTTTTTTCAAAATGATTTTTAAAGTTTTTCGAAAAACATTTAAAAAATCTTTTATATACGTTTTTAAACCAACCTGTATTTTTGGAAAAAAAATTAAACGTTTTTTAAAAATCTTTAAACCAACTTATTTACTTAAATACTTAAATCTTTAAAAATAATTTAAAATATTTTTTAATATTAAAATAATTTAAAACCTTTTTACAAATGTTTTTCGAAAAATACTTATTTTAAAAGATTTGTGAAAGATTATTTTGAAAATATTTGTTTAAAAATGTTTTTCTAAATATATATTAAAAATCCCATTTTTTTTCAAAAATAACCTGGAGTACCGGTTACCCCTCCATTGAGTAACCTTGTTGTCATATTTTGTAATGTTAAGTAACCCATTTACCCAACCCGTATAGATGAGTAACTTAGAAACACGAAATGAACGTTTATTACCTTAGGACAAATTTTATGAAACGTTTAGTAACATCTTTGTATATTAACCCTATCTTTGACCATTTCACTAAAAAGGACACTCGCCAATGTTTATTGGGCTTTAGATTGGACGGTGTCCTTATTAGCGAAAACACTAAAATCAAAGCCAGGAATCGTTCACGAAGACACGCCAAAGCAGAAATGTAATCATCATCCATACAACATATGCCACTGTCACGTAAGATGTGGTCTTGTAACACCCAAGATTGTGACCTCGAGGCCACAAAAGCATAGGAGGAGACCACTTTTGCTGAGTACAAGCCCAAACCACCAAGACGATGAGTAAAAAAGCAAGTCTCCAATGCAAGTCACTAAAGAAAGATCCTCCACAAACCACTATAGTTTTGCAATTAATAAATGCTTACGCGGTTCGTTGCTCCTTCCCTTTTCACCATGAACATAACTAAAAAAACTATAAACCACCTAAGTCAAGTGTTAAAATTCGAGATCACATACTTACATCACTTGTCGTCGACCCTATTTCGAGAAAATCATTTATACATACGATCTTTGCAAGTTTAAAATATTATAGAATCTCGATTTTAATTATCTCTACTATTAGTATATATTAATAAAAAACCTCTTCTATTTATTGAAATGTTACAAAAGGAACTTACTTTTGTAATGCTTCATGTATAAATTCAATATAGCTTCAAAACTGAAAATGAAAATAGTAAATATTATTTAATACTAATTAGTAAAACTAATGAATACATAATATTAAAACTAATTAATACATAAGTTAATATTCATATTAAAACTAATTAATACATATTAATTAATACACACTTAAAAAATAATTAATAAATCAATTACTTAGAAATACTATTATATATTCATATTGTACAACAATTAAAAGCATACATTTATCTACAAAATTGTACATATTGTCTACCTAAATTGATGAGGTTCAACTCGAACCGGAGTCAAAGTCGGTTCAACTAGAAAAAAAACCGTTAGAAGACGAACCATAGAGGACCTACCGAAACTGATAAAAACAATACCATTAAATTAATTTGAACTACTTTTTTTAAACAACACATAAATCTGTAGTACTTATAAAAAAGATTGTACTATCTCTCCAAAATTTTAAGTAGTACAACGTTTTGGTACAAACTTTTACAACACAAAATTTTTTATAAATTTATTTCTATATTAATTGGTGGGCAATAAACATTAAATGACAAAATTAATACAAATTAATTTGCAACATCTACAAATGATTATTGCAATAAATTATAATTTTTAAGATACACTTATTTAAATTATTCATTAATATAAGTTTAATATCAGATTTTTATGTTTGATTTTGAACTATTCAATTATTTTTCATAAATTTGTATTTTTGAAGACATATATCTATTGTAAATGTAAAGAACAAGAACATGAGAATGAGAGATGGAGAGAGAATTCTTATTGAGAGATACTTATCAATGGTTACATAGGCCACTATTTATAGGGCTAATTACAAGTTATAAGAGGAAAGTAAATAATGAAGAATAATCCATACTAATACGAATATTTCATAACACTCCCTCTTGGATGTTCTTCATTTATTACAAGCTATTAATATGGCACTTCAGAACCATTGTTGTATATACGCTGCCTCGTTAAAAACCTTATCAAGAAAAAACCCATAGGGATAAAGAAAAACTTGAATAAGGGAAAAAGAGTGCAATGTTTATAATACTCCCTCTCAGTTTGATGTATATGATCTTCAAGAGTTTGAGAGCTCAAATTATGAATGAGTTGCTCAGAGACTTTGTTGGCAATGATTTTTCTTGTTGGTGATATGAATAAGCATACTAATACGAAAGGTAAAAGAGGAAAGTAAACTGGTTGACAACCTCAAGTTGCAAGGTAAAAGAGGAAAGTAAATAATGGAGAATAATCCATACTAATACGAATATTTCATAACAATATCGTCTATGTATGCATTTTAGTATAACGAGTTCGATTAAATCGTACACATTAAAGTAGGAAGATTTTAAAGTCATTATGATGTATGAAAACGTGTAAGCATATAAATTAAGAAGATTTTCTATACTTATATGTCATATAATATTACGATGAATGTTACACAGATTTACAAATACCATTCACAATCCCGTAATACTATTTCTATGTGAAATGGTTTATTATTGCTCAAAGTTATCATAACTTAAGCTATCGTCATTATTAATAAATATAACTACAAAACATCGTGCTTGTAAAATTTTGGGTAGCCGCAACGCGCATGTACCTGCTAGTATGATCTTAAAATCTTTTTCGATCTAATCATAACACATTAATCTTTTCAACATTTCATAGTCATAATTTAAAATAACATTTCTATAAAAATATCATGTATTTATATGTTTATAATATGACTAGCATGGTACCCTCGTAATGCGACGGCGGATACCCGACGACGATTTTTTAGGCTAAAAATGTTAATCCCTTACCTATTAAGTTTTATAAAATATCGATTAAAGTTGTAAAAAAAAATCAAAATAAACCCACTAAATAAAAAAACTAAAAATCAATTAAAAAAAATATTAAAATGATTATTGAATTAAAGAGCACAAAATTTTAGAAAATATAATAAAATTAAGTTGTGAAAATAATAAATTAATAAAAATATATTTGAATATAAAACAAAAAATGTTTTTTTAATAGGTTGTTACAAAATTTGTTACAAAAAGTTATTACAAAGTGTTATCTATACTACTTTATAAAGCATTTGGGACATTCTTAAAATAGTAAGGCTGAAAATTCAGACTTTTTTACCTACTAAATAAAACAAGTTGTTGATATCTTTATCAACATTATATAATATAAACTTTTTTAAAAACATTTTGTAACAAACTTTTTTAAAAACCTTTTAAAATAACATTTTTTCTTTTAAATTGAAAAATCTTTTAATTATTTATTACTTTTATAATCTAATTTCACTATATTTTTTAAAATTTTGTGCTTTTTAATTTGATATCCATTTTGATATATATTTGTTAGTCTCAAAATTCGTTATTAGGTACTTGTCGCCGCATTGCGCGGGTACCGTTCTAGTGGTATATAATATAAGAAAAATATAAATAACTTGTTTTATTTAACAAGTTTAAATAGCTGAAAATTCACTCTTATAAGGTGTCAAATACTTTATAAAGTATAAATGATATTTAATTATTGTATATTTACGTAATATTTGAGAAAATCATCAAATAGCATGTAATTTATATCAACAATATTTGTATAGGGTGCAAATAGAGAGATTAATATTAAAGAGACAATTTTTATTTGTGCACCATGACAAAGTTGGTAGTGTTAAATGCACCCGATTTGAGAAAAAATTTTAAAATGTCTCGAGACGACTTTGCACTATGTTCTGACACGTGTCGGACATAAAATACAAATTTTTTGGTTATTTTGGGCACATGTTAAGTTATGGTGCAAACTTGCCTTAGTTGCTTCAATCACATCAAAACATTTCAGAAAATCAAGGTTTTCAAGATCGAGATCTTACTTAAGATAGTTTTCGTCTTTGCAAGATCGAGATCGTAAAGTAAGATTATGATCGTAAGATCCTACAATATGTAATTTTCTTAGTAGTTTTAGCAATATTTAACAAATTTAAAAATTAATATACATCGTAAACACAAAATTATACGAATATTTCATAAAAATGTGGTCCTAAGTTATGATTATGAAACGTATAAGAAAATTTACATGTTGTTTTTTAGATTATAGAAAATAGAACTTATAAATTTGTAGTTTTTTAGTTCGTCACTCGAGAAAAAGTAAGAGCGGATCGTAATAGATCTTAAGATCCTATGATCAAGATCGGGATCCTATAAGATCTTAACCATACAAAGATCTTACGTAAGATCTAGATCGTTTTTGCTTTGAAGTATCGTAAAATCGTAAGATCCTAAGATCAAGATCGGGATCTTGACAACCTTGCAGAAAATCATCAAACTGAGTGCAACTAACCAATGTTTTAAAATCTGGTTCACTCTGTCGGGCTAATCGATTGAACCGATTTCAGTCGAAAAAACGAGTCATATTTAACCTGATTTTACATTTTCGAAACTCGGTTAAACCCAACGAGTTTGGGTGACGCGGCTCAACTCGGTTCTTAAGACCTGATCAAAATTCGACACAATTTTATTTTTAAATATTATATTTGTTGATAAATACTATAATTTATATATTAAATATAATGAAAGATTTCATAATTTATATATTTAGTTTTTGTTAATCATTAAAAATATAAATTTTTTAGAAAATCATATTGATCCGTGTCAACCAAAATCAAACCTGTAATACGATGACTCGGTCATTTAATCGGATCGATTTAAAAGCCCATTTTTAAAGTAATGCAATTAAAATCAGCAACATTTGTATAAAATGTAAATATAGAAATCAATATTAAAGTTGTCCCTTTCTTGTTAACTTTCTTCCAAAAGTAACACTTCATTTTTTAAAGTCAATACTTTAATTCTTTAATTAGTCAACATCAACGAAAATAATATAATAATAATAAAGATTTCCCTCCTCTTTTACACAGGAGCGTCTACATTTAAATTTTTACCAAATAAAATAAATTAATAATTGATTGTGTCTTCATTATTCATAATTGAAATTAATTCTTTCATTTAAATAAAACTTTCAAATTCTATAATTTGAATTTCATCTTCTTGAATTTGTTGTTTTTTCATTCTAATCCAAATTTAAATAAATCAATCAAGATGAATAATATTGGAGTTGATGATAATCTAAAACTTATAGATTTCTCAGAGGAAGATGATTACTTGATCGCGTACCCGTTTCGCGATAATCTTGAAGATCTTCGTCTTTCAGGTGTTCATCACCTTTTATTTTCATCATCTTTTTTTCTTCATGCATCTGGTTTTTCTGTTACTTTGCGAATAATCTTTTTCTTGATTGTTGTTTTCTTTTCGTTTCTGTTTGATCATTTCTTTTTGTTATACTTGAATCGGGTTAAAGTGCTGCAAAATGGTACACTGTACGGTAATGACGCCTTCTTTATAGATGATAAACGGGAACATATTATTTGACATTTGGGGCCTTTGTGAATTGTGGTTGCGTTTTTATAAAAGATATAAGTTGTAGTAAACACCTTTTATCGGAAACAGATTATTTTACCCAAATTAAGTACATCAGCACCAGAAGTTTAGTTAATCCAAAGGCCTGTTTATCTCCATAAATATAAGCAATTCCAAACACCCTCTTATATCGAGTATTTTCCACATGCCAATTAGATAACTGAAATAACATGGAGCACACACTCGACTCGAGCTGAGTTTTGCGATTAAAAGCATTGTAATTAGATAATTAGTTTGCAAAGGCAATCCCAAACATCCCAAGTTGGAGCGCAACAAACGAAAAGGAAGTGGCAATATTCATATAGAGGCGGTTTACTATTTTGAATCATTATTAGATGAAGTCACTTTTAGTCCAAGATTTTAGTATAGTATGATTATCAGTTGTTTTATGAGGGCATTTGTTTTGCAGTATCGTTTGATAATGTGAATGAGTATGATCGTAACAAGCAGTGTGGAGGTGAAACTTTACCTGCTCAGTCTGAATCATCAGAGCCAAGAAGACCGAGTTTCTTGCGTAAAAGCTTAGCTTGGGATAGTGCATTCTTTACTAGTGCAGGTATTCTTGATTTCTTTATGAGTCTGATATGTATGTTAGATTAAGTATTTTTTAGGTTCGGGTTTCGAATGCAAGATTGATATGAAGCTGCGCTTCTTTTAGAGTACCAGGATAGTATTTCTTATAATGATTAGCTTGAAAACGGTAAGGGTGAATATGTATCTTTATTGACGTACACAGGTGTATTGGATCCGGAAGAACTGTTCATGATAAATAATGGCTTCAGGAAAGCGGAATCCAAAAAGCCATCTCATGGAACTCGAAAAGACACACGACTAGATCTTGTATCTAGTCAAGGTCAGATATCATTAAATAGTATAAGATCAAAATTTGCAACAAACATTGGTGGACCGGCATGTGGGCAAGCAAATGTACTCTGTAAGTACTTAAGATTGAGAAACCATTAAGTTAATCTACTTCTGGCTGTCATGATATTGATAGCGGTAATCCAGTATAAACATGAGCTTGTCCATATTGTTTATAGAACAGAGTTTAATAACGTACTTGCTTTTTTTTTCAGCCAGTACGAAAATGCATGTTTGCTCTCAAAACAAGGTGTGTATGTTCAACTTTGCTGTTGGTCATTCTTTACTTGTTAGCATACTTCCCTTCTCATTATAAATCTGAAAAATGAAACGTTACTATCTTCCATTTTTTTAGATGAAATCAGTTCGAGCTTTACATAGCCAGAGCACTAGCCTACAAGGACCAAAGTTTGTAACCAAGACGAGGATAACCAATAACCAAATCAAACAGGTTTATGTGTACTTTAACAACATCTGATGATTTATATAGGAGATGGAAAAAGGTTGGGCATGGCAGGTTGGGTGACGGGTCAACTTCATGTCACAACGAGAGTAATTTTGTAAGGGTCTGGGTGGATTGACCCAGGGAACTTTTTGTCCCAAATATTTCTAAAATTTCATTAAGTAAATAAAGTTTCAGGTATAATTACCATATATTAATAAAATTTATGTAAAAGTACACACCTTTTTGTTATGCAGCCGTTTTGACCCTTTTTCTTATAGCTAATTCGTTCAACTGCACATGCTTAGCCCGTTAGAGATATAACAAGATTGTTATATGATATCCTATTAACTTAGATCGGTATTGACTATATGCATAATCTGATGCGATAAAACAGGACAAGGTGTCAAGCCTGCCAAAGCTCATCTCATCTACCCAGACGACAAACAACACAGCTTTTGAAGGATCAGATATTGCGAAAATGGAACACAAAACCCGAAAGGCTGGAACAGGTATGGGCTCAAAGTATTACAAATGGGCCGTGTATCGGATTTGTAATATTCCAATTTTGACATATCGACGTCGTTTGTTTTGGTTCAGTGACAGATATGACTGTGTCTAAGAGGTCTCGATGGGGAGACTTATCTGGTCTTTATAAATCAACTTCTTTTACAACTCCTTTAACTGAAAAAAAGTCAAAGTTTCATCCCTCATATGAATCGTTGTCTAGTGTTTCATCTTCTAAGAATTTTACAAAATCTACTGGAAGTAAAAACAATCCCAGAAAGTTGAAACCGACAAACTCTCCTTCCTCAGTTCATCATCAATTGTCGTCTACGTGTTCTTCTAACACATCTCCTGCTAGCTCCATTGATGGATGGTTCTTAGAATCTTTATCTTCAACTACTACCATTACTGATCAAAACACTAGACTGACATCAGATTTTCAAAGTCTTTCACTTGAATCTTGTCGAAATTCCGTGGAAGGGAAGTTTACTAGTCAAAAATCCACAAGACCATCATTACGAACTAGCCCATTTTCTGGTGGACCGAAAAGAAAGAACAAATCTTCAGGTCTTCGAATGCCATCCCCAAAGATTGGATTTTTTGATGAGGTACTTCATGCCATCCTATTTTTTTTACAATAAGTTCGTCTCAGTTACTTAGGAACTGTGATTTGGTTTTGCTTTTAACTTTAATGGGTTAAATGGGTGAAAATAGTATAGACTTAAAGAAAACGGATCAAATGAGTAAAAAGTTGCCCACTATGCACTCTACTCTATAAAACTCTATTACTCATCTTAAAGAGTTAGATTATCTTTGGATTAAAAATTTTATTGCAATCTTATTTGATTCACTATGCAACCAAAATCTGGGTGGAAATGTCAACAATGTGCGTATCAGAAATATGCATCTTGACCCGTTACCCAGCCTGTCGATATTTCCACCTTTACATCTTATAGATACTATATTACTATGTGATCTTATTAGTACCTTTTCTTCCGAACTTCTTATTTACAGGAGCCGATCTTAAGAGGACTTTTGCAAGACCGTTTTGGGGACCACAGTCCCTTGCTTAATGAAAACAGTATAAAAATACAGTCATCTCCCCATTCTCTTTCTGCTTCCGCTGAGAATTGCTTAAAAGCTAGAAAAATTAAGGAACATGATGGTAAGAAATTTAGTGAGAGTTGTAGCAAATTGAAACCTGACAGGCAAGCACCTAAAGAGATTTCAAAGAGCAGAATGAACTTACACCAAAAAAGACAGAAAGATGATTCTGGTGTACTTCACGTGATTGACACAAAGAAAAAACACGACGAGAGTGATCAACAAAAGGAGAATGTGTATAGTTACAAAGATGAAGTCAATGGATTAAGCAAACAATTGGAAGTCATTGATCTCGATAGAGATGTCGCTGAAGTAAAAGGTCAACGGACAGGCGCTAAGCAGCATGGTCAAGTTATTCCTTTACCAAATGCTGAGCATACTCCACTTTGCTCAAGAACTCCACTGGCTGAAAAGATTATTAGCACAAGATAGAATTTTGCAGTATATGGGATGTTTGATGTTATCATATCTTGTTGTTTTGCTCTTTTTTCATACATTTTGTTATGCTTATTTATGTTTGTTAATTAAGCAAAATATCATGGTTTTGCATAGTTTAAAGCCTCACATTAGCTTTCTTCTTTCTTTAACTAACATGATGTTTAACTTGATCAAAAATATATTTGTGTTGAAGTCTCAAAATATTGCAAAAAACAGTTAGATACATACTCGTGAATTTTTATTTTTTGAGACAGACAGTGGTGTAAATAAAAATGGACACCCGAATGTTAGACATTAGGTTTGCATTGCTTGTTCAATATTACACACTCCCAGAATTGAGCTCCAAATCAATCACCATCTAAAGCTTTCAATATTTCTTTGTCACCCATCATGAAGCAGAATTCTCGTGCAGGAGTACATATTCACGGCTACTGTTACCGAACTTAACCATATCTTGTTCCATAAGTTCATAATAACGTTCAGCTTCAATACGATTACCATTTATGAAAGTCCCGTTCCTGCTTCCGAGATCCATGATGTAAGGCTTGGTTTCCTTTGCTAACATGCGTCGGGTAGCTCCGTATCAACTTCTCGATACTGTAGCACAGCATGCTGCTTGCTGCATGATGGATGGTCCGTAGGGATGTCTGCTACCCCTCTTCCTCTCCCAAAAAGATAACACGATTGACGATGCACATACAAAGGATCATTAAGTGACTCGCCACCTTTAAAAACATAAAATCTCCATCTTATATCTGGTTTTCTCGCATCAGGCGGCTCTGTGAACAACAGTGTCACACCTTTGACCCGATTGGTCTCGGCCGCAAGCTTTCCGGACAACTCAAACGAAGGCTTTTGCAACACATTCGTCATTGTAGTATAATAGCGGAATATATCACGATATCGAATGAAGAAGCAGCTAGTTTAGTCGACACAAGGTATAAATCGTATGAGCTTGAAAGAATGGACGGTCTCTATTTATAGATAGACTAGTCGGCTGATACAAAAGAAAAGAAGGAAACTCTGGATTTACAATGCTTTAGTTTTTGGGTAAAAACTATAAAATACCATCTTACTTATTGATTTGTGCCGACTTTAAACACTTATTATTTAATCTCGTGACTTTACCATTATACTTGTTTGTGTTATAACAATATTACCATTATGACCGTTTATGTTTACACCTCATTAAATTAATTATTTTAAAAAACAAAAATCAGTTACTAGTAATATATTCTACGTGGAGGGTAAGAGGCTATTGTTGACTGTTGACCCATGAAGTTGTCCTTACCCGTAATTCTTTTGCACCTAAAATTCACCACCCTTTTTTAACATCTATCAACTTTGTGTTTCAAACTCACACCAAAATCTTTGTCATATAAAAAAAATCTTCTAAACTAACTAAAGATTAGATACAATATAAAAAAAAAAAACTCTTCATACATACACAAGACACCAACAGTTCAAAGCAAGACTCTCCAAGATCCACCATCTTACCGCCGTCATTGACCACCACCACCAAGGGTTTTTAGGCGGAAACCACCACCGGTACATGATCCATACAAGCCGAGACAACCACTCGATACATGATCGGTTAGTGCTTCTAATTTTCGTGGTGATAGATCCACCAACAGATTTAGGACAGACCGGTGGTGATAGATCCACCAAACTCGACGGTGGTATAGTAATAAAATTAGTTTAGTGATTATTGGGGATTAGATATTGTGTTTGATGTTGAAGATGAAACTGGTGATTTTGGGTTAATGATGAGTTTAAATAAAAGATTATGATGGTTTTTATTTTCCAGATATTAGAAATGCTGAAAAAAATTGTTAAATGGGACTCATGCCATCTTTTATGAAGTTTCAATCTTGATTTGCAAGTGAAAATGATATTGATTTGGTATTAGGTACAATGGGTGGTAGATCTCTAGATCTGCTGGTACAACAAAGATAAGATGATGTTTAATTGTTTATTTACAAAGAATAATAAACTATTACAGTATAATTTTACCCTGGTACAATTTTCTCAAATAGTACTCCTAATGTTTACACAGTGGAATAAGACGTGGATATGACGTGGATATGTTAAAATTTTTTTAATGATTACATGGATATGACCGTGCCAGCGTGTCGGTAACAAGTTACCATATTGGTAATTTCGGAACAAATTTGAAAGTACTATGGTAATGTCACGAGATTAATTAGTAAATGTTTAAAGTCGGCACAAATCAATAAGTAAGATGGTATTTTATAGCTTTTACCCTTAGTTTTTGAATTACTTTTTTCATTTAATAACTCGTTGTTGATTATGGCTTTCTCATCTAAAAGTTATTGCTACAATGGTAAAAAGTCACTATAAACACTTGTCATAAATTAATAATAATAATAAAATAAAATGGAGTGAGAGTGAAAAGCTTTTGGCAAAAGCTTAGAGTTCACCAAGCTATTCATAAAAAAACTTTTCAAAAAGCCTTTATCACAATGGTAAAAACCTTTATTAAAAGCTTAATAAAATAGTAAAAAGTCTTTTATGACTTGAACATTATGGGTGCTCTTATTAACCTTCCTAATTATGCTAATAGAAGTTTAAACTTAACAAAAAAGACCTAGAGTCTAAACTTAAGGATGCTTCGAATTGCTTATTAGGAATAGATTATTTATTTTGAGAATGAATAATTAGATAATTTATTATTTTAAAAACATGATTTTAGAATATAGTGTTTGGATTTGATTATCTCAGTTGGTCACCAAAAGTAACCTTAGGGAAGTATTCTTGGAGAAGTCTTAAGTTCGAGTCTCATTAAGGACCTTATGAGGCCCAAATCAAATAGAAACATTCGTGGGGTTTATCCCTTAAAGAGAAAGTTCGAGGCTTGCATATTGCCCAATTGGATGTCACTGTAAGCTCAAATCATTAACTACCAACTCTTCGGTAAAAAAAAGATAATTATTTTGTTAGTGTTTGGCAAACTTGTAAAAACTTCATCTCCATTTTGCAACCGAAAAAGATTGAGATCACATGAAATCTTTTCGTAAAATCATTTTGCAATTGGACCCTGAGCTATTTTACAAAACAACGTTTTGACCGTTTGAAAAAAGAAATAATCTCATTTTCCCTTTTTTTTTTATCCGAACACTCTTTTCAGCTTTTTTTTATTTTCAAACTCAAATAAGGAGATAATTTGGTGTCAACCGCAACCTCAAACACCCCCTTATCGTGTATACCCACATATATAAATGCAAACGTAATAGACTCAGGCTCATAGTTCGGTTTGGGCCTTAATCTAACTGTCTAACATCTAACACCAAAATAGCATTATCCACGAGAATCAAAATTGCTAACAATGTATATTGTTAGCAACAAGGTCCTAAATAGCGTAAAGTGTGGCGTGATGAGAAAGTCAAGCCTCAAGCCTGATCGGTTTAGGTGAAGCTTTTTCTTTCTTAAGACATGATACAAGACGACACAAAAAATGCAGTTATTTATAAATTTATATATATGTCGAGATTACAAAAACGTTGTACATAATAAATAAGGTTAAACTACTATTCTTACATGTAATTCTTCATTATCAAAATAAACCAGAGCTGAATAAAAAAACTCGTCGTATCTCACGGTTTTACCCGCCTTATCGCGCCTTATCTCACGTCACGCCTAGAGCACGCGTCTTGGTCTATTTTGTAACGGCGAGGCCATGCCTCAAGCATTGACGTCGCCATGGCGCGCCATTTAAAACACTGATAGAACTGCATCCCCGACGAAAATTACAAATGTGTCATAATTTAAGTTTTTATTTGATAAAGTTGAGTTAAAAATAAGGGCTCGTTTGGTTCTTTGAAACTGCCCGTAATTGGATGTAATTGTAATTCAATTACATTATATAGACTGTTTGTTTCTCAAATTAGTGGGAATTGTAATTGACTATACGTTACGTAGGTTGTTTGGTTTGCGTTATAACTGTAATTCACATGTTACGTTACATCTAGGGAAGAAATTCATATTCTATAATAAATTGAATGGAAAGTTTTCAATTACGTTGTAATTCAATATTTTCATATTTTAAAACATCAATAATAATCATAATAACAATAATTTATTATTATTACAAAAAATTATTATTAATTAAAAATATAGAAAACTAGAAGGGGGTTGAATAGTTTTTATCGATTAGTTTTATGTTTTTTGAAACTTTTTCGTGATTATAATGGATATAAATCAAGTGTGATTGATAAAGTAGAGGAAGTAGAGAAAGAATAAAGCAAACCACAATGCACAATGATTTATAGTGGTTCGGCATAGCAAGATCTCACTTATCTTGCCCATACTTCCGTTCCTCGAGTATCCACTCGAGAGTTCCACTTCACTAGTTAAGAATCACATTTACACCAGTGGAGAAACCTTTATACGTTCGCTTACAATCTTTATCGACACCTAAGCTAGGATGTCGTGTTCTTTACACTGTATACTTTAAGGTTTACAACACCAACCATACTATTACACAAGTAGGTAGAAGAATTAATACAAAAATGGTGAATGTGTAAGTAACACTTAACACAAACACACAATATAAACTTTGAAGGATCAAAGCTTGGAGATAGAATTCTTGTAAGTGATATTCAAGTTAACAAAGATCTAAGTCACAAGAGACAAGAAGCAAAAAAAAAAAAAAATAAAGGTTAGATAGTCAGATATATTCAGAAGATTTAGAGAGAAAGGTTAGAAGAGGGGTGAGTGTGAAGCTTGGATTTGGCATGATATTTATAGGCAAGACATCAGTCACTCACAGAACCCGTCGGACCATTGCACTCAGGGGTCCGCCCCTTTGGTGAGGGGTCCGTGAGGTCTGACTTTTGTTGCCTCATAAATATTTGTCCAAGATCACACTCAAGCATTGAATCAAGTCATGTTTGACTTTATATATCTAATACGGAGAGAGATATATTTATTATGTCCATTTTATTTTTACACTAAAAGATTCAAAGTGAATAATTTTTTTATATAAAAGTTTAGAACATAAGTTCATAGATTAAAAGACTCAGATGCTGATTGTAACACAAACATAAAAATATGTTTGATGTTTTATCATTAACAAAACGTTAAGAGTGGTTAAAACATAAACATCGTTTTAATACGATATTTGTATTTACAATCTTCCCCTTTTTGTTGAAGACAAAACGTTAACTAATTTTTAGTTAGTATTTAGAATCAACATATAAGTTTTTAGAAATATGAGCTTATATTTCTCTTAGCCCCCTTTTTGTCGAAATAAAAAGGAAAGGATAGATGGAAAAGGATTTTGAGAGAGATATCTTGATAGTAAATGAGAAATATAGATATCAAGATATTTTTCTATGGCCTCCCCCTCGGTTCATATTCCCCTAATTTGGAGAACCATGAGACATGGATTATGAAAATTCTACAAACAGAGAGTTAGGAAATAGATGGTAGAGATATATGTACATGGAAGACCCAACACATGGTCTTATGAATTATACTTTTTACAAATAGAGAAAAGAAAGCATAAAGATTGAACAAGTGGACCTGGTGGCATGTCATTGATTACTCCCCCTTGATTCATGTCCAAATGATCAAGAAACAATATGCTTAGTTCCTGCAAGAGATGGTTAGCCATAGGGAAAGAAAATCAGGAGACATAGTATGATCATAACATAGTTATTAGCATACATGTACAAGTTATGACTTAGAAAAAAGGGCTTATTCATCTTACCCCAAGTAAATTACAGCCTAAAGCATGTGAAACATTGATCCAAAGAAGAGTTACATTGCTTAAAATTAAAAAGATAAAAAATGAGATCAGGGGATCAAGGAACCCTTTTGGGGTTGTCAGATCCTTGTGTGGAGAGGTCCGAGAACTTTTGTGACACACAGGTAAGAAAAGGGAGGCGAGGTCCGAGAACTTGTGATGAAAATGTTACTAAGATGAAGAGGGTAGAAGAGCATTAGCCCCTTGAAATATAATATTCAAAATAAATCACATTTCATCACAGAAGTGCGTGACAAGGGGTGCATCGACAATGATCGCATACATGTGGTGAGTTAATATTGGTGATGTAATGGTGAGTGGATTGCGAGGAAGGATTTGTGAAGGTGCTGAGATGTTCCATCTCATGAAGGTGCATGTTGATCATGTTATTGAAGGCGTAAAGATGATTGAGCTCATTTAGGCATGCTTGCCTTTATTGAGCGGGTGTAAGAACGTTTGTTGGTGAACAAGGTGAGTGGGTGTATGGAAATGAAGGTTCCGTAGGTGATAATACATACCAAGGGGAGTTATTGATCCCCATAAAGGAAGGGATATAGGGAGAGTCCCCTAATGGTAGAGAAAGACCATCAATAGGTTAAAGATATGGAGAAAGGGGTGTTTGGGACATGTGGATAAATGGATTTGGTGAGTGATGAGAAAGGATAAGTGTCGGAGATCATGGTGGTACATCTTTGTCTTCTTCCAAAAATGGATTTGGAGAGGTTGGAGGTGTTTCAAACAACTCTATTGGTTGAAGTGTTGTGTCTCTAGGAGTTGTGAAGATAATTGTTGGTGGATGAATTGGTGCGAGAGGTGGAGTGGTTGCAATGGGAGTTTTAGTTGGAGGTGGTGTGGTTGGAGATCTTGGATGTCCTAGTAATGTTCCATGGTTTTGTGGTATCTCATCTCGGAGAGGTGATAGGGTGTCAGAGAAAGGATTTGGTGAAGGTGCTGACGAAGTTTTAGGGGTGATACAACATTGTTTCACCCGAAGGCGAATAGTGGTCTTAGATTTTAGGATGTTTGTAGATTTTGTATTTATGGTCATGGTGATGGTTGAAGATTGTTGTAGTTATTAGGTGTGTAAAGATAAGTGTGAGAGGTAGTGAGGAAGAAGACGAGAGTATATGCATTAAAATAGAAGATTTAGATAAGATATGAATTAATGAAGATAGTGTTGGACTGGAAGGAAGAAAAGGATGATTAGGAGTTTTAATGTGCAACCTTTAGGTTTGAGGGTCAACCAAATGAGAGGGGGGGGGGGGGGTGTTTAAGGAAGTGGAAAATTTAATAAAGGCAATGATGAAGAACTGCATGTAGGATACAGATCCACAGACTTGGACGGACCCTTGTAGGAGGGGTCCGACGGGTTCTGAGTAAGAACACATTTTTATTTTAAAAAAATGCTAAAGAGTGAAAACCACAGACCCTATGGTTTGTCAGACCCTTGTGGGGAAGGGTCCTTCGTGTTCAGACAGTGTCTGTAACAGACATAATAAGATGGTAATTTTGACCCCAAAAGTGAGCGTTTATGAAAGAGGATGATGTATGTCAATGTTTCACATGTTCATGCTATAATAAGACCTATATATAACAAGAGAATTTACCTTTTTGCTAGCTAAACCACAACTTTCCATGTATGAGAAACTATCACAAATTTCACATGAGAAGGTATATAAACCTAGCATCAACAAGCAATAATAGTTAATGTGCAAGTAGAATGTAAGAACAAATACAAATGTTAAATGTTTAGAAACACTATTGTTTAGAAATGGAACTCCATTAGTATCCATTCAAACTACCGTTTTACTTGCATTTCTTCTTGTCCATCTTGGCAAAGAATCTTCCAAGTGTGACAACCCTGGTTTTGAGGTTCGTCACTTAGTTTTATTTTGTGCTAGTTGCGTGTCTTTACGTGTTTATGTGCTTATTGGTGTGTATAGATTGTGGTTTGGATATAGTTTCCGGTACGGGGTACCTTGTGAATGAAACGATGTGTGATGATTTCATGTTCATGAGTTCACATGGTAGTGACTATGAAGTGAGATGGTGTTATTTGGTGGTTCTAAGTAAACGTATATGTATTATAGAAAATCGTATTTTTACGATTTACGGTTTAGCATTTAGAGGTCGCGGATGAGGTAATTAGTCATATAAATATTTTTCAGGATGGTTTTAAGTCATTTAGGACTTAGTTATAAAGTTTATTGCAAAATTTGAGATTTTTTTAAAAGTGTATATTTTACGTCTTTTACGGTAAAACGCGTAAATTTGACTAGTTTTACGGTTTTGTGGTTTTGGAAGCTTTAGGAGCTGAAATAAATTAAGGAAAATTAAAGTAATATTAATAAAATAATATTAAATAAATAAAAAAAAACGAATTTAGGGGTGTTTGGGTCGGTTTAGACGCACCAAAGAAGAAAGAAAGAAGGAAAAAACCCAAAACATGCCCAATGGACTTGTAATGGGATTAGGGGGGCCTTTAGAACTTAACCAAACCCAACTCATAACCATAATAATCAGGTTTTTAACCTCCATAACATCTCCTAGCCGAAATTCATCAATGGTGGCCAATTAGGGTTCTTCAAAAATTAGGTTTTCTTCATCTTCTATTAATTCAAAGGTAAAACCTTCTTAACCCTTTTCATATTAAATGTTTTTAATGTTTCTATGATCATATGATGGATTAGATTAGGGTTAATTAAAAAATTATATTAATCATATTTTAATGATTAAATAAATTAGGGCTTGTAATTAGAGGGATTAGGGTTAATTAATGAGGTTGATTTTGTTAAACCCGTTTTTAAAAACTGGGCAGAATTTTGAGTCAATTGTTTTGATCATATCTGGAGTTCTAAGAACATTCAAGATGCGATCAAACTAGCCCTGAAAAGGTATTTGAAGTGGCTTTCCAATGCAAGAAACTAGAACTAAACTGGAGGTCGAGAAGTGGGTCAAAAACAGGTTACAACAGTCGGAGGTCAAAACAATTTTGAATTCAGTCTGTTTTCTTTTTAAGTTTTGGGTTGTTTGGGGTACTTAGGGTTGCATTAGGATCTTCTCACGAACATGAGAGATGGTTTATATATTTTAGTGAGTATCTGAACTTGGTCTAAGATTGTGGTTTAGGGTAAGACCCTCTAATGGTAATGAACTTTTCATACGTTTAAAATCAGTGAATTCTGGATAGGTAGCAATATATACACATATATCGGGGCCTTAACAGTAGCTTTAAGGTTAGGGAAAGTGGGAGGTTTTAACTAACATGCATAAAAGTGTGAATATTCCTTTTACAGAAACCATGGGTATATTTAAGTGGATGTTTGACTTAAAGTTTTGAGACCTAAAACTGGGACTATTTTGTGTAAAATTATGAATGGGATAGCTATTGAACTTAACCAAGTTAGGGACTTGTTAAGGAAGGGTAATGGGGTGATTAGAACTTAACAATAAGGTAATTACATGGGAATAGGCTAGATGTACATCATAGGTTGATGAGTCATCTTGATGATTGGTTCGGGTATTGATTGTGTGTTTTTGGTTTGTTAGCTCGTTGCTAGTGTGAGGACTTGTGAAGAAGCTATCAGGTGAGTTTCATAGTCCCAAGTTTATTATTGATTTTGACTTCCAGATGGGATGTAAGAGACACTGTGTTGAGTTATTTTCTAAATTGATGCTGTGAATGTGTTTGTGATTTGAGATGGACTTGTGTGTACTTTATGTGATTAACTGCTATGTGGTTCTTGTTTGTGTATGTCAAGGTAGTGGCCTTGGGATAGGTACATAGCGTGATCGTCTATGGGACCAATGGTTAATGACAAGGTAGTGGCCTTGGGATTGGTACATATGTGTATGGGCGCCTATGGTACCATGGTGTTTGATAAGGCGTGATGCCTTAGAAATTATGGTTGTTGGTAAGGCGTGATGCCTTGGAAATTATGGTTGTTGGTAAGGCGTGATGCCTTGGAAATTGTGGTTGTTGGTAAGGCGTGATGCCTTGGTATTGTGATGATTGATTGAACATGAATGCTAGTTGTTAATGCATACTTTTAGCACACTGTCCATATGTTATTGTATTGGTGTTTGTTATTCACAGCTTGTAACTGATTTAGCTTTAGAGTCTAAACCTATGACTCTCACCAACTTTATGTTGACGTGTTTTAGTGTCTCTTTCAGGTGATAACGTGGTTAAGCGTGAGAACTTATGTGGCTAGGATTTGGAGAGCGTAGGAATGCATATAGAAGGATATCCCCGTTTCCTTCTTAATTTACCTTTATGTTTTTTTTGATATGTGATGCATGTTGGCATCTATATGTTTGATATGTTTGTGTTATTTGTATGTCTTTGGTAAGAGGTATGCCTGTTACCTACTTACCTAGACGCCTGCATTGTTGAGATATTGTCACGACATTTGTGTCGCCATTTAGGATATTTCAATTTCATTTAGTTCTCTCTATAGACACGCTGTTGTTGTGATGATATCCATACGTTGTGCCCCATATTCCGCCATGGTGGGGTGTGACAGAATGGTATCAGAGACAATGGTTATAGAGAATTAGGTTGCCTAGTCGCGTAGCCTAGTCTATAGCTTAAGGGTCCCTACATATAGGCGTCATAGGAGTATGTGTGCATTTTATTATAATTGATGTGTTTGAATGTTATTTATTGTGATATTTTGACTAGTATGAATTGAACCATAGTAAGTTCATACTTAGCCACATGTTATTTTCTTTTTGGGTTGTGACTAGTGCGGGTTGAACCATAATCGTCCACACTAGTCATTGTCGTATTTTGCTTAAATTGTACATTATAGTACATAATTTGGTACATGGTAGTTCTATCTTTTGTTGGGTTATTTTATGTACCTGAGGTACAGTATTTTTCTTTTGATGTTTAAGTCATGTTCCCTAAGAATCGTGTGGTGGTTCGAGTTACTAGGAGTACATGGGTAGGAAGGATTTTAAGCCGTTTCCACTCTTATGGGCGACATGACTTATAACTGATTATGTTTTCGTTTTGGATTTAGTCTAGGCTGTTTTAGCTAGACTATGGATTTTTGTATTCCAAGAGTTTTATTATGTTATTTTTATAGATAGAGTTTTGGATCTTATTGGTTATGTGGTTATGAGCTTATGTGAGTAGATGGATTTATGTGTTATATGTTGTATTGATTCTTATAAGTGTCATCATAGGAGGGAGTGCATTGGGGAAAGGGTAATTGTATAAGTATGGTGGCCAACATAGTTATACAAGTACCACAATTTCAATGGGTTCCCAAGTATGGTTGCATGAAAGAGGGTTAGTACATGCTTGTATATGATGAGATGTATAATTTGGGTATACGTATTATATATGAGTTTATGTAATGGCTACCTACGATATGGCTATTGTTCTTTTTGTGTTATATGTTTTGGGTTATAGTTGTGTTGTGTGATTTTGGGGTCACACGATATGGTTTGGTTTTGGAGGTGGGCTTTATGCCTTGTTGTGGCACGGTGAGATGGTGATTACTCGTATGGAAAAACGAGCGTATAAAGCGATTGATTGACTTACGTGTATGATAACGAGTATGTTTAAGGGATTCAATAGGTATACATATGCGGATGTATATATACTACTATGTGTTAAGTTATGGTATATGGCCGTTCACTAGTTATTATAACTTGAACGTACCTTGTGTTTGTTCGTGTTTTATGGTGCTGGAGTTTGGTGGAGTTTCAACGACGTTTTGAATCTTTTGAACTGTGTCTTGTAGCGTATTCTTTGAGTTTCGTCTTTCACGTGTACGTTTTAAAACGGTGTTCTTGGTTTTAAGTCTATTGAAATAACCTGGGATTTCTTTTGAGATAATGAAATCTTTTGTGTTGAGTCTTACATTTATTTTGGTTGGTATATGGAAAAAGGGGACTTGGAAATCTAGTATAGGGTTAGATAGTTGGTCGTATTCGGTAAAATAAGGGTAAGGTGTTGGGTTCGTGTTTGAAACAAGATGTAACATAAGATTTCTTTTTAGTAACACTTATTTATTTCAAATTCTAAAAGACTTTCTTTAAAATAAAGCGAAGTAAAATTTCTTTCTACTTACATAGTTTATATAATTGGGTTTAACCGATTCACGTCATTTATAATTATTAATTCAAGGTTAAATTGAGTTTATGAAGATTTCACATACAATTTTATCTTTCATTAATATAAAACTGTTTCGGTCATAACTTGTTCGTTTTTAGAGCTTTTTGAGTGATTCACAAGCCAAAAATTATGTACTCGGAACGTACTTTTCAAATATTCAAAAAGTATAGTCATGGGAGGTCAGTGGACTGGTCGGAATTGTTGTACAAGTGTCGGGTTCAAGGTTGAGTTTTGAATAGTAGTTTATTTTTATTTGGGGTGCACGAGATACCTAGTCCTTGGGTTGAGTTTTGAGATCGCCTAGAAGGTTGTTTGTAGATGGTTTGAGTCACATAGATGCGGGGAGGTAAAAAAATAATAATAATAATAAATAAGAGTATATTCTTTTGGAAAGGTCAGTCTTTTGCACGGTTTAAATAATATGTTGCGGGGCGTAATATGTTTTGGTTGCCATTGGGTGTTTCTTGGATTATTTTTCGTTGTCATGGGTCATTTTGAATTGATACATGTTCTGGGTTTGAGTTTTCTTTTGAGTCTCGTATTTTTTGACTTGTTTTAATTGGTGCACGTGAAATGTCGTTAGTTATCCGTTGGTTTGATTCGTTGATCGTATCTGATGGATTCAGGATGTAGTTTTGGTTTCGTATTGTTCGGGAGCGTTGAGGTAGTCGTGTGAAAGACTTGGTCGCGCCTACACGCTTAAGTAGGTGACCATGAGAGAACGGTCGGAATACCCTTAGTGGGGAGGAAAGAAGTTCGTAGACGAACTAGTGTGGTCATGTGGTCTCTTAGGAGTACCAAGGAGATGAATAGAGATTTGTGGAATATTAGCACAAGTAACGCGCCATAGAGAGTCTTGGAAGGGGAAGTAATACCTCAAAGGTGATTATGATTGTTCGTAGGGCATGTAAGTTTTCCAAAAATTTCCTGAAATTTAGTAGGTTTGCCTATTACTGTGAGGTAGAACCATAAATAGAGAAAGTAGGAGAAGCGAGAGGAGTTGTAGTTAGTGCCCTTCTAAGGCAAATCGTTGATTGAGTGATTTAAAAACAAGAGCTGTTAGAGATTGCAAGGAATGCCGAATAAAAGTTGAGTTGTTTAGTAGTAGATTGGATGTGGAAAGAGGTTGAGTGGTCTGATGAGAGGAAGTACCGGTCTTTTAAGATGCGTGTAGAATTTTGCAAGTAGAACGAGGTAGGAATTTATTCGTATTACCGCTAAGAGAAGGCGCAAAGAGGACATAGTTGAAACTGCTAAGGATGTTGTATGAACGCTTTGGGTTTACGGTTATGTATTTGGCTTCACCAAAGCACTAGCTGTTTTCATGGTGTCAATGAACCAAATGTGCATGAACGTGTATAAACGAGTTGTCATCGGGAGCGTCGACGACATCTTGAACTACTCAAATCTGAGAAGGAGAGTGAGGCGAATTATGTGTTGGTTTTGGAGTGGAGTTATACGTGAGATTTTCGAGTGTGAGTTTTTAGTATTAAGTTTACCATGATGAGTAGTTAGAGATGATGGCGTATCATGGAACCAGCAAGGGGCGAAGTGAAGAAGGATGAGGAAGCGTTTTGGAGGCTGAAAAGGTGGATTGGATAATGAGCCGATCTTGGCATTATCGGAAGGACCGGATGAATTCGCGAAGCATGACGATACGTGGAGCAAGGATTTGGACGCGTACGAGGACGACAAAGAAAGGCGATCACTTATACGTTGCAGGAACTGAAGATTTGGAAGAACTAGATGGACTTAGTTAGTGGGGCTGGATTGTTATATCTGCCTAGAATGCTAGAGGCATTTGGTGTACGAGACGTGGAGAATGATCTATACGGATCATGAACGTCTCCAACACATATTCAATCATCTTGATTGAACTTTTGGCAAAGGTGATGGGTGGAGTTGAGTGATGAAAGAAAATTGCAAGGCCAAGTACCATCTGGGAAAGGCAAGTATGGTTGATGAGACATGGAATAAGAATAATAAAGTGAAGCAGAGACGAACTGGAACAATATGGATGACGTATTAGGGTGATTTGGATGAAGGGTGTAGGTTGCACGAGTTGAGTTGTCTAAAGCGGAGAACGCGTCAACCTGTAAGTTGCGTGGCTTGGATAATCATATGGAGAAAAGGGACATAGACTATACTTCCTACATAGATAGGAGTAGCTTAGAAAGGGCGATGTAAGGACGAAGTTGGTGAAAGGGATACATAATGCGGTGGAGGAATAAGTACGACGAGAGTTGGGTGATAGACGATAGACTAACTAATTCATCTCATATTTCAAGAGGAATGAAAAGTCACGTAGTTGAGAAGTTGGAAGGATTGCATATGGATGTGATGGAATAGAGGATTTTGCGTAAAAGTTAGCCTAATATGTATGGAATGCCTTATGAAGGATTATGGCAAGGGAAGAAACGATGGGAAGCATCACATCGTGATGTATGGTAGGAGTTGAAGAAGAAGAAGGAAGTGTGTATAGAAGCGAAGCATGAATGAAATAGGTCGAGATAGGAACCGAAGGTAAAACTTTGGTAGAGCTTATTGAGTAGAATAAAGCACAAGCAGGCTAATATTGTCGTAGTATGGAAAAGGAAATGGCACTGACCTATACTGATTGATTTGGAGGTAGTTAGGAAAATTGTTAGCGATGGCTGAGTTTTCATATAATGATAGTTATCATACTAGAAGTCGATAAATGCCATTTGAGGCACTATATGAAAGGATATGATGAGTTGTCCCTATTGTGGACTAGAATTGGTAAAAGAGGCTACTAATGTGGTAATGATGGTTGTGGAAAGGATGAGAGCAACAAGGGATGCTATGTTTTAAAAGGAGGAAACCACTAGAGTTAGTGACAAAGTTATGTAGGGAGTTTCACCCATAGTAACGGGTGGTATGTTTTGGTAAAATGGAAGAGTTGATGTAGAGTTTTGTAGGTCCATTTATGATCTTTAGAAAGATCGGGCCATTAGCTTATGAGCATAGAATTTCCTGGGGGAAATGAGTTGTATACATGATACATTTCATGTGTTGAGATTGGTAAAGGTTATTTGAGAATGCATTTTGCATGTACGGTTATTCGGGACTTGTGTTAATGAGAGTCTTTGTTTTATCAAAGAGTCATCTAGGAGATTTATTGACTGTGAGGTCAAGAGTTTGGCAATGAGTTTAATTGTTTTTGGTTTGTATATGTGGTATTTTGAAACTTGAACTAAAGTTCACGTGGAAATGAGAGGAGTTCTTTTAGAACAAGTATCCTCGTGTGATTTATTGTCTGTGTGTTTGATCCTAAGGAGTAAATCTCGGGACGGGATTTCTATTAGGAGGGAGTGATGTGACAACCCTGGTTTTGAGGTTCGTCACTTAGTTTTATTTTGTGATAGTTGCGTGTGTTTACGTGTTTATGTGCTTATTGGTGTGTATAGATTGTGGTTTGGATATCGTTTCCGGTACGGGGTACCTTGTGAATGAAACGATGTGTGATGATTTCATGTTCATGAGTTCACATGGTAGTGACTATGAAGTGAGATGGTGTTATTTGGTGGTTCTAAGTAAACGTATATGTATTATAGAAAATCGTATTTTTACGATTTACGGTTTAGCATTTAGAGGTTGCGGATGAGGTAATTAGTCATATGAATATTTTTCGGGATGGTTTTAAGTCATTTAGGACTTAGTTATAAAGTTTATTGCAAAATTTGAGATTTTTTTTAAAGTGTATATTTTAGGTCTTTTACGGTAAAACGCGTAAATTTGACTAGTTTTACGGTTTTGTGGTTTTGGAAGCTTTAGGAGCTGAAATAAATTAAGGAAAATTAAAGTAATATTAATAAAATAATATTAAATAAATAAAAAAAAACTAATTTAGGGGTGTTTGGGTCGGTTTAGACGCACCAAAGAAGAAATAAAGAAGGAAAAAGCCCAAAACAGGCCCAATGGACTTGTAATGGGATTAGGGGGGCCTTTAGGACTTAACCAAACCCAACTCATAACCATAATAATCAGGTTTTTAACCTCCATAACATCTCCTAGCCGAAATTCATCAATGGTGGCCAATTAGGGTTCTTCAAAAATTAGGTTTTCTTCATCTTCTATTAATTCAAAGGTAAAACCTTCTTAACCCTTTTCATATTAAATGTTTTTAATGTTTCTATGATCATATGATGGATTAGATTAGGGTTAATTAAAAACAGTATATTAATCATATTTTAATGATTAAATAAATTAGGGCTTGTAATTAGAGGGATTAGAGTTAATTAATGAGGTTGATTTTGTTAAACCCGTTTTTAAAAACTGGGCAGAATTTTTAGTCAATTGTTTTGATCATATCTGGAGTTCTAAGAACATTCAAGATGCGATCAAACTAGCCCTGAAAAGTTATTTGAAGTGGCTTTCCAATGCAAGAAACTAGAACTAAATTGGAGGTCGGGAAGTGGGTCAAAAACAGGTTACAACAGTCGGAGGTCAAAACAGTTTTGAATTCAGCCTGTTTTCTTTTTAAGTTTTGGGTTGTTTGGGGTACTTAGGGTTGCATTGGGATCTTCTCACGAACATGAGAGATGGTTTATATATTTTAGTGAGTATCTGAACTTGGGCTAAGATTGTAGTTTAGGGTAAGACCCTCTAATGGTAATGAACTTTTCATACGTTTAAAATCAGTGAATTCTGGATAGGTAGCAATATATACACATATATCGGGGCCTTAACAGTAGCTTTAAGGTTAGAGCAAGTGGGAGGTTTTAACTAACATGTATAAAAGTGTGAATATTCCTTTTACAGAAACTATGGGTATATTTAAGTGGACGTTTGACTTAAAGTTTTGAGACCTAAAATTGGGACTGTTTTGTGTAAAATTACGAACGGGATAGCTATTGAACTTAACCAAGTTAGGGACTTGTTAAGGAAGGGTAATTGGGTGATTAGAACTTAACAATGAGGTAATTACATGGGAATAGGCTAGATTTCCATCATAGGTTGATGAGTCATCTTGGTGATTGGTTCGGGTATTGATTGTGTGTTTTTGGTTTGTTAGCTCGTTGCTAGTGCGAGGACTTATGAAGAAGCTATCAGGTGAGTTTCATAGTCCCAAGTTTATTATTGATTTTGACTTCCAGATGGGATGGAAGAGACACTGTGTTGAGTTATTTTCTAAATTGATGCTGTGAATGTGTTTGTGATTTGAGATGGACTTGTGTGTACTTTATGTGATTAACTGCTATGTGGTTCTTGTTTGTGTATGTCAAGGTAGTGGCCTTGGGATAGGTACATAGCGTGATCGTCTATGGGACCAATGGTTAATGACAAGGTAGTGGCATTGGGATTGGTACATAGGTGTATGGGCGCCTATGGTACCATGGTGTTTGGTAAGGCGTGATGCCTTGGAAATTATGGTTGTTGGTAAGGCGTGATGCCTTGGAAATTATGGTTGTTGGTAAGGCGTGATGCCTTGGAAATTGTGGTTGTTGGTAAGGCGTGATGCCTTGGTATTGTGATGATTGATTGAACATGAATGCTAGTTGTTAATGCATACTTGTAGCACATTGTCCATATGTTATTGTATTGGTGTTTGTTATTCACAGCTTGTAACTGATTTAGCGTTAGAGTCTAAACCTATGACTCTCACCAAATTTATGTTGACGTGTTTTAGTGTCTCTTTCAGGTGATAACGTGGTTAAGCGTGAGAACTTATGTGGCTAGGATTTGGAGAGCGTAGGAATGCATATAGAAGGATATCCCCGTTTCCTTCTTAGTTTACCTTTATGTTTTTTTTGATATGTGATGCATGTTGGCATCTATATGTTTGATATGTTTGTGTTATTTGTATGTCTTTGGTAAGAGGTATGCATGTTACCTACTTACCTAGACGCCTGCATTGTTGAGATATTGTCACGACATTTGTGTCGCCATTTATGATATTTCAATTTCATTTAGTTCTCTATATAGACACGCTGTTGTTGTGATGATATCCATACGTTGTGCCCCATTTTCCGCCATGGTGGGGTGTGACACCAAGGCACTTGAACATTCCCTTTGTTTGTTTGAAATCGGGTGAGGCATCCGGGATTTCGGGCAGTTTGCTAAGGTATTCAAGAGGTGGTAGTCTTGAATCCGGAAGACCATCATCGTCACTAGCCAATGATGAGGAGCTAGAGGGATGTTGAGGTCTTTTCCCTTTTCCCTAGGTTTTTTTCTAATAGGTTTTATCACCCGAAGATTGCTAATGGGAGTCATGACACGATCAACAAGATGATATGTGCCTTCTCGACCACTAGGACTTGAAGGTATGCGAGATATGTGATGAAAGAGACGGGTGAGCAACTTTAACACCCCCAAATTTACTATACGCAGCGGAATAATACATTTGGGTGCTAAACACAGAATCATTACACAAGCCATATCGAACGACTCAAAAGAGACGTTTGAAGTTTAACAAAAGAATATTTACACAACATGTCTAAATGTTTCCATCCCAAATAATATTAAGTCAGAGTAGCGTTTACAGTCCCCCCCAAAAAATCACAACCAAATAAAACTAGTTTTTGTTCGTCAGGACACAACATTAACGTAAAATGTTTGAAAAGAAAGAAAATCCTATTTAGACCAACCAAAAGCCACCACAACATTCCATGCATGCTCCGCTACAATTCAGCCTTGATTACCTGAAACACATGCTTAAAAGGGTCAACAAATAATGTTGAGTGAATCTATAGGTTTATCAATCACATTTTTGAACACAAGGATAAGATCATTCACGATTATTCAATAGATTTTATGATCATACAATCTATTATTCACGTATTTCATATTATAGCAATAGCTAAAATAATTGTGTTTAAGCTCATGACACCGACCCCATAAACTACCACCCGTGAAAAATGCCGACGTGGTTAAAGTGAAATCATTGCCTCTCTTAAGGTATTCGTTGCAAATTATATCTTATTTCTTAACACAAGTTATCCGTCCGCAGAGGGTACTCAACGTACTAGCTCTCGTCTCGGATAGGGTCGTCAATCCAATAGTACTATTATTTGTTCAAGCGGATATTTCCATCCCACACAAGGATTAGACAACAGTTAACGGTTTATGAATTTAGGGTCTTTTGCAACTAGGTACTTAACACAATTCAGGCAACATTCAGGACTAAATAATCATTCACGACTCGTGTTCATTTTCGTTTAAATAGCATGTAACCCCTCGCGGGTAAAATCATTTAAAAACAGTAATACGTGAGGCTATAGACTCACCTTAAGTAGTAGAATTAGAGAAGACGATCACCGATGATAGGGATGCCCGAGATATTCAAAATTCGACACCTAATCAAACAAGGCGCGCAAATAAATCAACATACTTAAGTACTGGTGTACTTAATGTAAACAATTAAACAAACCCAAAACCTCCTTAAATACATACAAATAATCCACACAAGTGATAGTTACTAGATGTTTTTCCTTTACTATCTTATTAGAACAAACACTCCTAAAAACATTCTGCCGGTACATACCAAATGTACAAGTTGTTTACTCATACTTAAACACCATGAAATTTTATGAAACTTGCTTGAGAACTCATATAAAACATGTAGAAAGCACTACTAAATTTTTATAAAAAGATTTTACTTTAGATTTTTTTCTCAACGCATCTTTGAATGTGAAAATTCGGACAGTTTTGTACCTTCGACTCATAAAACCATCTTGACCTTCTTAACCGTTACCATTTGCTAATTCGACACTTGGTTTTGAAAATAAACTCACAAACCTAGGTTTAGAGCCTGAGAAAAGCCCTTGAACATTTTTGAAACTCTATCTATGGTCCCCGTGATTTGACCTAATATCGACCATAATTTCGGATTGTGTCGATATTCGCCTCCCGCTACACGAATAATCAAACTAGTGTAACTTCCTCCTCGTTTTGAGTTAGAAGCTCAATTTTATACCGAATCGAAGCTTGAAAGAATCTCTAAAACACTATTCTATCAAACCAACCGTAGCTTAGACTTAAGACCACGAAAAACTCCTTCAAACTCACTGGTCTAAAATACACTTTTAAAAACTATATTAAATCATCTTTTTAATCTATTCCATCAACTCCTAAACCTCTAATAACACTCCACAATCAACCCTAATCATCCCTGTAGAAACTAGAAGGGGGGGGGGGGGGTTGAATAGTTTCTTATATTTACTTGTTAAAATGTGGTTTCCAAAAATCCTTTTTCAAAAATTTAGGCTTGAGGAAATATGTGAAATCTGCACAATATGAACAATGATAGTGTAACTAAACTAATACTAACAAAAATATATCCACAAAGAATAAAGAATGATAGTGTAACTAATCTAATACTAACACATGTATATGCATAAAGAATAAAGAATGTAAAGAGTTAAGGGTAAAGAAAGATCAAACCGAACACCAATGATTTATAGTGGTTAGGCAACAAAGCTCACTCCTCGTTCCTACTCCACTCCTCGAGTACTCCTTACTCGAGAGTTCACTACACAACAAGCTCCTTATGGTGGAGAAAACCGTACACGTCGCTTAACCAATTTCCGACTCTAAGCTAAAAGTCGAGCCCTAATCGTAGCTAGGACCAATCTACACAACTATACTTAGTACATACACAACTTCAAAATAGACACAACTACTTGGATCTTCATAACTATGACACAACTACAAATGTATAAAATTAGATCTTCAATGGATCTTTGGTGGTGGACTCAACACTTCACAAGGATAGTGTTCTTCTCTTTGCACTTGGAGAGGAAGGGATGGAAGAACAAGATTCACTTCTTAAACAAGTAATAATCAAACAAATGATCATAGATTTGAGTGATTAAAGAAGGGGTTTGAATTTGGAAATAAATGTGCAAAAGAGGTGAGGTGAAAAGCTAAGAATGGTCCACTATTTATAGGACAAAGGAGCCAACGGCTATTTCTGCCCGCGATACCTTATCGATAAGGTACCGCCTAGGTGCTAAGGTACCGCCAGACTAGACTCCGCTCCTTTTTGTCCTTTAGTGGTGGAGGTCTTATCTGGATATAAAAAATATCCTGAAAGGATATTCTTAACCAAATAAGAATATGCCATTTTCAAATTTCAAATAATTAATTTAATAAAACATTTTCTTAAAAAGAAAGTTTAATAAAAACTTGTCACAGTTAATAAAAAGTGAGTTTTAAAAAAAGATTAAATCACTTGATCACTTGATTAAGGTTAGTACTTGTTTATCCATACCTTAAGTGAAAATGGGTAAAATGAAAAATACTTGAACTCAAGAATTCGTTTTTCGTTGTTTTCGTAAATGCTTGTTTTTACATATTGTCGTAATCAAAACAAAGCGAGACCGAAAAATGCAAGTAACGTTTTTAGGCATTTATTGCATTAACAATCCCAAATACTTCTAATCACTTGTATGATTATTCCTTAATAAAACCCAATTCAAAAGCCTTACATGCAATGGATTTAATTAATTGGAAAATAAATAAAATAAGGTTATAACACATACCCACTTATGTAGCAAGATCAAAACTCACAAACCAAACAAACCCCCTGTTGTAGTGGGGTATAAAGAAAAAAAACACCAAAAAAAATTAGACTCCAAGCTTGTTTATTTGATCCTCCTTGATCCTAAACACAAGATACAACCACACATACAAAAAAATCAGATCAAAACCCACTTGTTCATAAAAATAATTTTTGTAAAAATTAATGATGACGTATAGTCCCCAACCAGGTCTTGGACCCGACCCACGGGTACTACCCATATCTGGCCCATCACAGATGAGTTGGATCAGTGTTACTCTGGACCTATAGGTATCAGATAAACAGTGGCCGCATGTATTATGTGCGGCCCACGACCCGGTACGCCCGATAAGGGTTAGACAGAATCACAGTTTAATTAGGATTGTGATTCACCCCAAAGGTAGGAGATATTCATTGACCATAATTAGGAGATAAAAATCAAACCAATTCTGGTAGTTATCTCTTGCTTGGAACGGAAGATTCGGCAAAGCCCAACATGGAATTTACCGCCTATATAAGCAACCCCAAAGGGTTCCACAAAGGTACGATTCACTTAATACTCTCACATCTCACTGATTACTAACCCTAAAACCGATTACTTACTCTCACACTGGAGTCTAATCGTGGGATACGTTCCTACGATAAGCCTAACAGCTGTTGTTTAGTGTGTAGGATCTCAACCATATATTCACTTGGTGCAAGAGCCGAAGCCTCCTATACCCGAATTAAGCCTAATTCGGGCCAAGCAAGGTCCATGCAACTTTTGTATCAACAAGTTGGCGCCATCTATGGGACCCTACACTAAACTCTACCAATGACGAAGGGAAATCTTAACCAAGGATATCAGTGGACCGTGAACAAGAGACCGGCAATGGACTCACTGATCATCCAGCCGCCACGGGCTCGGCGGGAGGGGGTGCTACACGAAACGTGACAGATCCGTCCCCACGTGGGACAGATGCACAATTCAATACCCCTACACCTACCATTCCCGTGAATAACCCAAATCTAGGGTCTACGTTCGTGCCTCCCCATAGGGAGACACAAAAATCCCCTATCACCAAGATAGAGGACGACATCGCCACACCTATCAATGATGGAAGCATCAAAGAGTACATGACGCGAAATTTCGAATCAATTGTCCCTACCATAACGACAAGACTAAACTTGGGGAGAAACTTGCAAGCGAGGCTAAACTTTAACAATGTTACGAGTGATGCGCCCAAGCAGTCGGGGAAAAGGAATAGGAAACGTCGGACCGAGGCGCTTCCCCGAAGGGAAGAATATCATCAACCGCATAATGTCTTCGCGCGTATTAGGGACAGGATCCTCGAGGACCTCGAAGCAAACCGAGTAGACGCAGATCTCTCAGACGAACCTATAGAGCGTGACTTCCCCGAAACACCGCGGGAAAACACTCATCGTATAAGCGTATTTGAGAGAACATATCCTCCTAAGGGAATGAACGTCACCCATCCACCGCTTACTAGTAGTTACTGTAGCCGCTCTAGTCTTGGCAGATGCTCACCCAGTGATGATCCATCCGGATCCGACTCTGACGACCATCATCCCAAACGCTGCAACGCGAGATACCCTTCTTCTGAATCCTCGGACGGTAGCAGGGAATGCAAGAGACGATCACGAAATCTCTCTCAACCAGGTGATGAAGACCTCTCACTCCCATGGTGTCGGGAGAAAGAAGATGCATTCACAATTCACATTCGTGACTACTCTGAGGATAAAAAGCGATGCATGCCCACGTGCGTGAAAACTTATGATGGACCCGATGACCCGGATGACCATTTAAAAGTTTTTGAAACACAAGAAAAGATTGAACGATGGCCTATGCCCCAGTGGTGCTAGATGTTCAATCCAACACTTATAGGAAATGCACGCGACTGGTTTGAAAGACTCCCTCATCAAAGTATTGACGGTTTCGATGAATTACAGAATGTATTCAGAAGGAATTATACTCAGAGAAAGAAGTATAATAGAGACCCTGTTTCAATAGCCACGGTGAAACAGAGGCACGGGGAATCTACATAAGATTTCACAGAGCGCTTCAAGGATGAGTGCACGAAAATCAAGGCATGTCCTGAAGTGTTAAAAATATTCGACTATATGCACGCCATAACGGATAAGTAACTAATCAGACGTTTGATGAGTTAATGAAAAAGGTTAGACCTTTTGTGAAAGGGGAGACCGCGGTCTCAGCGGCCTATTCCACCAAAGGAAACCAAAGCTATAGGAATATTGACCAACCCAAACAACAATCAACCCAAGGCGAGCGGAAGGAGCCTTGACTATCGGGGTTAACAAAAAGGGCGGGGTATATACAAGTTCACTCCACTTAGAATGTCTCCACGAGAGATATTGCTATCAGAGGGCACGAACTTCCCAAGACCACCCCCATGACAACTCCAGTCGACCGTCGTCAAAAGAATCGATTCTGCGAATTCCATAACGACAAGGGCCACGACACAGACGAATGCATCCAACTCAAGAAGTACATTGAGTCCCTGGTAAAATCAGGACAACTCAAACATCGCACCAAAGATTGGAAGGACGGGAAGGACAACAAGAAGGGTGACAAAAACGATCACCCCAAGGATAAGCCCGCGACCATATTCATGGTACAATTGGGGGAGTACAGGACTAAGCAGAAAATCAGTCAAAAATTTTCTCGTTACAAAGAGATCTCGTTCCCTCCCATAACTTCAAGCAATGTTGCTCAAGGCCCCCTCACAATTGAAGTAAACACGGGAGACCACAACATCCACCGCATGTACGTAGACGGTGGGTCATTAGCCGAGATACTCTACGAACAATGCTTTACGCAGCTAAGACCAGATGTAAAGAAGCAATTGATGCCGGCTACGTCGCCGCTCATTGGCTTCAGCGGAGAAACCATCTAGCCATTGGGCCAATTACGAATCTTGGTCACCATCGGTGATGACGAACACTCAACCACAACATGGATGAATTTCATGGTGATACGTTCACCATCACCATACAATGGTATCATTGGAAGGCCGGGGATATTAGCTATCCGGGCCGTACCATCCACAGCACACGACATGATGAAGTTACCTGTGGAAGGAGGATTGTCACCATCTTTAGCACGGTGCTACCACCAACAGAGTGCCACGAAATAGCTTCACCAGCACCGCCAACCCCCAAGGGGAAGGAACAACTACCACCAAATTGGAAGGTAGTAATCCACCCAGACTATCCAGATCAAGAGATAGCGATAAGAGGAACCCTAACGGATAACGGCAAGAACGTTATTTGCGAATTGCTAAGGGAAAATTTTGACGTCTTCGCATGGGAACCAAAGGACATGACGAGCGTATCGCGTTCGATAGCAAAGCACAAGCTGTAAATCCGACCAGGGTATCCCCCGGTAAAGCAAAAGAAACATGGACAAGACCCAGAACGAAGCCAAGTGATACTACATGAAGTCAAGAAGCTGGTGGAGGCAGGCATTATGCGAGAAGTGTATTACCACAACTGGCTATCTAACCTGGTCATGGTCAAGAAACACGACGGAAGTTGGCGTATGTGCGTTGACTTCACAAACCTAAACAAAGCATGTCCGCAAGACTGTTACCCACTTCCAGAGATCGATTGGAAGGTTGAGTCCTTGTATGGTGATGACGTATAGTCCGCAGCCGGGTCATGAACCCGGACCATGGGTACTACCCGTATCCGGCCCATCACGGATGGGTGGAATAATGTCATTCAGGCTTATGGGCTTGGATGAACAGTAACCGCGCACACGTGTGCGGCCCACGGCCCGGTACGGCCGACGTAGGGTTAGACAGAATAATATTCTGTCTAGGAATATCTTTATCCCAATGGAGGAGGATATTCACTACCAGAATTAGAAGATAACAATCATTCTAAATTCTGGTAGTTATCTCTTCCTTGGGGCCGAAGCATCAGTGAAAGCCCATTAGGGTTTCACTGCCTATAAAAGGAACTTTCAAGGGTTCCACAAAGGTATTACGACTTATACTCTCAACTCATATAAACCCTAAATCGATTACTTACTCTCACGCCGGAGTCTAATCGTGGGAAACATTCCCACGGTAAGCCTAACGCGTGCTGTTTAGTGTGCAGGGTCCCAACTAAACTATTCACTTGGTGCAGAAGCCGGAGCTCAGCCAACCCGAATTGTAGCCTAATTCGGGTCTAGCAAGGATCAACCAACTTTTGCATCAACAAGTTGGCGCCATCCGTGGGACCATAACACTAAGCTAGAACAAAACCTCATCTCGAATTTCCAATGACGAAGGGGCATTCGCAAGCTAACCCTAGGAACGCGAATCCCGGGAATCGGAAGTCCCAAGGGGAAAGGATTCTCATCCCCAATCAATCACCTAGCCGCCTCGCAGGCGGGCCTGGTAACCGTGGCGGTTTTCAGCCCTTGGGGGTGACGAGCACGATCTCTATGACACCCCCACCTACTTCAACCCTGGAAAACCCTGATCTAGGGAGTGCGCCAAACCCTCCTAACAAGGAACCGCGCAGACCCTCGACGGAGGAAGAAGTGGAAGTCCTACAACTCAGCGAGGAGGATCTTACTCGAGTTCTCACGCAGAACTTCGAGAGGATCGTCCCGGATATCGCATCAAGGTTTAATCTGGGGAGGAACCTCCAATCCAGACTCAACTTTGGTGACACCGGACCAATCACCTCCTCCCAAAATCAGAGGAAAAGGAGAGCTCGGCCTCCGGAGCAGGGCACCTTTGAGGAAACCCCTCAACCCCGGAATGTGTTTGAGCGCATAGGAGATCGCCTCATGCAGGAATTAATGCAGTCTCGAGAAGGAGAAAGGTCGGATGGCTCACCCGAGTGACCAAATCGAGAGCTGGCCAGAACCACACGTCGCGCGAGTGTGTGGGATAGGATGAACACTGGGAAAAAGGCTCCTGGTTCATCCCAAAAAAGTGGTCCCTACTCAAAGGATGGGGCACCACCGCCGTCCCCGGACCCGTCCGGAGAGGACTCAGATGACCATCCCGCCTAAGCGTCGCCGGCCTAGG
Source organism: Glebionis coronaria (assembly GCA_025667525.1). Classification (NCBI taxonomy): domain Eukaryota; kingdom Viridiplantae; phylum Streptophyta; class Magnoliopsida; order Asterales; family Asteraceae; genus Glebionis; species Glebionis coronaria. The sequence goes on from CM046875.1 coordinate 170,601,698, forward strand.
CGCACCCCTCCACCACCGCCAAACAATGATGAGTATTATGGTGGCCCTTACTATCGAGATACGGACGCGGAGGATCTTTCGCGTCCATGGTGTGAACCATGGGATGACCCTAGGCTCACTCGGCCATGGGCGGATCCCAGGGAAGACCCGTTCACCCTCCGCATACGGAACTATTCTGAGGACACCAAACGTCGCATGCCGGCGTGTATCAACACTTACGATGGGTCTGGTGATCCGGTGGATCACCTTAAAATATTTGATACGCAGGCTAAAATTGAGCGATGGCCCATGCCTATATGGTGCCAAATGTTCAATTCGACTTTGATCGGAAATGCCCGTGACTGGTTTGAGGCACTCCCCCCACGGAGCATTGATAGTTTCACGGAACTACGCACTGCATTTGAGAACAATTATACTCAAAGGAAGAAGTATAATAGGGATCCGGTTTCATTGGCGACTGTCAAGCAACGACCGAGGGAGTCCACAGAAGCCTTCACCGAACGCTTCAATGATGAGTGCACGCGCACAAGAACCATGCCGGAACTCCTAAAAATCTCTGACTACATGCACGCCATAACAGACAGAGAACTGATCAGGCGCCTTAATGACAAGCGTCCAGAGAGATATGATGACCTCATGGAAAGGGTCAGAAATTTCATAGAGGGAGAAACAGCTGTTGCCGCGGCCTACCCATCCCGAAGAAATGGATACCGGTCAAATGATCAGTCCCGGAGACAGTCGGGCGGTCAAGGCAATCAGAACAATAACAAGGGCTCAGATTATAAGAGCCAAAGCAAAGGAGGACGGTCGGACGATAAGTTCACCCCCCTAAAGATGTCCTACCAGGAGATCTTGCTAACAGAAGGGGCAAACTTTCCAAGGCCTCCCCCAATGACCACTCCCCCGGAACGTCGGCAAGGAAGTCGCTTCTACGAGTTCCATAATGACAAAGGCCACGGTACGGAGGAGTGTATCCAGCTCAAGAAGCATATTGAGTCACTGATCAAATCAGGCAAACTCAAGCACCTAGTAAAGGATTGGAAGGATGGAAAAGACAACAACAAGAAGTATGATAAGAAGGATCCCCAAAAGGACAAACCTTCGACTATATACATGATCCAATCCAGACAGCGCCGCACGAGGCAGAAAGTTGGCCAAAAATTTTCACGCGGCAGGGAAATCTCGTTCCCCCTCATCACAGCAAGCGATGTGATCGATGCGCCTCTCACTATTGAGATAAGCATTGGAACACACAACGTTCGTCGCATGTATGTGGATGGAGGATCGTCAGCAGAGGTACTGTATGAACACTGTTTCGTGCAGTTATGCCCAGAAATAAGAAGCCAATTAGTACCGGCCACGTCGCCGCTTACTGGCTTTAGTGGAGACACTATTTGGCCGGTAGGGGCAGTTACGTTTGCTTGTAACCATTGGGAATGAGGAACATTCCACTACGGCGTGGATGAACTTCATGGTGATACGCTCACACTCTTCGTACAATGGAATCATAGGCAAACCAGGCATTTTGGCTATACGGGCGGTACCCTCTACGGCACACGGAATGATCAAATTCCCCGTGGAGGGGGGAATTGTTACCATCTACAACACAATCGTACCGGCATCCGAGTGTCACACCGTGACAACACCGGCTCCGCCTGTTCCGCCCAAAGATGGATCACCACCTCCCAATTGGAAGGTGGCCATTCACCCTGACTATCCGGAACAGGAAGTATCCATAGGAGGGGCGCTCTCGGATAGCGGCAAAAGGGCCATGTGCTCTCTTCTGAGTGCAAACCTAGATATATTCGCGTGGGAGCCAAAGCATATGACAGGTGTGCCACGTGCGATAGCAGAGCATAAGCTCTAGATCCGCCAAGGGTACCAACCCATCTAGCAAAAGAAGCGCGACCAGGCGCCTGAGCGCAGCCAAGTGATATTAGAGGAAGTACTGAAACTAGTGGATGCAGGCATCATGCGCGAGGTATACTACCACGAGTGGTTGTCCAATCTGGTCATGGTCAATAAACATGACAGAAGTTGGCGCATGTGTGTAGATTTTACGGATCTAAACAAGGCCTGCCCACATGACTGTTACCCGTTACCGGAAATCGACTGGAAGGTGGAGTCCCTATGTGGGTATCCTTTTAAATGCTTCTTGGACGCATATAAAGGGTATCACCAAATCCAGATGGCGGAGGAGGATGCAGAAAAAAACGGCGTTCCATACGAGCCAGGGCGTGTATTGCTATACGAAAATGCCGTTTGGACTGAAGAACGCCGGTGCTACATATCAGCGGTTGGTGGACAAAAGCTTTTGAATCACAGATAGGCCGCAACTTGGAAGTCTATGTTGATGACTTGGTGATAAAAAGTCACACGGAGGAGGCACTTCTCCGGGATGTCCAAGAGACATTCGACACGCTGAGAAGGATTAACATGAAGTTAAATCCAAAGAAATGTACGTTTGGAGCAACGGAGGGAATGTTCCTCGGATATTTGATTGATCCAAACCGCATCAAACCTTGCCCAGAGAAGACGGACGCAGTGATACAACTGCCGTCCCCTCAGACACGGAAGGAGGTACAGTCCTTGAATGAGAAGTTAGCCGGGCTGAATAGGTTCCTATCTAAATCCGCAGAGAAGTCATTACCCCTATTTAAGACACTCAAGAAGTGCATTAGAAAGGGAGACTTCCGGTGGACGAAGGAAGCCGGGGAAGCCTTCGGCCAACTCAAGCAGCATCTTGCATCTCTCCCTATGCTAGTAGCTCCCCGGCCAAAGGAGGAACTCATTATGTATCTCTCAGCTACTCATGGCGCAATAAGCGCGGGGTACTTATGACGGATAGAGATACAGTACAAACTCCGGTCTACTTTATAAGTAGAACACTACAAGGGCCGGAGCTGAATTATTCCTCCATGGAAAAAATTGGTGTTAGCATTAGTGTTTGCTACAAAGCGGTTGCGCTGGTGCTTTCAGGCGCACCCAATTGTAGTCATTACGGATCAGCCAATCAAGCAGGTTATTTCTAGACCAGATGTGGCAGGGAGGCTACAGAAATGGAGCATCCTATTGGGGGAGCACAATATATCTTACAGGCCAAGGACGGCTGTTAAAGGCTAGATCTTGGCAGATTTCCTGGTCGAGAAGCCGGATGAGGAAGGGCCAATCATCAAGCAAGACGGGATCCCAATAGAACCATGGGTGTTATTCACGGACGGATCTTCGTGTATGGACGGGTCCGGAGCAGGTCTCATCCTCACAAATCCAGAAGGAATGGAATTCACGTACGCCCTCCGTTTTGAGTTCACGGCCACCAACAACGAAGCGGAATATGAAGCATTAATTGCGGGTTTAAAAATCGCCGCTAGAATGGGAGTCCGCAACCTTGAGGCCTACGTGGACTCACGGCTTGTGGCGAACCATATTCTAGGTGGATATGTGGCTAAGGAGGACAACATGGTCAGGTACTTGGAAAAAGTCAAGTCGCTAATCTCGACTTTCAGTAAGTTTTCCATCAAGCAGGTGCCAAGGGGCGAGAACAAGAAGGCGGACGCTCTCAGCAAGATCGCATCCACAAGCTTCGCTCACTTGTCTAAACAAGTATTGGTGGAAATACTCAAGGAGAAATCTATAACGGAAGGGGAGGTTGCTGCTATAGTTGAAGAGGATGGACCTACATGGATGACCCCAATCATCAACTATTTGACTAGTGAGACCCTTCCAGACGAGGAAAAAGCAGCACGGCGCATCAAAAGGAAGTCACAACATTTCGAACTTCGAGAAGGTATCCTTTACAAGCACTCTTTCTTGCAGCCGTGGCTGCGGTGTGTTGGACCACGTCAGGCCGCTTACGTAATCAGTGACATACACGAAGGGTTGTGCGGCATGCATGCAGGTCCACGATCCGTGGTAGCTAGAGCCTTACTAACAGGATATTATTGGCCTACCATGCACAGAGACGCGCGCGATATGATTCGCAAGTGTAGTGATTGCCAAGTGCATAGGCCAGTACCGCGGCACCCGCAACAGGAGCTTACACCTATCACGTCCCCATGGCCATTCTATAAGTGGGGAATTGACATTGCAGGACCATTTCCTGTAGCTGCGGGGGGAGTTAAATTCTTGATTGTTGCAATGGACTACTTCACACGATGGATAGAGGCCAAGGCAGTCAAGTCTATCACAGGCAAACAAGTTAAGAAGTTTTGTTTGGGAACATATTGTGTGCCGTTTTTGGTCTACCAGGAGAAATCATCTCGGACAAACGGCAAGCAGTTCACGGACAACCCATTCAAAGATTGGTGTGCATCATTGAACATCAAGCGGCGCTTCGCATCTGTTAAGCATCCGCAGACAAAACGGCCTTGTCGAACGAGCAAATAGAAGCTTGGGGAATGGCATCAAGGCGCGTCTGGATGAACGAAGTGGTAAATGGGTCGATGAGTTATCACATGTGCTATGGGCGCATAGAACTATGATCAAAACAACCAACGGAGATACTCCATTTGCATTGGCTTACGGCACTGAAGCTGTTATACCAGCAGAAATAGGAATGCCTACCATCCGCACGGTGGAGGTTAATGTCGTCACGAACGATGAACAGCTGCGAGTCATCCTGGATCTGTTGGAAGAAAAAAGGGAAATAGCAGCCATCAATGAGGCTAAGTCCAAGGCTAAGATGAAGGCTTATTATGACGCCAAGGTCAAAGGTGTTTCTTTTCGACCGGGAGACTACGTCTATCGTGCTAATGAAGCAAGTCGAGCGGAGAACACAGGAAAGCTGGGTCCTAAGTGGGAAGGACCGTATGAAGTCACTGAAGCCTTGGGACGAGGCGCGTACAAGCTACGTGACATGGATGGCCGCGACCTAGAGCGCACATGGAATATTTCCAATCTCAAAAGGTGCTATCTTTGAAAGCTACGGCTTCCGCATGAGTACTTCGCTATATGCGGTCTTAATAAAGAACCATGCGGTTTTATCTGTTTTGTTTTTCTTATGTTTGTTTAGATTCTTTTCCTGTTTTTAGGACTTGTCATTATTGTTCAAACGAAAGTGTAAACGTTCTAATAAAATGCCGTGGTGCCTAGCTAGCTCCACGGCCTGTTTCGTGCAAATCATTTTTTAGATTTTTTGTTAGTCATATGGATTTTACTTATATTATAATATGTTATGTTTTATTCATATGCATTCTTTCAAATTACTGTACATGTACTATACGCCTCCAGGCGGGGTAAGAGGATTAAGTGAACCTACTAATTCAACTTGCCGCGTAAGAGGGATGCAACCCCAGCCGCACGGATCATGTATCCTTACTAGACACCTTAATCACAAGACGTTGGGGTAAGTCTCATATACCATAGCCGCACAGTGCTCCGCATATTAAAGACGCACGTCGCATGTCTAGTAAATTATAGACTTGTATGTATTTTGTTTCTTTGTGTGTAAGACGTGATATATCATGCAGTATTGTGCTACAATATTTAAAACACAGTGAAAATACACAAGTTTCCAAAATAGATAACAAAATTGCCGTGGTCACTCACGGACTTATATACAAAATACAAATGCTGTCAGCCGTGTACATGCACGGACGAATAGAAACAGTAAATATTCAGAGATTACAAACCAAAGTGTCTGAAAGGGATCATAAAGTAGGAGTATCCTACATAGGGGGGAAAAACTTACCCATCTCCACTTGCTCTTCGACCAGACACGACAACCACTCATCACTTTCTTTCCGCTTCTGGGCTTGAGCTGCAGTCCTCTCCAGCACCACACTTAAGGGTTCTTCGTCAAGCACGATCCTGGTTACGTCCTCGTATACGGGGAGTGTCAGATGGCTGGGGGATGGAGTGAAGGAAGCACGGGAGGACGCGCTAAGACTAAGCCTTTCCATGATTTCCATATTTGGTGCATCTTTGGTGGCCTCCAGCTCATCCAAGAATGGATAGTGCAGATCTCGCATCGCGGCCATGGAGGCAGTCATCTTGTTAGCAGCTTCTGGCTTAAAAAAGGCATGATTGGTAACGTCCTCCCCTTTCGTGATCAGCTCAGCGGCCTCAACCATTCCCTCGTGCCGTCCATGGTCAATACCATCAGACACAAGGCTCGCGAATTGTTGCACGAATTCCGGGGCCTCTAATACCTTCATCACGGCCAGGCGTGCTCCATGCCCAACCATCCACCTACGGCCGACAATAGCTGTGAGCAATTGGGGGCATAGCACATTGTCACGTTCCGTAGTGAGGGCATCAATCATCAACTCTTTTTGGGCAAATGCCTCTTTCAGCTCTTGGATGACGGCCCTCTCATCGGCAAGTTCCCCTTGTACTTTCTCCATGCTTTGGACGGCCAGGTGTGCGTCTTCTAGTTTCTTGTTCAGCACGTCTACTTGGCTGGAGTATGAGTGGGCAGAAGCTTCCGCTGTGGCTACCTATAAGAAATAACATGTTAGCATATATTTCTTTCATAATATGGGTGGTGCGACACGGATATGTACCTTGGTGGTTGCAGCATCTAGTTGTGACTCAAGATTGGCCACTTGTTGGTCGTATTCATTCGCACGAGCTGACTGTTTTTTAATGGTTGCCTCGGCACTGGCTAGTTGGGATTGGAGGTCGGCAATTTGAGCTTCATTATCTACAATCATCTTTTCCCTCCGTCCAACTTTCCTCTTGAGAGATTCAACATGCCCAAGTCGGCTTCAAACCTTACCCTCATCGAGGTACCCATCGCCATTTGATGTACCAGGTCACCATTATACTCATCCGCCAAGTCTGCATGACTGAGCGAATTTACCTCTCGCACCAAGCTTGGTGGTATGCAATTGTTAAGATACTCCTGGCACTCATCGGCATCCCTCAGTCGTGATGCCGTTGTGATATTCCATACTGGATTGAACGGTTGAGGGGGGCCGGACGCTGGGAGGTCTTGGGAGGCTGTGGGTGAACCTTCTTCAAATACAGGGCCGGACTTTGTGGGGGCCGTAGGGTTTCTTTCCACTTCTTTCCCTTTCCCCTTGTCAATTTGGGCGTCAGAAGGAGGCGCGACACCAGTCTGGTTGTCCCTGTGCAACAAGTATTGGAAAATATTTTAAGTATAGCTTACAAGGAAACTTGTTATTTTTACATATTAGGATGAAGTCTTACATGTTGTTTCTTGCTAGTTCGGAGGTGGTTGGGGCAATCTGAGTGACGGGATCGACATGAGCGGCCCGGATAGCCTCGGAACCTTGGGTAGCACTTCCGACAGATTGATACAAGGGGTGGTCTTCTCGAAGTCTCTTGGCAGGAGCGTTGTGTTCGCCAATCTCGACTGAAGCAGTTCTCCTTGCACGGTTGCTTCTTTTTCGGGTACGCCTGGCGACGGGCTGCGTTGTTGCTTCGTCGATCTCCTCCTCAACTTCTTCTTCATCCTCTTCTTCCAGGTTGACATGTTGTTGTACTTCTTCATCATCATCGCCCATCAGTCGGCGAATGCTGGAGGTGGTTAGTTCAATATTATTCCCCTGCTGTTCCCTATGTGGAGAGGAGGGCCCGGCTCCTCCTTCATTCATCTGGTTCTCACCATCACCATTATCTCCATGCTCTTCCTCGTCCGAATGAGGATCCGGCACAGCTTCAAGAGCAACCGTCACGGGGCGGGTATGCTCGAGCAGGGGTTGTTCATTCTCACGGAGAGGACGGAGACCCTCCGGTACAAGCTTTGGGTCGCCCTGACGCAGAAGTCCAAAGAAGTTCATTTCTGTCCAGCACAAAACAACATATGTTAGCCATTTATCGAATACATTGAATACATTTTTGCGTACGGATATTAGCCTACCTTCACCCTGCCTTCTCCAAAACACGGGATACCTATTGGATGGACCAAAGTAATTGCGGCTAATCCCTAGCAAACATAGGAATGACTCGGGAAGGTTTCTATGGAACCCGGTCCTATTCAGATCTAACTCTTGGGAATGACGAGGGTTGTATGTACTTGTGTGCGGCTTGGGGTCGTGGGGTATCCTAGTTCTAATGACGTAATCGCCCGGCCATACCACTGCGTCAATGAAAAAGTAGTGATCGTACCAGTTTTTCAATGAATCCATTGGTTTATTGTGCGATTGGGGACTGTTAGCGGATCGTTTCTTAAAAGATACCCAACCGTTTACTATGTTGGGAACATAAAAGAGCCGAAATAATTCTACGGTTGGGGGGATTCTCCTAGCACGGCAGAGGATCTCGAATTGACTAATCTTACAGGCACCTATGCAGTGGAGCTGACTAATATGTACATCATAGTATCCTAACAGATCTACAAGAAAATGGGTGAAGGGGATGCGGTAATTAGCCGCATCAAATAGGCGAGTGTATAGGCCAATCTTACCTTCCGGAGCCTCAGTTATGAGGTCTCCGGCACCAGGAAGTGAGGGGTGTAGGTTGGTAGGGATGAAATAGTTTGTGCAAAAGTGGTTTAATTGGTCTTGGGTCATGACATTCAGCACGGATCCAATGGTAGGGATGTTTCTATGAGCCATTACTAAAAAAAGTGTAAGGACGTGGTGTTCTAAACCTGCATGTGAAGGGATCCGTGCGTATTTGGTTCAAGCTAAGAAGAAAGCTTTAATGGCAGAAATGGAGGTTATAACTGTGTGTTTCACACAGCCGTGGGGGTAGCTTATTTATAGGGTTGCCTCATGGGTCACGACCTGTTGGATGTGTGACACGTGTCTACCACTATCTTAATCGTGTGGCTAGGGGGCAAGTGGCAAGTGAAACGTTAGGCGAGACCCACGGGTCACTTCTGACTCACATGTTTGCACTGCTCGATGTTCTGACTGTTTGCACTCTTGTCAGTCAAACAAGTCAGATGAACAGTTATTAATGTCGGGTTATGCGGCTCTTACGTAAGACTTGACATTTAATGTCATATTTAATTTGTCTCGGTCGCTATATGCGGCTGAGATATTGATGAAATAACTTCCTAAGCCAGGTTGCCACGTGCGGCCAATACAAATTCTTGACCAACTTGTCATTTCTTATTGTTTCCTTGGTACGTCCGGGGAGCATCTTGGTAGTCTAGAGGTTACACCTATGGTCGTAACAACTAGACTGGGGGGACATGATGACGTATAGTCCCCAACCGGGTCATGAACCCGGACCATGGGTACTACCCGTATCCGGCCCATCACGGATGGCTGGAATAATGTCATTCAGGCTTATGGGCTTGGATGAACAGTAACCGCGCACACGTGTGCGGCCCACGGCCCGGTACGGCCGACGTAGGGTTAGACATAATAATATTCTGTCTAGGAATATCTTTATCCCAATGGAGGAGGATATTCACTACCAGAATTAGAAGATAACAATCATTCTAAATTCTGGTAGTTATCTCTTCCTTGGGGCCGAAGCATCAGTGAAAGCCCATTAGGGTTTCACTGCCTATAAAAGGAACTTTCAAGGGTTCCACAAAGGTATTACGACTTATACTCTCAACTCATATAAACCCTAAATCGATTACTTACTCTCACGCCGGAGTCTAATCGTGGGAAACATTCCCACGGTAAGCCTAACGCGTGCTGTTTAGTGTGCAGGGTCCCAACTAAACTATTCACTTGGTGCAGAAGCCGGAGCTCAGCCAACCCGAATTGTAGCCTAATTTGGGTCTAGCAAGGATCAACCAACTTTTGCATCAACATATGGGTATCCCTTCAAGTGTTTCTTGGACACATACAAGGGATATCATCAAATCCAGATGGCGGAGGAGGATGAGGAAAAAATGGCGTTCCATACGAGCCAAGGTGTCTATTGTTACACCAAGATACCCTTCGGCCTAAAGAACACGGGGGCAACCTATCTAAGGTTGGTCGACAAAGCGTTTGACAATCAAATTAGGCGTAACCTGGAAGTATACGTTGACGACTTGGTCATCAAAATCCATACGAAGGACGAACTTATCAGGAATATTGAGGAAACCTTCGCCAAACTGCAAAAGATCAATATGAAGCTAAACCCAAAGAATTGCACGTTTGGGGATACGGAAGGAATGTTCTTGGGATATATGATTGATCCTAAGGAAATCAGACCATTCCCGGACAAGACTGAGGCCGTGATATAACTACCATCCCCAAGGACACTCAAGGAAGTACATTCCCTTAATGGTAAGCTAGCAAGACTGAATAGGTTCTTATCCAAATCTGTGAAAAAATGGTTACCTCTCTTCAAAACACTCAAGAGGTGTATGAAGAAGAGTGACTTTAATTGGACGAAGGAAGCAGAGGAAGCCTTTAGTAAACTCAAGAAGCACTTGGTGTCCCTCCCGATGTTGGTCGCACCGCATCCCAAAGAGGAGCTGATCATCTACCTATCAGCCACTTATGGTGCAATCACCGCAGTCTTAATGACGGATAGGGACACGGTGCAGAAGCCCGTCTACTTTGTCAGCAGGGCATTACAAGGACCCGAGCTGAACTATACACCAAGGGAAAATCTGATCCTATCGCTGGTATGCGCCACAAAACGGAGCCGTGTTGGTACTTCCAGGCGCACCCTATCGTGGTAATTACTGACAAGCCAATAAAACATGCCATCTCAAAGTCGGACACGGCAGGGCGCTTGCAAAAATGGAGTGTTTTGTTGGGAGAACACAATATTTCATATAGACATCACACGACTGTCAAAGGCCACATCTTGGCTGAATTCATAATAGAAAAGCCGGAGGAGGAAACCATGAAGGCTACCAAAGAGGATAAGCTCCAAGACCCATGGGTCTTATTCACGGACGGATCCTCCTGCACGGACGGATCTGGCGCATTCCTTATACTTACCAATCCGGAAGGTATGGAGTTCACTTACGCCTTACGATTCGAATTCACAGCAACAAGTAACGATGCTGAGTATGAATCCTTGATCACGGACCTGAGAATAGCTGCGCGGATACGGGTACGGAATCTGGAAGCATATGTGGACTCACGTCTAGTCACAAACCACATCCTCCGGGAGTATGAGGCCAAAGAGGACAACATGATCCAATACCTCGAAAAGGTAAAATACCTCATTGGAGGATTCACCAAATTCACCATTAAGCAAGTACCTATGGGCGAGAACAAGAAGGCGGACGCCTTGAGCAAAATCGCGTCTACCAGTTTTGCTCACCTATCCAAACAAGTGTTGCCAGAAATACTCAAGGATAAATAAATTGCGGGAGAAGAAACTCTGTGAATAGTCGAGGAGGAGGGACCTACGTGGATGACCTCGCTCATCGAATACTTGACAAAAGAAACACTTCCCAAGGATGATACCGAGGCACGCCGAATCCGGCGAAAGGCGCAGGGGTTTGAGGTCCGTAACGGGATTCTATACAAGAGATCATTATTGCAGCCCTAGCTGCGTTGTGTCGGACCAAAACAAGCGAGCTATGTGATTAGTGAAATCAATGAGGGGTCCTGCAGTATGCATGCATGCATGCCCTAGATCAGTTGTGGCAAGAGCCCCACCGACGGGATACTACTAGCCGACCATGCATAAAGACGCACGGGACATTATACTTATGTGTAGTGATTTCCAAGTGCACCGGCCAGTACCACGTCACCCACAACAAAAGCTAACACCAATCACATCCACGTGGCCATTCTACAAGTGAGGTATTGATATAGCTGGACCATTTTCTGTGGCAGCTGGAGGTGTTAAGTTCTTAATTATCGTTATAGATTATTTTACCCGATGGATCGAAGCCAAGGCAGTGGCCACAATCACGGGAAAATAGGTAAAAACGTTTGTGTGGGAGAATATTGTGTGCCGCTTCGGCTTACCAGGGGAAATAATTTTTGACAACGGAAAGCAGTTCGCGGAGAACCCATTCAGAGATTGGTGCGAGGCGTTGTATATCACGCAACATTTCGCATCTGTTAAGCACCCACAGACCAATGGTTTAGTGGAACGTGCCAATCGAAGTTTGGGAGAAGGATTTAAGGCACGCCTAGAAGGTAAAGGAGCCAAGTGGGTCGATGAGCTACCACATGTATTATGTTCGCATCGAACAATGATCAAAACGGCTAATGGGGACACTCCATTTGCGCTAGCGTACGATAGCGAAGCAGTAATACCATTCGAAATTGGAATGCCAACAATCCGCATTGCGGAAGTAAACGTTACCACGAACGACAAGGAACTACAAGTTAAGTTAGATCTATTAGAGGAAAAACGGTAAGTCGCAGCAATTAATGAGGCGAGAGCTAAGGCAAATATGAAGAGGTATTACAATGCTAAGGTGAAGGGTGTATCCTTCAAGCCAGGAGACTTTGTTTATCGGGAAAATGCAGCAAGCCGCGCCAAAAACACAGGGAAGCTTGGCCCAAAGTGGGAAGGACCATATGAGGTCACAGATGCCTTGGGGAACAGCGCGTACAGCTTGCGCGACATGGACGACCGAGATTTTGGTCGAACATGGAACATTAGCAATCTCAAAAAATGCTACCTTTAAGGCCACGACCTTCCGCATGGACACTCAATTATAGTCAGCACCAATAAGGTCCATGTATTTTTTATGTTTATCTAGGAATCATTTTTGTTAGGATTTTTTCATTATGTCTCAAAAAATCGTAAACGTGATAATAAAGTACCGTGGTGCCTAGCTAGCTCCACGATTTGTTCTTGTTCATATTTCCTTTTGTTTTTATACTTAGAATTCTTTATTTCTGTTTGTTATTCATATGCATTCAACAATGGTACATGTACAATTCTTTTCCATGAGAAGCAAGAGGATTGAGTGAACCTAATAATTCAACTTGCCGCATAAGAGGGATGCAACCCCAACGGCCACGGATCATGAATCCTTACTAGACACCTTATTAGAAAGACGTTGTAATAAGTATATAGCATAGTGTGTTGATACAAAAGTTGGATGGACCGAGCTAGACCCGAATTAGGCTTAATTCGGGTTCTTGTGGACTCTGGCTCTTGCACCAAGTGAAACTTGTTTGAAGACCCTGCACACTAAAAAAGAGACACCGTTAGGCTTACCGTGGGCGCTTGTCCCACGATTAGACTCCGACGTGAGAGTAAGTAATCGGCTTGAGTATTATGCGAAGGTTTAGAGTATTGTGTGTCGTACCTTTGTGGAACCTTGGGGGTTCCTTTTATACCCGAGAGAGTCCTGGCTGGGCTAACTACTCTTGCGGCCTAAGGAAGAGATAATGACCCAAAATAGCTTGATCCTCATCGCATAACTAAGGTAAGTGTATATCTCTTTTCCTTAGGCGAATATAACTATAAGATATGTTATATTCTGTCTGATCCTGCCGCACTGCAAGGAGGACCTGGTTAAGTATTTATCCACCGTACGCCAGCGGCTTACCGGGCCTTCTGAGCCTTGCGCGCGCTGCGCAGTAACAATCCATAACCAATGGATCCGATTAGTACCCGTGGGTCGGGTTATGCAACCCGAATAGGGACTATACGTCATCATGTCCCCCAGTCTAGTTGTCGCAGGTCCCAGCCGCGGCTACTTGACTACTAAGCATAAAAGCCTCTTCATACATTGGCCCTCAATGAAATAAATGCCCCATCGAGTACCTTTGCAACAAACATTTCAAACAATTACGCCAATGGCCATCCATGTCATAATCCACTACCACCTACTTTCGTTGGAGAATGTGAAAAACTCCTACCACGTCATTGGGAAGAAACCCCCATAGGACCCTTGGGTAAAAGTAACAATCACCACGTGGCACGCGATCCTTCACCCATGAGAGTACTAAATACCAGGTATCAACGATTAGTCTTCATCACTTCCCCCAAGTTCATGTTCCTCCATTGTTAAAACGCAAAGAGCTCCTTTCCCAGAATCAAAAAAGTTACAGAGTAAAATCACACTCAACTATTTACAGGAGACAAGGATGGTGGCTCAATTATTTGATGTAGTGTCCCGTATCTCTGAGAATGAACTTTCCCAATTTACTGCCAAATATCATATCTCCTCAGATCTAAACCCGACAGTACCAGACCCAGGAATGCACATTGGTAGCTTCCTAGCAGGCAAAATTGGTGTATACACTAGATTTTTCGAGTTTTCCAACAATCACATCCCCCTCAGCCGTTTCCTTATCGACGTGCTAAGCTATTACAACATACATTTATCCCAACTACACTACATCGGAGCGGCGAAAATATCAAATTTTGAAATAAGCTGCCGATTAAAAAACATTGATCCAACCATAAATTTATTTCGTGCCTTCTATCGCCCCTCCTGGGTCAACGGATGGATATCTTTTTCAAAACGCCTAGGTCGCCTTCAGTGGTATGAAGAAAAGATAGACTCCCTGAAGAAATGGAACAACAAATTCTTCTGGGTAGATAAGGTGGTGTTCCCTTTTGATTATGACTTTATTACCCCAAATACGATGATAAAAGACAGTCGTCCGGTCCCTGGTTCCTATAACAAAACAGACACACAAATTATAGACGCCGATCGCATACCCATGCAAGAGCTCCCTGAATCCCTACTACATGCCCTTTAGTTGAGTTATAATATGCCCCTAACTTTGAACCACCTACCACAGTATTAAGACGGGTTTGGTCACGGTAAGAAGCCTTTATCCATGTACCCCTAATGAGGCGATGTCCTAATACATATGCTTAAACTCCACTTTGTTTTTTGTTTGCAGAACTATCGTACTCGCAACTGGAAAAGCGCGAGAACCCTTGCGACGTAACCATGTGCCCCCGACCATGTAACTCGAATGAGCTTGCAAGCGGATGGAGCATTGGTAGACGCACCCTGGCCATCGAACCCCACTCCCCCACTGCACATGCGAACATAGAGGGCGCGGTTGCTCTAAATGCAACCCCCATTCGGAGTATACCATGCTTGGTAGAGTCACCCTCCGAAGAAGCAGGGTACCCAGAAAGTAAGGAAGGATTCCCCGGAGGTATCCCTCCCCATAACACAAATGAGTACGATATTACTGTACCTGGTTTTAAATCTCTGCCTTACGCGCCGAACCAATGAATTTCTATGAGACATAGGTCTCGAACAATCAGGCCTCGCGCTCGTTTGTCATCCTGGGGCTCGCACGTCAGTCCTTTTACAGAGTCCGCCATGTCCAGGTATCCTACTAAATGTCTGGTCATGTTATGATGTAAGTGAATTCCGGCTAATTTATATGTTTATTACTGCCCTGTCACCTAGATGTGACCCTTAAAGCCTCCACCAGCGCGTCTCCTGCCAACAAATTTCTACCCCCATGGCGGTGTACACAATCATGTAAACTAACCAACAAGGCCGAGTGCGCAGACTTTATGCAGTCCCTTGTCCCGCCAGGGCGCGCTCAACTTCTAAACGAGATATCTGACAAAGCCTTAATGGAATGATGTTCGTTGCAAGTCTTAAATTTATGTTACAAGATATTAACACACAAGAGACTAGAAACACAAACACATGCAAGTATACCCTATCATGTATAGCATAGTGTTAAGGTAAGTCCAGTTCGTTCCACGGGATTGGTGTTATAGAATATAAAACAACTACCTCTAGAGTGTCACAAGTTCTAAAGATATATTTATCAATTGGTTTTAAAGGTGCGTTTTGGTTAAGGTCGCACACATATGAATGATAGGTAGCAATGATGAATATGATCACATAAACAATGTAAGACAACATTTCGATTACTAGCCTTACATGCAACATCTAACTAACATAACAAAAATCCGACTAAAGATCATGTCATATCAAAAGCATTAAGAATGGTTTATGCTTGATTTCGATAACTAACGTAGTAGATGAGAGTACGAAAGAGTTGTCATATGTTTTCTTCCACTAATCACGACAAAAGTGAATAACAAGATTCATTTACTAGATGACATGAAGTTCATCCACTCACATGAGTACTAGTCATGATCATGAATAAATCCAACATATAACAATGGTCTTACATAATAGCATAGAATACAAAAGCATCTAAATCATACTCATAGTCACGAACCAAAGAGGAAAGTGCGCCGCACAAAACTAATTATGCGCCGCACTTTGCCCTCGCAAAACAATAAAATCTATCTAATCATAAGAATGTTAATCCTTAACCATTTGCACAACAAACTACTCCATAATAACAGTAAAAATAATCATCTCAACAATATGTAAATCAAAGGAAATGAATAACATAATGAAATAAGAATTATACCAACAAGAGTGAATTCAATTTATTTCTCCAAAATATATAAGTTTTGATCAACTTATTGCAAGCATACAATGATTCTGACTTAGTTTCTTTTCCACAGGTACAATGAGCATGAACCAACTAAGGTTCACTAGTAACAATAATCAAGGATTGGAAAATCCTTGATTCTTCAAAACCTTGTAACAATGGAGTTCTATGGAATGAAGTTGCATATCTACAATGTCTACTTTTGGTCCAATTTATAACCTCAAAAACGTAGCCAAGGAGACCTGGAAGTATAGCAAGAGTCTCCTCATTATTTCTATGCATAATGGCACTTAATATGTGTAACTGCAGAAAAATGTGCGCCACACTTCTGAGTTGTAAATGTGTGCCGCCACACTTTTCCTTTTGTGCGCCATAGTTTGGATAGTTCTCCAAAATCGTAGTACATTGAATGTGCGTCGCACTTTTCAGTTGTGCGCCGCACTCTGGCTCTTTTTAGCACAATTTATTTTCTAGTCCTTTTCTTTATATTTCTTCACTCCTTTTCATCATAGTTTCATTCCTCCACTATAATCAAGACAATACTCATTATTAGTACCAATTCAACATATAATTTATCTATTTACAAAGCAAACAAGGACAAATGCATCATTACAAGCATGTATAAATGAGGCGTCGAAAGAAGATAACGCCACAAAACACCTCACGATTGTCCTCAAGTAAGGTAAAAATGTATTTTTAATAGGTGTCGAAAGAAAAGATAAGGCCAATAATTGAAAGCAAAGATAACGCCACAAAACACCTCACGAAGTAGATATTTTGATTTCTCACACTCTCTTTAATATGGGTAAATTATCACTCAAAAGCACGGTCATGAAGAGTAAATTACCGTAAGCTTGTATAAGGAACTAAACTAAACCAGTTTGGCGTAAGCACCAAGTAAATTATCAAAAGAGGTCTTTTTCAAAACTTTATTACCACCACATGCTAAAAGAGTGAACAATATATCGATTTCCACCATTCTTATTGTTTCTATACTTAGCACTTATAGTCTTTTTTTTTCTTTTTTTTACCAACAAACATTAGGGGTAATATGTCTTCCCCCATACTTACGATCTACTATCATCTCGCAACATGGTTTTCAACAATATATCATCGTCTTTAAAACATTGGCAAAAACTTTCAATCTTTTCTCTTTTATTTTGCCTCTTTATCATTTAAAATACTTTTTATCATACAATTATGATCCCACTACGGTCCCGTAAAGATTACAAGCACAAGTTTTATAATTAAACTAATCATCGGCATACTCACAAATTAGATTTAAAAACGTAAGAATGCTTACGAATTATAGGCTAAAAATCCTCACAATTTGTGGATAAGATATTGTGTAAGTAACGTTATCAATTCTGAATCAAAATAGCTTTACAATTACAGGAATTATCAATCTTTTAACAAAACTTTTTTTTACAAAACTACAAAATTTTCAAAAAAATCCGCCAGAAAGTGCGGCGCACAATTTAAAAGTGCGGCGTACTTTTGGCCACAGAAAGTTCAAAAAACTTTCAACTTAAAATGATCTTATTTTCCACTTATCACCCCATACTTATTATGAGCATTGTCCCTAAATGCTAAAAATAAAGAGAAAGTAAAAATAGAGGAAAATAAGAATAATACTCCCCTTTTATTCCAAGTCGCGAACGAAGCCGGAATCTTCAATCTTCGCCTTATTATGCATTGACTCGCTTATTTTCAGCAATTTAACACAAATAATATAGACACAAATATATTTCACATACCAAATTAAATAGAAATCCACACACAAAGTATTACTTTGTTCTACATGCCAACAAAGGCATATTACCTAACCAAATGTAATAAATTGTTTGAAACTGTTTTAAAATGTGACTAACACAAAAGTCACAAACAGACGAGGCATTAATTATCCTCTTCAGTTTCATCATTCCTTGGAGCATTGGATGGGTAGAAATGTGGTGTATAAAGTGGTGGTTGTTGGGTATAATGAAATGACTCATGGTGATATCCGGGTGGTCCATAAGGTCCACTCATTGGAATGCTATATTTTTCCGCCATTCTCTTAAAAACTGGAGCGTATCTATCCATACTATAACATTGTCGCTCCATCATAAACCCAAGTTAATCTTGCCTAACCTCCATCCTTCCCATTCTTTCACAAACATCTTGGTGTGATGCACGAGGAGCTCACGTCATGCTCACACCTGGTGCTCTACCGGTGCGTCTTCTCGAATCAACCTTCCATCCGCTCCAATCAAATCTCTCAAAGTAATTTTGTCAGATCACACACGATTGGCAGACTAAGACTACCCACAACTTGTTCAGTTAAAAGTCTCATTCTTCGGGCTAACCTAGTTACAAATTGTGCACACATAATCATGCTTCTCGCTTGACAACCATGACCTTTTCTTTTCATCCACTTTGCAATCACCCAAGCCACATTAGCGTATCGCTCATGGTTCTTGTCCCTAAACATGCTAAATAACCACACATAATTCTTTTGAACTTTATCATATCCCGTGGTTCTTTAACAAACTGAATAAGCAATCATCTTTTGAAGCACTCTTAAGAGTGGACTAGAAATCCTAGTGGTTGAGCTCCTAGATAAGCTCAAAGGATCCTCATTCGGACAAATTGATGCCCGAAATTCATTAGCATTGAAATTCCCATGATCACGCTCTTCACCTTGAAAATATACTTCAAATCATTCCTCAACTCGCTCTTCTCTAGTATATAACTCCAAGTACTTATCAAATTACTTCAAAGTCAAATAATGTCCTTTCCCACAAAGTGTAAAACTTAAAATTTTCTTAGTCACTAACTCATCTCCTTCAACATCCTCATCAACATGAAAAGTTGAGAAAAACTCAAGAACAAGCTCCGAATAGATCTTTTCCCTACAAGTAAAAGCACGTGCCCAAGCATTGGATCGAAACAATTCTTCATTTCCTCCAACCACTATCACAACTATCGATAACATCTCCCTAATTTGAGCTTCACAACCAAGCTCATTCAAAACTCCAAAATCCATAATGCTAGGTGCGAAAATTTGTTTCGGTAGTAAAATACTAAGAGCATTGTTGTAAATGATTTTAGCATCATTCGCACATCCAGGCCAATTCAAAAATGGATGATTAGGAACTCCCATGAGTGCGGCACTCGTCGACTCGATAGGCTTTCGCCTCTTTCCTCGGCTAGATGATCCGGTCTTTTAGTTTCCAGAACCTGTGTTTTGCAAAATTTGTCACACAAACAAACATGTATTAACATAAGATAAACATTAGGGGTCAATAACATCCCTATGTTGGTGTTCTGATCATTCTGTTGGTTTTCAGACAAAAAGTGAGGCGCACTTCTGAGAAGTGCGGTGTACATTCTGGGATAAAACTCGCTAAAGTGCGGCGCACATTTGGGAAGTGCGGCGCACAATCTGTGTATGTCAGCATATGTCGGGGTAACTACTAATTTCTAACCAAATCCACAAACTAATGGTTACAAATCAAAAACAATGGATAGAATGGAACACTAAACCACTCCCAATCTATTTTAATCCGCGACATTGCTCAATCTTAAGGTTTAATTTCAAAACCCTCATTTTTTATTTTTATGTTTTTCTATTTCATATAATACTCTAATTCTATCCTAATCAATATCCCTATTTCTAATTACAAATCGAAATTAATCCGATTATCAACTACTAAGAACCCTAATTGGAAAATTAATCAAAAATTTAAAAACTAATAAAATTAAATATATATGAATTAAAGATAAAAACTCACCCTAGACATGACCTCTAGTGTGAATTAGAGTAGGAATCGAAAATATTTTTGGTGATGATTAAAAATCGTCGTGTGTGTTTTTGTTTTTTTAGTTTCAAATGAGAAAAATGAAGTATATACAAAAAATCCGCCAAGAAGTGCGGCGCACAATTTCGGAAGTGCGGCGCACATTCTGTGCTCACAGAACACTTTTCTGTTTATAAGTACACTAGACACAAGATTTCAAAGAAAACCTCCAACTCATTCGATTTCATAAAAGAAAAATAACAAGACTCTAGGGAAAACATTCCCTTCTTCGAAGACCATCCTAAAAATTCTAGGACACTTAGATTTCACTTCGTTTTATTAGTTATCTACATACAAAATGTAAAAATTCATAAAGTAACTAGGAGCCAATGATGCACTCCTCTTTTCCTCCATATCTTTAGTTATAGCAGAAGTTTAGAGGTGACATGATATCACTCTCCGTGTAACGTCCCAAGACTTCTCTATTGGTGTCTTTTGTCTCGTATACCTTTTCGTACCTCTTTCCACATGGATCAATAATGACCATGGCAACATGCCATTCACTATCTCCATCTTTAGCAATGTTTTCAAACTCTCTCTTGTTCCCCACTTGCCAATCTTTGTATTTGAATGAAACGGGAAGTGCTCCAAGCATCCCTATAATTTTCTCGTACACACAAATGTCAAAGAAAGGGTTATGGTAGCTTCTTTCACTTAGTGAAGCATCAAAAATTTCTTCTGGTTCTGTCCATGGTTGCAAATGTGGACCATAAATCAGCATACCGTTCTCATCTCTTTTCACGGTGTAGTGTTTATCGTCTTCATCATCACTATCATCATGTTTCTTCGCTTTTAGCACATTATATTTTTGATGGACAAACCCATCAAAGCTAGTAATGATAGCTTTTCCAACATCTACATTTGCACCAATGGTGTGCAAAAATTTCCTTCCTACGACTACTTGAATATCTCGATCAATAGGAATGTCGAAAAGCATAAAATCGGCTAGTAGTGTAGTTGTTCCTACTTGGAAAAGAACTCTAAGTAAACGTCCAAATCCCTCCGCATAAGAGTGATCAAGCATTTTGATAGGATCAAACCTTGGTTTGACTCTACCAATATCTAACGTTTTGAAGATTCCAAATGGCATAACATTAACATTTGACCCGGTATTAAGCAAAGCATTATAAGTAGTCTTCCCCTCCAACCTTATTGGTAGGATAAAGTACCCCAGATCTTATTTTTCAAGCATTACTTTGTTCTCACGAAGCATTTGTATAGCCACATCTTCATACTCCGCTGTTAATCCATCTTAAAGTTTCCACTTTTCGAGCAAGACCCCATCGACAATCATCTTGTATTAATCACTATATTTCTAGGTTTCAATGATTGGTCGATTCATGTTCAACAACATGACTCTTTCTTCAATGTCTTCTTGCAATTCCTCCACTGATAGTTCTTCTCTAGTCAAAGGCTTATTAATGGTGAGTGAAGGTCCTTCACCATTATAGCTAAACTTGTAAGCGTGGACGAGTTTCTTGCCTTTGTTTCTTTTGTTTTTCCCCATGCTACAAACAAATCTAGGAGCATCAATCTCCTCGGTTTCAATAGGTGTAAATTCATCAAAATTGAGGTTATCAAGTATTTCATAAATCTCCCCAAAGTCTAAGCTTTCATGCACTTTTGCCATAAAGTAAGTATGCCACAAGTGATGTCAATTTGTTCATTAGCTTGGTTTAGGAAAGATCTCCCAAATATTGCACACGGTTCACAATTATCCTCCTCCGAATTGATAAAGAATTCAACAAAAAACTATTCGTCTTTAATCACGACAATGAGCTTTTTATCTATCTCCTTGTCTCCATTACGATGAGTTTTGTAGGTTAAGCCAAGCTCAACTACAAGTTCGTTACTAATCAAGCTTCTTTCCATTTCCAAGTCTACTTGCCCATTATAAGCCAATTTTCCTTCCACATGGCAAGGCATCAAGTACTTTTCACTAGGTGTCAACTCTTCCAAACGATAGAAAGTTAGGACCTTTTGAACCCCGCTATCCGCTAAGTCGTTACATGCAGATCCTGTTAATACAAGCTTTTGGCCAGTAAGAAAATTAAGTTCGTTGAAGTGGTCTAATCGAATTGACTATTGGTTTAAGTGCGACTCAGTCGTCTTTTGGTGGAAAACAAGGATTTGTCGTTGTAGTGAAATTAAATTGCAAGACTTTAAAGTAAAAGGCGTTTAATTAAATCTGAGACTAATTAAAATGTAAATGGTGCAAAATTAAAACTTTTAAAAGTAAATTGATTAAATGACTTAAAATTAAAGCGTGACGAAAAATTAAATTTGACAAAGTATTAAGAATGTAAACTTAAAAATAAAATCCAAACTTAAATATTAACAAATCCCCAAATCATCGGAATCGGATCGGAAAGCTGTCACCAAGTCCATCGGAATGTCAGATCGGAATGTACCATCGGAATAAGGAAAAGTGAAATCTATCGGAATGTATAAAACTAATCCTATCGAAATGTAGAGAAATGCTATCTATCGGAATTATTGAAAAGTAGACTGTCGGAATATCACTTGATCGGAAAGTCACAAAGGAAAATTGGGCAACACTTCGACTCAATGAAACCTTAAGAACCGTCGCAATCCCGATCGCAATGTGCGATCGGAATCTTGATCGGAATAAGGGGGAGTTTCAGATCGGAAAGTACCGTCGCAATGTTCAGTCGCAATAAACTGTCGGAATCCAATAACCCTATTCCAACACTGTCACCATCGGAATGTTAGTGAGGCTATCGCAATGTGTAAAATCCCTTCTTTTTCGATGGAAAGCAAATCCACAATAAGCACAAGTGCAATAAGCTATGACTAATAAGCTGTATTCAAAGACTTGAATAAATCGGAAATAAAATGAGACAATAAGCAACAAAGTTAAAAACTTTTTCGAAACACGAAATAAGAAAATGGAATAAGCAAACTGTTAGAAAAGTTGAAACTTTTTAGAAAACTTAGAAAAACAAATAAGCTAAGTACAAAACAAGCCAATAAGATTGTCAAGCTTATAGCTTATCTCATACGAAAACTTAGATAAAAGTAAAAAAATGAACTTTTTAATCAAATAAGCAACAAGATTAAGCAAAAGTTTGCTTAATCAGAATTTGAGATAAACCAAAAACAAGAAATGTAGAATGAGAAAGTTAAAGAAAAGCTTAATTAAAAGTAAATATTCAACAACAAAATTAAAAACACTTACTTGAATTTAAGGAATTAAAGTGCAAGATAATTAAATGACATGAAAAATAAAGTTGCAATAAATGAAAATGGAAGAACTAGTTTGTCACTCTAGCCAACAAGTGTGAAATGAGGTGGAAGTGGACTATATATAGGGAGGAGGGAAGCATGTGTTGCTTCCTTCTTTCTTTTCGTCTTTCTTTCCGTCTTCTCGTCTTCTTAATTCTTCGACTTTTTCGACGTTGTCTCGGGATTAATTAAACTTGTCTTGAAAATTCTTTATTAGTAAGACTTGAGTTCTTCGACTTTATTAAACTTCCGTCTTTAGACTTTATTCTTCGATAAATCTTCAGAATTCGCCTTGGACTTCCGTTCTTTTTGCACTCTTGATCTCTTGACTTCGTCTTTTGTCTTTTTCTTCGATAAAAGCCCGTGAAAGCCCGTGTTTTCCTCCCTTTTCACATTTTGGTCCTAAATCACAACAAAAACACAAACCACGCATAATTCCGACATTTACGATATAAAATACACGTTTTGGCCTGGTTATTATTGTAATTAAGTGGTAAAAGGATAAGTGTTTTCACACTTATTAAATCCCCTACACTGACCATTGCAATGTCCTCATGAAATGCATTAGTTACAAAGCAAGTTTTACATTCTCCATCATAATCAATCCACATTGGCCTTTATTGAAAAGATAGAAAATTCTAAAACATTCAAAGGAAGAAAATAAGTAAAGAAATCAAAGACATACCTTAGGGTTTGGAAATGCCATGAATGATCATCATCCTCAAGTTTTCACGTTCCCCATACCAAGCTTAAAAACGAGATCATTGTTATTATAAGTTAGCAAACTAACACGAATTCATGTGGGCCAATTATTCACTTAGACTCCCTTATTCGTAGGTGTATCTCTTATATTTTATTTTTGTCTTGAATGATCACGATGATGCATTGTTGACTTATTTCGATAGTTATTTAGGCTGAAAATAAAGTAGGAAGATTTAATCAATAGTTAGCTAAAGGACAAAATCTTTTAAAACTGCTTCTCAGGACCTCATAAAGTTCATATCTTGGCATAACTCGCTTCACGATTTGAGACCTTTCTCGGACCGATATTTGGCATTGACTTCATACTTCAAATTTTGAGAGACGTTCATGAAATAATGGTCTTCTCTTCATACTAGGAATTTCTTCACTTGAACTTTTTGAGAGATTCTTCATATTTTGACCACGACTTCTTCATTTTTCTCTAATCTTTATTTGGGATTTTGATATACAACGATCCGCCTCCTTTTAGGACTTGGATCTATTTATCCTCATACCTTGTTAGGGCCTTTTTGGATAGACTTCTCCATTATCTTTACGGGAGAGTTTGCTTTTCGTCGTGTGTCTCGATCCTTCATATTGATTTTTGATAAATGATTCTTCACATCACTTTGGATCTTTAGCAAAATGTAGCCCTCATGCCTTTTTAGGGCCTTTTCGGACTCGCCAATCTTTGCATCCCGCTTCAATAAGTTATGCCTTGGCTATGAATTCTAAGTAATATCGAGCAACTTTTAAACGATCTTGGGCTAGAAGCTAAGTAACTTTTCAAATCGTACAACCTTATTTATTGCAGATAAATTTATTAGCAGGCGATGGGAGAATAGGCTTATAATCAACTCACATAAATTCACGAAAGAATACCAAACTTATAATTGACTCTATCATCTCTCGTTCTCCACAATTTAAAATCTCAAGTAATGAGACTCGTGGATTCTTAGCCTATTAAATCAAAGTTTTGGGTTTTATTAGGATCTTGCAAATTCTTAGACTTTTTCAAGTTTAGAATTCGCATTTTAAAGTTCCCTTTATAAACGACTCTCTAGGATCAATTATAGGAACTTGCGAAAAGTTCTTGTTCTTAACCCGTGAGAGTTAAGACTTTCGCGTTTTAAAGCTCCCTATATAAAAGCCTTGCAAAACTTGACTTAAACACACTAAGGATACTAGCTAGAGTAAACTTAGATAAGTAAACTCGGGTTGAGTCAAAAGATTCACAACGTTGAAAATTAAAACCACTTTGATAAAATTTATTCTAGCAAAGAAAGAAAATAACTATACAAAGGTAATACTACTAGGCCAAAATAGATCAAAAATTTTGAAAAAATGTCGAAAAATCAATTTTCTGGTTAAAATGAGGACAAATACAAGGAAAAGACCACTTAACTTCGATAGAAGTCCTCCCTACACTTAATATAAACATTGTCCTCAATGTTTAAGCATGTGGAAGTAACCTCCCCTACACTTAGGACATTGTGCACTTTGTTTAAATCTTGCTAAGGAAGAGACAACTAAAGTGATTCCTATTTTAATATTGAGAAATATAAAATAGTGAATCGAAAAGAGTTTAGGATAGAACCGGGAAGACGGGTACACGGGATCACGGTTCGTCAAAAGTCATCAAGAGTGGATCTTTGAAAGCTCGAATCCCTGCACATGATTAGAAAGAAGACAACAAACAACATACTAGGGTCTCCCCCTACACTTATTATAAAAACAAGAGAAAAAGGATAGATACTGCGGTTTGCCTCCCGAGAAGCGCTTGTTTTTGCTAACCGAGTCGTGAGCCTGACTCGACCGTGATTAGCATAGGAAGAAGCTTGAAACAAATCCACCGGGATCAAAGACACGATTTTCGTCCATCAAATAGCATAAGCTTAAGGCAAACAAGGCAAGCCAAAGAAGAATAGGCAAGGTTCCCTTAAGCAGAGATAGAGCACGGTGGAAGCAAGTATGGTGAGTGATGAGATGGCATTTATACATGATCTCGTCGTTCTTTTCGGGCTTTAAATGCATAAAAAATGTCATAAAATACCATATATATGCTTGTGTTTGTTTACTTGTGTATTTTAGGTATGGATATTGTGAAAAAGACAAAAGATCACAAGAAACAAGGAAAAACGGACACGAGAAACGAAGCCGTACAAAGAACCGGGCCCTAGATCATGATTTATCCAACATATACCCTTGAAGACTTGAAGAAATACAAGATTGATCCTCAATGAATGAAGAAATGACACTTAAAACCCTTTTATATTCATAATTACAAGATTGGTCCCTTAAGTTTGTCAAAATTACACAAATGGTCCTTTAACTTTGAAGAAATGGCAAGTTTAGTTCTTAAACAATTCTAAATTGCTAAATATGGTCCCTCATGGAGTTAAAGTTGCATTGAAGACCTTTGAAGATCAACAATGTCCAAGATCAGTCCTTGAATTATCCAAAAATGGCAAAAACAACCCTTTGAAACCTTTTTTTGAAAAGTCTTGTGCCAAAAGTGTAAAGTTCTGAAAGTTATTATCACAGGGAATTCGTTTGTGTTGGCTGAAATACTTGATTTACATAATTTCCGAAAGAACAAGGGCTAAAGTTGCCACAATGAAACATTTGAAACGAAATTGCGCCAAACACCTTTACTTCCCTAAATTTCGGATCAAAATCACCACTATTCACCTTTTTCACCACCCAAAAATTACTCCACTTAAACAAAGGGTAATTTTCAATTACCCTGGCACATGTGTGATTCACATGTGCAGAAACTCATCCCACATCAAAACCCTCACTCCCACTCACCATGGACCCCACCCCCAATTCCCTTTCAACCAATCATGTGACAGCTTTCTCTCCAAGTTATCCAACGTGGCCAAATCAATAGCTGAGAGTCCTTGCTTCATCTCAAAGCTAAAATGAACACTCAGGATCATTTTGGACAGCTCATAACAAGAATCGTCTAGAAGTGCTCAAGGATAAAATAGAAATTTCACTTCTATGGTTTGTGAATAGTGCTAGCTTGGCATTTTCCTATAAAAAGACTCCTCAACCTGTGAGAGAGCTTTTGTTCCAGATTTTAGCTTTTAAATCTTTGTAATTCCTTTTTATGAAATAAAGTTTGAATTTCTGAAAATTTTGAATTCTCATTTGTTATTTATAAAAGTTTGGTATCTGATAAGCTAAAATCTGAGTTCCATAATCTTGTTTGAAGGTTTTTGAGGCAAGGTTTTAAGTGATAAAGCTTGTGCTTCAAAAATCAGAAAGGTTTTGTTTATTTGATCTCACCTTATTGTTTGTTCATCTTAGCAGCATTGGAAGCTGGTACTTGTTCTGCTAGTACCTAAGCTCAAACAATCCAGGGCATGGATGTAGGTCTTGGAGGTTTGCACCTTCTCCTTCTTCATTTTCCTCTTTATTTTTCTGAATTTTGTGATTATTGCATGATTATTGGTGAATCTGTGTTTTTGTGGTTGAATATTGTTAATCTGTTCTTATTTGAGGTTTGTGAGTTGTTATTGACTGGATTTGTGGGTTAGAACTGGATAATCCTTTGAAAAATTGTGAAAACAGGTTTTTAAGGGGTGTTTGGGTCAACTGCATAATTTGGATTTGTGGATTGTTGAGTGGTTGTTTATTGTTTCTATATGTTGGTATCTGTTTTATTGGTGTTCTTGTTCATCTGTTTGCAGGTTTTATGGTTTGAAACACCTTGATTCATAAAAAGTGCTATAAAATCTTTATTACTTGGTAAAATTGGTTGAAATTTAGAGGACACCTAGATCTAATCATAGACTAGGGTTAACAAGTGTTAAATCTAGATTAATTACACCAGGGAAAGAGATTTGAGTGCTTGAATTTGGATCTATGGTCAATTAGATCAGCAAACTGTCTGCATATTGTCTTGTTCATATCAATGACTGTTCTTGGTGATTTTTGCTTGATTCTTGTGTGCAACTTGTTGTTTATTGTGTTTATATTGACTCTCCATAAGCCAAAGCTTATTGAGGTGCCTTTTGTTTCATAAAACAGCAACAAGCAAGGCTTTAAATCAAGCCAAAACATCTCTGCATAACAAGCAGTGGGAACTCCTTTCCCACTGAAGGTTCCCCCTGCTAGTGTATTTTGGGGTTCAACTTATTAATAAGCTATAATAGCTTATTTTAACCAGCAAAAACTTGGATTTTGTAATAGGTGCTCATTATTTGACCCATTTGTTCATACTGGAGCATTTGGTGGGTTGACTTTAGGGTTTGACTAGAAAACCAACTTAATTGACTTTTTCATAAGTTCTTATTGGCTTATTCTGGCTTATTGGTGTTGCTTATTGGATTTTTGTTGATTGTTCTGGCTTATTGAGTTCATTTGTGACATTTTGCAAGTTGAATCAAGTCCTGAGGTGCCTTATTTCTCAAAAACGACTATTTTGTCTTTTAGTGAAATATTACTTTGCTTATTTCTGGCTTATTGAGTGTGCTTTTTCAAAATTTCTTTTTACAGATCTCTTAAGCATCCCAAAATAAGGTTGTGTGTCAAATTAGAGCTTATGGCATTAGCTTATTGCTTAATGGGCTAAAAAGCCCAATAAGGATAAGCTGTTTGCATAATAAGCTGTGATAAGCTCACTTTCAGCTTTTGGGCCTTTAGAGTTTTGTGTTTAGAATCAAACTATGAGTCAGATTGGGTTTTTCCAAGTTAATTGGGCCAGGTTTGAATTTTTGGGCTAAAAAGCCCATTTAAGTGGACTGAATTTGGTTTTGGCCCATTTGAGGACCCAATAGGGGTATTCTGGTCATTTCACTTTCATTTTCTGTTTATTTAGGTTAAAATAAACTAGTTTGCAAGTTTTTAGAATTTTTTATAAATTTTGGATTTTTAATATTATTTTAATATTATTTTATTATTATTTCTCAAATTTCACATTTTTCAACTTTTTACATTTTTCTTAGCTTAAATACATTAAAATAGGAATTTTGCAACTATTAGAATAATTTTATCACTTTTAGATTAATTTTTATAATTATTTTAAGTTTTAATAGTTTTTAAATCATTTTAAATAGTTTTTCTTAGTTTAAAAATTTCTAAAAATAGTTTTTAATCTTTTTAGGTCATTTTAGAGGTTTACCAATTGAAAAATCTTTATTTGGGCTTTTTGATAATGTATTTGATTTTTAGGGCTTTAATTAGCATTTAAAAATTGAATATTTTAATTATTTAAAAGGTTTGAAAAAGTTTTGATCATTGGTAAACTCTTAGTTTATTTAATTTGATTTATGGTGAATTTTTGGTAATTTTTAGAATTAATTTTTATTTTAGCTTGTTTTACGATTTTACGTTTTGTCATCGTAATATTAATTTCACGTGTTCGTCATCCTCTTTTCTCATCCCCTTCTAAACCAATATTAATCTCAAATCATTTACATCTTAGTCACACACATATACCTCCTTGGGAAACGAACTTTCACCCTTGGGTCATTAGTGCTTGATTTTCCTAAATCATCACTTAATACTTACCGCTTTTACGCTCCTTTTCCTAAAGGACATACTTTACCACAACCATTTTGGCGCCGCTGCCGGGGACGTGTGTCGTGATTAATTAGTCTTGTTGTTTTTAATATTAACCATATATAGTATTTGTATTGGTAGAACTCTACTAATACGTATTATCGGTTTTCTTGGTTTTTCTTGTGAAATTATTATTACTATATTGTATTAAGTATCACAATCAATACAAAGTATCTCCAAAAGTGTGAAAACACAACCTTAATTGGGATTTGATCTCCTAATTACTGTATTCGAATCTCAAACAAAAAGAAAAAGGCAAAAATAGATAAATACTTTCGTGAAGCTCGATTTTGAAAAATACAAACTATAAGGTGGGTATAAGGCGGGTATTGTAAAATATACCCTAAGGAAAAAGGCTCTTAAGTGCTTCGCGCCGCCTCGTTTCCCCACTTGCTTGTGAGTATTTTGAGATTGAAGGCTAATCGAGGGTTTTGCCGCCCAAAGTATTATTACGTATAATATATTTGCTTGGTTTCTTTGTGATTAAACCCTCTTGAACAATTTGGTTTTCACCAAAGTTCTAAAGTCATTCGAAGGCGTTCACTCCACGTGATCGTTTTCATTCCTTTGAGGCTTCTTTAATCAAGAGTTTGATTCGAGGAGAGATTTGGTAGATTGTTGTCTACGAAGATACACCAAAATCCAAAAAAATAAAAACAATCAAAAACACAAAAAAATTGAAAATTCACAAAACACCCAAAAAGAATCTTTTTTGCTCACCTCCCATTCTTTGTGAAGTTTATGATCACTCGTAATCAAGCAAAACGAGCTCGTAAACGTCTTCAAAAGCAAGCCAATCAAGAGACGTTGATTGAAGAACAACCTCCATGTAGAATCTTGATAACCTATGAATCTATGAAGTGGGTTGATGTTTTCTAGAGAGAGAAACTAGAGAGAGAAAGTGAGAGAAAACTATGTGTATTTTATTCAAGTGAAAACAAGAAATGAACAACAACCAACCCCTTTCCATGGTGGAAAGGGGTTTTTATATCCAAGGCCTTATTTGGACTTGGGCCGGCCCATGACAAGCCCATGGGCCGGTTTCTTACTTAACTAATTAAGTATTTGTTAACTACGAGCTATTACAACATAAATAATATTGTGGAGTGACCGATACTTCTAATATACGTTAAAACGTATTTCTAACAATCTCCCCCTAAGGGAGGTCACTCCACGTTACAAAGTTCTAAACCTAGCATACTATACTAAGTCTTCGTTCTTTAGCTCGTAGTCTTTTCTTCTTTCTTTTGTTGTGAATATGTTGGTTTGATCTTTTAGGCTTTGGCTTGAGAGCATTGTTCTTTTGACCAATCACGTGCGATCTTTGCCTTCTTGTGAATTTTGCCTCCTCGTGACTCCATGTTCCACACACTTATGTCTTTTTGTTGAATTCTCGAAAGCTTCAGAGTTTGGTACAGCGGAAGACTTCATCTTGTGCTTTCTTGAATTTTTGCTGAACCTTGATGCAGAAAAACATAAGCATGTGGGAACGACTTCTACAGGTACACCGCAACACCACCGTCTTTAACTGGTACACAGCAACGCCACCGTCTTCAACAGGTACACAGCAACGCCACCGTCTTTAACAGGTACACAGCAACGACACGAATAAAATGGCTTTGACATTTTATTCTAATTCGGTAGCATTTTACCTCCGGTCGGTGAAGACCGTTGGATGATATTAGATATCGTACCCGTGACGGATAGTTTCAATTAAGTAACTTCCTGACAGGATTTCGCGGGTAAACCCGTTCTCTTTATTCGACCATCCAAAGCTGACTGCGAACATAAAGAGTGAATCACTTGGATAAATTATCCTTGTGATTTGAAGCCGTCAATTCATGAAACCTGGAACAAGTGAATTTCAATTAAGATTTTCACCATCGTTGCTTTCCAGTTATCACGAGCTCAATTCATAAAGAATCTTGCACGTCACCTACCAAGTGCTGTTTGATGTTAACACTAGAAGGATTTCCACTCATCACTGTGATCAATAAAGAGTCACTCTGAGTGTTCTGGCAAGATCGTATGATAATGCGTAGAGGCCTGGAACGAGTTTAAGTTCAATTAAGAATTAAACCACTGTTTCTTTCCAGTTTTTCACAAGATTGGTTCTAAAAGAACCGCACGTGTAACCTACCATGAGCTTGTTTGATGTTGGCTCAAGCAGGATTTCCATCTTCATTGTAATAGTTGCGTATTACTCGGATGTTCTGGCAATATTACAGGAATACTGCGTAGGACTCATGAAAATCTCTTACTTTTCACAGTGTGTGAGAAAGCAAGGAATAAATGGAAAGTGTCCTAATGAGACTTTTGATGATCTCTTGGCTCTAGACTCGATAGTGCGTTTTGATTTAGTGAGCGATGGCTGGAGAGGAGTGCCACCTTTTCAATACCAGTCTATTCGGAGTGAATAAACCAATAGATAACGTGTTGATCTCCGTGTGATTAAAACAAATACCTTTTGAGAGATATTTGAGTTAGCTGGGAAGGGTTGTGCATTGCATCACTGGGTCCATGATGTCTTTCTTCAATATCGAGAATCATTAACAAAAATGACCTCAATAGCATATGTATTGACCCGGTTTCTGCCTAAAGTTGTAAGGAGGGCTTCTTTCTTTACACCCTTTATCTTTACAATTCTTTTTCATTCTTCAACCCCTTCAATGCTTACCAATACGTCATCACTAGCACCTTGTTGCAATTGTTCCAGTGCTAGCTTAAGCACTTGGTCGGCATTCAGCTACGTTCACAATCTTTCTCCAACTTTCCTAGGATTTCTAATTCTATCTAGGGAATTGTCCTTGGGAAGATTCTATCGGCTCTGATGAATCATTGGACTAAACCTATTCCTACCACCCTTTTGTCACCACATTCGTCGTGAATTAAGCGTGTTTTGGGAAAGTATAGCCACCCTGAAAAATCATTGAAAATCACCTAAAGTACTTGTGATATTGTCATCAAAAGTTTTGTACCTTAGGTGTTTTGTTCATCAAAAACGCTCCCCCTTAACACGTGCTTTACACATATTAAGTTGGATAATCGTTAAGTCTTTTTCATCTTTGAGCCAAGTATCATTTAAATCTCCTTAATCCCATTTTCTCCCCTTATCCAAAATGTTAACCATTAATATTTGGGATATTGAATGGATTAACCGGTCTTTGGGTAAAAATGAAATCGATGTTTGGCCATAGAACATGTTAATGCTCCCCCTTAAGTTAATAAGGGATATTTGTAGTGCTTTAATATGATATATTTTGAAAGATTTAGAATCTCGTGAGAAATTCTTGAAAAATTATCATACCTTAACACTACATCAAGCCGCAAAAGCACAATATTCACAAATATACATATTCACAATTAAAAACCAATATAAAGTGGACCTAAAATGTACGACCCATTAGATGGATCGTTGCAGTAACTTGTGGTGCACTCCATATGGTCTACCACCAACGAATCTTTCTAAACTCCTCATCAATCTACGTTCACGGAGCTTTTGATCAATCTTCTTGATCACATACTTCGCCATTTGCCGATAACCCTGATGCCAATCCTCAGTCATCTCTGGTAAAGTCCCACCCGAATTGAGATGATCCAACTTTCCTCTGACGTAGATGAGAGTCCCATCACTGTACTTATAAAGCTCACCCACCCTCATAAACTTCATTAACCCTCGACTGTTCAAGTTGAAAATCCCGCAATTCGGAACAGAAATGCCGGTATAAGGACATCTGTTGACATGTTGAGGTAACACTTGATTCACTGGACGGGTTAGGTTAAGCTTCCTTTGGTAACTTTCGACTCCCAACTGAAGATCTTCAACTCGTTTCTTGATAACAACGCTTCTTGTGAACATACGAAGTGCTGTATTCAAGGCAATGATGACTTCACGAGGAATATGTGTGAGTTGATCCCGGGTCATCATAAGCAACATGTCTTCGATATCCTCAAGGCGAATGATAGAAAAATCTTCCTGCTGGATTTTGTATTCTCTGTCATCCTCCCTTTTCAGACGAATCTCCGTCACATGATAATAGCCATTCTTGGCTTCAGTTTTCAGCCCTAAAATGCTGGAGATGCGGATATCGGATCTAACGTTACTTCCTGAATTGGCTAAGCAGCAACCCCTGTACGCCCTTCGGACTCGTTCGTCCCAATGAGATGCACCTATAACAGCATACATATCATAATTACGAGTTACCCTTGTGTTAACTTGGATTCACTAAGAACACGGGTTTATGATCCGAAGGTCGGGGAGGATAGAAGTTTTGTTTAGCCATTTTAGTGAGAGAAACAAGAGAGAATAAAAGTGTGTTTTATTCTAGAGAGAGAAAGGTAAGACAAGAAATGAAAAGCCTCACCCCTCCATGGAAGTATGGAGGGGTTTATATAGCACGAGACTTGGACTTTACATATGACAATATTAGTCCCTGCAAGTCCCGGCTATGAAACTAATGTAATTCCGTTAGTCGCACACATTTTAAGGCTAACAATCTTCCCCCAATGTGGTGACATACGGAATTACTTACAATGTTCCTAACAAATGCAAATACAACAAAAATATGACAGTATTAAGTTTGCTTCCAATGCTGAGGATCTCTTTGTCTTTGCTTGTTGAGGAACCATTGTATTATGTATGCACTGGATTAACTTCCCCCCAATTCATACCACATGTCTTGAAAAGCTTTCTTCATAGAATTCTTTTTGACGAAGCTTCTGAATCAGCTTCCCCCCAAACCAATATCCCTGTCTTGAGCAGAACCTGTAGCTTGAGCAATCTTCTATCTTTGACATTTAAAGTGCACAGCAGAATTTTGTAGAAGAAGAAGTAAACCCCACCAAGTAACTGCTACCTTGACATTTTTGGTCTTCATGATTATGTGTTTGGGGGAACATGTAAGAAATCAGCAACAAATCTTCTCACGCTTGTAGAATACTTCCCCCTGGAAGTTGAACTAAGTACTCCAGAGTGGGAACTAAGTCTCCAAAGTACACGTTCTTCCCCCATGATGGTGACGAACTCTCGGAAGCATCATCTGACGTGTACGGTCAAAATCGCGAGATGTTCGTGTCGAAAGTATGATGGTGACGAACACTCAGAAGCATCATCTGACGTGTACGCTCAGAATCGCGAGATGTTCTTATCAGGAGTAAGAAGGTTAAGAACACTCGAAAGCATCATCTGTCGTGTATGCACAGAGTCGTGAGATGTTCTTGTCAAGAGTATGGTGGTTAAGAACACTCGGGAGCATCATCTGACAAGTACAATCAGAATCGCGAGATGTTCGTGTCTGAAGTAGAAATCTTTGTTGACATTTTGTAGCTCAAGTTGCTCGTGAGAATTGTTTGCTGATCACATCTCTACTCTTGTACTCTCTGGCTAAACTTA
Source organism: Glebionis coronaria (assembly GCA_025667525.1). Classification (NCBI taxonomy): domain Eukaryota; kingdom Viridiplantae; phylum Streptophyta; class Magnoliopsida; order Asterales; family Asteraceae; genus Glebionis; species Glebionis coronaria. The sequence continues at coordinate 170,636,674 of CM046875.1, forward strand.
CCGACCTCGTATTCTTTCGGCTATATGTAGTGACCACTGGTGAAGTAAACATGATATTCCAAACTTGAAACTGAAGTACAATCTCCCAAATTTGTTACTTACGCTTAGCATTTGAGTTGATTGACGAACGGTGCAGAGAAACGTCTCTTAGTACCTTATACAACAAAGAAGAGAGAAGTATAAGATGTAAAACACCTCTTGAAATACCCACAACTACAGATGAGTGTGACACTGAGCACTACAATGTAACTCCTTAAGTGATAGTTGTCCATGTCTTCGACCATCCACCCCTTGACAGTGGAAACTAGATAAATCAAGTCTCAATCATAAATGCTGAAGCGAGTCATCAATCAATAGAGGGGGTGAAAAGGCTCGATGATGTAATAAGTAGACGCCTTCGTGAAATTCCAGTTCAACTTCAAATAAGAAATACCAAATCCACTTCGTAATCACTTGACATTACTTTGCTCCGAATACTAGCCGTTTTGACAATTTCAGTGAATCTTAAAAGGATCGTTTTGGTGTTTGTTTGTTTTTGTCTTCGTGTTTGTTGTGTGTGTTGAGTTTGAGTGAGTGTCGTTAACTAGGGGAAAAAACGATGACTAGAGAATAAGAAGTCGTCAACGTCGTCTAGCTAACTTGATTTTTGAAGCCCAAATCAATCATATACCCAACTGATGCGCGGATCGACCTCCGCGGTGAGGTCGTCGAAATTTTTTCCGAAAAATAGGTTTTCAAAAACGAGAATTTTCTTGGACCAAAAATGAGCGAGCAATTGCCAAATAACAATTATTGGACACATTTCATGAAACCCGGTCCAACTCTGATAATCTCGAAGCATTGACAAAAGAAATACTCGGTCCAAACTGACAACTATAACCATGTCAGTAGAAAAACTTCGCAGCCCACAATTACTATGTAGTCGAATATACTTCTACCAACTAGATGGTTTAGGACAGCCTTGGCCCATTTCCTGACTAATACCCGGTCCAAGAGACTAAGTCAGATATAAAAGTGACCAACCAAAAAATCCTCATTATGCAACCCTAATCACATCTCATCTTTTACTCCGCCTATTTTCATCCCATCTAAAACTCTGCTTCTTTCATCATCAATTTCAAATATCTCTAATCAATTAACCTCACATCTTTGCCGTATTCAAAATTAATCTGGCCAGCAAACTCCTTTGGCTTATACCCAACAACCACCAATATCACATGATTAAAATGATCACGAGGGTGAACCCAAATGAAAATCAAAATCAATATCACATCTCATATTTCAGCAAGACACAAATCAAAATGATCTCCATCTTTTGCAATAAACATCATCACCCACACCGAATTCACACGGACACCCATTGATTTTCGATTTAGATAACTAAATCTCTGTTAAGATAGATGAAGCCACAAGGTCAAGGTGATACGAGATACATGGCATCAAGATCTTAATGGTATCGGGTAGGTTCGATTGGCTCATGCATGTGTATAAATAAACGAATCAAAGGCAGATTATAACATAATTGTTATAGATCTTTCTTTAAATTCGAACAACAATCAAGAGTTAAAAACTCTTACAAGATCAGTGATGATATGTACATTTACGTGTTTGTTTGAGCCTTTAATGTTCACGACATATGATTAAACACGTAAATGGTCTTCTGAGATCATTTAACTTATTACAGCATTTGTGATAAGAGTCTAGATGGTTTTTTAGGAGACGATGGGTTAGATTAGAGTTTTGGAGTTGATGGGAGTTATAAGGCTGGTGATTGTCAGATTTGGTTCTGGTCTCGGGTTATGTTTTTAAAACACATGGTCTTTGTATGTTAAAAATGTCACAATGTTTTCTTTAAAGAAAAAAAATCATCGCAATGTTTTATTAACCATACCCATCGCAATACTGATCAGTGAGTCTGTCGCAATGTTTTAATGAAACCATCGCAATGTTTCAGTTATCAGTGCTGTATCCATCGTAATAAACCAAAATCCATCGCAATGTTGGAAAATTTTTGGCAGCATGTCGACATGAAAGCCATTGCGATGGATCAAGCCACCCATCGCAATGAGACCCATCTGAATGAGTCCCATCGCAATAGATCCAGCCCTATCCATCGGAATGTGTAAAAAATACCCCATCGGAATAAATCCGGAAAAGAAGCCATCGGAATCTGCCATCGGAATCTGCCATCGTAATACTTCCATCGTAAAAGGTTTTGATACCCGAAAACAGTGGATCTGTTATATTTTTTATGTCCTTTTCCCAATAAAAAATAGACCATGTAAAATTTGATGGAAAAAAACGTGAAGAGAAAAAAGACAAAAATAAAATAAAATAAAATTTTGATGAACCCAAGAACGGCTGATTAAAAAATGGATAAAGTGGTGATGATTTAGATCATGCAACACAGTTTTTCAAAGAAAAATGAAAAATGTACCCAATCAAAATACATTCGACACACCAACATAACACAAATCGTGAGACAATCAAACCAAGAACGAATCAAGCACAAACACAAACATAGCCACGAATCAAAAACACGAAACACCCCCGGTTAGCTCTGATGCCAATTGTTAAGTTGGATTCACTAAGAACATGGGTTTATGATCCGGAGGTCGGGGAGGATAGAAGTGTTGTTTAGCCATTTTAGTGAGAGAAACAAGAGAGAATAAAAGTGTGTTTTATTCTAGAGAGAGAAAGGTAAGACAAGAAATGAAAAGCCTCACCCCTCCATGGAAGTATGGAGGGGTTTATATAGCACGGGACTTGGACTTTACATATGATAATATTAGTCCCTGCAAGTCCCGGCTATGAAACTAATGTAATTCCGTTAGTCGCACACATTTTAAGGCTAACACCTTGGGACCCAGAGTCGGTTTACCTTTTCCTCGATCCAGGGTATTGTCCCCCAGTTGGCAGCTTTCAGTAAGGTCAGGGAAGTTGCGTACGTTGATGAACCCTTGAGGAGATAATCAAGATCATAAGTGACGAAGAAGTCGAGAGCAATCTGATTATCTTGTGTAGGATCAAGTGGAGGTGGAGCTCTTTCTGATTCATGGAGGCCTGGCCTTTGAACGGTGTTAAGAGCTTTCAGGACCTCGTCAGCATAATACTCGAACTCCATTCGGGTTAACCTGGTTTTGGCGCGAATTCTCTTATCCTTCAGCGCTCTCTTCACCAAAGAAGGAGTAACCGAAGTCTTATACTCATGAGCCAGAAATGCGCACAAGTCAATCGGACTGTGGATACGGAGATATAAAACATCTCTGTCAGCGTATGTGATTGGATCATATTGCGCCACTGCCGTGATCCAAGCCTGTGGCGGTGCAGTCTCGTCAATCTCCAACGTGTCTGCCCAGTCCCGTGTGCTTGACTCAGGAACAGTAGATTGTGGTTCGTGAACATCTGCTGGTTCTGATTCAGGCATCTCTGCGGTGTCATGAACGGGCGAGTGTTGTGCAGCTTCAGGTTCAGTTACTGACTCTGCAATCACAGGAGCAACAACAACAGAACTAACAGGGTTAGTGGTAATAGGTATAGATACAGCGATAGATGTACCGGGAATCGATGATGCCGTAGTAGCATTCACATCATGGCGCCACTTGGATCGTCTTGATTCCGTTGAGGTTGATTTTTCCTTCTGCGCAACATCTTTCTTAGACTTGGTTCCAGACTTAGAAGGTTTCTTTGTGCTGGTAACCTTATCCCCTGTTTTCGGCTGTTCACCACCATCATACTTATCGCTATCCTCGTTGCTTCCCTTAGCACTCTCCTCATTTCCATCACCACCATCATCACCATCATCATCATCATCATCCTCATCATCATCATCACCATCATCGTCATCGTCATCATCCTTTTCTTTTTCTTCTTCTTCTTCTTCTTCTTCTTCACCAGTACCCTCTTCCTGTTCACTTTCTTCCCTTTCTCAGGCAGAATGTGGTAAGGTACCACACTTCCAAACATCTTGAACAACCGATCATCCTCCATAATAGCGTCATTGAGTGACTTGTAGAGAGTCCGTTGAATCTTAGATTTATCAAAAGATCCAAGTTCCCTCATGCGAGCTTTGAGGATCTTCTTTAATTCGAAATCCGTCAAATCATAGGCAATTTTGTAGGCGGATTCAGAAGGATTGGATGACTTAATCATCAAGTTGTCAGCCGCGAGTGTCTTCAACTCATCACGCAGTTTAGGCATAATGGATTCAACGGATGCTTTCACTCTCTCTTCAACAGAAGCTTCAAGTGTTTCTTTTTGCTCCTTGTATTTATCCCTCATGGCTTGAAGTCTCGTGATTCGTGCAGCATGCTTATCAGCTTCAGCCTGCTTAACCTGAGCTAGTTCTTCTGCATGAGCTTTACGTGTCAACTCCATCTCTGCAGCGAACTTAGCAAGCATCTCTTCTTGGGCTTTCTTAGATGCTTCTTCACTTTGAACTCGTCTATGTAGCTCTTGGCGAAGTTCATCCATCTCTCTTTTGTGATTATCCGTATGTTTATCCAACATTTCGGCCATTACAAATGCAGCCATTGTAGACGATGCAGAGCTGCTCTGGGTTGGTTGAAGAGGCTCGGTTGTTACTACGGTACTAAGGATGGGAGTTATTGGTGGTGGAAGGAATGGTGTTGAAACCGGTCTGGTTGGTAAGGGTTGTATTGGTGGAGGTTGTGTTACTAAAGGTTGAGTAGGTACCATGATTGTAGGAGCACCGGACTCCTTTTCAACACTTGCTGAAACGGGGATGGATGTCTCCTTCGAAGTAGAATACCGTTCAGGTGATCCAAACTCATAAACATCCTCTGGCTCCTCGTACTCTTCTTCAATATTCATATGAGCACCAGAACTACTACCGCCCGTATCTCTCCTACTCCTTTCAATAGCTATCTTCATTGCTTTTCTCTCAGCCTTGTTAAGAGTAGGATCATCAACATCTTCTTCGTCGTGAAGAACTAACTAATCAACCGTACCCTTTCCCTTCTTAGCCTCAGTCTTCTTCTTCTTGGTTTCGGGTTCAGGTAAAGCAGCTGGTTGCTTGCGTTTACCTTTACTCTTGACCGTAGTAGACGAGTCTTCTCCAGTCTGAAGGCTTGCTTTTAGCTTCTTGATTTCTAGCAGCAGTAGCTTGTAATCAGCAGAACCTTTAATTTTATCCGTCAGAAGATAATCGGGAATAGGACCAGGAATCACACCACCAGATGGTCCTTCATGCCTTAAATCCACAGTATGATCAGCCTCTTCAGTGTGATGACGACTTGCTGCACGCCTATCAATTGTAACATCATTCTTCATAAAATAGTTAATGATAAGCTTGATAAACCGAGGGTAAGGAAAGAAATTAGACTTCAGCTTCTTGTTTTGGAAGAGTTGAAAGGTGAATTCTTCCCATAACAATAATGCATAATCTGCATTTGCGCCTGTGTACATTCCATGGAAAATGTTCATAATTGGACTACGCAAAGCATCATGCCAACTGGTTTTAGGTGTAAGACATCTACTAAGAATACCCAACATTGCTCTCCAAGGTTGTCCTACTTTAGCAGTGGTAAACTCAGACGCAACTCGTATGTCAGGACATCCAAGAGCATCGAACATCTCCATGAGTTCGTCTTTAGTAGGATCCCTCGAAAATGCCATACCTTTGGGTGTATCCCGAATGCCAAATATCTTACGGAAGTCTGAAACATTAAGTGTCTGCTGCTTGTTGTCGAGAGTGAAGGTGATCTTGTTTGAAGTACTTTCCTTGGTGGCCCAGAACTCATACATGTACTCATATGGCACCGAGGCAGTACTCCTCAAAGCATTCTTAAAGTGAGAGTGATCAAGGATTGCTATGGCTACTTTGAAACCATGGTGAGTGGATTTTGAGACTTGCTTCAGCCGATAATTGTTTGGTATGAACTTGAGGGTTCGTGCTTCGGCAATTGCTGCTGCTCTAGAGTCTTGGATTGCTTGTACTGTTGGATTAGTCATCGTATCTGCTTAAGATAAGACATGAAAGGTTGATGCACAAAAATATATAGATATGAATCATTATTACTTCTAAGCATAACACATTTCATAACATAATTCAACAAGTACTTATAACAGGCAAACATTATTAATCAAATGACCCTTCATCCGGAACTTCTTCATTCGGAACTCTTCATCCGGAACTCTTCATTCGGAACTCTTCATTCGGAAGTCTTCATTCGGAAGTCCTTCATTCGGAACTTCTTCATTCGGAAGTTCACTCGGAACTTCTTCATTCGGAAGTTCACTCGGAACTTCTTCATTCGGAAGTTCATTCGGAACTTCTTCATTCGGAAGTTCATTCGGAACATCTTCATTCGGAAGTTCATTCGGAACTTCTTCATTTGGAAGTTCATTCGGAACTTCTTCATTCGGAAGTTCATCCGGAACTTCTTCATTCGGAAGTTCTTCATTCGGAACTTCTTCATTCGGAAGTTCTTCATTCGGAAGTTCTTCATTCAGAACTTCCTCATTCAGAACTTCCTTCATTCGGAAGTTCTTCATTCGGAACTTCCTTCATTCGGAAGTTCATCCGGAACTTCCTTCATTCGGAAGTTCATCCGGAACTTCCTTCATTCGGAAGTTCATCCGGAACTTCCTTCATTCGGAAGTTCGTTCGGAACTTCCTTCATCCGGAAGTTCGTTCGGAACTTCCTTCATTCGGAAGTTTGTTCAGAACATTCCTTCATTCGGAAGTTAGTTCACCATGTTCATCCGGAAGTCATAAACGCAGCCTATTGATGATTAACCTAGTCGCGTTTGTGAGTTCTAAGGCAATCTAAGGCAACTTAACACAATCTAATGATATTCCGAGAAAAACCCACCAAAAACCCTTAATTAATTAACCCTAATTAGGCAAACGATCCCTAATTTTGATAAAGTTGATTATCCGAATCAATTAACAGGATTTAGATGATGAATTGGACGAATTATAAGTTAAATATTGATGTAATTACCTTTTAAATCGAATGAAACATGATGGATGATTAATAACGGGAGATTTGAGAGCTTGTGTGTGTGCTTTAATGGCGGAACATAAACAGTGAAACAGTGAAGATAGAAATAAAGGGGACGGGGGGTTTTGTTTTGACTTAGGTCAAAATTTTGACAACTTTCACAACTAGTCATTTTTAACCCTTCACTTATCTTTCCTTTTCCCTTTTTATACTTTATCTTTTCATTTTTCCTAAGCATTGTTAAATTTCGCCAACACAACTTAAGCATCTCAACCTATTAGCATATCTCCAAGATCTTAAAGCAATGCCTATCACATAGAACGAGCACAAGTCGTATTCTAAAGCAAGACCACTCATAAACCATTTAGCTAATTAATTTTCCACAAACACTTCTAAAAAATTGTTTTGATGACGAAGATGATTTAATATTTTCTCCCCCTTAAACGATGACCCGTTTTCTATTTAAAGAGCTGTAGTCATTGTTTAAAGAGTCAAATATTGATGAAAACATTTCCAATTAGTATCTTGAAAAAGATAGATTCGTGGTGGCAATAAGATTTCTCTTATTTAGACAAATTAATGCACTGAGACGTACACTAACTCGTGTTAGACCAAGTTGTAAAGTAAACTTGATCCCTTTGCATGATTTGGCTTGTAAATCATGCCCGAGAAAATTAATTCCCGTTGTGAGCCAACATTTTCCAAGGAAATACGTGACTTTAATATGAAAACCGGGTTGCAGTCTAAAATAACTACAAGCCATAATGGGCATGTTTTAAAAATGTACAACTTTTATACGGACTCTATTTATGGTGCCGTGTCAATTTTGATCGACATTTCTAAAGCCGTAAATATTACCGTACTAAAAGACATGCCCGATTTAAAAACGAAAAATATTTTTGGTTTTTCTTGATTTTATAATTTTTATGGTTTTTCTAGGTTTTATATTTTTTTATGGATTTTCTTGGTTTTATATTTTTGTATTTTTCTTTTTGTGGTTTTATATATGTACGATAATATACATGATCACGAACAAAGGATACGCCTGAATAGTTTACCACCACTATTCAGCTGATTCTTCTGCCAACTCTTTGAGAGTCGCTGGAGTGAATGATTTCATGCCAAGCTTGTCGATCAAAAACTCGATTCGTCCTCGATCTAAGGCTTTGGTGAACATATCTGCCAGCTGATACTCAGTAGTGACAAAATACAGCTCGATCACTCTGTTCTCCACCTGCTCCTTAATGAAATGGTAGCGAATGTCTATGTGCTTGGCCCGGGAGTGTTGAACATAGTTGCAGCAAAGGGCAATGGCGCTCTTGTTGTCACAATACATCGGGATTTTGTTGAATCCCAAACCGTAGTCAGTTAATTGTGATCTCATCCAAAGGACTTGAGCACAACAACCGGACATGGCGATGTATTCAGCCTCCGTGCTAGAAATTGCAGCGCTTTTCTGCCTTTTTGAAGACCAACTGATCAATCTATCTCCAAGGAGTTGCACAGATCCAGAAGTGCTACGCCTCGTGTCTTGACAGCCAGCATGATCGGCATCTGCGTATGATATTAAAGCAATAGAGGAATCTTTCGGATACCATAGACCACGATGAAGTGTTCCTTTGAGATACCGAAAGATCCTTTTAACAACATGTAGGTGCTTTTCAGTAGGCCGAGCCTGATACCGGGCACACATGCATACGGCAAATTGCAAATCAGGCCTGCTAGCAGTCAGATAGAGAATGGTGCCGATCATCCCACGGTAAAGTTTTGGATCGACAATAGTCCCATTCCTATCTTCATCTAACTTGGATTTCTCCACCATTGGAGTGTCCACGGGGTCACAATTTTCAAAGTTATATTTCTTTAAAGATTCTAGAGCACATTTGGATTAATTAATAAAGATGCCTCTGGGATTCTGAGAAATCTGTAATCCTAAGAAAAATGAAAATTTTCCCATCATTGACATCTGAAAGCGTGTGGACATTATCTTCTCAAAGCGTTGTGACAATTCTATGTTAGAGGCAGCAAATATTATATCATCAACATAAATTTGTACCAGAAGCATGTCGTTGTCCTCCTTGAGAGTGAATAGAGTGGGGTCCACCTTGCCTTTGGAGAAGCCTTCCGAGATGAGATATGTTGAAAGGAGATCATACCATGCGCGTGGAGCTTGTTTCAACCCATAGAGAGCCTTCTTAAGCTTGTACACATGATTAGGAAACTCCGTGCTAACGAACCCATCCGGGTGACTAACATAGACTTCTTCCCTTAGTTCACCGTTCAAAAATGCCGTCTTCACATCCATTTGATAGAAGATCATGTTCATATGAGCAGCATACGCAAGGAATAGTCTAATAGCCTCCAATCTTGCAACAGGAGCAAAAGATTTTTCAAAGTCTATACCCAAGGCTTGTTTATATCCTCTAGCAACCAATCTAGCCTTATTCTTTAATACTGCACCCATCTCATCGAGTTTAACCTTATAAACCCATAACAAAGTAAGGATGTTAACCTTGTCAGGGAGAGGAACTAATTCCCATACTTCAAGTCTTTGGAATTCATTTAGTTCCTCCTGCATGGCTTCAATCCAAGATGATTGAGTCATAGCATGTTGCCAATTTTTAGGTTCAACTTCGGAGAGAAATGCATCAAAGTAACAATAGAGTGCACTCTCTTGTAATTGATGGCGTGTAGAGACTGGTCGATCGAGATTACCAATGACATTCCTAATTGGGTGATCTTTTGTCCATTTGGTGCTATGTTTTTCAATCCTAGGTGGTCTGGAGTGAACAATAGAAGGAGCTTCTTCTGAGGTAGACGCGGCTGAAGGGTTTTCAGGTATCGCTACACCAAAGAAAGGAAGCTCTTTCAGGTGAGCATATTCCAAATCGTGATCAATAGAATCCTCTTCCACATCATTAGGCACAAGTAGGGGTGACGATTCAGGTGTAGTTTGAGAATCACTTGGTAAAGGTGCATCCGGTTCAATGTTAATTGAAGATGCATTAGATAAAGCTTCATTTGCTTGAGCAACAACTTCAGGGATTGGAGCTATCACTACAGGTGCTGGAACTTTATCATTTGGGGGATCAAAGAATTCATCAAACAACGGTTGAAACAGTTTATCCCACTCGGGCCTTGTTGGTGGTAAAAATGATGTAGAAGTAGGATTATTGGGAACTAATCCGGAACTAATAGCACCGGTTCCCATCTCATGAAGCGCGGGTTCAGAGCTGCGTTGCTCAGAAGCCATCGCTGTCAGCTCATCGAAATCTGCGTCCATAGTTTCTACGATCTTACCAAGACGACGGTTGTAAATTCGGTATGCTTTCTTGGAGGGTGAGTAACCAATGAAAATACCTATATCGGCTTTCGGTTGAAGCTTGCCCAAGTTCTCACTATTAATGTTTGGATAACAAAGAGCACCAAACACATGAAAAAATGAAACATCGGGTTTACGGTCATGTAGAAGCTCGTAAGGTGTTTTTCCATGGCGTTTCCGAATGATAGAACGGTTTTGGGTGAAACATGCAGTAGATATGGCTTCTTCCCACAAGAACAATGGAGCGTTCGCATAAATTAGCATAGTCCTAGCAGCTTCCATAAGCGCACGATTCCGTCTTTCAACGACACCGTTTGTTGTGGAGTGCGTGCAGCGGATGTTTCATGTGAGATACCAACTCCTTCATAGTAATCACGAAGAGTCTGGTTGACGAACTCTGTTCCATTATCTGTACGAATACGGCGGACAGTAGTATTCAAACGTACCTGAATGAATTTCAGAAAAGTGATGATAGCCTTCGGTGCTTCATCCTTTATACGTAGAAATCTAACCCATGTAAACCTGGAGAAATCATCCACAATAACCAGAATGAATTTCTTACCGCTCACACTTTCAGTTCTCATTGGCCCACAAAGATCCATATGCAAAAGATGAAGTTTTTCTTGATTGGTGTCTTCAGCTTTGGGCTTGTATGATTTCTTGGTACTTTTCCCCCTTGAACACGCGGAACATAAATGGTCCTTGTGAAATTTGAGCTTTGGAAGACCACGAACTAATTCGTTTTTATCCAGATGATTAATAGCATCAAAGTTAAGATGAGATAATCTGCGATGCCATAACCATGACTTGGTCTTAGATGCTTTAGAGAGAAGACATACTGGAGAGGCGGCCATCATGTCTTGTAGGGACAACGTATAAAGATTTGCACCACGAGATCCCTTCAACAAGTCTTTTCCTTCCAAGTTGCGGATGAAACAAGTGTGTTGTCGAAAAGCAACCTCTAGGTTGGAATCACAAAACTGTCCTACTGAAAATAAGTTATGACCAAGACCTTCTACATAGTATACCCTTGAAATCGTAACGTTTACAATATGATATTCACCATACCCCATTATCTTTGCTATATGATCATTACCGAATTTAACCGTTCCAAGAAACTTGCTGACGAAATTTCGGAGCATCGAGCGATCTCCGGTCATATGCTTTGAACAACCGGAGTCCAAATACCAGAGGATGATTTGGACCACCTGAAAATATCACCACACGAAGACAATGTATAGGTATCAGAATCTGAATGTTCCTTGTTATTAGCAGGTACAGATTTAATAATCTTAGATTTGCTAACTTTAGGTTTCTTAGATTTCCTAGCCTTCTTCTTCCTAGTTGGTGGTGTAGATTCTAGTTGGCTTAAATCATGTGGTATTTCTTCACTGATAGGTACTATAGTGGGAGCTGACCTAATTAAAGGGCGCTGTTTCCATACTTGAGTGCTAGTGTGCCTAACTAAAGGACGCTCAGACCTAACCTCAATGGATGCATTCCTAGTTAAAGGGCACATTTTTCCATCTAATGTAAAGGTCCTACCAGTGGGACGCCATTGCCAGCCAACTTGGGCACGAGTTCTACCCGTTGGCTTCCATTCAAGATCATTCCTAATGGCATTGATTTCATTCACATGATCAATAAGACACAAATCATGACGTTGGGAAAACATACATCCATTACAATTCCAACATTTCAAATCAGAATTCACAAATGGTTTAGGCTTCTGCACAGGCGCAGAGCTTTTAGTCTTAACATGATTCTTTTTATTTAAAACTGAACTAACATTCCTATGGTGAGCTTCTACTTTCTTCTTGTTGGTACTACTAGTAGAGGGCTTGATCTTATCTTTTTTGAGTGGCGATCCTTTAGCCTTAGTAGACTCATTTACTCCTGTAGAAGGCAACGTGGGAATATTAGCAACAGATTTTAAAGGTGCCTTACTTGATGGTGCCAATGACGGTTTTGCTCCTGGGGTCTTATTGAATGGAGTTACAGCAATGGGTCTATTAGTGAGTAGTGCAGAACCTGGTTTACCTATGTATTGCAAATATGCTAAGCAATAATAAACTCGCTTAATATATTCATGAGTCGAATAATAGTAGCTACTTGAGGGATCTAAGGCATAAAGATCATCTAAAATATCCCTAACAAGATCTACATGCTTAATGGCATTCCTCATATAATCATCGTAGGTAACCGGGTTTCTCTTATGAAGCGGGTTCTTATAAAGCACTACTGACTTGGTTGTTGGAGCACTAGAGGACGGTGCAGAGTTGGTAGCTAAGTTATTAACAGCTTCTTGTCAGGTGAGAAGAAGTGTCTCCTTTAACTCGGCCAAAACCATGTTTTTGTCAATGAGCAGGATGTTTAAGTCAGAGATTTCCTCACATTTTTGGTTTAATTGTTCAACATAAGATTGTTGCTGTGCCGCATTAAAAGCGAAGCGTTCTTCTAGTGAACCATAAAGTTTGGACATTCCCTGTCTTGCACGATCCATCTCCCCTAGAATAGACAAAAGTGTAATTTCTAAGTCCTGGTTTTTAGACTCTGCAGCCTCTAGTTCCAATTTTAGTGTTTCATTTGATGACACATCTCTCTTCAATCTCATAATCTCTTCCTCTAATGCCTTAACTATTGCAATCATCTTGTCACTCGTCTCAACACCGTTTTCACAACTATTTGTTATCAAAAGATACTCATTTTGAGTTTGTTGTTTTAATTCTAAAGATATACAATGTTGTTCTAGTTGATTAAAGCGTTTTGAAAGTAAATTGTAAGAATCTTTTAGCTTTAAAAACTCAGCGTTAGATTCGTGACAAGAATGATTATCTACCTCATTTACAGTATCAACAACATTTACAGAGAGATCACACACATCATCACATATATTCACAACATCACAGTTAATCATAGCGGATGTAAGCTCATTCGAATAATTGACATTTACAGTAGTAAGCACATCACACGAAATTACTTGGGACAAGAATCGGTCATATTAAGATAAAATCTTTTCCTTTTCAATCAGTTGTAGTTCGTAAGCGGTGTCCATTTCATAAAACACTTTTTCAACTTCTCCAATTTCAAACTCAAGATTTTCTTTAAGAGATGCAAAACTTCCTTTTAGACTTTCGACAAATGGATTGATCTCATTCTTAAACACCTCGTTCATGTGTTCGAAAGCCCATTCTCCGGCGTTTAAGCCATTTGAAGTCGTACATTCCAAAATGACCTTGTCAAAATTAGTAAAGTATTGATTAATCTCTTGCAAGTTTAACCATACAGTGCTAACAGGTGGAAGATCCTTTGGAATTTCCTTAGGACCTTCCATTTTGACAAGTGTAGGAAGTGTACTAGGGTTTTCTTCATTTAACATGTAGGTTGGTGCTGTAATAAGATCTTTGTCCATATGGAAGCGAATTCTAAAATCCGTTTTAGCAAGCTCCTGATTCATTTTAAAATAATCACAATCGGGATATTTTGCAAAATTGTATGATCGATTCTCATCAACTAGATCTTTATTGGTGCGATCATCGAAAATAACAATCGGGTCTAAGACCAATCCTAATTGGGTTGCATTATAAAGTCTTGGACTATGGCTTAAAGCTTGTTTTGCATACCGTGGGTTAGGGGGAAGGCCTTTTTGACGTGATAAGTTAAATTCTCTAAACGAAGCATCAAATAAGTGCACTAGTTGAGAGGCAGCGTATTGTCTTAAAAGCAAATAATCTAGACTTCTGATCTTATTAGCCGCATTAATTTCCATTTCATTCTTCTTAGACTCGAGTAATTCAAAATCCGTTTGAAGTTTTTGAAAATTAGTGACCACTAACTCTTTTTCTTTAAGTTCATTAGAAAGATCTGCTCTTAAGGTTTCAGTTTCCTGCAAGTGACCCATTTGTTTGTTTCGAAAGTGATCATATTTGGGATTTGTTAGAACACTAGACGAAGGCACTAATTCCAAAGTTTGAACTTTCTCGTTGCTTAAGGCAAGCTCATCAGACAAATTCTTATTCTTAGCTAGGGTTTCTAACAGTGCAGCATTCATTTGGCTAAGTAATGTAGCAGGAACCATGACCAAATCTTGTTGAGCAGGAGTATGCGTATGTGATATAACTCCCGGTTGTGTTTCACTCAAAGTCTGGTGACTCACATTGATATTACTATCATTGATTGTCTCCTCATTTGAAAGACTCACCACCGAAGACTCATTCGAATCAGCACTCTCTTGCACAACTTGATGTGGTTGAATACTAGCATCAGTGGTATTATCAGTGGTATTAATAAGTACCTCAGATCTCTTTTCTGGCCCTAGGCTAGAGATAGTTGCCATAAGAGCTGCCTGTGCAGATTGAAGTTCATCGTAGTCTGAATCATAAGCATCAAGATCATCTGCTTGGTAAGCTACATTCTGTGTAGTGATAACATCTTGTTCAGCAATCCCTGGATCAGCAAGAAATGCAAGCTCCTCTTAATCAAGTTCCCTTCCTTGTGCCTGAGCATTCACCAGATAAATCTTCTCTGCAAACCATTGACCATCCCTTCTCCTCTTGGGTTTCTTGCAATCCCTGGACATGTGACCTTCTTCCTTGCAGTTGTAGCATGTAATCATTCTCAACTTGCCTGTGGAATTAGCCCGTGGAGGAGTGTTGACTATTGGAGCAGGATTGACCGTGCGAGCATTGGTGTTTGATGTTGTAGGTCTCCCCTGATAAGGTTGAATAGGTTGAACCATTACCCTGCCATTCTCAATAGTAGCTTGTTGGCGAGAATTTGATGAATTCCTCAACTGATTGTTAGTTGGAGCTGATCCTCTAAACCCTCGTTTGCTTAATGTCCTTGTAAGATAAGCAGACATAGTGGTTAACACTTCAACTGGGTCAGTTCCTTGTTTGAATACAGGAATGGGGACTTCCTCATCATCACAGTACATTGCTTGGTCTTGTTGAACTGCATAATCACTAGAAGGAATACTCATGTGATCAGAGTAGCTTGATGGATATGTTGCATTCTCTTGATAAGAAGAATATGAAGGCTGAGCATAAGGTGCAATACTTGCTGAGTGAGGTTGTGAAGCATATTGTGATGAAGGTGCATTAAACCGATATTGTTGCTGATGTGAGGTGGGTGGTTGCGGTAGAATCGAGTATTGGGGGAAGGTTGGTGTCATGTAAGGTGATGGATGATAGGCTTGGTGTCCCAAAATATAAGGAGTGTTGTTGTGTGACAAGCTTGGTTGATTCGCCATCAAGGCTAAAGAATCAGGGTACATACCTCGAGGCGAACGGTGCATGATCACATGTTTCTCATGCTGCTGAAGGAAAGCATAGAGTTGATCCAAATTGCACTTATGCAAATCCCTGGTTAACTTAACATCGGTAATATACTCACCCCATTCAGCTTGAGGTAAAGTATTCAAAAACTTGGTGTTAACCTGGAATGGAGCAATCACGAGATTGTATACATTCAGATCATTCATGAGAGTAGTGAATCTGAAGTAATAGTCGTGAAACGTTTCCCCTGGGTTGTACGTGAATCTATCAAACAGATCATACAACTGACATTCCCTTTCCTGTTTGGTAAGGGACGTACCTTGTAGCAACACCTTTAGACGTTCCCATAAATCCTTTGCCACCGTATACTGACTTACCATTCGATAGATGTCATGTGGAAGATCTTGGAGAATGGTTTGAAGAGCCTTTTCGTCTGCATCGGCAACAAGTTGTTGAGCTGGTGTAAGTTCTTCAAACTCCCTTGGTCGAGTCACATTGTTAACCACGATGGTACCATAGTCAAGTTGACCATTTAAAATTGACTTAACCATAAGCCTCCCATAAACCGGTTTTCCCTTAAGGTAAGACATCATCCGGCCTTGCCATGCTTCAAAAACTTCTTTGATGAGCATTAGAGGGCGATTATCCGTTCCCGTAATGACGGAAATATCCGTAAGGGATGTCATCTGAGGCATTACTAAATTCGGATTCATTTTGTTCACTTCAAAGAAACAAAGATTATCGGTTGATCGAGCAATGAAGTAAAGCTTGTGAATTGTGTTGAGTTTTTGTTGTAAGAAACCAAGATTAAATCCTCTAAAAAATCGTCGAAAAAACAAGTAAAATATCCCTTGATTCGGAACTCTTGTTGATTCGGAAGTGTTGATTCGGAAGATTTTGGCTTGGAAAACCTTGATTCGGAACTTTTGGTTCGGAAGAGTTGATCCGGAACTTTTGTCTTGATCCGGAAATTTCCCTTGATTCGGAACTTTCCTTGATCCGGAACTTTCCTTGATCCGGAACTTTTGGTTCGGAACTTCTTGATCCGGAACTTTCCTTGATCCGGAACTTTCCTTGATCCGGAACTTTTGGTTCGAAACTTTTGATTCGGAACTTTTGATTCAGAACTTTTGATTCGGAACTTTCCTTGATCCGAAACTTTCCTTGATCCGGAACTTTCCTTGATCCGGAACTTTTGGTTCGGAACTTTTTGATCCGGAACTTTGGTTGATCCGGAAGTTTTTGGTTCGGAACTTTTTCTAGGAAACAGTAACTTGTTCGTGGTATACAGTCGATCAAAAAATCAAGATTAAACCCAGATTTTTACCAAATAACCCAAAAAGTTTTATGATTTCTACAATAATAAGTAAAAACTAATACTTATCTACTAATCCCAATCACAAAAACACCAAAAACTCCAAGAATCAAGATGGATCTTCTTAAAGAGCACTAATACAATCAAAAACTAAAAAACCACACAAATCATTACCTTAAATCACCCCATAGCTCTGATACCAAATGAAGAATCTTGATAACCTATGAATCTATGAAGTGGGTTGTTGATTTCTAGAGAGAGAAACTAGAGAGAGAAAGTGAGAGAAACTATGTGTCTTTTTATTCAAGTGAAAACAAGAAATGAACAACAACCAACCCATTTCCATGGTGGAAAGGGGTTTTTATATCCAAGGCCTTATTTGGACTTGGGCCGGCCCATGACAAGCCCATGGGCCGGTTTTTTACTTAACTAATTAAGTATTTGTTAACTACGAGCTATTACAACATAAATAATATTGTGGAGTGACCGATACTTCTAATATACGTTAAAACGTATTTCTAACACTCCAACTGTTGAACCTATTGTAGAACAAGAAGTCGTCATGGCTAATCGTACTATGATGGAGTTGCTACAAGCACCCACCGAGGGTTTTGGAGAGGCCATTGTGATTCCCGCCATCCTTGCGGAGAATTTCGAGATTAAGACGGGTTTAATGTCGATGTTGCAAGCTAATAAGTTTAGAGGTCATGAGAAAGACAACCCGCACTATCACATTAGGAATTTTAATCGTCTCACCGCTACTAGCAAGTTTAAGGATGTTCCACATGACGCCATTAAGATGATGTTGTTTCCATACTCGTTAGATGGACCCGCAAAAATTTGGCTTGAGAAAGAACCGCCAGATTCGATTTTGACATGGGGTGATCTCGTTTCTAAGTTTGTGAACAAGTTTTTTCCACCATCTAAAACAACACATTTGAAAAATGAGATTTCACGATTTGTGCAAAGAAATAATGAAAGTTTTTCAATGGCATGGGAACGCTTTAAAGAAATGTTACATGAATGTCCACACCATGATTTTTTGGAATTGCATCAAATTGATACTTTTTATAATGGGCTTAATGATCATGAACGAGATTACTTGAATGCCGCCGCGGGTGGTAATTTTTTGTGCAAAACGACCGATGAGGCTTTACAAATTATCGAGAATAGATCTAAGGTTTATAGCCCTCGTAACACACCGAGTGTTGCCAATTTGGGTTCGTCATCGTCGTCATCGTCTCGTAGCATTAATGCCTTACATGATGAAGCTATTGAGGAAAATCGGTTTTTCGATAGATTTGCTAATCTTATGTCTCATTGGAAAGCTCAAGAAGCTTCAAATTCCGCTTCGGTTAAAGCGGTTGCTAAGAGTTGTTTGTCTTGTGGTGGAGCTCATGATCTTTACGAGTGCATTACCGCAGATGGTAACACTTCGAGTGCTTATGTAGCAACGGGAACTTAAAACCAAAACGGCCAAGGTTCACGCCCAAATCAAGCTCCACCAAATCAAAATGTTAATAACTATCGAAACAACAACCAAGGTGGTAATTATCAAGGCAATTCACGTAACTACAACAAAGGGAATTATCAAAGTGGGAATGGACAAGTCACTAATCAAAACCAAAACCGTGATTTTCAAAACACTACACAAGGTTTTCAAAATGCTCACGCTAAAAATCTTCAAGGAGATTTTTTGGATTATGCTAAAGCGAATGATGCTAAATTTGATAACATGCAACGTGAGATGATTAGCTTAAGATCCGAGTTGAAAAACGAGCTTAAAAATGAACTTGCTAATGAACTTAAAACTCATGCAAATAAAATGGAAGGAAATGTTCAACGTCTTCAACAAAATCAACAAAAGATGGAACAAGGACAACATGAGATTAAGCAAGAATTGTTAAAAGCGGATGCTAGGCAATCAAAATTTGAGGACCGAATGGATAAAATGTTTAAAGCAATCATGTGTAAACCCTCTTCCTCGGGTGGTCTTCCTAGTGATACCATTGCAAACCCGAAGGGAGAAATGAAGGTTATTACTACACGAAGTGGTAAAACATTCAAAGAACCAATATCTCGTCCAAGTACTTCTACGGAGAAGGAAATCGAGAAAGAACCCGAGGTGATGGTCGAAAAGGAGCACATTACAATCCCACGAAGTACCGCTCAAACCACACCTATGGTTGAACCAATACCAATTGTAGAACCCGAGATTCCAAGGCCGTTGCCTAATTTCCAACCCACACCACCCTTACCTTACCCTTCGAGACGAAACAAAGAGAAATTGCAAGAACGTAACAAACAACAAATCGAGCTTTTTATAAAAATGTTTCAACAAGTGCATTTTGATGTGAGTTTAGCCAACGCGTTGTTGTATATGCCTCGTTTCGCTTCCACTTTTAAAAGTATGATGAGCGATAAGGAAAAGCTTTCAAAGCTTGCTAATTGTTCTTCAGTTTATCTTAACCCCATACCGGAAAAAGTTGGTGACCCCGGAAAGTTTCTCATTCCTTGTGACATACAAGATATGAAAGAATGCCTCGCCTTGGCCGATCTTGGTGCGAGCATTAAATTGATGCCATTTTCCATTTAGAAATCGCTTTCGCTTCTGGCTCTTATTCCTTCGAACATGTCTATCGAGATGGCCGATCATTCTACGATTTTAGCATGTGGAGTAGCCGAAGATGTTTTCGTGAAAGTGGGGAAGTTCTACTATCCTGTTGATTTTATAGTAGTTGACATCCCCGCGGATCCTCAAGTTCCTCTAATTTTAGGTCGTTCATTTTTAGACACCTCGAGATCGCTTATCGACGTTCATGCAATAACTATCACTTTGAGATTCAACGAAGAGGAACTTGTTATAAACGCTACTCAAAACTCTCATGTTTATGCAATCGCTACCATCAATCACATTGACATCGTTGATGTGGTTTGCGATGAGTTTTCACAAGAAGTGTTAGGTTTTTCCGATAGCTCGTCAAGTGGCAATCCCAATATTTTGGATCCGATTCTTGCTAATTCCACACCAAATCTCACTCCATTCCAAGGAGGCGATTTCACTTCGAATGAAATCGACAATGAAGATGAGGTGTTAATTAGTTATGATACTTCTATTCCACCATTTCTTCCGCCGATGGAAGTTATGAGTGTTGAACCAAAATCTTCAATCGAGGAACCACCTATCCTTGAATTGAAAGATCTTCCTTCTCACCTTGAATACGCATTCTTGGAAGGTGATGACAAGTTGCCGGTTATTATTACAAGAGGTCATGCTAATGATGAAAAAACCGAGCTCTTGAAAGTTCTTAAGGCTCATAAAGGGGCAATTGCGTGGAAAATTTTCGACATTAAGGGTATTGACCCAAAATTTTGTACTCACAAGATTTTAATGGAGGAGGACTACAAACCCGCAATTCAAAGTCAAAGAAGGGTGAATCCCAAAATTCACGATGTCATTAAAAAGGAAGTGTTGAAACTCCTTGACGCGGGGATGATTTATCCTATCTCCGATATCCCATGGGTGAGCCCAATCCATTGTGTCCCTAAAAAGGGAGGAATGACCGTTGTGCCTAATGAGAACAACGAGTTAATTCCCACTCGTGTTGTGAACGGTTAGAGGGTGTGTATTGACTACCGAAAGTTAAATGACGCCACTCGTAAAGACCACTTTCCTTTGCCCTTTATGGATTAAATGTTGGAGCGACTCGCGGGAAATGAATTCTATTGCTTTTTAGATGGTTTTTCCGGTTACTTTCAAATCCCTATCGACCCTCGTGATCAAGAGAAGACTACGTTTACGTGTCCTTATGGAACGTTTGCTTATCGTAGGATGCCTTTTGGACTTTTTAATGCACCGGGTACGTTTCAACAGTGTATGATGGTGATTTTTCACGATATGATCGAGATGTCGATGGAAGTGTTTATTGATGACTTCTCGGTGTTTGGAAATTCGTTCACGTCGTGTTTATCTAATCTCGAGCAAATGTTAAAACGTTGTGAAGAAACCAATCTTGTGCTTAATTGGGAAAAATGTCATTTTATGTGTAAACAAGGAATCGTCTTAGGACATAAGGTGTCGAAAGCAGGGATTGAGGTCGATAAAGCTAAGGTAGACGTCATCGCCAAGTTACCTCATCCCAAAACCGTTAAGGGAGTTAGGAGTTTCCTAGGCCACGCGGGATTTTATCGTCGTTTCATCAAGGACTTTTCGAAAATCTCTCGACCTATGACACACCTTCTCGAGAAGGATGCTCCTTTTAATTTCAATGAGGATTGTGTTAGAGCTTTCGAAACTCTTAAGAGGAAACTTACCGAAGCTCCCATTCTTGTTGCTCCTAATTGGGAATTACCTTTGAAATCATGTACGATGCAAGTGATTATGCTATAGGGGCCGTCTTAGGGCAACGCTATGAAGAGCATTTCCGTCCTATCCATTATGCTAGTAAGACGATGACCGAGGCTCAATTAAAGTACACCACAACGGAAAAGGAATTCCTTGCCGTGGTCTATGCTTTTGAGAAATTCCGACCTTATCTCGTCTTAACTAATAGCATCGTGTATACCGACCATTCGGCTATTAAGTATCTCTTAGCTAAGAAAGATGTTAAGCCGAGATTGCTTCGTTGGATGCTCCTCCTCCAAGAATTTGATGTCACCGTGCTTGACAAAAAAGGAGCCGAGAATCTAGCGGCCGATCATCTCTCTCCTCTAGAAGATCCTCCCAAAGATGTATTCGAGAACAAGGAAATCACCGAGACATTTCCTCTCGAGACTCTCGGTGTAGTGAATTCTAAAGACACCACCCCATGGTTTGTCGAAATTGCAAATTACCATGCGGGCAATTTCATAATCAAGGGTATGACGACACAACAAAAACGAAAATTCTTTCGTGACGTCAAGTTCTATTTTTGGGATGACCCTTATCTCTTTCGGGTTTGTGCGGATCAATTCGTTCGACGTTGTGTGTTTGGTGCCGAAGCTTCTAATATCCTTAGAGCTTGTCACGAGGGACCCACGGGTGGTCACCACGGTGCTAATCTTACGGCTAAGAAAGTGTTCGATGCCGACTTCTTTTGGCCTTCTATCTATCGTGATGCACACGCACTTGTAAAGTCGTGTGATTCGTGCCAACGTCAAGGAAAATCGTCTCAACGTGATGAAATGCCGCAAAACATAATTCAAGTGTGTGAGATTTTCGACATATGGGGAATAGACTTTATGGGGCCGTTCCCATCGTCTCATGGCAACAAATATATCCTCGTCGCGGTGGACTACCTTTCTAAGTGGGTGGAAGCTAAGGCTTTGCCTACTAATGATGCTCGTGTGGTAGTGAAGTTTTTGAAGCAACTATTCTCTCGGTTCGGAACCCATCGTGCTATTATAAGCGATCGTGGAACCCATTATTGTAATGACCAATTCGAGAAGGTCTTAAAGAAATATGGAGTTACTCGTCGTCTTTCTACGGCTTATCACCCACAAACGAGTGGGCAAGTCGAGGTTTCGAACCGAGCTTTGAAGAGGATTTTAGAAAGGTCAATTGGAGAAAACCGTGCTTCATGGTCCGACAAACTCGATGACGCTTTATGGTCCTTTAGGACCGCTTATAAGACACCTATCGGTTGCACTCCTTATAAGTTAGTCTATGGGAAGAATTGTCATTTGCCCATTGATTTGGAGCACAAGGCATATTGGGCCCTTAAGCATGCACACTTTGACTTGAAGACCGCGGGAGATCACCGGAAAATACAATTGAATGAATTAGATGAATTAAGAGATAATGCTTATGAAAATTCATTGATTTTCAAAGAAAAGACTAAAAAGTTTCATGATGCAAAGATTAAAAACCGGGTTTTTAACATTGGTGATCAAGTGTTACTTTTTAACACTAGACTTAAGATATTTTCCGAGAAATTGAAATCTTGTTGGTCGGGTCCGTACACCGTTACACAAGTGTTTCCTTATGGGACCATCGAGCTAGCTCAAGATGATGGACCTAACTTCAAGGTGAATGGACATAGGCTTAAGCACTACTTTGGTGGGGAAATTCCTTCAATGATTTCCCTAGACCAAGTCACATTCCCCAATGATAATTAGCATTGAGGGGATCGAGTCGAGCTCATGACTCGGTAATCAAAAACGAGGTGCCTCGTGGGGGAGATCCCATGCTTATCCTTTTATGCTTACTATTCACTAATAAGGGGACTTGTACCCTTCAAACTTGTTGTCTCGTGGTTGTTTGTGATTGTGTTATCTAGATCATCATCATCATCTACGATTGAAGACTCTCGTGTTCGTTTACGTGAGCCTCCATCGTTTGTTTGAAGAAGTTTTTCACGAATCCATTGACATATCCTTTATTGTTCTAACAATTATCTCTTAGCATACTTAATAAACGGCTTTGGATATATTGTTGATCACCCTTTTCCATGCTAGATCCTAAGCATTCGACTCTTCGTCTCTAGTATGGGGGTGCTCCACCTTTAGACTCGAAACATTGAGGACAATGTTTACTTTTAGTATGGGGGGGTGAATAGGTGCTTTGCTACGCCCTCACGCTTTCCAACTTTCAATGTTTTGTTTTTGTTGCTAATAAGGCTAAAAATGGCCAAATTTTAAAATTTTTCTTAGTTTTCATAAGTGTTTTTAAGACACGAATGTATATTTTCCGTTGGGTAGAATAAGAGCTAATTTTTGACTTGATGGGCATTTAGAGCCATTTACATTCCTTAACCCGCTCAATTCAAGTTTTGCTAGACTTTTATATAGGGAGCTTTAAAACACGAAAGTCTTAGCTCATTCGGGTTAAGAACAAGAACTTTTCGCAAGTTCCTATAATTGATCCTAGAAAGTCACTTATCAAGGGAACTATAAAATGCATTCTCTAAACTTGAAAAAGTCCAAGAAAGTGCAAGATCCTATAGGTGGCTTGAAAACCCAAAACTTTGATTTGATATAGTCTTAATGAAAGCTAATCCAAATTTGGCTTAATTTTGACTTGCATGGCTAAGTATTCACGAGTCTCTTTAATTAGAGGTCTTTATATAGTGAAGAACGAGAGATGATAGAGTTAGACAAGTGATCATGCTAAACGTAGAACATGAAAATGTTCTTTCAAAAACTCATATGTTTTTAATTGTGGCTTTTTTCTTCCCATAAGATCAATGCATTAGGAACAAAAATAATTACAATAAGTAAGGTCGTACGATTTGAAAGGTTACTTAGCCTCTAGCGCAAGATCGTTTAAAAGTTGCTCGGGGTTGAATAGAGTTCATAGCCAAGGCATAACTTATTGAAGCGGGACGCGAAGATTGGCAATCATCCAAAAAGGCCCTTACAAGGCATGATGAGCTCTATTTTTGCTAAAGATCCAAGATGATGTGAAGTATCATTATTCCTAAAATCAATATGAAGGATCGAGACACACGACGAAAAGCAATTACTCCCCTAAAGATCATGGAGAAAGTCTATCCAAAAAGACCCTACAAGGTATGAGGATAAATATATCCAAGTCCGAAAAGGAGGTGGATCGTTGTATATCAAAATCCAGAGTAAAGATTGAAGAAAAATGATGAAGTCGTGGTCCAAATATGAAGAATCTCTCAAAAACGTCAAGTGAAGAAATTCCAAGTATATGAAGAGAAGACCATAATTTCAATAACGTCTTCCCAAGATTTGAAGTATGAAGTACATGCCAAATATCGGTCTGAGAAAGGTCTCAAATCGTGAAACGAGTTATGCCAAGATATGAACTTAAGGAGATACACGAGAAGCCGTTTTAAAAGATTTTGTCCTTCGGCTAACTATCGAATAAATCGTGCTACTTTGCTTTCGGACTAATAACTACTCAAATAAGTCAATATGAATCACTTGTGATCCATGACAAATAGTTAAAAAATGCTAGTAACCCATTTCCTTTTATAATAACTAGGATTGCGGGGAGAAAAAGTATTACACAATTTGGACGTATGAGTAGTGTTAGCATTGTGACTTGTACCAACAATGATCTCGTTTTTGCACTTAGCATGGAATGTATGACAATCAAGGATGACGAAGTTTACTCTAAGGGATATTTACTCGTTTCTATTCTTTGACCCTAAAAGTCACATTTGTGATGAAAATCATACATTATGTCTTTACACATCTTCGTAGTATGTTGCAAGTCTTTTACTTTTCAATAAAGGTTAATACAATTGAACTTTGGTGATGCTTAGATACTTTATTCTAGCATTGCGTGAGGGCACGGTAATAGCTTAGTATGGGGGAGTGATGAGATGGCATTTATACATGATCTCATCGTTCTTTTCGGGCTTTAAATGCATAAAAATGTCATAAAATACCATATATATGCTTGTGTTTGTTTACTTGTGTATTTTAGGTATGGATATCGTGAAAAAGACAAAAGATCACAAGAAACAAGGAAAAACAGACACGAGAAACGAAGCCGTACAAAGAACCGGGCCCTAGATCATGATTTATCCAACATATACCCTTGAAGACTTGAAGACATACAAGATTGATCCTCAATGAATGAAGAAATGACACTTAAAACCCTTGTATATTCATAATTACAAGATTGGTCCCTTAAGTTTGTCAAAATTACACAAATGGTCCTTCAACTTTGAAGAAATGGCAAGTTTAGTCCTTTAACAATTCTAAATTGCCAAATATGGTCCCTCATGGAGTTAAAGTTGCATTGAAGACCTTTGAAGATCAACAATGTCCAAGATCAGTCCTTGAATTATCCAAAAATGGCAAAAACAACCCTTTAAAACCTTTTGGAAAAGTCTTGTGCCAAAAGTGTAAAGTTCTGAAAGTTATTATCAAAGGGAATTCGTTTGTGTTGGCTGAAATACTTGATTTACATAATTTCCCAAAGAACAAGGGCTAAAGTTGCCACAATGAAACATTTGAAACAAAATTGCTCCAAGCACCTTTACTTCCCCCAATTTCGGATCAAAATCACCACTATTCACCTTTTTCACCACCCATAAATTACTCCACTTAAACAAAGGGTAATTTTCAATTACCCTGGCACATGTGTGATTCACATGTGCAGAAACTCATCCCACATCAAAACCCTCACTCCCACTTACCATGGACCCCACCCCCAATTCCCTTTCAACTAATCATGTGACAGCTTTCTCTCCAAGTTATCCAACATGGCCAAATCAACAGCTGAGAGTCCTTGCTTCATCTCAAAGCCAAAATGAACACTCAGGATCATTTTGGATAGCTCATAACCAAGAATCGTCTAGAAGTGCTCAAGGATAAAATAGGAATTTCACTTCTAGGGTTTGTGAATAGTGCTAGCTTGGCATTTGCCTATAAAAAGACTCCTTAACCTGTGAGAGAGCTTTTGTTCCAGATTTTAGCTTTTAAATCTTTGTAATACCTTTTTATGAAATAAAGTTTAAATTTCTGAAAATTTTGAATTCTCATTTGTTATTTATAAAAGTTTGGTATCTGATAAGCTAAAATCTGAGTTCCATAATCTTGTTTGAAGGTTTTTGAGGCAAGGTTTTAAGTGATAAAGCTTGTGCTTCAAAAATCAGAAAGATTTTGTTTATTTGATCTCACCTTATTGTTTGTTCATCTTAGCAGCATTGGAAGCTGGTACTTGTTCTGCTAGTACCTAAGCTCAAACAATCCAGGGCCTGGATGTAGGTCTTGGAGGTTTGCACCTTCTCCTTTTTCAATTTCCTCTTTATTTTTCCAAATTTTGTGATTATTGCATGATTATTGGTGAATCTGTGTTTTTGTGGTTGAATATTGTTAATCTGTTCTTATTTGAGGTTTGTGAGTTGTTATTGACTGGATTTGTTGGTTAGAACTGGATAATCCTTTGAAAAATTGTGAAAACAGGTTTTTAAGGGGTGTTTGGGTCAACTGCATAATTTGGATTTGTGGATTGTTGAGTGGTTGTTTATTTTTGCTATCTGTTGGTATCTATTTTATTGGTGTTCTTGTTCATCTGTTTGCAGGTTTTATGGTTTGAAACACCTTGATTCATAAAAAGTGCTATAAAATCTTTATTACTTGGTAAAATTGGTTGAAATTTAGAGGACACCTAGATCTAAGCATAGACTAGGGTTAACAAGTGTTAAATCTAGATTAATTACACCAGGGAAAGAGATTTGAGTGCTTGAATTTGGATCTATGGTCAATTAGATCAGCAAACTGTCTGCATATTGTCTTGTTCATATCAGTGACTGTTCTTGGTGATTTTTGCTTGATTCTTGTGTGCAACTTGTTGTTTATTGTGTTTATATTGACTCTCCATAAGCCAAAGCTTATTGAGGTGCCTTTTGTTCCATCAAACAGCAACAAGCAAGGCTTGAAATCAAGCCAAAACATCACTACATAACAAGCAGTGGGAACTCCTTTCCCACTGAAGGTTCCCCCTGCTAGTGTATTTTGGGGTTCAACTTATTAATAAGATATGATAGCTTATTAACCAGCAACAACTTGGATTTTGTAATAGGTGCTCATTATTTGACCCATTTGTTCATACTGGAGCATTTGGTGGGTTGACTTTAGGGTTTGACTAGAAAACCAACTTAATTGACTTTTTCATAAGTGCTTATTGGCTTATTCTGGCTTATTGGTGTTGCTTATTGGATTTTTGTTGATTGTTCTGGCTTATTGAGTTCATTTGTGACATTTTGCAAGTTGAATCAAGTCCTGAGGTGCCTTATTTCTCAAAATGACTATTTTGTCTTTTAGTGAAATATTACTTTGCTTATTTTTGGCTTATTGAGTGTGCTTTTTCAAAATTTCTTTTTACAGATCTCTTAAGCATCCCAAAAGAAGGTTGTGTGTCAAGTTAGAGCTTATGGCATTATCTTATTGCTTAATGGGCTAAAAAGCCCAATAAGGATAAGCTGTTTACATAATAAGCTGTGATAAGCTCACTTTTAGCTTTTGGGCCTTTAGAGTTTTGTGTTTAGAATCAAATTTTGAGTCAGATTGGTTTTTTCCAAGTTAATTGGGCCAGATTTGACTTTTTGGGCTAAAAAGCCCATTTAAGTGGACTGAATTTGGTTTTGGTCCATTTGAGGGCCCAATAGGGGTATTCTGGTCATTTCACTTTCATTTTCTGTTTATTTAGGTTAAAATAAACTAGTTTGCAAGTTTTTAGAATTTTTTATAAATTTTGGATTTTTAATATTATTTTAATATTATTTTATTATTATTTTTCAAATTTCACATTTTTCAACTTTTTACATTTTTCTTAGCTTAAATACATTAAAATAGGAATTTGTAACTTTTAGAATAATTTTATAACTTTTAGATTAATTTTTATAATTATTTTAAGTTTTAATAGTTTTTAAATCATTTTAAATAGTTTTTCTTAGTTTAAAAATTTCTAAAAATAGTTTTTAATCTTTTTTAGGTCATTTTAGAGGTTTACCAATTGAAAAATCTTTATTTGGGCTTTTTGATAATTTATTTGATTTTTAGGGCTTTAATTAGCATTTAAAAATTGAATATTTTAATTATTTAAAAGGTTTGAAAAAGTTTTGATCATTGGTAAACACTTAGTTTATTTAATTTGATTTATGGTGAAATTTTGGTAATTTTTAGAATTAATTTTTATTTTAGCTTGTTTTACGATTTTACGTTTTGTCATCGTAGTATTAATTTCACGTCTTCGTCATCCTCTTTTCTCATCCCCTTCTAAAACAATATTAATCTCAAATCATTTACATCTTAGTCACACACATATACCTCCTTGGGAAACGAACTTTCACCCTGGGTCATTAGTGCTTGATTTTCCTAAATCATCACTTAATACTTACCGCTTTTACGCTCCTTTTCCTAAAGGACGTAATTTACCATAACCAGTGAGGTCCAAGCATATCTTCATAAGTACTAAAGATTATTCCTTTTATTTCATCAGATGGATACTGAGATGGCTTAAAAAGTGCAATGCCAGGGTCGAACACCTTTTCCTTTAGGGGAAAATAACACTTAGGCTCAGCAGACCTTGAAGAAGATCCGATCATAAATCTCGCAATCTCATCCTCAGAAGGTGGATAAAGAGGTGTCAAGATGATGAGACTGCTTTTATACATAGTCTCATCGTCCAAATCGGGCTTAAAATGCATAAAATATTATTAAAACTGCCAAATATATGCTCGTGTTTGTTACTTGTGTATTTTTAGGTACGGATATTGAGGAAATGGCAAAAGATCACAAGAATCAATCAAAAACGAAAACGGGAAACGAAGCCGCACGATGAACCGAGCCCAAATCTGGAATTTCCAAAAATGACCTTGAAGTTTTGAAGATTGGCAACTTTAGTCCCTCATTTTTGAAGACTTGGCAAGTTAAGACCTTGAAGAAATCAAGTAATGCAAGAATGGTCCTTGAAGTTTGAAGACATTACAAGTTTAGCCCTTAGAAATAGAAGAAATTTCATTTGAAGTCCTTGTTTCAAGCTTATAAAGCTTTTGTGCCAAAATTGCCAAATGACCAAACTTGTTATAAAGGGAATTACAAGTTTGTTGCTGTTTATACAACATGAAGAAAGAAGGAAACATGGGGGGGGCATTACTGCCAGACAACAAAACCTTCATCCTCCACTCACAAGCTGCCATGTCACCCACCAATCCACCTCAACCAATCACATCCCATACTCCATCCACGTCTGCTTTCCACCAAGCAGATTAAATAACCTTAATCCCTTCCCACCAAAACACTTATTTAAAAATCTTTTTGCCCAAAACAGATCTAATCACCCCCTAATTACCCATAAACCCTAAACCAATCCAAGACCCAATTGATTTCATATCAAAGGGTTTTTACTTGATTAATTCCAGATCACTAATACACATCCTTGTCATCCAAACCCATATCCCAAACCAACACAAGACACACCCATGTGTCTTGTGGGACCCTCCCCTGCCCCGTCCCTTTCCCTCAAAACCCTAAAACAGACAAAACCAATGGTTGGATGTTACTACTTGGACCCCAAGGACAAATGGACGTTCCTGATCATAACAAGACAACTGTTTGTTCACAGGCATCACATGAGGGCCATTTGACCAAGAGACCAAGAGGGCATTTCAGGGAATTAGCACATTAGGGTTTTGCACATTGTATTATTTTAATCAGATTCTAGATAGTTCTTTTTAGTAGTATATAATGAGACGAAATGTGTCCATTATATTTTGTTCTAGTTTTTAAGCTTTCTCATTTGTAATCCCTTTTTAATGATATAAAAGTTTGGTATTTGTTTAAACAATTTAATTCCTTTTTATAGTTATTAAAAGTTGTGTGTGTGTTGAAAGCTAAACTGAGTTCCAAAAATTTGTTTAAGCACTTTGTGTTTTTGAGTTTTCAAAAAGGTTTTAAAAAAGGGTTCTAATTTTCAGAAATCCAAGCTTTCATGAAGTGAAAGTGGATTGAAATTTTTGGATTTCTGAAGTTGAACTTGTTTTTAAAACGTGTTCAAGGTCAAGGTTTGTTGGTTTAAGAAGTTTCAAGGGTTGGTTAAACCTTTTTCCAAAACTTTCAGTTTTGTAAGATTTATCAAAATCTTATTTTTCCTTTTATTTACTTAATCCTTACTGTTTAAAAGCTGTCCAAAAGCTTTTGACAAAGCTTTTGGTTCATCTTTTAATCTTGAAGTGTTTTGTTTCTTTGTTGGTTGAGTTTGTGTAGGATCAAACAAGAACCAAGGATACCATTATCATCATTTTTTGCAACCAAAAGCTCCAAGAGATTCAGCACAAGCCCGAGCTTGTGGGAGGTGACATAGCAGTCACTGTTGGGCCTGGATGTAGGCCCAACAAGGTAGTCCCTTGTTTCTATTTTTGGTTTTTAGTTTCAAGTTTTATATGAGATTTGTGAAATTTATGTGATTTAATGCATGAAAGTTGTTATGTGTAGTTTGAGTGTTTGAGTTTATGTATTTCAGGTTTATATGCATGCTAGATTAGTTAGAAATCAGTTTGCATGTTATAAGATTTGAATTGGTTTGATAATTTGCATTTTCTGAATTTAAAGGGGTGTTTGGTTTAGGATTTAAGTTTGTTTAAATGAAAAGAATCTTGGCATAAGACTGTTTAGAATCACTCACTAGGTCTCTATTAGGTTGTAAGGGTAACTGGTTTTCATTTTTGTGGAGTTTTAAAACATTTGCATGCTAAAACATTGGGTAAAATAGCTTAAAACCAGTAACTACTCTTGTGCTTGATTTTTTTGTGAAATTTTGCCTTCAAGATTGATAATCTGCTAGATATTAGGTCATTATAGGGTTGTGCATTGCTTATTTGCCATTAGGTTGGATTGTATGCAAAATCTTAGGGTTTGAATCTCACATTTTGGCCTATAAAATCAGCAAAATTCTCTCAGATAGGGCATAGCTTCATCAGAAACTTGGTGCTTGGTTTGTGTGATTCTTTGCTAGTACTTGCTTGATCTTGTGTTTGTCTTGACTCCCTATACTCAACTGAGTATAGGGGTGCCGTATTGTCCATCAACAATCAATAAAAATCAAGGATCAAGTCCTCTTGGTTCAATCTTCACTTGTGAAGATTCACACTTGTGTTCATCAGTCACATATCATAACTGGGCACGTTTTTGATGCTAGTGGCTTTTAATCTAGTTTAAATTGTAATAGATTTGTGTTTTTAAGTAAGTTAAGTTACTGGTTTGAAGTTTTAAAAGTTAAAAAAAAAAAGAAAAAAAAAGTTTTTTCAAAAAGGACTGGCCAGGACTCGAACCTGCGCCATCCTTCTCACAACACACACTCACTACCATTGCGCCCTAGGGTCTTTGACTGCTAGTATTCATTTCAAATATTACTTAAGGAGTGTTTGTGTTTGGGCTTATTTAACAAACAGCTTGTTTATAAGCTGTTTTCAGCTTATTCCTTAGTTTTTTTTCCATTTAGCATTTTTCTTTTGTTTTCATATAGGTTTAGGACTTTTTGGTGCAAAAATATTATTTTTCCCGTAATTATTTAATTTACTAGGATTATTTTTAGTTTAAATTTTAGAAAGTAATTTAAAAATAGGAAAAAGCATTTTAAAAATCTAAAAAAATAGTTTTTAGGTTTTTATTCATATTTTTGAGGTTTACAGCTAAAAAAGTTTTCAATTTAACTTATTTTTGATTTTATTGGATTTTAGGGTTTTTAGCTAACTTTAAAATTTAATATAAAATTATTAAATAGGTTTTAGAAACTTTTAAATGCATTTCTGTCTTAGTTACATTATTTAAGATTTTTGGTAATTTTTTAGAATTATTTTATAAACTTTGAATTTTTTTGATTATTTTATTATTATTTTATTATTAAAAATTGAAATTTGATTTTTTAACTTTTTTCATTTTTCCTAGATTATAGACACATAATTAGGAATTTTGTAACTATCCAAATCTTTTTAGGGCTTTTCAATTATTTTCTAGAATTAATTTAAGTTTTAATAGATTTTAATAGTGTTTAAGTGTTTAAAAATAGTTTTATTTGGTTTTAAAATTTAAAAAAATACTTTTTAGCTTAATTAGGTTATTTTTGAGGTTTACAAACTTTAAAATCTTGTTTGGGACTTTTTAATAATTAATTGTGATTTTTAGGGCTTTAATTAGCATTAAAAAGTCATTATCTAATTAATTAAAAGGTTTTAGCAAGTTTGGATTTTTTGTAAACTCTTAGAATATTATTGTGGATTTTTAGTGATTTTTAGGAATTTTTAGGTTAAATGTTTTTTTAATTTTTGCACTATTTACGGTTTTACGTGATCGCCTTTTTCGACTTAGTTTAATCCGTTTTCGTAACCGTCTTTTTCTTTCTTATCTCATTTCTTTCTTTTCTCATAACAATAAAATCATCATTAATCAATTCATTACACAACACACGTGCCTCCTCGAGAACGAACTCACTTCATTGGGTCATAACTTGTGGTTTTCCTAAACTACTCGTTAATACTTACCCTAATTACCTTCCTTTTCCTAAAGGGGTAAAAATACTCAACATCATTTTGGCGTCGCTGCCAGGGAGGCGTGTTGTGTTTTGATTGAAACATTGTTGTTTTTATACTATCCATAAGTAGTATTTGTATTAGTAGCACTCTACTAATACGTATTATTGTTTTTCGGTTTTTGTGTGAATACTATTAATATATTGTATACGTAGAACAATAAATTCACAAGTACTCCAAATACGTGAGAAATCACAACCTTGACTTGGGAGGTCATTACCCAATCATTGTACTCGAATCTCAAACCAAAGAAAAAGGCGAAAATAGATAAATACTTTCGTGAAGCTCGATTTTGAAAAATACAAACTATAAGGTGGGTATAAGGCGGTTGTATTTCACGACCTAAAGGAAAAAGGCTCTTAAGTGCTTCGCGCCGCCTCGTTTCCTCCGCTTGCTTGTGCGTATTTGATTTTGAGAGCTAATCGAGGGTTTTGCCGCCCAAAGTATTATTACATATCATATATATTTTCTTGGTTTCTATTGATTAAACCCTCTTG
Organism: Glebionis coronaria; assembly: GCA_025667525.1. Taxonomy (NCBI): domain Eukaryota; kingdom Viridiplantae; phylum Streptophyta; class Magnoliopsida; order Asterales; family Asteraceae; genus Glebionis; species Glebionis coronaria. The sequence continues at coordinate 170,670,041 of CM046875.1, forward strand.
AACGATTTGGTGTTCCACCATCGTTCTAAAGTCATCGAAGGCGTTCACTTCACGTGATCGTTTTCATTCCTTGAGGCTTCTTTAATCGAGAGATTTGATTAAGGAGGAGATTTGTAGATTTTTGTCTACTTAATACATTTCACCAATTTCCAAAAAAGTTAATACCATCAAAAACCACAAAAAAAATTGAAAAATACAAAATACCAAAAAGGATCTTCTTTGCTCGTCTCCTCGTTGTACGTGACGTTTATGCTAACTCGAAATTAAGCAAAACGTGCACGTAGACGAAAGAACAAAACTCCCACTCCAACTCATTCTAGTGAGGAGTCTCCTATTGACGAACCCATTGTACGAGAAGCACCAACCATGGCGAATCGAACTATGATGGAGTTACTTCAAGCACCCACCGAGGGTTATGGAGAAGCTATTGTGATTCCCGCTATCCTTGCGGAGAATTTTGAGGTGAAAACGGGTTTGTTGTCGATGATCCAAAACAACAAATTCCGTGGTGATGAGAAGGACAATCCCCACAACCATATCCGCCAATTCAATCGTCTTACCGCCACGTGCAAATTCAAGGATGTCTCGAATGAATCGATTAAGATGATGCTTTTTCCGTATTCCTTAGCGGGGCCCGCAAAAATTTGGTTAGAGAAAGAGCCACCCAATTCTATATTGACGTGGAAGGATCTCGTTTGAAAATTTGTGAACCAATTTTTTCCGCCCTCTAAGACTACGCATTTGAAAAATGAGATTTCAAAATTTTCACAAGAATCAAATGAAAGTTTTTCAACGGCTTGGAATAGGTTTAAGGAGATGTTACATGAATGTCCTCATCACGGTTTTTCCGACTTGCACCAAATAGACACGTTTTACAATGGACTTAATGATCATGAAAGAGATTATTTAAATGCCGCCGCGGGTGGTAATTTTTTGTGTAAAACGGTTGAAGAAGCTTTGGTCATAATTGAGAATAGGTCTAAGGTTTATAGCCCTCGTAACACACCGAGTGTTGCCAAAATGGGCTCGTCATCGTCTCGTAGCAATAATGCTTTACATGATGAGGCAAATGAAGAAAATCGATTTTTTGATAGATTTGCTAGCCTTATGTCCCATTGGAAAGCTCGAGAAGCTTCAAATTCCGCTTCGGTTAAAGCGGTTTCTAAGAGTTGTTTGCCGTGTGGTGGAGCTCATGATCTTTCCGAGTGCATTACCACGGATGGTAACACTTCGAGTGCTTATGTAGCCACGGGAACTTATAACCAAATCGGTCAAGGTTCCCGCCAAAATCAAGCTCCACCAAATCAAAATGCTAATAATTATCGAAACAACAACCAAGGAAATTACCAAGGAAATCAAAGGAACTATAATAAGGGTAATTATCAAAGTGGAAATGGAAAAATTTCAAACCAAAACCAAAACCGTGATTTTCAAACTTTTACTCAAGGTTTTCAAAATGATCACACCAAAAATCTTCAAGGAGAGTTTTTGAACTATGCTAAGGCTAATGATGCTAAGTTTGACAATATGCAACGTGAAATGGTTAGCTTAAGATCCGAGTTGAAAAACGAGCTAAAAAACGAACTTGCTAATGAACTTAAAACTCATGCTAATAAAATGGAAGGAAATGTCACACGTCTCCAACAAAATCAACAAAAAATGGAGCAAGGTCAACATGAGATTAAGCAAGAGTTGTTAAAAGCGGATGCTAGGCAATCTAAGTTTAAAGACCGTATGGCTAAAATGTTTGAAGCTATCATGTGTAAGCCCTCTTCTTCGGGTGGTCTTCCTAGTGATACCATCGTGAACCCGAAAGGAGAATTGAAGGTTATTACTACTCGTAGTGGTAAAACTTTCAAAGAACCCATTTCTCGTCCAAGTACTTCTATGGAGAAGGAAAAAGAGAAAGAGCCCGAGGTGGTAGTTGAAAAGGAGCAAATTACAAGCCCACGAAGTACCGCTCAAACCACACCTACGGTTGAACCCACACCAATCATGGAACCCGAGATTCCAAGGCCGATGCGTACTATGCCCCAACCCACACCACCTTTACCCTACCCTTCAAGACGAGACAAGGAAAAGGCACAAGAACGAAATAATTATCAATTTGAACTTTTTATGAAAATGTTTCGTGACTTGCATTTTAATATAAGTTTTTCCGACGCCTTAGTCATGATGCCTCGATTTGCCGCGAACTTCAAAAGTATGTTGAATAACAAAGAGAAATTGCAAAAATCGTCTAGTTGTTCATTGGTTTTTCTAAGCCGCATACCTCAAAAAGTTGGTGATCCCGGCAAGTTTTTAATCCCATGTGCTATACAAGACATGGAAGAATGCTACACCTTGGCCGATCTTGGTGCTAGTATTAATTTGATGCCTCTTGAGATTTTTAAATCGCTCAATCTTCCCAATCTCACTCCTTCAAGAATGTCAATCGAAATGGCCGATCATTCTACGATTCTAGCTTGTGGAGTTGCCGAGGACGTCTTTGTGAAAGTTGGAAAGTTCTACTATCCCGTAGACTTTATTGTTGTTGACATTCCCATCGATCCTAAAGTTCCGTTAATTTTAGGTCGATCTTTTTTGGATACCTCGAGAGCACTTATCGATGTGCATGCAAGGAAAATCACTCTTCGTTTCAATGAGGAAGAACTCGTCATTAATGCAACCCAAAACTCCACACTTTCTCATGTGTATTCTATCACGTCTTTGTACAATGTCAATCCCATCAAAAACATTTGCAAAAGAATTTCAAATAGAGTTTTAGGAGTTGTTGAGAAAAATGAAGTTCCGTCCCCTCCGCCGGTGGAGGTTAAGAGTGTTAAGCCTACGGTTCCAATTGTGAATGATTCTTCGGATGATGAATACGTTGATCCCGATGGGGGAGTTTTCTTTGTTGACAAACGTTTTGAAAACTTACCACCACCTTTGCCAAAACGGTTTCAAAATGTGAGAATTTTTAGTGTGACTAACATTGCTTTAGATACACCGAATATTTTTGACATAATTAAATCGGGTTTTCACAAAGTGTTTAAAAGATGAAAAAAGAAAGACTTCAAATTGAATTTAAAAGATTTTTCTACAACTCTAACTCCGTCATCACCACGTTTATTGAGTGCTACAAGCTCGTCTTCTCCTTTTGACGATGCTTTGTGTGGACTTAGTGTGGGGGAATTCCCTTATGTTCCCTCCCCTTTCTCCACCGAGGACGAGATATTTGATCCTGGAATTACTTATATAAGGAAATCTCGGTCTTCCACCGATGCAATAAATGGAAAATCTTTTCATTTGATTGGTGCGAGTCTACCTCGAGTAGCTCATGTTTTTAGTGACTTACCCATTGTCCCACCCTTCTATTTCTTCTCTCCTATTTTCTTGAAACTCCTTGAGTTTTTGTTGGCTCACGATGAAGTGGCGTTGATTTGTTTTTCCAACGAAAACGAGAACGCCATCTTCGATCCCGGTATTTTGCACCATCAAAGGACTTAGTCCTTTATACCGGTTGTTTTTGGGCCTTGTTTATCATGTAAGCCCCACTAAAAATTGACCATACCATGATATCCCTAAATGATCACATTTATGGGGATTCGAGTCGAGCTTTTGACTCGGTTATCAAAAACAAGGTGCCTCGTGGGGGAGACCCATGCTTATCCATGTACATATTATTGCTTTCTAATTAGTTAATGTGAGGGGATTTGTGCCCTTCCAAGCTTTGTTCCGTGGTTGTTTGTGAATTGTGGTTTTTAGATCATGATCTTCACGATTGGAGCCTCTCGTGTTCATTTTATGGGAGCACTCAATCGTTTGCTTTGAAGACTTTCCCAATATCCAAATGATTTATCCTTTTGATGTTCTAACCTTAGGTTTATAGCACACTTCATAAACGCTATTGATTTAACGGTTGCACCCTTTCCATGCTAGATTAGGCATTCGACTACGTCTCTAGTATGGGAGTGTTTGCACCCCTAGACTCAAAACATTGAGGACAATGTTTAACTTTAGTATGGGGGGGGGGGGGTGAATAGACACTTGCCTTGCCAAACCTTCACGCTTTCCAAAGTTTATCTTTTTGTTTATCGTTTTGTTGCAAAATATGGCTAAAAATGGCCAAATTTTAAATTTTTTCTCATATTTCATAAGTGTTTGAAGACACGAATGTAGGTTTTCCGATGGCGAGAATAAGAGTAATTTTTGACTCGACCGTGCGTGTTGAGCACTTAGCTTTGATTCCTTAACTACACATTAGGCTAAGTCTCTTAAATGAGGACGAGAAATGATAGAGTTAATTATAAGTTACTATGCTAAACGTAGAGTACTCGTATTCTTTCAAAAACTCATGTGTTCTCGTTGTTTGCTTATTCTCCGTTCGCTTGTAAATATTTTTTTGCTTAATAAATATTGACTTAGCGGTTTAGTTAGGATTGTTGGGTTTCTACTCTTTTCTAGTAGCTTCCGTGTAATTAAATTCGGAAGACATTAAGGTATCGCCAGCGTCACGGTTTTGAAGTATTGGCACCCGAATAATCGAAAGCTTCACCTAATAATAAGATTTCAAGTGCTCACCTAAATCTAGCAAACAATTTGAAGCCCCACATGGCCTAAAATCTATGCAAAATTGTAAGTGAATCAAGCCTTAATCTTCGAAGCTTTAAAGATCCAAAATTCGCTTTAGCGTGAGGATATACGTCTTTGGCTAATAAAACCACCGATGAGGCGGATAATAAAAGGCAAGGCAAGACCGAAGTCATAATAAAAGCTTCATGGCGAAGTTGAATAAAAGATGGAGGTAAACCAAAGATAATAAGGCCCTTCCGTTAGGAGGCGTATAAAATTCTTCGTAATAAGTCTCATGTTCAAAACCGTTATAAAACCGTGTTTATCGATTCTTCTTGTCAACTTAATTTTTTAACATCGTTGTCTATTAGGAGGGGTTATTGATTTGATGGTCTTGGTTACACCGTTAGGACTCTATTTTTAGACCTAAATCTCTATTATCGCATAAGTCAATGATGTATCCTCGTGAAAAATTCAAGACAAAATAAAATATAAGAGATACAACTTAGGAATAATGGGAGGATAAGTACGTGATTAGGGCATATGAGTAGTGTTAGCATTACTAACTTATAATGACAATGATCTCGTTGCACGCTTGGCATGGAATTAAAGTGAAAATCGAGGACGATGAAATTATTTCTAACGAAGCATTCACGTGTTCTTATTCTATGAACCTAAACGTCCCATTTTGCGATGAAAATCATACATTATGTCTAAAACGCAAGTAGTAGTAATAGTAGTAGTGTAGCTAGTTTATGATTTCAATAAAGAGAATAAAAATGAATTTTGGAGGTGCTATGATACTTTATTCTAGCATTGCGTGAGGGCACGACAATGGTTTAGTATGGGGGAATGATGAGACTGCTTTTATACATAGTCTCATCGTCCAAATCGGGCTTAAAATGCATAAAATATCATTAAAACTGCCAAATATATGCTCGTGTTTGTTACTTGTGTATTTTTAGGTACGGATATTGAGGAAATGGCAAAAGATCACAAGAATCAATCAAAAACGAACACGGGAAACGAAGCCGCACGACGAACCGGGCCCAAATCTGGAATTTCCAAAAATGACCTTGAAGTTTTGAAGATTGGAAACTTTAGTCCCTCATTTTTGAAGACTTGGCAAGTTAAGACCTTGAAGAAATCAAGTTATGCAAGAATGGTCCTTGAAGTTTGAAGACATTACAAGTTTAGCCCTTGGAAATAGAAGAAATTTCATTTGAAGTCCTTGTTTCAAGCTTATAAAGCTTTTGTGCCAAAATTGCCAAATGACCAAACTTGTTATAAAGGGAATTACAAGTTTGTTGTTGTTTATACAACATGAAGAAAGAAGGAAACATGGGGGGCATTACTGCCAGACAACAAAACCTTCATCCTCCACTCACAAGCTGCCATGTCACCCACCAATCCACCTCAACCAATCACATCCCATACTCCATCCACCTCTGCTTTCCACCAAGCAGATTAAATAACCTTAATCCCTTCCCACCAAAACACTTATTTAAAAATATTTTTGCCCAAAATAGATCTAATCACCCCCTAATTACCCATAAACCCTAAACCAATCCCAGACCCAATTGATTTCATATCAAAGGGTTTTTACTTGATTAATTCCAGATCACTAATACACATCCTTGTCATCCAAACCCATATCCCAAACCAACACAAGACACACCCATGTGTCTTGTGGGACCCTCCCCTGCCCCGTCCCTTTCCCTCAAAACCCTAAAACAGACAAAACCAATGGTTGGATGTTACTACTTGGACCCCAAGGATAAATGGACGTTCCTGATCATAACAAGACAGTTGTTTGTTCACAGTCATCACATGAGGGCCATTTGACCAAGAGACCAAGAGGGCATTTCAGGGAATTAGCACATTAGGGTTTTGCACATTGTATTATTTTAATCAGATTCTAGATAGTTATTTTTAGTAGTATATAATGAGACGAAATGTGTCCATTATATTTTGTTCCAGTTTTTAAGCTTTCTCATTTGTAATCCCTTTTTAATGATATAAAAGTTTGGTATTTGTTTAAACAATTTAATTCCTTTTAATAGTTATTAAAAGTTGTGTGTGTGTTGAAAGCTAAACTGAGTTCCAAAAATTTGTTTAAGCACTTTGTGTTTTTGAGTTTTCAAAAAGGTTTTAAAAAAGGGTTCTAATTTTCAGAAATCCAAGCTTTCATGAAGTGAAAGTGGATTGAAATTTTTGGATTTCTGAAGTTGAACTTGTTTTTAAAACGTGTTCAAGGTCAAGGTTTGTTGGTTTAAGAAGTTTCAAGGGTTGGTTAAACCTTTTTCCAAAACTTTCAGTTTTGTAAGATTTATCAAAATCTTATTTTTCCTTTTATTTACTTAATCCTTACTGTTTAAAAGCTGTCCAAAAGCTTTTGACAAAGCTTTTGGTTCATCTTTTAATCTTGAAGTGTTTTGTTTCTTTGTTGGTTGAGTTTGTGTAGGATCAAACAAGAACCAAGGATACCATTATCATCATTTTTTGCAGCCAAAAGCTCCAAGAGATTCAACACAAGCCCAAGCTTGTGGGAGGTGACATAGCAGTCACTGTTGGGTCTGGATGTAGGCCCAACAAGGTAGTCCCTTGTTTCTATTTTTGGTTTTCAGTTTCAAGTTTTATATGAGATTTGTGAAATTTATGTGATTTAATGCATGAAAGTTGTTATGTGTAGTTTGAGTGTTTGAGTTTACGTATTTCAAGTTTATATGCATGCTAGATTAGTTAGAAATCAGTTTGCATGTTATAAGATTTGAATTGGTTTGATAATTTGCATTTTCTGAATTTAAAGGGGTGTTTGGTTTAGGATTTAAGTTTGTTTAAATGAAAAGAATCTTGGCATAAGACTGTTTAGAATCACTCACTAGGTCTCTATTAGGTTGTAAGGGTAACTGGTTTTCATTTTTGTGGAGTTTTAAAACATTTGCATGCTAAAACATTGGGTAAAATAGCTTAAAACCAGTAACTGCTCTTGTGCTTGATTTTTTGTGAAATTTTGCCTTCAAGATTGATAATCTGCTAGATATTAGGTCATTATAGGGTTGTGCATTGCTTATTTGCCATTAGGTTGGATTGTATGCAAAATCTTAGGGTTTGAATCTCACATTTTGGCCTATAAAATCAGCAAAATTCTCTCAGATAGGGCATAGCTTTATCAGAAACTTGGTGCTTGGTTTGTGTGATTCTTTGCTAGTAATTGCTTGATCATGTGTTTGTCTTGACTCCCTATACTCAACTGAGTATAGGGGTGCCATATTGTCCATCAACAATCAACAAAAATCAAGGATCAAGTCCTCTTGGTTCAATCTTCACTTGTGAAGATTCACACTTGTGTTCATCAGTCACATATCATAACTGGGCACGTTTTTGATGCTAGTGGCTTTTAATCTAGTTTAAATTGTAATAGATTTGTGTTTTTAAGTAAGTTAAGTTACTGGTTTGAAGTTTTTAAAGTTAAATAAAAAGAAAAAAAAAGTTTTTTCAAAAAGGACTGGCCAGGACTCGAACATGCGCCATCCTTCTCACAACACACACTCACTACCATTGCGCCCTAGGGTCTTTGACTGCTAGTATTCATTTCAAATATTACTTAAGGAGTGTTTGTGTTTGGGCTTATTTAACAAACAGCTTGTTTATAAGCTGTTTTCAGCTTATTCCTTAGTTTTTTTTCCATTTAGCATTTTTCTTTTGTTTTCATATAGGTTTAGGACTTTTTGGTGCAAAAATATTATTTTTCCCGTAATTATTTAATTTACTAGGATTATTTTTAGTTTAAATTTTAGAAAGTAATTTAAAAATAAGAAAAAGCATTTTAAAAATCCAAAAAAATAGTTTTTAGGTTTTTATTCATATTTTTGAGGTTTACAGCTAAAAAAGTTTTCAATTTAACTTATTTTTGATTTTATTGGATTTTAGGATTTTTAGCTAAATTTAAAATTTAATATAAAATTATTAATTAGGTTTTAGAAACTTTTAAATTCATTTTTATCTTAGTTACATTATTTAAGATTTTTGGTAATTTTTCAGAATTATTTTATAAACTTTGAATTTTTTTGATTATTTTTTGATTATTTTATTATTAAAAATTGAAAGTTTGATTTTTTAACTTTTTTCATTTTTCCTAGATTATAGACACATAATTAGGAATTTTGTAACTTTCCAAATCTTTTTAGGGATTTTCAATTATTTTCTAGAATTAATTTAAGTTTTAATAGATTTTAATAGTTTTTAAGTGTTTAAAAATAGTTTTATTTGGTTTTAAAATTTTAAAAAATACTTTTTAGCTTAATTAGGTTATTTTTGAGGTTTACAAACTTTAAAATATTGTTTGGGACTTTTTAATAATTAATTGTGATTTTTAGGGCTTTAATTAGCATTAAAAAGTCATTATCTAATTAATTAAAAGGTTTTAGCAAGTTTGGATTTTTTGTAAACTCTTAGAATATTATTGTGGATTTTTAGTGATTTTTAGGAATTTTAATTTTTGCACTATTTACGGTTTTACGTGATCGCCTTTTTCGACTTAGTTTAATCCGTTTTCGTAACCGTCTTTTTCTTTCTTATCTCATTTCTTTGTTTTCTCATAACAATAAAATCATCATTAATCAATTCATTACACAACACACGTGCCTCCTCGAGAACGAACTCACTTCATTGGGTCATAACTTGTGGTTTTCCTAAACTACTCGTTAATACTTACCCTAATTACCTTCCTTTTCCTAAAGGGGTAAAAATACTCAACATCACAAGACATTAGTGCTGCGGATATCGGAGTCGTCCGGTTTCTTCTCCTTTGAAGCAGGTTTCTTCATATCCAAAGTAGGATAAAGACCATAATCATCAAAGTCCAAAGGAGGAGCATCACTCTCATTTGGGAAGTATGTGTTGAGAAAAGTAGAAAAGTCTTCCTCAAATGAGTAGTCATCCAAAGTAGGATCAATCATGGTCGGCGGAGGATCTTCATCATGAGAAGAATCACTCGAAAGAGTATCGGCCTCATCAAAATTATCATAAGTGGGCATGTCTGGATACTCAGAAGTAAAATCATCATAATCATCCCCATCGGAGCTAGAATCATCATCATAAGCATCATAGATCGGTGGAGAATCATAAATTGATGGAGGATCAGACTTGGAAAGAGAATCATCCACATCATCTTGGAACAGTAGATTATCATAGCAAGAGTCGAATAGAGGATTGTTGTAGACGAAAAAATCATCAAGCACATTAATCATATTCGCCGATTCTCTTCCACATGATTTGTTTGTGATCTTCCACATTTCGAACACTTGTGCATCATTCCCGATCCTTAAGATTAACTTACCTTCGGCAACATCGACAAGAGCTTTTCCGGTTCTCAAGAATGGCCGACCAAGTATTAAAGGAATACGAGGGTCCATTTCATAATCAACAACAACAAAATCGACCGGAAAAGTGAAGGTGCCAACTTTAATGAACACATCTTCGGCAATACCAACAGGGTAAGCGATAGTGCGATTTGAAAGCTCAAGAGTCATCTTCATTGGTGTCTTATCGGGTAATGATAACTTTTTCCAAACACTTAAAGGCATCAAATTTATACTTGCCCCGAGATCGGCTAAGGCAGTAAATTCGTCGGTTTGGTTAAAAGTACATGGTAGCACAAAACGACCGGGATCTCCAAGTTTTTCCCGAAGTTCTTTAAGAAGGATTGCAGAGCAATTTTCATTCAAGTGAATATTAACAAACTCGGCCATCTTCTCCTTCTTATTAAGCAATTCCTTAAACATCTTGACATATTGTGGCATTTGGGCAAGAGCTTCAACAAGGGTAAAGGTGACGGTCATGCCGGTAATCTTGTCTAAAAAGTTAGAGACTTGAACGTCATTCTTAGTCAAAATTCTAGCCTTGTCGAGTCGAGAAGGGTAAGGAATGCTGGGTTTATAGGTGGAAGGTGGGGTTGGTGAAGGGTTCTTCTTGGGTACTTCTTCATGATAAGGCGGAGACGGTAATGGTGAATTAATACTAGGTGTGGGAGTAGTAGGGATAAATGGTGGTGGATGAGGTGTAGATGGTGTAACTGGGGTGGGATAGATGGTCCTACTAAAGTTGCTCCACTACGGGTAGTAATAGCACTCACATTCGCTCTCGGGTTGGTGACGGTGTTTGAAGGTAGAGATCCCGAAGTAGAGGGTTGAGTGGTTGGTAAGAAACTAGCCAGCATATTCTTCAAATCCTTCGTTTGAGTGCTAAAGGAGGTTTGAATATCATGTCGAAGCTCGGATCTAATGTCATTCCCTTGCTTAGTGATATCCCCTTTCAAATTGATAATTTGGCTTTGTAGATTCTTGATTTGCTCTCCTTGGGTTCTCATTAAAGCTTCAACATCTTGATTAATGGGTGGGGCTTGTTGAGCGGGTGGGTGATAAGGATTAGAAGCTCGAGGTGGGATTTGGTTGCTTCTATTGTAATTGTTGTTGGGGTTGTGGTTTTCAGGAGAAAAACAGGGTGAAAGATAGTTGTTCGACCAGTAACTTAGCAAATTTCAATCCCCTTGGGGTCGGGCTTGGTAATTTTCCGGTGAATAGTTACCATAAGCCGCATACACGTTTTCCGGATTGCCTTGAGTAGAAGGAAGGACAGTGTATGAATGAGGACCACCGCATGTCTCACAAGAAATTGCTACAGCTTTAACTTGTTATTGTTGGTTTGTAGCGATGAGCAAGATATTTTTGTTCATTTCGGCCATCATGCGGGTGAATTCGGTCATATCGGGGTTTGCTGAAGTAGAAGAAACATTGACTCTCGGGTTATTCCTTGAAGATGCGGAGGAATCCCAATTTTTGTGATGAGTAGTCATGTTCTCAATAAGCTCTCTACACTCCTCGGGTCTTCTTTTCATAAATGTGCTACCGGCGGCTGCATTAATAGTATCACGATCACGAAAAGTCAAACCTTTGTAGAAAGTATCAATTAAGGTAACGGGGAGCATGTTGTGGTTTGGACATCGATCGATCAAAACATTATATCTTTCCCAAGCATCAAAGAGAGATTCATCGAATTCTTGCATGAAACCGCTGATTTGATTTCGAAGGCTCGTGACCATGGATGGTGGAAAGTAGCGCGATAAAAATCGTTGAGTCATGTCGTCCCAAGTATGAATGGAATTCTTCGGGAGACGATCAAACCATTTTTCGGCGTGGTGGGATAAAGTATGTGGAAAGAGCTGTAGGAGAAGGACATCCATAGTAACACAGGGCAACTTCATGCTTTGAGTAATAGTAATGAATTTGTCGAGGTGCTTGTTGGCATCATCATCAGGCAATCCGCGAAATGGATTAGTTTGCACTTGTTGGATCATGTGATGCTTCAACGAAAACTCCGGAGCCGTGATTTGCATCGGCGCAATCGGTCCTCCTCGTCCAAACATTGTGGGTTGACAAAGCTCCTCCATTGTCCAAAGATCGGGCTGTGGAAGAACATTGTTTTTGTTATTGTTGAGGTGCGGTGGGTTATTGTTGTTGTTCACACCTGTCATAGCTAAATCTTCACGAGTCTCGGGCTCTGGATAAGTTGAAGATCTAGTACGCGTACACCTGCAAAAGCATAAGAAAAAGATACCAAAGCAATAGACAATATATATACACTATAAAAATAAAAATAAAATCTTTTTGGATTTTTGAAATTTTGTAATTTTTATGGATTTTTGGAAATTTTTAAGCAAGCAAAATAACGTTCACGATTGAACGGATCCCAAAATTCAACGCGTCTCTCACAGAAAACCGTTAATCTTTACGAAAAAGCCGGCAGCGACGCCATTTAATACAAGCTTTTGGCCAGTAAGAAAATTAAGTTCGTTGAAGTGGTCTAATCGAATTGACTATTGGTTTAAGTGCGACTCAGTCGTCTTTTGGTGGAAAACAAGGATTTTTCGTTGTAGTGAAATTAAATTGCAAGACTTTAAAGTAAAAGGCGTTTAATTAAATCTAAGACTAATTAAAATGTAAATGGTGCAAAATTAAAACTTTTAAAAGTAAATTGATTAAATGACTTAAAATTAAAGCGTGATGAAAAATTAAATTTGACAAAGTATTAAAAATGTAAACTTAAAAATAAAATCCAAACTTAAATATTAACAAATCCCCAAATCATCGGAATCCAGATCGGAAAGCTGTCACCAAGTCCATCGAAATGTCAGATCGGAATGTACCATCGGAATAAGGAAAAATGCAATCTATCGGAATGTATAATACTAATCCTATCGGAATGTAGAGAAATGCTATCTATCGGAATGATTGAAAAGTAGGCTGTCGGAATATCACTTGATCGGAAAGTCACAAAGGAAAATTGGGCAGCACTTCGTCTCAATGAAACCTTAAGAGCCGTCGCAATCCCGATCGCAATGTGCAATCGGAATCTTGATCGGAATAAGGGGGAGTTTTAGATCGGAAAGTACCATCGCAATGTTCAGTCGCAATAAACTGTCGGAATCCAATAACCCTATTCCAACACTGTCACCATCGGAATGTTAGTGAGGCTATCGCAATGTGTAAAATCCCTTCTTTTCCGATGGAAAGCAAATCCGCAATAAGCACAAGTGCAATAAGCTATGACTAATAAGCTGAATTCAAAGACTTGAATAAATCGGAAATAAAATGAGACAATAAGCAACAAAGTTAAAAACTTTTTCAAAACACGAAATAAGAAAATGGAATAAGCAAACTTTTAGAAAAATTGAAACTTTTTAGAAAACTTAGAAAAACAAATAAGCTAAGTACAAAACAAGCCAATAAGATTGTCAAACTTATAGCTTATCTCATATGAAAACTTAGATAAAAGTAAAAAAAATGAACTTTTTAATCAAATAAGCAACAAGATTAAGCAAAAGTTTGCTTAATCCGAATTTGAGATAAACCAAAAACAAGAAATGTAGAATGAGAAAGTTAAAGAAAAGCTTAATTAAAAGTAAATATTCAACAAGAAAATTAAAAACACTTACTTGAATTTAAGGAATTAAAATGCAAGACAATTAAATGACATGAAAAATAAAGTTGCAAGAAATGAAAATGGAAGAACTAGTTTGTCACTCTAGCCAACAAGTGTGAAATGAGGTGGAAGTGGACTATATATAGGGAGGAGGGAAGCATGTGTTGCTTCCTTCTTTCTTTCTGTCTTTCTTTCCGTCTTCTCGTCTTCTTAATTCTTCGACTTTTTCGACGTTGTCTCGGGATTAATTAAACTTGTCTTGAAAATTCTTCATTAGTAAGACTTGAGTTCTTCGGCTTTATTAAACTTTCTTCTTTAGACTTTATTCTTCGATAAATCTTCAGAATTGGCCTTGGACTTCCGTTCTTTTTGCACTCTTGATCTCTTGACTTTGTCTTTTGTCTTTTTCTTCGATAAAAGCCCGTGTTTTCCTCCCGTTTCACATTTTGGTCCTAAATCACAACAAAAACACAAACCACGCATAATTCCGACATTTACGACATAAAATACACGTTTTGGCCTAGTTATTATTGTAATTAAGTGGTAAAAGGATAAGTGTTTTCACAGTTATTAAACATTCTCCTTCCGATTGAACTTTGTCATTGAGACTAACATGCTCATCCACTCCTAAGCATAGTCTACCTAGCTAGTGTTTATGTAACACCCCCAAATTTACACAATTCAATACAGCGGAAGACTAGTTGGTGTTACGGGATAGCACATTACTCACATCATAGACAACGCTTAAAAATCGCGTCGTTTAATAATAAAGCATTTCCATTCATAAATATCAAATTTACATAGGTCCCAAGTCATAGTCATTTCATACAATTTTACAAAAGATTTGAATGGAAATTGTTATTTAAGTGCGGGCCATGAATTCTTGTTGTCTTCCCGAGAATTACCTTCAAGTACCTGAGATAAAACATGTTAAAAGAAAAGGTCAGCTATAACGCCGAGTGAATTCATAGAGTTTAATAAAATCCATCAATAACATCGGTATAAAATTATTACGGAAAATCATTTTGTACAAATCTTTGTAATAGGCCCTAAAATAGCCAAAGTCATTTTATACAAATCCTTATCAAAAATCATAATATAGGCGTTTGCCTTCAAAATCATTATACGAACCATTGTCGTAAAAACATCATACAATACGTTTTATAACGTTTGTATAAAGTTAAATAAAAACCGTTATATGGTTATGTAAAACCAAAACACGAACATAATATCAATAATAAGACCCCGTATTGCTAGTCAGGCAATATATCGTAATTCAGTGCGTATAGCAGTATTTCGTTCTTTGGATTATTATAAGCCGCATGACATTGTTACCTAACTCTAATAAACAACGGGTAGCTAACCCGACAATCATTTGCCCATCTAAATTACCGTGTCGTCACAATAATCACGCTTGTGTAAATCTTCTCATACATAAATTCGCTTACCAATCAATGTGGCATGACGGGGATCAATCGTCAAGGCGTGAACTGGGGTGATCGTCCCCAAATAGTACTATTATATGCATAAGCGTCTACCAAATCCCGGTAGTTCACAATTCATGCTAATGGGACTTTTAGTGACATAACCAAACTTTAATAATCCATTTCATTTCATCTATCGGGTCATATAATCATTCATCGGGTCATACAATCATTCGGGTCCAAATCAATAAACAAACAATTGGGATAAATGGTGTCCTATTTTATCAAAACTTAACATGTTATCTCCCTCGCGGGTTTATAAAACATTTCATAAAATCATTTAAAAGAGTGCGAGGCTATGAACTCACGTTGATGTGGGAAGGCGATTATCGGCGATTTGGATGTACGGTACGTGCCTCAATCACGGAAACCTAGACAAATAATACTCGTTTTAGACTTTTGTCCAATGACTTTATCAAAATAATAATCATGTATACATATGATGATTTTATATATATGATGATGATCAAGTGGGTTTATGCAGCTTTACTCATTCATTATAGTGTTTATGTGTTGGTAATTTTCAAGACTAGTTACACTAGTTCAACTTGTTTACATTTTGAAGCCCAATGGGCCTATTACAAGCCCAATACTATTCATTAGCCCAATTATAATTTTATTATCAGTATTATACTTTATATGTTGGGCCCAAATGGGTTAAGCCCAATAAATAAGTTTATGAGTGTTTTACCAAATTAGTCGGGTTTATTGTCCATTAAGGCTACTTTGGCCCGTTAATGTCTATATGTTGTAAAGCTCGGGTTTTATCGGTTTTTACTTGTTATATATGTTTATATATCAGTATGTGAGTTTATAAAAGTTTACATTAGATGGGTCCAACCGTCTAAGTTTTATTTAACAAAAACGTTAATCTTTCGGTTTTAGCCGAAAAGACGTAAAACTTAGTATATAGTTTTTATAACTTATAAAACTTACCAAACTACCATTTTTATATAATGTCCATTTATTTCTCCTTATGAATTTTTATATAAATGAAATATATAAGTTAGTGGGTTTTAATTCACATTTTATATTATATTTATTTGAGTGCTTATATATAATATTAAACTTTAATTTCACAAAATCAGTCCTAAAAATCTAGTTTACTAAAATGATTATATCTAGAGTTCTACATGGAGATAGAACCCCAAATTCTTATCACAGAAACTACATGATATGTGCTTCATTTTATTCATTTATAGCTACTAATGAATCAACATCTAAATGTTTTAATAAATTCGTCCAAAACAGTGTAGGCAGATTTGCACTCTAAACTTGTTTTGATCATATCTCACTCATTTTTATGATTCCATTGTATGGCCAACTCTCACATGTGTATAACACCTAATACTTACTGTATATTGATTCCTCTTCACTATTTTATCAGTTTAACATTTGGTTACTTACTATTTTTATACATCCATCATATTTAGCAAGATTTTAATCTTGTTACCTATGGGTTTTCATCTCTTTAATCATATTTATCAACACTTGATCCCCACACAACATTTTTATCATCATATATTCATCATATACATATACAATAAGAAAGAAAATACATGATTACATAATCAAAATAACAAGAGGATGGGGAGAACAATCTTTATACCACCAAGATTATGTAGGTATTCATCAAGGCTTGGATTTTTGATGGAGAAACATGTGATAGATCAACAACAATCTTCAAGAACACCAATACTTGTAAACTTCTTGTAGAAATCAGCCCTTGGACATTACCAAATCTTCTCCTTGGATGTTAAAATCACCACCAATCAATAGAGCTTGAAAAGGGCTTCATCATATGTGTGAATAACATAGGATTTCATGGTTAGATTTGATCAAATGAGGGTGTTTTAGGGGTGGTATGGACGAAATTTAGAGAGAGAGAGGAAGGGAGGATGAGTGGTTTGCATGGGATGGAATGAGTGAATGGTTTGGAAGAAATGGTTTTGATGTTGGTAGCTTACTTTGTAAGCTTCAAGTTAACAAGTGTTAACTTGTTAGTTGAAATTTTGACACATCATGGAGTGTGTTGGAGCTTATTTAGACATCCATATAGTGGGGTGGACAAGTGTAAAACTTGTCCCATCCCACTAATTTACGGGTATTCCTCGATTCTAGTTTCCTATATTTACGTGCCCTCGGGTCGTTTTACGAAAAACGTTTTTTATAAATTATGAATCAACGGCACAAAACGAATCTAATAAAAATTGTCTCATCAAAAACGGAGTTCGAAAAAGTAAAAACGTAATCCTAAGGTTTCCGGTTTAGTCGTAAAGGACGTTAAATTATAATCGTAAGTCCTAATCTCTTCTCGTAAATTTGTGAGTTTATGAATCAACTCAAAATTAAAATCCCAAAATAATATTTACGGATAAATTTATTTCTGAAATGTCGGACTGTCACCAAAGACGGTGTATGTAAACGTAAGCACGTAACGTAGAATCCTCCGGTTTAGACGTAGTCGATGCTACTTCAAGACGTAAATCCAAATTTCTTCCCAAAAATAAGTGAGTTCATAATATAACATTAAAATAGTGTTTTTAAATAATACTTGAGAATAAAATATCAACCATAAATTGACGGATTATCACAGCATTTACCCCTAAACAGGATCTTTGTCCTCAAAGATCATCTTATCTTACTACTCGCTTCTTATAGAGTTAAAGCCATGTGGGTATTTCCTCCACATTCTGTCTTTTCTCACAAGTGTAATCCATTACAATACGCGAGTTTCATCAAACATAACTACGGGAATAAGATCAGGCTAAATGTTGACTTACTTTCTCTATCCATGATGTTCACGGGTTTCTGATGAATGCAACTTTTCGCCGATCTAAACTTCATTAAGGAACAATCAGATTTTCACTTGATAAATATTTCATCAAATTCGATATACGAAACATAATTCACGCAGCCCTTGAAGTCGTAGGGTAGATCCAGCTTATATGCCTTTCAAACCAACTTTTATATCATCTCAATGGTCCCATACAACGGGGACTTACTTCCCATGATCTTTCAGATCATTAATTCATTTTTTTCCAAGGTTAAAATTTTTGGCATAACTTCGCTACCCATTCTGCACTTCAGGATCTACATTTCATATTCACATAACCTCCTGCCTACTACCGGCAGTCAATAATCAGATCCTAATTTCAACAATCATTTCAAGTCTCGCGGGTCGGGTATTTTGTAAGGTTAGGTTCGCCATCATAGGAAACCTTAAACCTAAAAGACATGTCCAACTCACAATGGGTGTATGTCGGGTGTCTTCATCCCAACTCCTGCTTACAGATGCTCTAATATATATCCTCACAAGATTTGATCTTGATCCTAATACGATAATTATCAAGGATAATCTCTCCAAAGGAAAACGATTTTACAGTTTATTACCAAAGGTCAATCATTCAAACATAAAACAACACTTATAGTATTTTGTATCGTTACTTTACCTCGTCCCTTCGATTAGGGTGGTATAGTACTCTCATCAAGATTCGTTCTCAATGACTTCTGAGCAAATCTCTAGAAATTCGATGCGAAGCGAGGATCTTGATAGAGATGATCGATACATGCACACCATGTTTACACAACTCCTTTAAATACAAAAGAGTCAATTTCTTCATCAAGAATCTATCATTAACAGGAATGATATTAGCAGATTTGGTCAGTCTGTCGACGATGACCAAATCGAATCAAATTCAGATGATGACCTTTGCAATAGTTAGACGTTTACTAATGTATGAGACGATGTCTGCCTTCATAATTTGCCATTAGTACAACTTCTTCATATAAAGATATACTTAGTCAGAAATGACATGAATAGAATACTTATACGTACAAGATTCCAACATAACTATATCTCACAATCCTCCATGTTTAGACAATCACAAGTGGCCTTTTAATCATTTAGGCTCCATTGGCTCCTAATTTCTATTGGTTCACATTAGTCGCGAACCCCTTTTATTATTTATATTATCCTTCTTATAAGCATCAGCTATATTTTTATATTATTCGGCAATTTATTTTGCACAGTCATTATTAGGGAACACAACCTAATTTGTTCTTTATCCTTTCTGTATAATGTGTCGGTATCTACATTCACCTTTCCTGATGATATAATTATCATGTCCACAATTTACTCAGAAATTCTTTCTTCATATTTTCTAAGTCTTAGTTCTATCTCAACTATTATTTTTATCAGTTTTGCTTAATCCGACGTTTTAAAGCGTCGATAATTATTACAAGTAAATTAATAATAATTATTAAATTTTTATGAAGCGTAAACGTAAAAATTTTAAATTTCTTAGTTCGACTAATTATATAAAAAAAATGTTCAAAATAAATTTGAATTTAGTTAACACGATTTTTGTTGATTTATCGAAAATAATTAATAAGATTCGTAAATGTTCGAAAGATTCTTTGTTTATACTTTGGTCGAAATTCTCTTAGTTGAAAAGCAAAAATCGTCGTTTCAAATTTCAAGTCATAGTCTAAATGTTTTCCTCAATCCCTTTTTGGTTGTCTTGAGGTATACACAAACATTTACCCCTAAACAGAAGTTTAGTTAAATGTTTTAGTTATAAGGAATGATTACTTATAAATCCTTTTGATAAAACATTTGTCAAAACACATTTGCACTTTCTTTTTGGTAAAACCCAAAGTCTTAAAAGGGCTCTTAATTTTTGAAGAGTCAATTTATATTCCATTATCTATTAATCACACGGTCAAATAATGTAAAGGATTTAGTCTTAAATCACATGTTTAAATATTCAGGGTACAGGTTTTCATTGTTCGGCCAATTCAGGGCAATCTATAAATAATTATTAACTGATTCTTATTCTTATAAACAAACAAATGGCCCTTAATGATCACGAGCATGAATTTATCAAATTACATCTTACACACGTGATTCACCAAATTTATGAATGCTACATGTGCATTGTCAATCCAAACGATATTACGTGAAACTTATAATGTTCACTACAAGTTCTGGATGTAGTGATTGGAATAGATAATCTTTTTCGCGGACGCGAACTTGATGATAACCATGTCGTGGATCAAATTTTTAGAACATACGCTAGAACCTTGTAAATGATCGAACAATCTAACATCTTGGGTAGTGGATATAGATTTTAATCGTCAATTTACCTAGTTCACGGTAATCAACAAACATAAGGAATGATAACACCATAGCTCTTCATGATGACGAGCTCGGTAGAATAAAATCTATCTCCGACAACTCTCTCAGTTGTACGGTAATTCCTTTAATTCAGATGGTGCTGACGTAAAGTACACATGTCACAGGTGCAACATTGGAATATAATCAATACCAAATTCAACTTGCCTTAATGGCGAAAGTCTAGGTAATTCACCAGCAAATACCTCCTAAAGTTTCAGATAACAGAAACATCTTTTAATAAATTCATATTAGATTCTTTCTAGATTATAATATCTATGACTAATTCACAACCATTCACGGTATAATTTCAAGTCTAAATGCAGGATATGGTCATCCGTCAAGAATTATTTAGATCACTTTTGATAATCAACATCTTATCATTTAGGGGAATTCTACTAGAGTTCCCAGCAATTAAGACAATGTCGTCATGTCATAATCAATCAATCCATTCTACTGGCACTATCAACTTTCCAGTTTCATTACCGTTGATAAGATGTGAACTTCTCAAAAGACCAATAATAACTCACAATCCTTCACAATTCAAGGATATCTGGAGACATAACTAACCTTAAAAGAGCAAGGTCAACGTATAATCTACGCGAGAGAACTTCAAATCAGATACAGACGAAAACATTAACGAATATGAGTATATCCATGTTGTCCTAATTTGAGTACGCATTCGAAAGCTCCTCGGATCGTTACCCAGGTCATTCAAATGAAATCTAATCAAAAGAAATGATAGGAACGTCGATACATCCAGTCGGGTATCAACACTTGGTAATAAGATACTTTTTCAAAGAATCTCACCACGGGAGAATTGGATAAGGAGAGAATATCAGCTGTCAAATAAGACAATTTCCACAGATGAGTAAATTCGACTCAGAAGAATAGATGCTACAGGCACATATGTAGGTGTCCCTAACACTATGTCCCTATCTTTCACTTCTTGTAGATCTCATAAAATTTAATCTTTCACAATCTTTAAGGAAAATGTAGTGTTTATTAATCAGTTTTATGTTGACTAATAATCAGCCTTGCATGGTCCATTCCAAATTGTATGTAGGCGCGCAACTATATACAATTTCAAGATTAACGATGCAATACTCAGTTCGTCAAAATTTTATCATCATGTTTATAATAAAAACATTTTCATGCTTAATTCTTAAATAAGAATCAAGAATAAATTTACAAAGATTTTCTTTGTTATGAAAACAATTAAGTTTCCAAAGCGTTTCATAAACAACTTTACTTCGATAATGATTATTTATAAATCTCACTTTAAATAATCCGTATAGTGATGAAAATCCAATTATTCTTAAGGAATACCGTTTTAACTTATAAAACAACGAGTGATCTGCAAAAGAGTGATCAAGATTTGTTCACCAAGAACTAACTACTATATATCAAGAAATGAGCTTAGGCACTTAATCATGAGGTTCATGACCTCGATGGCACTCAGAAACAATAATTCACAACGTAACTCAAATCGAGATGAGTACTTGTTCAATGGTTGCATCACTAATGCGAACATAAGGATGAAGCAATAAAATATAGATAACATCGATACATGTAGAATTTAGCAATCAAAGGTAGTATTTTCATTAATCACAAACAAGTCTATATTGTACCGTAACACATTACGTGTCACTATGTCATACAATTCCAAGAACTCATCCTACCAACTGATGTCTTAGTTAAGTTATGGATTATTTTTAAAAGATACCACAATGAATACTAATCTACAAGAGTCATTAGGTGTTCCACATGTCCCGAAAGATCCATCAGTCCCAATTCAGAAGAAGATTTCTTCAATTTATTTATTGGACACTGGGCATCCTCATTAGTGGACAATGGCCTAGGAACAACCATTAACACAAATCAACAATCAATTAAAACCTTATAATTTAATCACAGAATTTAACGACTTCCTATTATCAATCTTATATTCCATACAAGTTAAATTTTACTTTATTCAAGTTTTAACCAATTTTATACTCAATTCGATATCCTACCTCATTTTCCAGTACTTTCAACCTTATTCATAAACCTTAGAAGGGCAATAAAAGCTCGATATGATCAACACTTAATTTCCAATCCTATAGCTCTTACAACAATAGTTATCAAATGAGTCACTAGTATGAAATGACTCACACATTCAATTAGAGTTCTCGGAAAGGTACTAGTGGCATGAGGCTTTTGGGTAATGGTTCCAATGACAGCCTCAAGTGCAACGTTCACCCTTTCGATTTCAATTTAAGAATTGGATGACAACGAATCAAATGACATCTTTCTAGGTGGTAACGTTTTGTCAAACTCCACTCTATAAGGAAAGATCGTCATGACATCGATATCAAATTTAATCTTGCCAATCTTGTTTAATATCATAATCAACTAATATCTACATTTCTACGAGTATCAACCATTTGTTGGGATCATAAATATCCATAACTTGGTTTAGATCTAGGATAGCTAGAATTCTTACGAGAATAGCTTCGATTAATTTACTAGGGGATTTAGGGTTCCTTGTGACAATCTACGTCGTATAAATACCTCGTATAAATATCAAAATAATAATCAAACAATCATGTAATCAAATTACATCATATATATATAATCCAAGTTATATATATATTAAAATAACACTTCTCAGTCTGGAATTGTCGGTAACTCGGGAATTCTTCGGCACCGTTATAGTCAAAAGATTTTTAGACATTTTTAGAAAAATGTTTATAGTTAAAAGATTTTGAAATGTTTTATTCAAAACCTTGGTTTTAAAAATCTTTCGTTCTCTATAACGAGAGCTCTGGTACCAAACTGTTACACCCCCAAATTTACACAATTCAATACAGCGGAAGACTAGTTGGTGTTACGGGATAGCACATTACTCACATCATAGACAACGCTTAAAAATCGCGTCGTTTAATAATAAAGCATTTCCATTCATAAATATCAAATTTACATAGGTCCCAAGTCAAAGTCATTTCATACAATTTTACAAAAGATTTGAATGGAAATTATTATTTAAGTGCGGGCCATGAATTCTTGATGTCTTCCCGAGAATTACCTTCAAGTACCTGAGATAAAACATGTTAAAAGAAATGGTCAGCGATAACGCCGAGTGAATTCATAGAGTTTAATAAAATCCATCAATATAACATCGGTATAAAATTATTACGGAAAATCATTTTGTACAAATCTTTGTAATAGGCCATAAAATAGCCAAAGCCATTTTATACAAATCCTTATCAAAAATCATAATATAGG
This sequence comes from Glebionis coronaria, assembly GCA_025667525.1. Classification (NCBI taxonomy): domain Eukaryota; kingdom Viridiplantae; phylum Streptophyta; class Magnoliopsida; order Asterales; family Asteraceae; genus Glebionis; species Glebionis coronaria. The sequence goes on from CM046875.1 coordinate 170,693,504, forward strand.
TGTTTGCCTTCAAAATCAATATACGAACCATTGTCGTAAAAACATCATACAATACGTTTTATAACGTTTGTATAAAGTTAAATAAAAACCGTTATATGGTTATGTAAAACCAAAACACGAACATAATATCAATAATAAGACCCCGTATTGCTAGTCAGGCAATATATCGTAATTCAGTGCGTATAGCAGTATTTCGTTCTTTGGATTATTATAAGCCGCATGACATTGTTACCTTACTATAATAAACAACGGGTAGCTAACCCGACAATCATTTGCCCATCTAAATTACCGTGTCGTCACAATAATCACGCTTGTGTAAATCTTCTCATACATAAATTCGCTTACCAATCAATGTGGCACGCCAGGGATCAATCGTCAAGGCGCGAACTGGGGTGATCGTCCCCAAATAGTACTATTATATGCATAAGCGTGTACCAAATCCCGGTAGTTCACAATTCATGCTAATGGGACTTTTAGTGACATAACCTAACTTTAATAATCCATTTCATTTCATCTATCGGGTCATATAATCATTCATCGGGTCATACAATCATTCGGGTCCAAATCAATAAACAAATAATTGGGACAAATGGTGTCCTATTTTATAAAAACTTAACATGTTATCTCCCTCGCGGGTTTATAAAACATTTCATAAAATCATTTAAAAGAGTGCGAGGCTATGAACTCACGTTGATGTGGGAAGACGATTATCGGCGATTTGGATGTACGGTACGTGCTTCAATCACGGAAACCTAGACAAATAATACTCGTCTTAGACTTTTGTCCAATGACTTTATCAAAATAATAATTATGTATACATATGATGATTTTATATATATGATGATGATCAAGTGGGTTTATACATCTTTACTCATTCATTATAGTATTTATGTGTTGGTAATTTTCAAGACTAGTTACACTAGTTCAACTTGTTTACATTTTGAAGCCCAATGGGCCTATTACAAGCCCAATACTATTCATTAGCCCAATTATAATTTTATTATCAGTATTATACTTTATATGTTGGGCCCAAATGGGTTAAGCCCAATAAATAAGTTTATGAGTGTTTTACCAAATTAGTCGGGTTTATTGTCCATTAAGGCTACTTTGGCCCTTTAATGTCTATATGTTGTAAAGCTCGGGTTTTATCGGTTTTTACTTGTTATATATGTTTATATATCAGTATGTGAGTTTATAAAAGTTTACATTAGACGGGTCCAACCGTCTAAGTTTTATTTAACAAAAACGTTAATCTTTCGGTTTTAGCCGAAAAGACGTAAAACTTAGTATATAGTTTTTATAACTTATAAAACTTACCAAACTACCATTTTTATATAATGTCCATTTATTTATCCTTATGAATTTTTATATAAATGAAATATATAAGTTAGTGGGTTTTAATTCACATTTTATACTATATTTATTTGAGTGCTTATATATAATATTAAACTTTAATTTCACAAAATCAGTCCTAAAAATTTAGTTTACTAAAATGATCATATCTAGAGTTCTACATGGAGATAGAACGCCAAATTTTTATCACAGAAACTAATGATATGTGCTTCATTTTATTCCTTTATAGCTACTGATGAATCAACCTCTAAATATTTTAATAAATTCGTCCAAAACAGTGTTGGCAGATTTGCACTCTAAACTTGTTTTGATCATATCTCACTCATTTTTATGATTCTATTGTATGGCCAACTCTCACATGTGTATAACACCTAATACTTACTGTATATTGATTCCACTTCACTATTTAATCAGTTTAACATTTGGCTACTTACTGTTTTTATACAGCCATCATATTTAGCAAGATTTTAATCTTGTTACCTATGAGTTTTCATCTCTTTAATCATATTTATCAACACTTGATCCCCACACAACATTTTTATCATCATATATTAATCATATACATATACAATAAGAAAGAAAATACATGATTACATAATCAAAATAACAAGAGGATGGGGAGAACAATCTTTATACCACCAAGATTATGTAGGTATTCATCAAGGCTTGGATTTTTGATGGAGAAACTTGTGATAGATCAACACCAATACTTGTAAACTTCTTGTAGAAATCAGCCATTGGACATCACCAAATCTTCTCCTTGGATGTTAAAATCACCACCAATCCATAGAGCTTTAAAAGGGCTTCATCATATGTGTGAATAACATAGGATTTGATGGTTAGATTTGATCAAATGAGGGTGTTTTAGGGGTGGTATGGACGAAATTTAGAGAGAGAGAGGAAGGGAGGATGAGTGGTTTGCATGGGATGGAATGAGTGAATGGTTTGGAAGAAATGGTTTTGATGTTGGTAGCTTACTTTGTAAGCTTCAAGTTAACAAGTGTTAACTTGTTAGTTGAAATTTTGACACATCATGGAGTGTGTTGGAGCTTATTTAGACATCCATATAGTGGGGTGGACAAGTGTAAAACTTTTCCCATCCCACTAATTTTCGGGTATTCCTCGATTCTAGTTTCCTCGATTTACGTGCCCTAGGGTCGTTTTACGAAAAACGTTTTTTATAAATTATGAATCAACGGCACAAAACGAATCTAATAAAAATTGTCTCATCAAACACGGAGTTCGAAAACGTAAATACGTAATCCTAAGGTTTCCGGTTTAGTCGTAAAGGACGTTACATTATAATCGTAAGTCCTAATCTCTTCTCGTAAATTTGTGAGTTTATGAATCAACTCAAAATTAAAATCCCAAAATAATATTTACGGATAAATTTATTTTCTGAAATGTCGGACTGTCACCAAAGACGGTGTATGTAAACGTAAGCACGTAACGTAGAATCCTCCGGTTTAGACGTAGTCGATGCTACTTCAAGACGTAAATCCAAATTTCTTCCCCAAAATAAGTGAGTTCATAATATAACATTAAAACAATGTTTTTAAATAATACTTGAGAATAAAATATCAACCATAAATTGACGGATTGTCACAGTTTAGATCCATCTCAATCTTAAAACAACAACACATCAAAAGAAACTTTAGTATGTTAGTGCCATAAAATCCAAACGATATTTCATACCCTATAGTTCTTAGGCAACTAATTGGTTTTAATGAATATCTCCATTTGAGTGTGTTATAAGTAAATTCTGCTTCTTGCTCTTACAGTTGTGCGGCGCACAATTGAGAAGTGCGGCGCACTTTTGCGCGACACAGAAAAGCCGGCGCACAATTGAGATAGGCGGCACACTTTCTGCGAAAATTTTTCTTGTTCACAACTTTATAATTTTTAAGCCAATCAAACCAAGTTATAAGACATTTTCAATAGCATTTTCTTAATAAGTAGCCAAAATAAGAAATTATAACCAAGTTTAGCAATATGTCTATTAGTGTTTTGCAAGAATAAGCCATTTTTTTCATTTTCGTTTGTTTTCTCATTTTTTTGTATTTTAAGGATAGCTAAAATTTCAGAAAAATCACCACAAATCATGATAAATATCAAATAAGACATACCAAAGCAAATTATTCTACCAAAGAGTAAATAAAATAGAAAATAGAATTTTGAAAGCAAATATTTTTGTTTTTTTTAAAAGGCAATATTAACAAACACAAAAGCTCAAAAAGCATAAGTACACACAAAGCAATCCTCATGTTTTCAGCAGTAAGTGTTGAAAGTAAAAGGTTTTGGTGGTGTTTTGGGATTGTTTCTACCAACATTTTTGCAAATTCGAGAGTAATGTGCGACGCACTTTTTGAAACGTGCGGCTCACTTTTGGGAAGTTTTGTTAAAAACTTTTTCAGATTGCTAATAACTAGATTTTACTTAATTATGAAAGTTAGTTATTCCAGTCTTTTCGAATTGATTACAAGTAATTAGTGCGACTCAGTCGTTCTTGGTGGAAAAGAAAATGGTTTGGTTATCTATTTTAAACTAAAAGCAAATATAAAAATGTCGTTGAGTAAAAATAAAAGCTTTAAAAATTAAACTAAAAATTACTAGAGAAACACTTGGTAAAAACAGAGATTTCGGGAAGCGTGCAATTTTCGAAAATTAAAACGTAATGAATTTAAAAACTTGAAAACTTTGTAAAACTTAAAACTAAGACAAAACTGTTTAAAAATAATACTAAGTAAAAATGCGGGAAAAGTAAAATTTAAAAACTAAGATAACAAAAACATAAGTCCGATCACAACACGATCGTACTCAGATCGCAGTGGTGGATCGCACTAAAAAATGAGGGATCACACTATTGGATCGTACTTGGTGATCGCACCAAGTGATCGTAGCCTACGATCGTAATAGTTGATCGTAGCCTAGATCATGGTCAATCAATCGCACTCAATGCGATGGAAATTAGAAATGTGGCCCCGATCGCAACCAAGTGATCGCAGCGAGTGATCGCACTCAAGTGGTCGTGGTCAACGATCGCAATGAGTGATTGCACCCAAGTGATCGTACTTGGTGATCTTAGCTTTGATCGCAGCAATAGATCACAAGTAGAAACCCTAGGGGTTTATGCGATCACACTTACTGGATCGTAACTGGTAAAACCCTTAAGCATGATACGATGGAAATCAAAGAGCAAATAAGCCGAAAATGATAAGCCAAAATAAGCAAATCGTAACCGAATAAAAACAAGCATAAACTTAAAAACTTTCAAAACACGAATTAAGCAAACTTTATAAATCAAACTTTAAAAACACTAAATTTTTAAGAAAACTTAAAAGACAATAGGCTATATATACGAAATAAGCCAATAAGCACAACAAGCTTAAAGCTTAAACCGTATAAAAACTTAGTACGGAATAAAAAGATAAACTCTTTAGTCACAAAAACATCAAAATCAAACACGAATCAAGAACATTTCGGATCAAAGATGAATCAAAATCAAGAAAGGTAGAAGAAGATCAAAAATTAAAAGCTTAAACTTGAACTTTTGATTAATGAATTCCAAATACAAGGATGAAATAAAGCTTAAACTTGAAAGAAAAGATGATGAAAAGATGAAAACTTAGTGAGAGAAAGTTAAAACTTTCTCTCTCTAAAAACTAAAGAAAGGAAAAGTGAAAATGCTAAAAATTAACTAACTAACACCCTCCTAATGTGTCATTAGGAGGGTACTTATAGGAGATGGGGAGGTGCATATGCTTCCTTCTTTCTTTCTTTATTCTCGACTCGATTTTAATTCCTTGTCTTTCTCGACGTCGTCTCGGGATTTGTCGATGTAAATTGAACTCGTCTTATAATTTTCTTCTTCTATTAGACTTGCGTTCTTCGACTTCATTAAACTTCCGTCTTTAGACTTTTTCTTCGATAAATCTTCAGAATAGGCCTTGGACTTCCGTTCTTTTTACACTCTTGATGTTTTGACTTCGTCTTTTGTCTTTTTCTTCGATAAAAGCCCGTGATAGCCCGTGTTTTCTTCCTTTTTCATATTTTTATCCTGAAACACAATAAAAACACAAACCACGCATAATTCCGACTTTTACGACATAAAATACACGTTTTGGTCATGTTATTATTGAAAATAAGTGTAAAAGGATAAGTGTTTTCACACTTATTAAATCCCCTATACTTGACCATTGCAATGCCCTCATGCAATGCATTAATTTCAAAGCATAGTTTACATTTTTCGCCACAAATAACCCACCTTGGCCTTTATTAAATACTAAACACTAAGGAAACTAAAAGAATAAAACAAGTAAAGAAATCAAAGACTTACATTGTGTTGGGAATAAAATTAGCTAAGTCACTTGAACGTTGACAAGAGGAAATTGGACGCTGACAAGAGTAAACGAGGCGCTGACAGATGAGACGCTGATAGGAATTATCAAGGCGTTGACAAGAAGAATCTTAAGACAAAGACAAGGACTAAATCTGCCAATGATGAATTCTTCAAGCTGGTGGACAAAATATGAAGATAAGAATTCATAATATATTCTTAATGTTTAAAAAGATTTAGTCAATAAGTTATGTTTATCTTATGTCTTTTCCTAAAATAGTTGATCTTATCTTTTTGTACAAGGCTCGTTAAACCTATAAAAGGAGGCCTTAGGGTTAGACATAAGACACATCTTTTTCACACACATCTTCCACATATCTCATAACACTTTCATTGTAATCTTTCATTGTTATTATTAATCAAAGTGAAAGTTTGGTATTCATATATTCTGTTTGTTCTTCGTTCTGAGTGTTAGTTTCCGCATAATACTTAGATTGTTGAATACACAAAGTTTCTCTACGTGTTATACTTGATTTAATCTCGATAACACAAAGCTAAATCGATCTAAGTTTGGGATCAACAAGTGGTATCAGAGCTTGTTGAGAAGCTTTGATTTGAAGAACGAGATCCAATACCGTGAGGTGAACCAGGCTAAGGAAGAAGGTGAAGAAGAATCTGATGATGTTTTCAGTCAAGGCCAAGTCTACTTCAAGTTCCAACTCATCTTCGTCATCTGATAATGAGGTATGTAATGACTCTTCTTGTAGGTTAAATACTGAGAGACTTAACAAAGAGGTGTTAAGGTTGTTAGATGATGTGAGTACTGAAAGATGCAAACTATCTAACTATCAAATTGCTCTTACTCAAACTGAGAATACAGTTTATGAGAACAAGAAAATGGAATTTGACTTAAAAGATAAAATAAATATCTTAAAACATGAGTTAAATGCTAGTATGGATATTAGAAACATCATGGTGAGAGTCAATGCTGAATTACAGGCTAAGTTAGATGAGGCTATCAAAAATAAGGATAATGTAGACCTTAAAATTCAGAGATTTGATAAAGCCTCACAAACCCTAGAAAAATGTGTTAGTGAACAAAGGGATTCTAGGGATATGTCTGGGATTGGGTTGAAAGAATATGTTGCCGTTCCACCACCTGCTGGGGATTTCTATGGTGTCCAAAGAAAGGACTTATCTTGGACTGGTATTCCAGAACTCCAAGAAGAGGAATTTATTCCTCCACCTAGAGTTCTTTCCCCAGTTGAGGAATATCAACAAAAGGTTATTGACCTAGAAGAGTGGAAAAAGGCCAACCCCACTTTATTTGTTAAAGGTGGGATACTTATTGAGAGTCCATTTGTTCCTACACCCATTGAGAGTCCAGTTGTATCTACACCTATAACTGTGACAAATCCTATCACTGGAAAAGCTGTTAATCTTGGCTCCCCAATTAAGAAACAACCTAGTGTTAAATACGCTGAAATGTATAGGAAACCTAGGTCATTCAAAAGCCAAGCAAGTATTAATAGGACAGGGTTTTATCAGTCTAATCCTAAGTTTGTGTCCAAAAAGGCTTGTTACTCATGTGGGAGCTTCTCACATTTGGCCTATAATTGTGTCAGTGGATACAATTCATTCGCTGACAATAGGTCATCCAATGTCAACCATAGACCTTTTGTCCACACTAGAACACAGGCTACTAGACCAGCTCCTTTCTTCTCTAAGGCAGCTAATACCCATGGACAAAGGCCCTTTCAAAAGACCAACACTTGGTCTAACAGACAGTATGTTCGTGTTGCAAACCCTAATTTGGGCGCTGACAAGAACAAATTTAGCGCTGACAGGAACAAATTCAACACTGACAGGAGCAATGCAGCGCTGAAAACTCCAAGTTTGGTATGAGACCTTATGTTAGACCATATAAACAAAGATACTTGGTTAGTAAGGGTCAAGGGTCTAAGGCATCATCCCACATAACTTGGAAACCTAAACAAGAGCAAAACTCTAATTTTAATGGTATTTCAATGACTTGCAATAGATTTAAATATCTTGAGAAGGTCATTAATAGTCTCATTGGAACAAATTGGGTGTTTAGGTCACAAAGGGATGAACAGGGATTTGTGGTAAAGAATAAGTCCACTCTAGTTGAACAACTAGACAGATCCAAGTCTGAAAAGGCTTGGATCTCCAAAGAAAACTAATTTGTTTTCTTTTTGAGCAGCCTATCCAAAAGCAGGTTAATGATCAAGGATATTGGGATAGTGGATGCTCAAGGAACATGCTCTGTTGGTCTTTCCACTGATAATATTTTTATTTACTGACATGTTATCTCTACCCATTATCATGGGATAGGGTAGCCTCTGTTGGTGTGTGTTTTTGTGGTTATTGTCTAACTGTGCAGGAATATGGAGCTACATTAGGATGGATACAAAGTTGCAAAATTTATTTATGATGGTTGGAGTGTTTACATTCCTATCTTGAGATAAAATTTTGCCTTTTCACATATAATGATTTGTATGCTTCTGTTAAGGGGAGATAAACCTCTAGGTTTTTGGGTACTCTTAGAGCACTCTTATCACAATTCTAGATTGTGTCCACTGGTGAGTATGATTTAGTTTTCTAATTCGTGAGGCACTATAGCATGCAAAGTTGATATACTGTGCATGCTGCCAAGAATTTTGGCCTAGAATTGGGTGTGGTCGTATGGGTGACTTGGGGTAGTTATTATTTTTGGGTTACTTGGGGAGTTGCAAAGGTTTTATATGAGTTAACTTTCTCTTTGGGGCATTTGTGAACAAAGGACTCTAGAGTTCATGTGTGTCTATCATGCTTTTGCATGAGTGTATGCATGAACAGTGTTTGTCATTCTTGCTTATTAGAGACTAGTTAATTTCCTTAGGTTTATTACCTTTGTTTATGGTCTAAATAAAGTTTTCTATTTGCAAATCCATTTTATGCTATGACATCTTAGCTGGTGTCATTGATAAACTTCTTTGTAGTCCCAAAAAGTTTCATCACCCTTTCATTTTTAAGAATTTTTGGATATCTGGAAGCCTAATGATCATTGAGATGTTTTTCCTAGTGATTGACATCTAGTAGCAGCAAAGATCACTTTCACAAGGGTGTATAGTGTTATGGAGATGGCTGAGACTATTGGCACTAGCTTTAATGCAGGTCAAGTCAGTCTTATCATCAATAAGTCCATCCCCATGTCCTATGAATCAACATGGAGGATTCATTTCCCGAATGTGGATGAGGACAGTATGAAACCTTTGACATTAATGGAATTGACGAAAATCTGTATTAGCTTGTAAAAGCATAATACAGAAATGGTACAAATTGTCAAGGATCACTGTTTTGAACTGATAGACTTGTTGTTTTGGAAGCTGATGCAAGGAGGACGTTCTTAGTTCCATCCTTGTATTTTGATCTTGGAGAGGAGTCTTAAAAAGGGGAGGAGCAACCGAATTTGAGTGACAAAAGTAATAAAGAAAGCTCCAAAGAATCTACAAGTGCTGAACATGATTAAGACCAAGTGAAGGCTGACTATACAAGTGATTTGAGTGATTGATTTTTTGAGGTTTATTCATACTCAAATTCAAGGATAGAGCATGTTTATAAGAATCCTCTCTTATGTTTTATTTTATTCAGAAACTTGATTACTAGATTAAATATCAAGTTTAGGGGAGGATTGTTGGGAATAAAATTAGCTAAGTCACTTGAACGCTGACAAGAGGAAATTGGACGCTGACAAGAGTAAACGAGGCGTTGACAGATGAGACGCTGACAAGAGTAAGGGTGGCTTGTTATGTGAAAGTCCTAATGAGTCAACCCTCATTAAAGTTACAAACCCAATCACTGGTAAGGCTGTTGACCTTGGCTCAAACACTGTTAGAAAACCTAGTGTCAAGTATGCAGAAATGTATAGGAATACTAGGTCACCTAAAAGCCAAGTTAGTAATGATGGAACAAGCTTCTTTTCTTCTAGACCTAGGGTTGTGTCTAGAAAAGCTTGTTACACTTGTGGTAGCTTTTCACATTTAGCATATAAGTGCGTCAACGCTTCCAATGTCAACGCTGTTAGAAAGTCAAACGTTGTCAGACCCAAACCTTGTGTGCAGCAAAGTCCACAAGTTGTTAGACATGCCCCATTCTTCACTAGAGGGTCTAACACTCATTGACAAAGACAATTTCAAAAGACAAATACTTGGTCTAATAGGCAATGGGTTTCTGTAGCAAACCCTATCTTCAACGCTGACAAGGGTAATTCCAGCGTTGACAAGACCAAATCCAACGCTGACAGAAACGTGACCAGACCTAAATATTTGCAACCACATGGTAAGGGGTCAAAGGCTTCTTCAAGCTTGACATGGAGACCAAAGAAAGATAAAAACCCTAATGATAATGGGATTTTAATGACCTGCAACAGATTTAATTACATTTCAAAGGTCATTACAAAACCTATTGGGGTTAACTGGGTATTTCATCCTAAGAAGGATGAAAATGGGGTTGTTATGAGAACTAAGTCTGTTCTTATTGAACATCTAGATGAATCCAAGTCTGCTAAGGCTTGGGTTCCCAAATAAAACTAACTTGTTTTCTTTATGTGCAGGGAATTCAAAAACAGGTCAATGATTATGGATATTGGGACAGTGGATGCTCAAGGCACATGACAGGAAAGGAAGATTATCTCACTAACTTCACTCCCATTAAGGATGGTGATAAGGTTTACTTTGGAGGCGGATATGGTACTATCACAGGCAAAGGAACACTTCTCACCAAGAACTTGCGTTTTGAAAACGTATTTTTGGTAAAGGAACTTGATTACAATCTTTTTAGTGTATCACAAGTTTGTGATAATAAAAATAAAGTTCTGTTTACTGATACTGAATGTTTGGTGTTAAGCAAGGATTATAAGATCCCTGATGAGAAATATATTGACTATAGAACACCTAGACATAAAGACATATATAATGTGAATCTGAATGGGATTAGAATGAATAGCAATATCCATGTTTTTATGCTAAAGCTTCAGTAGATGAAAGTAATCTATGGCACAGGAGACTAGGGCACATAAACTTCAAGAATATAAACAGGCTTGTGAGACTTGGTTTGGTTGATGGTTTGCCTGAAAAGGCCTTCCACAATGACCACTCTTGTGTTGTAGGTCTTAAAGGCAAGCAGTACAAGGTCTCATTCAAGTCCAAACAGGTACACTCTAGTACTAGACCTCTTCACTTGCTTCATATGGACCTATTTGGTCCAACGAATATAGAGAGTTTGAATGGTAAATCATACTGCTTTGTCATCACAGATGACTTTTCTAGGTTTACTTGGACTTTCTTTTTAGCTATGAAGAGTGATACAGCTGACACTTTAATTGATTTTATCACTCAGATTGAGAAGAAGACTGGTAAAGAAGTTAAAATGCTTAGGAGTGATAATGGTGGTGAATTTAGGAATAAAGTGTTAGATAATTTTTGTGCCAGGAAAGGAATTACCAGGCAATTTAGTGTTGCCAGAACCCCTCAGCAAAATGGGGTTGCAGAAAGAAAGAATAGAACCCTAATTGAAGCAGCCAGAACCATGTTGGCTGATGCTCATTTCCCTATAGCCTTTTGGGCTAAGGCTGTTAACACAGCTTGCTATGTTCAAAATAGAGCATTGGTCAACAAAATACAGAACAAAACACCTTATGAGTTACTTTGGGGAAGAAAACCTAATATTGGTTTTCTTAGACCTTTTGGTTGTCATGTAGTTGTTTTAGATACTAGTGATGCCTTAGGTAAATTTAGTGCAAAAGGTGATGAAGGCTATTTCATGGGGTATTCAGTGCAGAGCAAGGGATATAGGGTTTATCTTAAAAAGGAAAAACGTATACTTGAAAGAGTACATGTTAGGTTTTTAGAGAATAAACCTAGTGATCCTGAAAGTGGTCCAAATTGGTTGTTTGACTTGGAACCTTTATCTAGGACTTTAAATTATATGCCTGTCACTAATCCAGACATTGTGAAGGTAACTTCAAATGTTGTGGAAGAACAAGTTGTTGATATTTCAGGTATACAGGTTCATGAAAAGGTTGGATCACAGGCAGAAAAGTCATCTCCTATACTAGAGTATGTCACAATTCCCATATGGATAGATGCTTTTGCTGCTGCTGCTGCTGGAAAAGATAATGGTGGTCCCCAAGTACCACCAGATAACAACATGCATGGTCCTTCAGGCGCTGACAAAGGAAAATCTAGCACTGACAAGACCAATTCAGACGTTGATGGCTCAAACGTTGACAACAACAGTTCAAGCGTTGTTAGCCCAAACGCTGACAACCAAGGTTCAGGCGTTGACAACACTTTTGCGCATCTTTTCTCTTCTACTTTTGAACAGGGTGAACCTTCCAACTTATATGAAGAGGTTCATCCTCATATTGATGAAAGAGAGTATGAAGAAGAAGATATTGGCAATTTGGAGAATGAGATTGAGGACAACAGACTTTTTGAAGGAGGAGTTCTCACTTCTACTATGAAGAATCGCCCTACTTCTCAAATCATTGGTGATATTATGACTCCTGTTCAGACTAGAAGATCTCATCAAGGTCTTGGTGGATTTATTGCTAATATTCACAAGAAGGTTGATAACCCTCTTGTGCAAGCATGTTTGTTTGCCTGTTTTTCTATCACAACAGGAACCCAAGAAGATATTTGATGCTCTTAAAGAACCAAGTTGGGTGGAAGCAATGCAGGTGATGAGACGGCTTTTATACATAGTCTCATCGTTCTTTTTGGACTTAAAATGCATTAAATATCATCAAAATACCCAAATATATGCTTGTGTTTGTTGCTTGTGTATTTTAGGTACGGGTATTGAGAAAATGACAAAAGATCACAAGAATCACACAAAAACGAACACGGGAAACGAAGCCGCACGATGAACCAAGCCCTAGTGAGGAATTTTCCAAAGAAAACCCTTGAAGATTTGAAGAATATTGAAGATTGGTCCTCCAAGTTTGAAGAATTGACACTTTATACCCTTGTATCTTTATAATTACAAGTTTGGTCCCTAAAGTTTGTCAAAATTACAAAAAGGACCCTTAACTTTGAAGAATTGGCAAATTTAGTCCTTCAACAAATCTAAATTGTCAAATATGGTCCTCCAAGAAGTCAACCAACAAGTCAAAGCCTTGAAGTTTGAAGATATGGCAAATTCAGTCCTTGGAAAATGAAGAAATTGCATAAATGGTCCTTGTTCCAAGATTACAAGAACATTGTGCCAAAAATGACAAGTGTTGAAAGTTAAATACAAAGGAATAAGAGTTTAAGCTGGTTTGTTACAAAGTGAATGAAACAAAAGAAATGGGGGGCCTAATGTGACCAGACAAGTAAACTTCTCTCCTCCACTCCCATCAAGACACGTCACCCACCCAACCTTTTCACCCAATCAGAAACTACCCTTCCCCCACGTCGGATTCCCACTCATGTTTTAAATATAACTGATTTTAATCAGTTATGGTTTTGGGGGTAAACACGTTTTTTGAATATTAATCACCCTAATCCCAATTAAACACCACTGTTTATCTTTCCCCACCCTTATAAACCCTAATCACCAGATTATTTAAATCAAGGGGGTTTTGAGATTAAGTTTCCAGAATGGAGATTAACCTCATCTTAAACCCATCCCACATCCCAAAACCCATCACCATCCACTCCTGGGTCCCCCACGTGGCTCCCCTGCTACTCCAAGACAAAGATAACCAGTCATCCAACGGCTCCAACTCATTTACTTGCTCCCAAAGGACCAGATATGCGTCTATGATCACTTGTACCTACTGGCATACACAAAACTCCAAGGAATTCACATGGGACGAATTCAAAATGAAGCATCTCATTGGCATATTCCAGGAATCATCAAAGGGCACTTTTGGTAGTTCAGCATTAGGGTTTTTACTTTCTAGAATCTTCAATGTAGCCTATTTAAAGGCATGTTAGGACTTAGTATAGCTTGTTCTTTTTCTCTCCGTTTTTGTCACAAACTTGTAAATCCATATTTTATTTAGTGAAATAAAATTGGTGTTGGATTGTTGATGAGTAGCAAAAAGGACCACATTTAATCTTATGCACTTTACATTTTCAAGTCTTATTTTCAAATTTAAAATTCAGTTGGTTACCAAGTTTGTTAATCTTTTATAAAAATTGTCCAAGGGTTTTAAGCTAAAACCATAAGCCTGATAATCCACTGATTATCAAGCTTATGTGAAGAGTAAAACTCTTGTTGATTTGGTTTGAAAGTAGTTTTTAAGAAAAAAAGTAAAAACTGAATATCCATATATTTGTGTTTTTCTCTTTGATTTTTCTTGAACAGGATTGAAGGTTGTTGTTGATTCAGTTCTGCATACACCCCAGTGTATAAGGAGGTGGTATTGCAACCACAAAGAACCCTGGATGTGGGGTTCTTAGGTAAAAAAATTCTTTTTCTTTTTAAATTTCAGAAAAAGTGATGATTTGGTGATTTTGCATGCTAAGTGTTGAAAGTGTGTTAATACTGTTTGATTTGAGTTGTTTTATGATGATATGCATGTTAGATGCTGTTTTGATCAATTTGAATAGGGTTTAGAGTATGTTGATTTGAAAAAGTTGCATCAAAAGATTTAAAAAGGGTGTTTGGATATAGGTTTAAGCAGGGTAGAAGTTTTAATTTATGCTTTGAAAACGTGTTAGAGTTTTTAAAATAGGTTGAGATAAGTTAGTAGTTAGTTGGTAGTGAGTTTGGAACAAAGTTGAAGCTATTTGGTGTGTTGAAAGTAAAATTAGCTTAGCCAAATCTACATAAGTCATTTTCTGTATATTTTTCCTTGATTTTGGTGCATGAACTTGAAATTCTGTTTAGTATTAGTGCTTAATAGGATTGTGGTTCATTTGTATGCTAGTTTATGTAAGTGTGTGCAAGATTGGCGGGTTTGAAAGTTGTTTGTGTGCAATCTGTTAAGCAAAACAACCACCAGACCTCATTTTCTTTATCAGCAACTTTATATTGATCTTGTGTGCATTGTTTATGTGAATTGTTGTTTGTGCTTGTTTGTTATCTGTTTATCTTGACTCCTTGTGCTCCAAAGAGCACAAGGGTGCCTTGTTTGTCCACAACACCACTCAAACAAAGCCAAGTCCTCTTGGTCCAATTTGCATAAGCTAAAAAAGGAGCATATACTTGTTAATCAGAAACATAGCAGACCTGGGCACAATTTGCCTTCAAATTGGCTTAATCTTGGCCATTATTGGATTGTGATTTTGTTTTTATATCCTACAAGGGTCACTGTTTGGATTGGAAAAGAAAATAAAAATAAAAAAGAAATTTTTATAAAAAACACACCCGTAACGGGCTCGAACACCAGACCTCTCGCTGGAGGGTTAAGTGTTCTACCGTTAATCTAGATGTGCTTTTTACGTTAGCCTTCCAATTCCATAAGTATTTAACCACGTTTTGTTTTGTTCTCATTTAAATAAGCCGTGGGCTTATTACTTATTTTCAGCTTATTTATTAAGCACTTTGGGCTTATTTCATTTTTCCTAGGTTATTTATAGGTTGTAGGACTTTTCTGTTTTAAAATATTATTTTTCCTTTTATTTAATTAATTTTTAGGATTATTTCTAGTTTTATTTTTAGAAAGTCATTAAAAAATATTAAACAGTAATAAAAAAATACAAAAAAATAGTTTTTAGTTTTTTATTTGTAATTTTGAGGTTTACATATAAAAAAGTTTTCAAAAACTTTAATTTTTAATTTTATTTGATTTTAGGTTTTTTATTAAACTTTGAAAATTAATATAAAATTAACTAAAAGGTTTCAGAAACTTTGGTTTACATTTTCTTCTTAGTTATAATATTTAGGATTTTTGAGAATTTTTTAGAATTTATTTGAGAACTTTTTATTTTTTTTTTGAATATTTTAATATTATTTTATTCATTAAAAGTCAAAGTTTTATTTTTATTTATTTTTCATTTTTCCTAGGTTCTTTGTCATTAATTAGGACTTTTCCCACTTTCCAATTAATTTTTAGGCTTTTCAATTAATTTTTAGAATTAATTTAAGATTTAATAGATTTTAATAGTTTTTAGGAGTTTAAAAATAGTTTAAATTGGTTTTAAAATTTTAAAAAATAGTTTTTAGTTTAATTAGGATATTTGTGAGGTTTACAAACTATAAAATCTTGTTTAGGGCTTTTTAATAATTAAAAGTGATTTTTAGGGCTTTAATTAGCATTAAAAAGTCATTATTTAATTAATTAAAAGGTTTTAGCAAGTTTGGATTTTTTGTAAACTCTTAGAATATTATTTGGGATTTTTAGTAATTTTTAGGAATTTTTAGGTTAAAATTTTAATTTTCGTCGTTTTTACGGTTTTACGTTCACGCCTTTTTCGTCGTAGTTTAATTAGTTTTCGTAACCGTCTTTTCTTTCCTTTCTCTTTTCTTTGTTTCAATCAATATAATCTCAAACAAAAAATCAACTCTCAACACAACGCACTTGCCTCCTCGAGAACGAACTCACCTAGGGTCATTCACACACGGTTTTGCTAAATCGTCGTGCACACTTGCCCTATTTTTAGTTGCTTGTTTTTCCTAAAGCAAGTTGACTAAATTTACAACATCATTTTGGCGCCGCTGCCGGGGAGGCGTGTTGTGTTTTGGTTGAACCATTGTTGTTTTTATATATATAGCCATAAAAGTATTTGTATTAATAGCACTCTATTAATACGTATTATCGTTTTTCGATTTTTGTGTGAATATTATTACTATATTGTATACGTAGAACAATAAATTTACAAGTACTCCAAATACGTGAGCAATCACAACCTTGATTCGGGATTTCATCACTCGATCATTGTATTCGAATCTCAAACCAAAGAAAAAGGCAAAAATAGATAAATACTTTCGTGAAGCTTGATCTTGATAATACAAACTATAAGGTGGGTATAAGGCGGTTGTATTTCACGACCTAAAGGAAAAAGGCTCTTAAGTGCTTCGCGCCGCCTCGTTTCCTCCGCTTGCTTGTGCGTATTTGATTTTGAGAGTGAATCGTGGGTTTTGCCGCACAAAGTATTACTAAGTATCATATATATTTTCTTGGTTTCATTTGATTAAACCCTCTTGAACGATTTGGTGTTCCACCATCGTTCTAAAGTCATCGAAGGCGTTCACTTCACGTGATCGTTTTCATTCCTTGAGGCCTCGTTAATCAAGAGATTTGATTAGTGAGGAGATTTGTAGATTTTGATCTACTTAATACATTCCAAAAATCCAAAAAAAGTTAAAAACAATCAAAAACCACAAAAAAAATTGAAAAAGTAAAAACACCAAAAAGAATCTTCTTTGCTCGCCTTCTCGTTGTACGTGACGTTTATGCAAACTCGCTCTAAAGCTAGACGTGCTCGTAAACGAAGAAACAAATCACTCACTCCTACTAGTGAGGACTCTCCTATTGACGAACCCATTGTAGTGAAAGAAGCACCCATGGCTAATCGAACTATGATGGAGTTGCTTCAAGCACCCACCGAGGGTTATGGAGAAGCGATTGTGATTCCCGCTATCCTTGCGGAGAATTTTGAGGTTAAGACGGGTTTGTTGTCCATGATTCAAAACAACAAGTTTCGAGGGGACGAAAAGGACAACCCGCATAACCACATTCGCCAATTTAATCGTCTCACCGCCACGTGCAAGTTTAAGGATGTTTCAAACGACTCGATTAAGATGATGCTTTTTCCGTATTCCTTAGCGGGGCCCGCAAAAATTTGGTTAGAGAAAGAGCCACCCAATTCTATATTGACGTGGAAGGATCTCGTTTCAAAATTCGTGAACCAATTTTTTCCGCCCTCTAAGACTACGCACTTGAAAAACGAGATTTCAAAGTTTTCACAAGAGTATAATGAGAGTTTTTCAACGGCTTGGAATAGGTTTAAGGAAATGTTGCACGAATGTCCTCATCATGGTTTTTCCGACTTGCATCAAATAGACACGTTTTACAATGGCTTGAACGATCATGAGCGTGATTATCTTAATGCCGCCGCGGGTGATAATTTCTTGTGTAAGACGGTCGAGGAAGCATTGGTAATTATTGAGAATAGGTCTAAGGTGTATAGTCCTCGTAGCACGTCGAGTGTTCGTAAGGCTTCGTCTTCATCTTCACCTAGTTTGTCACACAACGTTGATGCTTGCCAAATCGAGGCTAATTTGGAGAACAAGATTTTTGATAAGCTTAAAGGATTGTTAATTGAGTTTAAAGTTGGTGAACAACCCGCTCCCGCTACGATTAAAGCGGTTGAGGTTTCTTGTATGTATTGTGGTGGAGCTCACGATTATTCCGAGTGCATTACCAACGGTGGTAACACTTCGAGTGCCTTCGCGGCCGCGGGAACTTATAACCAAAACGGTCAAGTTCCTCGCACTAATCAATTGACTCCACCGGGTGTTTCACCAAATCAAAATGCTAACAATTATCGAAACAATCAAGTTGGTTACCAAAGCAATCAAAGGAACAATTATAAGGGTAATAACAACTATGGGAATCAAGGGAGTAGTAGTAATAGCCAATTGCAAAATCAAAATCAAAACCGTAATTTTCAAAATGCAAGTCAAGGTCTTCAAAATAACAAAGAACTTCCATTGGACTTTTTGAATTACACTACTTCAAATGATAAGATTATGGAAAACATTCAAGAGCAAATGGCTAATCAAGCTAAGGAAACGGCTAAGAATGCAAAGGAGTTAGCTAATTTCATTAAGGAAAATCTAGCCATGAGGAATGAATTGAAAAATGATTTTGCTAACCAAATTCGAGGTCAAAACAACAAGATAGAGCAAAGTCATGCTAGGTTTGAACAAAGAATTGACCAAAAAGCCGCTAGCCAAGATGTGAAGTTTAATAATTTTGATGTTAAGCTTAATGCAATTTTAGAAGCCGTAATGGGAAACAAAGCCTCTACTTCGGGTAGTTTGCCTAGTAACACCGTTTCAAACCCGAAGGGAGAGATGAAAGTGATTACCACACGTAGTGGTAAGGCACTTAAAGAACCGACTCCTCAACCAATTACTCCAACGGTGGAGGAAATTGAGGAAGAACCCGAGGTGGTGGTCGAAAAGGAGCATATTTCAAGCCCACAAAGTACCGCTCATGCCACGCCTACGGTTGACCCATCACCCATATTGGAACCCGAGATTCCAAAGGCTATGCCTATGCCCCAACCCACACCACCCTTGCCTTACCCATCGAGACTTAGGAAGGAGAAACGACAAGAGCGCGACAACTATCAATTTGAGCTTTTTATGAAAATGTTTCGTGATTTGCACTTTAATGTGAGTTTCACCGATGCCTTGGTCATGATGCCTCGATTTGCCGCTAACTTTAAGAGTATGTTGAACAACAAGGAAAAATTACACCAAAAGTCTAGTTGTTCGTCGATTTATCTTAATCGCATACCTCAAAAAGTCGGTGATCCCGGTAAATTTTTGATCCCTTGTGCAATTCAAGATATGGAAGAATGCTATGCCTTGGCCGATCTTGGTGCTAGCATTAACTTGATGCCACTTGCAATCTACAAGTCGCTCAATCTTCCTAATCTTACTCCTTCACGAATGTCTATTGAGTTGGCCGACCATTCCACGATTCTTGCATGCGGATTGGCGGAAGACGTTTTTGTGAAAGTGGGGAAGTTCTACTATCCCGTAGACTTTATTGTTGTTGACATCCCCACGGATCCTCAAGTTCCTCTTATTTTAGGTCGTTCGTTTTTAGATACGTCTATGGCTTTGATTGATGTGCATGCTAGAAAGATCACCTTACGTTTCAACGACGAGGAACTTGTTATAAACGCAACTCAAAATTCTCAACTTTCTCATGTTTATTCCGTTGCTACCATAAACCTCGTTGATATGATCGACGTGGTTTGCGAGGAATTTTCACAAGAAGTTTTAGGGTTTGGTGATGAAGAAACTAGTGGCAATCCCACTATGTTAGATCCAATTCTTGATAATTCGACACCAACCTTCACTCCTTTCGAAGGTGGTGGTTTTACGTTGGAAGAATTCGATGTTCCACGTACTTGTGACGAAGACCTCGACAACTATGAGGACTTCTCGATTATCAAGGATTTTCTCAACGATTTCCCATTTCCTCCACCCAAGGAGGTTATGAGTATCGAGCCCAAATCTTCACTTGAGGAACCACCTATCCTCGAGTTGAAAGATTTACCTCCTCACCTCGAGTATGTCTATTTGGAGGAGGACGACAAGTTTCCGGTTATTATTGCGAAGGAACTTTCGAATGATGAAAAACCGCACTTGTCGATGTTCTTAAGGACCACAAAGGGGAGATTGCGTGGAAGTTATCCGACATTAAGGGAATCGATCCCAAATTTTGTACACACAAAATATTAATGGAGGAGGATTTCAAGCCAACAATCCAAAGTCAAAGGAGGGTAAACCCCAAAATTCACGACGTCATCAAAAAGGAGGTCCTTAAACTCCTTGACGCGGGAATGATTTACCCTATTTCCGATAGCCCTTGGGTGAGTCCTATTCATTGTGTCCCTAAAAAGGGAGGGATGACCGTTGTGCCAAACGATGCCAACGAGTTGATTCCCACGAGACTCGTGACCGGATGGAGAGTGTGCATTGACTATCGTAAGTTGAATGAAGCCACTCGAAAAGACCATTTTCCCTTGCCCTTCATGGACCAAATGTTGGAGCGTCTTGCGGGAAACGATTTCTATTGCTTTTTAGATGGTTTTTCCGGTTACTTCCAAATTCCCATCGATCCTCGTGATCAAGAAAAAACTACGTTTACGTGTCCATATGGAACGTTTGCCTATCGTAGAATGCCATTCGGACTTTGCAATGCACCGGGAACTTTTCAACGATGCATGATGGCTATTTTTCATGATATGATCGAGAAGACGATGGAAGTCTTCATGGATGACTTTTCCGTGTTTGGTGATTCCTTTACTTCGTGTTTGTCGAACCTTGAGAGAATGTTAAAACGTTGTGAGGAAACCAACCTTGTGCTCAATTGGGAAAAGTGTCATTTTATGGTTAGAAGTGGAATCGTCTTAGGGCACAAGGTCTCGAAAGCGGGGATTGAGGTAGATCAAGCTAAGGTAGACGTCATCGCTAAATTACCTCATCCCAAAACCGTCAAGGGAGTTAGGAGTTTCCTAGGCCACGCGGGCTTTTATCGACGATTCATCAAGGATTTCTCGAAGATTTCTTGACCCATTACACATCTTCTTGAAAAAGAAGCACGTTTTGTCTTTGACGAAGATTGTGTACGAGCCTTTGAGATCCTTAAGAGAAAACTTACCGAAGCTCCCATTCTTGTTGCTCCAAATTGGAACCTCCCCTTTGAGCTTATGTGTGATGCAAGTGATTACGCTATTGGGGCCGTTTTGGGGCAACGTCATGATAAGCATTTCTTGCCTATTCACTATGCTAGCAAGACGATGACCGAGGCTCAACTTAAATACACTACAACGGAAAAGGAGTTCCTTGCCATGGTGTATGCATTTGAGAAATTCCGACCTTACCTCGTCTTGACGAAATGCATAGTGTATACGGACCATTCGGCTATCAAGTATCTCATGGCTAAACAAGATGCAAAGCCGAGATTACTTCGTTGGATTCTCCTCCTTCAAGAATTTGATCACAAAATCGTTGACAAAAAAGGAGACGAGAATCTAGCGGCCGATCATCTCTCTCGTTTGGAAGATCCTCACCAAAGTGTTTACGAGCCTAAGGAAATCACCGAAACATTTCCGCTCGAGACACTTGGTGTAGTGAATTCCAAACTTGATTCTTCTACCCCATGGTTTGCGGATTTTGCAAATTACCATGCGGGTAACTTCATCATTAAGGGTATGACAACTCAAGAAAAACGAAAATTCTTTCGTGATGTCAAGTTCTATTTTTGGAACGACCCTTACTTGTTTCGAACGTGTGCGGATCAAATCATACGCCGTTGTGTATTTGGCACCGAAGCTTCTAACATCCTTAGAGCTTGCCATGAGGGACCCACGGGTGGTCACCACGGTGCTAATCTCACGGCTAAAAAGGTGTTTGATGCCGGCTTCTTTTGGCCTACTATTTACCGAGATGCACAAGATCTTGTGAAGTCTTGTGATTCATGCCAACGACAAGGAAAAGCCTCACAAAAAGATGAAATGCCACAAAATATCATTCAAGTATGTGAGATCTTTGACGTTTGGGGCATAGACTTTATGGGGCCGTTCCCATCATCTCGTGGTAATAAGTACATTCTCGTTGCGGTTGACTACCTTTCTAAGTGGGTGGAGGCAAAGGCCTTGCCCACTAATGATGCTCGTGTGGTAGTTAAGTTCTTGAAAAGTTTGTTTGCTAGGTTTGGAACCCCTCGTGCTATCATAAGCGATCGTGGAACCCATTTTTGTAATGACCAATTTGAAAGGGTTCTAAGGAAATATGGGGTTACACATCGTCTTTCTACGGCTTATCACCCACAAACGAGTGGGCAAGTCGAGGTTTCAAACCGAGCATTGAAAAGGATTTTGGAAAGATCCGTGGGGGAAAACCGACAATCTTGGTCGGATAAGTTAGACGATGCTTTATGGGCCTTTAGGACCGCTCATAAGACACCCATTGGGTGCACTCCCTATAAGCTTGTGTATGGAAAGAATTGTCATTTGCCTATCGAGTTAGAACACAAGGCTTATTGGGCCCTAAAGCATTGTAATGATGACATGGAGACCGCGGGAAAACACCGGAAAATGCAATTAAATGAATTGGATGAATTGAGAGACATTGCTTATGAAAATTCATTGATTTACAAAGAGAAAACTAAAAAGTTGCATGATTCAAAAATTAAAAACCGGGTTTTTAACATTGGGGATCAAGTTTTACTTTTTAATTCAAGATTGAAAATATTTTCCGGAAAATTGAAATCCCGTTGGTCCGGTCCATTCACCGTGACTCAAGTGTTTCCTTATGGGACCATCGAGCTAGCTCAAGATGATGGTCCTAACTTCAAGGTGAATGGACATAGGTTGAAGCACTACTTTGGTGGGGAAGTTCCATCCTTGAACTACCTCGACCAAGTCACCTTCCCCAATGATAATTAGTATTGAGGGGATCGAGTCGAGCTCATGACTCGGTAATCAAAAACGAGGTGCCTCGTGGGGGAGTCCCATGCTTATCCTATGTACATATTATCGCTTTCTTAGTCTAATGTAGCTTACGTGCGGGGATTCGTGCCCTTCCAACCTTTGTTCCATGGTTGTTTGTGATATGTGGTTTTTAGATCATGATCTTCACGATTGGAGCCTCTCGTGTTCGTTTTATGGGAGCACTCGATCGTTTGCTTTGGAGACATTTCTCAATATCCATGATATATCCTTTATTGTTCTAACCTTAGGTTTTTAGCACACTTCATAAACGGCTATTAATTTAATGGTTACACCCTTTCCATGCTAGATTAGGCATTCGAATACGTCTCTAGTATGGGGGTGTTTGCACCCCTAGACTCGAAACATTGAGGACAATGTTTAACTTTAGTATGGGGGGGTGAATAGATACTTGCCTTGCCAAACCTTCACGCTTTCCAAAGTTTATCGTTTTGTTGCAAAATAAGGCTAAAAATGGCCAAATTTTAAAATTTTTCTCATGTTTTATAAGTGTTTGAAGACACGAATGTAGGTTTTCCGATGGCGAGAATAAGAGTAATTTTTGACTCGACCGTGCGTGTTGAGCACTTAGCTTTGGTTCCTTAACTACACATTAGGCTAAGTCTCTTAAATGAGGACGAGAAATGATAGAGTTAATTATAAGTTACTATGCTAAACGTAGAGTACTCGTATTCTTTCAAAAACTCATGTGTTCTCGTTGTTTGCTTATTCTCCCTTCGCATGTAAATATTTTTGCTTAATAAATATTGACTTAGCGGTTTAGTTAGGATTGTTGGGTTTCTAGTCTTTTCTAGTAGCTTCCGTGTAATTAAATTGGGAAGACATTAAGATATCGCTAGCGTCACGGTTTTGAAGTATTGGCACCCTAATAATCGAAAGCTTCACCCAATAATAAGATTTCAAGTGCTCACCTAAATCAAGCAAACAATTTGAAGCCCCACAAGGCCTAAAATCTATGCAAAATTGAAAGTGAATCAAGCCTTAATCTTCGAAGCTTTAAAGATCCAAAATTCGCTTTAGCGTGAGGATATACGTCTTTGGCTAATAAAACCACCGATGAGGCGGATAATAAAAGGCAAGGCAAGACCGAAGTCATAATAAAAGCTTCATGGCGAAGTTGAATAAAAGATGGAGGTAAACCAAAGATAATAAGGCCCTTCCGTTAGGGGGCGTATAAAAGTCTTGGTAATAAGTCTCATGTTCAAAACCGTTATAAAACCGTGTTTATCGATTCTTCTTGTCAACTTAATTTTTTAACATCGTTGTCTATTAGGAGGGGTTATTGATTTAATGGTCTTAGTTACACCGTTAGGACTCTATTTTTAGACCTAAATCTCTATTATCGCATAAGTCAACAATGTATCCTCATGAAACATTCAAGACATCATAAAATATAAGAGATACAACTTAGGAATAATGGGAGGATAAGTACGTGATTAGGGCATATGAGTAGTGTTAGCATTACTAACTTATAATGACAATGATCTCGTTGCACGCTTAGCATGGAATTGAAGTGAAAATCGAGGACGACGAAATTATTTCTAACGAAGCATTCACGTGTTCTTATTCTATGAACCTAAACGTCCCATTTTGCGATGAAAATCATACATTATGTCCAAAACACAAGTAGTAGTAATAGTGTAGTGTAGCTAGTTATCATTTCAATAAAGTGAATAAAAATGAATTTTGGAGATGCTACGATACTTTATTCTAGCATTGCGTGAGGGCACGGCAATGGTTTAGTATGGGGGAGTGATGAGACGGCTTTTATACATAGTCTCATCGTTCTTTTTGGACTTAAAATGCATTAAATATCATCAAAATACCCAAATATATGCTTGTGTTTGTTGCTTGTGTATTTTAGGTACGGGTATTGAGAAAATGACAAAAGATCACAAGAATCACGCAAAAACGAACACGGGAAACGAAGCCGCACGATGAACCAAGCCCTAGTGAGGAATTTTCCAAAGAAAACCCTTGAAGATTTGAAGAATATTGAAGATTGGTCCTCCAAGTTTGAAGAATTGACACTTTATACCCTTGTATCTTTATAATTACAAGTTTGGTCCCTAAAGTTTGTCAAAATTACAAAAAGGACCCTTAACTTTGAAGAATTGGCAAATTTAGTCCTTCAACAAATCTAAATTGTCAAATATGGTCCTCCAAGAAGTCAACCAACAAGTCAAAGCCTTGAAGTTTGAAGATATGGCAAATTCAGTCCTTGGAAAATGAAGAAATTGCATAAATGGTCCTTGTTCCAAGATTACAAGAACATTGTGCCAAAAATGACAAGTGTTGAAAGTTAAATACAAAGGAATAAGAGTTTAAGCTGGTTTGTTACAAAGTGAATGAAACAAAAGAAATGGGGGGCCTAATATGACCAGACAAGTAAACTTCTCTCCTCCACTCCCATCAAGACACGTCACCCACCCAACCTTTTCACCCAATCAGAAACTACCCTTCCCCCACGTCGGATTCCCACTCATGTTTTAAATATAACTGATTTTAATCAGTTATGGTTTTGGGGGTAAACACGTTTTTTGAATATTAATCACCCTAATCCCAATTAAACACCACTGTTTATCTTTCCCCACCCTTATAAACCCTAATCACCAGATTATTTAAATCAAGGGGGTTTTGAGATTAAGTTTCCAGAATGGAGATTAACCTCATCTTAAACCCATCCCACATCCCAAAACCCATCACCATCCACTCCTGGGTCCCCCACGTGGCTCCCCTGCTACTCCAAGACAAAGATAACCAGTCATCCAACGGCTCCAACTCATTTACTTGCTCCCAAAGGACCAGATATGCGTCTATGATCACTTGTACCTACTGGCATACACAAAACTCCAAGGAATTCACATGGGACGAATTCAAAATGAAGCATCTCATTGGCATATTCCAGGAATCATCAAAGGGCACTTTTGGTAGTTCAGCATTAGGGTTTTTACTTTCTAGAATCTTCAATGTAGCCTATTTAAAGGCATGTTAGGACTTAGTATAGCTTGTTCTTTTTCTCTCCGTTTTTGTCACAAACTTGTAAATCCATATTTTATTTAGTGAAATAAAATTGGTGTTGGATTGTTGATGAGTAGCAAAAAGGACCACATTTAATCTTATGCACTTTACATTTTCAAGTCTTATTTTCAAATTTAAAATTCAGTTGGTTACCAAGTTTGTTAATCTTTTATAAAAATTGTCCAAGGGTTTTAAGCTAAAACCATAAGCCTGATAATCCACTGATTATCAAGCTTATGTGAAGAGTAAAACTCTTGTTGATTTGGTTTGAAAGTAGTTTTTAAGAAAAAAAGTAAAAACTGAATATCCATATATTTGTGTTTTTCTCTTTGATTTTTCTTGAACAGGATTGAAGATTGTTGTTGATTCAGTTCTGCATACACCCCAGTGTATAAGGAGGTGGTATTGCAACCACAAAGAACCCTGGATGTGGGGTTCTTAGGTAAAAAAATTCTTTTTCTTTTTAAATTTCAGAAAAAGTGATGATTTGGTGATTTTGCATGCTAAGTGTTGAAAGTGTGTTAATACTGTTTGATTTGAGTTGTTTTATGATGATATGCATGTTAGATGCTGTTTTGATCAATTTGAATAGGGTTTAGAGTATGTTGATTTGAAAAAGTTGCATCAAAAGATTTAAAAAGGGTGTTTGGATATAGGTTTAAGCAGGGTAGAAGTTTTAATTTATGCTTTGAAAACGTGTTAGAGTTTTTAAAATAGGTTGAGATAAGTTAGTAGTTAGTTGGTAGTGAGTTTGGAACAAAGTTGAAGCTATTTGGTGTGTTGAAAGTAAAATTAGCTTAGCCAAATCTGCATAAGTCATTTTCTGATTATTTTTCCTTGATTTTGGTGCATGAACTTGAAATTCTGTTTAGTATTAGTGCTTAATAGGATTGTGGTTCATTTGTATGCTAGTTTATGTAAGTGTGTGCAAGATTGGTGGGTTTGAAAGTTGTTTGTGTGCAATCTGTTAAGCAAAACAACCACCAGACCTCATTTTCTTTATCAGCAACTTTATATTGATCTTGTGTGCATTGTTTATGTGAATTGTTGTTTGTGCTTGTTTGTTATCTGTTTATCTTGACTCCTTGTGCTCCAAAGAGCACAAGGGTGCCTTGTTTGTCCACAACACCACTCAAACAAAGCCAAGTCCTCTTGGTCCAATTTGCATAAGCTAAAAAAGGAGCATATACTTGTTAATCAGAAACATAGCAGACCTGGGCACAATTTGCCTTCAAATTGGCTTAATCTTGGCCATTATTGGATTGTGATTTTGTTTTTATATCCTACAAGGGTCACTGTTTGGATTGGAAAAGAAAAAAAAATAAAAAAGAAATTTTTATAAAAAACACACCCGTAACGGGCTCGAACACCAGACCTCTCGCTGGAGGGTTAAGTGTTCTACCGTTAATCTAGATGTGCTTTTTACGTTAGCCTTCCAATTCCATAAGTATTTAACCACGTTTTGTTTTGTTCTCATTTAAATAAGCCGTGGGCTTATTACTTATTTTCAGCTTATTTATTAAGCACTTTGGGCTTATTTCATTTTTCCTAGGTTATTTATAGGTTGTAGGACTTTTCTGTTTTAAAATATTATTTTTCCTTTTATTTAATTAATTTTTAGGATTATTTCTAGTTTTATTTTTAGAAAGTCATTAAAAAATATTAAACAGTAATAAAAAAATACAAAAAAATAGTTTTTAGTTTTTTATTTGTAATTTTGAGGTTTACATATAAAAAAGTTTTCAAAAACTTTAATTTTTAATTTTATTTGATTTTAGGTTTTTTATTAAACTTTGAAAATTAATATAAAATTAACTAAAAGGTTTCAGAAACTTTGGTTTACATTTTCTTCTTAGTTATAATATTTAGGATTTTTGAGAATTTTTTAGAATTTATTTGAGAACTTTTTATTTTTTTTGAATATTTTAATATTATTTTATTCATTAAAAGTCAAAGTTTTATTTTTATTTCTTTTTCATTTTTCCTAGGTTCTTTGTCATTAATTAGGACTTTTCCCACTTTCCAATAAATTTTTAGGCTTTTCAATTAATTTTTAGAATTAATTTAAGATTTAATAGATTTTAATAGTTTTTAGGAGTTTAAAAATAGTTTAAATTGGTTTTAAAATTTTAAAAAATAGTTTTTAGTTTAATTAGGATATTTGTGAGGTTTACAAACTATAAAATCTTGTTTAGGGCTTTTTAATAATTAAAAGTGATTTTTAGGGCTTTAATTAGCATTAAAAAGTCATTATTTAATTAATTAAAAGGTTTTAGCAAGTTTGGATTTTTTGTAAACTCTTAGAATATTATTTGGGATTTTTAGTAATTTTTAGGAATTTTTAGGTTAAAATTTTAATTTTCGTCGTTTTTACGGTTTTACGTTTACGCCTTTTTCGTCGTAGTTTAATTAGTTTTCGTAACCGTCTTTTCTTTCCTTTCTCTTTTCTTTGTTTCAATCAATATAATCTCAAACAAAAAATCAACTCTCAGCACAACGCACTTGCCTCCTCGAGAACGAACTCACCTAGGGTCATTCACACACGGTTTTCCTAAATCGTCGTGCACACTTGCCCTATTTTTAGTTGCTTGTTTTTCCTAAAGCAAGTTGACTAAATTTACAACATCAGCAGGATGAGCTTCACCAATTTGTAATTCAGGATGTTTGGGAGCTGGTGGATTGTCCTAGATTTGTTAGACCTATTGGGACAAGATGGGTTCTAAGAAACTAGAGAGATGAAAGAGGTATTATGGTCAGAAACAAGGCAAGATTAGTGGCTCAAGGATATACACAAGAGGAGGGGATAGACTATGAGGAGGTCTTTGCACCAGTTGCAAGGATTGAAGCTATAAGAATCTTTTTAGCCTATGCATCCTACATGGGCTTCACTGTCTATCAAATGGATGTCAAGAGTGTCTTCCTCTATGGAACAATTTTTGAGGAGGTATATGTGATGCAGCCTCCTAGTTTTGAGGATCCAGAGAATCCAGACAAGGTGTATAGAGTCAAGAAGGCTATGTATGGACTTCTTCAAGCCCCAAGAGCATGGTATGGTACTTTGTCTACTTATTTAGTGGACAATGGATTCAAGAGGGGCACCATAGATCAGACATTGTTTACAAAGAAGAAGGGTAAGGATGTTCTACTTGTTCAGGTGTATGTTGATGATATCATTTTTGGGTCTACTGATCCAAAGATGAGTGAGGATTTCTCCAAGCTTATGACAGACAAATTCAAGATGAGTGCTATGGGGGAGATGAACTTCTTTCTTGGGTTACAAGTTCAGCAGAAAGAAGATGGTATCTTCATCTCCTAGGATAAATATGTGGCAGAGATCTTGAAGAAGTTTGACTTTTCTCCACATGAAAAGAGGGCTACTACTCCTATCGATAGAGAACACCCTTGGGGAAAGATTGGAGATAGAAAGGATGTGGATGTCAGGCACTATAGATCACTGATTGGTTCATTGGTGTATCTTACAGCCTCTAGACCTGACATCATGTTTGCTGTGTGTGCTTGTGCACGCCATCAAGTGACTCCCAAAGAATGTCACCTTTATGCTGTCAAGAGGATCTTTAGGTACCTAAGATGCTATCCTAGTCTTGGCTTGTGGTACCCAAAGGATTCACCATTAGAGTTGATTGCATATTCAGACAATGACTATGGAGGTGATAAGTTTGATAGAAAATCCACAACTGGTGGATGTCAGTTTCTTGGGAGCAGGTTGATATCTTGGCAATGCAAGAAACAAACAGTGGTGGCTAATTCTACAACTGAAGTAGAGTATGTGGCTGCAGCTGCTTGTTGTGGACAAGTTTTGTGGATTCAGAACCAGTTGTTAGACTATGGGTATAATTTCATGCATACCAAGATATTTGTTGACAATAACAACACATTAAGCATTACTAAAGAATCCTGTACATCATTCTAAAACTAAACACATAGAAATTAGACACCATTTTATAAGAGATTGTTTTGAAAAAGGTTTAATACAATCAGATTGGGTTAACACAGAAGAAAATGTGTCAGATTTACTAACTAAACCTTTTGATGCTGGAAGGTTTCAATACTTGGTAACAAGTATTGGAATGATCAATCTCACATAATATGTGTTTTGGAGTCTTTTTGTAAAAGTATGTACAGGATAATGCATTGTTATTGGTCTTTTTGAGGATTTTGATTTTCCACTATATTTTTCTAACACTGACAAAGGTTGCTTGAACGCTGATAAGTGTTTTTGTGACGTTGTCAGCAATATATTTGTCTAACGCTGACACAACTTTTCTTAACACTGACCAGTGTTATCGGGGCATTGTCAGCAACAATGTTAGTTTTGTGGTTTTCAATCTAAATGTGCAGGTGGTGTTAGCAGTATACCATTGGATACAGAGTTGCTTATGGATCATTGGAGAAGCATTTGGACATGTTTTTATTATGGATTATGGTTGGAATTGTCAATTCCTATCTTGACATAAATTTTTTATGTTCATGCATATTTTTAGCAACATATGTATCACAGCTTAAGGGGAGGTTTTAGGAACCTTTAGGAATTTTTGGGTATCCATACGATACTCTTATCACAATTCTAGATTGTGTCCACAGGTGAGTATGAGTTAGTTTTACTAAATCAAGAGGAACTGTATCATGCAAAGTTGATATACTATGCATGCTGCCAAGACATTTTTGGCCTAGAATTGGTTGTGGTCTGTTGGGAGCCTTGGGAATGATTTTGTCATGGGTTTTCCCTGGGAGTAACAAAGAGTTTTATAAGGTAACTTAGTTGTTAAGTGTTTTTGTTAGCAAGGGACACTAGAGGACTGTTATGTCTATCTTGCATAAGCAAGTGTGCATAACTGGACAGTGCTTGCCGCCCTATAATAATTATCAACTTTTTGGTCATCTTCTCTAGGATAAATTACTTTGTTAAGGTCATTTTTCATTTTTAAACATTTTTATTTTTGGACGCTGACAAGTATTTTTCCAAGCGTTGTTGTGACCAATTTAGACGCTGACATGGCTTTGGCAAACGTTGACAAGAATATAGCCGTTGGGCGTTGTTGGGTTATTTTTTACCGTTGACACTCAATGGGACCTACCCAGTTGTTACTTTTTGACATATTTTAAGGCCATAATTTTGGGAGCAGATAACTCTCATTTAATGCATGATATAAACTTATTCTTTTTCAATATTTTCATGATTGCATTTTGAAAATACTTGCCTATTTTTGGGCCAATCACATGCATTTTCTTCTCCTATATAGTTGACTTCTATTTTAAACAAGGTACCTATTATTCTTGTCTAACACAATTTTCTCTTATAAACTTCATCTTTATCAATCATTCAAACAGCTTTCAACAATGGCACCAAAATTCAAACCAAGTGATTTGGAATTAGGATTCAGAAGTCAACACAACATGATCGCATATCTTGAAGCCGATGATACTCTGTTTCCCCAATACACACAAATGGTGGCATATTTGAACGCATCCCCTTTTAGGTATGCTCTTTATCATGCTCCACTCATTCCTGTCACACATATTAAACAGTTTTGGAACAATGTCAGTTCCTCAACAGTTAATAGAGTGACTACATTATCTTCTATTGTTCATGGGCGCACATGGGTGGTTACTGAAGCTTTGGTTCGCCAAGCTTTGCATCTTGATGATGCAGATGGTATAACCATCCTCCCCATTACTGAAATAGAACAAGGACTAAGGGCTTTGGGTTATCCTTTTCCTGCTGAAGGAACTTTAAATAAATATCATAAACAGGAGTTTCCCCCAGCCTAGAAGTACCTAATACATGTCCTCTTGCAATGTATGAGTCCCAAGTGTACTGCATACAATGAGATCAATAGATCTATTGCAAGTGCTATTGTGTGCATTGCTACTGGGCAAAAGTTTAATTATTCCAAAATGATTTTTGAGGGCATGTGTAAAAATAAAGGGAACAAAATGACTTTAGCTTATCCCAGATTTTTACAAATGGTTTTTGATGTCCAAGGTTACTGCACAAGGGATCATGATGATTTTTATGAGATCCCTGTGGAAAAGAAAGCATTTTTTATGAAGATGAACTCACCCCCACATCGTGACCTACCACTAACCCTGCTATGGTTGCTGTCATTGAAGCAGCACAACCCCAACCAGACCCCCAACCTCAAATTGACCCAATACCTGAACCTTTACCTTCACCACAACATATGCAAATTGACCAAGAACCCTTCGACGCTGACACATTAAATGTTGGCGTTGATGTGCCTATTTCAAACGTTGACACAAATCCTTCACAGACCCAAACACCCCTTAACCAACCCACATCCACCCAATCCACATCTTCTTCTCCCCCAACAAAATATAGGTTACAAAAACGCCAAAGGACTAATGGAGTGTTCTCCTCTAGTGGTCCTAGCCATGTAGCAGAGAGGACCACCACCACTGGTCTGGTTGGTGCTATGGATGAGGCTGGGACTATTGGTTCTGGCTTAGAAGCTGGCCAAGACAGTCCTACCATAATTAAGACCTCATCCATGCCCAATGAATCTAACTTGGGAGGTCAAGTACCCATTTTAGAAGAGGACAGATTGGAACCAATGACTTTGATGGAATTGACGACAGTCTGCATGAGCTTGCAAAAGCAAAATGCAGACTTGGTACAAGTTGTCAGCACACAAGGCCTTGAACTCAAGCAATTGAGGGAGAGGATTGTTATTTTGGAAACAACTGTGTCAAGGAGAAGGCAGACACGGGT
This sequence comes from Glebionis coronaria, assembly GCA_025667525.1. Lineage (NCBI taxonomy): Eukaryota > Viridiplantae > Streptophyta > Magnoliopsida > Asterales > Asteraceae > Glebionis > Glebionis coronaria. The sequence continues at coordinate 170,726,160 of CM046875.1, forward strand.
CCTTTTATCCGAGGAGGATTCTTACAAAGGGGAGGAAGCTGCTATAGAGCCTGTTAATTTGAGTGATAAAGGCTCACATGAAGCTGCTACAGAACCATTTGTTGAGAGTGGAAAAGGTTCATATGATGAAGAATCTTTGGGTGTTGCTGAAACCCTTAATGAGTTGAAGAAACAGACAGGTTTTGATACGTCTCTAGTCTCTCCTACAAACTTAAATTTGTCATTTACAACCATGTTGGAGGAAATTGCAAGAGGCGCTGAGACAGGTACTTTGGGCGTTGACAAGACAGATTTGAACGCTGACATGAGTATCTTGGGCGCTGACAAAGCAGAATTGGGCGTTGACAGACCTGCAAATGAGGTTGATGTATTCCAGTCATCATCCATCATCAAAGAGGTTTCTTCACAGGTATTACCATCTACCTTACCAACAGTTGATCCATTAGATAAGGGTAAGGGTATTATGGTAGAAGAAGTTGTTCCAAAGAATGCAGCACAAATTGAGTTTGATAGAAAGTTGGCTGTACAAATTGTGGAACAAGAAAGAAAGGAGGTGGGTGAATCACCTTTCGTTGTCACTTCAGAAGAGCAAGAAGGAAGTGATGAAGCCAGTTCAGACTCAAGTGTTATGATCATAGAACAACCAGAAAGGCTTGAGTATGGTGATGAATTGGCAAAAGAGAAGTTGAATGAGCTGAAATTGCAGGTTGATTTTGATATGCCAGAGGTTGTTCAGATGTACCATGCTTGGGAAGATAGGTGTATAGAGAATCCATATTTGACCATTTTAGATCAGATATGGGGTTTAGAGATTCTTCTCAGAGTACAAAATGATTGCAAGGTCATTCTGAAACACAAAGCAAGCAATGTTCTCTCAAATTTGAAAAGGGATAAAAGGGAGTTGTACTGCATGTTGCTCAGATGTCATGGAACAAGGTGGACGTATAAGAAAATGATTGGATTGACATTTGATGAGTTGGAATGTAGAGCTTATCCCATTTGGGATAGAGTGAAGAAAGAAAACACTCTAAGACTTCTTTCTGTTGAAAGAAAAGAAGAACTTGCAGAGGAAATGGAGCTTAAGAAGGCAATGTTTGTTCCCAGACCAGTGAAAAAGGGAGTCCCTCTTGAGTTTCCCAAAGATATGGATCCATTACATCCAAGTGAAGCTGTTATAAGAAAGAGCCTCAAGCTCTCACCATTAGAAGCTTCAGACATGGTACAAGTGTTACCACTTGATTCCAGAAACCCTATTGTAAGTTATGAAGAAGATGAATGTGGGTTTTGGAAGATTGGCAGGTATGGAAAAGAGGTTCACACTTTTACCACCCTTATATCTTTGTTTGCAAGTTTTGATAGAGAAGACTTGGTAGACCTATGGAGGTTGTTAGAGGCCAAGTATGAGACTGAAGCACCTACTTCAATCAATGGAATAAAACTGTGGTCAACATTCAAGAGAATGTGTGGACCAAGAGATGAAGATCCTGCTGTTTGGAAGGATCTTAAAGATGACCTCAGTGGTCTTCAATGGAGATTGTATTCAGCTGCTGGTGTTTATTATTTGAATTCTACAAAGTTTGCTGAGTATCTACTTGTAGATGGTCAGTATTTCATGTCCAAGGAAGTCTTGGAGAAGATGAAGAACACCCAGCTGGAAATTGATTATTCAAGTGACGTGGCAAAAGATTTGATCAGATTTATTTATTACCAATATGAGAAGGTTTGTAAGATTCCTCCTAGTTCTTAATGTTTATTTAGAAACTTGATTACTAGAGTAGATATCAAGTTTAGGGGAGGATTGTTGGGAATAAAATATAGCCAGTCTACTTGAGCGCTAACAAGAGTAAAACAAGCGTTGACAGGAGTAAAACAAACGCTGACAGATCAAGCGTTGACAAGACAAAGTCAAGCATTGATACATAAAGACAAGCACTGATGGAAGGATATGATAAAGGCTTACATGAAGCTGCTACAGAACCATTTGTGTCACATGAAGCTGGTGGACAAAATATGAAGATAAGAATTCAGAATATATTCTTAATGTTTAAAAAGATTTAGTCAATAAGTTATGTTTATCTTATGTCTTTTCCTAAAATAGTTGATCTTATCTTTTTATACAAGGCTCCTTAAACCTAAATAAGGAGGCCTTAGGGTTAGACATAAGACACATCTTTTTCACACACATCTTCCACATATCTCATAACACTTTCATTGTAATATTTTATTGTTATTATTAATCAAAGTGAAAGTTTGGTATTCATATATTCTGTTTGTTCTTTGTTCTGAGCATTAGTTTCCGCATAATACTTAGATTGTTAAATACACAAAGTTTCTCTACGTGTTATACTTGATTTAATCTCGATAACACAAAGCTAAATCGATCTAAGTTTGGGATCAACACATTGGGGTTTTGGTTTTCATGAATGTTCATCATTCTCAAGTTTCACGTTCTCCAAACCAAGCTTAAAAACGAGATGATTGTTATTATAAGTTAGCAAACTAACACGAACTCATGTGGCCCAATTATTTAATTAGACTCCCTTATTCCTAGGTGTATCTCTTATATTTTAATATTGTCTTGAATGATCACGAGAATACATTGTTTGACTTATTTCGATAGTTATTTAGGCAGAAAATAAAGTGGGTCGATTTAATCAATAGTTCGCTAAATGACAAAATCTTTTAAAACTGCTTCTCGGGACCTCTTAAAGTTCATATCTTGGCATAACTCGCTTCACGATTTGAGACCTTTCTCGGACCGATATTTGGCAGCGACTTCATACTTCAAATCTTGAGAGACGTTCTTGAAATTATGGTCTTCTCTTCATAATAGGAATTTCTTCAGTTGAAGTTTTTGAGAGATTCTTTATACTTGGACCACGACTTCTTCATTTTTCTCCAATCTTTATTTTGGACTTTGATATACAACAATCCGCCTCCTTTTAGGACTTGGATCTATTTATCCTCATACCTTGCTAGGGTCTTTTTGGATAGACTTCTCCATGATCTTTAGGGGAGTATTTGCTTTTCCCCGTGTGTCTCGATCCTTCATATTGATTTTTGATAAATGATTCTTCACATCACTTGGGATCTTTAGCAACAAAATGTAGCCCTCATGCCTTGTTAGGGCTTTTTCGGACTCGCCAATCTTCGCATCCCGCTTCAATAAGTTATGCCTTGGCTATGAACTCTAATTAATACCGAGCAACTTTTAAACGATCTTGTGCTAGAAGCTAAGTAACTTTTCAAATCGTACAACCTTATTTATTGCAATTAAATTTATTAACAAACGATGGGAGAAGAAGCGTATAATCAACTCACATAAATTCACGAAAGAATACCAAACTTATAATTGACTCTATCATCTCTCGTTCTCCATAATATAAAATCTCAAGGAATAAGACTCGTGGATGCTTAGAGAATTAAATCAAAGTTTCGAGTTTTCAAGTCATCTATAGGATCTTGCAACTTCTTAGACTCTTTCAAGTTTAGAATTCACATTTTAAAGTTCCCTTGATAAACGACTTTCTAGGATCAATTATAGGAACTTGCGAAAAGTTCTTGTTCTTAACCCGTGAGAGTTAAGACTTTCGCGTTTTAAAGTTCCCTATATAAAAGCCTAGCAAAACTTGACTTAAACACGTTAAGCATACTAGCTAGAGTAAACTTGGATAAGTAAACTCGGGTTGAGTCAAAAGATTCACAACGTTGAAAAATTAAAACCACTTTATTAAAATTTATTTTAGCAAAGAAAGTAAATAACGATAACAAAGGAAAATACTACTAAACTACTAGGCCAAAATAGATTAAAAATTTTGAAAAATGTCAAAAAATCAAGTTTTCCGGTTAAAATGATGACAAATTCATGGAAAAGCCCACTTACTTCGATAGAAGTCCCCCTACACTTGATATAAACATTGTCCTCAATGTTTAAGCATGTGGGAGTAAACTCCCCTACACTTAGGACATTGTGCACGTTGGTTAAATATTGCTAAGAAAAGGACAACTATAGTGATTTCAATGTGACATATAAGATATGAAATATTGAATCACGACAGTTTAGGATAGAACCAGGAAGATGGGTACACGGGATCAAGATTCGTCAAAAGTCATCGAGAATGGATCTTTGAAGCTTTAATCCCTGCACATCATAAGAAACAAGACAACAAACACATACGGGGCTCCCCCTACACTTATTATGAAAACGGTCAAGGATAGATCAACGGGTTGCCTCCCGAGAAGCGCTTGTTTTTGTTAATCGAGTCACGAGCCTGACTCGACCCAGAACTAATTCAAGGGAAACGTGGTGAGGGATGGAATCATCTCATGAGAGATATCCTCACCAAAGTACAACTTCACACGCTGGCCATTCACTTTGAAATTTGGCCCATTTGGCTGAGAAAGCTCAATGGTGCCATAGGGGAAGACTTTGGTGACGGTGAATGGACCAGACCAATGGCTCTTCAGTTTCCACGAGAAGATCTTCAACCGATAGTTAAAGAGTAAGACTTGATCACCGACGTGAAATTCTCGGTTCTTAATCCTTGAATCATGAATGATATTGGTCTTCTCCTTGTAGATCAATGAATTCTCATAAGATTCATTCCTCAGTTCATTTAGCTCGTTGAGTTGAATCTTTCAAAGATCACCGGCTTTGTTGATGTCAAAATTAGCCCACTTCAAGGCCCAGCACGCCTTATGTTCCAACTCAATAGGGAGGTGGAATGCCTTCCCGTATACAAGACGATATGGAGTGCAACCAATCGGAGTCTTATATGCGGTACGGAAAGCCCACAAAGCATCATCTAACTTATCGGCCCACGAGGGATGATGCTCTCCTATAGTACACTCAAGAATTCGCTTCAATCCACGGTTAGATATATCAGCTTGACCATTTGTTTGGGGATGATAAGCGGTGGAAAGACGGTGATTGACACCGTACTTAGCCATGACTCGAGCAAATTGATCATTGCAAAAATGAGTCCCGCGGTCACTGATGATAGCACGAGGAACACCGAATCGAGCAAAAAGTTGCTTCAAAAAGTTCACAACCACCCTCGCATTGTTCGTAGGGAGAGCCTTAGCTTCAACCCATTTAGATACGTAGTCAACGGCTACGAGGATGTACTTGTTCCCTTTGGATGATGGAAATGGCCCTATAAAGTCGATGCCCCATACATCAAAGATTTCACATTCTTGTATGAAATTTTGAGGCATCTCATCTTTATGTGTGATCTTGCCTTGGCGTTGGCAAGCATCACAATTTTTAACCATCTCGTGAGCATCACGATAAATGGTGGGCCAATAGAATCCCGAGTCAAACACTTTCTTCGCGGTGTAGTTGGGACCAAAGTGACCACCGGTGGGTCCTTTATGGCAAGCTTCGAGAATGTATAAAGCTGCGGGTCCATCAACACATCGACGAATAATCAGATCAGCACATTGTTTGAATAGATAAGGGTCATCCCAAAAGTAAGTCTTAACATCTTTAAAGAACTTCTTCTTTTGTTGGGATGTTAACCCTTCGATGAGAATACCACCCGCTAAGTAGTTTGCAATGTCCGCAAACCACGGGGTGTCATCAAGAGTGGAATTGATAGACATTAAGGCCTCAAGGGGAAAAGAGTCATTGATCTCTTAAGTCGGATGATCCCCTTGATAAGGATCCTCAAGTCTACTTAGATGATCCACGACTAGGTTTTCGGCTCCCTTCTTGTCACGAATTTCAATTTTAAATTCTTGAAGGAGCAAAACCCAACGAAGAAGTCTTGGCTTAGAATCTTGTTTAGTTAACAAGTACTTCAACGCGGAATGATCGGTGTACACGATTGTGGTGGAAAGGACAAGATAGGGGCGGAATTTCTCAAAGGTATACACTACAGCTAAAAGCTCTTTTTTGGTAGTGGTATAATGCAATTGAGCCCCCGTTATTGTCTTGCTAGCATAATGGATTGGTTGGAAGTGTTTGTTCACTCTTTGGCGCAAAACCGCTCCAATGGCAAAGTCGCTAGCATCGCACATCAATTCAAAAGGTAGCTCCCAATTAGGGGTAACCAAGACCGGTGCCTTAGTTAGCTTGTCCTTAAATAGATTGAAGGATTGAAGACACTCTTTAGAAAAGATAAATGGAGTATCTTTTTCCAAGAGGTGGGTCATCGGGCGAGTGATTCTAGAAAAATCTTGAATGAATTGTCGATAGAAGCCCGCATGACCAAAGAAACTTCTCACACCCTTCACGGTTGAAGGTGGAGGTAATTTTGCTATGACATCAACTTTAGCACGGTCCACTTCAAGCCCGACTTTTGAGATTTTATGTCCAAGCACAATGCCTTCTTTTACCATGAAACGACATTTTTCCCAATTTAGAACAAGACGAGTGTCTTCACACTGTTTGAGCATACGTTCTAAATTGGCAAGGCAATGAGAGAAGGAGTCACCATAGACCGATAAATCATCCATGAAGACTTCTATAGTTTCTTTAACCATGTCATGGAAGATATCCATCATACACCTTTGGAAAGTCCCAGGAGCATTGCATAAGCCGAAAGGCATTCTTTTGTAAGCAAATGTTCCATAAGGACAAGTGAATTTGGTTTTCTCTTGGTCTTTAGGATCGATGGGAATTTGAAAATACCCAGAGAAACCGTCTAAGAAGCAATAATAGTCATTACCCGCTAGACGTTCAAGCATTTGGTCCATAAAAGGAAAGGGAAAATGATCATTTCTCGTAGCATCATTGAGTTTGCGATAGTCTATACAAACTCTCCACCCTGTAACGAGACGAGTAGGAATCAACTCGTTGTTTTTATTGGGACAACGGTGATTCCGCCTTTCTTAGGCACACAATGGACCGGACTAACCCATGGTGAATACGAGATATGGTATATCATTCCCGCATCAAGAAGTTTTATAACCTCTTTTTTGATAACATCATGGATCTTGGGATTCACCCTTCTTTGGTTTTGAATAGTGGGTTTAAAGTCGTCCTCCATGAGAATTTTATGTGTGCAAAAGTGAGGATCAATTCCACGAATATCAGAGATTTTACAAGCAATCGCTTTCTTATGATTCTTAAGCACGACGATAAGTCGAGATTTTTCGTCTTCTTTCAAATCCTTTGTGATGATGACGGGTGACTTCTTATTGTCTTCAAGGAACACGTATTCGAGATGAGACGGTAGGTCCTTAAGCTCTAAATCCGAAGGATTTTTGATGGAAGGCGTAGTCAAATTCGGATCATCGATAGAGATATCCTTAGGAGATGGTGGAGAAATATGGTCCTCATTGAGAAGTTTCTCAATGGTACGAATGTCGTCATCCCAATTGGAGGGAGAATCGTCATATTGTAAGTCCACATCCCCCAAAGTTGCTTCAAATTCTTTCGAAAGGAAATCACTTTCTCCAAATGGGGTTAGTGATGGAGCAATAGAGGCAACGGTCTCAACAATGGGTAGAGAAGAAGAACCACTTTTACAAGCGTCTTTGAAATGTTCTTCACAAGCCTCATCAAGAACGTCAATGAAATTAACGCTCTCGTTTTTAGAAGGTTGCTTAGAAAGTTTTCCCATGTTGAAGACGATTTTATCGTCACCAACTCTCATGATTAATTCGCCCGCGGCTACATCAATGAGATTGTGACCGGTCCTCAAGAATGGACGTCCAACGATTAATGGAACACGGGGATCTATCTCGTAGTCAACGACAACAAAATCCGCCGGAAAGGTGAATTTGTTGACACCGACGAAGACATCTTCGGTTATCCCCACCGGATAAGCAACCGTATGGTTAGCTAATTCCAAAGTCATTCGTGTGGGGACTAGCTCGGGTAGAGATAATTGTTTCCAAACACTTAATGGCATTAAGTTTATACTAGCACCTAGATCGGTTAGGGCCATACAATTCTCTACCCCGGGGAAGTTGCAAGGAATGAGAAAGCGACCCGGATCACCAAATTTGGTTGGTAATTTCCTTAAGAGCACTGCGGAGCAATTCTCATTAAGTTGGGTCTGAGCGATATCAAGAAGTTTCTCCTCATCACTAAGAAGATCTTTAAACATTTTAGCATATTTTGGCATGTGAGCGAGAGCCTCGGCAAAGGAGATGTTGAAATTCAGTTGTTTAAACATTTTAAGAAAGTTAGAAACCTGAATATCATCCTTGTTCTTCAACTTCTCTTTCCTCAACCTTGAGGGATAAGGTATATTGGGTTGAGATGAAGGCTTTAGAATGGAATTCTCACTCACATCCTTGGGTGGTGGAGGGGTGGAAGTAGAAGGTGGAGGAATTGGAGAAATAGAAGGTGGAGGAATTGGAGAAGGGGACTCGTTTTACTTTGTCACAATCACCGGTGTAGGTGTAGGAAGCTCGGGTTCCTTTAGACCTTTTCCACTTCGAGTGGTGATTGCTTTCATCTCCCCTCTTGGATTAGCAACGTTGTTACTTGGAAGAGAACCCGAACTAGAGGCTTGATTACTTTGGAAGAAACTAGCCATCATATTCCTTAAGTCATTCGTTTGACTGCTCAAAGAGTTTCGCATATCGGCTCGAAGATCATTCCCTTGTTTCACCATATCTCCTTTCAAGTTACCGAGTTTCCGCTGAAGATTCTGCACTATCGCATCATTAGTCATCATGTAAGTGTCAACCTCTAGATTAAATGCGGTGGGTTGGGTGGGAGGAAGAGCATGGTAGACAGGTGGCTGACAAGCGGGTGGTTGGTGAACTTGATTGTTTCCTTGAGGTGGATATGGGTTTCTTTAGGTTTGATATTGATTTGGAGCTCGAGGTTGGTTTTGTTTGTTGCGATTGAGGTTGTTTGGGTTTTGTGGGTGAAAACCGGGTGGTGAAAGGAAGCTGTTTGAACGATAACTGAGCAAATTACGGTCACCTTGAGGACGTGCTTGATAGCCTCCCGTAGAAAAGTTACCGTTAGCGGCATACACATTTTCCGGATTGTCATGAGTCGAAGGACAATCGGTGTATGAATGAGAACCCCCGCATATTTCACATGACTGACTCAAAGCATTAACTTGCGCATTGATTGCTTTGGTATTGTTAGCTGTTTGTAGAGCAAGTTTTTCAACAAGCGAAGTAAGCTTATCAATTCTCTTGTCGGCGTCACTAGTACTAGCACTTTCGAACACTCTTGGTTTGCACTCTAGACTTATTATCAATAATATCCCATGCGGCATTAGAAGACTTAACCAAAATGTTACCCCCCGAGGCACTATTTAGTGAATCTTGGTCATTCATGCTTAAACCATTGTAAAAAGTATTAATTTGATGTACTTTTATGAAACCATGTTGTGGACACTTTCTTAAAAGTTCCTTAAAACGGTCCCAAGATTCACTAAATGTCTCACCGTACTTTTGTTCAAAGTTAATAATTTCATTCCGCAAAGCGGTAGTACGTGAGGGTGGGAAAAAGTAGTTGATGAATTTAGTCTCTAAATCCGACCACGTAAGAATACTTTGTGGCGGTTCCTTATCAAGCCAATGGCGGGCTTGTCCCTCTAAGGAGAAAGGAAAAAGTTGCAAGCGAATCACTTCTTGTGAAACCCAATTATACTTAACCGTATTAGTGAGTTGAAGAAACCTTTTTATGTAGTCATGGGGATCATCAAGTGTATGCCCCAAGAATGGTTGAGCAGAGACCATTTGAATGAAGCCGGATTTGAGCTCAAAATTGTTGGCTCCAATCTCGGGTATGACAATAGCATCAGTGTTGCCCTCTACTTGCGATTGCAAAAGCTCGATCATTGGTCGATTGTCCATGGTGACAATAGGTGGAGTAATGACTTCGGCTTGAGTTGCTTTCTTTTTACGAGCACGGGTACGCATACATACCTACAAAGAAGAAAAGAAAGATAGACAAGAAATATTTTTGGTTTTTTTTATGTTTTTCTATTTTTTTTTTAATTTTTGAAAATTTTTAATTTTTATGGATTTTTGAAAATTTTTAAGCAAGAAAAATAACGTTAAAAAAAGAATGGATCCCAAAATCCAACGCGTCTCTCACTAAAAACCATTAATCTTAACGAAAATAACCGGCAACGGCGCCATTTAATAACTAGATTTTACTTAGTTATGAAAGTTCGTTATTCCAGTCTTTTCAATTGATTACAAGTAATTAGTGCGACTCAGTCGTTCTTGGTGGAAAAGAAAATGGTTTGGTTATCTATTTTAAACTAAAAGCAAATATAAAAATGTCGTTGAGTAAAGATAAAAGCTTTAAAAATTAAACTAAAAATTACTAGATAAACACTTGGTAAAAAACAGAGATTTCGAGAAGCGTGCAATTTTTGAAAATTAAAACGTAATGAATTTAAAAACTTGAAAACTTTGTAAAACTTAAAACTAAGACAAAACTGTTTAAAAATAATACTAAGTAAAAATACGGGAAAAGTAAAATTTAAAAACTAAGATAACAAAAACATAAGTCCGATCGCAACACGATCGTACTCAGATCGCAGTGGTGGATCGCACTCAAAAATGAGGGATCGCACTATTGGATCGTACTTGGTGATCGCACCAAGTGATCGTAGCCTACGATCGTAACAGTCGATCGTAGCCTAGACCGTGGTCAAGCAATCACACTCAATGCGATGGAAATTAGAAATGTGGCCCAATCGCAACCAAGTGATCGCAAAGAGTGATCGTGGTCAGCGATCGCAATGAGTGATCGCACCCAAGTGATCGTACTTGGTGATCTTAGTTTTGATCGCAGCAATGGATCGCAAGTAGAAACCCTAGGGGTTTATGCGATCACACTTACTGGATTGTAACTGGTAAAACCCTTAAGCATGATACAATGGAAATTGATAGCTGTGAAAACACCCATCCTTTTACCACTTAATTATAATAATAACCAAGCCAAAACGTGTATTTGATGTCGTAAATGTCGGAATTATGCGTGGTTTGTGTTTTTATTGTGTTTTACGACCAAAAGATTAAAAAGGAAGAAAACACGGGCTTTCACGGGCTTTTATCGGAGACAACGAGAAAAGACGAAGTCAAAAGATCAAGAGTGCAAAATGAACGGAAGTCCAAGGCCTATTCTGAAGATTTATCGAAGAAAAAGTATAAAGACGGAAGTTTAATGAAGTCGAAGATCCAAGTCTAATTAAAGAAGAAAATTATATGACGAGTTCAAATTATATCGACAAATCTCGAGACGACGTCGAGAAAGACAAAGAATTTAAATCGAGTTGAGACAAGAAGAAAGAAGGAAGAAAGCACCAACATTTTACTCCTCCTATAAATACCCTCCTAATGTGTCATTAGGAGGTGGTTAGTTAATTTAGATTAGGAGTAGTGTAGATTTACTTTCTCTCTCTAGTTTTCACTTTCTCTCTCTAGATTAATATGTAGAATCTTTAATCTTTATGTTTTAATTGTTGAATCTTATACTTTTAATCAAGCTTTTACTTTTAATTCTCATCCTTCCTTTCTTGTTTGGTTTAATTTAGTGTTTGATTTATTGATTTGGTTGATTTAAATTTGATTAATCAAGTGGGTTTTATAGTTTTATTGCTTTTGATTCCATAAAGTTTATTGATTTAGATGTTTTAATGCTTGATAGATCTTAATTAGTGATTTATTGTTTTTTTTGTTTTATTGTTTTTGGTTGATTTTAGCTTTAATTTATTAAGTGGGTTTTGATTGATTTGGTTTTTATTGTTAGTTTTGTTGATTTGGTTTGATTGATTATTATTAGTTGATTATTAGTGGTTAGTTTAGTTTAATTTTTATATTGATTATGGTTAAATTCGTGTTCCCTAAAAATAGGATCTTATAATTTTCGTACTCTTTAGTTTTTCCAGTTTTTTTTTTACCGAACCAAGCAATTTTCCCGAACCAACTAAAAATACCAAACCAATCTTTTGTAAAAAAATTCCCGAATGAAGGGTTTCAAAAAAAAATCCCGAATGAAGGTTGTTGAATAAAAACCTGAACGAAGCTTCCCCCAAAAAGTTCCGAACGAATGAGAACAAAAAAAAAGTTACCGAACAAACCCAAGATTCCGAATGAGCGATATATCAATTGACATGCCACCCTGGCTGCTTGTTTTTCCTATTTTGGCGCCAATTTTGAGCAGCTAGGTTGCTAGCTTGAGCTAGCTGCCTGCTTGCTTGTTTATTTATTATATTGTTCCGTAATCATTTAGTTTAATCTGAAAGTTGTTCCTATTTTAATTTTGAAAGTTACGTATTTTTAGTTGAATTTTTCGTCTAATTTTAAAATTAATATTTTTTCGTAAAGTTCAAGTTTTATCTTTTTTTAGTACCCGCTTTAGGTTTTGCCTCGTTTAGCTTTAAAGTACCATCTTTGTTTTATTCTCTCCTTTTTGATTAAGTTAACTTTATTTTCGAGTCGATAGTTAATTTCGTCTTTTAATTTTATTTTTTTTAATTGTTTCGTTTTAAATTCACGTTTTATTATTTATATTGTTTTGTTTTTATTAGTTAATTGCTTTTAGCTTACTGTTATTATTTTGCGTATTTACCTTTTAAGTAGAATATATAACGACACCTTTTCTTTTATCCACCAAAGACGACTGAGTCGCACTTCAAACCGGAAATCAATTCGAATTGAATTGAGACGAACAAATTTTCATACTTGGCAAAAACCTAGTATCAAATGGCGCCGCTGCCGTCTCTTTTCGTGAAAATTAACGGTTTTTTGTGAGAGACGCGTTGGATTTTGGGATCCGTTCACTCGTGAACGTTATTTTTCGTGTCAAAAATTTTCAAAAATCCATAAAAATATAAATTTTCAAAAATCCAAAAACATTTGAAAAATCATAAAAAGCATTTCTTTTTCGAAAGTTTTGCACCAAAAATATTCTTCTTGCTTATCTATTGTTCTTAATGAATTCGTATGTTGCTTGTGCTGCAGGGTGTGGAAGACCTTTGTATGGCTTTCAAACATGTGAATGGTGTTATTGCGAGCAATGCAAAAAAGATATTCCAACCGTTTCCGATTCACAATTTTCACATTTTGGATTTTGTCCATCGTGCAATTCGACTAATTCATCCTTTGCTTCTAATGCACTTACTCCACCCTCTTGCATATATTGTGGAAGCGATTCTCATTGGCATGTTTCGTGTCCAATTCGATACCCGTCTCATGGCGAGCAAGAACTGGGTTACAATTATGAAAATGGTAATAGCTATCTACAAGAAGCACCAGGTTTTCCTCAATACCCGTATTGCAACAATTGTGGAGGCCCTCACGATACCTTTTCTTGTCAGCCGATGAATTGTTATGAGCCAAATCCGTGTTCTAATTCTTTTCAACCGATGATCTATGATGGACCACATCCGTGCTATAATTCTGGTTTTCATAATTCCGAGCCGCCACATTACTCCCTCAATCATCAACCTTTTGTTGGAATGAGTGAAGAAGAACGAGCCATTTTTTTAATACACTTCAATACGTTCAACAAGAATTAGCTAGCATACGCGAAGCAAGGGAGGAGGAAAAGCGACAGCAACAAGAGCAAGTATCTAATCTTAGTGATTATACTCCTCCTCTTGTGCGTCCATACTACTATTATGATGATGACGAGGATGATATCTATAATCTCAACCCATCTTCTAAGATTACTACTCCTACTCTTGAAATCTCTAATGCGTCTAAGGATAGTGATACATCGAGTGAGATTAGTGATTTTGATCTTGATAAATTCTTTGATGAGGTTTGTGATGTCCCTACTTTTGCTGAGCTTACGGACGAAGTCGCTCTTAATGATGATTTTTATCCATGCTATGAGAATTTCACTTTTGAAATTTCTCCTTCTCCTATGGCCGATGAAGGCGATGTTGATTTATTATCTCCGACATACGAGAAGTTCACCACTGAACTTGGTCTTGTAGATGAGGTGGAAGAGGTTATTCTTCGCGACAAATTACTGAAAGTTCATCTTCTTATTGCTAAAATTGAAGCGTTGAATTCTGTTCCTATTTCTGAGTCTTTACCTCCGTCTATTACTTTAGTTGAGAATAATGATACAACTATGGAGGAAATCAACATTCTCTCAATACCTCCGGGTATTGATGATGATGACACGGAGGGGGATATTCTTTGTGATACCTTGATCCATGAAGATATTGTCCCAAGTCCCCCTCCTGGGCACCTTTTATCCCAACCTTTAGAAACCATTACCGAGGATGAGTGCTTTGACCCGGGGGGGGGGGGGGGGGGGGGGTGACATTGACCATTCCATGATTGACACCTTTATGGCTTTGCCGCTCAGTGATAATCATATGTCTTTTGGGGATGACATTTTTATTCCTTTATCCACCCGACCTCCCGTGGATCATGATTTCACATACTTTTCGTATGTTGAAAGGACTTTTCTACCCTTCAAGACTTATCCTCCGGCATCTAATTTATCATTTTCCTCCGGGAACGAGGACAAGGTCTTCGATCCTGATATTACATTCGAGGCTTCCCTATGGACCATTTAATTCGGGGACGAGTCAGGCTCGTGACTCGGTTAACAAAAACAAGCGCTTTTTGGGAGGTAACCTGATTATCTATCCTTTTATTCCGTTTTTCTAATAAGTGTAGGGGGAGACCCTAGTATGTGTTTGTTGTTTTCTTTCTTATCTTGTGCAGGGATTCGAGCTTTCAAAGATCCATTCTTGATGACTTTTGACGACCCGTGATTCCGTGTACCCGTCTTCCCGGTTCTATCCTAAACTCTTTTTATTCTCTATTTTATATTTTTCAATATTAAAATAGGAATCACTTTAGTTGTCTCTTCCTTAGCAAGATTTAAACAAAGTGCACAATGTCCTAAGTGTAGGGGAGTTTACTTCCACATGCTTAAACATTAAGGACAATGTTTATATTAAGTAGGGGGACTTCTATTGAAGTTAAGTGGGCTTTTCCATGTATTTGTCCTCATTTTAACCGGGAAGTCTAATTTTTCGACATTTTTCAAAATTTTTAATCTATTTTGGCCTTGTAGTTTTCCTTTGTTATTGTTATTTACTTTGTTAGAATAAATTTTCAATAAAGTGGTTTTAAATTTTTCAAAGTCGTGAATCTTTTGACTCAACCTGAGTTTACTTATCTAAGTTTACTCTAGCTAGTATCCTTAACGTGTTCAAGTCAAGTTTTGCTAGGCTTTTATATAGGGAGCTTTAAAACGCGAAAGTCTTAACTCTCACGGGTTAAGAACAAGAACTTTTCGCAAGTTCCTATAATTGATCCTAGAAATTCGTTTATCAAGGGAACTTTAAAAAGCGAATTCTAAACTTGAAAAAGTCTAAGAAGTTGCAAGATCCTATAGATGACTTGAAAACCCAAAACTTTGATTTAATAGGCTAAGCATCCACGAGTCTCATTCCTTGAGATTTTAAATTATGGAGAACGAGAGATTATAGAGTCAATTATAAGTTTGGTACTCTTTCATGAATTTATGTGAGTTGATTATGAGCTTTTTCTCCCATCGCTTGTTAATAAATATAATTGCAATAAATAAGGTTGTACGATTTGAAAAGTTACTTAGCTTCTAGCCCAAGATCGTTTAAAAGTTGCTCGGTATTAATTAGAGTTCATAGCCAAGGCATAACTTATTGAAGCGGGATGCGAAGATTGGCGAGTCCGAAAAGGCCCTAACAAGGCATGAGGGCTACATTTTGTTGCTAAAGATCCAAAAGTGATGTGAAGAATCATTTATCAAAAATCAATATGAAGGATCGAGACACACGACGAAAAGCAAATACTCCCCTAAAGATCATGGAGAAGTCTATCCGAAAAGACCCTAGCAAGGTATGAGGATAAATCGATCTAAGTCCTAAAAGGAGGCGGATCGTTGTATATCAAAGTCCAAAATAAAGATTGGAGAAAAATGAAGAAGTCGTGGTCCAAGTATGAAGAATCTCTCAAAACTTCAAGTGAAGAAATTCCTATTATGAAGAGAAGACCATAATTTCAAGAACGTCTCTCAAGATTTGAAGTATGAAGTCGCTGCCAAATATCGGTCAGAGAAAGGTCTCAAATCGTGAAGCGAGTTATGCCAAGATATGAACTTTAAGAGGTCCAGAGAAGCAGTTTTAAAAGATTTTGTCTTTTAGCTAAATATGGATTAAATCGTCCCACTTTATTTTTGGCCTAAATAATTATCTAAATAAGTCAACAATGCATCCTCGTGATCATTTTAGACAACAATAAAATTTAAGAGATACACCTAGGAATAAGGGAGTCTAAGTGAATAATTGGGCCACATGAGTTTGTGTTAGTTTGCTAACTTATAATAACAATGATCTCGTTTTTAAGCTTGGTTTGGGGAACGTGAAACTTGAGGATGATAAACATTCATGACAGCCAAAACCCCAATGTAAGTCTTTGATTTCTTTATTTGTTTTGTATATATTTCTATCTTTTAGTTTCCTTAGTGTTTAGTATTTAATAAAGGTCAAGGTGGGTTATTTATGATGAAAAATGTAAACTGTGCTTTGAAACTAATGCATTGCATGAGGGCATTGCAATGGTCAAGTGTAGGGATTTGATAGGTGTGAAAACACCCATCCTTTTACCACTTAATTATAATAATAACCAAGACAAAACGTGTATTTTATGTCGTAAGTGTTGGAATTATGCGTGGTTTGTGTTTTTATTGTGTTTTAGGACCAAAAGATTAAAAAGGAAGAAAACACGGGCTTTCACGAGCTTTTATCGAAGAAAACGAGAAAAGACGAAGTCAAAAGATCAAGAGTGCAAAAAGAACGGAAGTCCAAGGCCAATTCTGAAGATTTATCGAAGAAAAAGTCTAAAGACGGAAGTTTAATGAAGTCGAAGAACCAAGTCTAATTAAAAAAGAAAATTATAAGACGAGTTCAAATTATATCGAAAAATCCCGAGACGACGTCGAGAAAGACAAATAATTTAAATCGAGTTGAGACAAGAAGAAAGAAGGAAGAAAGCACCAACATTTTACTCCTCCTATAAATACCCTCCTAATGTGTCATTAGGAGGTGGTTAGTTAGTTTAGATTAGGAGTAGTGTAGATTTACTTTCTCTCTCTAGATTAATATGTAGAATCTTTAATCTTTATGTTTTAATTGTTGAATCTTATACTTTTAATCAATCTTTTACTTTTAATTCTCATCCTTCCTTTCTTGTTTGGTTTAATTTAGTGTTTGGTTTATTGATTTGGTTGATTTAAATTTGATTAATCAAGTGGGTTTTATAGTTTTATTGCTTTTGATTCCATAAAGTTTATTGATTTTGATGTTTTAATGCTTGATAGATCTTAATTAGTGATTTTTTTTTATTTTATTTTATTGTTTTTGGTTGATTTTAGCTTTAATTTATTAAGTGGGTTTTGATTGATTTGGTTTTTATTGTCAGTTTTGTTGATTTGGTTTGATTGATTATTATTAGTTGATTATTAGTGGTTAGTTTAGTTTAATTTTTAGATTGATTATGGTTGATTTTGGTTAAATTCGTGTTCCCTAAAAATAGGATCTTATAATTTTCGTACTCTTTAGTTTTTCAAGTTTTTTTTACCGAACCAAGCAATTTTCCCAAACCAACTAAAAATACCGAACCAAGCTTTTGTAAAAAAATTCCCGAATGAAGTGTTTCAAAAAAATATCCCGAATGAAGGTTGTTGAATAAAATCCCGAACGAAGCTTTCCCCCAAAAAGTTCCAAACGAATGAAAACAAAATAAAAATAAAAATTACCGAACAAACCAAGATTCCGGATGAGCCATATATCAATTGACATGCCACCCTGGCTGCTTGTTTTTCCCATTTTGGCGCCAATTTTGAGCAGCTAGGTTGCTAGCTTGAGCTAGCTGTCTGCTTGCTTGTTTATTTATTATATTGTTCCGTAATCGTTTAGTTTAATCTGAAAGTTGTTCCGATTTTAATTTTGAAAGTTATGTATTTTTAGTTGAATTTTTCGTCTAATTTTAAAATTAATATTTTTTCGTAAAGTTCAAGTTTTATCTTTTTTTAGTACCCGCTTTAGGTTTTGCCTCGTTTAGCTTTAAAGTACCATCTTAGTTTTATTCTCTCCTTTTTCATTAAGTTAACTTTATTTTCGAGTCGATAGTTAATTTCGTCTTTTAATTTTACTTTTATTAATTGTTTCGTTTTAAATTCATGTTTTATTATTTATATTGTTTTGTTTTTATTAGTTAATTGCTTTTAGCTTACTGTTATTATTTTGCGCATTTACCTTTTAAGTAGAATAGATAACGACACCTTTTCTTTTATCCACCAAAGACGACTGAGTCGCACTTTTAACCGGAAATCAATTCGAACTGAATCGAGACAAACAAATTTTCATACTTGACAAAAACCTAGTATCAGAAATCAAAGAGCAAATAAGCCGAAAATGAATAAGCCAAAATAAGCAAGATGAATAAGCACTTAATCAAATCTTAACCGAATAAAAACAAGCATAAACTTAAAAACTTTCAAAACACCAATTAAGAAACTTTATAAACACTAAATTTTTAAGAAAACTTAAAAGACAATAAGCTATATATACGAAATAAGCCAATAAGCACAACAAGCTTAAAGCTTAAACCATATAAAAACTTAGTAAGGAATAAAAAGATAAACTTTTTAGTCACAAAAACATCAAAATAAAACACGAATCAAGAACATTTCGGATCAAAGATGAATCAAAATCAAGAAAGGTAGAAGAAGATTAAAAATTAAAAGCATAAACTTGAACTTTTGATTAATGAATTCCAAATACAAGGATGAAATAAAGCTTAAACTTGAAAGAAAAGATGAAAACTTAGTGAGAGAAAGTTAAAACTTTCTCTCTCTAAAAACTAAAGAAAGAAAAATGAAAATGCTAAAAATTAACTAACTAACACCCTCCTAATGTGTCATTAGGAGGGTATTTATAGGAGATGGGGAGGTGCATGTGCTTCCTTCTTTCTTTCTTTCTTCTCGACTCGATTTTAATTCTTTGTCTTTCTAGACGTCGTCTCGGGATTTGTCGATGTAAATTGAACTCGTCTTATAATTTTCTTCTTCTATTAGACTTGCGTTCTTCGACTTCATTAAACTTCCGTCTTTAGACTTTTTCTTCGATAAATCTTCAGAATAGGCCTTGGACTTCCGTTCTTTTTACACTCTTGATCTTTTGACTTCGTCTTTTGTCTTTTTCTTCGATAAAAGCCCGTGATATCCCGTGTTTTCTTCTTTTTCATATTTTTATCCTGAAACAAAATAAAAACACAAACCACACATAATTCCGACTTTTACGACATAAAATACACGTTTTGGTCATGTTATTATTGGAAATAAGTGGTAAAAGGATAAGTGTTTTCACACTTATTAATTGCCAGAAATCTGTACGGTGGGTTTAGAAAATTTATGTTCACCAAGAACTTCAAAATGTTTTAAACTAATAACAAATCAATCCCCGGCAGCGGCGCCAAAAACTTGATGTTCGTTGAAAGTCTTAAATTTATTTACAAGATATTACCACACAATAGACTAGAAACACAAACACGAGCAAGTATACCCTATCATGTATAGCATAGTGTTAAGGTAAGTCCAGTTCGTTCCACGAGATTGGTGTTATAGAATATAAAACAATTACCTATAGAGTGTCACAAGTTCTAAAGATATATTTATCAATTGGTTTTAAAGGTACGTTTGGTTAAGGTCACAAACATATGAAAGATATGTAGCAATGATGAATATGAGCACATAAACAATGTAAGACAACATGTCGATTACTAGTCGTACACGGAACATCTAATTAACATAACAAAAATCCGACTAAAGATCATGTCATATCAAAATCATTAAGAATGGTTTATGCTTGATTTCGATAACTAACGTAGTAGATTAGATTAGGCAAGAGTTGTCATATGCTTTATTCCACTAATCACGACAAAAGTGAATAACACGATTCATTTACTAGATGACATTAAATTCATCCACTCACACGAGTACTAGTCATGATCATGAATAAATCCAACATATAACAATGGTCTTACATAATAGCATATAATACAAAAGCATTTAAATCATACTCATAGTCACGAACCAAGGAGGAAAGTGCGCCACACAAAACTAATTGTGCGCCGCACTTTGCCATCGCAAAGCAATAAAATCTATCTAATCATAAGAATGTTAACCATTTGCAAAACAAACTACTCTATAATAACAGTTAAATAATCATCTCAACAATATGTAAATCAAAGGAAATTAATAACATAATTGAAATAAGAATTATACCAACAAGAGTGAATTCAGTATATTGCTCCAAAATGTACATATGTTTTAATCAACTTATTGCAAGCATACAGTGATTCTGACTTAGTTTCTTTTCCACATGTACAATGAGCATGAACCAACTAAGGTTTACTAGTAACAATAATCAAGGATTTGAAAATCCTTGATTCATCAAAACCTTGTAACAATGGAGTTCTATGGAATGAAGTTGGATATCTACAATGCCTGCTTTTGGTCCAACTTATAACCTCAAAAACGTAGCCAAGGAGACTTGGAAGTATAGAAAGAGTCTCCTCATTATTGCCATGCATAATGGCACTTAATATGTGTAACTGCAGCAAAATGTGCGCCGCACTTACTCAAATGTGCGCCGCACTTCTGAGTTGTAAATGTGCACCACACTTTTCCTTTTGTGCGCCGCACTTTGGATAGTTATCCAAAATCGTAGTATATTGAATGTGCGCCACACTTTTCAATTGTGCGCCGCACTTTGGCTCTTTTCAGCACAATTAATTTTCTAGTCCTTTTCTTTATATTTCTTCACTCCGTTTCTTCATAGTTTTATTCCTTTACTATAATCAAAACAATACTCATTATTAGTACCAATTCAACACATAAATTATTTATTTACAAAGCAAAAAAGGACAAATGCATCATTACAAGCATGTATAAATGAGGCATTATCATGGAAGAACTAGCCATGGGTGCGTCACAGGAGATGACTGCAGCATCCGTACTGAACAAAAAGATATCTCAGCTCTCACAATGCTTCACCACTATGTCCCTTGATCTTGCTCGCGTTATGAAGGAAAAATACATTTGTAGAAACTAGAAGGGGGGGTTGAATAGTTTCTAGTCGGTTTATCTCCTAATTAAAATTTCTTTCAATTAGGTGAGTGCTAAAGCTATCTTTTATTTGAAAGCTAGTTGCATAATGATTAGGTCCAATTCTAATGCATTAAGTATGTGTAATAAGTGTAATGATAATGAAGGAAAGTAATGAGTAAGGAAAGAAACAACCTAGTAGGAAGACACCAAGATTTATAGTGGTTCGGCAACGAAGCTCATCCTCGTTCCTACTCCACTCCTCAAGTACACCTTACTTGAGATTTCCACTATAATTACAAGCTCCCTTCTTGGCGGAGAAAACCTTACAACGTCGCTTACATTATTTTCCGACACTAAGCTAAATGTCGAGACCTAATCTTAGCTAGGAACAATCTACACAACGTCGCCCACTTCACCATTTTATGACACAAGGCTAGATGTCGAGTTCTAATCGAAAGCTAGAACCAATCTTCACAACATTGCCTACTTCACCATTTTACGACACAAGGCTAGATATCTAGTTCTAATCGAAAGCTAGAACCAATCTTCATGACTCTTCACTTTGAAGCTGAGTGAGAACTTCACACAACACAACTACTAATCACTTTAAAGTTTAGTGAGACCTCACAAGACACAACCACATTACTTTAAAGTTTAGTGAGAACTACCAAGACACAACCACATCACTTTAGAGTTTAGTGAGAACTACCAAGACACAACTTATTACAACTCAACTAAACATATCCAATTACACACATGTAACTTGGATCTACACATTAAATCCAAGCACACACATATGCATAGGATTTACACAACTCTAATCCAAGTATTCACACCTAGCTTGGATGAACACAACTAGTCCAAGTATTCACAAATACATTGGATCTACACAAGACACATATAAACATATGATGAGCATGATTAGATCTTTAGGAGAGAATGATCTTCATCAAGGCTTCATCTTTCATCATAACACAAGTGTGTGAGTGATATTCTCTTTGGACAAGGTAAAGAAAGGAGATCAAGAGAATAATCATAGGTAAACATACTTAACACATTAAGTGATCATTTACAAATGATTAGGATTATGAACAAGAAAGAAGACTGAAAAAGATGTCCAAAAAGGGTTAATGAAAGTGCATATTTGATTCACTATTTATAGCAGACAAGTTCCCAACGGCTACCTGGGCGCGGTTCCTTATCTGTCCAGGCGGTTCCTTATCGCTAGGGAACCGCGTAGGCACTTAAGGAACCACGGAGTGTAGACTCTGCTCCTTTTTGTCTTTTAGTGAATTTGAAATATCTGAGGCTGTTTAAACCTTCAAAGGATAGTCATATGGCATTTGGAATATGCCATACTCAAATTTACATTTTCATTTTAATAAAACATTTTCTAAAAAATAAAGTTTATTAAATATATTTTGTCACATTAGACAAAAGGTGAGTTTTAAGGCTAATCACTTTTATGATCACTAAGCATGATTAAGATATGTTAGTTTAATGATTACTACCTTGATGATAGTGTTTGTTAGATAATTCGTTTTATGATTGTATTTGACAATAAATGTCTTTGTCTTTGTCGTGATCAACACTAAGAAAGATTAATTAGTGCAAACGATGTTTTAAGGCAATTGCTTTGCATTAACAATCTCCCCCTTTTTGATTACGACAAACTATAGACTCATTTACGTAAAATACAAAATTATAGAATTATTAACTAGTTTATCACTATCATTACTCCCCCTTTGTCGAAGCAAAAAGGGTAGCACAAGTCTTTGAAGAAGAAAAGAACCGGACTTTGCTAGTAGCTCCCCCTTGGTGCTTACTCCCCCTTGCTTGGGGCACCAAAAGAGTGAGCTAAGGTGACATGCTACATAAAGGTTAGAAGAAAGAAAAGAAACACCAATGTATATATGTGCACTACCTACTAACTAACTTGAGAGGGAGAAGAAAAGAAATCTCAAACTAGAAGCAAGTATTTGCTAAGTGTGTCCAAAGAGTGTGAGTTGAAAACATCATAGTTCAATTGGTGGAATAAAAGGAAAAGGAACATCAAGCCAATCAAAAATGATATAAAATGTCAAGGGGTTAAAATTTAGAATTTATGGAATCACCCATAATTAATTGTAACTTTTAACCATGATCAACTCTTAAACAAATGTGTGAGAAAGAATTTTTGGGATAGATAACACACATAACATTCATATTACACAAGTATGAAATAACACACAAGAAAATATTCATACACACAATATGAATATTTGAAACATGAAAATATGAAAATAAACCACAAAGCATAAGTTACACTAAAAGTGATAATCTTCCAAGATGCTTAAGTTTTATTGACTCAAACAACTAAAGCACAACATGTGCTTTAGTTGGAAAGGAAAGACGACAATGCATCATTTGAAGTTTTGTCCACAGGAACGAAAACTTTAAGAGGAGGTCGAGTGAGTAGGAATTCGAGAAAATTTAGCTTGTCATAAATATGAGAAAGTTCAATTTGTTGAAACCTACAACACACACACGAGGATCCATGATGCAAGACAAAGTCGTTAGATGGGGGAGGTACATCAAAAGGAGAGTTTGGAGAAGAACGGTGAGAATGTTTTCACAATGCCTAGTGAAATTGGGGACAGAAGATAGGCCATTGAGTTGAGAAGAGTTGAAAGGTTTAGGTGGTGGTGGAAGAATTTCCTTTTCTCCGGTAATTGGATTTATAAAGTAAGTCTCATTCCAATATTTAATCGGAGAGAAAGAGGAATTCTTGGAAGGTTTTGGAGAAGAGGAATCATGAGGAGTCTTGTCCTTATTGATCCAAATAGGTCGAACCGAGATATTAGGTTTCTTTGAAAGCTTAGAAGAGGAAGCTTTAGGTTGAGAAGATTGTGAAAAAGATATGTCAAGGTTAGGAAAAGAAGAGTTAGGCATTATGAGGGATGAAGAGAAGAACTCTCAAAAGAGAAGAATTTAAAGAAGATAAACAAGGCAAAGATTTGAAATAAAAACAAAGGTTTTATAAAATGTTTAGCCAAATAGGGTAAACAAAGATTCTTAACCAAGACTGTGGTCAAAGAAGAAAGACCAAATATAATCCATAAACGGCTTTCCTGTAAGCGGTTCCCTAAGGGAGCCCGCGGTTCCATATCAATATGGAACCGACTGGGGGTTAAGCAGTCGCGTCCTGGGGACATGAAACCTTGATTTTCAAAAGTTTTGAAGAAAAATAAGACTTCTTCAAAATTTTGCAAATCTTGGAATTTTACCTCTTTTAGAATTAGATTATGCTAGGATTTCACAAAAGCAACACATTCACAAAGAATGTCTTGACAAAGGGTAAATAAATATTTAGATAACATTTTGATCCAATTTTAAGTCAAATATTTAAAGGTTGTGATAGATTTAGGTTCAATTTAAAAAAAATTAAGGTTGATTAACGTGACCACATAGGTTGAAACACATAAAACTATTCATTCATCAAATTCATGCAAAGCACACAAGGAAATGAAAATACAAGAAATGAAAAGATAATAAACTAGAACATAGATAGCTTAATCTAGGTCTTGAATGCATAGTCCTCTTTGGCTTGACCTTCTTCTTTAAAAACATTAGATTTTAAAAACCATCATTCATCTCCTAAGAGGAGGAGGCATAGAGAACAAGGTAACCAAGAAATCATGCAACCTTCTAGGAAGACCAATCATTTCCAATCTTAGGTTTTTAATAATGTAGTTGTTATAAAGACAACATGGGCAATTTACACCATGAGCTTCAAGAAAACTAAAAAAGTAAGAATCACCCATGAAATGTGGAATAGGGATTCCCAAAATGGGAGCATTTGTGTTTGAGTGAGGAGGAGGTGGTGAAGGCATAGGGGCCAAGGGTGATATGGGAGAATTTGGTGGAGTAAAGGGAGAAGTTACCAAAGGCTCAAGGACAAATGAAATGCTTTGTATTGGTTGAGGTTGAGAAATCCCATCTAAAGGAGGAATAGGAGTAAAAGGTGAAGACAAATCATTCATTCTAGATTAAAATGAGGATGAGGCAGAACCATGGGAATGGTTGGTACTATGGGTTGAGTTAGTCTTGCATGGAGCAAGAGGAGGTGAAGGTGAAGAAGAAATGAGAATAGGAGTAGAGTCATTCTTGGGAGTTTGGTATGAAGAAGAAGAACCAAGTTTGGGACACTTGATTTTGATCTTGAGGTTCCTTTTAGGAGAGGACGTTTTGGAAGAATTGGAAGATCTAGTGGATACCATGGTTGTAGTTTAAGGTTTAGAGAAAAGTTGAATGGATGAAGAACACATTCAACAATGGGGGTTTATGAAGAGAAAGGGATGACCAAACTAGTAATATGTTAAAATCATTTTATGTGAACAATGAAATTAGGTAGCCTAGTTTAGGAATATGTTAAAATCATTTTATGTGAACAGATTAAGGAAAACAGTGTAAAGCAAAGATTCTGTTGAAACAGTAGCCGGTGGTTCCTTACGTACGACCGCGGTTCCTTATCGCTAAAGAACCGCGGGTTGGATATGGAACCGCGACCAGAGGTCTCAAAAAGTTGCACTTCCTCAAACTATTGCTAGCCCAAATTTTCTACAAAGAATTATCAAGCCAAAGTCAACTATTAAACAAAATCTAAAAAGCTAACTAACACATAAGATGCTCAAAGCTATGCAAATCGAAAGATCAATGACATAGACAACTTAGGATTAAAATAGTTAATAATCCAAACACATAACAATAGTTAATAAATAAAACATCCTAAAAAGCAAGAAAGAATTCAACAATCCAAACAAGTTTTCAAACATGTTAACCATAATAGATCAAAGCTTCACTTTATCTTTTTGCCAAGTCCCTTGATCAATTTATTTATACTCTTGAACGATTCCTTTGACTCCATTCTATGATCATACAACTCACCTTGGGTTTTAAGATTAACACGATAGACATCCTCAAGACCAAAGTTTTCAGGAAGTCCACTGGTGTCATGGTGAGGAGGAGGGATGATTTCTTCTAATCCGTCCATGAAATTGTCCATGGATGGATGGGAATCACTCTAAGATCCAACTTGAGCACTTGTGCCAATGTCACCACCATCACTTGGTGGCATGTCAACGTCCTCATCATTAAACACTTGTGGATCGGATTTTCTCGAACCTCGATCACTTCTCGCATTTCGCGGTTATACCTCTTGAATAGGTAACATGACTCGTTTAACTGAGCGAAAGCGAGTAATGTCAATGTTAGGATAATCTTCACCAACCTTCTTAAGAAGGCGAGTAAGGAGCATGGCGTAGGGAAGGTTAGTTTTAGGTTCGGAAAGAGCATAGGTAACTCGTCGAGCGATAAAGTATGCTAAATTGTACTTGGCGTTGGTAGTGATGCAACATAACATGTGCGCCATACACGCCAGAATAAGATCCCGGTTTCCGACAAGACAAAACACATTCTCCCTAAGGATGTCGGCCCAACGGACCATACATACATTTAGGTCGCTTAAGAGAACCTCATAGCGTTTTACCCGACGCTTCGTAGAGTGGATGCTTCTTACAACGTTTCCCCCACGCTCTTTTCAAATGACATCAAGAATGTAGTCAAGGTCAATCTCTTCATTTTCATCTGGGGCACAGTCGAATGGTTCAAGAAGATACGCAAGTTTCCATTTGTCAGTATATCGACAAGTGCCTCAAATGGAATACGAAGAGCTTGACCAAAGTCTTCAAGAGAGAGTTTAATGAGTCGACCGTAAAGGATGAAGCTAACATATACTTTATCATCATAGAGTATGTGCTAAATAACTTTAGGAGAAATTCGGTATATATATCCTCTTTGATGTCCAATAAACAATCAAACCCAATTTCTTCGAACATCGACCGAGTATATACATATCCCTCAATATCTCTTTCGACAACTCTACCCTCGTGAAAAAAACATTTTTGGAGTGAGGAATAGGTGTTTGTAAGTTGAGGGGAAGCACAAATTTCAGAAAGATTTGGCATGTATTGTTTAGTCTTTTGGTGGTCTTGTTGATATTCCGAAGGCATGATTAGTACCTAAATTCAATGAACCAAAATACTTCTCCAATCAGTCTTATGAACAATAAAAATCAAAAATCAAAAGATGAGAATGTGTTGACAAACAAAGGATTAATCCTTGTCATTCTCATGTTCACAATGTACCCATTTCATCATTGACTAAAACATTGAGCTATGTAGAATCAACAATGAACTAGAACATTGGTTTTTCAAAACAAAGATTTTAGGCAAGCATTAACAATGCAATTACCCATTTGTTCATGGGTTCATCTCAATTCCATCAATTAACCAAAAATATTTAGTCAAGATTTGGATTGTTCTACAAGTGGGTTTTAGTAAAATCTTAATGAATATGAACCTAAGGAATCATAGTAAAATAACTATGTCAACCCATATTGCAATTAAGGTTTTAATTCGATTTCAATTTTAAAAATCCCCAATTATGAAAGGATGAACCCTAGAACAAAATAGATGAAATTGAATGAGAATACTTACAATTAATTGATGTTTGATGAAGGATGAGTGAAGCCCACAACTTGGATTCAATTAAATTGAGTGATTGAAGGTTTTTGAAGCTTCAACAATGGTAGAAAGATGAAAACCATCGCCAGTGAAAGAGAAGGAGAGAGAAGGGTTTGTTTGAAAAGGAATATTTTATAAAAACTGGCACTCTGGCAAAGTTACTGACCACGGTTTCTTATCGATAGAGAACCGCGCATCTGAACCGCGTGAGATAAGGAACCGCCTACAGAGGCAGGTTTTTATCAAAGAAAATCAACGAATTTTTGAAAACCAAAATTTTTAAAATACTTAAAAATATATCTTAAACCTTTTTAGATTATCATTGGATCACCATAGAACTAAGCAATATGCGTTTATGAAGGATTACGAGTGGAATCGATATCGAAAAGAACTGAAACGGAGGAACGACTACTCGTAGTGAGAAAGCAAAGTAGAGAGAAGTCAAGGGAAGTGAATCAAGACCAAGTACAATGCTAAAGGGATAAGTGACAATCTTCATATCGTGGAGACGAAGAGCTTGTGTCAAATATAGTGGTTTAAGACATGTCTTTCCGGTGAAAGTTTAAACGGCTTTGGTAATGAATTACACTAATCAATTTTGATGCATAGAATAAGATCATTTTCAATTATAGTCTTAGTCTATACCAAAATATGAGCAAAGTGAAAGAATCACAAACCACATACAAAAGTCAAGGCAAGGATGCCAAGAACAAGCACATAGTCAATTAATAATCAAAAGAATGATCAATAGGGCGTGTGGAAGAACGAGAGCGTACCTTAGCCACAAAGAGCATTCCAAGCAATAAAGCAATCAATGTAAAGCCCAACCATCTTGATATCATCATTCAAAGATGTTGAAGATCAATGAAGATGAGTCTTATACAAGTGCAAGTAACTCAATCCACAACCAAATAAATGATTGATTCTTCATGAGTACCTACACAAAACAAGATGCATACTAGTAGATACATTTCAAGAGTAAATCTAAAATTGCATAAAGACTACTAATCTAAATGGGATGCAATATTACCACTTAAAAGGCCTATTTCCAAAGAAAAAATAGCTTTCACCAAAGAGAAACTTTAGTACAACTTAACCTTCTAATTTGAGGAGACAATGGATCGATCCAAGTTTTAAAGCACAATCTACTTCAAAGATCTTGTGTCACCATCGCTCTGATACCAATTGTAGAAACTATAAGGGGGTTGAATAGTTTATAGTCGGTTTATCTCCTATCAATTAGGTGAGTGCTAAAGCTATCTTTTATTTGAAAGCTAGTTGCATAATGATTAGGTCCAATTATAATGTATTAACAATGTGTAATAAGTGTAATGATAATGAATGAAAGTAATGAGTAAGGAAAGAAACAACCTAGTAGGAAGACACCAAGATTTATAGTGGTTCAACAACGAAGCACATCCTCGTTCCTACTTCACTCATCGAGTACACCTTACTCGAGATTTCCACTATATCCACAAGCTCCCTTCTTGGTGGAGAAAACCTTACAACGTCGCTTACATTATTTTCCGAAACTAAGCTACATGTCGAGACCTAATCTTAGCTAGGACCAATCTACACAACGTCGCCCACTTCACCATTTTACGACACAAGGCTAGATGTCGAGTTCTAATCGAAAGATAGAACCAATCTTCACAACGTTGCCTACTTCACCATTTTATGACACAAGGCTAGATGTCGAGTTCTAATAAAAAACTAGAACCAATATTCATGACTCTTCACTTTGAAGCTAAGTGAGAACTTCACACAACACAACTACTAATCACTTTAAAGTTTAGTGAGAACTCACAAGACACAACCACATCACTTTATAGTTTAGTGAGAACTCACAAGACACAACCACATCACTTTAGAGTTTAGTGAGAAATCACAAGACACAACCACATCACTTTAGATTTTAGTGAGAACTACCAAGACACAACCACATCACTTTACAGTTTAGTGAGAACTACCAAGACATAACTTATTACAACTCAACTAAACATATCCAATTACACACATGTAACTTGGATCTACACATTACACACATATGCAAAGGATTTACACAACTCTAATCCAAGTATTTACACCTAGCTTTGATGAACACAACTAGTCCAAGTATTCACAAATACATTGGATCTACACAAGACACATATAAATAAATGATGAACATGATTAGATCTTTAGGAGAGAATGATCTTCAGCAAGGCTTCATCTTTCATCACAACACAAGTGTGTGAGTGATCTTCTCTTTGGACAAGGTAAAGAAAGGAGATCAAGAGAATAATCATAGGTAAACATACTTAACACATTAAGTGATCATTTACAAATAATTAGGATTAGGAACAAGAAAGAAGACTGAAAAAGATGTCCAAAAAGGGTTAATGAAAGTGCAGATTTGATTCACTATTTATAGCAGACAAGTTCCCAACGGCTACCTGGGCGCGGTTCCTTATCTGCCCAGGCGGTTCCTTATCTCTAGGGAACCGCGTAGGCACTTAAGGAACCGCGGAGTGTAGACTCCGCTCCTTTTTTTCTTTTAGTGAATTTGAAATATCTGAGGCTGTTTAAACCTTCAAAGGATATTCTTATGGCATTTGGAATATGCCATATTCAAATTTACATTTTCATTTTAATAAAACATTTTCTAAAAAATAAATTTTATTAAAAATCTTTTGTCACATTAGACAAAAGTGAGTTTTAAGGCTAATCACTTTTATGATCACTAAGCATGATTAAGATATGTTAGTGTAATGATTATTACCTTGATGATAGTGTTTGTTAGATAATTCGTTTTATGATTATATTTGACAATAAATGTCTTTGTAATTTGTCGTGATCAAAACTAAGAAAGATAATTAGTGCTAACAATGTTTTTAGGCAATTGCTTTGCATTAACAACATTCAATTGGCCCGTACCCGGATAGAGCTAGCAAGCCTAAGAGGGGTCACCGGCATTGATGCGGGCTCCATACAGTACCTTGAAGACGAAAAAATGTCTTTGTTAGAGTCTCTGAATCGAGTGCGCCAACTGCTCCAGAAACAGGAACTAGAGAATCGTTAGGCTAGGGAGAAGCTTGAAGAAGGTGCTCGCGTCTTTGCGATGAACTGTGCTGATGTTGTTGAGCAATGCCAACAGGATCTTGACAGCAAAGAAAAAGTCTTGAGGTACTTAAATACTGAATTTGATGAGGAGTTATTAATAAGTGTGTAAACACTTATCCTTTTGCCACTAAAATCAAGTAAAATCAAGACCTAATCATGTGTTTTACATCTTAAATGTCGAAATTACGCGTGGTTTTGTGTTCTTGTGTTTAAATAGGTACAAATGATCAAAAGAAGAGAAAACACGGGATTTCACGGTCAAATGTCGAAGAAAAGTCAAGAAAGAGTCAAAGACAAGATCAAAAGACCAAAAGTGTGCCAAGATCACGAAAACTGTCAGAAATCAACATGGAATTGAAGAAAATATCGAGAAAGTCAGAGTCGAGCTCGACTTTAACGGATGTTATCACTTATCGAGAAAACGGGCTAAGTGGGTCCCACATATGGATATTGGGCCCAAAAGCCCAAAATTGGAAAACATTTATTCACTTTCGGACCAAAAGCCCATTAAGGATTACATGGACAGATTAGATTTACCATTAAACCTAAACTCTTGGCCCATGATTATCACAAAGCCCAAATGGCTTAAAATGAAACGATTGGATGGATAAGTGGGCTTCAAGCCCGTATCACAAACTAAAAACAAAGAAACGAATTTGAAGAAGTTTTGTTATGCAAGGAAATGTTGACAGTCAACCTACACACACATTTTATTCAAACAAAATAAGTAAATGAGTATTTACTTTGGATGATTTGGTCAACGACACTCTCTCACACGTGTCCCTCACTTCACCCGTTTTTCCCCACTCACTTATTAAACAAAACATTTACCCCACTATCCCATTTACGTTACAAACTATGTGAAAAATACTCTCACCCACCCCTTTCTTCTCCAAATATCACGCAGACACCCAAACCCTAATTCCATATTCAGTAAAAAATTGACAAGTAAAAATTGGGGGTTTTACCCAATTCGTGTGATTCACACGGATTGGGATGAATTCCCCCCAGTTTTCGGATTAATCCACCAAGAATGATGATCTTCTCTCTCCATACGTGGCCAAATCCTTGGATGTGATTGGCTCATCCACCTCACCAAAACCCTTTCCAACAATCTAATCATGCCACTTCACCAAAGAGGAAACACAACTAGCACAACTCAGTGCCATGATGGCAATCCGAGTCACAAGGGCTTTTCTCCACCGTTTGATCAAAAGAGAAGAAAGAGAAGGAAGATATGCGGCGAAGATCCTTCACCGTGGTCACCAAGAGAACCTAGAAGGTTCGGGGTTACCCTATAAAAACCCCCATCTATCATGTAATTTGTTCACTTTTTCTTTATTTAATTTTTTAGTAAAATAAGATTGATAGGTTTTTAATCTTGTAATTTTTAATTCCAGTATTTGTAATCTCTCTTTTTAATTATTAATGAAAATTTAAATTTAGTTTAATTCTCGTCTATTTAAATTTCGGTTACTGTTTCTTTTTAATTCGTTTATAGAAAATATTGTCACTGTTATTATTGGCTATTATTATTAATATTAAAAAAAGGAAAAAAATATAAAGAAATTGATGAAAATATTTCCCCTACTGGGAAATATTGAAAGTACAAGTGTTACTGTTTTGAGACGAAGGAGATAAAGTGTTGATGATTCGGGGTAAAACGAAGGTGGTGTTTGTTTCGGTTCACTGAGGTGGCTCAGCGCCAACCTACGGCTCAAAGGGTTCTACAATAGGTTCTCCAAATCTCTTTTAATTATTTTTGTTGAGTTTTTTTTTTTTAATATAAATTTGCTTTTATCTGCTATTGTTTTTATTGTTTGGTTTAGGTTGGATATTACGTTTAGATTGAATCTGCTTGTGTTTTGATTATTTGTTTAGTTTTTTGCATTTTGGTTATTTGTTTAATTAGGATCTGTTTAAGTTAGTTTCGATATAAGGTGGTGCTTATTTGTTTTAATCTGTTTCGTTTTATAGTTTGCTTAAGTCTATAGTTATTAATCTGTTTGTTTCAGTATTTTGATTAAATTTAGGACTGATAGTTAATATTGTATGGGACTGCTTATTTCTATCGATTGTTAATGCTTATTAGTTTTCATCATAGCTTATTTGTCTGCTTATCTCGGATCAAAAGGGTTTATATCTGTTTTAATCTGCTTATTTTCATCAGCTTATTAGGTTGAGCTTATATCTAGCTTATTTATGCTTGATTAGATTCGGCCTTTATTTATTGCTTAGCTTATTGATATTACAGCTTATAGGTTTTAATTGTTTGTTTGGCGTTGGTTTCAGTTATAGCTTATTTGGTTTTTCTATCTAGTTTGCTTATTTTTAGTTGGATTTTCTGCTTATTGACTGCTGGGTATTTTCTGCTTATTGACTTACTGCTCAAAAATCAGACTCAATTAGTCTGAGTTTTTATTTGTCCAAAATAAAAAGTTCCAAAAAGGTCCAAAAAAAACATTAGCAAATTTTGTCATTGCTCAGATTCGAACGCTGGACCTCCTGTCCAGGGGCCAAACAACTTAACCACTTGTGCTAGATATCTGTTTGTTTAAAGTCTCAATCAATTTCATTTATATAGCGTGATTTAAGGGTAGGCAGTTTTAATAAATTAGTTTAAATCGATTTAAAGTTTATTTAATATTTATTTTAATCAGTTTTAAAAATAAATATAAAAATAAAAAAAATATTTTATTTAAATTTTATAAATTTAATTGTTTTTAAATATTAGTTTAAGTTTTATTTAATACATATTATTTTTCAAATTAAATATTTTCGTTTTAAAATAGATTAGATTAAAAGTTTTTATTTCATCTAAATAGTTTAAAATTTAGTTTATTAAAGTAAATTAGATTTGTTTAATCATTTTAATTAGTTTTTATAATAGATTTTTTTATAATAGTTTTTAATTATATAATTTTTAGTTAGTTTAAAAATACCCAAAAATAGATTTTACCAAAAACAAGTTAAGTTGAAACGTTAAACCGGAAATCAAATTCGAGTCGAATCGAGGAAAAACGAACATTAAAAAGGACTAAAAAATCCGAGTTTCAAATTGGCGCCGCTGCCGCTTCGCTCGTACGATTGACGATTTTTTCGTGAAGACGTTTGGATTTTGGGATCCGTTCATCCTTTGAACGTTACGTTTCTTGCAACAAAAAATCAAAAATACAAAAAAAAAAAATCAAAAACTTAAAAATACAAAAAAAAATTAAAAAATCACAAAAGCAATTTCTTTCCTAAGAATTGCACCAAAAAAATTTTAAAAAAATCAAAAGTAATACTTTTTCCTAAAAGTATTACACCAAAAATATTACGTATTAGTGTTAATTTTTATTTCTATTTCTTTCGATTTTCTTGTGAATATATATTTTTCTAAAAAATACAAAAAGATTTTTCATTTTATTATATTATATTACGTAGCACAATAAAATTACCTACTTTTCAAATAAGCCTTAGTTGGGATTTCATCACCTAACTATTGTAGTCGAATCCATAACGAGAAAAAAGGGCAAAATAGATAAATACTAGTAAGACGTTTGAACTCGACATATACAAACTATAAGGTGGGTATAAGGCGACGAGCTATAAAAGGCCGTCTAAGGAAAAAGGTTTTTAAGTGGTTTGTGTCACCTCGTTTCCCCGCTTGCTTGTGCGTATATTGAGAGGGACGACCGATTATTGGTTTGCCAACTCAAGTAGTATTTACGTATATATTTTTGTAGCTTTTTCATATTGCTCATCGAGAGGGAAAATCCTTTTCCTCTCAAAGTCGACCGAGGTCACCTACCTCATTCCAATGTTTTAATTGTATGCGCACTCGCGCGCATACATACTTATCGATTGGTGTACCAAATACTTCTAATTCTTCTAAAAAGAAGAAGAAGAAAAACAAAAAGACCGTCATTAAAGCCGATCCCGAGAATCGAGCTTTCGACAATACGATGGCAATGGATAATCGACCAATGATTGAGATTCTACAATCTCACGTTGAAGGAAACGATGACGCGATTGTGGTGCCGAATATTGGAGCTAATCATTTCGAACTTAAATCGGGTTTTATTCAAATGGTTTCCGCTACACCATTTTTAGGCCGTACTAATGATGACCCACACGCTCATATCAAACGTTTCATCCAATTAGCTAATACCGTCAAATACAATGGGGTGCCACAAGAGGCCGTTCGCCTCCAACTTTTTCCTTTTTCCCTCGAGGGACAAGCCCGGATTTGGATTGATAAGGAACCACCCCAAAGTATTACCACATGGATCGACTTAGAGACCAAGTTTATTAACTACTTTTTCCCACCATCACGGACCACTTCCTTAAGGAATGAAATAATCAACTTTGAGCAACAATATGGGGAAACGTTTAGTGAGTCTTGGGATTGTTTTAAAGATATTTTGAGAAAATGTCCACAACACGGTTTTACTAAAGTGCATCAAATCAACACGTTTTATAATGGTTTAACTCTAAACGACCAAGACTCACTTAATAGTCGCGCGGGGGGAAATATTCTTGTGAAAACCATGAACGAGGCTTGGGACATTATTGAGAACAAGGAAAAAGTGCAAACCAAAAGTGTTAGGGCTAATATGGCAAGTGCTAGTACGAGTAATAATGAGGTGAATGATCAAATTAAGGAGCTTACTTCAATTGTGAAAACCCTTGCTCTAAGAACCGACGCCCTCACCACACATGTGCATGCCGTAAAAGAAAAAAGTGACACGTGTGAGACTTGTGGTGGACCACATTCATACTTTAATTGTGACAAGGTTTTTCAATGATCAACAAGAAGTTTATGCTTATAATAACAATGAAATTGATCGGATTCAATTAAAACCAAATGTTGATGTTAACCATTTGTCTTACAAGTCTAATAACTATTTGGCTCCCCCGGGTTTTGTAGCACCACAAAGACCACCCCCACCCGCCCAAAATAGGAACCAAGGTCCTCAACAGGGTAATTTTCAAGGAAATACTAATCAACGGGGTTTTAATCAAAATCAAGGGAATTTTCAAGGGCAAAAACAAGGGTTAAATAACCAAGGATATAATAACCAAAGTTTTCAAAATCAAGGATTTAATCAAGGTTCTAATCAATATCAAAACCAAGGTTTTCCTAATCAAGGTTATAATCAAATGAACATGCATAATCCTCAAATGGACTTGGTTTTACAAAAATTATCCGACCATGAACGAATCATGAGAGAGATGCAAGAGCATAATCGACAAATGCAAGAATCGAACGATAAGAAGTTTTTGACTATGATTCAAACCTTTCGTCCCCAAGGTGCCCTTCCCTCGAACACCGTGACCAATCCTAGGGCTAATGTTAATGCTATCATTACTAGGAGCGGTAAGACCACCGTAGAACCTTCCCCACCTAACCAAGGACCCGAGATTCCTTCTTCTTCGACACAACCTCCTTCTTCTTCCACTTGTGACATACCTCCCGTTATGCATTCGTCTACACCTTATGTCCCACCGATACCCAAATTTTCTACCACACCTTCGGTTCCAAAACCGGTTCCTTCACCTTCTATTTCTACTCCTCCTCCTCCTCCAAAGGATGTGAGTGAGCAATCCACTCCAAAGCCTTCATCTCAACCCAATATACCTTATCCCTCAAGGTTGCGGAAAGAGAAATTGAAGAATAAGGATGATATTCAAGTTTCGAACTTCCTAAAAATGTTCAAACAATTGAATTTTAATATCACCTTTGCCGAGGCGCTCGCTCACATGCCTAAGTACGCTAAGATGTTTAAGGATCTTTTAAGTGATAAGGAAAAGTTGCTTGATATTGCCAATACCCAATTGAATGAGAATTTTTCCGCGGTTCTTTTGAGAAAATTACCGGTTAAGTTAGGAGATCCCGGTCGATTCCTTATTCCTTGTAATTTTCCGGGTGTTGAAAATTGTATGGCCTTGGCGGATCTCGGAGCGAGTATCAATCTTATGCCATTGTCCGTGTGGAAACAATTATCTTTACCCGAGCTAGTCCCCACTCGTATGACATTGGAATTAGCTAACCGTACGGTTGCCTATCCGGTGGGTATGGCCGAGGATGTTTTTGTAGGAGTCGACAAATTCACTTTTCCCACCGATTTCGTCGTCGTCGACTATGAAATGATCCCCGTGTTCCCTTAATTGTGGGACGACCTTTCTTGAGAACCGGGCGTACATTAATCGATGTAGCCGCGGGTGAACTTATCATGAGGGTCGGGGATGAAAAAATCGTCTTTAACATGGGTAAACTTTCCAAACTTCCCGATGAGCCCGAATCCGTGAATTTCATCGATATGCTCGACGAAGCATGCGAAGAACATTTTCATGAGGCTTGTAAGAGCGGGATTTCTCCTTTACCTCATGTTGAGACCGTAGCTTCTATTGCTCCTTCATTGACTCCTTTTGGAGAAAGTGACTTAGATGAGTTTGAAGCTAGCTTGGGTCCTCTCGAGATTAACTATAATAATTCTCCCACCAATTGGGATGAAGACATTCGTACCATTGAGAGACTTCTCAATGAGGACCATATTTCTCCATCTACTCCTAAAGAAGTTACAAATGATGATCCCACTTTGACTAAGCCTTCCATTGACAATCCGCCGGATTTAGAGCTTAAGGATTTACCGTCTCATCTAGAGTACGTTTTCTTAGAGGAGGATAATAAGTTGCCCGTCATTATTGCTAAGGACTTAAAAGAAGATGAAAAATCCCGACTTATCAATGTGCATAAGAATCATAAGAAAGCAATTGCTTGGAAAATCTACGACATTCGCGGAATTGATCCTAATTTTTGTACTCATAAAGTTCTCATGGAAGATGACTTTAAACCCGCAATCCAAAATCAAAGAAGGGTTAATCCAAAAATTCATGAAGTCATTAAGAAAGAAGTTATCAAACTTCTCGATGCCGGAATGATTTACCCTATCTCGGATTCGCCATGGGTTAGTCCTGTCCATTGTGTGCCTAAGAAAGGCGGAATCACCGTTGTTCCAAACGAAAACAACGAGTTGATTCCTACTCGACTCGTAACGGGTTGGCGAGTTTGCATTGATTATCGTAAGCTCAATGATGCCACTCGTAAGGATCATTTCCCTCTTCCTTTCATGGATCAAATGCTCGAGCGTTTAGCGGGTAATGATTTCTATTGTTTCTTAGATGGCTTTTCCGGATATTTTCAAATCCTTATCGATCCAAAAGACCAAGAGAAAACCACATTCACTCGTCCCTATGGAACATTTGCTTACAAAAGAATGCCTTTCGGCTTATGCAATGCTCCCGGGACTTTCCAAAGGTGTATGATGGCGATATTTCATGACATGGTTGAAGAAACTATGGAAGTCTTTATGGACGATTTCTCGGTCTATGGTGATTCTTTCTCTTCTTGCCTTGCTAATTTAGAACGTATGCTCCAACGGTGTGAAGACACTCGTCTCGTTCTTAATTGGGAAAAATGCCATTTCATGGTAAAAGAAGGCATCGTCCTTGGTCATAAAATTTCCAAAGCCGGTATCGAAGTCGACCGTGCTAAAGTTGACGTCATTGCTAAGTTACCTCCGCCTACCACTGTCAAAGGAGTTAGAAGTTTTTTAGGCCATGCGGGATTTTATCGACGTTTCATCCAAGATTTCTCCAAAATAGCTCGTCCAATGACTCATCTCTTAGAAAAGGATGCTCCTTTCATCTTATCTCAAGAATGTCTCGACTCTTTCAAACTTCTTAAAGGTAAATTAACTAAGGCACCGGTCTTAGTCTCTCAAAATTGGGAGTTACCTTTCGAGCTCATGTGCGATGCTAGTGATTTCGCGGTAGGAGCGGTTTTAGGTCAACGAGTTAACAAACATTTCCAACCCATTCATTATGCTAGTAAGACAATGACGGGGGCTCAATTACATTATACCACTACGGAAAAAGAGCTTTTAGCTGTAGTGTATGCTTTTGACAAATTCCGCCCCTATCTTGTGCTTTCCACCACCATCGTTTACACCGACCATTCCGCCTTGAAATACTTGTTGACCAAGCAAGATGCTAAACCGAGACTCCTTCGTTGGGTTTTGCTCCTACAAGAATTTAAAATTGAAATTCGTGATAAAAAGGGATCGGAAAACCTAGCCGCGAATCACCTTAGTAGACTTGAGGATCCGTATCAAGGGGAATCTCCAAATCAAGAGATTAATGAATCCTTTCCCCTTGAGACCTTAATTTCTATTAATTCCAATCTTATTGATACCCCATGGTTTGCCGACATTGTAAACTATTTGGCGGGTGGTGTTCTTATCGAAGGGTTATCGTCCCAACAAAAGAAAAAATTCTTCAAGGACGTTAAAACGTACTATTGGGACGACCCTTATCTTTTCAAGCAATGTGCGGACTTAATCATTCGTAGATGTGTTGATGAGCCGGCGGCTTTACAAATCCTTGAAGCTTGCCATAAAGGACCTACCGGTGGTCACTTTGGTCCTAATTACAACGCTAAAAAAGTTTTCGACTCCGGATTCTATTGGCCCTCCATTTATCATGATGCACATGAAATGGTTAAACATTGTGATGCTTGCCAAAGGCAAGGCAAGATCACACATAAAGATGAGATGCCTCAAAATTTCATCCAAGAATGTGAAATCTTTGACGTATGGGGCATCGACTTTATGGGGCCGTTTCCATCATCGAAGGGAAACAAGTACATCCTCGTAGCCGTTGACTACGTATCAAAATGGGTTGAAGCAAAGGCTTTACCTACTAATGATGCGAGGGTGGTTGTTAACTTCTTGAAACAATTGTTTGCTCGATTCGGTGTGCCTCGTGCTATTATTAGTGATCACGGGACTCATTTTTGCAATGATCAATTCGCATGAGTCATGGCTAAGTATGGTGTCAATCACCGACTTTCCACCGCGTATCATCCTCAAACTAATGGACAAGCCGAGGTTTCTAACCGTGGTCTTAAGAGAATCTTAGAGCGAACCGTGGGAGAGCATCGTGCCTCATGGGCCGATAAATTAGATGATGCTTTGTGGGCTTTCCGTACCGCTTATAAGACACCTATAGGTTGTACCCCTTATCGCCTTGTGTACGGAAAGGCGTGCCACCTCCCCATTGAGTTGGAGCATAAGGCTTATTGGGCCTTGAAATGGGCTAATTTTGATCTTAACAAAGCCGGTGATCATAGGAAAATCCAACTCAATGAACTCAATGAACTTAGGAATGAGGCTTAAGAAAATTCATTAATCTACAAGGAGAAAACTAAGCTCATTCATGATTTCAAGATTAAAAACCGAGAGTTCAATGTTGGTGATCAAGTTTTATTATTTAACTCTCGGTTGAAAATCTTTTCGGGTAAACTTAAGAGCCGTTGGTCCGGTCCATTCACCATGGCCCAAGTCTTCCCTTATGGCACCATTGAGTTATCCCAACCAAATGGGCCCAACTTTAAGGTGAATGGCCAACGGGTTAAGTTGTACTATGGAGAGGACATCTCTCACGAGATGATTCCATCCCTCTCCACATTTCCCTTGAATTAATTCTGGAAATCGAGTCGAGCTAGAGACTCGTGATAAATAAATCAAGCATCGTATAACTAGGTTAGATTTTTACCTTTACCATCCTTTCCACCCTTTTTCACCTTCATCCATGTCCACCAATAAGTGTAGGGGGGAGCCA
This sequence comes from Glebionis coronaria, assembly GCA_025667525.1. Classification (NCBI taxonomy): domain Eukaryota; kingdom Viridiplantae; phylum Streptophyta; class Magnoliopsida; order Asterales; family Asteraceae; genus Glebionis; species Glebionis coronaria. The sequence goes on from CM046875.1 coordinate 170,766,546, forward strand.
AGTAGGTTGTTTGTGTGTTGTGATTGTGTGCAGGGACATGTGCTTTAATGATCCACTTTTGGTACTTTTGACGCGACCCGTGATCCCGTGTTCCCGTGTACCCGGTTCTATCAAAACTATTGTGATTCATACTTGTATATAAATAAAATGAATAAATGTAATCACTTTAGTTGTCCCTTCCTTAGCTCGATTTTAAACAACGTACTCAATGTCCTAAGTGTAGGGGAGTTTATTCGTCCACATGCTTAAACATTAAGGACAATGTTTATATTAAGTGTAGGGGGGACTTCTATCGAATTTTAGTGGTCTTTTCCATGAATTTGACCCCATTTTACCGGAAAATTTAAAAAAAAATTCAACGTTTTTCAAATTTTTGATCTATTTTGGCCTAGTAGAATTTTTATTTAATTTATTTCCTTTTATTATCGCATCGTAATAATTTCCATTTCAAGAATAAAGTCATAAATAGATAAATAAATAAAATGGTTTTAACAAGTTTAGATATCTTTGATATATTAGGCCCGTCGTGAATATTTTGACTCAACCCGAGTTTACTTATCTAAAGTTTACTCTAGCTAGTATCCTTAACCATATGGACCTTAATTGCTTTATTAGGCTAAGCATCCACGAGTCTCATTCCTTTAGATTTTAAATTGTGGAGAACGAGAGATGATAGAGTTAATTATAAGTTTGGTATTCTTTCATTAACTTATGTGAGTTAGTTATGAGCTTTTTCTCCCATCACTTGTTAATAAATATATTTGCAATAAATAAGGTTGTACAATTTAAAAGGTTACTTAGCTTCTAGCACAAGATCGTTTAAAAGTTGCTCGGTATTAATTAGAGTTCATAGCCAAGGCATAACTTATTGAAACGGGACGCGAAGATTGGCTTATCCAAAAAGACCCTAACAAGGCATGAGGATACCCGAGTCCAAAAAGGCCCTAACAAGGCATGAGGATTCACTTTTTGCTAAAGATCCTAAGATGATGTGAAGATCATTAATCCAAATCAATATGAAGGATCAAGACACACGACGAGAAGCAATTACTCCCCTAAAGATCATGGAGAAGTCTATCCAAAAAGACCCTAACAAAGTATGAGGATAAATAGATCCGAGTCCGAAAAGGATGCGGATCGTTGTATATCAAAATCCTAAATAAAGAAGAGGATAAATGAAGAAGTCGTGGTCAACGTTTGAAGCATCTTTCACTCCTATTGAAGATGTATACCAAAATGAAGAGAAGACCATAATTTCGAGATCGTCTCTCAAGATTTGAAGTTGGAAGTACAAGTCAAATATCGGTCCGAGAAAGGTCTCAAATCGTGAAACGAGTTATGCCAAGATATGAACTTTTTGAGGTTTCGAGAAGCAGTTTTAAAAGATTTTGTCCTTTAGCTAACTATTGATTAAATCGTCCCACTTTATTTTTGGCCTTAATAAATTATCAAAATAAGTCAAAAATGCATCCTCGTGATCATTCAAGACAAAAATAAAATACAAGAGATACACCTTAGGAATAAGGGGGTCTAAGTGATTAACTAAACCACATGAGCAAGTGTTAGTTGTGCTAACTTGTAATAACAATGATCTCGTTTTTAAGCTTGGTATGGGGAACGTGAAACTTGAGGGTGATTAATATTCATGACAACAAAGCCCTAATCTAAGTCTTAGATTTCTTTACGAGTTTCTTCCATCGAATAATTTCCAAGTTAATAAATGATTATAACTTTTGTCTTTTTCTTAAGTTTTATCTTTTCGTCGTAGTAGTAATAATAGTAATAAAGGCCGAGATGGATTGATTATGAGAAAATTGTAACTGTATGCTTTATAACTATGCATTGCATGGGGTCATTGCAATGGTCAAGTGTAGGGGATTAATAAGTGTGTAAACACTTATCCTTTTGCCACTAAAATCAAGTAAAATCAAGACCTAATCATGTGTTTTACATCTTAAATGTCGGAATTACGCGTGGTTTTGTGTTCTTGTGTTTAAATAGGTACAAATGATCAAAAGAAGAGAAAACACGGGATTTCACGGTCAAATGTCGAAGAAAAGTCAAGAAAGAGTCAAAGACAAGATCAAAAGACCAAAAGTGTGCCAAGATCACAAAAACTGTCAGAAATCAACATGGAATTGAAGAAAAGATCGAGAAAGTCAGAGTCGAGCTCGACTTTAACGGATTTCATCATTTATCGAGAAAACGGGCTAAGTGGTTCCCACATATGGATATTGGGCCCAAAAGCCCAAAATTGGAAAACATTTATTCACTTTCGGACCAAAAGCCCATTAAGGATTACATGGACAGATTAGATTTACCATTAAACCTAAACTCTTGGCCCATGATTATCACAAAGCCCAAATGGCTTAAAATGAAACGATTGGATGGATAAGTGGGCTTCAAGCCCATATCACAAACTAAAAACAAAGAAACGAATTTTAAGAAGTTTTGTTATGCAAGGAAATGTTGACAGTCAACCTACACACACATTTTATTCAAACAAAATAAGTAAATGAGTATTTACTTTGGATGATTTGGTCAACCACACTCTCTCACACGTGTCCCTCACTTCACCCGTTTTTCCCCACTCACTTATTAAACAAAACATTTACCCCACTATCCCATTTACGTTACAAACTATGTGAAAAATACTCTCACCCACCCCTTTCTTCTCCAAATATCACGCAGACACCCAAACCCTATTTCCATGTTCAGTAAAAAATTGACAAGTAAAAATTGGGGGTTTTACCCAATTCGTGTGATTCACACGGATTGGGATTAATTCCCCCAGTTTTCGGATCAATCCACCAAGAATGATGATCTTCTCTCTCCATACGTGGCCAAATCCTTGGATGTGATTGGCTCATCCACCTCACCAAAACCCTTTCCACCAATCTAATCATGCCACTTCACCAAAGAGGAAACACAACTAGCACAACTCAGTGCCATGATGGCAATCCGAGTCACAAGGGCTTTTCTTCACCGTTTGATCAAAAGAGAAGAAAGAGAAGGAAGATATGCGGCCAAGATCCTTCACCGTGGTCACCAAGAGAACCTAGAAGGTTCGGGGTTACCCTATAAAAACCCCCATCTATCATGTAATTTGTGCACTTTTTCTTTATTTAATTTTTTAGTAAAATTAGATTGATAGGTTTTTAATCTTGTAATTTTTAATTCCAGTATTTGTAATCTCTCTTTTTAATTATTAATGAAAATTTAAATTTAGTTTAATTCTCGTCTATTTAAATTTCGGTTACTGTTTCTTTTTAATTCGTTTATAGAAAATATTGTCACTGTTATTATTGGCTATTATTATTAATATTAAAAAAAAAGGAAAAAAAATATAAAGAAATTGATGAAAATATTTCCCCTACTGGGAAATATTGAAAGTACAAGTGTTACTCTTTTGAGACGAAGGAGATAAAGTGTTGATGATTCGGGGTAAAACGAAGGTGGTGTTTGTTTCGGTTCACTGAGGTGGCTCAGCGCCAACCTACGGCTCAAAGGGTTCTACAATAGGTTCTCCAAATCTCTTTTAATTATTTTTATTGAGTTTGTTTTTTTATATATAAATTTGCTTTTATCTGCTATTGTTTTTATTGTTTGGTTTAGGTTGGATATTAAGTTTAGATTGAATCTGCTTGTGTTTTGATTATTTGTTTAGTTTTTTGCATTTTGGTTATTTGTTTAATTAGGATCTGTTTAAGTTAGTTTCGATATAAGGTGGTGCTTATTTGTTTTAATCTGTTTCGTTTTATAGTTTGCTTAAGTCTCTAGTTATTAATCTGTTTGTTTCAGTATTTTGATTAAATTTAGGACTGATAGTTAATATTGTATGGGACTGCTTATTTCTATCGATTGTTAATGCTTATTAGTTTTCATCATAGCTTATTTGTCTGCTTATCTCGGATCAAAGGGGTTTATATCTGTTTTAATCTGCTTATTTTCATCAGCTTATTAGGTTGAGCTTATATCTAGCTTATTTATGCTTGATTAGATTCGGCCTTTATTTATTGCTTAGCTTATTGATATTACAGCTTATAGGTTTTAATTGTTTGTTTGGCGTTGGTTTCAGTTATAGCTTATTTGGTTTTTCTATCTAGTTTGCTTATTTTTAGTTGGATTTTCTGCTTATTGACTGCTGGGTATTTTCTTCTTATTGACTTACTGCTCAAAACTCAGACTCAATTAGTCTGAGTTTTTATTTGTCCAAAATAAAAAGTTCCAAAAAGGTCCAAAAAAAACATTAGCAAATTTTGTCATTGCTCATATTCGAACCCTGGACCTCCTGTCCAAGGGCCAAACAACTTAACCACTTGTGCTAGATATCTGTTTGTTTAAAGTCTCAATCAATTTCATTTATATAGCGTGATTTAAGGGTAGGCAGTTTTAATAAATTAGTTTAAATCAATTTAAAGTTTATTTAATATTTATTTTAATCAGTTTTAAAAATAAATATAAAAAGAAAAAAAATATATATTTTATTTAAATTTTATAAATTTAATTGTTTTTAAATATTAGTTTAGGTTTTATTTAATACAAATTATTTTTCAAATTAAATAGTTTCGTTTTAAAATAGATTAGATTAAAAGTTTTTATTTCATCTAAATAGTTTAAAATTTAGTTTATTAAAGTAAATTAGATTTGTTTAATCATTTTAATTATTTTTTAAAATAGATTTTTTTATAATAGTTTTTAATTATATAATTTTTAGTTAGTTTAAAAATACCCAAAAATAGATTTTACCAAAAACAAGTTAAGTTGAAACGTTAAACCGGAGTTTCAGTTATATCCGCACTTTTCAGCCGTACGCGCAGAGAAGCACTGGTTGGTGCGATATGGATTACCTCTAGCGTCAAAATGTGCAATGGATCCGCCCAACGTCGTCGAAGCCGTAGAGGACATCCTAGATGCCGCCCACGTGCTAGGTCAGAGTCTTGCGATAGAGCGTGCCTCTTGAGAAGGTTTGTTAACAAAACATTTGACGGATGTTCTCTATTATCATCCGCAGGCCCAAGAAAACTTTGATGCTACCTACCATGTGCTAAAAAGCTGTGACATTCCATTCATCGATGTTGTCGAGAAGGACCAGGACAACCCCATCAGTGTTCTCATGGCGGGACTCACGCTACTAAAGTTTTTTGATGAAGGAGCAGAGGATGAGCCTGACTATTGTGTTAAGCCAGATGTGTCCCAACTGAGAGTCACTATATACACACCCGACAATGGTATGGTAAACATGGTTTAACTGGAGAGAGTATTGAAGCGTCATGCAAGGTGCGTCACCCAGAAGCGTAAGTTTCCTACCAAGAGCGTTGTGATTGGTCTAGGGCTAGCACATCCTAGCCGCTCTGATGGTGCCCAGGTGAGCCTACCATCACTAGGGGTGCGAATACGCTTGCTACAACACATGAAGGAAGAGTGGGCAGAAAACCGCGCGTCTCTGAACCCGCTGCACTTAAAGTTAAAGAGGTCTTTGTCCGCTGGTAACTTGCTATAAAGCCCCTCCTTCCACCTTTAGCTTGTGTGTTGTAAAATTTTGCTATTCTTCCGTATAGACTGTGTCATTTGTATACAACGTCATGTATTTATGTTTATCAACCACAGTGCAATAATATTTAAATTTGCCAAGACTGTTTACCCACACCTAAGGTTATGAGTGTAAGTACTTGTTTTGCGATTACATTCAATGAAGTGTATCTCTGGACTTATGTGTGAATTGATGTTTCATTGCGTGTGGCGTGCCACTACTACCATAACCAATTGTCATTGACTATGACACGTTTGTTAGGCGCGCACACTGTATCTTGTGCATATCCGTCATAGAGTGTGAGGAATGTCATACTTACTACAACGTCTTATAGCAAGCTGCCTAACAAAGGATACCTGATCCGTCGCCACTGTGGTTGCATCCCTCTTACGTGACAAGTTTAATTAGTAGGGTAAATTTTTCCTCTTATTTCGCCTGGAAACGTTATTTGTTCATGTACGCCGGGGGCCAAGTATATATATGTATATATAAAAAAATGCAACATATTTCATGTATAATTTTCATTTATTGGAAAGATAATATCACAAAGAAAGAAAAAAGTATGATCTGCGGAACTAGCTAGGAACCATAGAGTTTATTCATGCACTCGTAAGTGCTTTAAAAAACATTAAATAATAAATCCTAAATTACCAAAAAGAAAATACATGGATCCTTTATTAGAAGCTGACCACGGGCAGGGGAGTGATCCATGTTTATTCTATGATGCCTTAGAGGTAGTATTACTTCAGTCCACGATCCTATCCTGTTTGCTTCGTACGCGGATTTGGCTGACTTGGTGGTGAATACGAATGGCTCTCACTACATATCTTGCCTTGTCGAGGCGCACCCCAAATTTCTCTACTCCGGTACGCACCTTGTACTCTGCCACACATACTTGTTGGTCGTGGCTTGATGGAAGACATCCGTGCTAGTGGGGTGGTGACTCCTCGTAACTCTTGTCAATCACCTATTGGGAATGGGAACATCGCCACCATGCCGCGTGCTACGCTGCCCACCTTCATGGCCAGGGAACTTAGTGTACGCCCCAAGCTTGAAAGGATTCCTCCTTCACCTTTTTGTGCGCATGGCGTATTTCCAACCTTTTCGTGAGGTCTTCCTACCCTGCTTGGGCGTGTCTGCGAATGGCGACACACGACCACTTTCTTACGAGCATCCCTATGCATGAAGGGCCAAAAATATCCTGAGCGGACTAATTCACTCGCTATAGCTTTTGGACCTTGGCGGCATGTCTTTTTGTGCGCGACCTCCATAATTATTCGCGCTCGATCGGGTCCCAAGCATTGTAGCCTTTGACCATGTTTTCACTTCTTGTGTAGGTGATAGGTGTGTAAACACCCATCCTTTTTAACACTTAACTACAGTAATAACCAAGCCAAAACGTGTATTTTATGTCGTAAATGTCGGAATTATGCGTGGTTTGTGTTTTTGTTGTGATTTAGGACGAAAATGTGAAAAGGGGAGAAAACACGGGCATTCACGGGCTTTTATCGAAGAAAAAGACAAAAGACGAAGTCAAGAAATCAAGAGTGGAAAAAGAACGGATTTCCAAGACCAATTCTGAAGATTTATCGAAGAAAAAGTCAAAAGACGGAAGTTTACTAAAAGCCGAAGAAGTCAAGTCTAATTTATTGAAGAATTACAAGACGAGTTTAAAGAAATCCCGAGACAAAGTCATTAAAGCCAAAAGATTAAGAAGACAAGGACTTAATCATGCAATTAAAGAAAGAAGAAAGAGGGAGGAAGCTTCCTAAGCACCTCCCTAATCCTCCTATAAATAGATCATTAGGATTTACATTTCATTTTGTTGGCTAGAGTGACACTAGTTCTTCCACCCTTTAATTACTTGTTCTTTAATTACATGTCATTTAATTAATTATCTTTCACCTTAAATACATTTAATTTCAAGTAAGTTTCCTTTTAATTATTGTCAATGTTTACTTTTATTATCAATCTTCTATCTTCCTTTCTTGTTTGATCTTAATCTTTATGCTTTATGGTTTATGTTTATGTTTATGGTTTATGTTCATGTTCTTGAGTTTTATTTGAATTGATTAAAGTAGGTTTTGATTATTTTGGTTATATTTGTTAGTTTGATTGTTTTGGATTGTTTGATTAGGATTAGTAGATGTTTATTGATTAGTTTGATTTAATCTTTTGGTTGATTTGATTAGTTTTTGTTTAGATTTGTGTTTCGTTTGTTCTTCCTTGTCTTCGCTTTGTTACTGTTATTCCCAGGTACATTCCGGATCAAAGCAATTTCTTCCGAGTGAAGGAATCGTGTTGTGATTGTTTCGAACCAAGCTGACATTCCAAGTGAAGTGTTTATTCCGAATCAAAGGACCTTCATTCGGAACATTCCGAATCAAGGACCTTCATTCGGAACATTCCAGATCAATGAAGTTCCGAACCAAGAGAATATTCCGGATCAGGGGAGTTCATTCGGAACATTTATCATTCCAAATCAAGGACCTTCATTCGGAACATTCCGGATCAATAACATTCCGGATCAACAGAATTCCGGATCAGCGAGTTCATTCGAAACATTCCGGGTGAAGGAGTTCATTCGGAATTTTTTCCGAATCAAGACATTGTTCCGGATCAGAAAACATTCCGAACCAAGCCGATATTCCGAATCAGTGGAAGTTCCGAATCAAGCTAACATTCCGAGTGAAGGATTTATTCCTGATAAGTGACATATTCCGAATAAAGAATTTATTCCGGATCAAGGTTTTATTCCGGGTGAACATTTTATTCTGAATCAAGGTTTTGGTAAATATTCCGAGTGAAGAAGAAATTATTCCGAACGAAGGTGACATTCCGGATGAGTGATTTCTTCCGAAAGAAGGATTATTCCGAATGAGCTGTTTTCAGGTTCTTTTAAGTTTCTGTTTTTAATTTTTAATTTTTAAGCTTTAATTTTCCCGCCTTTTTACTTATTCGCACTTTAAGTTTACTTGCCTTAGATTTATTTTAGCCTTTCCTTAGTTTAAGTTTTAGTTGCGTTTTAAGTTTTCCTTAGATAGTTTTAAGTTTGTGTTATTTACTTTCAGTGCCTTTTAATTTATCGTCACGTTTTAAATTCCCGCCTTTTATTTTAAATTAGAGTTAGATTTAAATTAAATTCATTTTCATACACGTCTTGCACATTTATTTTACTAAAACGACACAACAATATTCTTTTTCACCAAATACAATTGAGTCGTACTTTGAACCGGAAATCAATTCGAGGAGATACCGAGAAACGAACTTTAATATTTTTATACGGGAAAAAGCCTTGTATCAAATGGCGCCGCTGCCGGCTCTTTTCGTAAAGATTAACAGTTGTCTGTGAGAGACGCGTTGCTTTTTGGGATCCGTTCACTCGTGAACGTTATTTTTCGTGTCAAAATTTTTCAAAAATCCCACCCCACCTCCCGTGGATCAAGATTTCACATACTTCTCGTATGTTGAAAGGACCTTCCTACCATTAAAGACTTATCCTCCTGCCTCTCCTTTATTATATTCCTCCGGGAACGAGGACAAGGTCTTTGATCCCGGTATTACATTTGAGGCTTCCCAATGGACCATTTAATTCAGGGACGAGTCAGGCTCGTGACTCGGTTAACAAAAACAAGCGCTTTTTGGGAGGCAACCCAATTATTTATCTATCTTTCCTTATTTTCACCATAAGTGTAGGGGGAGCCCCGTGGTGTTTCTTGTTCTCTTTTTTATCATGTGCAGGGATTAGAGCTTCAAAGACACACTCTTGACGACTTTTGACGAACTATGATTTCGTGTTCCCTTCTTCCCCGGTTCTATCCTAAACTCTTTTTGATTCTCTATTTTATATTTTCCAATATTAAAATAGGAATCACTTTAGTTGTCCTTTCCTTAGCAAGATTTAAACAACATGCACAATGTCCTAAGTGTAGGGGAGTTTACTCCCACATGCTTAAACATTGAGGACAATGTTTATATTAAGTGTAGGGGGACTTCTATCGAAGTTAAGTGGCCTTTTCCTTGTATTTATCCTCATTTTAACCGGAAAATCAATTTTTCGACATTTTTCAAAAATTTTGATCTAGTTTGGCCTATTAGTTTTTCCTTTTGTATAGTTATTCCCTTTCTTTACTAGAATAAATTTTAATAAAGTGGTTTTAATTTTCAAGGTTGTGAATCTTTTGACTCAACCCGAGTTTACTTTTCTAAGTTTACTCTAGCTAGTATCCTTAACGTGTTTAAGTCAAGTTTTGCTAGGCTTTTATATAGGGAGTTATAAAACGCGAAAGTCTTAACCCTCACGGGTTAAGAACAAGAACTTTTCGCAAGTTCCTATAATTGATACTAGAGAGTCGTTTATCAAGGGAACTTTAAAATGCGATTTCTAAACTTGAAAAAAGTCTAAGAGTTTGCAAGATCCTATAGATGACTCGAAAACCCAAAACTTTGATTTAATAGGCTAAGCATCCACGAGTCTCATTCCTTGAGATTTTAAATTGTGGAGAATGAGAGATGATAGAGTCAATTATAAGTTTGGTATTCTTTCGTGAATTTATGTGAGTTAATTATAATCCTATTCTCCCATCGCCTGCTAATAAATTTATCTGCAATAAATAAGGTTGTACGATTTGAAAAGTTACTTAGCTTCTAGCCCAAGATCGTTTAAAAGTTGCTCGGTATGGATTAGAGTTCATAGCCAAGGCATAACTTATTGAAGCGGGATGCGAAGATTGGCGAGTCCGAAAAGTCCCGAACAAGGCATGAGGGCTACATTTTGTTGCTAAAGATCCCAAGTGATGTGAAGAATCATTATTCAAAGATCAATATGAAGGATCGAGACACACGATGAAAAGCAAGTACTCCCCAAAAGATCATGGAGAAGTCTATCCGAAAAGGCCCTAACAATGTATGAGGATAAATAGATCCAAGTCCAAAAAGGAGGCGGATCGTTGTATATCAAAGTACAAAGTAATGATTGGAGAAAAATGAAGAAGTCATGGTCCAAGTATGAAGAATCCCTCAAAACTTCAAGTGAAGAAATTCCTATTATGAAGAGAAGGCCATTATTTCATGAACGTCTCTCAAGATTTGAAGTATGAAGTCGCTACCAAATATCGGTCCGAGAAAGGTCTCAAATCGCGAAGCGATTTATGCCAAGATATGAACTTTATGAGGTCCCGAGAAGCAGTTTTAAAAGATTTTGTCCTTTAGCTAACTATTGATTAAATCGTCCCACTTTATTTTCAGCCTAAATAACTATCAAAATAAGTCAACTATGCATCCTCGTGATCATTCAAGACAATAATAAAATATAAGAGATACACCTAGGAATAAGGGAGTCTAAGTGAATAATTGGCCCACATGATTTCGTGTTAGTTTGCTAACTTATAATAACAATGATCTCGTTTTTAAGCTTGGTTTGAAGAAAGTGAAAACTTGAGGATGATGATCATTCATGACATTTTCAAAACCCTAAGGTATGTTTTTTATTTCTTTACTTTGAATGTTTATAATTTTCTATCTCTTTAATAAAGGCCAATGTGGATTGATTATGATGAAAAGTGTAAATCGTGCTTTGTAACTAATGCATTGCATGAGGACATTGCAATGGTCAAGTGTAGGGGATTTGATAAGTGTGTAAACACCCATCCTTTTTACCACTTAACTACAATAATAACCAAGCCAAAACGTGTATTTTATGTCGTAAATGTCGGAATTATGCGTGGTTTGTGTTTTTGTTGTGATTTAGGACGAAAATGTGAAAAGGGGAGAAAAAACAGGCATTCACGGGCTTTTATCGAAGAAAAAGACAGAAGACAAAGTCAAGAAATCAAGAGTGGAAAAAGAACGGAATTCCAAGACCAATTCTGAAGATTTATCGAAGAAAAAGTCAAAAGACGGAAGTTTACTAAAAGCCGAAGAACTCAAGTCTAATTTATTGAAGATTTACAAGACGAGTTTGAAGAAATCTCGAGACAAAGTCATTAAAGCCAAAAGATTAAGAAGACAAGGACTTAATCATGCAATTAAAGAAAGAAGAAAGAGGAGAGGAAGCTTCCTAAGCACCTCCCTAATCCTCCTATAAATAGATCATTAGGATTTACATTTCATTTTGTTGGCTAGAGTGTCACTAGTTCTTCCACCCTTTAATTACTTGTTCTTTAATTACATGTCATTTAATTAATTGTCTTGCACCTTAAATACATTTATTTTCAAGTAAGTTTCCTTTTAGTTATTGTCAATCTTTACTTTTATTGTCAATCTTCTATCTTCCTTTCTTGTTTGATCTTAATCTTTATGCTTTATGGTTTATGTTTATGGTTTATGTTCATGTTCTTGAGTTTTATTTGATTTGATTAAAGTGGATTTTGATTATTTTGGTTATATTTGTTAGTTTGATTGTTTTGGATTGTTTGTTTAGGATTAGTAGATTTTATTGATTAGTTTGATTTAATGTTTTGGTTGATTTGATTAGTTTTTGTTTAGATTTGTGTTTCGTTTGTTCTTCCTTGTTCTTCGCTTTGTTACTGTTCTTCCCAGGTACATTCTGGATCAAAGCAATTTATTCCGAGTGAAGGAATTGTGTTGTGATTGTTCCGAACCAAGCTGACATTCAAGTGAAGTGTTTATTCCGAATCAAAGGACCTTCATTCGGAACATTCCGAATCAAGGACCTTCATTCGGAACATTCCGGATCAGTTAAGTTCCGAACCAAGAGAATATTCCGGATCAGGGGAGTTCATTCAGAACATTTATCATTCCGAATCAAGGACCTTCATTCGGAACATTCCGGATCAACAACATTCCGGATCAACAGAATTCCAGATCAGCGAGTTCATTCGAAACATTCCAAGTGAAGGAGTTCCTTCGGAATTTATTCCAAATCAAGACATTGTTCCGGATCAGCAAACATTCCGAACCAAGCCAGATATTCCGAATCAGTGGAAGTTCCGAATCAAGCTAACATTCCGAGTGAAGGATTTATTCAGGATAAGTGACATATTCCGAATAAAGAATTTATTCCGGATCAAGGTTTTATTCCGGGTGAACATTTTATTCCGAATCAAGGTTTTGGTAAATATTCCGAGTGAAGAAGAAATTATTCCGAACGAAGGTGACATTCCGGACGAGTGATTTATTCCTAACGAAGGATTATTCCGAATGAGATGTTTTCAGGTCCTTTTAAGTTTCTGTTTTTAATTTTTAATTTTTAAGCTTTAATTTTCCCGCCTTTTTACTTATTCCCACTTTAAGTTTACTTGCCTTAGATTTATTTTAACCTTGCCTTAGTTTATGTTTTAGTTGCGTTTTAAGTTTGCCTTAGATAGTTTTAAGTTTGTGTTATTTACTTTCAGTGCCTTTTAATTTCTCGTCACGTTTTAAATTCCCGCCTTTTATTTTAAATTAGAGTTAGATTTAAATTAACGTCATTTTCATACACGTCTTGCACATTTATTTTACTACAACGACACAACAATATTCTTTTTCACCAAATACAATTGAGTCGTACTTTGAACCAGAAATCAATTCGAGGAAATACCGAGAAACGAATTTTCATATTTTTATACGGGCAAAAGCCTTGTATCAGTAGGACCCCATTCATCATTGTGAACTGCCTTGCCCTATATTGCACCCGTTTAGCGCTTCTGCTATCGCTCGGTAGTTCATGATGTACCAAATAGTTCACAATTGGTGTCATCCATGTCATTAACGCTTCCTCGTTCAATGCGGGCATTACCTGCGTATGTACAGATTTGCTTAGTATAAAGTCAACCAGCACGTGTCGAGGGGGGTCCTCCATATCTATAATCTAAAGACGATCCATGGCCGTTGATATCATGCCATTATCTTCTGAAACCTCTCGGATGGAAAAATTCGTGAATTTCCTAGACATGGCTCTTATCTTCCTTATGTAGTGGATGAGCGTGCTCCCCCGAGGTTCGTACAACCCTGATACCCTATTAGCTAATTGGGGATTATATACGTAGGCCAACAAGTTTTTTACCTCAATCCGTAATGCCAGACCTAATCCTGCTATCAGCGCCTCATGATCCGCCTCCGTACTCATGGCGCTGAACTCAAAGCATAATGCATGAGTGATCTGTACATCTCCCTGGTCGGTGAGGATGAATCCTATGTCCGACCGTCCCCTTCGCGCTAAAATCGTGGAGAGTAGAGTCCACATGAGATCTGTTGATGATCCTGCGCCCCTGGAGATGTTGTTCTCTCGCGGTATTACTTGGTAACTGCCAACGCTGTTCCTTCTCCGCGCCGAGCTTGTGCTCGAACCGCTGTTGTGCTCTCTCCACGTGACCTACTTTCTTTTCATGTCTTTAGTAAAAGCACCATGCTTTCCTCAAGTTTGTCCACGTTGCGAATGGTGACTATCCCATCATGTACTGGGAATTTAATCATGCCATGAATTGTGGATGGCATTACGCACTGAGTTAAAAGTGCTAGTTGTCTAATGATGCCGCTGTATGATGACGGAGACCGTACTATCATAAAGTCCATCCACACAGTCGTTGAGCATCCTATGGGTCCCATGGTTACTTGCATGCAGAGATGCCCCAAGGAGCGAGTTTTATTGACGTTAAACCCTGTGAGCACGGACAAAGTTCCCTTTAGCTCTTTCTGAATATCCTCAGGCAGTTGTGCGAAGCAATGCTCGTTTAGTATGTTTGATGCAGATCCTCCATCCACACACATGTCGCCTATAATGTGACTTCCCATCGCTATACTAACCGATAACGAGCCTATCTTGTAGTCCATATCAGTTAGGACGGGGAATGATATTTCCATATCTTGCACGAACTCTTGGATCGTTTGCCTTCGCATATATGATCCACGCCTTTGTACCATATAAATGGTTATCGTCTTGTCCTTTTGTTTTTTCGTTTCGGCTTTCTTCACCTCTGCGCCTTTCCTCTAGTCCTGGATTAGATGATTCAGCTTAACTGCTTTGACAAGGCTTTCGATGTGCCTTTTAAACTGGGTGCACTCATATGTAGCGTGACCCTTATCGTCATGATACTCGCAATGTTTGCTATTGTCCCTTTTATCTGCAAGACCAGTCATCGGGCTTGGTTTTGGAAAATTCGCACCCTCCGATAGGAATATTTCTCGGGCGGTCTTCTGTAGCGGTGTGAACCTACTGTTATTATTGCGTCCCGCTTTTGTCGTGCTTGTGAAGTCCAAAGTACGGCCAATGTTCTCAGTATACGGCTGCTTCTTATTTCGTTCTTGGAACTTATAGCTCGACGTCGTCTGCCTGCTGTCTGCTGCTGTGACCTCACCCTGGATAAACGCTCGGACTCTCTTCATCACTCCATCAAAGGTTTCCGGGGTCCTGTCGTTCAATTTCCTTATCAGATCTGGGTTAGTTATACCTGCAAGGAACCTGGAGATCTTCAGGATTTCTGGTTACTCCTTGATTTGGTTGTATTCGGATTTAAAGCGTTCCATGAAATCTTCCAAACTTTTGTTATGCCTTTGCTTGACCCTTGCAAGCGAGACAGGAATCTTGTCGCACTTCTTCTGTTGTACGTAGTTTTTTCTAAACTCTCTCCTTAGTTCCTCGAACCCGTTAATGCTATTGAGTGGAGCCGATTGAAACCAATTCCGGGCATTCACAATGAGCGTTGAGTTGAACATGTTGCACCATACAGCCTCTGGCCATTGTTCTATGCCCGCGTGGGATTCAAACACCTTTAGGTGGTCATCTGGATCTGTTGTACCAGCATAGGTTTTGACATTAGAGGGCATGCACCTCTTCTTATTATCTCTGAATACGGTTATGCGTTTTGAGAACGCACTTCCTTTTTCGTGGCGCCATGGGAGAGACCATTCTTCCTCACTACGATGTTTCGGATACTTGGGTGTTTTACGGCGCTTCCTATCATAGTCAGAAGATTCGGAAGTGTCAGTGGACGAAGGGACGATATTCCTGCGTCGTGGATGGTGATCCCTGGAGTCGGAATCTGAGGAGTTGCCGCGTGAAGATTTTTCCTGTCGTGTTTTTTCAGTACCTCTGCTTCTTTCCCCTTCGCATGACTTTGGAGATGAGCTTCTTTTTAACGGGCTCAGTCTCTTGAGGGCACTTTTTCGACGTGGTTATGGCTCGGTCGAAGTGTCTATTCCCCCTGGGTTGGCCCTAGCCTATCCTTCACGCTTGCGTTTCGTTTGTTGTTTGTTGGCGTGATGAAAGCATCCTCTTCCTGCGAGCTGCCAGAATCATATGAGGTTATTTAATCCTCGACGAGCTGTTCTTCTAGCTCCCCTTCTCTTATCTTTTTCTTTTTCCCTTTGCGAGATTTGGGATTTGACCCTTCTAAGGGTTTGAGCTCCCTGTCAAAGTCTAGCCTGACTCTAAGGTTTCTTACGGGGCGCGCCTTCATCTGCGCTTTCATGAGCGGCACCAATGCTGCGAAGTTTCTTGCGACATATTCGCTCATGTCCTGCTCCGTTGCAGGAGGGGTTTCCGTCGTGGTTTACAGGGCTACCTCAGTCTTGCATTCAGAGAGTCGTTGTAGGTTGTGTCGGGGATATCCCGTGAGGATGATGCGTCCCCAACTGTCTGTGGGGTAGCGGTGACTAGTGGGGGAAAATGTACTTGCAATCCCTTCCCTCCTAGCCCGCGCCTTGGGTTGTTGAGTGATTCAAGAGCCGGGGGTGGTTCCTGCGACTTCTTAGGTCAACCTTTTGGGTGGTTAGTGATGTAGTGTTTTTACTACTCTTTAGAAAAAGAGAGCAAAAGTGGCAAGTGATGAGCACGATTTAGGAAAACCGTGTGTAAATGACCCTAAAGTGAGTTCGTTCTCGAGGAGGCTAGTGCGTTGTGTAATGAAATGATTATCTTTGTGATATTATTGTTATGAGAAAAGAAAATAGAAATGGGGTAAGAAGAGAATGACGGTTACGAAGACTGATTAAACTATGACGATTTGACGTAAAACGCGAACGTAAATACGTAAAACGTGACAAAATTAAAAATTAAACCTAAAAATTAAAAATTAAACCTAAAAATTAATTAAGAGCTTAAACTAAGTCTAAAATAATATAAATAAGAATAAAAATTCAACAAAAATATTTTAAAACCTTTTATTAATTAAATATTCAATTTTTAATGCTAATTAAAGCCCTAAAATTAAATATAATTAAAAAATGTCCAAAATATTATTTTATTGAACAAATAACTCACTTATATTATTTAAAGACTAAAACATATTTTTCCTAAAATTTAAAAACTATTTTCTATTTTTAAATCACTAAAAACTATTTTTAAACTAAAATAATCATAAAAAATAATAAAATAATGCTAAAAATAATTTGACAATTTTAAAAATCCTAATTTATACTAAAGAACAGTATAAAAATGAAAAAGTTTGAAAAATATAAAATTTTTCACTAAAAGACAAAAATAGTTTGAAATTAAACCCTAATTAAACTAAATTAATTCTAAAAATTAAATAAAAGTGAACAGTAAAAACTTTTTAAACTAAAAATCTTAAATTATTTTTCTTAATCTATGAAAAATTTTAAAACTGAAAAATATTACTTTGTCACACTAAAACACAAAAAACAGAAATTAAAAAGTAATTTAAAATAGCTATTTAATATAAAAATTACCAGATGAACAGTAACATAAAAATTAACTAAACTGAAAAATCAAAAATAAAATAAGAAAAATAATGAAACTTGTTTCAAGTCCTAATTCCTAAATTTGATCACTAAAGACAAAAAAACCAAGTTAACTGAAAGTGACATGTGCTAGGTTTTTTCTGCTAGTCAAGCAGTGGGAACTAATGTATTAGCAGCGGGAACTTTGTTCCCACTGTTAGTGCAGAAACAAGGTCTATGGACCTTTGAGCTTAGGAAAGCTTTGTGGCTTGGTTTTCTTTGGACAATGAGGCACCCCTACACTCAGTTGAGTGTAGGGAGTCTATCAATGCAAGAAAACACACACTTCCAGTACACAAATCACACTCGAATTGCACAAACAAGTGACTGTTGAAGCTTATAGGTTTCTAATGAATAGTGTACTTATGTACTATGCACGAAAACGAATTTTGGATGTTTAGAACTTGCTCAAATCATCACCAAATCATATTTATACTGATCACAATCCTAACTTAACATATATTCTAACAATTAACAGACTTCATGGAAAATTTACTCCTAAATCAAACTCAGAAAATGGATTACTGATTTTAAGCTATATTACCTAGATTTTGAACATGCAATTTCATTTAAAATCCTATCATAATGAAAACAAACTGACATTCAGCCTATGCTTACCAAGTGAGAGTGTATTAGGCAGTTTTTAAGATACAAGGTTGCCAATCAATCACCTTAAAACCCTTTCCCAAACACCCTCTTAATTTCAGAAACCAAAAATTTACTTACCAAATCTATTCACAAATCAACCAAACTGATCTATGACTGATTGAACATGCATACAATCATCAATAGAGCATAAACAAACAACAATCAAAGCACATAAACAGTTAACACATAAAATTACTAAATCACTTAAGGAAAAAGCATAAAAACAAGAAAAAGGTTTCAAGCCTATACCTTGGCTGATTTCCTTCTCTTTCTGGCTGTTCAGGCTTGATCATAAGCTCATAAGTAAGCTATGTAGAGAAACCCCGTTGTTGGAATCTCAAAAAGACCCAGGGGTGGACATATCTTCAAAGTAATATGATTTTTGGAGTATGGGAACCTTTTTAATGCTCTTTGATCCTGCACACAACAAAGCAAACCAAGCAAAGAAATTCAAGTATCAAAGGCCATAAGCTTGTAGCTTATGGCTTTTGATACAGTAAAGCTTAGTAAAAAAATGGGAAACTGATTTTTTCTAAAAATCTTTTTGGGACCTTTGAAACCAACAAGCCTTGAAACCAATGACTTGGTTCCACTTTCACTTCACCAAGTCACAAATCTTAGACTTATGAAAAACTTTTCCAAAAAAACTGCTTAAACGCGATTTTCTGAAAATCTTTAATATGTAAAAACCTTGTCATTTTGAGAATAATATGGATGGAACACAGATTTCTTAACTAGATACCAGCTTTTAAATAAAGAAAAGGAATTACTTTTTAACAAAATACCAACTTTCATTCAACTTAAAAAGGAATTACAATTAAAGTTAAGAAAATCTGGAACAAGCTCATTCACATGTTGAATGATGCTTATATACTAAGCTATAGAAAATTCTAGATACTAAAACCCTAGCTAACTGAATTTCCAAGAAAGCCCTTGGTCAATGGTCTTCAAAATCGTCAAAATGGAGTCATGTGACTGAAAGTGATATGCAAGCTGTCTTGTTTGATCTTGAACGTCCATTTGGAGTAGGGAACAAGTAAAATCATTTGGGGCGTTGATCATGTCCCCTTGTTGGGTTTTGTGTGAAAGAGACGGAGCAGGGGAATCTCTTGGGGGGTCCAGGGGTGCATGTGGACGTATTTTTGGGTGTGGGATGGGTTTAAGTTGGGGTTAATTGGGAATCTGGATAATAAGGGGGAAAACCCCTTTGTTTTTGGTGAGTGAGTGATTAGGGTTCTTGGCTGGGATTAAGGGTTAATTAGGGTGAGGGTGGTGAACAGGGAATGTTTCCCTCCTAGGTTTAATAATAAAAAACGGGTTTAAAAAGATAAGTGGGGATTGACCAAGTTTGACCCAGTTTATTTAATAAACTGGGTGAGTGGAGGGTGACGTGTGAAGGGGGGATGAGGTGGTGTGATGTGATTCGTTGGTGGGGATGATGTGGAGGGGTGATTGGTGGGGAGAAGTTGTGGTGTCTAGGCTAAAACAGCCACCAAGTCCCTTTGTCTTGTCACTTTGTAATAAATAGCCCAAAACCCAATTTCCTTTGTTATATAAGTTTGGGCAGCTTGTCAAATTTGGCCCAATCACTTTGCAAACTTGTTTCAAGGACTTCTTTTGTAATTTCTTCATTCTCCAAGGACTAAACTTGTAGATACTTGATATTTTAGGGACCCACAAGTAATTTTAAGGATTTTACAGGGGTATAAAATGACAAGTCTTCAAACATTGAGGGACCAATCTTGTATTTCTTCAATTCTTCAAGGGTTGTTTTGGAAATTCTTGATTCGGGTCCGGTTCATTGTGCGGCTTCGTTTCCCGTGTTCGTTATTGACTGATTCTTGTGATCTTTTTGTCTTTTCCTCAATATCCGTACCTAAAATACACAAGCAACAAACACGAGCATATATTTGGCATTTTTAATGATATTTAATGCATTTTAAGCCCAATTTGGACGAGAGAATATGTATAAAAGCAGTCTCATCACTCCCCCATACTAAACCATTGCCGTGCCCTCACGCAATGCTAGAATAAAGTATAATAGCATCTCCAATATTCATTTTTATTCCCTTTATTGAATGATAAACTAGCTACACTACTACTACTTGCTACTACTTGCTTTTTAGACATAATGTATGATTTTCATCGCAAAATGGGACGTTTAGGTTCATAGAATAAGAACACGTGAATGCTTCGTTAGAAATAATTTCATCGTCCTCGATTTTCACCCCAATTCCATGCCAAGCGTGCAACGAGATCATTGTCATTATATGTTAGTAATGCTAACACTACTCATATGCACTAATCACATACTTATCCTCCCATTATTCCTAAGTTGTATCTCTTATATTTTATTTTGTCTTGAATGTTTCACGAGGATACATTGTTTGACTTATGCGATAATAGAGATTTAGGTCTAAAAATAGAGTCCTAACGGTGTAACCATGACCATCAAATCAATAACCCCTCCCAATAGACAACGATGTCAAAAAATTAAGTCAACAGGAAGGATCGATAAACACGGTTTTATAACGGTTTTGAACATGAGACTTATTACCAAGACTTTTATACGCCCCCTAACGGAAGGTCCTTATTATCTTTGGTTTACCTCCATCTTTTATTCAACTTCGCCATGAAGCTTTTATTATGACTTCGGTCTTGCCTTGCCTTTTATTATCCTCCTCATCGGTGGTTTTATTAGCCAAAGACGTATATCCTCACGCTAAAGCGAATTTTGGATCTTTAAAGCTTCGAAGATTAAGGCTTGATTCACTTTCAATTTTGCATAGATTTTTCGGCCTTGTGAGCTTCAAATTGTTTGCTAGATTTAGGTGAGCACTTGAAATCTTATTATTGGGTGAAGCTTTTGATTATTTGGGTGCCAATACATCAAAACCGTGACGCTGGCGATACCTTAATGTCTTCCCAATTTAATTACACGGAAGCTACTAGAAAAGACTAGAAACCCAACAATCCCAACTAAACCGCTAAGTCAATATTTATTAAGCAAAAAAAAAAAATTATTTACATGCGAAGGGAGAATAAGCAAACAACGAGAACACATGAGTTTTTGAAAGAATACGAGTACTCTACGTTTAGCATAGTAACTTATAATTAACCCTATCATTTCTCGTCCTCATTTAAGAGACTTAGCCTAATGTGAAGTTAAGGAACCAAAGCTAAGTGCTCAACATGAACGGTCGAGTCAACAATTACTCTTATTCTCGCCATCGGAAAACCTACATTCCTGTCTTCAAACACTTATAAATCATGAGAAAAATTAAAATTTGGCCATTTTTAGCCTTATTTTGCAACAAAAACGATAAACTAAAAGATAAACTTTGGAAAGCGTGAAGGTTTGGCAAGGCAAGTATCTATTCACTCCCCATACTAAAGTTAAACATTTTCCTCAATGTTTCGAGTCTAGGGGTGCAAACACCCCCATACTAGAGACGTAGTCGAATGCTTAATCTAGCATGAAAAGGGTGTAACCAATAAATTAATAGCCGTTTATGAAGTGTGCTAATAACCTAAGGTTAGAAAATCAAAGGATATATCATTTGGATATTGAGAAAGTCTTCAAAGCAAACGATCGAGTGCTCCCATAAAACGAACACGAGAGGCTCCAATCGTGAAGATCATGATCTAAAAACCACAATTCACAAACAACCACGGAACAAAGGTTGGAAGGGCACAAATCCCCTCATATTAAACTAATTAGAAAGCAATAATATGTACATGGATAAGCATGGGTCTCCCCCACGAGGCACCTTGTTTTTGATAACCGAATCAAAAGCTCGACTCGAATCCCCCATAAATGTGATCATTTAGGGATAATCATGGTGTGGTTAATTTTTAGTGGGGCTTACATGATAAACAACGCCAAAAAACAACCGGTATTAAGGACTAAGTCCTTTGATGGTGCAAAATACCGGGATCGAAGATTGCGTTCTCGTTTTCATTGGAAAAACAAATCAACGCCACTTCATCATGTGTCAACACAAACCCAAAGGGTTTCAAGAAAATAGATGAGAAGAAATAGAAGGGTGGGACAATGGGTAAGTCTTAAAAACCATGAGCTACTCGAGGTAGACTCGCACCAATCAAATAGAAAGATTTTCCATTTATTGCATCGGTGGAAGACCGAGATTTCCCTTTATAAGCAATTCCGGGATCAAATATCTCATCCTCGGTGGAGAAAGGGGAGGGAACATAAGGGGTTTCCCCCACACTAAGTCCACACAAAGCATCGTCAAAAGGAGAAGACGAGCTTGTAGCACTCAAAACACGAGGTGATGACGGAGTTAGCATTGTAGAAAAATATTTTAAATCCAATTTAAAATCTTTCCCTTTTTCATCTTTTAAACTCTCCTTATGAAAACCCGACTTAATTATGTCAAAAATATTTGGTGTTTCTAAAGCAATGTTAGTCACACTAAAAATTCTCACATTTGAAAACCGTTTTGGTTTAGGTGGTGGTAAGTTCTCAAAACGTTTGTCAACAAATAAAACTTCCCCATCGGGATCAACATATTCATCATCCGAAGAATCATTCGTGATTGGAAGCGTAGGCTGAACACTCTTAACCTCCACCGGCGGAGGGGACGGAAAATCGTTTTTATCATCAACTCCTAAAACTCTTTTTGAAATCCTTTTACAAATGTTTTTGATGGGACTAACATTGTTCAAAGACGTGATAGAGTACACATGAGAAAGTGTGGAGTTTTGGGTTGCATTAATGACGAGTTCTTCCTCATTGAAACGACGAGTGATTTTCCTAGCATGCACATCGATAAGTGCTCTCGAGGTATCCAAAAATGATCGACCTGAAATTAGAGGAACTTTAGGATCGATGGGAATGTCAACAACGATAAACTCCACGGGATAGTAGAACTTTCCAACTTTCATGAAGACGTCCTCAGCTACTCCACAAGCTAGAATCGTAGAATGATCGACCATCTCGATTGACATTCTTGAAGGAGTGAGATTGGGAAGATTGAGCGACTTAAAAATCTCAAGAGGCATCAAATTAATACTAGCACCAAGATCGGCCAAGGCGTAGCATTCCTCCATATCTTGTATTGCACATGGGATTAAAAACATGCCGGGATCACCGAATTTTTGAGGTATGCGGCTAAGAAAAACCGAAGAACAACTAGACGACTTTTGCAATTTCTCTTTGTTATTCAATATACTTTTAAAGTTCGCGGCAAATCGAGGCATCATGACCAAGGCGTCGGCAAAACTTATATTAAAATGCAAGTCAAGAAACATTTTCATAAAAAGTTCAAATTGATAATTATTTCGTTCTTGTGCCTTTTCCTTGTTTCGTCTTGAAGGGTAAGGTAAGGGTGGTGTGGGTTGGAGCATAGGCAACGGCCTTGGAATCTCGGGTTCCACTATTGGTATTGGTTCAACCGTAGGTGTGGTTTGGGCGGTACTTCGTGGGCTTTGAATTTGCTCCTTTTCTACCACCACCTCGGGTTCTTTCTCTTTTTCCTTCTCCGTAGGAGTACTTGGACGAGAAATGGGTTCTTTGAAAGTTTTACCACTACGAGTAGTAATAACCTTCAATTCTCCTTTCGGGTTCACGATGGTATCACTAGGAAGACCACCCGAAGAAGAAGGTTTACACATGATAGCTTCAAACATTTTTCCCATTCGGTCTTCAAACTTAGATTGCCTAGCATCCGCTTTTAACAATTCTTGCTTAATCTCATGTTGACCTTGCTCCATTTTTTGTTGATTTTGTTGGAGACGTTGAACATTTCCTTCCATTTTATTAGCATGAGTCTTAAGTTCATTAGCAAGTTCGTTTTTAAGCTCGTTTTTCAACTCGGATCTTAAGCTAACCATTTCACGTTGCATATTATCAAACTTAGCATCGTTTGCTTTAGCATAATTCAAAAATTCTCCTTGAAGATTTTTGGTGTGATCATTTTGAAAACCTTGAGTGGTAGTTTGAAAATCACGGTTTTGGTTTTGGTTTGAAATTTGCCCATTTCCACTTTGATAATTACCCTTGTTGTAGTTACGTTGATTTCCTTGATAAGCACCACTTTGATTGTTGTTTCAATAGTTGTTAGCATTTTGATTTTGTGGAGCTTGATTTTGGCACCTTGACCGTTTTGGTTATAAGTTCCCGTGGCTACATAAGCATTCGATGTGTTACCATCCACGGTAATGCACTCGGAAAAATCATGAGCTCCACCACACGAAATACAACTCTTGGCAACCGCCTTAACCGATGCGAAATTCAAAGCATCTTGTGCTTTCCAATGAGTCATAAGAGTCGAAAACCTATCGAAAAACCGATTCTCCTCATTTGCTTCATCTTGCAAGGCATTAATGCTACGAGACGATGACGAACCCAAATTGGTAACACTTGGTGTGTTACGAGGGCTATAAACCTTAGACCTATTCTCAATGATTTTCAAAGCCTCTTCGATCGTTTTGCACAAAAAATTACCACCCGCGGCGGCATTTAAGTAATCTCGTTCATGATCATTAAGCCCATTATAAAAAGTGTCAATTTGATGCAATTCGGAAAAATCATGGTGTGGACATTCATGTAACATTTCTTTAAACCTTTCCCAAGCCATTGAAAAACTTTCATTAGATCTTTGTGTAAATCGTGAAATCTCGTTTTTCAAATGTGTTGTTTTAGATGGTGGAAAAATTGATTCACAAATTTCGAAACGAGATCACCCCATGTCAAAATCGAATTTGGGGGTTCTTTCTCGAGCCATATCTTGGCGGGTCCATCTAACGAGTATGGAAACGACATCATCTTAATGACATCGTGTGGTACATCCTAAAACTTGCTTGTCGCGGTGAGACGATTAAATTGCCTAATGTGATAATGTGGGTTGTCTTTTTCGTGTCCGCGAAATTTGTTGGCTTGAAGCATAGACATTAAACCCGTCTTGATCTCGAAGTTCTCCGCAAGGATGGCGGGAGTCACAATGGCCTCTCCAAAACCCTCGGTGGGTGCTTGAAGCAACTCCATCATAGTACGATTAGCCATGATAGCTTCTTGTTCTAGAATAGGTTCCTCACTTAGAGTCTCTTCACTAGAAAGATTAGGAGTAGGTGTTGCCTCCTTTTTGTTTTTTCGTTTACGAGCACGTCTTGCTTGATTGCGAGTAAGCATAAACGTCACGTACAACGTGGGGATGAGCAAAGAAGATTATTTTTGGTATTTTTAGCTTTTTCAATTTTTTGGATTTTTGATTATTTTTACTTTTTTTTGGATTTTGGAATTGTATTAAGTAGACAAAAATCTACAAATCTCCTCCTTAATCAAATCTCCTGATTAAAGAAGCCTCAAGGAATGAAAACGATCACGTGAAGTGAACGCCTTCGATGACTTTAGAACGTTGGTTGAACACCAAAACGTTCAAGAGGGTTTAATCAAATAAATCCAAGAAAGTATATATGATACTTAATAATACTTTGGGTGGCAAAACCCTCGATTAGCTCTCAAAATCAAATACTCACAAGCAAGCGGAGAAACGAGGCGGCGCGAAGCACTTAAGAGCCTTTTTCTTTAGGATATATTTTATAATATCCGCCTTATACCCACCTTATAGTTTGTATTTTCAAAATAGAGCTTCTCGAAAGTATTTATCTATTTTTGCCTTTTTTTCTTTGGTTTGAGATTCGAATACAATGATTGGGTAATGACCTCCCAAGTCAAGGTTGTGATTTCTCACGTATTTGGAGTACTTGTGAATTTATTGTTCTACGTATACAATATAGTAATAGTATTCACAAAAAACGAAAAACCGATAATACGTATTAGTAGAGTGCTACTAATACAAATACTTATTATAGCTATATAAAAACAACCATTGTTCAAATCAAAACACAACACGCCTCCCCGGCAGCGACGCTAAAATGATGTAGTGTTTTTACTACTCTTTAGGAAAAGAGAGCAAAAGTGGCAAGTGATGAGCACGATTTAGGAAAACCGTGTGTAAATGACCCTAAAGTGAGTTCGTTCTCGAGGAGGCTAGTGCGTT